>OY728120.1:2026886001-2029386001 GCA_963277665.1 Viscum album | reverse complement strand
CTTTGGAAATAATAGATACATTCATTAGGATTACATTACATTATAAAATGAAAAACAACATCAACATTTTTTCCATAAACATCACTCAGATCCAGTAGACTATCCCTGCAGGTCAGTCATAATGTATATCTTTTTATTATAGTAAAAATAATACATAGAAAGGGGTGAGCATAGATGCTCAGTAAGGATAACAATATAGCGGAAACATTCATAAATAAACAGAATCATTTTAGGAAATGTATATAAATAAAATAATAACCTTTTAAACATGAAATTCAGATTAATATGGCAATGATAAAATCAAAATAATTCCATTTACTTACACAAATTTATATTTTACTAATCGAATAATCACATGAAATATCAATAGCCTCTTTTTTCTTAATGATGGAATTCATAATTCGAGACTTAAAAACCACATAGTCAAGGCATTCTTCCAAGACTAAAAATATGATTTTTCCAAGGACTTGTTCCAAGACACTAGTTTGTTTTAACAAGACTTACCTAAGCATCGTGTAGCTATAGTGGGATCCACCCATCACATAATAAGTTCAATGAATTACTTATATGAAAAGGTTGAAACAAACATTAGCATTCGTATTAAAACATGAATACGAAATTTCAATAATTTATCCATAAACCATGAATGGTGTAAAAATAAAACATCCATAGTCAAACATATCACAAAACATTCAATAGAATATGGATGTGTTGTATCATAATATAACAACATCAAACAAGCTTAAAATCCATCAAAGGATATCGACATAGATGAAATCAAAACTATTTGAGAGAAATATCTCATTTTTTAATCATTTATATGTCATATAATTGTAAAATAAAACATTTATTTTGAAAATATTTTTATAATCTTGTAAAGGAAGCTTTAACGATGTTATAATGGTGGAAAATAGCAGCACCCACCGTATAAGTTAAAAAAATCATACCTTAATTTTAACAAAAAGGTTATAAGGTACCTTGTTTGGAAAACGACAGAAAGATTCCTTTCAAACAATTTTAAAAAAATTAAATCAATTGTATAAATGTTTTTATCCCATATTCTAGTAAATAGTAAAAATATTTTGGAATACATTTTTAAAATTCATGGATGTGGATGATAACGAGGTCCTAGTAGATAATTATGTATAAACAACCTCATATAATAAAGAGACTATGAAATTAACCATTACCTGGTCCTTTTCCTTTCTCATGGCATGGTTACCCTTCTTTATAGTGGTGAAATAATTGTTATTAAACTATACAAGAATCATATACATTAATATGATATCATATATGATCTTTTAACATTTCTTTTTTATTATTATCATAGTATTATCATCATTTCGTGCGTTAACTGATTTGTTTTCCTTTATATGATTGGTTACATTAGTAAGGTTTGTTATGGATATGATATATCTTATTCGTATTCATAATGATATTTAGTCATTAATCATTATTTTTAATCAGCTAATAAAAATTAGACTTGAATGGATAAGATGGGAAATTAAATCTCATCACGTTCATGGAGACGGTAATCCGTACGTACGCCCGAGAAATAATATCATTTTTTTGTTTTAAAATACTGTATAATTGGATGGTATATAATATATATAGAATCATTATCCTGTTATATTTATTATTTACATCAATTACACATCATTATTATACCCATACAAATAATAATGTATTGAATAACAATTTCACCATGATGTGGAGATGGTAAGCCGTACGTACACACATATGGTGACATTTCATTCAAAGGATATATAGACTAAGGAATATGGTTGTACCATATTTATAATTACATCATAGTATATATAAGATACTAGATATATTATTTTATAATGGAAACAACAATGAAAAAGGTATTGGAGGTAGAAATGAACTTGAAAGAGGTGCTGAGATATTTACCTCTTCTTCTGGTTCTTCCATTTTATTTGATCAAAAGGGCACTATAGGATGGATTTCTAACTAAAGGAAGTCCTCTATGATTATGGGAGGACATTTGAGAGGTTATTTGGTCAGGTTTTGGTCGAGAAAAATATCTTTTAAGTTGTAAATTATAGACAAGGGTGAGTTCCCTTTTATAACAGGGGTGAGGGGCATCTTAGGAAAAGATAGAAATATTATTTTATAATAAAATCATTTTCGGTTTATAAAGGCACAAAAATGAATTATTTAAATGTTAATTTGGGAATAGGTAGAAAACCACTCTACCAATCAGTTTTATACAGGTTTGGATCACTATATTAACTTTATCATTTAGATTTAACTCTTAATTAAATAGGTGTAAATTTACCATGTCTCTATATATTTTTTTATTATATGGTTAATAAACATACTATATGGTTCGAAGCGAACCCCAAGTGGTTAATTAATGAAACACCTATCATTATATAAGTCTTTTGGATGATACTTACATTTTTAAGAATAGAATATAAATTAATAATATAATATTTGTTTTAAAAACACTTTTATGTCAATTTTGACACTATTTGGTATTTTGTTTTTTGTAAATTCATAACAGCATTACTACATCGAAAAAAATTCATCTAACCAACCCTAATATGTCATAGTATCCTATAAAATTAGTGAAATTCATAAAAATTCTAAAATTACATTTATTTTGATATTTTGAATATTAATTATTTAAATATTTCATTAATTATGTAATTATAGCATTATCATTGTGTCATAAATAAATTAAATTATTTAATGTCTAGAAAATATAAATAAAATAATATTATTTAGGAAATATTTTTTTCTTTATGAAGAATAATTATAGTTGAATTTTTCTTATGTGTATGCCAATATTAAAAATGTTTCAGTTAATAAACATTGATTTTAACTCTTTTAACTCTTCTTTAATAAAATAATAATGAATTTCCTAATCTAATCCAAGTTGACCTAAAGGATCATAATTTATACCTATGGTTGTTTTTGTTTGAATTAATCTTTTCAAATATAATTAGTACAAGTGTTAGGGTAATAATAATATCATTTCTTCCCTTATTTACTATATTAATCTTTAACTGCGGTAAATGAAATTCAAAAGTTACTATTCACCAAAAAAATATTTTCAACTTATTTAACCACATTGTACTTACTGAGGATAACCTTGTATCTCATATTTTTGAAATTCAACTTATAGAAGAGGTAAAATAATGTTTTATTCAAATTTGAAAATACACCTAGGAGGTGGGTAAAAGACTGTAAGTAGTTAAATAAAATATTTATATATTTAAACATATTATAATATGACTCCATTGAATTATTTTGAACTTATATAGGTATTATGTATTTATTTTGACCTAATATAAATATAAATAAAATACATAATTATTTAAAAAAAATTTGTTCTAACCAATAACTCATTTTTTCATTATTCATAAAAAATTTATGTTTCTCAAAAAAATACCAAAACTTCCGCCAAAGATATATTTGGTATTCCAAATTCAAAAATGATGTCCAATTTACCAAATTAAATACATATAAGTTGCAATAATTAATTTAAAATTTATTACCATTGTCAAAACAAATAACATGTTTTTAAGCAACAATATTTATCGAAATATTGACACAAGATTATGTCCAATTTCAAAGTGAAATTAATTATAATGACCTAAATTGAATTAAATGATAAAAATATAATCTAATTATACTTCAAAAACAATCAAATGCATAATTTTACAATATAAATTATTTCGATTAAAAAATATGTTTTTAATTAAAATTTATAAATTTTCACGATTCACCAAAATATGAAAGTTCTCAGAAAAATAAAAAAAACATATCAAAACAAAATTTTTATGTCCTGATTCTAAAGAATAAGTTTATTTTTTCAAATTTAATATGTAAAACTTTTAAATATTATATTTAAAAATGGATCCCCATAAAAATTCAGTAAAATTACATTTTATGAAAAATAATACTTTTATCTAACGAATTGAATTTGTTCTTATATTATGTCTAAGTAACACATTATATGGATGTTAAAATTAAATGGAGTATATAAAACTCAAAATTCAGTAATAATATTCATAACCTCTTTTTAACGACTAGTTTGGCATGTCATGGTGCGCATGAACTCGGTGTTGTATGTGGTGCAAGTTATTGAATTTATTTGAAGAAATAACATAATATGAAATTGTACGGTGTTACAAGTGGAATAACTATTAAACAGTTACCCAAATTAGAAATCATAGGGCATCGTTGTGTTCATGATGGTGGTTTACCTTAGGCGCGACTTATGGTTCCTCGACACCAGCATCCTGTTAGAAAACCCAAAAATGGAAAACCCATGAATAAAAAAAATAAAATAATGTTATTTTATTTTTAAAATTCTTATAACGCACGAATGGTGACTTTGATTAGAAATTGGAGACAACCTCTATATTCTTGAGGGTCTAATATCTTTAGGAAGATACTAACATTGGCCTACATGGGCCACCAGTTAATGTTTGTTTATCACCGTAAATATAATAATTAAGTGAAAATTATTTTAATGTAAAATCCATAGCATGTAAACAATATCTCAGATTGAAAATCAGAGCGTACCGATGATTTCATAGGGGTACGTTCTCCTTAGGCGGAGCCAAAACATGACCAGCATGGGTAGCGGTTGAATGTAATTAATTTATTGAATTATTTTTAAATTATGTTCAGCAAACACATGAGCGACATTTTCAAACATCCAAACTGGTGATCGGATTAAAAATCCAAGGGCCTCATTGAATCTGCATCACTGAGATTTTCTTAAGGGAGGACTTACATTGACAGTAGTATGTCCATAGATAATGTTATGTTTCTCTACTTTTTAAGAGAAATAAAATAAAATATTTTTAATATTTCATTTCATCTCCTCCAATGAACATGAAATGGGGTGGTTCCAGCGATGTTTCAGGCTAATAAATGGAATGACCTACCACCCCTATGTGACAACATCATTGGGGATTTAGGAATATTTATAATTGATGAGACCAATTAAACTCCAATGCCATTACATACGCTCCCCCTCTCTTATATATAGGGAGATTGTGGGGAGGTATCGACACAACTTTACAAAGAAACAAAGTTCTGAAGGAGCACCGTGATGTCGGACCATTAGAGGATGGAGCTGAACCCAGCGGGAGGTGACAGACCACCTCAAACTACGAACAAGAGGACGACGTACGAGCAGAGTCATTGAAATCCTATTGCGGGAATGAAGAACCCTAACCCACCATCAAGTGTGGTCATTTCTCTGAAAATTTGAGGTAGGGGTTTGTTTGATTTTCATTTTAAATTCTATTCATCTTCCCCATTATATAATAATAAAATGAATGTGGTTCAAGCCACTAAAATTTTGACCCACGATTCATTCATTTTTGCAGGAGGTTATTGCAGGGTATTTTTGTGTGGTTAATCGTTATTTAAATGCAATTTGCTTGTTAAACCCTTAACCCATCTCATGTTTTCGAGCAAACGCATAGGGAGCGGTCCTACCAAACCCGGAAAAAACCATCTGCTACTTTGCTATTTTTTCACTTCCATGGAAAATCAACGACCCGATGATACTGACAGGCTACATTAGGGAGAGCACGTCGACACACACGACAAGAGGATGGAGCGACACAAAGCCATTGTGGTCATCTGAGTGGCTGGAATCACACTGCCATGGTGGAGGCATTGTTCTCCGTCCCTCACCGTTAATGATCAACGGTGGTCGCACCTCATTAGATTTTTTGATCGGACGAAGGCAGCTGGCTCACCAGCTGGCTGTAGTTAATGGGGAGACATTCCATCGTCCGACACTTAAAAGTTTCGGCGGCACTTCGGCCAGCTGTGATTAAATTGGAAGGGGTGGTTTACACTCTTGTCAGCACACCTAGGAAGCCATATGGTTGTGGCCTGTGTTCATCCCGGCAGGAGAAGGGGTTTCCAGATAAACTAGTGGTCACCGGAATGGGTGAATTCCAGTGGTGTGGCCTGGGTGAAAGCTGCGACTCGTCAGTCTCACCAAAGAGTACCTTTGGTACTGCGTTGGGTCAACCACCTCGGGTTGACTCACAAACGTGGATCCACGCCACATCATCCCTACCCAGATGTGCCACGTCCGGGAATTCCTTACGGCTCATGCCACCAGGCGGGTGGGACCGCCAGGTGGGCCCAGCGGATCGACCCACCACCAAGGGGGCTGACCCACGCCCTAGCGGCCTGACCCACGGCCCAGTCGTGTTGGACCTGAGTTGGGCTGGGTTGACCCGGGTCGATCCGGGTCGGCCCATGCCAAACTGGGTCGGGATGGTCCGCCCAAGGCAGACCGAACATGGACCCATTACTGACTAGTTACACATAATTGTCCTTATCATTAGAAGATATTTTGAGTTTTTAGATCCCAAATGGTGTGGGTGAGTGCGGGGAAATATTTTTTAAAGATGTTTTCAGGATTACCACCCCGATGGGAGAGGGACGTATGCTTTTGATGGATTCTACCAGAGTATTGAACTAGAAATCTCCAGGGTAGCGGCACCTTTTTCAGCATTGACGAAGAATTTGGAGCCTTTCATGAGGATGGAGAACTATCAGCAGATCTTTCAGAAGGATCTGAACATGATACAATGACGAATTCTAGAGTTCCTCCCAGACTCTAACTTTGAGATATTCTATACTAATGTGAAAAGGATTGTGGAAGTAGATGCACTCAGTTGGAGGTATAGTCTGTAGTTTATGACTAAGCCGACAGTGCATCTAGCTGCATTGAAGATATCATTCATGAATAGGGATAGAGTAGCATACCTCTAGTATATGATAGTCACTCCCATATTCCTTCAGTGTGTCGGGGAGGCACAGCTTGGGGATACTTCCTGCGAGGCATGACATGATCATATATCATTAGGACAGGAACAATATGAATTTTCTGAAGGTGGGGATCACATCATACTTTCTAGAGAATGAATCATGTAAAATGTGATTCTTTAATAGGATGTGTTGAGGGAGATCCATACATCCTCATTTCAGGTACATCCTAGAGGGGTGATGGTGTTCCATGACTTCTGGAATCAGTACTGTTGGCCAGGGTGATGGAAGAAGTGGCATAGTTTTATCAAAATGCATGACCTCTCAAAAATTCAATAGTTAATCGAGCTGACTGATGTCTTAGCCAACAGGTGGTGGGAGACCATGTATTCCTACAGGTCACACCACAATGTGGTTTTCTAGGTTTTGGACAGATCAGCATGTAATATTATAGGTTCATCAATCATTTATGGATTCTATATAGTGTGGTATATGTGGTGTACCATCTCTCTCTTTTCCTACAAATACCCCAGGTGCATAATGTTATCCATGTGTTGCAGTAGAGGAGATGCATTCATGATCCATCGGACGTTATCGACTAGGGAGAGTTGAACTTTGACGATGAGGTGAAATTTACGGAGTTCCCAGTGGAGATAGTGGAACAATCAAAGTGAGTCCTTCGTGGATGGTCTATCCCATCAGTGCATGTTTGGTGGTAGCACGAGGACCTCCAAGAGAGCATGTGGTAGTGGGAGACTTAGATTCATGCTCAGTACTCTCATTTTATTTATTTTCCTTTGTTTTGGTTTTCAGGGATGTAAATTTCTAATGTGGGGAGAATGTAATTTCAAGGAATATCCGTATATATTTTTAATTATAATTAATTATTTCATCCCCGTGAAATATGACGGTGTTTGATTATGAGGCCCAAATTACCCTGAATGATCCGTCGATGTTTTTTAAATATTTACTTAGAGTTCATAAGCTGTTTTCCAGAAAAACTGGAATAACTCTTATGCATTTTCCCAGATCAAAAAACTGAGGGCACCATTGTGTTCAAGATGATATGTTTACCCTAGCTGTGATATATGTTTAGTTGTCATAGGACTCATATAAGAAAACCATAAAATGGAATAACCATAAATAAAATAATTAAATAAAGTTATATTATTTTTAAAATGCTTATAACACACGAACGGTGACTCAGATTACAAATATTAAACAGCTGGTGAAGTCATGAGGGTATTCTCTCTTTAGGTAGAAACTAACATTGGTCGGCACGGCCCACCATTGAATAACATTTTTTGAGAGTAAAAAACTTATTTAGTGACACTTATTTTATTGTAAAATCCATAAAATTTTAACGGTAACTCGAATTGAAAATATGAGATTGCGGTTGAGTTCATTTGGGCATGTTCTCCTTAGAAGGAGCATAACCACAACCGACGTGGGTCGAGGGTGAACATAATTAATTTCTTGATATTTTTTTAATGTACATTTAGTAAATGCTTGATCAGAATTTTATAAATTTTAAACCAGTGCTCGGATTAAAAATTTTAGGACACTGTTGAATTGGAAGCACTGGGATTCACTTAAAGGATGCCTTACATTTTTCGTAGTAATTCCAGAGAAAAAGTTATGATTTGAAAATTCTTAAGGGAATTGGAATAAAATAATTTAATATTTTATTTCATATCATCCAATTAAAAATCATAGGGTTCATGCCAGCAACTTATCATGATAAAAACATTCATGACCTTCCAACCCTATGCAATGACTTCTTATGGGAATTAGTAATCATGCTAATTTTTGAGCCCCATTAAACATCAAATTTGTTAATTAACATCCCCCTCTCATATATATATGGATCTTAGTGGAATGTATCGACAAAAATTTTCCATGAATCGAAGTTCTGAAGGAGCACCACGACACCAGACCCTTAAAGGACGGATCCAAACCCACCAGCATTTGACAGATGACATCGAAACCCATTCTGGAGGATGAAGTATGAGCAATGTCGTTGGACTCCTATTGATGGAACGATGAAAACTGACCCAGATACAACTGTAGGAATTTATCCAACAATTTTAGGTAGGTTTTTATTCAATTATGTATTTTAAATGGTTTTCCTCTTCCTCATTCATGGATAATAAGAAAAACGCATGTTAACAGACTAACTGGTTGACCCATAATTTATTTGTTTTTAGGAAGGTTATTGCAGTGTATCTTTATGGGGATTATCTGGATATAAATTTCAATAGTTTGTTAAACCCTTAACACCTCTCATGTTTTCGAGCTAAGGCGGAGGGTGAAGGCCTAACAAACCCGGCCCAAACCCTCAGCTACTTTGCTAATTTGATTCCTCCATGGAACATTGATGGCGCAGTGATACCGAACAACTGTGTTGGGGATAGTGTGTCGACCCACGTCGCAAGAGGATGCCGCAGCACAAAGCCGTTGTGTTCATCCGAGCGGCTAACACAAGACAGCCATGGGAGAGGTGGGGGGGAACTGTTTCTCACTGATGATGAACAATGGAGGTCGTAGCTTTTTAGATATGGAAACTGGAAGAAGGCAGCTCACACACCAGATGGCTGCGGGTGATTGTGTGGCGCTGTCGTGCGACGCTTGAGGGGTTGGTCAACACGCCAGCTGGCTGTGACATAAAATGTAGGGGTGGGGTTCCCCCAGGTGGCGCACCCACGCATCAGTAGGGATGCTTCTTGTGTTGGATGCGATATGAGCAGGGGCCACCGAATCGTCTGGAAGCCGGCTGCCGGGGTGCGTGCCAGCGGCACAACCGTCGGTTCCGGCACAGAGGAACCGCAACGCCATGCGGCACTGTGTCATCTCTACACCCATGTGATCTACCATTGATGTGGCTCTGCAACATGTCACCCCTAACCTGATGCCCCGTCAGGCGGGTGTTAGCGACGGGTTTGCCCGGCGGACCGACCCGCCGCCCATCGGCTTGACCCACGGCCCATTCGAGTCGGGTCAGGCCCAGTGGGCTCGGTGGACCTGGGTTAGGTCATACCTAAGATTGGCCGAGTTGACCCTGGTTGATCCAGGTCTGCCCATGCCAAACCGGGCCAGGCCGGCCTGACCGAGGCAGACCAGACCCAGACCCAATATCGACGAGATACACATAAAGGGCCTTATCTTGGGAACTGGATGTTTGGTTGATGAATTATCTATGTAGTTGGAATCGTTTGAGCGATATTGTACTTTTGACTTACTACATGAGAGTTTTGGGGAAAATTGGAACACAACTAGGTTTGACTGCACAAGAATCCAATCGGGCCCTCGACAGTGAAATACCAATAATGCACATACCGGGTGTCCGGCTGATGCGTTGTCTTTTGCGTCGGAACTCTTATGCCCTGGATGAAAATTGGGTTACATCTATTTGAGACTTTGTTCTGGTTGAAATAAGATTTATTGATTGGGGAGAGGTTCTCCAAACACCCTACGTACGGAACCCTTCGACTGTATGAGGCTTCACGACGACTGATCTTTCGACTTAGAGTGACTCGACGGCCCAGTGGGGAGCGCCTTTGGGTAACACGGTGTCCCCATAGTACTCGATATGAGGGCTACCACAGTAGGACATTGTGGGGAGCTCCTCGGTGTGACGCGGTAGACACACGACGGGGAGTGCCTCTGTGTGATGTGATAGAACCACAGTACTCGACAGGAGGAGAATCTCCACAGTCCAATGTTATTGGGAAGTGTCTCTATGTGACACGACATTCCCAATGTACTCGTTAGAGGAGAAGTTATCTAGATACTGAGGTGTTCAACATTGTAAATGATATTGTTACTTCTTCCTAGGCCTAGAGAATATATGGCTAGATATCATTAATCATAGTTATCCTATATGGTTCAACAACATAATCATGTTTCTCTGTGTTTTATACCTGGTTTGAGCTGGGACTCTAATTCAGTTGTGTCTTTTTCTTTGTTCTTTATGGTTGAGATCATGATTTATTTTTTCCCTTGTGTAATTATGAGAGTCCTTTTTGGGACTCGGGGTTTCTACTATGTATCATTATACTCACCCCTACACAGGCTATGCCCGCACCTTTTTGTGTCTTGTACAGATGACGAGCAGCTGGGATGAGGATTGAGGGAGCCAGGACTAGGCAGTACGCGGAGGATACAAGCGGGCATGGAGTGCTGAGGAGGTAATCTGTATCTACCCATTAGTTAGGATCCTCTAAGGATGACTTAGTAGCTGTTTTAAATTTTTTGGTATATTGTTCTTTTTAGTTGTATTTGGACTTTTTAGGTGTACTCATACTTTTAGTTGGTCTAGTATTTCGACCCATTTTACTTTCATCACTCCTTTTTCTATAGTAGTTTACATTACAGTTTCTTCTGTTTGTGATCTTAGACCATGTGTTTGTACAGGTCTAAATGCAATGCCTTCCCTTTTTTGTGAATACGCATTCGGTGCTAGTCGTCATCCCCTTGCCTATAGAAGGTGGGCATGGGGTAAGCACGGCATGGTGCCTGAGGAATGGTCATGACAGGAATATACATCAAAATAAGCTAAGGGATCATTACAAATCATTTTCTATTTCCACAAATAATGTGGAATGATAAATGTTTTTATTTGTAGATTTAATAATTATGATATAGAAATATTTGATAATTTTTTTTGTAGTTATTTGTTTAAGGAAATGTATAAGGATTTTACTAAAATATTATTTCAAAAAATACATGAGAGTAATTGTTGAATTATAATGATGGAAAAAAAATAAATTTACTGAATGGTTAACCTCATTGAAAATAAATTAATATTGGAGGATAACCCTTACTATGTGTATGATGCTTAGATAATAATGAAAGGTTAATCAGATATTTTTTATTACCATTAAATTGGTTTGATTTTTGATGATTAATATAGTTATTGTCATGTTTTACTACATGTATTAATTTATAGAATACTATTGTAACCATGGTATTTTCATTTTGGAAGAATTCATGAATTCATTGTGTTTTTATGGTTATCCTGGAATTTAAATATTAAAATTTGACATCAATGGAAAATTTATAATTTATGTAGAATATAGTTTTTATTATTTTTTATTCCATAATATGATTTATAATTCAAGTTTAGGTAAACATATAATTGATGATAAATTATGATTACTGTATATTGAATGGATTATGTAGAATATTTTGTGTTTCTGGATAACATGTGATAACCATTTACTTTTTTGAAAAATATATATATATTCAGGGGGAATAAATATTCATTATAATGATATATTAAATGTAAATCGAGCATAAAAAATAATTTTACATATTTATTTTATAGAGTATAAAAATATAGGAATTGATTAGAGCACATATAAAGGATTTATTATAAATATGAATTAAAAATATATCATGTATGTATATTTTAAAATTTTCACCATCATTATGGTAAAATAATTTTTAAACTCAATGAAAAGGGTCGTGAAACAAAAAATTTTAATAGTAACTTTCTTTCAGATTAAAAAAAAGGGTCCCCTAACACATCACAGATTAATACTATTTTTCTTTTGAATTTATATTGATAATTTACTTTCTTGTGATCAATTAACTATATCACACTATATAATTATTTGGGAATTATGATTTCCATCCATGTACCTTTCTTGAATTACAACCTCTATTCTCTTACTGGGAAACCATTTTATGTTATTTTAATAAAAGAACATCTTACTTCCCTTTCTCTATAATAAATAACGTGTTTTACTAATTCTTATAATGATGTTGTATTTCAATATGGGCATATTAATATATGAATCCCTTGATTATTTAGATCAGGATGAAATTATAAGGATTAAATTTATTTAACAGGTGGAATATAATGTGTCGTGATTTTAGAAGCGGAACATTATATGTGATAATATAAATGACACACAACACCAATCATGTACGATATTGTAACACCCCAGTAATTTAAAATGTATATCATATTAATTATATTCAATCCCCTTGATATAATTTAATGCACACACCAATGGGTTAGAACAAAAAATATTAATCTATCTAAATATTAATATTTAAATAGGACCATTATAACCAAGTTCACAGGAGGAGCTATAACATTTAATGAATAAATCATGAGAATTATATAGTTTAATCATGTCTAATATAAATTAATTGGTTATCCAATTAAAATAAATATAACAATTAAAAATTTCATATTATATAATTTATGAAAAAATTTATTTTTTAAGAAGGTATATTTTTGATACTTTTGGGATCATTATATAAAATACAATTTTATCACATTAAGAAAAAAAATCATGAAAAACAGAATTGTTTTTTAAAATATATATTTTAGACTTTTATATTCGTTATTTTTTTATTATTATTGGAAACTTATAATATTTTTATGACTACTGAATTATACATGTTTTTATTAATAACAACAACATTGTTTTACATATTTTAAAAAATAAATTATATTTTAACATGTTTTAATTTAAAATTAGGTTAATTATATTAATATTTACCTAATTTATGTAATTTAAATAAATTTATTATTTTATTTTGATATTTTAACTGTTTATACTTATGATAATTTTATCGTTGGAATACCCATTTTAGGTTCCTTCTTGGTTTAATTATAAATTAAATTCTTACACTTTTATTGATTGAATTTAATTAAATTGATTATATATTCTTAATCATATTAATTTATATAATCTAATAAAGACTAATTATCTTTATATCAAACTGAATAGTGAAAATAATGTCAATTAATTATAATATTTAGAGAGAAATTTGGTTTATCTGGGGTTAAAAAAAGATGAAAAGGCATAGGATGACCAAGGAACATGCAAAAAACCCATTTTATGATCTTAGTTTTCCCCTATATTCACTAAGTTACTATAATTACCCATTTTGGTGGAATTTTCCATGATAATGACATGTGTATTACTTTATATTTTTAGGATTTCCATGTGTGTCTTCTCTACAACGTATAAATGGGCACAAATTCTACTCCATTATTAAAACATAAAAAATACATTTTTTAATTAATTTAAGGGCCATATCACTTCCTTATATCCATACCCACATCCTAGAGGCCATTTAGATCTTTAAACCAATCTATTATTGAATTATTTTAATCCTAAATAGCATCTATGGAGAATAAGTACTATTTTATACTTCTTATTCCAACACATTACATGAATAATCAACCACGATAATATAATAAAAAAAAGCCTAACTAATATACTATAGTTTTGTTTTCTTAATTTAGAATCCTATATTCATCTCAACTTCCATGACTTGTGAATCAAAACCATTGATCATGTGTATGGTGGGACACCACCTAGCGAATCAATGACATTCGATTTCCATTATCACATTTAATGGTTAGTTATAATGATGTATTGAACTATTTTATATTATATTTATAACAATAATATACCTAGGGAATTATCAAAGCACATGTACCATCTTACATTACATTCAATGGGGGATACTAAAATTCCAGTCATGTGTACGGTTGGAAACATCCTTGCGAAGAAGTGTTATTAATTTTTCTCTTATGATTTACAAAAAGGGATGTAAGGTTATGAATAATGAATAAATGTGATATGTATGAACAAGTGTTTTTTAATTTATGCTCAGTTATCATTGTATACCTTCCAATACATTGGAAAACCATAACATCACTCGTGCATATGCATAGACTACAACCTCCTCGTAGCAATGCGAAATGTTTTTTGATATATTTTAAAATGTATATGAATAATGATATAATAGATTTATATATATTATATATATTAAATAATAATGTTTTGGTAAATATTAATTTATAAATATTTTCCTTTTAATATATATATTGATAAATATGTAAATCTCATTTATGTGTACGTACAGACAACCATCTCAAATAATGGTTTAATAAATTTTCTATCACTAAAATTAATAAATTAATATGAATAAATAAATAATAAATATATACGATATTTATATAATTTTTATCATTATAGGTATTATGTAACAATTATTTTATCAAAAGGACTGAGATTTCCTAACTATAACATATTTTATAAAAACCCATTACAACATGAACATGTGATTTTAACAAATACTTATTAATAAAATAGTGAAAAAAGATTATAAATAATAAATATATTCTATTAAATATATTATTTTGGTTATATAATATATATATATATATAATATACCATTATTTATTATACTAGATGTCTAGACACATAATTAGGAATATAAGCTGAGGTAATGGTTTCTTTTATCACTTTTACGTTTGGGATACATGCACCATATTCAAAAATTATTCTATTAGATAGTTTATATAATGAAAATATTAATATAATATGTTGTGAAAAAAATTACATTATTTATATGTATCAAATAATTTTATTTTAATTATATAATGGGGATTATAATTTATATGTTACCAAATCTCTAAGGGTTTATTTAACAATATCTGCCTCATTCATGATTTTTTTTTTCTAAGTCTCCCTTATGTTAATAATTTGATATTTCCATGCCAAAATAAATATTATTATTTATTTTCCCCTATATATTCATTATATTTTTTTAATATTACCTTTTCTTCAATTATTGGTTTGGAAAATTATTGAGAATATATTTTTATGAATATCTGACCTTATATCTGTCTTTAATCAATAATCCATTTTCATCAAATTCATTGTCTTCTAAAAAAATAATTAACATTTTTTAATCATTAAAAAAATTAGTTATTGATTAATAATTTATTTATATTCTATTTTTTACAATATTTTTTCAATGTGAGGTTAATTTGATTTTCATTAAATGGTGAGATTGGATTTTAATAAAAATTTGTAAGGAATTATTATTTTTTCTTGAATGGCACAAATCAAATTTTTTTTCTAAAAGGACCACTAAATGTTTTATATGTTATTATGATATTTTTAAATGTGATTTTTCATGAAAAAATATTTTTAAAATCATTTTTTAAATTTATATTTTAAAATATTATTTGAAAATTATAATGGATATTTTCATCAATAATGTTTTTAAGGAAATTTTAATCGTATTTCTATTTGCAGAAATCATCAACCCTTTATTGTTATATTGAACATTATTTATCATACATATATTATTACATATTTTAAAATGAAAACAACATGAAATAGCTATAGAACATGGATCCTAATTTTTATTTTCATGAGAAAACTATGACCATACATAATATTTACAATATATAAAAAACCTATATTTAATTCCATATTCTTTTCCATCGTATTGTCCCTTGAGTTCTCTTTAGGTCATGTAGTCTCCCTGGATATAAATAAAAAATGGATGAACTAAAATCCCTATAAATTTATATATAATAAAATGAAATAATATAAAATGTGGTTATCTTATTCATAACAATGTCATCATAAACATTAGAGGAATCATTAGATAAATGCATGGAATGTGGAAATGCATAGAAATGAAACACCATGACTTATTAGTTAACTACCACACATAGTTGTAAAAAAATATAGAATCTTTTCCTTGTTTATTACACTTTTATCATTTGAAAAATAACATTTCCCATTTCATTTCAGTGTTATATATTTCTTGTCACACCTCATCATAATATTTACATTATCATGCATTCGACATAGAATGTATATAAATCAGGGAAATAATATAACCCATTGAATGGAAATTGATTAATTTCATAAATAATAAATTCATAAAAATAGGGATTCAAATTAATGATGGAATAAAATAAATCATATAAGAATCATGAATCTTGACTCAAGAAGAAAAAATCTCTAGATGTGTGTTTTTTTAAAGAAGGGATCATTTGGAATACATTTCATTTTTCATAAAAACAAGAATAAAACATTTATTTCCTGAAAATATAAATATAATGATTATGACATAATATTTATGGAATCTCAATACGGAATATAGGGTGAAAGATAGGAATCCCAAAGAAAGAGCGTTGGGTTTGAGAATTCACCATAGCTTGCTTATGAATGCGTTCATGAATTTAATTTCCATTATAATGTCATTAGGATTATTAATTAACAAATATAGAACATTTAATATGTAAATTTGGTTCACTATTGTCTTATTATGTTAATTTATTTCTTTTAGATGATTCATAGAGTTCAATCCCATCATTTGAGAGTGTACTTTATTAGTTTTCATGATCAGTTAAGTTGTATATATGAATGGAAGTTCATGTTAAATGTAGATAAATATTGAGATTTGTAATTATATTTTATTAATGAAATTACAGAATAATAAAAAAATTATAATTTATTTGGTTATATTTCCTTAGGATTAAACTTTTTAAAAATGTTTATGGCGGTTATTTTCAGTATATATGGGCAGTTTTTCAATGACAACAAACTCATTTTGTTTTATCAATTAGTATTATGTATAAATTTTAGTTCCCGAACATAAATAGGGTTATACAATAAAAATTAATAAATTTTTTAAACCATTCAACTATTTTATTCAAATCATTCAAGGTATTTAATTAAAATTAATGTGCATCACCCATGATGTTAGTAAATTGACACCACACAAGTGATGATTTTATTTATAAAATAAAAGAGTGAGATGGAGTAGTTTAATTATTAGTTTAAATTAACATGATATAATTCATGTATAGGGAAGTTATGGGAGTTTCCATTCCATTATGATGAATGGGGGTAGAGATATAAAAATAAAATAAATAAAATAGAATGGATATTAACCGAAATAGAGAAAGGATTTACCACTTGAATTGTTCACATGGGATCTTCCTTATGGATCCTATTCGAGGTATTTAAATAACACCATGTTCTCCTGGATGTGCGTGTGGGGATTGGAAATATTATTATGAATAATTTTGACAGGTATCAATTATTTAGATGCATGAGTAGAAGATGGGGTGAGGAGTGGTATTTATAGTTTAGGAGAGGGATGATTACCATATATTTTATTCATTAGTTTATTTTGAGGCTCATGTGTGTAAATTATTTGACAATAATCATTAAATAAATTAAAATTAAGAAGGATGGTTTGATATTTTTCTCATACTTCAGTGTTAAATTTTCAAGGACTCAATAATTCATCAATTTTTTTTATTGATATTTATTGAATTTTAAGATTTTTTATAAAATCACGTGTTTTAGAAATACCCCAAAAAATCCCCCAAACAATTTTTTTTCTATATATAAGTAAAAATAAACTCCATTTTTTGATTATAACTTTCAATATATTAATAATTTAATTTCAAATTAAATTTAATAATTACTATGAAAATAAAAATTTAAAATTTAGAATTGATTTTATAACACTATGAAAAAATTCAAAAGATCTCATAAAATTATTTTAAAGAATAATTAAATAATTTTTTTTTCAATAAATTTTATAAAAATTATTATTATTATTATTATTTTAATCTTAAAATTAAAATTAAATATTAATGACTTATAATAATACGATCATTTAATTAATAATATTTCAAACTTATGTTTACTAAGACTCAAAATTTTATATACAATACTTTCATTTATTGGATGCCTAAATATTATATATACAATCATGGATGAGGTTACTATTCATTTGGCTGTTTTTCTATTCATAGTAGTCATATTACTATTCCTAATAGAATGTTATTATTTCATCGACATGAGCTCCTTAACATCTATAAATACTTCTTATTTCGTTAATTATTAATTAATAACATTTTTTTTATGGTCCATAGGTTATAATATGTGTTTTATAAAATATTAAATTACTAGAAGATGAGAGTAAATCCATTGAATCAAATTTGGGTCATCATATTCTTTTCCCCTCCCCCTCTTGAAATAATGTCCTCGACACTTTTTTTTACAAAATAAGGTGAGGGTACTTTTCCTAATCCCATCCTCTGGGTCATGTGTTCTTTATTCATACAAATTGTTCTGCAACAAAACATTAACATGGTGGGATGTCTTGTTGAATAGATACTTATATCTATAGCCTAGATTCCTTAATAGATGATCCTCATAAGATAGTTTATCTTCTAGCTATACCACCTATTCTTTCTATACAAGTGAGGGATTTTGTATGTACCTCTTTAGATGTGATATTTGAAACACATCACAAACTTGTGACATATATAGTGGAATTTCATGTAGATAATTCACATATCATACATTATCAAGGATCTCAATTGTACCTATGTACCTTGGGCAAGGATTACCTTTATTTCCAAACACCATGACACCATAACATGGTGATATTCGAAAGAAGACATTATCTCCAATATTGAACACCAATTCCCTTCTACAGTTTTCTGAATAGCTCTTTTATCGAAATTGAAAATCATTGATATGTAGCTAGATAGAAATAACCTTCTCTGCCATCTATTTGACATGATTAGGAACATATATTTTTCATTCCACAAAATCATCTTAATTGGTTGGTGTACAATGTCTCCTTGCATACATAACATCATATGTATCTATATGATTACATGAGTGGAAAATTTTGTTTTAGTTAATCTCAAAAAATTAGACAAACTGATCCCATCCACCTATGAATTCTAATGACTAGGATATGACCATATAATCGAGTGTCTAAATAGTCATTTCAGATTGTCCATTAGTATGGAGTGATAGGCATGGAGAAATTTAATTCAGGACTAGAAAAATGTTGAAGGCTCCTCCATAATTTTGATATGATACTGAGAACATGATCAGAGACAATAGAGATTAGATCTACATGTATTCTAACAACATCCTTCACTTATATCATTTCGATTTTATCAAGTGATAGATCTTACCTCATACCAATAATGTTGGTAGTCATGGTGAGTCAGTGTCCCCATAACCCATATCACATTACTTCATTTGGATGTCT
This sequence comes from Viscum album, assembly GCA_963277665.1. NCBI lineage: Eukaryota > Viridiplantae > Streptophyta > Magnoliopsida > Santalales > Viscaceae > Viscum > Viscum album. The sequence continues at coordinate 2,029,366,360 of OY728120.1, read as the reverse complement.
TTGGGAGACCCATTGCAATGTCAATAGTGACATTATCCCATTTACACATGGGTATAGGAAATGTATTAGTCATCCCTTTTGACTTTTTTACTCTAAATGATCATGATAACATATCAAAAACATAGATATATACACAAAATATCTTTCTTCATATTCTACCTCAATATATTTTCTCAGATATCATTGTATATCTTGGTGCTACTAGGATTGATATATAATATTGAGCTGTATGCATTATCCAATTACTTTTTTTTGTCATAGGTGATGAAGAAACACATAGGCTCGTTCAAAAATGAATTATAATTTCATCATCGATATAGAACAAATGTATGTTACCTTCTTTTACTGCATTCACATTCTTTTTTAACACATGATCATCCAATTATGCAACCAAAATCTTCTAACGGATATATGGATTGGAATCTATTTGGGAAAGGTAGAATTTATTCTCCAACATTGTCATTTAAAAATATATATTCTTTATATCCCTGAATATACATTGATTCTAAATCTGCAACATGGATAATGTTGTGGGTTATATTCTCCTAATAGCATTAGCTACCCTGTTTTCCTATCCCTGATGATAGTTAGTAGAGAAATCGCAGTTTTTCATCAGCTCCAAAAAAATCATTTGTTTCATGTTGAGCTCTTCATGATGCATATATATTTTATTCTCTTGTGATCTATATATATATATGTCAAACTCCTAATCATAGTGGTAGTTATACAAGATTTTAAAATAAAAAATCAAACCTCCTAGATCTAGATCATGTGTCATGTAGTTCAGCTCACGGATCATCAACATTATTGAGGCTTAGGCTATTAGATTATAATTTATCAGGATTACACAACCTATTACTTTCATTGAAGCATCACTATATACAAAATAACATTTTCCACTCTTTGATAATTTATGTACATGTGAAATGATCATCCATCTCTTTATATACTAAAATATTTCTTTACAATATTCTGTACATAGATACATTGACAATGTTTTGTTCACATAGTTAGTGGGCTCCACAATCGTGAGAAATTCCACACAAAACAACAATAGTTCCCTTATATGATTATAAAACAATTTATGTTTGTGACACCAGAGGGTTTGATCCATTCCTCAATTACTATTCAATTTGAAGGGTCCATAGAGATTCTTTCACATGATATCACATTCCCTACGAATGTGACTTGATGAATCCAAAAGCAACACATTATAAACATTGAATTAATCAGATAATTTGATAATGACACAAAAAAAGTACTTAAATTTTCTTCATGATTCTCATTTATCTTTAATAAATTATAATATAGTCGATAAACAATAACACAAACTTTTCCTGGAAATATAAAAAGAATATATTAATCGAACATTTTTATATTATAGGGGGATTAGTATGTACAAAGAGAATCAAAAAATATAGATAGTACCCTTACATTGCATGGAATGAAGTTTTCTAAATAACTTCCTTCTTCACCATTATTTGATGACATCTCAAATGGTGATCCACCATTGAAAATTATTGAGCCTCTTATAGTTGTTCTAAAAAGTTTTCAATACATGGAAGTTGATACAAGTTCTTTATGATGATCTTTTTGGGTTCCCTATACATGACACAAGGCCTCATTGATAAATCCTTATTCTGAAAAAATAGCACTAGAGAACCCCAAGATAAAGCACTTGGGCATATGAACAATTTTCCCAAATGATCTTACAACTTATTATTTAACTCGTCCAGTTCGATATGAGCCATAATATAGGGACACATTGGAATTTGAGTAGTTCATGTTAATATTTCAATTAAAAATTCAACCTTAGGATTTAGTGTAAGTATGTGTAAGTCATTAAGAAATACATCTATATAATCACTCTAGATAAGAATTTCCCCTATGATAATAACTTACCTTGAATCAACCATTGGAGGGAGGGATGATTCGTCATATGGAATCAATACACACACACTGGAATAATAATATATAGGATATTCATGATATTCTGTGCATTTTTATTAGAGCATGTGATGGCTTGGAGTATGAAAAGATATTTACTCTTACTGATATTTTATATGTTCTCTATATAATGATAGATATTCCATTCCCATTATTGAATTAAATTCCACTAAGGGAAGTATCATGAGATTTTCTAGAAGAGTATTCAAATATATGCTAATTGGGGAAGATTCCAACACCTTGGATTCCATGATCTCACTAGTCGGTGTTTTTACAAATATATCTACATTAATGATTTTTGGATTATATTCAATATTTCTATATAACATTAATGATCTATTGGAATTCATAAATGTATAATCATATAGGATATTTTAATTTCTGAGTGAATATGGTTTATACATAGCACGACATAATTTTCAGGATCCTCTTTATCAATAGTGATGGCATATACCTTACTATGACTTTCTGGTTTTGGTTTCTAATGATGCAGATTACCCTCGAGGAATTGAGGTTTAATGCATCTGATCACATAGTGCACTTGCTCCATACAGTTTTAGAACTAGACAATGGGGTGTTCTCTTTATTCCTCCACCACATTATTCTACATACTAATAAGGTGTTATCATTCAGAGCATCGTGTCCTTATATCCCACATTTGAAGGGTTTCCCTATCCCTTTATGGAAGGTCCCATGATGCTTCTTCATACATTTCTAAAATGGTTATGGTTGAGTTTTCATCACACAGTTCTCATTAAATCCTCTGTCATGAAAATACATCTTTCATTTCATTTCACCCTAACCATGGGATGATTCTCTAAACAACATCTCCAATTTGATATCACATCGAACAAATTCTTTAAAACTCCCAATGTATCGAATACATAGAGCCTTTTATAGTGTGTTTTTAACCTATAAGTAGTTAATAAATTTTTCTATCAATGTTGATATGAAAACCCGAATCATACCATGTATGCCCTATGAATTGTAATTGTAGGTTTTAATAGATTATCCATAATTTTTCATTCTCTCTTTGAATTCTCTCTCTATCTTTGTATGCAGAGGTTGAGGGAAATAAATGTTCTAAATATTTATCTTAATGTCTTCACATTCTATCTCTTTTATTTATATACTTGACATTGTGTTCATTATGAACAACCGCCAATGGTAAGACACTCAATCTAGATGATAAACAAAATGGTTAACCTTCTCCATCTCAGAACAATGATTTGTAGAAATGGTCTTTTGCATTGATTTGATCCACTATTCTGAAACATGTATATCACAATATCCACATAACATTGATGGTTGTTGTATTTTAAAATCAAGATATAAATTTTCTCTCTATTATAACTTCTAAAATATGTGTTTATCCAGTGCTATGGCATTAATTGTCCTAGCTAAAAATACTGTTATTGAGCCCCATTCATAATGCTAAAAAAATGTCATAAGGGGGGTCTTTATCGATGGTTTTTTGTTGTTGTTAATGGGTATCATTAGCAACAGAAAAATACATAGTTATAGGGGGGCTTTATCATTTATTTTTAACGTTCACTAATAAATGGGGTCGTTTATAACTACATGTAAAAAATAAATCATAATGGTATACTTCAAAAAATTATATATCATTAAGAATAATAAATTAATATTTTAGGTAAATATGCATTTACACAAAATATGAATGATATTTAATGAAAAATCCATATAAAAAAATAATAATTAATAATTTTCATAATATTACAGAGTAATAGTCATTTATTATCAATTAGAAGATAAAAAATCAATAATAATAATAATAATTCTAAAATAAGTTGATGAGAAAACCCATACCTGAAACCATTATAAATTTTTATCATGAGGTCTGTTTGGGATTTACCATATATCAAATCGAATCATACGATGAAATATATGCGATTACGGAACAAGGGAATGATTTTCCAGATTTTTTGATCCAAAAGGCCCAAAAGCCTCAAAATATGTGTTTTTTTGGGGTACCCCATTTTTTAACATTCGAAGGATTTTAATCCTTGTTGATGATGAAAGTTTCCCATTTTTAATGGGGTCTAAATTTATGCCTAGAGTATTCCTTCACATTTATATGATGGAATTAAATTTTAATTCTTTTTAGAATGTAAATTTATTTTAAACAAATATATAAAAATATATACATATATTTTATATCTTCACAAATTCAAATGTATTTTTATAAAAATTAATTTTAAATATTTAAATTTAGAAAATATTTATAAATATATAAACATATATATAAACATATATATAAATTTATGATTAAAAATTGTGACAAAATATATATAATAATAAATTAATTTCATAAATTCTAAAACAACACAGTATTGATGAGTGGTAAAGTCGTAGGTGTATAAGGTGGTGGCATATGATTCAAAAGTCGTGGGAGTAGGGGGAACAAGCGGTTGGATGCGTTATCTAAAGTGATGATAAATGGGTGGGGGAAGCACTGATAATGGTGTGGGGGAGAGAACCATTGATAGTGGGTGGTGGGTGGGATGTGGGGAAAATATTTATATAAGCTTTATCAGAGGGGCCTTTATAAGAACTAAAGGTGCACTAATAAAGGGGGATTTAACAGAACATAAAAATAATGATAACAAGGGACATTAATAGGGATAAAAATTGGTTAAAGGACCCATTTCATATGGATTTTTTTTCACTGATATTAGATTCTTGCTTTTAACATTGCCTCAATTATTATCTATTTTATGAACTGATAATGGATTTTTATAGCACTGTTAAAGGATTATATTGTTGTATTTAGGTGAATGAAGATATTCCACATTATTCAAGTAATTTTCTATAACCTAAGACTTCTGGGTAAGCATAAACATTAAATTTTGACCCCTGCCCCAAAGCATTGTGGTTTTCGTTTATGTAGTTACTTCATTCTCCCTTGTAGAGGTTTTTTACTAGTTTCTCTAAGTTACCACAATTTTATAAAATAGAAATTTTTAGAACAAAACATACATCAACATCTCATGATAAATAATTAATTACATTAAAATTTTAATTATAAATTCATATCTTATAGGATCAATATGATTAGAAAACATTATTCTATTATTATGTATACTTAGTCTCAGACTAATGGTTTTCCCTAAGGATATCTAATCATAATTCCGAAATTATCTAAACCACACTCTAATACCTATTATAGTGAAACTTCTTTTTCATACATAACTTATTAAATCATTTTAATGATAAATAACCAGAAATGTTACACATATAAGGTACAATGGTTTACTACATTTTGAAAACATAGAGAATAAATTAATTTTACATCATAAAACATAAACATAAATTTAATTCTTTATTTATTATGTTATTATGGTCCCTTTTGTTCCCCTTAATATATGTTTTCGCATAAGGATATACATAAAAACGTGATGAGCATAAATCCTTGTAAAATGATACATAAGAATAAGAAACAATATAACATTGGGTGAGTATAATAAGAAAATAATATTCTTAAACATTAGAGGAAACATTTGATAAATATATGAAATGTGGAAATTCATAAAAATGATATTTCATGTCTTAATGGACAACTACCAATCGTAGTTGTGAACTAAGATGGAATCATGTTCATGAATATTTCAATTTACTAATGAGATACATAACATTACAAATTTAATTATATTTCTATATAAGATAGGTTGCACCTGTCACATCATAACATTTACATTGTGCTATATAATTCATTGTGCACCTGTCACTTCATATCATTTACATAATCATGCATTCCACATATAGTGTATACCGATAATGGAAATACAATAACCCCTACAAATTAATGGTATTAATTTAATAATTAATACATTCATTCAAATTGGGTTCCCAGATTAAATAGGTAATAACAAAAATGATATAATCATCATCAACTTTCAGTGAAGAAGAAACAATATCGAGTGGTGTATTTTTTGGAAATTAGAGTTCTTTTGGAAAACATTGTGTTTTTCATAAACTCAATTAGAATACACTTATATCTCAAAAAAGGTAAAATAATAATGGGGAAAGGATAATTAAGTAATATATAAACTAATAATGGTTTGAATGGTAGAAAACCCAAATAAAGTGAATTGTCTAAAAAAATTACCATTACATTGTGTTTAAATGCTTTATTAACTATAATGTCCTATATAATGACATTAGATTCATTAACTAAAAAATATATAACATTCTAAAATTGAATATGATTCATTACGGTATTATTATGTTCATTTTTTTATTTTAATATTAGTAATATAGTTTTATCCCATCGTCCGGGATTGTTAATTTTCATAGTTTTCATGATCGGTTGTCATGTATACATGAATGTAAGTCCATGTAAAATGAAGATAAATATATTTATTGGTTATAAATTATTATTAATATTATTCAATAAAATTAAATTACATTATAATTATTTTTTTATATATCATTGGTATAAATCAGTAGATTAAATATAATGATGATAATTTTATGTAAATTTCAGTTATTTTACAATGACAACAAAATCGTTTTATATTATCAATTATTATTATCTATAATTGTTAGTTATAGAAAAAATAGTGTCTTATCATAAAAAATGAAATATTTTTAAGACCAATAAATGTTTTTCTTTAAATCCATGGATGTGTTTTTGGAAATTTAGTGTGCATCGCTTGTGATGTCGATAAATTGATACATAATGAGAGAAAATTTAATTTATATAATAAAAGAGTGATGGAGAAGATTTTTATAATTGGTGATCCATTAACATGATTTAATTCCTGTATATATAAGTTAATGGATTTATTTATCAATTTTGGATGATGAGAGGTTAGGTGTGAATAATAAAATAAATAAAATTCAATGGAAATTAAAAGAACAAGAGTATTTGCCTCAGGAATATTCATGTGGAAATCCTTATTATGGATCCTAGGAATGATATTTTAATGATACCATGTGCTCAAGGACCTGGTGGAAGGTATAGGGAATAGAATTTGGAAGAGATTGTAATGGAATAAATAATAGGATGTGAGAGGAGAATATTGGGTGACAGTGGTATTTATAGTGGAGGTGGGGGGTGTTTTCTCAATAATAGATGGATAAATTTATTATTTTGTCTCAAGACTATGAATAGTATTATAACTATGAATAATTATATATATATATATATATATATTGGGCATACATCATTTACTACTCCATAAATCATGTATTTAGTTTTTATTATAAATTATCATATTTTACAATTCATTATAAATTCATGAAAATTAGTAAATGCCCAAAGATCAACCCTAAACATTTTTCATCAGGAGGAATAAAAAAACTCAATTTTATTAAAATAAAATTTTAAATATGTGTTCTTTAATAATTAATATTTTATAATATTAAATTAGAAAATACATAATTTAATATTATAAAATATTTTTGAGAACATTGAAAAAATACATACAGTCTCATGAAATTATCCTCAAATAATAAGACATAATAATATTAATTTATGAAGACCATTTATGAATATATATATTTTTGAAAATTATAAAATTAATCGTGAAATTTTAATTAAACATTTATGATTTACAAAAACACCAAGACCTAAATAAAAGTTTATAAAATATGTATATAAATAGACTATGACATGAATATACCATAAGTTAATTTATAATTTGAATAATATGTATTTATAATTTTATGGGTGAGGATACAATTCATTTGTTATGTATACAATTCATATGGGTCATATTACTATTCCTAAGTTCAGGTTAATATTTCATCAGCATTGTCTCTACATCATCTAGACATAATTTATATTTAATTAAATTCAACATTAATAATTTTTTTTATTGTTCATAAGTGATTATTTGTTATTTATACTATATAAAATCATTATATTATGGAGGAATTTTCACAAACCAACCCAGGTCGACCCTGAACCGGTCACCCGAGTCAATCCGCAGCATGGCCCGATAGCCATTCCTGATCCTCCGGGGCTGGCAACACGCGCCTAGGAATCAACATAGTACAAATGGGAATGATTTCTCCCAATTAAAACAAATACAATAGCGAAAAAGTAGAAGAAAGCAAATTAAATAAATTTCCTTGAAAATAATGAATGACCAACACTTCACACTAACCTGGTCTCGACCAAAAATCCTCACAACTCCGAGAGTCGCTCACTACTCCACAACCAACTCTCATCCATGGCGAACAAGCTCGAACCAAACATGCATCAAAACTAAAAATAGGAAAACACTATAGGTGTGAGTATTAAAACTCAGTAGGTAGGCCCAACTAATTCTATTCCCAATGCACAAACCATTAAATAAATAATTTAAAAATTTCATTTTTGAACTAAATTATATAAAATATGGGTTTCCACACACACATACATCTCTAAAACAAGTAATATTCCATTTCCCTTTTTAGTTAAAATACAAGTTTAATGTTTGAAAAGAACAGGTTCATTTTCATCTTAAAACATTTTTTTTCAAACAATTTAGAAATCCAAATTTTAGTTGTTAGTCAAAAGGAAAACCACACACAACACAAAAAACACACTAAGGGTGATGGAGAAAGTGGCACACTTGGGCCAGCAACTGATCTAGACCTCTCAAATGTCCACCACATACAAACAAACACAAAATAAAACACGGGTCGAACCTATGATATTGTGAACAATCCAGAACATACCATACATGTGAGTCATCCTGAAATCATGCTCTAACTCGATGACATCATAACTCCCTGACGCTCGGTATATCCCTATATGGCCTAAACTAGGGGCCCAATCCCCATAGAAGCAATAACTCAGTATTCCCCTGTTATGGGGCCACTAGCCAGTGCGTAATCAAAACAAGCGCGATAATATTTCTCTGAAGATTCACTCACTATGCCAAGTTCCCATGTCAACACAAGCAATAAAAAGTGGTGCCTCCACAATGTAAATAAATTAGTCACGATGCAAAAACATCACATACATCTCACACAATCAACGGACAACAAATATCACCCCTGAATGGGTTTTCCAATATAATTTATTTTACAAAAGTGTCAAACGGGCCTTCGCCAATATTAAAGCAAAACCTCATTTCTCAAGAAAACCCAAAACACTTGTTCTGAGGAAAAAATTTATCATTAATACTATATGTATATTATAAATTTCATGAATTATGTTTACATGAAAAAATGAGCATTTATTCAATATTGTGTGTCTGCTAGTCAAGAAAATGTTTCAAGTGTTCGTTATAAAATAAACGGCTCTTTTCAAACTAAATAATCATTTAAAATTTTATTATCTTATATTATTTCTTATTGATTAAAATTAATGAATCATCATGAAATTACAAAATTCCAAATTTAATGGTGAGTGCAGTGGGGGACCTACCTCGAATCATAGACCAGTCACGACGACGCGACACGCCTCGCACAAGCGTCCAAGAACACGAAAGATGAGGATCGCAAGACCGTGGAAAAACCTTGTCAACATGATGCAACTGTAAAGACCCATAAATTTCAAGGAAATTTCTTTCTTAATTTTCTTTGGAATTTTACAAGAACGCAGTTTTTGATGGCACCTGATTCCGAGGCCCAGTGTGCCCGGAATCATTTTCCGAAGTTTGGCTCGGGTACGTTCAGTGAACGGACGAGCCAGTTTTTCTAACTTTTGAACCGGTGCCCGGAATCAAATTCTGAGGGCACCGATGAAATCACAGATTCAGTATTTTCTTAGAAACGCCTCTTCCGGAGTTGCGTTTGCTCGGTTATGGTTTCTAATTTTCGGGCGTAAGGTTAAGAAATAAAATAATTGTATGACAAACTTTATTTTATTTCACTTAAGCCACTTGGAAGCCACTTGAAACCACTTAAAGCAGCTTAAGCTGAGTCGATACAGATAGGGTGCTATCCAAAAATATTCTACCCTCTTGGTAGGATATTTGTGAGGTGGGGCCCGCACAAGCCCCGCCGTTTCTTTTCACTAAGTAACGCACCCGCGAAAACCCGTCTTTTTGAAAGTCAACTGACGGGTTTTCTTAATTTCTTACACACCATTTAATTGGGCGGTTTTATTGATGAATTAAAAGGGCAGTTTCTTTCGTTGAATTAATTCTACGAATTAATGAGTCGTTACTTACCTCTTTTCGTTTGTTGGAGTAATAATAAAATAATACCAATACCAACATTTGGAGGATTACACGTTGAGAGGTTTTGACAGAGTTCTTGAGCCTTCATCCTCCTTCGTGAAGAACGCGAAGAACACGAAGAACGCTGGCCTCCAACGAAGAATGCCGAACCCGCGAAAATCGACGACGCGATGTCGTGTGCCGCGATGCCGACGTTTCCTCTCCCGCGACGTTCTTCAGCGACGTTCCTTAATCCGCAACAAGAACCTTCGATCATCCGTTGAGGTGAGGATTTCAGATTTATTTTAATTTTTCCTTTGTGGTTTTTAACTCAAGAAAGATTTAATTATTATTAATTAAATCTTTTGGTTCTTGAACCTCGGAGTTCGTCGACGCGACCCCCTTCCACGACGATGCGACGACGCGGCGATCCCCAATTCTGCGAAGAACCCGCGAACGACGACTTGACGTGGTAGGGATTTTGTTTTGGAAATGCCCTTATTCCTGTGAACGTTTCTTTAAATTAAAGAACCAGATTCAAATGAACAATTTTAGTTAATTAAAATTGTTTTTTCATGTGTGGAATTATTTCTCCCGTTGTTTTTATCTAACGCGGAGGGTGCAGGACAAATGAACACGGCCCGACAACCCTCTGTCGTTCTTTGTTGTTGTGTGGATTTGATGGGTGACGAAGGAACGTGCCGCAATAGAAATTTGATGGTTCTGCAGTGAAGAACGAGTCACGAGAGGAGCAGCGGCGCAGACGGGAACGGAATCGGACCACCGGAGCGCCTCCGGTGGCCCGCAGAAGCCGTCGGCGGTGCGGGCCGCCGGAGCGGCGGCGCTTGAAGCCGGGGGTGGCTGCGGCACCCGCGGACCCGCGGCCGCGTGGGTCTAGCGCACTCGGACGCGGAAAAGCTGCGTCCTTTGATCCATCGCGGCCCCACGTGGGGGGGGGGGGGCACTTCCGATCCGTGGGTCAGCGCCCCGCGGCAGCTGCTCGGCCGAGCCGAGCCGGACCGGCCGGCCGAGCCAAGTCGTGCCCTGGCCGGACCGGACCGGGTCCCGCCGGGTCGGAACGGGTCGGGTCGACCCGGTTCGGCCGACCTAGGAGGGGGGGGGTCGGGCCAGGTCGGCCCGGGCCCAGACCCCCCATCTTCGGACCATTTTCGGTCAAATGCACGTAACATGACCTACGGGCCTCCGAACTACGCGTCGTAGCAGCAACGCGATCCTTGGATCGAGACGGTCGTTTCGGTATACTTCACTCAAGGTTTCGGAATACTTTGGGTTCGGTCGAGTTGGTTCGTACACGAAACCAACCGGGCCCTCGAAGAGGAAACACTCATATCTTGAGCTACGGACGTCCGATTGACGTGTTGTAGGCTTTGGTGGATTCCTCTAAGTGAGACGGATCCATTGGCATACTCCGCCCGAGGTTTGGACGTAGGTGGAGTATGTTCGGGTTGGTTTTGCCTTAAAAACCAACCGGGCCCCTGGGACAAAAAACCAATATCTCTCAGATCGGGCGTCCGATTGACGCGCAGTCTGTTGCGTTGAGTTCCAGTAGACGACACGGAACTTTTTGATACATCAAATTCGGGCTATGTGACTGTTGATGTATCTGCCTCTCAGCTCGTTGAGCGGACCCTCCCGAACAAGCTTGTTGTGTGCGGGAACCCTAGAGCTGGTTGTGACTTCGACGACGACAACTGTGCAGAGATCCTCAGTGGACTACGACGATGAAGTTTGTTGGTCTTGTATCCTATGTGGGTCTCTGCCGTGATGGTCTTGTATCCAATGTGGGTCCCATCACAGATGATTAAATACTGGTCTTGTATCCTATGTGGGTCCCAGTATATATAAATCAATGAAGACAGCTGGTCTTGTATCCTATGTGGGTCCTAGTTGTGCTGGTCTTGTATCCTATGTCGGTCCCAGCTTAGATGGTTCAATACTGGTCTTGTATCCTATGTGGGTCCCATTATAGATGAATCAATGAAGACAGCTGGTCTTGTATCCTATGTGGGTCCTAACTGTGTTAGTCTTGTATCCTATGTGGGTCCCAGCATAGATGATTCAATACTGGTCTTCTATCCTATGTGGGTCCCAGTATAGATGAATCAATGAAGACAGCTTGTCTTGTATCCTATGTGGGTCCTAGCTGTGCTAGTCTTGTATCCTATGTGGGTCCCAGCTTTGATGATTCAGTGCTGGTCTTGTATCCTATGTGGGTCCCAGCATAAATGAATCAATGAAGACAGCTAGTCTTGTATCCTATGTGGGTCCCAGCTTAGATGATTCAGTATCTATATCTGATCATCCCTTTCACCTTTTTGACAATGTATTCTTGTGTGAGCTGAATCCAGTGTTACTCTTCTTTGTGGATTTTGTTGAACTATCCTGTGTGGATTTACTGTTTACTCTCCTTTGTGGATTGTGTTGAACTATCCTGTGTGAATTTACTGTTTACTCTCCTTTGTGGATTGTGTTGAACTATCATGTGTGGATTTACTGTTAACTCTCCTTTGTGGATTGTGTTGAACTATCCTGTGTGGATTCACTGTTTACTCTCCTTTGTGGATTGTGTTGTGCTATCCTGTGTGGATTGCTTTTTTCTCTCCCTTGTAGATTGTGTTGTGCTATCATGTGTGGATTTACATTTTTCTCTCCTTTGTGGATTGTGTTGTGCTATCCTGTATGGATTTACGTTTGCTTTCCTATGTGGACTGGGTTGTGCTTGGGCTCGGACGTTGGAGCTGAACGAGAATTGATGACTTAGGTATATGTATGGGCATATACCTAAGCAGTGTCGGTTGTTACTTCGTGATTGTATCTTTCCGTTGTGCTTTATCCTTTGTGGATTTTGGGAGACCTTTGTGGGTCTCGGGGTCCCTACTGAGTAGCTTATACACACCCCTGCACGGGCTATGCCTGCACTTCGTGGTGTTTGTTGCAGACGACGGGCAGCGCTGATCGAGGTGGAGGTGTGCGGAGCAGGACGGTAGCTGGAGGTGGACCACTGGGCGGGACGTACTCGGAGCGGACGGCTGGACCGAGGAGCTGTGGAGGCTATCTGTACCCACCATTCAGGTGGGACTTCCAGAGGACGGCTCGACGCTACGGGTTTTCTTTTCAGTTGTTGCTTTTCCCTTTCAGTTGTACTTTACAGTTGGACTTGTATTTCCGGCCCCTTTTACTTTCAGCACAGCCTGTTACAGTTTTTACTTAGTGTTTACTTTTCCGCTTGCTTACTCTATGGTTCTTGTTTACTTTTCAAAGGAAATGCCTTCCCTTTTGTTGGGATTTACGCCTTGGAGCTAGTCGCCAGCCCCTGGCCTATGGAAGGCGGGCTTGGGGTAGTCACGGCATGGGCCTTGAGGACGGGTCGTGACAAATGGTATCAGAGGTGGTCGGTTCTACCGCAGACTCTGATCATTGTTCTATGTGAAGCAATAGTGTTTAGTGTATTGGGTGTGGTTATCAGTCCAGGGAGTCCAGTGTTGGTGCGGCTGCCAACGTATCCATACACCAGGACCCTGACTTCTGATTTCCGACATAATGCACGAAAACCCTGATTGCATGTGTGTTCAAGTTTTCATTGTGATTACTTGTGTCATCTCACCAGGTATACAGTTCTGACTGTGGTGCACCTGCTTCTTTTCAGGATGGCCCCACGACGGCATCCAGCTAGGGTTCCGAGAGTGGAGCGTGATGACAGCCCACCGAGCGATGAGGCCTCGGTGCAGGGCTCCTTGTCAGCAGAGGCACCGGCAGTACCTTTACCCGCCGAGCCACCGATGCTACAAGCCCCAGCCGCTGACAATGCACGTCGCCTTATCGCACTGCACGAGTTTCAGCGTCAGCGACCGCCCAGGTTCTGCGGGAAGACGGACCCCCAGGCCGCCGAGGACTGGCTAGAGGCAGTGGTGCGAGTTTTTAGGCTAGTGAGGACACCAGTAGACCTCATGGTGATCCTCGCGGCGAGCCTACTGCACGCAGCAGTGGGCTGATGGTGGAGCTTGATGCTCCAGGTGCACGACAAGACAACTCTTCTCTGGACGGACTTTGAGAGCATCTTCCTCTCCGAGTTCTTCCCAGCCACCCTCCGTGCAGTGCGCATTCAGGAGCTTCTTCAGCTGCGGCAGGGCAGCTTGACAGTGGCCCAATACTCGGCGAGATTTACTGATCTCTCGCGCTACTCCACAGATATGGTACGGGACCCATTCTTCCGGGCCCAGACCTTCGAGCAGGGACTGAGGCATGAGATCAGGGCTTCAATGATCTCCCTCAACATTCCGACTCAGGCCGAGGTGTTGGAGAGATCCCTTCTAGTGGAGATTTTTCGCACCGAGCAGGCTCCAGTGATAGGGCCCTCCGCAGGACGGCTCGTAGCAGGGTCTTCTGCAGATGGAAGTAGATAGGTGACACAGAGGTTCAAATTGGCCAAACCATCAGATGGGTAGTCTCATGATGAAGATTCGGTTGTGCGGGGCACCCGAAGGAGAGCCAGCTACACGAGGGGAATGCATTGATACGCATGCAGCAGGCGAGGTCACATGGCTCGAGACTTCCCGACTCATCTTACAGATGAGCAGAAAGTGGAAGAGGGACCTCCCAGACAGAGGTTCGGCCACGGTGGTCCGCAGGGTGTAGGCGGACGAGGCAGAGGAGCTGGTCGAGTAGCCGATGGTGGGAGACACTTCGAGGTGTTACCACCACCACCAACAGGAGGTCCACCCCGACCGCAGGGAGTTGGTGGACATGGGAGAGCTCAGCTTCAGGCAGCTGAGGCTTTCGATCATGGAGGTCTAGGAGAAAATGGACAGGAGCGGAACTAGTGGATACGTCTTTTGTACTTCTAGTTCCTTGTTTCTTTTGTGTAGCGTCTTTGTATTATGATCTGCAATAATAAAAGACGCATACCTTTGTGATGTTTTCATTCCTGTCCTCTTTTGTGTTGTTACTAAGAGGCTCCAGTTTTGTCTGTTGACTTGAACCTCACTTGTGAGACATCTACTGGAGGATACCCAGTTACCACACACTGATGCCGACAGTGTGACTCAACCCTTGGAGGCGAGAGTAACGGTTGGATCTCTTGGTTGTAGCGTCGAGGCCTTACAACGTCATCCTTGGTATGGATTAGTATCATCCATGTCGGGATTGACTGTATTAGGCAAAGAATGTGGTTCATCCCAGGGATGGGACCAGATTTCTCTTATCGGCAAAGAAGAAATCTTAGCAGCTCTTGTGGGACCGGGGATGGTCCAGGCCATGACAGAGAAGGTCCAGGTCATCCAGAAGCAATGAGGATAGCTCAGAGCCTGCAGAAGTCTTTTGCTGACAGGAGGTGGAGGCCACTTGAGTTCGAGAATGGCGATCACATCTTTTTGCGTGTCTCACCTCAACGTAGATTACGGAGATTTGTCCAAGGCGGCAAGTTGTCTACACGCTTCATCAGACCCTTCCAGGTCCTCAGCAGGATTGGCGAGGTGGCTTATCATCTGGCTCTACCACCTCAGTTGCTCCGGGTGCACGACGTCTTCCACGTATCTCATCTGAGGAGATACATGCACGACCCGGCGCAAATCTTGACCATGGAGACCTAGTCTTTGATGATGGAATGACTTTTGCGGAGGTCCCAGTGGAGATCGAGGATCTACAGGAGCGGGTCCTACGTGGATGATCAATTCCTCTAGTGCGCTTCAGATAGCATCACGGGAACCTCCAGGAGAGCACTTTGGAGCGGGAGGCTCAGATGCGTGATCAGTACCGCCTTTGTATCCCTATGTTTGTGGTGAAGCTTTACAGGGACATAAATCCCTATGGTGGGAGTAATGTAAAGACCAGTAAATTTCAAGGAAATTTTTTTCTTAATTTTCTTTGGAATTTTACAAGAACGCAGTTTCTGACGGCACCTGATTCTGAGGCCCGGTGTGCCCATAATCATTTTCCGAAGTTTGGCTCGGGTACGTTTAGTGAATGGACGAGTGAGTTTTTCTAAATTTTGAACCGGTGCCCGGAATCGAATTCTGAGGGCACTGATGAAATCGCAGCGCCAGTATTTTCTTAGAAACGCCTCTACTGGAGTTGCGTTTGCTCGGTTGTGGTTTTTAATTTTCGGGCTTGAGGTTAAGAAATAAAATAATTTTATGACAAACATTATATTATTTCACTTAAGCTGCTTAGAAGCCACTTGAAACCACTTAAAGCAGCATAATCTGAGTTGATACAGATAGGGTGATATCCAGAAATATCCTACCCTCTTGGTAGGATATTTGTGAGCTGGGGCCCGCACGAGCCCCTCCGTTTCTTTCTGCTAAGTAACGCACCCGCGAAAACCCGTCTTTATGAAAGTCAACTGACGCGTTTTCTTAATTTCTTAATGCACCATTTAATTGGGCGGTTTTATTCGTGAATTAAATGGGTAGTTTCTTTCATTGAATTAATTCTATGAATTGATGGGTGGTTACTTACCTCTTTTCTTTTGTTGTCGTAATAATAAAATAAGACCAATACCAACATTTGGAGGATTACACGTTGAGAGGTTTTGACAGAGTTCTTGAGCCTTCATCCTCCTTCGTGAAGAACGTGAAGAACGTGAAGAACGCAAAGAACACTGGCCTCCGACGAAGAACGCCGAACCCGCGGAAATCGACGACGCGACGCCGTGTGCCGCGACGCCGACGTTTCCTCTCCCGCGACATTCTTCGTCGACGTTTCTTAATCCGCAACAAGAACCTTCGATCATCCGTTGAGGTGAGGGTTTCAGATTTCTTTTAATTTTTCCTTTGTGGGTTTTAACTCAAGAAAGATTTAATTATTCTTAATTAAATCTTTTTGTTCGTGAACCTCGGAGTTCGTCGACCTGACCCCCTTCGGCGACGATGCGACGCCGGATACGGCGATGATGCGACGATCACCAATTCCGCGAAGAACCCGTGAGCGACGACTTGATGAGGTAGGGATTTTGTTTTGGAAATGCCCTTATTCCTGTGAACGTTTCTTTAAATTAAAGAATCGGATTCAAATGAAAAATTTTTGTTAATTAAAATTTCTGTTTCATGTGTGGAATTATTTCTCCCGTTGTTTTTATCTAACGCGGAGGGTGCGGGCCAAACGAACACGGCCCGACAACCCTCCGCCGTTCTTCGTTGTTGTGCGGATTTGACGGGTGATGACGGAACATGCCCCAACGGAAATTTGATGGTTTTGTAGTGAAGAACGAGTCCCGGGAGGAGCAGCGGCGCAGACGTTAATGGAATCGGAACACCGGAGTGACTCCGGTGGCCCGCGGAAGCCGCCGGCGGCGCGGGGCGTCGGCGCGGCGGCGCCCGCGGACCCGCGGCCGCGCGGGTCCGGTGCACTCGGACGCAGCAAAGACTCACCCTTTCATCCATCGCGGCCCCACGCGGGGGGGGGGGGGGCACTTCCGATCAGCGGGGGCAGCGCCCCGCGGCAGCCGCTCGGCCGTGCCCCCGTCTTCGGACAATTTTCGGTCAAATTCTCGTAACATGAGCTGCGTGCCTCCAAACGACGCGCTGTTAGCGGAAACGGGATCCTTTGAGCGAGACGGTCATTTCGGTATACTGCATTCAAGGTTTCGAAATACATTGGGTTCGGTCTGGTTGGTTCGTACACGAAACCAACCGGGCCCTCGGAGCGGAAACGCTCATATCTTGAGTTACGGACGTCTGATTGACGTGCCGTCGACTTTGGTGGATTCCTCTAAGTGAGACGGATCTTTTGTCATACTCCGCCCGATGTTTTGACGCAGGTGGAGTACGGTCGGGTTGGTTTTGCCTTAAAACCCAACCGGGCCCCTGGGACGAAAAAGCCAATATCTCTCAGACCGGGCGTCCGATTGACGCGTCGTTTGTTGCGTTGAGTTCCTGTTGACGACACGGAACTTTTGGATACATAAACTTCGGGCTATGTGACAGTTGATGTATCAGCCTCTCGGCTCGTGGAGCGGACCCTCCCGAACGAGCTTGCTGTGTGCGGGAACCCTAGAGCTGGCTGCGACTTCGACGACGACGACTGTGCAGAGATCCTCTGTGGACTGCGACGATGAAGTGTGCTGGTCTTGTATCCTATGTGGGTCCCAGTCGTGCGGGTCTTGTATCCTATGTGGGTCCCAGATTAGATGATTCAATACTGGTCTTGTATCCTATGTGGGTCCCAGTATAGATGAATCAATGAAGACAGCTGGTCTTGTATCCTATGTGGGTCCTAGCTGTCCTGGTCTTGTATCCTATGTGGGTCCCAGCTTAGATGGTTCAATACTGGTCTTGTATCCTATGTGGGTCCCAGTATAGATGAATCAATGAAGACAGTTGTTCTTGTATCCTATGTGGGTCCTAGCTGTGCTGGTCTTGTATCCTATGTGGGTCCCAGCTTAGATGATTCAATACTGGTCTTGTATCCTATGTGGGTCCCAGTGTAGATGAATCAATGAAGGCATATGGTCTTGTATCCTATGTGGGTCCTAGCAGTGCTGGTCTTGTATCCTATTTGGGTCCCAGCATAAATGAATCAATGAAGACAGCTGGTCTTGTATCCTATGTGGGTCCCAGCTTAGATGATTCAGTATCTATATCTGATCATCCCTTTCACCTTTTTGACGATGTATTCCTGTGTGAGCTTAATCCAGTGTTACTCTCCTTTGTGGATTGTGTTGAACTATCCTATGTGGATTTACTATTTACTCTCCTTTGTGGATTGTGTTGAACTATCCTGTGTGGATTTACTGTTTACTCTCCTTTGTGGATTGTGTTGAACTATCCTGTGTGGATTTACTGTTTTCTCTCCTTTATGGATTGTGTTGAACTATCCTGTGTGGATTTACTGTTTACTCTCCTTTGTGGATTGTGTTGTGCTATCCTGTGTGTATTTTGTTTTTCTCTTCCATGTGGATTGTGTTGTGCTATCCTGTGGGGATTTACGTTTTGCTCTCCTTTGTGGATTGTGTTGTGCTATCATGTGTGGATTTACGTTTGCTTTCCTGTGTGGACTGGGTTGTGCTTGGGCTCAAATGTTGGAGTCGAACGGGAATTGATGACTTAGGTATATGTATGGGCATATACCTAAGCAGTGTCGGTTGTTACTTCGTGATTGTATCTTTACGTTGTGGTTTATCCTTTGTGGATTTCGGGAGACCTTCGGGGGTCTCGGGGTCCCTACTGAGTAGCTTATACTCACCCCTGCACGGGCTATGCCCGCACTTCGTGGTGTTGGTTGCAGACGACGGGCTGCGCTGATCGAGGTAGAGGCATACGGAGCAGGGCGGTACCTGGAGGTGGACTACTGGGCGGGACGTACACGGAGCGGACGGCTGGACCGAGGAGCTGTGGAGGCTATCTGTACCCTCCCTTCAGGTGGGACTTCTAGAGGATGGCTCGACGCTGCAGCTTTTCTTTTTAGTTGCTGTTTTTCCCTTTTAGTTGTACTTTATAGTTGGGCTTGTATTTCCGGCCCATTTTACTTTCAGCACAGCCTATTACAGTTTTTACATAGTGTTTACTTTTCTGCTTGATTACTCTGTGGTGCTTGTTTACTTTTCAAAGGCAATTCCTTCCCTTTTGTTGGGATTTACGCCTTGGTGCTAGTCGCCAGCCCCTGGCCTATGAAAGGCGGGCTTGGGGTAGTCAAGGCACGGGCCCCGAGGACGGGTCGTGACAGCAACCAAAAAGATAAATAAAATACATGAAAACGGACTTAAAACAATCCAAATGAGAAACCAACGTGAAAGAACCACATCGACACGTTTTCAATACACAACTCGCACAAGGCTCGTCTTCTATAAAACATGTTAATTCAATTAAACGGGTGAAACAATTTACCCAAAAAAGTAAAACCATTGATTTCAACATGATATAAATAATTTAACAAAAAAAACGCATAACCAACAACTTAAGAGGTGATAACATCATGTGATCAAAAAAATCATAATTTAAAGAGGATTTATCAATGAGATACATCCTCACGAACAATGAAACATTCAGATTTCCACTACGAAACGTCAAACAAAAAACGTTCTCACAACAAGGATGTTATGATCAACCCTAAACAATAATATTAAAACAATACATAGGATCCTCCCCTAATCATTGAAACAATAGCAACGGAATAACATAAAATGGGTAGGGATAGAAAATAATTATCGAAAGGGGGATTTTCCACCTAAGGAGAGGTCAGTAGGGGGAGAGGGCCATTGTACGGCGAGGATGACCATAGGGCTGGTCATAGGAGGATTTTCTAGAGCTTGTAGATAGTGGGAAGAGTGTCGTGGCCTAGAAGGGGGGGTCACTAGACCTAGGGTGTGTCCTAAAGGTGGTGTGATGGCTGGACGAAGTGCGGACAACGGGTGCCCGGTGGATGAAGAGTGTGGAGAAGCATGACGGTGTTGGTGGTTGGTGTGTAGTTGGTAGGAATGTGTGCACCAAAACAAGGGGATGTCTTACATGGTTGCATCAACATGGGGGGGAGCAACTAGAGAACCTGGTTGGGGGAGGAAAAACAACCAGTGGGGATTTGAGTAGGAGGATCCGAAGCAGGATGTAAAAAAAGATCGATGGTTGGGCATATGGCGTGGGGATGCTACCTGGAGGTCAGCAGTGGCTTGAATGGGTGTGGCCGGTTAGGCGAGGGGAGTCTGCCGGGAGAACAACACGTCAGAGAAGTGTATGTGTATGAGACGTTTGTTCGAAGGGAAAGGGGGTTGCACAAAGGAGTTTCATGCAGCAAGGGGGGAGCTCTCAGTGGGTATGTTCATCCAGTGGGATGGTGGGCTGTAGATCACAAGTACGGAAGATCCATGTTAGCCGGAGGGGTGTCGATAGAGGCAGTTGATGCGCGGAACTCAAGTAGGACCGCATCATGGACGGATTCGCGATGCATCAGGGGGCACAGGAGGATGATGTTGTGGATGTACGAATACGGAGGAGCGGAAGAGGTGGAATCGACCAAGGGGCATTGTCCAGGGTAGGAGGCAACATGGGAGTAGAGGTGATGCAGGGAAAAGACACCGGGAGAGGGAATCTGAGGACCTTGGGTCATAGGGCTGCGGCAGGAGGGTCAGACATTGGCCACGGTGATGGGAAAAGTAGCAAGGATGGCATGTCGTGTAGAATGTTGCTGAGGAAGAAGAGCTGAGAGAGAAGAGGGTAGAAAGAGGGGTGGCGGTGTAGTAAGGAGAAAAAGGGAAGGGAAAAATATTAAGAGGCATAGGATTAGGGCTAGCAGATAATAAAATAAAAACAAACAAAAATAAAACCAAAACTAATAATTGACATAGAATAAACGTTTCTCTATAAAAATATCTCATAAAAATAATAATAATAACTCTGATAAAATATAATAATGATAAAACAATTCTTTTAATAATAAAAATTCCTTAATATAAATAATAATAATAGTGATAATAATAATAATAATAATAATAATAATTAACTATTTATCATTTTATATTTAATAATAATAATAAAATTTTTACCAACAATAAAAATGTAAAACAACACAATAAATCACAAACATCACTCATTTTAAAATTTCTAAAGGCAGGACGATCATGCCGATGTCTAAGTGGTGTCGCTTGGGGTATCCAAAATGCGCTCTACCTGAGCGCTCAACAATGTCAACACAAAACGTGCTATGCCTAGGCGCTTAGTGACGTCAGCGAAAAAACACGCAGTTTTTAACATGACTCCAATCTTTTTCGTCAGGGACTCAACCAGAAACCCAACAATATTATAAAAAGTCAATGAAAATTATAAAATAAAATAAAATATGGATAGGGGTGTGACAATTCTCCCCACCACAATGCTTTCCCCCCTCGGAATGCCAAAACAAGATCAAGACCCCAAGATGATACTCTTTATGTGTCACTCACCCCCAAAGGTTTATGTGCCTCCAGTTGATCGATCTAAACCGAAATTGAAAACCCATGAAACACAACTCATCCATAAAATAAGATCACCTTAATCGTCACCAAGCTGAACTCAACCCATTTTTTTAACCAATGAATTAACGAACATATAACACCTCCAATACTTATACCTATAATCTTAGTTCAATAGATTCGTTGGGTGTACTCCAATCCCAACGTTCACTCATGAGGAAGAACATAGGATTTTGTTCCGCACGAGACAACCTACCACCGAACGATACATAAAAATTAACTCTAATACTGACACGGGGAGACCGGAATGGACTCCCCACCATAAGGATCAGGCTAACTCTAAATTAATTCAATTGCATATTTGCGAGAAACATTGTGGGTCTCCACACCATATGAACTGACGAGATTAATTGACCTTGAAAACATTCTTCATAGATCAGAAACCCCACCACAATTATAGGGGAGGGAAAGGAAGGGCACAACCGATAGAGGATCAAAACAATCGACGTCCCCCCATCAAAAACATTACACCCTCAGAAGAACACAAATCATGCCACATTTTGGACAAAGGTTATACCAATTCCCTTTTCCACCATTGGGGTTCTCCAGACTACGCGGCATCTTCACTCCGGGGCCTATGGCCATAGAACCGATGATTGATGCATCTCTTGCCTCGCATTCAGGCTTCAGAAATTCCCAATCCTAACCCACAAACCATAATTTCACCAAACACACTTCCAGTAAAATAAAAGCTCCAAAGAGGTTCAATCACAACCATTCTTACAACTGATAGAAAAGGAACTCTGTAAAATTCTACAAGAGACAATTACTACACCAAAGAAACACTACAAAGTGAAAACCTCAATCTGATCCACAAACATTTCCCTACCGATATTGACAGGATGAGGTGACCTTCAATGAGCCAAGTCTAGCTTCAGCGTATTTCTTGGAAACACCATAGCTGAATCGCTGTAAGTGACCTAGATGTCCACAGGTGTGGCAGGGTCATGGAGAACTCGGACATGTAGACCTCTTGTGACGCTACCTACCACACTGGTGTCAGATCACAACATTCCACTGTGAAGAAGATGAATGAAGTTCTGAAGACCTCTTGATCCCTCTACTTGCACTACCAATGCCATGTTGCTTCTTATTCTTCTTATCACCATCCTTTTCACTGCTTTCCAATGATGGAGGATTCATGACCTCAAGTCCTCCTGCTAACCTAGATTTAGCAAAAAAGTCTTCCCCCACAACATTCAAGAAGGTGGTCAGGTTGAGAACATCCACTTTAGATCACAACTCAGGTTGGAGTCCAGAATTAGATTTTTTATCCTTCCAAGGATCATTCTCAATGAACAACTAATCATACGGAACTAGGTATATGAAACGTCGATATAATTCTAGTACTGATTCAATGCCCTGCAAAATACAACCCAACTCCATCCTCTTCCCCGGCTTCATCAACTCAGGGAAGTGTTTTTGGATGAACAATGACTTGAAAAACTCCCATGTTGGATCTTCGTAAGGCTTGTTCCAAGACACATACTTCCCCCATTTTCAGGTTGGGCCTTCAATCATAAAGGTAGACAACTTCACCTTTAACGACTCCGGAAACCCGATGAAACTGAAATTCCTCTCAATCTTCTACAACCACTCCTCTACCTCAATAGGATCCTCTTGACAATAAAATATGGGAGGGGTCAACTTCTGGAATTCCAGAACATAGTCTATGGGCTGATCAACTGGAGGATTTTCTTAGGGTGCACCACTGAAATCTGCACCTTGGGTATCCATCAAACCACCGTGGGGGTGAACACTAAGGAACAAGGAAACATATGACATAACCAAAACATGGTCATTTAAATTTAAATTTCTACCTTTCAAAATATCTAAAATAAAACATTACAAAACAATTTTTAGAATGAAGGAAAACTAAAACGATTCTGTAGAGGAAAACTAGTAATGATCGGTGATTCAGACATATGGTTAGCCGCCATATGCTAGTCACACCATCATTGCTGAGTGAATACTAGGGTAATGTCCCTAGCATCACATGGCATGCTAGACCATGCGAGCTCACAGAGGCCACCTGCCCGGCTCCCATTTCATTTACCAATAACAAACAAACCATAAGAATCAAAAGATATTGAAAAACCAGAACATCCCATGGTAACTCGAGTTTCAGAATGAGAAAGGGTTCATGACATCCTTATCGTCCGTATGACTCAATTCCAGACAATTACAGTCCTTCTACCATGACAACCCCAAATAACAATGGGCACTCAGAAAAAAATTCCGCTCATAAGATAACCTGCTCTGATACCATTTTGTCACGAACCATCCCAGGTTGACACTGAATCGGTCACCTGATTCAGTCCACGACATAGCCCAAGAGGCGTTCCTGATCCACTTGGGCTGGAGAGAAGTGTCGGGGCATCAACATAATACAATTGGGAACGATTTCTCCCAATGAAAATAAATACAACAGCGAAAAAGTAGAAGAACACAAAGTAAATAAATGGCCCTGAAAAGAAAGAATGACCAACAAGACACACTAACTTGGTCACAACCAAAATTCCATGATACTCTGGGAGTCACTCACTAGTCCAAAACCAACTCCCATCCACGACAAGAAATCTTGATCCAAACCTGCAGCAAAACCAAAAACATGAAAACACTATATGCATGAGTATTAAAACTCATTAGGTTGACCTGACTAATTCAATTCACAATGCACATACAATTAAATAATGAATTTATCAATTCCATGATTGAACTAAATTATATAAAATATGGGTTTCCACACAAACTTTTATCTCTAAAACATGTAACAGTCCATTTCCCTTTTTATTTCAAAAACAAGTTTAATGTTTGAAAGGAACAGGTGCATTGCATCTTAAATTTTTGTTTCCAAACAATTTAGAAATCCAAATTTTAGTTGTTAGTAAAAAGTAAAACCACACAAAACACACAACACACACTAAGGTAAATGGAGAAAGTGGCACACAGGGGACAACAACCGAACTAGACCTCTCAAACTTTCTTTACATACAAACAAACACAAAATAAAACATGGATCTAACAGAGAAGATCGTGGACAATAGGAAACATACCATACATATTACTCATCCTAAAAGAATTCTCTAACTTGATGACTTCCTAATGCACTAATGCTTGATATATCCCTAAATGGCCTAACAGAGGGACCCAATCCCCATTGCAATAATAACTCTGTATTTCCCTGCTATGGGGCCACTAGCTAGTGTGAAATCTAAACTTGTGCAGCAATTGTTCTCAGAAGATTCACTCGATATGACAAGTTCCCATGTCAACACAAGCAATAAAATGGGGAGAGTCCACAATGTAAATTAATCAGTCAAGATGCAAAAAAATCACATACATCTCAAGCAATCAACGCACACCAGTGATCACCACTGAAAAGGATTTCCAAACTAATTTATTTTATTAATGTTCCAAATAGGCCTTCACCAATTTTAATGAAAAACCCTCATTTTTCGAGAAAACCCAAAACCCTTGTTCTGAATAAATAATTTTTCTTTAAAACTGTAAGTACATTGTAAATTCTATGAATTACATTTAAAGGCCAAATGGGCATTCTTTCAACAATGGTTTTCCGCTCGTCAGGAAAATGTTTGAAGTGTTCGGTATAAAATAAACGGCTCTTTTCACACCAAATATTCATTTAAAAATTATTTATCTTATATTATTTATCATTCATTAAATTTAATAATACCTCAAGCAATTAAAAAATTTTAAATATAAATTTGACTGCAGTGGGGGACCTACCTCGACTCAAAGACCAGTCACGACGACGCAACACACCTCGCACAGGCGCGCAAGAACACGCAAAATGACAATCG
The DNA here is from genome assembly GCA_963277665.1 of Viscum album. Classification (NCBI taxonomy): domain Eukaryota; kingdom Viridiplantae; phylum Streptophyta; class Magnoliopsida; order Santalales; family Viscaceae; genus Viscum; species Viscum album. The sequence continues at coordinate 2,029,340,510 of OY728120.1, read as the reverse complement.
CAAGACCGTGGAAAAACCTTTTCAACATGCTGAAACCGCAATGATAAATAATATACATGAACACACCCATAAAACAATCCAAATGATCAAACAACGTGAAAGAACCACCTCGACACGTTTTGAAAACAGAACTCACACAAGGCTCATCTACCACAAAACATGTCAATTCAATTAAATGTGTGAAACAATTTCTCAAAACAAAGTAAAACCAATGATCCCGCATTATATAATTAATTTTAAAACAGAAACGCATAACCAACAAATTAAGAGGTGCGAACATGAAGTGATCAATGTAAACTTAATTTAAAGAGGCATGATCAATAAGATCCAACCTCACGAACAATGAAACATTCAGATTTCAAGTTCCAAACATCAAACACACAATGTTTTCACCCCAAGGATGTTAAGATCAACCCTAAACAGTATTATGAAAATGAAACTTAGGATTAATCCCTAAACATTGAAACCATATAAACAGAATAACATAAAAAGGTAATGGAGAGAAAATAATTACTGAATGGGGGATTTGCTGCCAAATGAAAGGCTAGGAGGGGGAGAGGGTCGTCAGTAGGGAAAGGCCAGCTGTAGGGCTGGTCAGGGGAGGGTATTCCAGAGCTGGTCTCTAGTCGGAAGAGTGGTGTGGCCTAGAATAGGGGTCACCGGACCTGGGTGGGTCCAAAAGGTTGTGTAGTGGTCGGACGATGTGCGGACAACAGTTGTGCGATAGTTGAAGAGTGTGGAGAAGCCAGACGCTGTATGGTGGTTGGTGCACAGCCGGTTGGAGGGTCTGAGCTAAAACAAGGGGACGTCTAACAAGGTTGCAGCGACCAGGAATGGATCTACTAGAGAACCAGGTAAGGGGGAGGAAAACAAAACAGTGGGAGTTTGAGTAGGAGGATCCGAAGTAGGGGGAAAAAGATTGATTGCTGGGCACGCGATGTGGGGAAGCTACTTGGAGTTCGATAGTGGACTGGATGGGCGCGGCTAGTCAGGCGAGGGGATTTCGATGGGAGAACAGCACGTCATAGAAGGGTAGGTGCAAGAGCTTTCTGTTCGAAGGGCAAGCGGTTTACACGAGGAGTTGAACGTAGCAAGGGGGAGCTCTCCATGGGACTGTTCGTCCAGCGGGAAGGAGGGATACAGATCCAATGAGGGAAGGGCCATGCTAGCAGGAGGGGCACCGATAGTGGGGATTGATTCGCCAAAATCAAGGGGGAGTAGGCCGTGGAATAAGGCGCGATGGAGCAGGGGGCGCCAGAGGAAGATTTTATAGACGTACGAATAGGGAGGAGCGGTGGAGGTGGACTCGACCAAGGGGAGTTATCCAGGGAAGGAGGCAGCATGGGAGGAGTGGTGCTACGGGGCAAAGATGCATGGAGAGGGCAGTGGAGGGGCTGGGGTCATGGGGCAGCGGCAGGAGGGTTGGGTGTCAGCTACAGTGACGGGAAGAGCAGCAAGGAGGGCAGGTCGCATAGAATGTTACTGAGGAAGTAGAAGGGAGAAGAGGGCACACAGAGGGTTGGCGGCATAGCAAGGAGAAAAAGGGAAGTGAAAAAAGATGAAGTGGCGTAGGATTAGGGATAGTAGAAAATAAAATAAAAACAAACAAAATTAATACAAAAACTGATAATTGAAATATAATAAACATTTATCTATAAAAATAACTCATAAAAATAATAAGTATAACTCTAATAAAATTTAATAAGGATAAAAAAAATTCATTTAATAATAAAAAATTCATAATAAAAATAATAATAATAGTGATAATAATAATAATAATAAAATATTTCTCATTTCATATTTATTAATAATTATAAAATTATTAACAACAATAAAAACGTTAAAGAACACAATAAATTACAAACATCACTCATTTTAAAATTTGTGAAGGCAGGCGGATCGTGCTGATGTCTAAGCAGCATCACGCGGGGTATACAAAATGTGCTCTTCATGAGCACTCAGCAACGTCAACTCAAATTGCGCTATTCCCGGGTGGTAAGTGATGTCAGCTGAAAAACACTCACTTTTTAACATTACTCAAAAGTTTTTCATCCGGGACTCAACCTGAACCCCAACATAATTTTAGAAAGTCAAAGAGAATTATGAAATAAAATAATAGATTGAGCGGGGTGTGACATGAATTACATTGATAAATGAAACACATTACATCATAACATGATATGAATATAAAAATACACTAATATAAATACATCTGAAATATGATTCACTCCTAATAGAAATAAAATCTTGGATTAGCCTCACAAGAAATATCAGCAGAAATCTATTATCAATGTAATACTCCAGACATGGGGATACAATCTGATGTGGGAATATAACCTACTATGGATTTGATATAGATCTAATTTTTTTAAATTATTATCCTATAACATATCCAATGTCATTGAAAGATTCAAATTACCCTTATGATCATCACATATGTCAAAAATAATGGATAATATATAATTTCATCTCACCTCCATAACCATAACAATGAAAAAATACCTTTATTATAATACTACAAACATAAAAATATAATCCTATAATATCATATAGGGATGTTATTTATATAAAAAATATCACAATGGGGATCTATTGGGGTGTCACAATCATAAATAAAACACATTTCCATAATAATACAATTACGAATTTAGATAATTATTAGAATACCATGTAATAATATTTCATTTAAAAATAATATTGATAAAAACATTTGAATCCCATTATTAAAAATGAATCCCAAAAATTATCCAAATATACAACATGCTCCATTGAAATTAGGAATTTCCATCCATATAACTCAATTGAAAATCAAAATAACACTTTTTTGGAATTAAGCCAGTGAAACCAATATATTATACTCTTGAATATAACCATTAATTCAAACACATATTTTATGCCCCCATACATTAGGGCTATTTTTCATTGTTATTTAGCCAAACCCTTGGAATATATAAATAATTTTTTTAGAAATCAATAAATGGAAAATAATAAATTCCCCTTATTATATGTGTAATATCTTTAAAAAAACATTACAAAAAATCAAGTGTACTATATATATATATATATCATTATAATAAAATAATTATGAATATCCATGTTTCACATGACATGTAAAACAAGTGTAATTTCACAAGAACACCAACCTTTGTAGATGGAATCAATTTGATTTTCGTATATAAATCTGAAGAATATAAGCAGATGGTCTCAAAATACCATTAACCAATTGATACATATGATATGTCTATATCAGACAAAATATTGTATAACCATATCTATTAAAGTTCGTAAGTAAAGAATAATCAATGAGGAAATGGAATATTCAAGGGTGGGAAGAGAAAAAGAAATCTATACCATCCAAATCCAAAAGAAATCAATTGAAAAAGGAATTTGAATAAAGTAAGGATAATAATAGAATAGCATTTGAGTTTCTTCTTATCTAAATACGTGAAATGAATAAATGTGGTAGAATTCAGGATAAATCCACGAGTATTATATCAGTAATTTCTATGAAATACAATTTTTGGAATATCATATGTTTTAGTTGAATGGTTCGGTACAAAATACCCCAATCATGTAGCCTCCACTAGAAGCAAGCTACAATCCCATTCATAGTTAAACATTATGGTTCCATAAATCATGTAGAATATCATCAAATTCATCTAAATAAAACTCATCAATATTTATGTTTACCAACATTGATACTACTAAAATCCAAATTATTTAACATAAATTGTAATCTAACCATGTTACAAATTAATACCATATATAACATTCACCAATTTAGTTTCTGTTATATTGAAAGACTATTTACATAAGCTACTTCAAAATATGAATTAACATTCAATAATTCATTAAATAAGAACCTTATTTATTTATCTTCAAACATGATTAATTTTAAATATGTGGTAATCAGGAAAATAACAATAATAAAAATTCCCTACAATTTTCGAGCAATATTTTAAAAAATCATGAAAAAATAAAAATTACCCAAATTTATATAATATATCATTCAATTGTTACATTGGGAATTCACAAATGTACTATTAGGATGATTCTAAACATATAATTTTTATTATAAATCTTATGGATTTCATCCTAAATTATATAGTGAGGCATTGTGTCAGTTGAGAATAAACCATCATTGTTATATTGTAATTGATATAAACATAAAAAGTAATTCCATAATATCTATATAGAATATGGTAATTAAAAAAAGGCAAAAAAATTTTATCTCAAAACAAGAATATGGGTTTCGTATTGTATTACAATATATAATCAATAATGAAGGTCATTTTATTGAAAATATTATAAATTAATGCTTATTAACATATTAAATATAACATGATGTTAACTATAAAAATTGAAGAAAAATATTTCATGAGACAACAAAGGAAACATCCATAAGTCTACAATACCTTTTTTATATTTTATATGATAATATATATAAATTATATAATAATTATTTTATATTACTCCTTTGAGATGTCTCACCCCAAAACATGAATATTCATCCATTAAATTAGGTACAATGTCCAATAAAAATAATAAAAGAATTTTTTTTTGTTATTTTATATTATAAATTAGATTATTCATGAATATAATTAATTAAAAACATACTCATATTTTGAATATCAAAATTTTGAGTATTGGATAAGTGTTTTTTGATAATTTTATTTTGTAAAGGTACATATAATTAATTCAATGGAATAGGAGATCATGGTAATCATGGAAATGATTTCTTCATTAATAAGTGAACATGAGATTGTGGATGTTATCAATTTAAATGATCCTTTTGGTAAAAATTATTGTATATAAATATTCAAAATTAAATGGTGGTATCTATTTTTGAAACATATATAGAAAATTTAACATTATATAGAGTTATTTATGCAATATTTATGTATTATCATATGAATGATTTATTTTAAAATTGGATAATAATACATTGGTATTTTATTAATTTGGACTACCTGTAACAATAAATTAATTGTATGGATCATGTAAACTATTTTTTAATTCATTATTGAGAATATAAAATATATAAAAAGTAATTGAGGGTAATTATATAGATTAAATTAAATTGTACTGTTTATTAAATTTTCATTAAATATACAAAATGTTGTAGTTAAATTAATTCCATAAAATATCGATAAACCTGATATATCATATTTTTAAAATATTTTACTATAATAATATTTACATAGAGTCATATATAAATAATTATCTCATTATATACAACAATTTAATCATAAGATTGTTGTTATGGCCTAAAAAAATAATATAGATGTTATGGATTCAAATATTATACATTCCCTTTTTAATATACCTATACATATGGTTATCATAAATCATTAGTATATGTCTATACCAATAGTATTAGAATATAATTATTATCTCCTAATACTAATAGTTTATCTCCAAAAAAGATTATTAATTCATTTGTATATTCTATACCAGTGGATTGAGATCCAAAAACAATGGTTCTAATAATTATTTATATCCTAAATTGATAATTGTGTTTTAACTCATAATGTTTATGCCATATATAGTAGTTACCACATAACTGACATCCCTTATAATCAAATACCTAGGTTGGTCCTCGAAATGATAATTTCATAATAATCATAGGGTTTTTTTAATTTGAAATAAATAGGATTCTATGGAATATTTTGGATTTGATCATAGGGTGTAATATAGGATGGGGTTCTCAAATAACATATATAGAGGGCCATTTTATTAGGTAAAAAAAATTATAACAGTAACAGTTGGCAGATTATAAAATAATCCATATGATATGTTTCAGTTTTTTATTAAATTATAGACAATTTGGATTGTTATATTATATCTTTTTTGTGTTGCATCTGTTTGTAAAACAGTTAGTGGATGAGAGGTTTTGTAAATGATAATATTTTCATTGGAAGGTAAGCATTACATTGTCTCCATATGTGTTGTACCAAGATGATCTACTAGATGATATGGTAGTTATATCGTATTATGTGTTAATCCAAAACACATAATTCATTGTAAAGGATTTATTTTCCCTTACATGTCAGGTGACCCTTAATTATCACAATATATGATGGAGTATCACATACAAACGTATCACCATTACTTATCAATCCATAATAATACAAAATAATTACAACCAGTAACCCTCACACATTAGATAGATCATTATTTATCAGTAGAGAGGCATATATAATGGTTACCATGGTGTAATTGATTTTAATTATAGTGTCCCTTATATATTTTAATGGTGACATTTATAAAATATACCATTGAGTAACATACATGTATCATAGTGACAAATAAATATTTTTAAAGATGTTGATGCATATAAATACAATAGTAATGGTTACATAAATGTTTTCAAGCAATGATATATCATATAAAATCCTATAAGATTTATAGTAACCCTTAAATATCATTGTCTCTGAAGGTATATAGGACATTTTCACTTATAGAACCATGTTTAATAGTGTGTTTTCGAATTATGAAGTAAATCAAGTCCAATATATGTAATATTCAACATATGAAGAAAATGGATAAATAAAAGTTATTTAGCTATAGGCCTTAATTCCAAAGTGTTGTCCCATTATTAATATTCTTTTCCGTCCTGAGTTTTATATTATTCTATGGTGGATATTAATAGTGTTATGGGGTTGTTGTTTTTATTGGTGTTTTCGGTAGACCTAAGCCATGGTAGGGTCTAACCTGTTTATATATCCCAAATTACTACTAATAAGAAAATACAAGATCTAAATCCTTGAATACAAATCATTTTGAATATTTCTTTGACTGATTTTATAATGGACATGTTAGAGTTCACAACACTATGGAGTAGGGTAGTCATGTTTCTCAATAAATAAGTGTTAAAATTTCTCCTTGTTTCAACTTTATTTCACCTTATCTTAAATTTTCATATTCAATGAAATTTCTTAGATACTAATGGATTAATGTTTTTCTGGATCACACCCACCTAATAAATGGTGTCGAATATTTTTCAATCCAAGGTTACATTTCCATTACATTACTTCATTGTTTCTTATAACTATTCTATATAATATGGGAGAAGTGATTAAATTTTGTATTATGAAAATTCTTGAATTGAATATATATAAAACAAGATCCCAAAGGATTGTCAGGAATTATTTGTTATTCATATAAGATCATTTCAATGTTTGATTTCTATAAATTATAATGGTTGAGGATTTATATTCATTTTATATATCATCTTGTATATTATATTTTCATTTCATGCTATGTAATTATCAAATATATCCATATTAATCGTTATGTAATTCAATTATCATCCCATCAAATATAATTAATGAAACTCAGTTAATTTAGTTTTTTTAACATTTTTACCATCACATCATGGGTTCAAACCTCCTATTTAATTCAATATACAATGACACATTTTTAATCAACAAAATATATTATAATTTATACTATTATAAAATATACACACACCTCCTAAATATGTATGTTCATACATTTATCATGGACTTAGTTGATATTTTTTTTTCTATGGATTTTATTATATATTTTCCTATCATACTACTATACAGTGTAAGGTATTGTTATTTTGTTGTGTTGGAATATTTTATGGTATACAATCTCCAGATACATTTCTCTATTCTATAGATAATGGGTTTTTGGGTTTTTTAGGTGAATGTGATATTATTTCATTCCTATTTATATGTATTTTTATATTAATTTTTTTTAAATTACAATTTGTTATTCAATTATTTATTTTACTAGAGTAAAATTTAAAATATTTTTGAAATTCAAACCTTTATGTAACAATCATTTAAGTAATAAATGAACATGATTGTTAAATAGAAGTAAATTTTTTTCATTATGAATAAAGACCTATTATTCTATGATGATGTGTTCATTTTGGTGAATCATATTTATATTTTCTACATCCTTGATATTATTAACATTGAGTCAGAACATGTATAGATGATGGAAATGAGGATGAACATGTATATTTAGAAGTGGTCTTATTTTGATAATATATAACTTGATGATTATAATTAAAATGTAATCGTAAAATATAATTATATTATTCTGATAATATTAATGATTAAATTAATGTATATTTGATTTTTATAGAGTTAGGTTTCACTACGACTAATCAAAATTTTATTAAGTTTTAATCAATTCTCTAGATTGGTAATTTGGTGTTGGTTTATGATTCGAGGACTATTTTATTATGGTTTTTTTGGGAATGTAATATGATGTTTTATATAATCTATAGGTGATATAGGGTATGTTTTTGTTACACACGTTAAGGGTGGTTATTATTTTTATGTTTTTCATCATTAAAATAATATTATTACATTGGGTCAAAAAGTGATTATCGAGTGGTATTTTATAGGATATTTTCTATTGTTTCATTCAGTAGAAGAAAATGTTCTTGTTGTTAAATGATTGGTCCTCTAAAATTCTTTAATAAAAATGAGTATAGTATGTGTATTGATAGGTTTGATATATAGATTTTGGTGATGGATATAATGGTTTTTGATGTATGATAGTACATGGTGTAATTTTTACTATTTAATATGTTATAATGGATTCAATAGTTATTAAAAAAACTTATCTGGTTTAAAGATATATTATAAATTATATAATATATCTTGATTTTTATATTTCATTTTTCCAATGATGAAGGTTTCTGTTTAAAAATAACTACATAAAGAAATAATTTTAATAATTAATCAAATTGACTAATTAACATAATAGATTGAATATATAAATAATTGAAATATACATTTTCATATTGGTTGATATATGGTTAATGTGATAAATAATAAAATAGTAGGAGTGATTTATTAATATTTTGAGATGACTAAATGAATAAATGATATGGGATTATAAGAATGTATTAATTAATGAATATTATCATTAATAAGGTAATGGTAAAAATTATTTTAATATTATTAATATAAATTTTAATTGAGAAATAATAGAGTAATTGAATGTTAGTTGGATGAAATATACTATTCATTATGGTGATTCATTGGGGTAATGAATATTAAATTAATTTGATATTAGGAATTATATTGTTGAGATTATTTTTTTTAAATCCATGTTTTATGATTTTTAAATATTTTTCATCTATGGTTACAAAAATATCATCTTCTGTAGATATACAATTTAATATAACATGTTATGATTATATGAATTTGTGTTAAGTGAATATGGACCGTAATGAATAATTTTTCATGACATGAAAATAAGTTAGATGTAAATGATCAATGAATGTTTCATAAGGATTGATATGATACAGAGAGGGTGATAAAGAAATGAATATGGTTATCTTTTTTGATATTAATGATATTATGGTAGGATGTTGACATGTGTTATTTTTCTGGTATGAAAATTATACTATTCTTGGAATCATTTTTAATTACTAATGGGTTTTCGAATTGAATCTAATAAGTTAGAGTCAGAAAGACATTTGAAATGAAATGGAAAATAAGATATTGGATTTTCTGTCCCTTTTTACTATATAAGTAATGATATTTACCTTTAATATTTTTAAATATCATTTATTATAATAAGGATAATAATGTAATAAATTATTTAAATTGAGATATTGTTTGAAAATGAGATGTTAAACATTTCAACTGATTATGAGTGTCTATCTAAAAGTATTTTTGAATCAATTGATTCCTTTGTATTTTTTTTCATATGTATCATTACCATCAATATTATTTGTGAAAGATATAGATTTTTTCATTATTATCTTATATATAGTACACCATGTCTTAAACAATATATTTTATAGTTAAATTTATTGGTGGGACAGATCATGGTTGATTAAGGATTATGTTTTTCGAGTAAATGGGGTGGAGTTATGAGAATATAATATAACATTTTACCAATTTTTATTAATTAATTTTTCACAGAGGGATATATTGGGTTTGATAATTTTTATCTTTTCATTTAATATCTGGATTTTCTATGTTGTTAAAAAATTTTCCTTTGAATTTTTTCGGTTAATGCCTCTCATACGTTAGAATGATATCCTCATTGATAGAATCCAACCAATTACCAATTTGTAGTGGGAATAGTGGGTAACTTTCATTTCTTCTATTATCCTAGTATATTTTTTAGTATGTATAGAAAGTGTAACAAATTTATCAATTCTTTGAATGATAAATAATTGGATTATTAATGTTAGGAAACAATGATTATTTCATGGGTCTAGTAGGGAAATAATGTCATCTAGAGTTATCATGTGACACAGTAATAATATACTGGTTAGTTGATACTAATTTTGTGACCTATTGTATCTAATGAAATATAATTAATGATATAATAATAATATTTAATATAATGAGTATATATTGTTGGGTATAAATAAAGGAAGTTTGAATTCATCATCATTATAGGTTTCATTTATGTTTATATTAAATTATATTTAAGGCATTTTGATTATTAGTTAATTATATATTGATTTGCTATTTTAGTAAATGTAACTATATTAAATCAACATTTATTATATATTATGTCAAATATAGTTGACTATGCATTTACTAAACAACAAAATTATCTCCAAACGAATTTATGAGTTTAAAAATATAAAAAAATTCATCAAAAAATTTTATTTTATATAGGCACATGTGTGAGATTTAATTATTAATATATACATGAATAATTGTACCATGATTCATATTTAATTTATAATAACATTAATGATTTATAATTTATAGTATCTTAAAAAAGTGTTTTAAATTCTGATGTCTCTCTAAAAATTAAATATTATTATATATTTTAGATCAAACCTATACAATTGAATTTATTTTGAATTAAATAAATGATTTAAATATTTGATTAGTTGATTTTATTGAATTATATATTTATACATTGTCATAAAAAAACATGTATTATCTATTGAGTTTTTGAATTCGATATTAATTTTAATAGAATATAATATTTATTTTTTTATTTCATTTATTACAATGGAAATATAGAACATATAAATGGGATGTTGAGGAAAACTTGTCTAAATTTAGTACAGAGGGAAGGCTCATCTTCTCTTTCTCTTTCATGGTCACATAAACCTCGTTCACTTGGCACACCATAGGTGCGTCATCATCCACCAGCAGAGGAAGAAAAATATGAATGTGTCAATACCTTTGTTTAATATTTTACATCCTCTTGTTTCTCACACAAATCATGAATCGTTTGGGATTAGAAATTTGTCATGATCACAACATTTGAGCAATTGAATGATCTATGAGATCTCAGATTACTATTCAAACTACGATACCTAAGAAGCCTTCTTAGGGACCGATCTCACTAGATACACCCTCAGGAATCCCACCCTAATTCCATTAATCTGGGCATCCACCTTAGGAATAAGCCCCAAATTAAACCCCAAATCATCTAGGCATACTTTTCAGAAAGTAAGCCCAAACACATCTCTCTCAAAAGACCATATTGTCTTATGATACCTATCGAACTATGTGATATTTGATTCCCATTCATATGGAATATATAAGAATCCTCCTTGAGGTTCAGACCCAACACATGAAATCAACCATGTTCTCCTTGGGCCATATTCCCAATAGGGTATGATCATATATGGAAACCCATATTCATACCAATGTTCATTGGGATGCATCAGTAAAAGTCCCAAACAATGTTTTGACTAAGAAAATTCCATTTAGATGTCCATATCACATGACATTAAACTGTACGGCTAGGTCCTTATCACATGAACATACAAGGTATGATATGCCACATTTAGTGGCACAAAACAACAGGGGTTCGGATTCATTTTACAAGGATTGGTAGGTAGCACATTTTATCAGAACAATCACTATATCAATTCAAATCATTGTCTCCTTGGATGAAAATAAAATTCAAAGTGTCCCACTTTGTGTCTTAAAAACAATTATCATCAAAATGATTATTAAAAAAAATCTAAGCAGTATATTAGAGGATACCATTGATGGAATACCACAAATACATACAGATATTTCCATTAATGAATAACCATTAATGAATAATGATGATTATAAATTTTAAAAATGTTAATAATTGATTGTAAATTCCATGGAAAACATATGTTATGATTTGTGAATTAATAAGGATTCTTTAAAATAGCATTATTTTTCAAATAGAGTACAATAGTAGACAATAATTACCTCCAAAACGGTGTGATGAGTCCGACCTCCCATCCTCTCAACCAATGCACGTTCTTAAGTATAGTAATGTTCAAATACAATGAATTCTTATTTTTGGAAAGAATGTACCCTTTGGATATGGAACAGTTGGAAGTTTCTGGTTCCATAAATAAATCCAATGGAAACCACCTAGAAACAATAATTCTTAAAACTAGAACACATTTTTCAAGGAATTGAGAGACAATGTTCTCAAAGTATGATTTCTATGATTCATTGGGTTATAGTATTTTCAATATTTTAAAATGTATTTATGAGTAATATATTTTGTTGGAATGTTCTTCAAAAAGTAAAGATATGATTTTTGATCCATAAATATATTGATTATTATCCCGGTAAATTATACTTATTGAAACACTTTTTCATTTTTCCCTTAAAAATTTTTGTAATCAAAAAATTTAAGGAATACATTACATAGAATTACATAATTCCTAAATCATTTTTGTACCACAGAAATCATTTATGATCTTACCATTACAAAACTCCATATATTCTTCACAATATTGCATATCTATTCTCTTACATCAGGAATGGGAGACATAGTTCGGTCTGAGGGGATATTTATATATTTACATTATGTTATTTTTATTATCAAACAATTCCATAAATATGGATAAAATGGTTTAATTCATCGTAATGGGTTATGGTATTTATTCACATTTTTTATTAGTTCAAAAACATATGATTAGTTTTTTGGATTATTTATATGGGATGAAGATATTGTTTGTTTACATAATATGTATTATTTCTGAATTATTAAAATGTTATTTTATAAATACTATATTTTCTTTATTATTTTCACCATTATTATCACATTGTTGTGTTCTTATATAAATATTCATTGGACATTTATTTTATTGTTGACATGAACATTACTATGAACTCTTAGTGAAAAGATTACACTGATGACTAGATACCTCTTATTCCATGTTGATATGTTTATTTTAGTGATTTTTATTTTAATATTTTTCATCATTGATATTTTAAATACTTTTATATAAATTCTATGAAATATAGAAATGAAGGTAAATATGAAAATTATTAAATAAAATTAATGTGATAGAAGGTATCTTTTTATTCAAAATATGATTGGGATTGTAATTTTTAAATAATGTTGTCTAATATGAGTAATGATAAAATATGAATAATTTTGGTCCTTATAGATTTATGTTGTATTTAAAAATGATCATTATCATGTCTCATAATATGATATTGTCTCATATTAGAGTTTGGGTTTGATTTATAATTACATTTATTGTTCTTTATTTTATTATTGGTTATGTTATCCCAGGACGAATATAATATATAGTTGAGATGAATTGAGTTGTTGTTATTCTTTTTTATGATGACCACCTACATGTAATACTGTTTTTATTATTATTTTAATTTTCTAGATTAGGATTATTTACTAGAATATAATTGTATTTTAAGGGATTTGGTTATTAGTATCATTATATTATGGCGGAAAAAGAAGTGGATAAAAATAGGTTGTGTTTAGTTGTCATAATAAATGAATCTATTTACATGTATTTTGTTGATATTATGGTATGTTTAGGATCAATAGTTGGATTGTTTTAGAAATATGGCCTTACTTTGTTGTGTTTTTTCATGCAATAGGTCACTTCTCGTTAGATATTTATTAAGTAGTATGTTCAGTTTAATTTTTCATTTGGAATAATTTTGGATGTTATTTGGTATATATTCTATATTTCATAGATTGTGAATAAATTATTTAAAATTTACTAAATGAACATACAGGACGAATGTATAAATGAATTAACAACTTAACATAATTGTATTACTATGAAAATAATAGAAATCTCTATAAACATATGGGATGAAATATTTGTAATTTAATGATTGATGATAAAATTTGATGAATTTCTTAATATTTTGATATTACAAATTGAATAAATTAAATGATAATCCATAAATGAGTTAAAATTTTTGTTCAAATAAATAATAAAGTAATTGAAATATTGGTTTGGGTTTTATTGATATCAAATTTTATGGTATACATAATATAGTACTTGATTTTATTGAAATTAAATATTCTAATTGATAGTGTGATAAAATTGAGTGGGAAATGAATATTTCATTAGTTATTTGATCTTGTATGATACAATTATTATTTTGTTTTTCATTTAAAAAAATGTTTTTTGTTGTTAACTATTATTTATATTCAATTATTCTGATTTTATTTGTCATGGATGTAAAAATTGAAATCATATATTTTAAAAATATGACATAGTGTTATTTGGAAAATGTTTCTAGTGGATATGGGTTATTGAAAGTTATACATGTGTTAAACAACTATTAAATGTTTCTTTCAAGATTATATATATGATTTATTTATATTTATTTGGTAATTTTAATGGAGATATGGTTTCTTATTACTGGTATGATGGTTTGATGGCGATGAGGGTTTTTTTGATTGTTTGATTATTTTACATCATTGTCATTTTTTGATCAATTGAAGATGTATTTTTATACTATAGTACACCTATATTGGGTTTGACTGAATAATAAATTTATATATCAGATAGGTGGTATATTTTCAGAAATATTATTTATTAAATTATAATGATATTTCCCTTAATGATTATTGATTATAAATTTTTTATGTAAGGAGATTATTAAATGAAAATACATTAGTTGTAGATATTTTAATATATAGTGATATCATGATTCTCCCTTGATAATGATTGTTTTTTATAATATATTCTAAATTACAATGTTGGCATTCTACAATTTATCGCATACATGTCTATCTCGACATTCTTATTCGTAATGATTAAAAAATTTATTTATATTTTCTTGTTGATTGTTTCCTATATTTAAACCCTCCATGTTTATCATGGGTTTTTGTTCATGATTTGTCTATAGAGATTGATGATGTTTTTGTACAGGTATCTGCCATAGATTTCCAGTAGGTTTTCATTTATTTTTCAGTAAGTTTAATTGATATATTGTCTTAAAAAATAGTCCGAATAATGTAAATATTATCTTTTATGATTATATAATGGCATAATTAGTGGTATAAATTTTATTTTCTATCAATTATTAATGTATTTACTCCCATGAATATTATTAACATTATTTCTGATAGTCAACCCCTCATGTAAATTTGTAGGTGAGCATCCAACACCATGCTCATCACCACTATTGTCCCATGTTGGGTTTAGTGGGGGTAGGTCTTGAAATTTAAGTATATGAGTCATGTTGTAACACATAATAAATTTCTTCTTAATATTTAATAATTATACATTTTTAGTTATTATATTATATTTTTTTAGGTATATAGTTTCTATTTATCTATATAGATGATAATTGTTTACCAATATTAAATTATAGTTATAATGATTCCTCACTAACATTAATGGAATATTTTAGGGGAGGTTGAGTTAGTAATTAAAATGTATGTATGTTTTTAGATAAATAATTTGATGGAATATATTTCTAATGAGAAATGGATTATTTCATAGAAAATGATTTTGTAATACAATCTACATTTTTTTGGTCATGTCTCAAATTATGAATTTCAGATGCATATTAATTTGGGTGGTGGTAATAATATTTAGATTATATAAATTCAGTAGAATCTTGTTTTTATTTAGTTGTGTTTTTATGAAAATATTCTAGATTTTATATAAAATAGTTGGTCTATGGTGACTATGATTAATTTTTAGTCATTAATTATTTTTCATATATATATATATATATAGAATTTTATCATAAAAAATATGTAGATTGATAACTAATAAGATAATTTATATTCAAGTCAGTAATTTTATATTATTTCATTCATTATAACTCATTCCACCAAGTTATTGTGATATTCATCTTATAGAATAGTTTGTTAGGAACATTGGGAGGGTAATTTTAAGGAACTGATGTAACATATATTCCAAATGTTGGTTAGAATCCATAACATGAGTACGTATTCATATAATATGGTTGAATCATAATTTTCATGAGGTGCTTATATATGAACAAAATTTCAATAATAGCATGCTAATAGTTTATGTTTGTTCATCCTTTCAACACCAGATTTCCCATCCTCATTTTTAAATGATTTTTTTGATCAGTAGGTTATCGATTTTCAATATATGGTCTGTTTTTGAGAGATAACATTTTATAATTCGTGAAATATTGTTATATGGTATAATGAAAAGTCAAATAATTTGATGGATTATTTAGAGAAAACATGAAAAAAGAAGAGGATATATGGAACTAATATACAAAAAGAAGTTTTCATATTGTTGGAACATCAAAGGAGATGGTGGGGAATTTATATAATGAGGATAGATGAATATAATCACGTTTTTATAGAAAAATTATCCATCCCTAGTTTAGAATAGATGTAAGATAACATTAAATTTAGATAAATTATAACATAGAGAAAATTGCTTCTATGAATGAGCTCAGGTTAAATCATCTTCAACATATAAACATCATTTACATATAAAATATTAAAATAAGATGAGAAACTGATTTGATGAGTTAAGAATAATTTGAAGACATTGGAATCACCTTTATCATCCAATTACATTCACTTAGATAAAACACCAAGGTAAATTCATAATAAAATAATCATAGAGTATTGAATAATTTCATAATGATTAATTGAGACATAATTAAAGGGACTTAAATTTATCATGCCCTATAAACAAAAATATGTTAGCAATAATGACAATAAATATCATTATATTAATACATTTTTTATTTGAATATTTTTAATGGTCATATTATTTTTCTGGAAGTTATTTAATTTTTATTTCAATTTCAATATACTGATAATTCAAAAAATGATTTCACTTATTTTCAACGTAAAAAATAAAAGTTAAATAAAATACAATGTCAATAGACACATAAATAAAATTCATAAATAAACAAAAATTCATTCATGAAAGCCTAAATAATCAAATTACAATCACACTTTTGTGAAATAATGTTACAATACCTAAATAATTTATTTCCAATTGATTGGATTATATATATATATATGAGGAGAAATTATAATAAAATAGAAATTTATGTGATACACTTATATGATTTAAAATTATGATCACAATTCATGAAAGATAAATAAATAGATTGAAATGGTATAATTATTGTAATTATTCAAATTAATCAAAACACCATCCTTTTATACACATTCCTCTCTATTTTTAATATAATGGACATTTCATATTTTCTTTCATTATTTTCACTACTAATTATGTACTGCCTAACCTTTGGTAATGAATTTAAACAAAAACCATAAAAAAAATATTCCATTATATTCAATCCACACATATGAAATAATTGATCAATTAATTCATGCAGATAAGGACTTTCCTCTTACTGATCTAGGATCAAAGTTGTTATTTGGATAAGAACCTATTTATTTTTGTAACTATTTATAATATTAATTATTGGCCAAATATTTTTTATTTAAAAGTATATTTTATATATATTGTACTTAATAGTGTATCTATATACCCATATGATCCTTAGACATCCTTTTGTAAATAGAAACCAAATTTTATTAGTGCTGGGTAGTTTTACATTTTATAGTTTATGGGATTAGGAGATTTAATTTCCCGATCCTCATTGACATTATTTGAGTTCTATGTTTTGACACATTAAATTATATTTCTACTTATACAATATATGCATATATGTATGTATATTTATTATGAAATATTATTGTTAGAAAAAATAAATTTGGATTGAAATACTGAATTTATAATCCTATTGTCCTCTAGCGTCACCCTACACTATCCAACATCATAAATAATATATCATATTTTATAGTCCCCCTCTTTTAAAAATCATTGAAATTCAGGATTCATAATCCCAATTACTGAAAATGTGAATTCGTAATAATTATGTTTCTGATTAATTCCATATCTTGTCTTTACATATTTTCATGTTATCACATTTTTGTTATATTGCTTCTTATTTTACTATATTTAATCATTAAATTAGATTTATGATTTTAAAATTTTTAACCTATGTGTTTCAATTCACACATCGTCATAAGGATACATAATGAATGAAAATTATTTTTAATTCATTTTAAAACTATTTGGTATTAGATCATGTATCTATGTTATTATAACTGGATACAACATAATTTTAAATGTTCTATATTTATGAAATATTTTATTCTCCCTACACAACTCTATTATATTCATGATTATCATTATTTATATCAATTTATTTATTTAAAATTCCTTGTCAAGTATGTTAAAATATGTATTTTTTCAAGGGTTTCTCTATATCATGAATCATACAGTTAAATTTGACTGATTCTGGTGGATTAATCTATTTTATTCTCCAAAAAAATACCAATGTATTTTTATTTTCGTCATATATTTAATTGAAATCATTATTATTATTATTATTATATTTATATGATGTAATAAATTCCAATGACATATAATATATCGATTTTTTTATTCATTCTAAGTAATTATTTAATTCTTATGATGGAGATAAAAACATTAATCCTAATTATTTATCTATTTATTCAAAATATTTATACATAAAAAATTTTAACCACTATAATGAGTAGTGATATAGAGAATAATTTTTTATCAATTTACACTGCTCGTGAAATATATATTATTCATATTCATAATTTAAAAAATAATTTTCTAGAAATGATAATAAACAATGATACAGAGACACCTATGGAAAATCAATTGAATAAATTAATGAGTAGACATTATCAAAATCGTCCTTTCAATATTAAACCGCATAAGATAAAAGATAAATGAACTACCGGAAATTACCAATCCAACTCATTAATCACTGGAATATGTGATATTGGTAATTCATTCATAATTATTTTTCAATATAAAATATTTAAAAAATAAAATAAAATTAGATGAAAATGGACATGATATACTTTTAAATTAACCATGATTTTTGATAAGGATATCCTCTAGAAAATACATAGATGAATCAGATTCAAATAAGTAAACAATTATTTATAAAAATTATATAAATTATTTTAATGATTTATGAAATTAATTCATTTAATAATCAACATCTAGTGATAAAGGATAAAAATATTTCTCGAAGATCATAAAACAGAAAAGATACATGAATCTAATAGAGCTAGAGATTTATAAATAATCATATTTAAATATCAAGCTTCAATGGGAATCAAGATATAATAAAATCAATGAAATTTACACTAAAGTATTATAAGACTCTACGAATTAGGGTAAAACATCTAGAAACAGATATACATTAATTTAGATTATTATTAATAAAAAAAGTCAAAATAGTTTTCAATTCAAAAATGTTTCATAAAAAAGTGAAAGTGTATGTAGTTTTGAAAGGAAAAAAATGTTCACAGAAACAATCAACCTGTAATAACGCTATTTTATCATCATGGAATGGTATGTATTAAAAGATGTACAATGAAATGATTTTCAATATTATTATTGTAGTAAAATTATAAAAGTAATATGATATGAATAGAAAACAATGATAACTTTATAAAATATAGATTATATAGGATTTTCTTCTATGACATTCATACTAAATGATATATCAATCCCATAATCTATATTTTTTATTACAGTCACAATTATATAATGTATGAAGAAAATTACACCTTTATAATTCCTTATTAATGGAAATTATATAGTTAATTATAATTTTTTCGATAAATAAAAAATCCATGAGGTTGCATCATGGAACATGTATTTATAATTTTTTTAAATTATCAATAATAATTTTTTTTGAATATTTAATAACATAAAACAAGAAAACTTCTACTTATACTCTCTATAATATATATAATTATATAATTAAATTGTATCAATCATGTAATGCTTCATTTTCAAAGACATGAAATTATTTAAGACTACAAATAAGATTAAATTACATGTGTTTGTATTAAAACTCAGTAGATGTAACCATTCAATCTATTCCCAATCCATTTGATTTAAATAAATAATAATAATTTCAGGTTTGATCAATAATATATATAAAAAAATTTATCACATTTTTAACCTTTATATAAAATCATGATCCATTTCCTCTTTTAAAACCAATATATTTTCAATTAAAGTAAACTTTTCCATTTAGGGAAATTGGGATAAAGAAGTAGGATGTGTAAATAATTTTTAAAACATTTTCCACAAGCATTTGAAAATCACATTATCACACTTATGAAAGAAATAAAACATACTAGGAGTTAAAATAATTGATCACATATGGAAATGTAAAATAGTAAGAAAAAGTTACCTAGAAAACAATTGGCCATAATAATCTGCTATAGATTATTATGTGCATAAATACCTGGGAGAACCTAAGAGCTCATGAATATCTGGATCATACAATACATGTGA
The DNA here is from genome assembly GCA_963277665.1 of Viscum album. Classification (NCBI taxonomy): domain Eukaryota; kingdom Viridiplantae; phylum Streptophyta; class Magnoliopsida; order Santalales; family Viscaceae; genus Viscum; species Viscum album. The sequence goes on along the minus strand of OY728120.1, from coordinate 2,029,319,953 downwards.
CATATCCCGAAGAAATTCCCTATATAATGACATCATAATTCCCAAATTATCCATCTTCACCCTACATAGAATAATTTAGGGGTCCCCATCCCAAAGCCCATAGTCCAAACTAAGGGAAAATCGTTAGTGTATAATGTAATCTTGTGCAGTATTCATTCATTGAAGATTTTCTCATTATTACAAGTATCGATGTCCATACTAAAATGGTGGGTGATCCAATAAATGTCATATATGAATAAAAGCACATGCATGTATATGAATATGTAACACATAAGCAACTTAGACATCCAGCCACCCTCGAGTCAGCCCAAGGAAATAATCCATTTCCTTTTCAATATTTGATCACAAGGGAATTGTATAAGGATTACATCCCACAAAAAATAATGCAACCATGTCATGAAGACCATCCATGGAGATTTTTCCAATGAAACCATTTTTTAATTTCCAATTGGTCCTCTCAAAACCATCAAAATCATATCAATTTCATACTGAACCAAATGGACACAAAACCATTTTCAATGTATAAAATAAACACCCCATCCAATTTCCATTAAATTCAGAGCCCCAATTATGAAATATATTTGATCAACCAAGACGCATTTAAAAAATAGAAATATTATAAAAATAATAATTTAGTTATAATGGAAAACTAATAGATTTGATTAACACATAGCATGAACATTTAATTAAATAGTTTCATACAATTCAAATAAAATGAGTAACTGACATTATTCGACATTAATATTTTATTCTAAAAACCATATAATAGTAACTATAATTAAATAATGATGAAACATAAAAGAATCAATGTATTCATAAATTTAATGGCTATGCAATGGGATATTACCTCATAAAGGAAGCAGACCAAGACAAAAAAAAACATTGAACTCAAAGCCTATGAATATGATCACTGCACAATTACCCACACATACACTCATATATATATATATACACCCCTTACTCCAGTGTAGAAATTACTAATTCCATGATGGAATATCTGTTAGGAAGATTTATATATATCTAGATTTACATATCTATTAATTTGTGTGAAAACCTTCAAGGAGCCATAGAACAATCAAATTAACATATAGGGACCCAAAAATAAAAATAAACCAAAAAAGGGAACAAAAAAAATAGTGTAAAACAAATCAACCTCATTTAGAGGCAGATGTACCAGAATAGACCGATGTGAATCGCCTTCAGTAGTGGCCACTATAACCCGCAAGAGGAAGACCTAGGTGTGATACTACACTCCCTTAAAATGCATGAAGGAACAAAAATCCAATCAAGCATGGACTATGGTATTGTAAAAGATAATATGGGTATTGGGGAGAGGGGAATATCACTGGAAATCAATGGAGAGTGGAGAAATGGCCATACCAATGCGACCTGAGCAGAATGCCTAAGGAAATAGCTGGGAAACCGTGTAGAAGGGAGGCTCACTAGGGGGGTTGCATCATATTATTGGAGGAAAGGGGGAGGAGGTAGCATGTGATGTAAAGGTATAGGTTTATAAATAATTTTATTATTTATTTAATTTAATTTTAATTTATTTTTAGTTAAATTAATTTAAATTAAAATAAATACTCAGTGGCACACGATTTGGTAAACAGGGCTTACATAACCATATGATGACCGTGTTCCCTCTATATGTGTCATGGGGCCCTGCACATGGGTAGGCTGTAATTTTTGGAATGCTATTCACCAACCATGTGATTGGATCGGCCAAAAACTATAGAAGGTATAACAATTTTACCTCAAAGATTAACGGATGACACAACTTAATGGAGCGACATGCATTTTAGGAAAGAAATCATATAATTCAAGTTAAAATCACCCAAATAGAAATTAAATTTAATATTAAAAAAATAAATAACATAAAATGAATGTCTTCATTCGAGGTGTTCCAATCCCCACTAGTATGACCTTTTATACACCAATAATTTCCCAAGAGATTCAGCTCATCAAGACCATGGAAAGGATATTATACATTCCATGTAAATACATGAAAACGGAAATACTAAATAACCAACATTCACTTCCATTCAAAATCCAAAACTGAAGCACATTAAAAAGTATCAAGGAAACCATCATCAAAAGATGCCCAAAAACCAAGGAAATCCTTAAACAAGACCAAAGCACCTAAAAAAATAAGAGATTACAAACAAGAGTCCCACTCATTTCTATACACAACCCAATAAGTAACACCCATACACCCAATATTGAAACTATATAATAAACTAGTTGGGGTTTTTCGGGATCTCCATGAGCATCTATAATATAAATCATTATCCATGTCAACTAGCAACTATGATCAGTGTATGGGAGAGCTGAAACTGGAATGTGTCCCATCAATAAACCCTAAAAGTTATGTTCATTAAAATCTCATCATATGGTGTCCTCCCCACCATATTATAAATACATAAAATGTTTTATTTATCAAGATGTAATAACACATGAATCCCTTGGAATTAATTAAAACTGTAAATAAATAAAAATTGGGACACAAAACATCATTCTACATAAAAATCATAATGAATATTAAAAATAAATTACAATTAAAATATAATTTAATAAAATACCTACAACCTAATTCTTGATAACAAAATGATGACATGACCCAAGAAAGTATTAATTATAACTAATAGATCCATTACAATTAAAGAAGCTTTTGATTGAGCTTATGCCAATGCAATGTTCATCAAACTACTTTAGATAGATATCTAACTGAGTATATCTAGATCCATGTCACTTCCTAGATCCATAATAGAAAACCCATTGTAAATGACCACAATGGAAATTTTATTGATAGATATTAGGTGTGTTCTAACAAGGAAACATTCTCTTCCTAGCCTTCTCAGACTAGAATCACAGATAAAACATACTATTGGATGAATTCAGTGAGGTGGAAAAGAACATCCTTTTATACCTATTCTCAACTGTGCAGAGGAAGATAAACCCACAATAACATGAACATCCTTCATCACAAATTATTCATAATCATATAGGTAAAAAGGCACTTCGTAGAGAAATTATGATCGGATACCCCTTTCAACGGATCCAATTTCCAAAAAAATCATCATGAGCATGGTTTTGGAGATACAAAACCATCTTAGTGAAACACTAAGCATTATTCCACACCATTTACTCTCCCATATTGAGAATGTACATCCATGAACCCATCAGTATCGTAATTTCATTGTGGAAGTATTTATGGATGGAAAATTATTTGAAGCATTTCCATGAGTAATTATTTTGTTTCTAGACTAGAATAAAATATTTCCACCATCCTAGACATATGCCTTCCAACATTAAGGTTGAATGATCAAGGTTCAGGAGATTCAAGATGAATAAATATCTCCATAATATTTCAAATACATTCCTTATCATTCCCTCGTTCCAATTTCTTAATGAAATGTGTAGGGTAAAACACTCAGAATATCTGGATAAACTCATGATATTGAGGAAAACCATTATCCCAATTAAAAATGAATTAACATTACATCTAAATCGTTTCTAGAGAAGTAAAAATGACACAAGATGAATGAATAAATAGTATTTTCATCTCAAAATCGCATAGAACTTAGTAGGTATTTAATATAATAATTGGGAGCACCAAACGAAATATAAAAAGATCATAAATCAATAGTCTACATCTCATTTTGAAATCATCATCCAAACTCAAATCATCTTTTCAATCAAAAATCCATAACATATAATTCAATGAAAAAAATGGTGACCTCAAAATCAAAAAATGTAGTATTACATACAGTTACTATTAAAACATTGAAATCCATATTTTTAAAGAACATTTTCAGATAACATAACATGCCTTACAAAAAAACACCCAACATTGGTATTTTGTTTAGCCTCACATATATAAATTACCATTCTATTCCAATCACCCATCCATTGAATACATATGTTAATATATATTAATTTATATCAATAATCATATGAATTCCAAGAGCTCGATAAAAATAATTCACACATTCAAATCACATTAAAATTATCCCAACCTATTTTAAAACAACATCTCATCATATGAGAAAAAGCCCCAAATTTCATATTCAATTTATCTTATTTTTCATTTTACCAAACATTTCAGAAACAACGAAAACCTTACCCAGAAATAAGTCCCATTATCAAAACAACCCATTTTACTCTACAAATTATTCAATGTTATTGTTTTGGAAATAACATTTTTGATAATCCAAACTCAGTTATTTCAATCCAAAAAAAATTAAAATTTATATAAATACAACACCAAATAATCCCATCAATACGTATGTACAAAAGGAAGCAAACAACCATTATATGGATCAAAAATCATAAAACATAAAAAGGACCTGAATAAAATCACTATGTGAAACTACTGAAGATGGGTGACTTGGCCGTCTTGTTGGAGACTCATATTCAATCATACCTCCATTTTTTGGAGTATTCAATGACCATGATCCAAAATCCAAATGGATTAACTATCCTTTAATTCTCATTGAGATTACTATATTGTCTATCAATGCTTTTCCCTATATAAAAACAACCCATGATATCCACATAAACCAATAAAAACTAAACATCCCATAGACAGTCAAGGTTTGGGAAAAAAACTATTGGCCAAACACTCACCCAAAAATATACACCAAGCTCTGATAGTCCTACTTTATATACCTTGAAAAAAATAAGAATTCGTACTCTAAACGGTAGGCCCTTAAAACAACCAATCCAACAAAACAAATTTGTCCTGATCCAACTTGGTTGACCCCGAATTGATTGCCCAAACTAGCCCAAGACAAGGCACAATAGGCATCCTAAATCCTCCAGTACTGGTGAAATGTTACAAGGGAATCAATAGTGTGACGATGTCAAATATTTCTCCCATTAAAATTAAACATAAATATAGGAATAAATGAAATAGATGTTAGAAATTAAAAAAACTAATCAGATTTTCTATTTAATAACTGAAAAATATCACTATCCAAACCTGATAACCAATAAAACATCACATCACCCAATGGAGTAACATTAATATCCAATGAACAAACATTCCATATGGCGATTTAAATCATGTTTAAACTGAAACCTATGAAAATAATAAAAATGAATTATATATGTGAGTTTCAAAACTCAATAGGTGAGACCATGTAATAATTTCCCAATGAATATCCTATAAATTAAGAATAATTAATATCATGATTGAACTATATTTTATTAATGTATTTTTCCATGTTATCCAATTATATAAAATCATTGTCCACCACACTTTTTATTTTTAACAATATTCTTTTCCATGAAAAAATGAATATACTTTTAATGAAAGTGGGATGGTTAAGATCAAATTGTAATACCTTTTCAAAACCTTTTCCCAAAAAATAAATAAAATCACATTATCACCCATAGCAAATATAGGAAACAAAAATGGAGTTAAAATAAACGATAACATAGGGAAATGGAAATTATCAAGAAAGGGTTACTGAAATAAGTGGTCCTCAATCATCTACCACAAATGAAAATGTGCTAAAATACATGGTAAAACCTAGGTTCTCGTGAATGATATTGAACATTCAATACATGTGTCTCATCAGGAAGGCATGTCGTACCTGAGTACATCATAAAACCTAAACGCTCGATCATCGCCTTACCCAGTCTGACCAAGGGGACCAATCCCAATGTATATTATTCATACTAAGGAAAAAATCATAGTTCATAATAACATCTACTACAACAATCGTACAATGATAGTTCTCTCTCTATTCCAAGATCCCATGTTTAGACTAAAAAAGGGGTTGTGTAAAAAAATTGTTATCCATGCATCCAGTCACAAGATAAAATATGTATATTTCACAAAGATGAAACATATACCACATGCCATACCCCATATCACACTAATTAACCAATCCTTTTACATTCAATTATTTAATCAGACTAGAGTCTTGCACAACATAATATCCACAATAGACACATATCCAATGAAAAGAGTACCATCATAGAAGAGTTTTCTGATGAAACAATTTTTATTGTTCCAACCATTCTTCCCACAACTGTACATGAAACCGTCTATTATATAATAACAACAAATTAGAGACTTATTCACAGAAATAAATTTGTTAAATACTTGGCATTAACATCCAATAATATAGATTCATTAGTTTCAAATAGATTTAGTACCTTACTTTATTTCACATAAAAATTATATTCCAAAAACCATATAACACAATCTTGCATTATATAAGTTCCTACATAAAAAAATTCAAATTATTCATAAATTTAATGGCAATATAAATGGATCTGGCATAAAAAAGTGAGAGAACCATGCTAGAAAATTTGGCACTCAACTCCGTTGATGAATATATTTTCCCAATTTAATGAACATATAGACCTATATATATATTCCACTTGATTTGATTCATATATTCCATGATAAATTAAGGATTATGTGAATGGTGTATATATATATATACATACCAATTTATGATTTATAAACCCTTAATGGATCCACCGAACAATATAATTAACCTATAGAGACAAAAAAATCAACAAAAACTCTAAATAAAATTAAAAAAATTGGGTATTTTAAATTATTTCAAAATGACATCAGATGAAATAGAAAGAACCAAAGATCATCAAATTCGGTGGAGGATTTCAGAACACTGATGAGTAAGTCTCAGGAGACCAACAACTTGAAATAAAAATAGATGAAGTGATGAGAATCCATTTTACCAAGGCCTAGGGTTTTGGTTGATATAAGAGGGGAAATCGGGAGAGTGGAAAGATTCCAAAAAACATAATCATAGGGGATAAGATACCTTACAATAGAGTGTATATTTGAAACAATATGAAATTAGGTTGAAAACAAGTTGAGGGTAGGCTCACTAGAAGGGGGATCACACACGATAGAGTGGTCCGGGGGGGGGGGGGGTCGTGTCGTGCGAGATGAGGATAGGGGGAGAGGTAACATACATGTTTTGAGGGTCAGAATATGTGTTATTATATATATTTATTGCTTTTATTATATTTTAAATTTTATCAATTTTATTTCAAAAAATGTGTCGGTGGTCCACATATTGGGTCGCATGGTTTTGAAAACTTTACACCATCTATTGGGCTCTTGGAGCACCCCACACTGGCAGTACAAATGGTTTTAAAAACTATGATCCAATAGTTTTGTTGGATGTAGTAAGAACTTTTGAATATTTCACACATTTACAACACTATTTTGTATACATTGCACCATAACTATTAAAAATTAGTGTAATGCCCAAAAACACCCAATTTAAGGAAAAACGCCGGAAGAGAAATAAAACAAAATATGAACTCGTAAATATATTAAATAACTATACAATGTTGGATCAGGGTGTGATATTTAGGAAAACCATATTTACATTATAATGAATATAAATAGAGAGATAAATATTCAATTTTACATACTCCTTGATATCATCTTGAAAACTAATTTATTTAATTTTCCCAAAATATTATATATCTATAAAGTTTTCAATTTAAATTCCTTTAGAAAATGATTTTTTTAATTTTCTATCATAATTTATAACAATGTTTATATATTCCCTAATAAAATTTGAATATTTATAAAATTGAGGGTGTATTTATTTATATTCCTCTATCCCATATATATAAATCAATAGGCAATACAGAATGGATGAATTCCCATTAATAATGGTTATCCTTAATCTATTTTGTCCTTATTCCTTTACACATCAATATATATACATAGAAATATGTTGATTTTTTGTAAAATAATGCTTTTGTGGAGATCCAAAATGAATAAGTTACAAGGGTTGAGTCTTAATGTTAGCGGGGTTATTTTGTGGCTAAACATCTTTTTTCACCTATTATTTATTCCTATGGTATATAATAGAATACATGAATAATATATGGATGTGAGGTGATTTTATGATTTTTATGAAACAATTATATTTTTTTAGTGTTTTTAAATTTTAACATAAAAAATTTCGATAATATAGTAAACACATATATTTGATGAATGACCATTGATTCATTTATTTTAATTTTTTATTTAAAATTTTTATATGAAACCATCCAACATTTTATTTAAAATTAAATATTATTTAACATTAATTTTATTCCATTTATAATCTATTTATGATGTATTATTTTTATGGGATAATTTTGGATATTTTTGGGATAATAAAACTATCCCACATTTTATGGTGGTGGCCTCTTTATCACACGGGTTGTAATGACTCAAACATTTTCCAAATGGACTGATTGTTGAGAAATCATCCCATGTGGGTAAGCATTTTATTTTCTATGAATATATTTTTGAATTAATACATGTTTATAAAATAATATCTATTAATAACACTGGATAACAATTTTGTTAGTGTGATGGACCAATAACAAGGATTTTACAGGAAACTACAAAACATGAATATATAATATCTCATTTTTTAAATTTATTTGGGTTCAATATTCTTTAAAACCATGAAGAAAGGGACTATGGAATTTATCCCCATCCTCGTAGTGGTAACTATCACATGGAATGCGATAAGAGTTTTTATGATAGATATATGAGGCCTATTAATGTGGATTACTATATATAACTACAATTGGAATATAAACCCACATTGTGTGTTACCATTTATTAAGGAACATCATTAATATATATGCACGAAATAATGACCAAAGTAGTTCCTTTTATGGTTTTAATTTCATGATCATAGGTCTTCCAATTATAATCTAGAATCTAGAATCACTTCTAAGTCATAGAATATTTTTTGGATTGCAGTTCTAGGTTAATGTGCATAGAAATTATCTGATTTTAGAAATATGAATGAGGATCCATTTATAGGTTACTCTTGATGATTATCAAAAACATGTATTTTTGTGAAACCAACATGAGGATCTCATGTAATGAAATATTAGTAAACTATAATATGGAACTTGGCACAAATTATATTCAATTATAAAAGGGATATCACAACACATTGTATTTTAAGTAATCAGGATTGGTATATTGACACAATTTTTTTCCAAACAATTTTATTATTCCTGACTAAATAATTTTTTAGGGATACAACAAGAGGATTGAGACCCAATTTCGATTAGGAAAATAATAGGAACATCATGACTCAAATGATTTTAGGGAACCAAAATAGTGATATAAATCAAAGGTTTTTTATGAATGTAAGTGGGGGAACATTAATCAGTTTATAATGCATTGATATAATTTATAATAGTAAACAAATAATGATGTCATATGTGATACAAAACACCAATACCAAAAATACAATAAATTTTTAAATATGACGATTTTTAAATTTATATTATATTTTCAAACATGAGTATAATTAATGAATTAATGAAATATATATATTTCCCAAATATATTGATAATTGTTTATTAAATAATAGATCAATTCATTGTAATTCGTTTTGTCGTACATTATATGTTTTCATCAAATATTATATTTATTTGTATTTATGAATGAAATATTTTAATTATTTTTTAAAAACATAAGGAAATATATTTAATAAAATCAACCCTCTTCTTTATGTCATCCTATCAATATAATCATAGGGTGAATATTATGGTATTTTTCAGAAAATAATGATTTTTTGTTAACAGTAAAAAATACATATTTATGTAAAGTGGAAATTTATTTTTAACAAATAATTAATTATTATTATTATTTTCTTTCATGGTACAATAAGTATTATATTTTCATATTTAATTATAGTAAGTAAATTTAAATGAATATCTTATCTTATTTTTGTATCATTTTATTTTCTGGATTAGAAACATATTTATCTAGATTATTTTAAAAATGAATATTGTTTTCTCATTTACTCCAATAAAATATACCTTAATGAGAAATTAAATATGTAAAATCGTGAGATTACATATATTTTGAAATTATAAAAATAAAAATTTCCTGTTATATAAATAATGTAAAATAACTTATTCCATTAAAATTTGTATTTGTCAAAAAACCGATTTCCATTATGATTAAGAGTTTTATATTAAATTAAATAATTTCACATATTTGAATTGATTTTTATAAAATAGATTCCATATTTTCAATCATCATAATTAATATTAATTAATAATGTCAAATTAAATTTCGATCATTGTGAATAGTATCTATAGTATATTGTAATTACAATGGTTAGAGAAAAATAGTTTTGTTCATGGTATAATAATTTAAAAAGTACTAGAAACAGAGTAACCCTATTAGTATCAATAAATATAAATCTTTTTTTCAATTATATAATAATCATATTTGTTATTTTTACTATTTTAATTATTGGGTAATTAAGTAGTTAAATATTATATTATCATATGATAATCCACAAACTATATTTTTATCTAATATTAAATTACAATTAAGATATTACTTTGAATAATTAATTAATTTATTTAAATAAATACTATTATAATATATTACTATTATAATATAAATTTTATTATATATTATTTATTATATGATATTTTAATAAGTCAAATTTAATTTTTATAATTGGTCAAAAACTATTTTAGTCAAAAAACATGATTAATCAGTAAATGTTGATTCTATTTTATAAGTTGACATACATATTTTAATAAAAATATTTTGATAAAATGAAAATTATTTTTTAATTAGAATGTCAAAATTATCCATTTGATATTTTTTTTATTTTATATGATAATATATTTTCATGTAAAGATTAATGATCATGTAAATATATGGTTTATATTATTACATTATAATGAACCAAAATTAATTTAATACACACTATAAAGTTTATCCATGACGAAATCAATGATCCCCATTAGAATAGTTTTATTTTTTGATTATTTTTAAAATTTTATAAATCCATTGTTAATCTTCTAGAACCTATAATATATTTTTTGGTTTTTAAATCATGTAATAGGATAATTAGTCACTTCCACAACAACAAGGTTGATATTTTAAAATGTTTGGTCATAATATATATAAAATAATGAAATAATATCCACTTTGGTATAGAGAAATTGAAAAAACCATGTGAATGTTATTTATATTGATTATTTTATTTTAGACTATACAAAACCAACGATTGAAAATTAATAAAGTAATCACCACTGATTTCTGATATAAACCCACATATAATAAAGTTTACCTTCAGTAAAAATCATTTTATAATGTCTATAATGTTCCCTCTCATTAATATAGTCCTCTAAAGATTCCCCTTACAAAAACATAAGTTCCTCCACAGTTCTGGGAATCACACTCTCAATGTAAGGGATCATCCGATCTCTTTTTTATTTACGAAACTTTTTTTGTTATTTATCTTAATTTAAGTTTATTCATGTTTGGATATATTCTTCCATATCCCTCATACTATACATTTGACATATAAATCAGGATATTCCCCTTTAACTATCATTAATCTCCCCCAAAATCATTACAAACACTCGTTAATATGATTGGATTTTGTACGAGACCATTTCCTTCATCCAAATAAACATGTTTCCTCATTTCCTTATATGTTATATTTCTAATTCATATTTTTGGGATATGATTTTAATTTTCTATACCACTATCAATTTTATTTTGAAATTATTATATTCGTTTTTCCCTCTCATAAACCCATTTTATAAATCATTATGTGGCATCAATATGTTTTTGAAATATCACCATCATTTTCAATGACAAACTGTTGTATAGGGAATATCCAAACCAATTTTCAATCATGGGTGTTGACCATTATTCACCCATAATTCATTATTAGGTACATATATATTTTTTTCATACACAATTATGGAAGAATAAAATATAATGATGAATGGATCCTTATTTTATGATCAATGTGAAACTCTTAAGCCTGAGATTGAAATTAATGTGAAGGGTCCACCTTGAATTATCTAGTAATCTAATGCATTGGTTGTCGTTTTATCTTAATGAGATATCATTCACTAGATTGGGGACCTAACATAATATTTTATTGAACTTTTTTCATCATGAGGTATTTCTAAAAAGCCTTGAACTATTCTTATAATGACGTGTTTCATGTTGTTTCATCATTTCCCATGGTTAATTAATTTCAACATGTTTTATCATGCATGAAGGTTCTTGTATATTATTTTCACTCCTTTAATGCAACATTGATACTCATATTTTGCAACAGGTATTAGATTATACATGTTTTCCATGTATATTCCCGTAGTGGTCTTTATATATGAATATTTACTTATGTTTTTTGACATGTTATCCGATGTTTTAATAAATATGAACTTACTTTATTATCATGTTAATGATTTTTTTAAATAAATATTTGGTATTATTTATTGTATGTTTTAATGTAATGTACCTAAATTCTAAAGAGTTAACACCCAAAACCTCGAACCCTGTAGCCAGTGCATTATTTTATTATAGTGGCATGATTACAATGAAATCAATCCTAATGGGCTGATTAGTTCATAATTCTTGGAAAACTAAATTTCATACATGATAATAATAATAATATATGAAAAAATACATAATAAAGTATAAAATGAAAAAAAATTATTCCTTGAAATATATTACAATGATTTATTTTTCACAACCACTGGAAAAGAATCATATGAAATGAGTGATCTCAAATGATCATTAAAGGTAACTAATACAATGGATTTAATCATTAACATAAAAACATGGAATGGTGATAAACTTAAAGAATGTGCTTTTAAAATATACAAGATCTTGATATGGAAGAAATGAATAATGAATGAATAATGCCATGATAAAACATGGCCACGTATATTCTACTAGTTGAATAATCTCATGGATTATCAATTATTTATTTCATACTAATGGAATACCAAAAGTGGGGCATCATAACCACTTTTTCATGTTCTTATGACATGACCATACATAAACTGGTAAAAACCATACTATATTGTCTCTTTAGACATATCACGACACCAATGTGCTATAATAGGCACCACCCCACACTTACTAAGTCCATTTCAGTCCTCATATAAAATGGGTTAACATAATAAACATATAAATTTATATTTAAACTAACATATGATATTTCAATATCTTTGGCCAAAAGATACACATAAAGACATTACATTCAGTGTAATAAGGTTAATTTTATCAAGAGAACATATCCATAAAAAAACTGATCACAAACCGTTCAAAAATGTAATGTATATGATTTTAGAAGAGATAAATATTTATTAAGTACATGATTCATCAATGGATGTCAACATAGTTGATGATAATTTTAGGTTAGACCATTGAAGTATTCTTGAGGAAATAATACTTAAACAATCAAAAGATTCCCATACCAACTTAAAACATTCATACAATAATCAAATGGAATATAATTATATTTAGGAGAATTTTTATATGACATACCACTATTTACTACATAAACCATGTGAAAATAATAATTTTTGATAAGGAATACATCTCACAGATTTTAAAGCGTTACGAGAAAAGTACTTCTTTGCATTGGAAAGAAGAGTTCTTTTGGATTATCATTTGTTTTTTTAACGATATTAGTTTTTAAATATGTATATACTAGAATATAAAAGAATCAAGAAATTAAAATTATATTTTAGGCATAAATAATGTCCCATATAAGATAAGCCATGATAAATGTTTTTCTAAAGATTCTTTTGAAATAAATCATTTTACTTCAATTTGATGAAAATATTAAAGAGATTATAATGTTTAAAGGAATGATTATTTTAATAATACCTAAAATGATCCATGGGTGTTTTTCATAATAATATTTTTGATTTCATATCATTAATGATTGCATAAAGAATATTATATAGTGTACATTAAAATGTTTAATAATTCATGAAGTTCCCTAGAATCGTGCTTGTTTATGAGGAAGAATTGTGAAGGGTAATATATTAAAACATATAATCCCCTTTAAAAAAGTTGAAATTATATGAATGTATTTTCATAAAGCATAAAAACGTATTATATAAGATTTAAACCAAAATAATTAACCATTACATTTGGGAATGGATAGTAAAGGAATATCTCGAGGTAAAAAAGAACGTTTAGGTGGAATCCCTTATAACATTGTAATCTACCGAATCTTATGCTCAAAAAATTAATAATCATCGATTGATAAATTTACAACCAATATAATAAATTGATTAATTTTATTATACATAAATGGTATCTAAACATGAAAAACAACAAAAAAATATATGCTGATTAAGAGATATCTCATAGATATTAATGTATGTTGAGAAGACAATTAACTTTTTTACAAACATGTTCTGTACATGACCTTAAAATCCTAGATAAATAAAATAATTTCAAAATTTAATAATTAATAAAATATTATAAATTTATTTTATATATAATAATTTTAATATATTCATTTTTTCCTTTTGGATGATTTGGTGTGTTTAATTTAATACTTATAAAGTATTATTTTTATTTGTTTTCATGATCAGTTTTCATGTTTATAAGTAATAGAGTTCATGTAGAATTGATATAATTCACCAGAAATGAATTTATAATTTATTAAAAGAAATAAATATATTTATATTGTAATATATATAATTTGGGTAAATGTTGTGATGATTAATCATTAGATAAGTCATTTAGTGAAAATCATTTATATGTTTTCAGATGTTTTTTGATCACAACGAACTACCTGTGTTCAATTATTTAGTATCATGTAAAAATGATGGTTATAAAATCATTATGCTAGATATAATAAATATATTATAATCTTTTTAATCCATATAAATGGTTTCATTACCATAATTGAAGAAGTAATTGATGAATGATAATTCTTCTTCGATGAAGGTTGTAAATAGGTATATCCTAAAAAACGATTTCATTAAAATATTTAACGATGGATAAAGAAAGTATATTGATGATGTTTAGTCAATTAATATTATATAATTATAGTAAATATATATACTAGTTTGTAGTTATATTGATCATTAGGATAAAGGATGTTTTTTAGGATAATAAATGAGAGGAACATGAAATTAAATTAAAAGAAAAAGGGATATAGATTTTAACTCTTGAATATGCCTCCTTGAAAATCTCCTCAAGGGAAGGGGTTATGGTATTTTGGATTTAAGAAGAGATCTGTGATGTGGGGTTGTACTTGGGAATATTATATTAAAAAATCAATGAGAATCTTCCTGGATTAGAAGAGTGAAGAGAAGAGGGAGTGAAGGTTGTTTTTATGGTGGAGGAGAGGAGGGTTTTCCATTAATTTAAAAATTATTTTATTATATTTCTTGAACACTGTATATATTATTGAATAGTGTGATCTAATATAGTAATAAAATTATTTTTTTCTAATAAAGGGACAGTTATATCATCTATAAGTCATGCATGAAGAAAAAAATCATTAATTTATCATATTTCATAAATTTTAGTATTTAACTATTCACCAATATTTCATATATTTCAAAAATAAAAAAAACTCATCCCAACATTTTTTTATGAGTATAATATAAAAATAAATTCATTTTTATGAAAATATTAATTTAAGTATTTAATTATTAATTATTAATTAAAATAATTATTTACTTTAAAAAAGTAAAAATTTAAATTTAAAACCTCTTTAATAATACATTCAAAAATTAATTGACGTATCATAAAATTATCATAAATAATTGGAAAAAAATATTCATTTTGGTATACATTTCATTAAAATGAATTATATTTTATATCTATTTATTAATTTTAATGGAATATTTATTATATAGAAAGATAATCACATAATTATTAATTTTTAAAACATTAACTCTCATGTATAGGGTGCATAAATTTTATTTATACTTTCATGAGTGAGTATAATATTAATAATGGTCACATTACTATTTATATGGATAACATTATTATTCATAAGTGTAAATTAATATTCAAAAGTGTCGGTTCACTAGTCACCAAAAAATTGGATGATCCAATTAGACTAAAAAATAATTACTGATTGTGATGTACTATGGATTTATTTCAAAATCAAATAAAAAATGTTGTAAATTAATGTTTAATGGCTAGGATGTAACTATAACAATGTAATGTTTCAATGTTATTAAATGTTTGGAATGTATAATCTATCTAATGTATAAGAAATATTTATAAACCAATATATCATTAAATTTTTTGATGAACTATTTATAGTCAATATTTAAATAACATGATTTTTTATTTATAAAAAAATTATAATGATAAATATATATATTATTCATAAAATTAATAATTATATTCATGTGTTGAATTATTCACCCTAAATATAATTTCCTCATAATGTCAAACTTGAAATTCAATAGTTCATGGTTGATACATGAAAAATATATTTTGGGAATCCTGCATTGGAAATAGGTAGGTAAAATATTCTAATAAAAGTGGTTAAGGGAAATGAGTTTCTCACCATAATAATTATTTTTATGAATGGGGTGACATTTTATTGATGTAAAAACCAAGATATGGGAGAAAATTCATACTATTATGTTTTCATAAAATATTAATGATAAAAAGTTTAGATGAAAGCTGATTATTAAAATAATAAATAAACTACATTATTGAAAAAAATCATTGATATTCTGTTAGATTATGAAAATAGGACAAAATATTATTTAATTCAATTATCCTTTACATGAAGAATTATTACATGTTATAATAGTTTAAATATATGTTTTGTATTTTGTAAATTTAATCATATAATTTTGATATCCCATGAACTATATATACAAATTCTATTAGTAGGGGTTGATTCATGTTGTGATGAAATACATTAACCTAATAAACCCCATACAATAAAAAACATAAAAAATTAATAAGTAGTATAACATACCAAAATATAATTATTCAAAACTTTATAAATAATCTATCTATATTCCCATGATGAACATATCAAAATCCATTAATCCACATTAAGATGCTACAAATTTTAACATTCTAAACATGTAATTAACTTCATCATGTATCCAATATACATTTTATAATAAATATAATTTCCATAATATAATATTGGATAAATTCATACTCCAGTATTACTTTATTAAGATTTATGTTATATGATATATTCCATAAATAAAAACGTTTTTAAACTAAATTGATGATGTCCTGGACCACTAGTTGACCAATCCAAAATCAGTTCCAAGGTAGGTAGTACATATCCAAATCAATATATTTTTCATCATTATTTCATCATCAGAAATATATTAAGGGATGTATTTCATTCAATATATTGTTTTCAAAAAAATTACTTTCTACAATATATCTTTTCTTAGTAACATTAATCATTTGTTCCCAAATCCTTAATGAAAATGTATATAATACCATCTTCATGTATTCCACAATTCCTGTAACTAGTATATTATTGAAAAATATTCAAATAAAATAACTTATGAATAGAAAAATTACTTATTCCTCTTCACCTATGGGAGTAGAATAACATTATCATTATCCAATACGATCATTTAGGTTATATTTATTGATTCGTGGGACATTTATTCACATAGTGTCACATCTACTCAAAGTTGATGCATTTTTAATTGGAATCATTTTTAATACCCATGAACCCATGAACTATGTCTATTTTTTCCCCACACATTTACGAAACTAAAATTCCCTTTACGTATTTTACAGGGTGATTTTGTACATAGTTATCATATGTGGGAAAACCCTTTATTCCATTCATCCATTTACCCATATTTTCCTCTTCAATCCTTTTCTTATATTCATTACCTTCAAAGGCAATGGACTCGATGAATTATTTATTTATTTTATTAACACATGATATTATTTCCCTATATGACGAGGATACTGTAGATACTATTTCCATTCAAAGTTTTATCATAAGAACATGAAATATGTGATCCTTCTTATTTATCTCATCGCATTCATTGTTTGAGTTTTCAAGCCTTCTTCAACTTTCCATTTTTACATAATTTATTATTATATTATCTCATAAAATAAATAATGATCTATAACTGTAAACATGGTATAGAATATAGAATAAATTTATGCATCATAATTCCTCAAACCATAAACATTGATTACTCTAAAATCACAAATCCTTTATAATGGTATGTATGAATGATGAGAATTATTCAATGAAAATTTCCCAGGATTGTCAAACCAAGTGTGCAGTGTGTCCCATTTTGATGTAATAGGTTACCCATAGTTAAGATCGAAAGTGCTTGTTAGAATTGTTACCCAAAGGTAGATCATTTCCAAAACTGTGTCCATTTATATAATACACACATGTATATAATATTAGTAAGATCCACATAATCTATATCTTAACAAAATTATATAATAGTCTTGTATTCCTATTATCAAATTCATTCATAGGATCCTTTATATTACTCAACATTTCCTAAATCTAGTTTCAAAGGAATCATTAAACCTCCTCTAAAAAAACTATAACACCCAGAGCACGGAATCCCAGAGTAGGTGGATTATTTTATTACATTTCCTTTATTACAAAGAATTATATCCCAAGTGACCGATTTATTTAGATGTAATGGAAAAATAGATTACATTAATGATTCCAATAATAATAAATTTTGAAAACAAAATAAAAGATCATATGGTATAAAATAAAATAAATTTCATCCTTAAAATTTTATACATTGATTTATTCTTAATATCCTTGAGAAACGATATCATAAGTAACAGGTGATATAAGATTATCAGTATGGGTAAATAGTATGTTATAACTAATAATAATCATAAACACATGGAATGGTGAGAATCTATAAACATAGGTCGTTAAAAAATACTTGAGGATGATATCCTATAAATGATATAATAATGAATAATGCTATAAGAAAACATAACCATGGATATTCAACTAGTCGAATAATCACATAGACTATCAGTTACTATCTTTATATTGATGAAATTCATAATATGAAACCTCATTACCATACTATCTAGTACTCATTCCAAGACTATGCATAAAAGAGTTATAACCGAGAGTGGTTTTTCTCATGAGAACTACTGATGCACTGAGGTCTGTAACGGCCCCCACCACACACTTATTATGTCCAATAAATTTCTCCTATGAAATTGTTGAACGCAATAAACATATACATTCATATTCAAACTAAAATATATAATATAAATAATTTTCCCCATCCATTAAACATAAACAATAAAAATTCAGAGTATTATACTGAATGGTGTAACGATAACAAAACATTAGTCAATCAAATATGAAACCCACCAAAAAATCACTAGTACAAAATTTAATATCATTATGAAATCTATTATATAATAAGAAAAAATATAAATCATTTTATCAAATCAGTTATGTAATAACCGCAGTGAAAAATATTATAAAAGAATCTGTATGACATCAGTTATTTTATAACATATGTAATAAATCATTTTATCAAATTGTTTATATAATAACTGACTTAATAACGTCTTGAAAACTATTTTTCATGTATATTTATAAATAATTGACAGGATAAATAAAATTAAATTATTATGATGCCAAATTGTGATTCACTATAGTGTTTTTTGTTTGACAGAAAACAAATCGGTTCTCTCACATTTGGAAACCCTTAAATCTATTTGCCAATCCCATGACATCCAAACATATTTTTCTATCATCATTAATTATATTTTTCATCATATCATCTATAATATCAACTCAAAACTCTAAAGTAATCCTCAAACAGCTCAATTTTCTCATTCTATTTCTTGGATTCCTTAAATCAATGTGTTGTGATTTCAGTAACTAAAATATATCAATATATTGTTTAATTTACATTTGTTATTTAATTTAATTCATAGTTAGAATGGAAATAAGTTACCAATGCATGTAAAAAATTATATGGTACATGGTTTTCATTCCAATAGACAATATGTATTTACTATATGTCCATGATTCATGAATTTAATTAAATTTATTGTTTTTATTAAATGAATTCCCCATTTTTTGATCAAATATATTCTTTGAATCCTACAAGGTGATCTTATGTTATGTAGAAAATAATGTAAATTTTTAAATAATATTCATCTCCATGAAACATGTAAAATATGGCTGGTAAATTGGTGTAGAGATTACCTACAATCCCCCTAGAAACTTTCCATTATTTATTCGCATCTAGGTGATTCAAATATATGTTCACGGACTTCACTTCATAGGTATACATCTTGTATCATTTTTTCCATTGAAAAAAAATCATAACAAGTAGATGGTTTATTCATTAATTAATCACATATTCATGGCCAATTTAGATAATGATGCTGGTAATACAATTTTTGATTAAAAAGATCCAAGGGATGAATTATTGTTTCATAAATGAAAGTGAAATATATATACATTCATACATCATCAAAAAATAATTTATTCCTAGAGAGAATTATTCTATTATATTATATAATTCAGAAAATGTGAAATGACATACATTATAGGGATTGACAAAGTTGGTAATGTTATATCTATTTATATATTGGTCATATTAGTAATGATATTTGTTCTCCCTAATGTTATAGAGAATGTTTTATTTCCATTGTTGGGAGAATTTTCAGAATATGATTTGTGTTTCACAATAGCAATCATTCTAAATGATGATGTAACCCTTGGAAATTATTAAAAAACAACATAGAATAAAAATATTATAAACTATAGAGTGACATAAAATTTTATAGATTTGTTATATCACATTAAGGGTTTTATTCGTGGGTACTGATTTGTCCACTGGTTATATTGACATAAAAAAATTGATGGCTTAATAAAACACAACACTAGTAGTGGTATTTTCTTACATAGTGGTTTTCAATCTTATTATTCAAAAAAATTATCTTTATTATTTTCAAATATGCTAATTTTTGTTTTATATTTAAAAATTTTGTGACTTTTAAATAATGGAATACTTCATATAAATATAAAATAGCATAATCTGCCTATATTTTATTTCATTAAATTATTTCCATTCATATATTTTTATGATTTATCATTTATATATAAACTTATCTTAAATTACAATGTATAATATATAATTGTAATTATCAAATATGCATATATTTGTTGTAAATTTCAAATTTCTGTAACAGTTAAATTATGAAATATTTCATATAAATTTAATATAAAATTGTCCAACTATATTTTTAATTTTTAAACTATTTACATGCATAAATTTTTATGATTTATCATTTTTATATTATATCAAATTCAATTATTATGAAGAATTTTTAATTATATTTTTTAAATATGTATATATTTGTTTTATTTTTCATAATTGTGTCACATTATAATAATGTTATATTTAGTACGTATATAGAATTTCATAATCATAAAAATATACATAATATTAATATTTTTTATAGGTAATAATGATTCGATGATCGATTATGAAACATCAAATGAGTGATTCATATAAGGAATGTGTAGATACTTTTTTGAAATTTTCTAAATGAAATGATCGAAACAATGAAATTTTTTTCATTCCATGCATGAATTGTTTAAATAAAATAATTTGAAAACAGTAAATATCAATGTTATTTTAATTTTTCATGGTCTTAATCTGAGTAACAACCCATGGATTTGGCATTGCGAGACTCGCCAGAATTTGATATCTTTTGATGATGATAATTTTCAAGATGATAATTACCATGAAATTGACGAAATGCTTCAGGATTTTTGAGCAGATAAAATTGGGTATGAACCAAAAATTTTCTATCTATATGGTGATGTTGAATAAACATTATATACTAGTTGCATCTATTTTACGGTTTTATCATCTATGTTAGGATTGATTAACATAAATGTGAAACAAGGATGGATTCAAAAGATTATTACAGAGCTACTACAATTGTTGTAATACATTCTTCCTAAAGACAATGATCTATTCGATTAAAATTATATGGCCAAGAATATATTATGCCCGATGGGATTGTGGTATCATAAATTAAATTCTTTCATGAATGAATATGTGATATAATATAAGGAAAAAAAATGAAAATCACATATTCCACAATGGAGACATCAAGATATATGTAGAATGATAAATTACATTCTAATTTATATGATACAGAGACCCTATCCCCAGGTATTTTGGTATCATCCTATAATTTATCATTTGAACCATTTATATTCTAATTCACATGATGAATAAATGATAATATGTAATGTTGATGTGCATATTTGTGATGGAGGAATACATTGTCTAGTTTATTGTCCACTGTGGATTAAAATTTATCATTTTTATCGTACATTCTGAAATGAGTTTATAAATAATAAACATGGTTTTTTATGGATATAATTAATCCATATAGAAGCATTAGTAAAAAAAATAGTTCAAGGACAATTTTATTAGTAATCTAGAACCTCTATCTTGAATTTTTTCTGAAGAAGCAATATATCATGTTGTGATTAATGATCTCTAGACAAAAAAACCAAAAAATTATATTGATTTTTTTGTCACAATTAATTGAATATTTGAAACACCTTTGGGAGATGGTATTATGGTGCATGATTCATAATAAATGGAATTTTTTAAACTCCATTCAACGATTATGTTCTCTATTCATGACATCACAACATATGTGAATATCTCTTGATATAATGTTAAGGAGCATAAAGAGTGTCTAATTTAAAAACAACAGACTTAATATGGTCAATTTTTTCATGGGACTAAAATAGTATATATGGTTCATCAAAAAAATTTGTATATGGATCACATGTATAGAATATTAATAATGGTATTTAATAACTTATAAGAATTTTATATTTATAAATACATTTATACACAAATGATTATTTTGGGAGGACTGAAAAACATAATGTGAAATTTGGAAAGACACATAAATATATTAATGATATACATATATTGATGAGACTGTCCATATTTTTTGAGCAACCACACTGGATATATCATGTAGAGAAATATAACTTTTATGTAATGCATATATAGAAGAATATCTATTATTGATTGATTGGAATATTGATAGATATAAAGGGAAATACTAATGAAGGGATAAATCAAACATTAGACTTATTGTTAATGGGAATATGTTTTGAGTTATCTACATATCTTGATTGAAGGAGAAATTTTATTCCTCCTGCGTATCATACATTATCCAAGGGTGATATATTTAGTTTTTGTCAGCGTCTTTATGATATCACCATCGTGTAGGGTGATTCTTCAAATTTAATTTTTTTCCCTTTTAAGGACTTGAAGGTGACAAGTATGAATTATCCATATTTTCATGTGGGGACCACCGGTTTCGTTATTTTATTGGATTGTTCATGTGGGGCCCACCGGTTTCATTGGAACCCATTTATTTAATTTACGTGACATTATTATACTTGTTAGAATAGTATTATAATGCACTTTCTAATTATGTGATTAGTTGTTTTTGGTTACACCCACAACTCAATCCTCCACATGTTAAAGGTTATTCCATAATTGGGTTCTTAGTGTTTTGATTCATTTGAGACACCTTTAGGTTGTGTCATTTCATGAGCATCCTAATGGTGATCCTTTTAGGGTAAATGACTTATTTTTAATGAGAATATCATAATGGAATGTACCATGTTTTCTCACAATTAGACCCATTTAAGGTATGTTCTTCAAAATGGTTATTAAATTAGAAATCTGAAATATGAAATTAGAAATGGATATTATACTAAGTATATAAATTGGACTTAATAAATGGAATTTAATAAAGGTTACATGTCGGTATCATCCATTTCCATGTTAATAGAATGTAGTGGAAAGAAACTATCTAACAGAATGTGGATCAATGTTTTATTAAGACTTGATAAAATATTAGCAACACTGCTATGCCGATACACATGCATGGAAGAAAAGTCTTGGGCAAATAAATAAATGGTTTCAACAATACATGACATATCCACACTAATGGACAGAAATACATGAACCAAATTATTTATTACATGATTACAATATCATATATTAATGGACTAACTCATTCTCACCATGGATTCTTTAAAGAGAATATCGTGAGACTCAAGAACCCCATTATGATTAAAGGATACTTTTTTCTTAGGATGATAACCACCATGACTCTGGTAATTGTCTATTCTAGGGATTTCTGGTATACAACAGAAGGGTCCTATTCATTATAATATGATATCTCAGATACACTTCTTCGATCCAACATTGTTTAATAGGTTCAAGGGTGAATGCCCATAGGGCCCTGTCTTTGCATATATCAATTTTAACTTGTTCGATCACTATGGACATGGTGGAGCCTTATTGAGGAATGCCTTGGTTTACATGTCACGACCCATCCTTGGGGCTCGTGTCGTGACTACCCCAAGCCCGCCTTCCATAGGCTAGGGGATAGCGACTAGAACCAAAATCGTAAATCCCTATATTGGGAAGGTATATCCTTTATTAAAGTAATAAAAGACAACAGAGTACGCAATAGGAAGTAAACATTATGTAAAACTGAATACAAAAGAGTATGCTAGAAACTAAATGTGCCGATTTACAAACCCAACTAAACAACAAGTACAAGTAAAAAGGGACACACAACTGGAAGTAAAGAGAAGCTCCTGGATCGTCCTACGGTGATCCTGCTTAAAGGGTAGTTAAATATGGCCACCTCAACAATCACATCTGTCAGTCTCCACCGTGTGCCGACTCGTCGCAAGGTCCACCTCCAGGTACCGTCCAGTAGTGGGGCTCTCGGCCTCCATCATCACTGTCCATCTTCTGAATACAACACAATGGGGTGTGGGCATTTCCCATGCAGGGGTGAGTATAACGATACTCAGTAGGGACCCCGTGACATGCAAGATCTCACAATATCTACTACGGATTAACAAAAGAAGAAAGATACATCCACGAAGTAACAACCAACCCTACTTAGGTATATGCCCATACATAAACCTATGTTACGAATCTCAACCCGACTCCATCTCTCGATCCCAATCACAACCCAGTCCACACTGGAAGTAATGTCAATCACCATTACGATAATGGATGAATCACATCACTCATCTCACACAGGTATACAACTTACGAATAGGGGTATAGATGCTTTGATATAGCCTCTGAATCATCTCCTCCGTCGAACCCACATAGTATCCTAGAATAATATCAGTGCTGTCGAACCCATGTAGGATCCTAGCATAGATGTCGTCACTGTCAAAACCACATAGGATTTTGATAAAGTAGTTATTGATGTCAATCCCACGTAGGATCCTGGAAGAGAAGTCACTTCTGTTGAACCCACGGTGGATCCTGGTACAAATTTCATCACTGTAGAACCCACATAGGAGTCCGGTACAATAGTCATCACTATTGAACCCATGTAGGATCCTGTTACAGAAGTCACTGCTGTCGAACCCATGGAGGATCCTCATACAGAAGTCGTCACTGTCAAACCGCGTAGGATTCCCGTACAGTAGTACTCACTGTCAGACCCATGTAGGATCCCGATACAGAAGTCACTGCTATCAAACCCACGGAGTATCCTGGTACATAATTTATCACTTTCGAACCCATGTAGGGTTCTGGTATAGTAGTCATCGTTGTAGAACTCACAGATGATTCTGTTATCTCAGTCACAGCCAGCCCTAGGGTTCCCTCTCACAGCATTCACGATTCCGAGAGGGTCTGCTCCTCGAGCCATATTTTGATACATCAACTATCACTAGGTCTTGAGTTGATGTATCTTGATGTTCTGTCACATCAAATGAAACTCAACGTGACAGACGACATGTCAATCGGACGCCCTGTCTGAGAGTTTTTTGCTTTTCTGTTCCAAGGGGCCGATTGGATTTTGGGTACAATCCAACCCGGCCATATGACAACCTCATCTGAATCCTATGTGGAGTATTACGAAATGAACCTTCTTATAAAATTGAATCAATAGTAGTTGACGGCATGCCAATCCGACATCTGGTCCTTATATTGTAAGTGTTTCCTCTCCATGGTCCCGGTCAGTTTCGAGTTCGAAGAAAACCCACCATACAAAATCATCACCAAAACCTTGAGTGTAATATACCCGAACGACCGTCTCGATCCAAGGAATCCTACACAACTGACAGTGAATCGATCGGAATTTCATAGCTCATGTTATTGGTGAAAAACCAAAAGTGGTCCGAAAAGGGGGGACTGGGTTCGGTTCGACCCGGCCCATCCCACCCTGGGTCGGCCCGAATCGGGTAAACTCAACCCAGGTCTGGGTCTGGCTCGGGAGGGAGCGGTCCAGCCCGGTGGCTATGCCCAGTCCCGGCCGTTATGGCCCGTCCCACGGGTGGTGGCCCGGCCCGCTTGGTAGGGTGCCTGGAACGCGCGACAGGCAGCCCGGCCCGCACGGTAGGCGGCCCCGCAAGTGCGGTAGGCTGCCCGGCCCTATGGACGACCGCGACTCGGCCAGCTGGCCAAGTGAAAAGTGGGGGTTGGGCAGTTTTTGTATCAGCGGTGCCAGCTGGTGTAGCCCGTGCCTACCAGAACCCGCGGACGCGGGTTCCACTCCGCCGCCACGACCGGTACCGCGGAGGTCTTCCATCAGCAGCGCCACCGCGCTGGTGACCCGCGCTGCCACGATACTCTGTAGGCCACCAGAGTCATTCTGGTGGTCCATTTAGCCTTCTTCCTACGCCTATGGACACCTCGGGTCCTTCCCCTCACTACGACGGCCTCAAATCATCGTGGTCCTTCTGTTCACCCATCGCCCAAAAAATCGCGCATCTAAAACGAATTTACGGTGGGTACGAACTTGTTCGTTAGCCTGTTCCCTCCGCGTTAGAGGTTCAAACACTTATCAAACATATATCCCCCCAAGTACGATGGTATAATTTTATTCAATTAAAATTATACAAAACCTCATACATCGTATTTGACGTTTCATGTCGACGACTCGCAGAAGATTGTGTCATGGAAGTTGGGCATCGTGGAAGACAGACGTCGATTTCCTCGACGTCGGTAATCTTCCAAAGACGAAGCGTGGTGGATATTCCTCGCATGTAGCTCCTCTAGTGGCTTGGATGAAGATCGAAGATGGTTTAGCGTTCTTCATTGTACAGAAAGGCCGTTCATTGTGGAGAAGAACACATTCCCTCTAATTCTCCATCACCTTCCCAACCAAATATTTTCCAATGCAAATAAAATAAAAGGCACCCTTATATTAATATTTCCATGAACATCAAAACATTTCAAATTAATCTATTAATTTAAGGATCATAATTAATTAATTTTATGGTGTTGGAATATCAAAAAGAGATGTTGAAGGTGGAGGGTTTAACCCTCATCAATGGGGGGTTCCAAGAGTTTCAAGGGGGAGTTGAAGGGTTGAAGTTTGTTTGGGCCCCACAACACATCATCTTCCCATGGGAGGTTATATGGGGGGTTTCCCCACTCCTAACGTCCCATTGGTGGATTTATCCACCACCTAAAAATTATGCGACACATAATTTTCAATTTATTTACAATCCCAAAAAAAAATAACATCTGCACTCGACCAAACGCAACTGTACTAAAGATCTTCTTAAGAGAATACCAGCACTGCGAGTTCATCGGTTCTCTCAGATTTCAATTCTGATCATCGGTTAAAAAAAAGAAAAAACCACACGTACCATTACTAAACATACCCGAAAAAAACATCCGTAAATGATTACAGGCGCACTGGGTCTTAGAATTCGGTGCCGTCAGAAACTGCAGACTCTTAAAATTCCCGTGTATTTATGAAAAAAATTTCCATGAAATTTTTGGGTCTTTACATACTCCCCACCTCAGGGATTTACATCCCTATAAGTGATAACAAACTCTAAGGAAACAAATGAGGGTACTGAGTACGCATATGAGCCTCCCTCTCCCATGAGCTCTCCTAGAGATTTCTGTGCGGCCAGCGAATGCACACTAGAGGAATAGACTGTCCACGTAGGACCTCTCCTATCGATCCTCAATCTCCATTATATCCACCGTGAAAATAACCCCTTCATCGATATCTATCTCCCCATGGTAGATGACGCGGTATGGATTGTGCACGTATCTTCACAGATGAGATACGTTGAAGACGTTGTTCACCTGGCACAACTGAGGGGGAATGGCCAAGAAGTAAGACACCTCACCTACCCAACTGAGGACCTGAAAAGGTCCTATGAATCGTGGAGATAACTTATCGCCTCGGCTAAATCTCTGTAAACCTCATCCATGTGAGGCCTGTAGAATGACATGGTATCCATCCTCTAATTCTAGTGGTCTACATCTCATGTCATCTTATGCCTTCTGTTTTCTCTGCACAGTCTTAATCCGCTCCTGGATGACCTGCACCTACTCTGTGGTAGCTCGTACCATCTCTGGTCTGTAAGAATTTGGTCATCTTGTTAATTCATTCGACGATCACCCAAATCGAGTCGTGTCCCCTAGACGTACGTGGAATTCCCATCATGACGTCCAGGGATATCTCATCCCTCATCCACTTTGGGACCTCCAATGTCGAAACAAGCCTACTAGTACCTGATGCTCCGCATTCACTTGTTGAATAGTGAGGCATTGAGTGACAAACTCCGCTAATTCCTTCATCATACCCAGCCACCAGTGCTGTAATCGAAGGTCCTAGTACATCTTTACCAATACTGGATGTTCTGCTAAAGGGAATGTGTGGAACTCCCACAAAACTTCCTCCTGATGTGCAACTGGACCCATGGTACATCATCTGAAAGGTATGACGTGCTCCACAACTTCAGAAAATCCTTCGGGTGCCTGCCCTGAGGATATCTGAGCATGTCGTGTCTCGCAGTCAGTGTCCCCATGCTGCGCCTCCCTGACTCACTGAAAAATAGGGGAAGTGACTATAAGATATTGTAGAAAGGCTACTCCATCTCTATCAGAAAAGGATATCTACAACACGGCCAGCTTCTCTGTCGCCTCTCCAAACAGATGAATGGCTGATCTCCTACTGAGAGTATCTTCTCTAATGTTCCCCTTTCTAGGAGTATAGACTATCTTGAAGTCATAGTCCTGGAAGAACTCAAGTCAACACCACTGTCTCAGGTCCTAGTCCTTCTATGATAAGACACACCTGAGACTTTTTAGATGAGAGTAACTATAAACAGTTCTCTCAAAGAACTATGGGTGTAAATAGACAATAGTAAATAACTCGACTACACCCTTCTTCGCTTACGTCCTATAAGAGCTGCTATGTTTTCTCCAATAACAAAAAGCGAAATCCGGTCTCATATCCAGGAAGAACCATGTTCTTTTATTAATACTGTTAATCCTAACATGAATGGTTCTATTTCATTCCACATAAAACTTTGTAAGTCCTCGACACCACTTCAAAGAGATCCAACCGTTAGTGATGCCTCCAAGGGTCAAGTCACACTTTAGGCAGCATTGTGTGTCACTGGGTCTCCTATAGTAGGAATCTTGAATTTGAGCGTTAAGTCAACGGTTTTTAGAGGAACCTCTCAGTACCAACCACACCTAAAAGTTATGAAAGCAAACACCACATGGACAAGTGTCTTTTATTACTACAGATCAAAGTAAAAAAGACACAATTTATTCACAAAATAAAACATAAACGAAGCTAGAAGCATCATGAACAAAGTTTTCTATTCCAGTAGCTAGTCCCACTCTTGTCCCCCTGCTCCTGGAGCACTATGGTCATAGGCCACAACTTCTTGAATCTGAGCTCTCCCCTATTCACTGGTTCCCTCTGGTTGGGGTGAACCACTATGTGGTGGTGGTGGTAGGACCTCGAAACGTCTTGAACTACCTACTTCTCGGTCAGCTCCTCTGTCACGTCCTCCTGCTCCCGGTGGACCACCACATTCGAACCTCTAAATCTGCTTAGGAGGTCCCACTACTGCCTGCTACTCATCTGCAGGGTGGGTCAGGCAGTCTCAGGTCATGCGACCCTTCACACCGCATGCATAGCATGTCCTAATCCTCATATAGCTAGCTCTGTCTCATGTGCCCCGCACAACCGAACCTAAGTCATGCTGTCGACCACCTGTGGGTCTTGTTCTCTTGGGCCTCTACGTCATCTGTCTACTGCAGGATCTAGAAGACTACACTACATGTCGACCTGTGGTGGGTCTCGCTACTAGTGACTGCTTAGTAATGAAACTCTTCACTAGGAGGGCTCGCTACACTACTCTCATCTACATCAGAATGTTGAGGGAGACCATCGTAGCTCTGATCTCAGGCCTGAGTCCCTACTCAAAGGTCTGGGACCTGAATAATGGGTCTCGTACCATATCTGTGGAGAAGTGCGAGAGGTCTTTGAACCTCGCTGAGTACTGAGCTACTATCATGCTTCCCTAATATAGATGAATTAAATCCCGAATATGCACCGCACAAAGGTTGGCTGGTACAAACTCTACCTGGAAAATGCCCTCAAAGTCTATCAAGAGTAGTGATACCTCATCAATCACCTAGAGCATCAGGCTCCACCATATTCCTACTATTGCCTACAGTAGACTCGCGAAAAGGATCACCATGAGGTCGGTTGGTATCCCTACCAATATGAGAACTCTCACAACAACCTACATCCAATCCTTAGCTGCATGTGAGACCGTCTCTCCCGGGAACCCGGGTGACCTCTGTCATTGGAACTCGTGCAACGCACTCCGGTGTCGTGCACTCTCTACTTCTAGAGCTGGTGGTATTGGTGGTCCAGCGAGTAGTGGTACCGCTGGTACCTCTGCTTTGATGGGGCCCTACAAAGAGGCTTCGCCACTCGGTGGGATAACATATCTTACGTAACATAGAAACCTGGATGGCTACCATTGTGGGGTTATCCTGAAAAGAAATAGGTGTTACATGGTTAAAACATTATACCTGGTCAGCTGACACAATGTAATTACAAAGAATTTTTTTTGAAGGAATCACACAAGCAATCAATTTTTTCATGGACTGAGTCAGAAATCAGAGGTTAGGGTCCTGGTGTATGGATACGTCAGTCGCTGCACAAACACAAGACTCCCTGAACTGAAAACGACAATCAATAAACTTTACACTATTGCTTCATAGAAAAGAAAGATAAATGTCCTTAGTTATAATGTTTAAATGACTCATCTAATTCCAATTTGTCACAACCCGTCCTTGGGGCTCGTGTTATGACTACCACTACCCCGCCTTCCATAGTCCAGGGGTTAGTGACTAGCACCAAAGGCGTAAATCCCTATGCTGGGAAGGCATTCCAGTTATCAATGTAATCAAACACAACAGAGTATGGAACAAGAAGTAAACACTAAGAAAAACTAAATACAAAGAGTGTGTTGGAATGTAAATGGGCCAGTATACAAACCCAACTAAACAACAAGTACAAGTAAAATGTGACAAATAGCTGGAAGTAAAGAGTAGCTACTGGATCTTCCACCATGGTTCCTACCTAAATTGTAGTTACCCATGGCCACCTCAGCACTCAAGTCCGTCAGTCTCCACCATGTGCGGAATCTTCTCAAGGTACACCTCCGGGTACCATCTAATCGTGGCGCTCTCTGCTGCCATTAATGTTGTTCATCGCCTGCATCCAACAAAACGAGGTGCATGCATTTCCCGTGTAGGGGTGAGTATAACGATACTCAGTAGGGACCCCGAGACCCGCAAGGTCTCACAATATCCAATATAGATATAAAAAATAATAATGATACAACCACTAAGTAACAACCAACCATAATTAGGTATATGCCCATACATATACCTATGTTGCCAATCTCATCCCGTCTCCAACACTTGAGCCCAATTGCAACCCATTCCACACAGGATGTAAAGTCAATCACCATGATGATTATGGGTTAATGACATGACTGAGCTCACACATGTATAAAACATAAGAAGAGTGGTAGAGATGATTATATGTATCCTTCAAATCATATCATATGTCGATCCCATGAAGGATCCTGGCATAGAATTCGTCACTGTCGAACCCACGTAGGATTATCGTACAGTAGTTATAGTTGTCGAACCCACGTAGGATCCTATAATAGAAGTCACTGTTATAGAAACCATGGAAGATCCTGGAACAGTAGTCATCACTGTCGAACCCATGAACGATTCTGATATAGTAGACATCACTGTCAAACCCATGCAATATCGTGGTATAGAAGTCGCTACTGTCGAACCGACGAAGGATCCTGTTATAGAATTTGTCACTAATAAACCCCTGTAGGATTCTAGTACAGTAGTCATCATTGTCAAACCCACGTTGGATTCAAGTACAGAAGTCACTACTATCAAATCCAATGAGTATCATGGTATATAATTCATCACTATCGAACCCACATAGGATTCTGGAATAGTAGTCGTTGTTGTAGAACCCACAGAGGATTCAATAATCTTAGTTGCAGCCAGCTTAGGGGTCTCGCTCCAATAACGCCCAATTCCAGGAGGGTCCGCTACTCAAGCCAAGATTCGATACATCAAATATCACGATATCTGGAGTTGATGTATCCTGAAGTAACATCTCATCAAAATATATCCAATTCAACAAATAGAGGGTCAGTCGGACACCCGTTCTGAGAGTTATTGGATTTCCCGTTCCAAGGCCCCGGATGGATTTCATGTATAATCCACGCTGACCATACTTATAATTCATATGAATCCTATGTGGAGTATTCCTAAAGGACTATCTCATCAAAATGAATCCATCGTAGTTGATGTCACGTCAATCAGACGTCTGATCCTTAAGTTATATGTGTTTCCGCTCCGAGGGCCCTGTTGGTTTCGAGTATGAACTAACCCTGATGGACAAAAACATCTGCAAAACCTTGTGAGTAAAATACCAAAAGTACCATCTTGATCCATGAAAACCTACACATCTGATGATGTGTCTATCAGAGATCCGTAGCTCATGTTATGGGCAAAAAACCAAAAGTGGTCTGAAGAGGGGGGTCTGGGTCCGGTTCGACCCGACCCGACGTGCCCTGGATCAGCTTGAATCGGATCACCCCGATCCTAGTCCGGGTCCGGCCCGGAAGGGTGTGGCCCGGCCCGGCTATTGTGGCGAGACCCGTCGGCTACGGGCCGACCCACACGCGGTGGCCCGGCCTGCACGACGGGCGACCCGACCCGGTGGTCGGTCGTGGCTCGACCAGATGGCCAAGCGCGGGGCTGGGGGGGGCAGTTTTTGCAACAGTGGTGCCAACTGGTGCTTCCCATGACTGCCTGAACTCGAGGACGCGGGTTCCGCTCGGCTGTCGCGGCTGGTGCAGCGGCAGTCTTCTGCCGGCGGTGTGCGGGGGTGCCACCGTGTCGCCGCACTTCTCAGCAGGCCACTAAAGTCATTCTGGTGGTCCGTTTTTCCTTCCACCAACACCTACGGTCTCCATGGGTCTTTCCCTTCACTACGACAACCTCAAATCATCGGTTCCCTTCCATTCAATCGTCGCCCAACAAACCGCGCATCATGAACGAATTGACGGAGGGTCTGGACTAGTTCGTTAGCCCCCCCCCCCCCCCCCACGTTAGAGGCTCAAACAATTAACCAACATATATTCTCTCAAGTAAAAGGGTATAATTTTATTCAATTAAAATTATAGAAATCCTCCTACCTCGTATTTTACATTTCACATCGAAGAGCCGTGGAAGATGATGTCGCGGAATTTGGGCTTCGCGGATGACGGACATCTATTTCGTTGACGCCGGGAAACATCCAAAGAAGAAGCATAGTCGAAATTCTTCACAGGAGGCCCCACTTGTATCTTGGACAATGATTGAAGACGATTTTCAGTTCTTCATTGGAGATAATGGGCATTCTTCATCGAGAGGAACAGTTTCCTTATAATTCTCTAGAGCTTTCCCAAACGAATATTTGCCAATGCAAATAAACTAAAAGGCTCCCCAATATTAACATTTCCATGCACTTCGAAACAATTCAAATTAATCAATTAATTGAGGGAGATTAATTATTTAATTTTATGGAATTGGCACATTAAAAAGTGAGGTGGAAGGTGGATAGTTCCAAGGGTTTCAAGGGGGAGTTGAAGGGTTGATGTTTGTGTGGGACCCACAATACATCATCCTCTCATTGGAGGTAATGTGGGGGTAGCCCCACTACCAACTTCCCTTTGGTGGATTTTAACACCACTTAAAAATTATGTCACAGATAATTTTTAATTCATTAACAATCCCAAAAAAAATAACATCCACTCTCAACCAAACACAACTACCGTAAAGGTGTCCTTAAATGAATATCGACGCTACGAGTTCATTGGTGCTCTCGAATATCAATTACAAGAATTGGTTTAAAAGATATAAACCATTTCACATACGTTTACTGGACGTACATGAACAACACCTCAAGAAATGATTCCAGCCACACCAGGCCTTTGAATCAGCTGCCGTCAGAAACTGCAGACTCGTAAAATTCAGTTGTATTTAGAAAACAATTTCCATGGAATTCCCAGGTTTTACATAACGATCCATGGATTACCATCATACACATTTAGATATACTGAGATACTACAAATATAGAAGTCTGTGAGATTTACATTACCTGGGTTATTACCCTAGAACTCCCTCAGTGGGTATCATTTTCAGGTTTCCTTATCATGTCTTGGGATCTTCCCTATATATATTATCACTATATGATGACATAGATGGCTATTCCTAATGTGACATACTAAAATTAAATGGTAATTTTTTAATTTATGTAGTGGTTTCATATTTTGACACCATCCGATGGATGAAAAAAGTACATGGTGGATAATTATATTGTACTACATTCTTTACCTTATATATTCATGCATGCATGCTGCTATATTCCATTACATGGGTTGTAGGTTATAGACATAGTTGGTTGTGGCACACATAGATTTATCTTTCAATCTGTATTGGCACTAATTGGTACCTATAGTAGATTAAATGGTTGTATTTATTGAAAAAGGGAATCATTAAGTTTCCAACACTTGATTGTGTGATGATATGGTTGAGCTTGATAGTAGATGGCTGAGTGGGATCCCAAGATTCTTGGAGTAGTCTAGTTATCTATTACTTTTGGAAGATTTTATGTATGTTTTCTTCAATCACTAATATAATGTTTTCTTGGGAAATGTAATTAAATCATTATTGACATAGTTGATACAGTTTTTATTATTCAAATTTATTTATTTCAGGAGTTCCTTCCGTTATTTCTATTATTTATATTGCTTCTATTAGTTACTATAAATTTATAATTCCGCTAAAGTGCTACACTCTACCAATGAGGGAATCATCTTCCCAATGACACATCACAGGCCCTTGATACATGTTAGTAGACTTTGGTGTTCTTGAATATGTTCTTAAGACCATGTGGCCCATAAGGCCCAAGGCACAAGATAACTAGCATCTTGTTCTGGGTCATCACTATTTTTCTCACTGTTATTCAATTTTTTTTGATACCTAATGCATTCTTTTTCTAATTAATAATATTGTTATATTATGTTTCATCTGCCTATTACCATTAATTTCATTTCCAAATGATGAGAGTCTAATTTCTCTCTCATTAACCCATTTTATCAATCATTAAGTGACATCCCTATGATGATGAAATTTCACAACAATTTTCCATAAAAAATTGGTACGGATAATCTATAAGAATTTTTATAAAGGGTGTTCATATTTATGTACATTTGATTATTGATTAGGACCATACATGTTTTGATTATAGAAACCCTTATCATGGAATAAAGTGTTATGTGCAATGAATAAATTTTGTATGATTTATGTGGTGTGATTAAGCATGAGAACGAAATGAATTTGACGGAGTGGCCCAGAAATATATATTGATCAATGCATATGATAATATTTTTTGTCTCCTGATATGTCACTCCTTGAATTATGGAGGGATCCAAATCTATTAATAGACATTTTCCATTTTTATTTTTTATCTTTTATTCGTGAAATATGATTATGATTGAATGTTTTATATTATTTCCATTTTACCAATGTTGCGTTTATGTTATCATGTTATATCCTGAATGATAGTTCATGTTTATGATTCTCCTTCATTTTATGATCGTTGATATATCTATTTTCAAACAAGTATTAATTTCATCATTTTAGACCATGATTTTTACATTAGTGAGATTTATATGTCAC
This sequence comes from Viscum album, assembly GCA_963277665.1. Taxonomy (NCBI): domain Eukaryota; kingdom Viridiplantae; phylum Streptophyta; class Magnoliopsida; order Santalales; family Viscaceae; genus Viscum; species Viscum album. The sequence goes on along the minus strand of OY728120.1, from coordinate 2,029,284,004 downwards.
CCCTTTTTATGTATCTCCCAAGGGTATCTGATTTCATGGTATGGTTGAAGAAATTTTGTGATCATGTTAAAGAAGTTTTCAATAAAGATGATGTTTTCCGTATTTTCTATTATTGTGTAATGAACCAAATTCCTAAAGATGCTTGAGTTCTCAATATTCTTAATTATATTATGTGTACATTAATGTAATAAATCGTGACTTTATGTATAATAAAGAGTAGGGCTTTCAAATAATGTATATTTGGAGACCAATTGGTGGAAGGAAAATGAAATTAATTATTAAGACTAAGATAGAGATCTTGATTGTAGGAGATTTACGAAAACAAGTGGTGAATCTTGACTAAAGGCGTTTTTGAATTCCAGGACTAGGATGATGAAGAAGGTTATTTTAGTGAACGAAGGGGAGGTGGTTGACACAATATATATTAAAAATGAATGGGGATTATTTTTTAGTTGTTACCCATGTACTCCTTAGATGATTAATATTTCATAAAATCGGTTTCCATACACTAAATAATTCATTAATTTGGACATAAAAATTTGGAAAACAAGTGATTCAAAATTCTGGAATCTCATGAAATATTTTCTTATTAAAAATGGATGGTTTTCATTGAAATAGTCTTGGAAATAAAAATACATAATCTTTATTATATTAATTTTGATGATAATATATATAATGTAATGTAAAAAAGTATTAAAAAACTCATTTATTAGAATATTTTTATTTATATGAATGGATAGAGTCCGAATGTTGTATAGATATTTTATGCTATCCCTTTTATAAGTAAATTTTTATAGCTTGTCATCCTATAAAATTTTATTCTTATCTATTTAAAATTTATTTCATAAATATAAATCAAAAAAATTAAAAAGAGACATGTCTATTACAATTTTATGAATGGGGTCCCTCCCTCGTTAATATTTTATTGATTCTAATAGAGTAAATTATTCTGCAATGACTATATAGTGAATAAATATCATAAAAATGAATATATTATTTCTAAAATTAATGATATGAAATTTTTTTTATATCTCAATATGTTTGTTGAAGGACATATTTATAGGTAAAAAATAATAATTTTTGGATTGTGAAATGTTGAAAATTCAACCATGTAAAATTGTTATGTTAATGTTTTTTAGATGACCATATCAGATTAGAATTCACATACCATAATTGAGTAAAACACAAAATAAGAATCAATTTTTTATTGAATTATTGTTTTATAGTCCAAAAATACTCGAGCACTATATAAGATTACTATGACCATAAAGCATTAAACTTCATTCATTTAAAAAAACTTGAGAACCACATAAGGTTCTTGAAACAAAAAACATATATTTACATTCTTTGATGAAAAGTGAATCAGATATCATATAAGGTTCTAATGGAAAAATATTATTACCATTATTTGATTGAAAACAACATAGGCACATAATATGATTCTCATAGTTTTATTAAAAAAAGTTCCTATGAATCAAAATTATGTTATGTCATGTAATACATTAACAAACATAGAAATTTCTTTAGGCAGTTCCACCATTTAAAAGTTCTAATAAACCCTGATAAAGAGTGTATATTTATCAATAATAAAAAAAATCACTGATATAATGTGAATTTAATAGTGATAATAATGTTTTATTAAAAGAACTCCTTTATCCGGGATTTTGTTATCACTATTAATGAGACTTTTATCATCACACTAGTTGTGTTGTTAACGAATGGTATTTATCATCACTTTTTTTATTATGCTAAAAAATGTTTATATTTACCAATAAAAAAATTTATTTAAAAAAAGTTATAAATAAATATAGATATATATTATAATGATATAAATATAATTAATAATTTTTTATATATTATAGATAATGCTAAATATACATATAGAATTATTATATAGGATATTTAGTGAATATTTATTATAAAATAATTATAAAATATCATTATTTAATAAATTTCTCATTATTAGTGAGTAAGAGTCATTTTATAAAAATTAAAAGAAAAAATAAATAAAAAAAAATTAAATTAAAAAATATCAATTAAGATAGAAACAAAAATCGGACATTAAGTTGACATAACATTTTCACTTAGAGTCTGTTTCAGCACTACGACATATGAAATCAATCATTGCGATAATATATACACACAACCAATATGGTAAGCCCCCAATCAAATTTCTTGTTGAAAAATAACTCTCATAAGGCCTTCAATGTTGTGATTTTATTAGTTGTATCTAAATATTTTAACATTCAATTGACTTTCATCCCCTATTAAGTGGCTTCTTTTCCCATTTTCAAAATGGACTGAATTTATTATCAAGGCTTACATTTATTTTAATGATATAGTTTTAATTTTTTTATATTTTTTTATTTCTTATTTTATTTTAATTAACTATATGGGAATAATTAAATATTTTTTATAAATTAAAACATAAAAATTCAATTTATTAATAAAAATTTAATCATATTTACATATAAAATATATTTCTAAAATATTAACCATATCTAAATAAAAATAATACTAATTTTATTGAAAATTAAGATATATGAATATTTAATTACATATTCTTTTAAATTATATATAATAATTACTTATATATAAATATATTTGTGTGTGTTTTATGGAACAAGTATATATTAATCAATATATTCTAATATATGTATATAAATATTTTTTTATAACTTATATAAATTAATATAAATATATCTAATTATATTAATCGATTCCCACCCACAAGAAAATAGTTTATATATGTATTTATATATATATATATATATCCATAAAAAATGTCACACTAGGGTTTTTAAATTAATATTTTGGTCCTAGTTCATGTTGGCTTCTATGTTATTTTATATGGAATCAGTTTTGATAGGTTTGAAATTCGGTGGTATTCTCTTCTCTAATTTTGGTACTTCCCTATTGTTAGATGTAAGGTATGAGGAGGTGGTGGATTAGAGTTTTTAACACTCCTAGTTTAATATTTTTAAGGGGAATTATTATTGGATGGATGATCCCCATGAGTTAAATGAGTTTTATGATGAAAGGGATCATTTTAGGTGATCATTTCCAAGTCACACGGTTAAGGAAAACAATTTGTTTAACCATGTTGTTAGTGTGTAATGGGTATCATAGTTTCCACATCTTTTAACTAAACCTAAATCCAATGGGTTTTTCCCATCAATCACTTGGTAGTGGAAAATTTCATGATTTATTCACGGTCCATTAAAAAATGATAGATAAATCAGAAACCCACTTGAGAAATGTTATTATGGGGTTTTCTCAATCCGGATAATTAGATATTATCCCCTTGGAAACCCCATTCAAATTCCACGGACCTTGAAAATTTCCATGGGGGTTTCTGGCTCTTCAAAATGACTCTATGTGGGTTTCAAGGGGGATTCTTGGTGTTTCATTACTAGGATCGAATGGATAGAGCTTCCTCCTTCCCTTTATTTTCGTTATATCTATTTTATTCTTCTCCTCAAACCCAAATGGACATGTGGACAGATTTACATTCCAGGAGTAGATTGATTTCTTTGGATTTCTTCATCATATGGTTCCTTATAATTTATCTTACCTCTTGAACCAATTTTGAGTCTTCATGGTCCGGAATTGTTTGATAGGAAATACATTTTGGCATGATATTATTGCATGTATCCATTAGAATTATGAGTACATTCATCTATTGGGGTTTTTCACATTTTTAATTTTAATATATTGATGTATCATTTAAAAAATAATTTCATTCTATGAAATGCGATGGTTTCTACTTGGTTTTAATTTTTTTTAAATGGTTTGAGTGTGTTTTCAACAACAAGTACTTGACGAAATCCCTGGTTGGCTCTTCTTTACGATATTCAAATTTGAAGTTATGATTTTGGTATCATTAAATTCAATAATAAGTAGATTTGTGTTTTGAAAATGGAATGTTCATGGTAATTTGTGAAAATATATGTTATGTGAGAATATTTTGAGTCACAATTTGAACATTTGAAACCATGTTTTGGGAAAAACCATCTTAGATTAAGTCACATTCCTTATTGGCTGATAATGTGTTATAAATGTCCATGGTTTCGGGAATCCACTTGGGTGGTAATTCTTTTAATGGAAGGGACTACTCCTTGAGGTGGTTAGGGTGGTGACATTTCATTGAAATTATTTAATAGAACATCTTAATGTTTTGTTACATTGTTTGGTTGGAACACACCTTAGTAAACATGACATGGAAACCTATCATAGCTACATGGAATTTTTAGAATGATTGTTGAACTATTTTAGTTCATAGAATACCTAGTAGGCTGTTGTTGGGGGTATTTTTTTAAATTTATGGTACTAGTCATCTCGCTCATGTTTGGTAAGGTGGTGACCAGTTGTTTCATTGTTTGATGTCCATAGGTTGGGAAATCCATTAGGATTGCTCACATATATCTTATTTTTTGGTTCATATCTATTTTCATAGTTTTTCTTATGTTTCTCTGACACTAGTATCAATATAACATTTCCCTCATGAGGAGTCTATTATTCTTGTTCCGGTTTTTTTGTGTTATCATATTAAATTTTATATGTGTGGGTTTTTACATACGAGGTCAAGATTGATGTTTTTGAATGAACATGATTTCACCCATTTTCAAAATTATGAAAAATGACTATTTCCATATGATTCTCATTCCCCTTTTACCAGTGAACATAATTATCCTATATGAATGGAATATTTTTTAAAATTGTGAGGGAAATTGATTTTGATTTTTTTCATTAAAATGATAGATGTGGAAAAAAAATATTTATATAATGTACTTCAAAACTGAAATGAATGTTTCTTAAATTAATGATTATGAATTGGGAAAATATTTATGTGGTCTTACCTACTGATTATTTATACTCAAGACTATAGTATTTTCATGTTTTTAGTTTCTGTTATAGGTTCAATCTTGAGATTGATCACCTCTGGTGATGGTTGGTTATGGATTGGAGAATGACCCATAGGGTAACTTGGATATTTCATGGTTGTTAGGTTCAGTTTGGTTATTTAATTTGTTGGTGTTTTTATATTTAGTTTAAATTATATATAGTTTGAGTGACACACTGAACATATTTCTTATGTAATAACATTATTTTATGGTTTTTACTTCATATAATTTCCATGTTTCCCAAAACACCGCTCTTAAATAAACATAAGAAATATTTTACGTAATGTACACTGTAATGATTACATTGCTTCAAGACGAATAGAATCTAACTAATCACAATTACCCACTATGAGGCCTATTAAAACTGTAGGAAAAAACCGAATAAAACCAAAATCCCAAGATAATATTTTGGGTCCTTCAGATCTGTCACAATGAACATATGTATATTCAAAACCACAATTATTGTACTAAGCATCAGAGGATTGATGAGCACCATCTTCTCCCAGTTGTCTTGAAATTGGGACACCCCAATTCATGTTTATATATGGCCTTATATAAAACAGATCATTTGACTCATTTAGGTATATGTTGAGTCTCCAATGGCTATACGACCTTATAGTAGATGGGTATTTTGGTGATTTAAAGTATCTAGGTATATTAATTATTCTATGTGTGTAAAATGTGAATTAAATTTAAAAATATAAATATGCTTTTTAAATAATATATATATCTATATTATAGGTATAATGATTTAAAGATTAATATGTTTTTGAATCACAACACGTGTGTTTAAAAATAATTACCAAATGAGGTATGTACTTGGTACTACTTCATTTTGGTACATAGAAACATAATTTTGTGCATGACATTGTTATTTGGACAAATGTAAATAATAATAATTATTGTATATTACATTTTATGTATACTTATTTTGTTAAGAATTTAAATATTTCAAAACCATTTATAAATGTTTTCTTCTATGGATGTAAATAAATAGGGTCAAAACTAAAACTATGTTATCGATTTATATCATACTAATATAATATTTTCTTAATAATGTAATAAATTTTATTAAAAACATTGAGTTTCAATACTGTAGTGGTTATAAAATAAGTAAAATACACCTTTTATGACATTGTTTTATAATAATTAATAATTCATATTCATTGTTTGAAGACACCTATATATGTATATGAAAACTAATGTTTATGTTTAACAAAAATGAACATTAATTTTCATAAAATTGGTGATCATCCCACCTAGTGGAGGGCCACCTTGTAGGTAGAAACTCAGAGCCTTGGTGGGCCATCTCACCCACAAACCCTCAAAAATGGATCAAGGTGGTCCGTAGGCATCATATGTGGTAATTCATCTGCACATGGGGCTCAGTAAATCATAATATTGCACGAGCGTGGGTATGTAAGGGAACCACAACATGCCACCGTGTGGGGCGGCACATTGGTAGTGGTGGGAATAGAGCGCACACATAGAACCCAATACAGGGTGGAACAAGGATGTGTCAATGTGTAATCTGATCTATGGCCATGAGCTGCAAGATTATAAGGGAGCTCTGGGTTTTTATCAACCTTCTGATCTATCGTGATCTAATCAAGATCGCTCATATCATTTAAAACCTCATGGTTCTTTTGTAGCCGTCTGATCCAATACTCATCAGATCTCAATAGTTTATCTTTTATAAAACTTTTAGACACACCTCAGACATCAGATAAGGGTGTGATCTAATCCTAACCATCCTTTTCATTCTTGGGTTTCCTCCTTTGTGTCATTTCCTTACTCCCACTTGTGATTCCCCTGTAGGTGATGCAACTCTTTCCGTTTTTTTTCATCCACACCAGTGACACTGGGTGGAATATCCTCTCAAGAATTTTCCTCAAGACTGACACCCTCAGTTATATATTAAACCGAGGTTCCTTGTTTTTCAATACCAGTTGCATTAAAAATATACTTTATATAATTTATATATACAACTATTTTTAAATTTTAACCCTAAGGGTTCTCCATCCACCAGTGCCCCCATCAAGCTTTCCCAAACCCCCCCATCTCCTGTATCGAACCATGTAAGGGAAATAAAATTGTGTATCATTATTAGGATGAAAAAATATAAATATATATATGTATGTATACTCAAATATATATATATATACATATATCCTTTAGGTTTATATAATCCTCTCTTATGCACGATTCTAAGAATGCTGGTTGATGGGTTTATGTAGTATTTTAAAACATGCGGGATCATATTTCTCATTCAAAACCTATTTATACAAATTTTATATTAGTTACATATACATATAAAAATATATATACAGTTGAGTATATAAACTACTTGTTCTTCCGACGCTGGTGAATTCTTGATCTTAAATGTGTTCTTATTCCTTTACAAAACATCAATTTGATATATTATGTGTTTGATTATAATATATATATATATATATATATATATATATAGATAAGAATATATATATATGTATGTATATGTATGTGTTTCAAAACCGAACCCTTTATATCTTATGAAATGATTTGAAATCAAATAATCTTTATTTAACTAATGTTTCTCAATGTTCAAAAATGTATGTGTAATTAAATGTTGGTATAAGAACCTTATATATTCCATTTATATTCGCTTATATTTATATATATATATTTATATAAATATATATATTTAACTATTATTCCAAAATCTAACATAGATTTTCCAAATATTTTTTATATTTATTTGAAAATATAGTTTTCCAAATATTAAAGTATTTTGTGTAAAACCACAATTATTTATATACACACTTGGGTATAAATGAATTATACAATACTCAAACCTATATAATTTGGGATTTTTTCCATATAAAATTTATGTTAAATTATGTGTATGAATATATACATATGTAAGACTCATGTATTTTCATATGTTATTTAGTATTATTTGTGGTTGAGTTTCATTCTTTTCAATTCATAATATTGTGTGTATATAATTTACAGTACCCTTGAGATAAGTTTTACATAAGAACACATGTAATGAACATTTAGACAAATATGTGTTAAATACACCAACATGAAATTCCTTATTTACTATTAAATTAGTTATACATCTAATCCATGATGAATTTCAATAATGTATTTTTTAATTTTTGTATTGTGATTTTGGAACATATGGGTAACCATTTTATTGGTCAAACCAGTATTTTATGTGCTTGAGTTATTGTTACATGTCTTGTATTCTTCCTACCATACTTGTCATTTATTTCCACATACATGCAGTTGTTAGTATTGTTATTAACACATAAATGCATGAATATCATAGTATAGGTTAATGATAAACAATTTAATGAAACTCAAATGGACATTTATGGAATTAAGTTCATTATTAATCAAAGTGGTATGTGAATCTTTGAATGATAGCAAATGATAAATTAAATTATTGAAGGTGGTGTGGGAAACATTGAATAATATGAAATAAGAAGCCAAGTATTATGTGAAACTTGGTATGATATATTAATTTATAAATCATGTGGTTATATACTCATTGATTTAATGAAATGATTAATACATTGTACATAGTAAGTGTCATGTGGGGCTCGCTATAGCCCCTCGATGAATTTGTATGTCTAATGAGACAACTAGATGTGGAATTGTCTGAGGCCTTTCCAAAAAAATTTATGGTCTTGGAACACGACCATGATAGAGTGATTATGTTCATGGCACGAGGCCTTAACATAGTACCACATATGCACTTTATTCATTATGACTATAAAATTAAACTAACCAAGTTAATATTTGACTAGTATAATATACATTGCTAAAAATATTATACTTACATGAAATCATAAGAATTAAATTCATATTGAATCATTTTATTGAGCATTTAGATGTTTATTTTCTAGTTTATGATTTACATAACAGTATTATTATTTTATGTGCAACCTTGATCATGTATAACACTCAGTTGTAAATTTACTACTTACACTCTTTCATGTTATAGTTAACAAATTTAGAATGAATCTTAATTTATATCATACACACCCTATATATTGTATTAGAATTCTTATGTGGGGAATATGTTTCATTGTGACATTTTTAGTATTCTTGTAAATGGTCACGTATAATATTTGATAAAATGTTTTGTTTTGATTCATGTATTACAGCCTTACTAATTAAAAATTTTATGATTAATTTTAAGGGAATGTTTTCAAGAGGATTTATTTGAAATATTGTTTTATTTTGAAACCCCTTTCTAGAAATTTGTATGCTAACCATTCATTTTAACATAAATTGTATTTGTTTAGTAGATTTGAGATACACTATTTGGTGGTAGATCCGTGGATATTCTTTTCTCTTCTAGTTTTGAAGGAATTGTATTAATCATATCTGGTTCTCCAGGACCTAATCCAAATAAATCCTCTTTATTGGAACATGATGTGTAATATTCATCTTTTATATTTAAAATAAATTACACTCCATGTTTTATTTCTCTCTGCACTATCTCCAAGGTAGTCTACAGCTGGGGCATGAGAGTTAGTGTTAGATTATTTGTTTAGAAACCCCTGGAAAATTATAACAACAACAAAACATGTAATGATTATGGTTTAATATGTAATAGTTTTCCTAAAATTATAAGATGGAATCTAAATCGAGCCTTCTGTCTCTTCCTAGGGAAATATTAGAAACTATAGTGGCAAATTCATGTTTAAAGGGCCAAAAAACCTTTGAAATACTTCGGTTATCTTGTAAAAACCATTACCATATAGCCAATTATCCTCATGTAGTCCAACTCCACCGAGGATCTCGCATTGACTAATTACTGATTATTCATGCCCAACTTCCCTTTTATGCAAGTACGAGAAGGTATTATGAAGGACTATTCTGATACTTTACCTTGGCCGACAATTTTCTATCACTATTGAACATATATGATGCTGTAAAAAAAGGGTGATGTTCAGGAAGTATTCCATTTTCCAATTGTGACTTACGGTCTTCGTGTTCAGGTCATGGAAATCAAAATTCTATTGGATGAGTCTACATGATTGATTTAAAGATAGCATGTTCAAGCTGATGTCGCCCAACATCATATATTTCACGAAATACTATATTGAAGCATTAGATATCCACGTCTGGTTGATCCAAAATTCTTATACAACATCTCAACCAAGGGGACTGAAGAGTTTGGAACCATATTAGGGATCCGACAAATATGGAATTGGGGAAATCTCCAACTACGGTAAAACCGGTGAAGTATGATAATTGTGATTGTTAGGAAGTCCATACTTTTGTTTTGTAAGACCGAGAAAGTAGTTAGGTAACACAATGTGTTTATGAACTTTTTATAATTGGATAATGATAATATTTATGTTTTATGACATTATCATGATCTGTTTCAATGTGATTATGTCCTACTAAGTAAAACATGTCTTTGAAAAAATTTTATATGGAAAGCATGGGTTCATTTTCCAACATCATTTATCTCTATACCTAATTACTAGAATGCATAATTATTAAGTCATGTATATAAGACTATAAACGTTTTGAAAACCTATGCCTATCATGAAAATGAAATTATAATTTATCCCTCATCTCCAATATCCTACATTCCTACATAGGAGAGGGAAAAATTTATCGCTGAAATGAAAATTCTCACTTAATAGAGTTTAGGTGAAGGGGGAAATACTACGTGGGACTTTTCTTATGGTTCACCTTATCTATGAAGTATCATGCATTGAGAATGTTTCAAAAAGATTCTTTGGAGGGTGATAATAGAGACGAATATATAATCCAAATCCTAATAATTACAGCGTATGCAATGCTCTATGACATCCAAATTTTAATGCATGATATAGTCTGAAAAATTTATAGAAACCTAGTTCACTCTCAAATCCCTGATTTCTATAATGCAAAAGCATTCATATCAAATCCCAAATTCATTATGAATAATGATTATCCTAGATGTTCTCGATGATCTCTATGTATCATTGTCAAAGTGGTTGAGGGACTATAAACCAATCTAGTGATCCATTGTGGGGTTTCTATCAGATTTTTCACATTGGCCGACATTGTTAGAAAATTTTAGAAATAATGCATGTATGTTTTTGCTGGTGTCTATGTATTAGTGTTTTAGAATTTTAGGGACACAATTAATAATAGGGGGAATAATGTGATGTCGAAAACTTATTTATTATGTAATAACATTATTTTATTGTTTTTAATTCATTTAATTTCAATTTTTCCCAAAAAATAATTTCAATGAAATATAATCCCTTATTTATACAATGTACACTAAAATTATTACATTGATTCAAGACTAATAGAATCTAACTAACCATAAATACACACTGAAAGACATATTAAAATTAACAGGAGTCCACTGAATACGTCAAAAATCCAATAATAATTTTGGGGGTCCTTCAAATCTGTCATAATGAACATCAATATATATATAACCACAACAAGCATTCTAAGCATCAGAGGAAGGATGAGCACCATCTTCGTCTAGTTGTCATGAAATTGGAATGCCCTAATTCATGTTGATATACATTCTTAATGACCAGAAGACCTTTGCCTCCTTTAGGTAATAGTTGAGTCTCAAACTTATATAAGACTTTATAGCCATTGGGTGTTTTGGTGATTTAAAGTGTCTAGGTATAATCATTTTTCTATGTGTTTAAAGTGTGCATTAAATTCACAATTATATATTTGTTATTTAATTAAAATCATTCAATATATATATTACAAGTATAATGATTTAAAGTGTAAGATATGATTGAATCATAACCCTTGTGTTTTAAATAAAATACCAATAATATTATGTACTTGGTAATATTTTTCTGGTACAAAGAAAAATATTGTTCAGATTGAATTTGTGATTTGGAAAAATGAAAATAATAACTATAGTTTAATTTGATTTTTTTTCTACACATATGAAATTAAGCATTTAAATATTTCAAAATATATTACTACGTTTTTCATATTTGTATGTATAAAAAGAAGTTCTAAACTAAAACATAGTTTTTAATTATTATAATACTAATATAATATTTTCATTATGATATACTAAACCTTGATATATAAATTAATGTTTTAAAACTCTAGTGGTAATATAATATGTGAAATATTGGTTTTAGGACCATGTTTAGTTATGATAGAGAATTTATATTCATTTTTTGAAGACATCAATATTCTTATATGAAAACCTATGTTTATGTTTAACAAAACTGAACATTACATTGAAAATTTTGGTGAGAACCTCACCTTGCTAAGGGCCACTTTGTAAGTAGCCACTCAAGGCCGTGGTGAGCCATATCATCCACAACACCCGGAAAATGGCCCTGGGGTGTGCGCACATATGTTGTGTTCTATGTCGCATGCACCGTGGGAATAATAATCCCTAAGTGCACACAGGTATGTTTGTGCATGGGAACCAGAGCGCGCCACTGTGCGAGGTGGCATGGCGGTAGGGGTGGGATTAGTGCGCGCCCCATAACCTGATACGGTGTGGTACCATGAGGGGGGATGGAGTAATCTAATTTATCTTCGGGAGCTCGGGGCTTATAATGGATATCTGGAATCCTCCTCGTTTCTATGTGGGATGGAGTTTTTAGGATGAAACAAGATCTGGACCGTCGGATCACGCATCGCGCATTCTGATCCGTCCTATCAGTGTGGACCTTGATTCCTAGAGGCCGCAGATTACCCACTGAATTTTTTATCAACTATATAATTCATCGCAATCTAATCACATTCGATCATATTTTTTTAAAACCCCCATTTCATTCATAGTCATCTGGTCCAATGCTTAGGAGATCTCAACTCTTCATATTTTATAAATCTTGTGGACACACCTCAGCCATCAGATTAGGGTGTGATCTAATCTCGACCGCCCGTTTCTTTCTTGGTTTTCCCCCTCCTTGTCTTCTTATTTTTCCCACATGTTCTGCACTTATAAAAACCCTGAAATTTCAAGGAAATTTTTTTCTTCATTTATTTGGAATTTTACGAGAACATAGTTTCTGACAGTGCCTGATTCCGAGGCCCGGTGTGCCCAGAATCATTTTCCGAAGTTTATCTCGGGTACGTTCAGTGAGCGAACGAGCAAGTTTTTCTATCTTTTGAACCGGTGCTCAGAATCGAAATATGAGGGCACCGAAGGAACCACATCGCCTGTAATTGCTTAAAAATACATTTTCCAGAGTTTCATTTTCTCGAGAAGAGTTGTTTAGTTTTGTGGATAAAGACTTCCGAGAAATAAAATTTGTGCAACTAATTTTATTTCTTCAAAGTGGTTAAAACCTAAGGATGGAGGTTGGGAGAACCTAAATACCTAAGTGTGGTTAAATGTGAGGTGGGTCCCACACAAACCCCACCCCTTCACATTCCTTAAACCTACTCTAACTCCCCCATTAAGTGGGTGACCTCTCATATTCCTTAACTCCTTAACCCCCGGTTAATGTTAGACCACTCACCTCCCCCTCTCACTTCTTAAATCATGCCAACTCACATAATTAATTATGTGAATTCAACTTTAGAATTTTTTTTTGGAAAAGCTGGGCTTGGGTTAATTAAATAAAGTGGAACCATTATTTTGGAAAGGGTTGGAATTTATGGCATTGAGGGTAAGGGAAGAGATCTTGGGGGTTTTAAATAACTTCTTCTTCTTCTTCCTCGATAAAGGAGGAAGCACCGATGTGGGAACTCGCCAACGACGTTCCACCTTTCAATCTTCTCTCTGTGTGAAAGGAAGGGAGACACTGATTCCTCCTCGAACGTTATCCGTCAGCATATACGGAACCTCACCCCGTGACGCCGTTTTCCAAGAAGCCGTCGTTCGACAACATTTGTCATGGTAGGTGTTAAATTTGTGTAAGTTTATATTCTCGTGGTTCTTCCCTTCTAAAACAGAGAAGTTGGATCAACTCATTCTCATGTTAATCCACGAATGATTTCTTTTGCGGGTTGGGAATATTTATTTACGGGGATAGTGTCTGGGAATTTTGTATAAATTATGTTTAAGTGATTTATACCCCGAGCATGGAAGATTATTCTGGTGAATGATTATTTGAATTACTAACGTGGTGGGTACGGACTAATGAACACGTCCAGACACCCCACCAACTTTTTTTCAAAGTACAGATCGACGTGCGATGATGTGGCGGGCTGCAAAGCCGTTTGAGTCCTTCGTAGTAATCTACTGCTCTCGGGAGGAACACTGGTGCATACAGAATCGAAAACGGACCACCAGATAAACTTCGGTGGTCCATGGAAGGTGCTTCCAGCGCGTGCTGCCGGTGCGGCGGTGCCGGGGGCCGAAGGCACTGGTCAGCACCAGCCGGCCACCCGGAGGCCGCGACGCCCCGGTGCGCTGCCGGCAGAAGCCGTCGCGTCTTCAGTCTCGACGGAGGAGGGATCCCGCGGCCGCGCATGATCCAGAGGGGAGACGTGGCGCATCTCCACATCCGCTGGCAATGAGTGGCCCCACGTGGGAGCCGCGATTTCTAAACAGGGGGGTAGCGCCCCCCCATCCTTCAATTCTCTCGACCGTTTTGGCCGAGCTACCCGCTCAAACGCGGCAGGCCAACCGGCTGCCAGCCGGGCTGGGCCGCGCCAGCTGGGCCGGGCCATGCCTAAATTAGCCAGACCTGGACCCGGGTCGGGTCGACCCGGTTCGGGCCGACCCAGGGGGTCTCGGGCCGGGTTGGACCGGGCCTGAACCCCCTATTTTCGGGCAGTTTTCGTTCAAATTCACATAATATGGGATATGGACCTCTGATCGATGCATCGTCAGTTGCGATGCGATCCTTGGATCGAGACGGTCATTTTGGTATATTACACTCAAGGTTTCGGAAAATTTGGGTTTGGCCGGGTTGGTTCGAACACGAAACCAACCGGGCCCTCGGAGCGGAAACGCTTATAACACAAGCTCCGGACGTCTGATTGACGTGACGTTGACTTTTTTGGATTCTTCATGATGAGACGGAACTTTTGGCATACTTCTCCTAAGATTTGGATATAGTTGGATAGTGGCCGGGTTGGATTGTACCCGAAATCCAACAGGGCCCCTTGGACAAAAATGATAATAACTCACAGGTCAGGCGCCTGATTGATGCGTCGTCTGTTGTGTTGAGACCCCTATGATGAGGCGGTTCTTTGAGATACTTCTTCGTGGGACATTGTGATACTTGGAGTATCAACCTGTTGCTCATGGAGCAGACCCTCCCAGAGACAAGCGTACAGAGTACAAAGACCATGTAGCCGGCTGAGACATGGCGACTGCTTGACTGACTCGACTTGGAGTGAGTCGACTAGCCCAGCGGACGGAGCACTACTTTGTTTGGCTACAGACCCATGGCGGATGGAGCTCTACTGAGTTTGGGTGCAGACCCGCGGTACACGTCTAGAGAGTATCTCTGCTGGCTATTAGGGGGGATGCACTACTGTGTTTGGGTGGCAGACCCCGGCGTGAAGCACTACAGTGTTTGAGTGGCTGACCCACAGTACTTGATAGGAGGAGTACCTCCGTAGTCTTAGGTTATTGATCAGTAACTCGGAGATGTGACAAGATCACTGTACTCTCCAGAGACGGGGCACTTCAGCAGTTATGGTTTTGATAATGAAAATCCTGGTTTGAGCTGAGTCTATGACCATTGTGTTTACCTCATGATTGAGATGGGTCACTTGATCTATGTAGTGGTTATCTGTTGATTTCATAATTCGTTGTGTTTCATCATGAATGAGTTTAGTTACCTGATAACTTAGGTATTTGTTTGGGATTATACCTATGTAAGGGTTATGTGTTGAGTTTCTGCTTTGTGGTTATCCTTGTTGGATTTAGAGAGACCATGAGGGTCTCGGGGTCCCTATTGAGTATCGTTATACTCACCCCTGCATGGGCTATTCCTGCACCTCGTTGTGTTGGATGCAGACGACAGACAACGCTGACGAAGATCCAGTGTACGAGGATTGGACGACACCTGGTTTTGGACCTCACGACGAGTCAGTACCCAGAGGTGGACCTCACGATGAGACGGTACCCAGAGGAGGTTGACGGACGAGGACACTGAGGAGGCTATCTGTACATACCCTTCAGGTAGGATCCAAGGAGGAAAATCTAGGAGCTGCACTATATGCACCTACCCTTCAGGTAGGATCCATGGTGGATGATCCAGGAGCTGCATTTCACCTTCCAGCTATTTTTTCTTTTACCTTGTACTTTATAGTTGGGATTGTATTTCCAGCCCCTTTACTTTCAGCACTACTTTTGTTTTCAGTTTTACTTAGTGTTTGTTTCCTCTTGTACTCTGATTGGTGTTTGTTTACTTTTATAAAGGCAATTCCTTCCCTGTTTATCAGGATATACGCCTTTGGTGCTAGAAGCCAGCCCCTGGCCTATGAAAGGCGGGCTTGGGGTAGTTACGACACGGGGCCCGGTGGACGGGTCGTGACAAATTGGTATCAGAGGAGTCGGTCCTACAGCATAACTTAGGACTATGATATTTCTTTTCTATGAAGCAATATTGTTATGGGTACCAACTGTGGTCTTCAGTTCAAAGAGTCCAGTGTTGGTGCGGCGGCCGACGTATCCATACACCTGGACCCTGACTACTGATTTCCAACTTTGTGAACGAAAACACTGATTGCGTTGGTGTTTCCAAAAAGTTTAAAAGTCAGCTCAAACAAGGTCAACTCACCTCGTATAAATCGTTTGACCATGTCACATCTGTTCAGATATCTCCACGTAGACAGTCAGTTGGAGTTCTGGGATAGTACACGATGACGGCCCACCGAGCGATGAGGCTCTGGTGCAGGGCCCTCTTTCTATGTTGGCACCCTCGGGTGGTGTACCAGTAGCACTACCACCTGTTGGGCAGTAGATGCCACCAGTTTTACTAGTGGATGGTGCACCCTGGCAGAGCGCGATGCACGAGTTCCAACTGTTGAGGCCTCCGAGGTTACGAGGTGTGGCAGATTCCCAGACAGTAGAGGACTAGCTGGAGGACATTGATAGAGTTTTCCGCCTAGCTGAGACATCAGTAGAGTGGATGGTGGGCTTGGATACTAGTGTTTTCAAGTGAGTGACCATGAAGATGGTTGTCATAGTGATGAGGCTTCAGTATGTGGATCGATGCTTGAGATAGTTCCTTCAGGTAGTGTGCCAGCTATACATCACTACCTATTGGTCAGTAGTTACAACCGGAGGTAACAGTATTTGACAAATGTAGACATAATTCCTTACACGTGTTCTAACATCAGATACCCTCACGTTCTGAGGTGAGGCCGACTCTCAGGCGGCTGAGGAATAGCTTGAGGAAGTGGCTATGAGTTTTCTGGAGCTTATACAGCTTCAGCAGGATGAGATATCAGTAGCTGAGAATTCATCGGGGCGTACCAATCATTCTTGGTACTTGATGACTACAATATAATCCGTGCTCTAGAGCTTGGATCTCAGAGCGAGGTGTGTTTAAAGGATATCTGAGTAAGCACTCTTTCCTCTATGAATTCCTACTTATGTTAGGGTTCTAGAGAGAACCTATGTGGTTGAATGTTCTTTGGAAGATCCGTTATATATAGTGAATGTTAGCAGTGGGAAGATGTGAACTGGTGTCAGTCCCAGAGACTTGGACATGTAAAATGTTTCAAGAAGAGAAAGGGTCAAGGAAGGATGAATCTGCAGAGTAGCAGACGTGGAAGCAGAGACAGGAGAGCACCATGGGGTGGAGTACATTTCGACATGTTACAATCACCCACCTTTGTAGTCCCCGATGGGCTCAGGGAGCTGGAGGGTAGGGTAAGAGAGTAGCTGCATGCAGTCAAGGAGTGTGACCCAACGACTCTAAGAATGGTTCTAGGGACAGTCTGTGTCCACTACTAGCTGTCATAGTAATAGATGTAGATATGAATCATTCGTTTCTTTCCCCAATCTTTTCCTAGACCTAGAGTTTCCGGTAAGCCGTAGACTTGGACCTCACGTCTGGAGATACCTTGAAAGGAGACTCGATAATCACACTTATGCTAACAGTGTGATCTGACCCACGGGGTGAACGTTTCAGTTGGAATCTCTTGGTTGCAGCATCGAGGAATTACGACGTTGGTCTGAGTATGGATTGGATCCATAGTTCATACACAAATTGATGGTATTAGTCAAACTTCAGGATGGGTTTTCCTCGGTCGGTGAAAAGGAAACCCCATGCAGTATAGGATTAAATTTTGCATAGGAAGGTGTAGCTGATCACTCTTGAATCATCCAACTTCTTCCATGTGGGAGCATGAGTTTTGATTTTCAGTTCTAATCAGGAGCGGACTTGTTCTAGTAATAGTGGCCTTTGATCTATGTGGTACCAGCTTCATTATTGTTGATGTTGTTGTTGTTGTTGTTGTTGTTTGTGGTTGTTGTGTGTCTTGTACTACTAGATACAGCAATAAAAGACACTTATCATTGTGATGTTTACTTACCTGCCCTTTTTGTTTTGATTGATATTAAGAGGTTCTGGTTAAAAAATGTTGACTTGACCCTCACTCTTGATATTCTTACTGGAGGAGACCCATTGACCACACATTGATGCCAACAGTGTGACTCAACCCTTGGAGGTGAGAGTAACAGTTGGATCTCTTGGTAGTAGATTCGAGGCCTTACGATGTCATCCAGGGCATGGATTAGTGCCATTCAGGACATGATTGTATGTTTTAGGAAAAGAACATGGTTTATCCAGGGGATGAGACCAGATTTATCTTATCAGCAAATAAGAAATCTTAGAAGCTCTTGTGGGACCGAAGATGGTCCAGGCCACGACAGAGAAGGTCCAGGTCATCTAGGAGAGGATGAGGAAAACTCCGAGCCGAAAGAAGTCTTATGTTGATAGGATACAGAACCACTGGAATTTGAGGATGGAGACCACGTTTTCTTACGGGTCTAACCTCGATGAGGTCTATAGAGATTTGGCCGAGGCGGCAAGTAATCTCCGAGGTTCAGCGGACCTTTTCAGGTCCCCAACATGGTAGGTGAGGTGGTTTACCACTTGACCCATCCACCTCAGTAGCACCAGGTGCACGGTGACTTACACATATCTCAACTAAGGAGATACATTCACAAATCTTCACACATTATCGACCTCTGGATGTAGGACGTCGATGATGGGGCGACATTGGCGATGGGGTGAATTTTTCAGGGTTCCAGTAGAGGTTGAGGATCGATAGGAGCGGGTCCTACGAGGATAGTCGATTCCTCTTGTGCGCTTTCATTGGAACCATGAGAACCTCTAGGTGGGCACATGGGAGCGGAAGGCTCAGATGCGTATTCAGTACCACTTTAGTATCCCTAGTTTTTGTTAAAGCATTACAGGGACGTAAATCCCAGAGGTGGGAGTAATGTAAATACCCATAAATTTCAAGGAATTTTTTTTCTTAATTTATTTGGAATTTTAAGAGAATGCATTTTCTGACGGCGCCTGATTCCGAGGTCCGGTGTTCCCGGAATCATTTTCTGAAATTTAGATCAGGTACGTTCAGTGAGCGAATGAGCGCGTTTTTCTATCTTTTGAAACGGTGCTCAGAATCGAAATCTGAGGGCACCGATGGAACCGAAATGCCGGTAATTGCTTATAAAGACCTTATCCAGAGTTTCGTTTTCTTGTGAAGAGTTGTTTAGTTTTGTGGATAAAGACTTCCGAGAAATAAAATATGTGCAACTAATTTTATTTCATTAAAGTGGTTAAAACCTAAGGATGGAGGTTGGGGGAACCTAATTACCTGAGTGAGGGTAAATGTGAGGTGGGGCCTACACGAACCCCACCCCTTCACATTCCTTAAACCTAATCTAACTCCCCCATTAAGTGGGTGGCGTCTCATATTCCTTAACTCCTTAACCCCAATTTAATGTGAGACCACTCACCTCCCCTCTCACTTCTTAAATAATGCCAACTCACTTAATTAATTAAGTGAATTCAACTTTTGAATTTTTTTTGGAAATGCTTCGCTTGGGTTAATTAAATAATGTGGAACCATTATTTTGTTAAGGGTTGGCATTTGTGCTGTTGAGGGTAAGGGAAGAGAGCTTGGGAGTTTAAATGAACTTCTTCTTCTTCTTCCTCGATAAAGGAGGAAGCATCGACATGGGAACTCGCCAATGACATTCCGCCTTTCAATCTTCTCTCTGTGTGAAAGGAAGGGAGACACCTCTTCCTCCTAGTATGTTCTCCGTCGGCATATACGAAACCTCACCCCACGATGCCGTTTTCCACGACACCGTCGTTCGACAACATTTCTCAAGGCAGGGGTTAAATTTGTGTATGTTTATATTCTCGTGGTTATTCCCTTCTAAAACAATGAACTCGGATCAACTCATTCTCAAGTTGATCCGTGAATGATTTCTTTTGCGTGTTGGGAATATTTATTTGTGGGGAAATTGTTTGGGAATTTTGTAGAAATTACGTTTAAGTAATTTATACACCGAGCATGGAAGATTATTCTGTTGAATGATTATTCGAATTACTAATGCGGTGGGTACGGACTAACGAACAAGTTTGGACCCACCACCAACTTTTTTTCAAAGTACGGATCGAAGGGCGATGATGAGGCGGGACGCAAAGGTGTTTGAACCCTTCACTATAGTCTACGGCTCCCGGGAGGACCACATGCATAGACGGAATCGAAAACGGACCACCAAAGCAACTCTGGTGGTCCACAGACAGTTCCACCGGTGCGCCGCGCCGATGTAGCGGTGCCCGAGGCCGAAGCTGGCGACCGGCCCTGGCGGGCCGCCTAGAGGGGGCGGCGCCCCGGCGCGCGGCCGGCTCATGCCAGGGCGGAGGAGGGATCTCGCGGCCGCGCTGGATCCGTAGTGGAGACACGGCGCGTCACCGCGACCACTAAAAAGGAGCGGCCCCCACGTGGGGGCTACAGTTTCTAAGCAGGGGGGCAGGGACCCACCCCCTCCAATTCGCTCGGCCGTTTTGGCCGAGCTGGCCGCTCAAACACGGCAGGCCAACCGGCCGCCATCCGGGCCGGGCCGCCTCAGGCCGGGCCGCGCCGCCCAGGCCGGGCCGTGCCGTGCCAGCCGGGCCGGGCCGCACCCAAATTGGCCAGACGTGGACCCAGGTCGGGTCGACCCGGTTCGGGCCGCCCCAGGGGGTCTTAGGCCGGGTTGGACCGGGCCCGAACCCCCTATTTTTGGGAAGTTTTCGTTCAAATGCCCATAACATGGGCTATGGACCTCTGATCGATACACCGTCAGTTGAGATGTGATCCTTGGATCGAGGTGGTCGTTTCGGTACATTACACTCATGGTTTCAGAAAAAATTGGTTATGACAGGGTTGGTTCGAACACGAAACTAACCGGGCCCTCGGAGCGGAAATGCTTATAACATGAGCTCCGGATTTCCGATTGATGTGTTGTCGACATTGTTGGATTCCTATTGATGAGACGGAACTTTTGGAATTCTTCACCTGAGATTTGGATGTAGTTGGATATTGGACGGGTTGGATTGTACCTGAAATCCAACCGGGCCCCTAGAACGGAAAGGTTGATAACTTTCAGACCGGATGTCCGTTTGTCGAACAGTAAGCGGCGTTGGTGATCATGTTGGGAAACATTTCCTATGAGTATACACTATGAGAGTTCGGGGAACAGTTGAGATATGGATGGGTTGGTTCGTACATGAATCCAATCGGGCCCCTTGGACGAAAAGGAAAATAACTCACAGACCAGGCGCCCGATTGACGCACCGTCTATTGCGTTGAGACCCCTGTGACGCATCGGTACTTTGAGATACATCTTAATGGGACTTTTTGATACTTGGAGTATCGACCTGTAGCTCGTTGAGCGGACCCTCCCAGAGACGAGCGTACAGAGTACGAAGACCGTGAAGCCGGCTGAGACTGGACGACTGCTTGACTGACTTGACTTAGAGTGAGTCGACTTGCCCAGTGGACGGAGCACTACTTTGATTGGGTGCAGACCCCTGGCGGACAGAGAACTACTAAGTTTGGGTTCAGACCCGTGGTACTCGTCCGGAGAGTACCTCTGCATGCTATTAGGGGGGATGCACTACTGTGTTTGGGTGGAAGACCCTGGCAGGAAGCGCTATTGTGTTTTGGTGGCTGACTCGCGATACTCGACAGGAGGAGTAATTCTGCAGTCTTAGATTAGTGAGCACTACCTCAGAGACGTGATAGGATCACTATAATCTCCAGAGATAGGGAACTTCAGTAGTTACGGTTTCGATAATGAAAATTATGGTTTGAGCTGAGTCTATGACCATTGTGTTTAACTCATGATTGATATGGGTCACCTGATAACTTAGGTATATGTATGGGCATATATCTAAGTAGTGGTTATCTGTTTATTTTATAACCATTGTGTTTCCTCATGAATGTTTTTGGTTACTTGATAACATAGGTATATGTATGGGGTTATACCTAAGTAAGGGTTATCTGTTGAGTTTCTGCTTTGTGGTTATCAATGTTGGATTTAGAGAGACCTTTAGGGTCTCGGGGTCCCTACTGAGTATCGTTATACTCACCCCTGCACGGGCTATGCCCACATCTCGTTGAGTTGGATGTAGACGACGGACAGCGCTGACAGAGATCAAGTGAACGAGGAATGGACGACACATGGTGGTGGACCTCACGATGAGTCTGTACCCGAAGGTGGACCTCACGACGATACAGTACCCAGAGGAGGTTGACGGATGAGGACACTGAGGAGGCTATCTGTACCTACCCTTCAGTTAGGATCCAAGGCGGACAATCTCAGAGTTGTTCTATCTGAACCTAAACTTCATGTAGGATCTGTGGTGGACGATCCATGAGCTGCATGTCACCTTCCGGTTGTTTTGTCTTTTACCTTGTACTTTACAGTTGGGCTTGTATTTCCGGCCTCTTTACTTTCGGCACAACTTTTGTTTTCATTTTTACTTAGTGTTTGCTTCCACATGTACTCTGATTGGTGTTTGTTTAGTTTTATAAAGGGAATTCCTTCACTGATAATTGGGATTTACTCCTTTGGTTCTAGACGCCAGCCCGTGGCATATGGAAGGTGGGCTTGGGGTAGTTACGACACGGGCCCCGGGGGACAGGTCGTGAGAGCACTAGCATCCAATGATACTCTTTAATTTTATTTATTCCACTACCATGACTCTAGGTGGACACTCTTCTCAATCATTTTCCAAAATACCGATAGCCTCTGTCATATTTTAAACGGAGGTTCCTTGGTTTTCCATTCTGAATTCATTATAATTATATTATATATTTTTTTTATATACAACTCTTTTGGCACCCAAAGCCTACGGGTTACCCATTCTCCAGTGCCTCCTTCAAGATGTCATGGACGTCTCCTTTTATGACTTCAAACCATGTAAGGGATTTAGTTTTTCATTCGCTGTTATTTTGAAAATATATACATATAAATGTGTATGTATACTCATATAAATAGATATATATTTATATATAACCATACTGTTTAGATAAACCTGTACTACTTCTGATTCTAAAACATCAATATTTTGGGTAAATGTAGTAATATAAAATTTCAGGGATTATATTTCTCATGAAAACCGTTTTTATAGGCTTTGTATATCTATTATATATAAATATAAATACATATATATAGTTGAGTATATGACTTACTGGTTCAACTAATGATGTTGAATTCATGATATTAAATGTGGTCTTAATCCTTTACCAAACATGTTTTTGAGATGTTATGTGTCTGATATATATATATATATATATATATATATATATATATCGATATATACATAAGGAAATATATATATATATATATATATATATATTTGTATCTATATGTTTCATAACCGAAAACATTATATCTTAGGACACAATTTGAACCCAATGATCCCCTATTTAACTAATGTTACTCAATGTTCAAAACATGTAAGTGTCATTATATGTTGGTGTAAGATCCTTAAATACAACAAGTATATTTAGTTATATATATATATATAATTAACCATGAATCCAAAATCTAATTTAGATTTTCCAAATATTGTGGATATTTGATAGAAAATGTTGTTTTGGAAATAGGAAATGTTTTTATTTAAAAACACATTTCATTATATAAAATCTTGAAAAAAAATAATTATAAAATACTTTATCCTAGATAATTTTGTATTTTTCTAAATAATATTTTGATGTAAATTTGTGTGTCCGAATATATACATTTGTAAGACTAAATTATTTCATAAGTTATTTTTTATTAGTTATGGTTGATTTCCATGCATTTCTATTCTTAATATTGTGTGTCAATAATAGAGAGTTCCTTATGATATGTTATATATAAGCACACATGTGATGAATATTAAAAACTTTGTTTAATACCCCCACATGAAATTTTAATTTTTCCTTTAAATTGCATATACATCAATTCCACCATGAATTTTCATTATGTATTTTGTTTATTTTTGTAGTATGATTTTAGAATTGAGTTAATATCATTATATTTGACATACCCATATTTTATATGATTGAGTTATTATCACATGTGATATAAGCTGCCTACCATACATATCTTTATTTCCATATCCATGCAGTTGATAATATTGTTATTAATACTTATAGGCATGACTCTATTTGTATATATTAATTATAAAGAATGTAATCAAACTCAATTGGAAATTTATAAATTTAAGAACTATTTTATTCAATTTGGTTTGAGACAGTTTGAATAATATGAAATGAGAAATTAACTTATTCAAAGTGTTGTGGGATTCTTAGAATAATAGAAAATAAAAAGACAATTATTTTTGTGACACTTGTAATGATAATGTTTTTTAATAAATCAAGAGGGTTTATGAACTTTTATTTTAATAATTGAGTAACGCATTGGACATAGTCCGTGTCATGTGATGCCCCCGATAACCCCTCGGTGAATCAGAAAGTATCACAAGACATCTTGAGGTGGAACTGGCTGCAGCCTTCCGCAAACATATTTATTGTCTTAGAGCGTTTCCATGACAGAGTGTTTATGGTCATGGAATGAGGCCTTGACAACGTCCCACATATTCACATCCCTCATTATTACTATGATATTTTACTAACCAAGTGCATATTTTTAATGTCACACCAATTATCATTTTCTAGAGTTTACAAAGAGTCATTACTAGGACTTAAGAGACTTCCCCAAGACTCCAATGGTAAGAAATAAAATCCAATGTGTTTCAAATACATGTTGGGGAAAATTTTACCTTTATGAAATAAAAAAATAACCCTAAAACCCATAACAAAATATTCACTATATTATGCATTAATGAATGCAATACAACACAACATATTCATGCATCTCAAAACAATATCAAATTGTGCAACAGTTGAAGAATAACCAAGTATCAAAGTACAGAACGAACACATGATACAATACTCTCAAAAGACCACAAGACTCCATGATCCAAAATCACCAAAAAACCCAACGTCACAATGTTGTGCTAAATAAGGGTAAAAAATTACCATTTCCCCTATCCTGGACGATATCATCTTAAAAAGCACCAACGTTCCAAAACATGGGTGAGTATAAAAATTAATAGGTTGATCCCAATGACTACTCCACTCACGCCACTAGCATAGAAATGCTTGTCACAATAATATAAAATAGTTTATATAAAATAATTTACCAAAATTGTTTATAACCAAATATAAACTTGTTTCCATAACCATTTATAACCAAAAGTATACCAGTGCAATTGAAACACATTTTTCGAACAAGTTATTTTTCCTGAAAAATAACCAAACAAGCATTTAACCATTTCTCAATATCCGTTTTTCATGAAAAATTAATTTCATACATCTACACAAACTACCTTGCATGGAACTTAGATCTCTAGATACTCAAGTGTGGTGAGTCATCCTTTCACTAAGTCATCCCTAGTGAACCAATTGACAGGGGATATCCCTAACCCATATCCATCATGTCAATGATGGAGGAGAACCCTAACCCTTATCCATCCCACATGCTCCCATTGACAGGGGAGATCCCGAAACCTTATCCATACCGTTAATAATGGGGGAGACCCCTAACCCTTATCCATCCCACATGCATGTGAACACACACATCCATCATGTCAAAAACCATGCGTGTTCAACTAATTCACACCATTTTAATAAAACAATACATTTATTGAAAACAAAAGAATAAACCAATTTAAAAACATCAATTTCACTTCACTAAAACATTCCCATTTATTGAAAATATCTAATCCAACCATGTGTCAAAATTTCTGAATATCGCCAATTTAAAATCTGTATTTTAAAATTAAGAACCAAAGCACTCATACAAAATCCCCAATTTTCCAGATTTCTCTACCATCACTCATGAAGGTTTTAGACAAGTTTCCAACTACCAATTCGCAATCAATTAAACTATAAAATAAAATTTGAATGAATTCCAATCAGTTATACTATGTGGAGTCAATAATGAAGACTCCTACCTCAAATGTTTTGATTAAAGTCACCACAAACAATGAGCACACAAGAAAAGAAGGTTAATTTATAAAGAACCCGCATTAGATCTCTTCTCCTAGAAAGGCCAAGACTAAATCACATCATATTTGGCATCAAAAAACATAGATCTACCCATAATAGTGGTATATTTATGAAACCGATAGTATAAGATAAGTATATCTAACAAACCGATCAAAACGATGATGAACAACCACAAACCTCAAGAATCCCTCTTTGATTCTCCAAGTAAAGCATTCAGATAACCTCCATAATGTTTGGGAGAGGATATCCAACCTTCAAGGTGGAGAGATCCCAATTTATAAACACTTTTAAAGAAAAAAGATCCATTTAGAGGAAAAAACTTGTGTGATCCACATTTTTAGGATCTCAATTAAGTGCCTGCATGGTTTGTTCGCACACTTTGTCAAATCGTGACTTAACCGTGCGTTATCTACAACCTCGGAAGACCCTCACATGGTCTCCTTGCAGGGTCTCCCGATCCATGCCAAAATAGTGTGGGAGGCACAACCTAAAAAGTTCCAACTATGCACAGTTTTCCCGCACTGTTAGACAAACCATGAACCGCTTGTGAAACTTCCCCTTTCCATGAAAACATCCATCCAAGTTCTCCCGACTATCCCATTCATCACCGTTAACTTTATAACCATGAAAATAATTATGTCAGCCTTACATACCGAAAACTAAGTGTACCAAATTCTCCCAACCATTGGTCTTTCGGTCATTGGATAGTAGAAAACCTTCACCCAACTTTAAGAGTTTCAGCCACTGCTCTTTCATTTCCATATCTCGATCCCAAGACACTTTCTGAAAATAAATATGCTGCCCTAAAACACATTCTAGACTGATTATTTTCCCCCAAAGACATTCTATTTCCTATCCACAATTCACACTGGGATATGTATCGTTGATGCATCCAGTTCTAGCTCAATGTTATTTCATGTGATCACATGGTCAGGATGAGGGTGATACTTTTTCAACTAGTAGACATGGAACAAATTATGAACCAAATTAAAATGTGGTAGTATGGGAAACCGATATTACACCTCTCCAACCTGTTCTAGTACCACAAAAGGGCCAATGTATCTAGCAGATAACTTGCACTATTTCCTAAAACGACAATGTCCAAGACTTGGAGAGATCCTTAGGAAGACATGATAGCCCACAATGAATGACCAGAGTCTTCGAAGGTGATCAGTATAATATATCTGAAGACTTTTAGTTGTCTTCATCCTCTTTCTAATCATTATGATCCTCTCGGTTGTTTCTTGGCCAAGTCTTGGCCCAACAAGTGATGTTTCACCCGCTTCCCCCAAACATAGTGGGGAACGACAAGGACACCCATACAATGCTTCAAACAGAGCCATGTGTATCAAGGATTTATAGTTTTTATCGTATGAGAACACCACTCAGGGTATATATGATCCCATGAGCCACCAAAATCCACTACACAAAACGATAACATGTATTCCAAAATTTTGTTCGTCTGCTCAGAATTTCCATCTGTCTGAGGATGATACGAAATGATCATAATCAACTGTGTCCAAAGAGATAGTAGTAATGATTTCTAGAAGTGAGATGTGAACCTCAGGTATCTATCTTAGACTATTGAAACTAGTACACCATGCCTCTTTACCACTTCTCAGATATAGATTTTTGAATGATACTCCACCGTATGAGTTTCACGAAGAAGGATAAAATGGGACAACTTGGTATGATGATCCACTATCACCCAACTGGCATCGTGTTTCCAGAACATTCTTGGAAGACCAGTAACAAAATCCATTACTATCTAATCCCATTTTCACACTGGGAAAGGAAATGATTGTATCATACCAGATGGTCTCTAATTCTCTTCTTCAACCTTCTAATAAGTTAAGCACCTCGAGACGAACTTGACCACCTTTATTTTCATGTTTCTCTACTAAAACTGTGACTTTAATTCCGGATACATCTGCTGTGTACATGGAGGTACAACCCATCTCAAATGGTGTTATTAATGATAGAGTTTTCCCTAGAAAACCATAGGGACAACAATCAGATCTATGAAACATAAACCTGAACCCCCATCATGTTTCCATCCCTTGATGGTCTCCCCACTATTTATTTTTGAACTTACAATAAGACATTCTGCACGGGATGATTTTTCCTCTTTGATAATTTTTACTAAATGAGGAAAACGTGTATCTGAAAATAAAACCACAACATCACCTTCGACTTCAAATTACACATGCACGTCTGCTAAGATAGATATCAACTACCATTCATATAAAGCTTATTTCACCAACTGAGCATATGAAATTATATTCAATGCATCTACCATCGATTTTCAATTCCCTCGTGTGTACATCAAGTCAAAGTCAATCATTTGGAGATACTCCATCCATATCGTTTTCCTCGGATTCAAATATCATTATGAGAGAGTATTTTTCAATCATTTATGATATGTAAACACAGTAAATTTCTCAAAAAATATATAATGTCTCCATGTTTTCAATGCATGGACAACTACAGCTAACTCCAAATCATGTGTTGGGTAAATTTTCTCAAACACCCTCAACTGCCTTGACCTGTAACCATCCACTAAGACTATTTGAATGAGAACACATCCCAACCCTGATCTTGAAAAATCAAAATACCCAACATACCCCTGTACTGATTCTAGAATGATCATGATAGGTGCAGATTTAAGAAAATCATTCAGTTCTGGGAATGATTTATGACATTACTACATCCATTGGAATGGATCATTCTTCTCTGTCAGAGCATTCCATGGTGAATCTCGTCCTGAGAAATCACAGACAAAGTGTCAGTAGTAACTAGATAGACCAAGAAAACATTGTATCTTGAACAAATTCATCATTGGTTTCCATGAAATGACGGCTTATATATTTTCAATATCAATAGAAATTCTTTTCTCAGAAATGATACGGCCATGGAAATGTACTTCTTGTATCAAAAAAGAAAACATGGCTAATTTGTCATACAAATGATTATCTCTCACAATTTTTAACCCTAGTTCCAGGTGAACCTAGTGATCATCCCTTGTCTTCAAATAGATCAAAATTTCTTCCACAAACACAACAACAAACGAATCTAAATATGTATGAAATATTCGTTTCATAAATCCCACATAGTCTGTATGTGCATTTGTTAGACCGAAAAGCATGACTACATATTCATAGTGTCCATATCTACATCTGAAATCATTCATTGGAATATACTTTTTCCGGAATCTCAATTGGTGATATCCCAATTGTATGTATATATTAGAGAACCATTAAGATCCCCTTAATTGATCAAACAGATCATCTATGCATACATGTGGTTGTCTATTCGTTATCATAACATGGTTAAGCTCACAATAATCAACACACAGCCGAAGTGTTCCACCTGCCTTATTCGTGATCAAAATCAGTGCTACCCATGGAGACATACTTGTTCGAATGAAACCCCTAAATTATTAATCCCCTAAATGAACTTTTAATTCTCATAACTCTGTTGGGTCCATCCTATAATCTGGAATGGATATAAGACTATTCATCAGAATGAGATCAATCGTGAACTCCACTTCCCTTAGATGTGGAAACCCTGAAACGTTCTTGGGAAAGCTATCTATAAATTGTTCCAAAACTTCTAGAAAACTATTTTTCTCGATCTCTTCCATTTATTCCAATGTCAATGATGCCAATTGGTAAGAGTTTTTTCCCACCATTGTTTCCAAAAATCACTTTGCACCCTTCTTTAAAATATTCTCTCAACTAAGGAGATGTAGGATTCCATCATCAGTCATGAATCTACGTGTTCTCATATAACAGTCGATTTGAGCCATGAACGTTGTCAACCAGTCCATTTAAAATATTAAATAATAGAAATACATATCCAAAATCGAGATGTACCATTCTTTCTTAGCACCATATAACGTTATATCACATGCTCTATACACAATGGAATTACATTCTCTTTCAATAAGAGGATTTTGCAGTTAAAAAAACAAGGCATCATTCCCAGTTTTAAAAATAGAATGTCAACATCATGAGAAGTATTAAAGGAATTCGATGAAATAGTATCAAAAAACCCTTTCACCAGTGTAGAATTAAAAATAATCATAGCTCTGAATGTAGATGTTCTATCCTTATCATCAAAAATCATCTTCTCAACTCTATACAATTGCTTCTTCAATATACTATTATCCTTTTTTCCATGATGGTGTTTCCATGGTTGAGGAGTCATGGTATTTCTAGAATCACCATTGTTAGCTCTGGTCTACTGACGCGACTGATTCTGTTTTCCTCATCCTGTTGAAGCATACGATGCTTGTGACAGCTGAGAAGTTTGTCGAGTACCTGACCATCGAGCACTGCGACAATATTGCAACATCTGTATAATCCGTAATATAGTGCACCATAATATTTGATCGAATCTCTTACCTTATCCCCAATTCGAATATGCGTACCTTCAAAGATGAACTTGTCGCATCCTCTAATAAAAAACATACTAAATTCATGAATGTAGCCAAATACACTGTGACAGAGAGGCTCTCCTATTTCAGGATGATGAAGTCAGTCATTTTCAAGATTTTGATTGTGTGAGGTTTGAATTTTATGTTGAAAAAAACTTCAAAATCCTCCCATGTCAGGCATTCATCAAATTTATCCTGCATCGCTAAATCCCACCACTAACGTGAAAGATCCTCGAGCCTATGCATCGCCAATATGACATTGAGCTCTGATGGTGTGATAATGAAATCGAAGATACGATTCATCCTACTTATCCACACCAATGCCTTCTCTGGTTCAAAATCACCCCGAATGTTCGTTGTATTCTTTTTCAGGAATGGGATGGTATGATCCAAAATCCTTTGTTCATTCCACTAGTTCCCCGTATCCACAGGTTGAAACACCTAGACAATACTTTGAACCAGCTTTTGGTTCACCCATGGTTTGGGTGAAACCACATTCTCCATGGCTTCTTCGGGTTGGTTTCCACAACGCCAACCTGGTCCAATTTTCTTAACCCACTACAAACCCCATCTATCTCACTCTCTAGAAACTAATGTCATATAATTTCAAATTCAATCACATCAACTATCGCACCATTGTTTTCCAAAACACAACTTTTCTGATGTTCCACTATTTTTTAAACAAATTCGAATGATTTTGAAAATTAAACCATTAAAAAAAAAGAAAATCATTCATTCAAATTACAAAATATATTCAAATGTCATAAATAATATATAATATAAATGTGAAACCAAGGGGCAAAATATTAAAAACGAGATAGATAAATATTTAAATACATTAAACAAATATTTGAATAGGTTCATGTGGTATTTTAATCGTTATTTTATTCTTATAAACCATATGTTTTTGAAATATAAATTTAACTATGTTAACAATAATATCAATTATAAATGGTTATAAATTCAATAATAATGTAAAAAGAATATAAAATGATCAATGGATGAGAAATTTGACAATATCCTGACTCTCATTCCCTATTTCAATATTTTTTAAATCTTTTAATATTAAATTATTTAATATAAAATACCATAATGTAAATTTTTGACCTATTCAAATATTTTGACATTAATGAAATCAAGATTGTTATGATATTAATATTTAAAATCATTCAGCATAAATTATAAAACATTATTACCCTTCAAAATCTTGGGACACTATAATACATCACAAAAATATTTCATTATATGATCTTAGAATCATTTATATTTATTTTATAACATCTTGCACAGGCACTATGTCCTCATTGGGAATGAATTTTGTATAATTATAGAACCACTAAAAATTATTAATAAATTTCCATTAAATATATAAATAATTTATTGTCATAATATATTTTAATCATGATACAATATATATAATTTGTCACATCCATGACACACAAATTAATTTAATATATTATTTTCAATTTTT
This sequence comes from Viscum album, assembly GCA_963277665.1. Classification (NCBI taxonomy): domain Eukaryota; kingdom Viridiplantae; phylum Streptophyta; class Magnoliopsida; order Santalales; family Viscaceae; genus Viscum; species Viscum album. The sequence continues at coordinate 2,029,251,705 of OY728120.1, read as the reverse complement.
CATAATTCAGATAATCACTAAATAAGCACTTGGATATGACTCTAATTATATATGTAAATATTAATAAAAATTGTTACATATCAAAAATTAACCATCATATCAATTTTTAATGCTGATAAAATAATTCTTCTTTTTCATATACAAACTTGTGGACACTAAATATCACTTTTCTAATGTTACGATAGCACTACATCAACACTAAAACAATTTACATTTTCATCCTGGAATTTATATGAATTTATATGGTTTGATTTATTTTTTTATTATATAATTATTATATTACAACAATATATTAATTACACTTTTTCATAATTTACTATATCATATTTATTTATTACCATTTCCATATGTGTTAATATATTTTATAAGAAATATATTTTTTCTAATAATGAAGAATTTAACTTCTTTGGAATAATTATATTCATCATATTATAAATTTTAATTGAATAATAAAAAAATGATGCTAATTTTAATAAAATTAATTGTTATATTTAAATAAATTAATTATAATATAAACACCAAAATCATTAGGAAAACGGTTTTATTACTAAATAAATTTTTTATTGAGTTGGAATTTTATAGATATATTCTATAGTTTGGTTACTCTAATTCATATCATCATGTTTATCAATCATGTTATAATGAAAACATGTAATTAATAACATTTTTTCTATTTTATTACAATTGTTTAGAAGCTTGTTGTAGCATGTAAGGAATGCTATTGAGCATAATATTATGTTAATATAACTTTTCGTTGTTATATAATATAAATGGCCATGAACATAATTTTGAGATTATTATTGGATAATAATTTCTATATGTCTATGCAATCTTCATTATATTTGAAATAATATTTATACACTGAATATGAACACTTCAAGAACATTCCACATTCATTATCAATAATGGTGTTGTGTCCTTTTATTGATCTTGATAAATAAAAAAATGTTATATTTGAGATCATGTTTATTAATAACTCTATTACTACGTGTGACTACTCATATGGGAGAATTGTTAAAATATGATTAGTTGGGTGAGTTCCTTCTTATCATTGTGCTGGGATGTACCTTCAGAACCAATGATCACAGTCTCATGAGAATAAATTTCATGGATAAGAATTCTATGATAATATAATTAAGGGTAAATATTCTCTTAGTCCCCTCATATTTATTTTGAAATAAAATTATTACCTCATCATTTTCATGTGAAATAGTTCATTCCACCTCATTGGTTATTTTATTCAATCGATTCATCTATTATTTGGATTCTCATTTTAACAACGAATTGTGACCATTTTAGTTTGAAATATTATTAGATGACACTTAATTTGTTGATGGAGATGGAAGATAATAATTATAGTGTTTGTGAAGGACATGAGCCTATCAATTATTTTCCATACTAATATTCCCATGTGTTTGTTTCACTGGGATATAATATGTGACTACAATTTTGTCTCCATCACGATATATAATAGGTGTTTTCCTAATAAATGGGATCAATGATGTCATCCTAATTTTAATCCCCAAACAAGATATATATAACATCCTCTTGATGGATGTGTGAATATTATCTCACACTAATGTTTCTTTTGGTATATAATGAAAACCCTCTAAAATGGAAGTGGTGATAGGTCCCATCCAATATATAACAGTCGTGATATCCCAATGATCGCCTTCAGCATTTGTCTGATCTAGTGTATGTTTTATTTGAATAAACATAATGGAGTTGTATATCAATTTAACATATTAAAAGAAAATAAATAAATTTTTAAAAACAAATTTACAAAATATTAAATATATAATAATATAATATAGGTTGAAAACTAAAAAAAGAAAAATATATTTGTGAATAAATAATAAAAATATTGATTTTAAAATAATAATATATTCAATTAAAATAATTAATTTAATATTCATTATTTGATTAATAGATAAAATTGAACAAATTAATCATATAAAATGATCAATAACTCCATTTTTGGAAATAAGAAGAGAAATTATATTTGGTGAAGATGATTGAGAAAAACTCTAAATTTGACCCCTCATATAAAACCATAATAACATGAGGAAATTATTTATTAGTCCCTTGGATATAAAAACATGAACTAAACAAAGTACATCCATTTATATTGGCCTCTGTTTGGATGATAGTGGACTGCCTGAAATTCCTATACACTACCATATTCCATTGAATGGGTAGTGTACCACCACCACCTCACTAGTGGCCTACATGATTCTTAATGGATATTATCCACCAGTTCCAACATTATAGTTCTCATATAGTAGGTAGCTAGTGGGATATTGTTGTCCTAGAAAGATAGTGGATGTGACACTGGTTTGTAGTGCCAATGTACAATCTTTTCGGTGCATCTTATACCATTATCCTTTAAGAATTGGATTCTTCACATACTTCATAATTAATATATGTTTCTTATATCAAAATTATATGTTTTGAAAACTTTTATTAATATATTTTTATATATCATTCAATGTATTCTAAATAGACCTCACAAAGATAACTAGACAACACCTATAAATAAAATATAAAACCCCTTTTGAATTTTTTAATCATTAAAATCAATGAAAGGTGATATGAAAAATAATTCCACCAGTTTTTCTGATCACTAACACATGAGTAATTATTTAATTTAAAAAAAATATTAAGTGAATGAAATAATTTGATACCAATATCTTCCTACCCCATTTTTTACAAAGAAATAGTGTATTATAATTAAATTAACACATCACAAAAAAATTAAACACCCCACCACATGTAGATAATATTATATCATCTATCATGTTGAGATTATGAAAAATGAATTATAGATCAGGTTAGATAGTAAAGTGATAAATTTAAAAAAAATATATATCATAAATAATGAAATTACAATATATTTGAATGATTATAAAATATTATGAGTTGTAATAAAAAATTAATTGGAGATATTTTAAATAAATCACTAGATAAAATAAAAAACTTTTTCGTATAAAAACAATTTTGGAATGAATAAAAATTATACAAACAATTTTTCAAAAAAACTAAAAAAAATAATAAATAAAATTTTGATAATTTTTTAATAAATTATAGCCAACATCCATCAATGAACTAAAAAGTGTATAGTAAATCAGCCCTCCTCATTCCTCTATTGAAAAAGGGTAAAACCCCATATAAAAACATTTTGTTATAAGTCCCCAGGTATGTTTTGGTTATGACCACATAAAATTATTTTTATCCAAGCATGAATTTTTTCCATAGTGTTTGTTTCTCACATTAATTTTCCTAAATTATAAAATTAATTGAAAGAACTTCTAATCAGTAAATTCATATTAGAAATCAATTATAATTTTTAATCCATTCTGTAAAATAATTATAAAATATATATACTTTTGATAAAAATTGTAATATTTCTATGATTTATTTATAATTATCACAAAATAATCATATCCAAAATTATATTTATGAAGTCAGAGTGACCTAGAATTTAGTGTTTCAGTGAAGATAATGAAAATATGAATGTAGGTTGGACGAAAGTCGACAAGGTATCACCATTATGAAATTGATATAGTGGAAAATGTTTTCTCATTTTAATTTTCATAGATTGATATTGTTGAGTAATATTTATAAAGATATTGATCATAGTAGAGTTGTCACATGTGATACATTTATAAGATTATATAATAAAAATGTCCCATAGAGTATGTGTCATCAATATAAAATTATCAAAAAATTTCAAAAAATCTATGTATAACATTTTTTTGAAAAAATATATAATATAAATTTGATTATTACTTCTCTAATAGATGATGTATTTTCCCAGAAGTATCAATGTTTATCTAGTAAATTTCCTATCTAGGTGGAATAATTAATAATGACATCAAATGAACTATAATGGTCAAAATGGATTCTATTTTAATAGATAATCCAATTTTTTTATTTCCTTTTAAAAAATATAAATATTTTTTAATTATTTAAATGTTATTTAATTTGATTGAATTGAAAATTATAAAAAATAAATATATTTAACATAATGTCTGCATAGATCACATTATGGTTATGTAGTTAGAAAATCATACATCAATAAATCTTATTGTCCACCAAATGATATGATTCATTCATTTTCTTCTAATATTGTTTTTCATGGGAATAATAATTTCAATATAATGAACCATGAAAAAAAATATATAGATGATTATTTGTGTATTTTTCAAAAAGAAAACAATGGTAGAATCAATATTTTAGGAAAATTGAAATCAACGACAGAATTTATTTTCTCCCAAAAACATCATTTTAATATCATTTTTATGAATATTCGAAAAATCAATGAAAATAGATTAATTATTTGATATGAGAATAAAATAAAAAAATAAAATATTTAATGATTAATAAATTATTTCAAAATATTTTATGAAGATGATGTTGAATTTGATTTTAAAATTTTATAATCTTTTTAAAAAATAAAATTATTAACCTATCATTCCATGTTCAATATTTTTTTTAAACCGAATATACTTGTGGTTAAATAGAAAATTGAATTTGGTAATATTTTATTTTCAATAACATTTGGTTAGTTCATAAAATCATATTTGGAAATAAGACCATCTGGAAAATATCATTCTACAACAATTTGAAAAATCATGAAATGTAATTTAGTAGTGAATGAAAACAATATTATATTAGATTAATGTCGAACAACAGGTGAAACAGTTTTCCCATAATCAATAACATCATGATTATAGATATAAAAAATAATTTATCCCTATTAGGAACAACATTTCCTTAACGTACATATTTTTTATAAATATACATGGTTTTAATTGTTGGATGAATATAAATACAATCAAGGAGATTCCAATTGTAGGTCCTCTTAAAAGGGTTAAACTCATAATTAATGGATGGTATATAATTTCAATCAATAGGTCCTTATTTAGTGTATTAAAAATAATGTTGAGAGGTAAAATCATGATAATCAACCTAATTTAGTTTCAAAATTATAATATGAGTTATATATTGTAATTATCTATATTACTGTAACATAGGAGGAACTGTAGCTGTAGTGACACAGTACTGACATAGGTATTGTAGTAGGATATCGAGCGTGGGTGTTATTGTTGCGCATAGGTTACTATAGCGGTAATGTTCACTATAGGGCCCTTTTTGGAAAAAATGGGATTCAAAGAATTGTTTCCGAGGAACATGGCCTAGGGACTTCGGGCATTGTAATGGGTCTCCCTCTACCCAGTCAAAAGAGGACATTGTTTTAAAAATATATTGAGGATTTGGCTTAAAAATTTGTTTATGTGATTCCAGAAGATTAATTTCAAATTTGATGTGAATTTTTGCTACTAGGGAATCATTTTTCAAATTAATGAATCGAAATGATTTAATTTATTTTGAGTACCCTATAAATAATAATTCATTGGATTTAGAGTAAAAAAGTCCAAAATTATATTTTCTATAATTAATAAATCTTTTAAAACCCAGGAAATTCAAAATCATAATTTTTAAATTTTAACATTCCAAAAATCTGACGTTTTTTTAATGATGATATGTCATAAGATAGAACATTTAAGGAATAATCTAGTGGTGTTCTATGTCTAGACCCAAACAAATTATTTAAGTGTTAACTCATTCAAGAATGTGCAAGATATTTTAGGGAGGGTCCTAATTCACGATTGAAAATTGTATTTGGTTGATATGTTCTAGGATTATATAATGATCGATGATAACATTGAGAAACATGAAACACATCAATGTATATGTTATTAAATTCTTCAATGTAGAGAAATCATCATGAAAATTTCTTTTAACATAATTTATTTTTTAAAATCATTCAAAATTTTATAAATAAATTATAAGTCTAATTCTTATGTGATTAGAAAATAACCCATGAATGTAAAATATACAAATAATAAATTAATTTTTTTAATTCTGATCAATAATAATAATAAATTGATTTTTTCCAATAGTTTCATGATAGATTACTTTTAATGATTTTGGTAAGTATTTCTTTTAATTTGATAGAATTTTTTCCTTTTGGAAGTTCTGAATGATCAAAAACAATATTGTCATTAAAAGATAATTTTGGTAAATTTCATAGAAATTAGTCATCATTGAGCATGATAATATAGTTAATATTATGATATAATAAGTACCTATTATGAATAGAAGATTCAATAACTTGGGCACTGAAACACTTAAAAATATATCATTTTAAAAAAATTATATTTTTTAAATAATATCAATTTTAAATCTAGATTCTATATATAAAATAATTCAATAATAATTAAAAAAATTCAAATATAATTCTTAATTTTAATTTTTAAAGATATATAATTTAATTAATTAATATATACAAATATATCATTCAATCCATTAACATTTAAAACAAATTTTCTTAAATAAGACTGAAAGAAACCAATCAAACCTATACTGATAATTTATTTTGTTCAATCACATCCAGAAATAGCATTTCCTCCTTCAAAAAAATTTATATGATATAATTTGGAAGGATCACCCACATTTTCCTTGACCACCAACTATCTAGATAAAATTTATCTTCTCATGTGTTTCACACGACAACATTTCCCTCTAGTGGATTTAATATACTAATGGTTTTGGTATAGATATATTGGCTCTACGAATGAAATCCAACAGAAACGTCTGAATCCAATCATGAATGAATAATGATTTTATATTAAAAAAATGGGATGACAGATGAATTCAATTTTTTCCAACAAAACTAAATATTTTTTTCATCATTCCAAAATTTTCTGGATATATTTATTATAATAATTAAAAAATATATTTTGATAAATCACTTTAAAAAAATGTTTTATATAAAATAGTTGGGAAAATATATAATTTTTATAAAACTATAACATTTATATTTTTAAAAAAGTATTTTGATCAGTAATTTTTATTTTATGGTTCATTATCTTATACAAAATGACAATGCTAATTTTTTATATCTAAAAATTGAAATTCAAAATATTTAATATTTGAATTTACATATAATTTTAAATATAAATGATATTTAAATATATTTTATAATTTTTTTAAAAAGATTGGAATTATTTTTATTTTTTCCTAAATATGATATATGCTTACAAAAACCATCTTGAATTTTATCTCTAGAAAAAAATAGTATATTCATATCAAAATAAAGATACATAATATGTAGAATAATATGAAATAGGACTTTAAACATTTACTTCATCACATTACTTGACATCTTATATGTGGATGATGGGACTTTGTTTCTAGATTTATATTTTGAAATTGAATCTTCACTTATACATCATGTTTGTCCTTTATTATTTCAAACCATGATTTTTATTTTTAGATTATTGTTCAATGTATATCCGGGAACAATGAAGAATATATTTTTAAAAATTTTGATTCCACTATCCATGTAATAAATTTCTTTTTATGAACATTGGTTAAATCATTTCAGGTCAATGTACATGCATATCCTTTTTGAAAGTCGATCATTATTATATTAGAATTTTGAAAAATTACTGTTTAAATATTTGAAAGATATATATTTTTAGTTAATTTCACCCTAACATATTATATATTGGATTTCATTGTCATACTAATATCTAATGATATGTGATAACCAATGAGTTCCTCAACCAAATTTTTTTCACTTTATTAGTATAATAGATTATGGTGACATTAGGAGATTAGTTACATGATAATACCAAATGGATTTTCCCAATGATATATTCAATAGAAATAGAAACACCATGATATTTTTATATTATATATATCATTAAATTAATTAATCATTTCATTGATAAATAAAATAGGTAAAATAGATAAATATTTAATATCTTATACATACATATCAAATTGGGTATATTTAATATGCATGTTACATCATGAATAACATCAAAAAGTATAAAAATATCATGATAAATATTAAATGTTTAAATTTTGTTAAATTAATTTTGGTATAGTCCATAATGAAATGATTTCATTGAATTTATATGTAGTAAAAATGAGTAAATTTATGATATGGGTCCTTATATATTATTTTTTAGTTATATGAGTCCAAAATTGTATAATTTTCAGTTATATGGGATCTGAAATAAATTTAATTAATATAGAGATATGAGTTTTTCCATAACCATAATCATCTCAATCAATAAATGTACAATGAACAAAGGTTATGACGACCACCATTTCTCTTGGAAAATTATTTTTTTAAAAAATGTATTTTTTAATAAATTCGGTTAATGAATTATTAATTTTAAAAAATAAAATTTATATAATTTTAAAATGAAGATATTTAAAAATCAAAAAACACTTACTTTTCACAAAATATATATTAGAATTCCATAAAATGGAAATAGTTGTAGGGGTGAATTGATAGTTAGAAATTTAATAGAAAACACACAAACATTAAAATATCTATTGAAATGACGAATGAAGTAAAATTGAAATAAGGTTAAATGTTAATCATGTAAAATTAATAATATAAATTGAAGAATAATGTAATTATAAATTTAATATGTTTAATTGATTAAAATAAAATATATTAAATTTTAATATGTGAATTGATGGACAAATTTTTTTCAAAAATGAATGATAGTAGAAGATAAATAAATTAAATGTTTTCAATTTGAAATAGACAAGGTATTTTTTATGCTATTTATAAAATATAACTAAAAGATATAAAAATTATAAGTCTACAATAACATGAGAACCATATTAATTATATGTTTATCTTAAACAATATCTACAACACGAATAATATACCTTAATATTAACATAGTATAATGAAACTAGAAAAAATAATATTTGATCGTCAATGGGAAATCTAGAAACCCCATGAAGAGTATAACCATTCCTTATTAATGATATAATGTGAAACCCAACGACCCTCAAATTAATGGTATAGAGAAATAATTATATAAGATACATGAGGATGATGGATATTTTATAAGAGGAATGTCATGTCACATTTCTAACAATTATCTCAAACAATACGAAGAAATATTAATAGGGACTAAGAAAATAGTAAGAGTGAATGGATTTTGAAATTTTTTAAACATTATATAAGGAGAATTATGAATTATAAAAGAGAAATATTTGAGAGAAAATGATTATTTTGGAGTTTTTGAATTTTCAATTAGATGATCCAGTGATTATTCATGGCCACCAAAGTCTATATTAATAGTCTCCAAAAACCATTGTAGAAATAAAGATATTTTTGTGTCCTTTACATTGAATATACCAATGTTCAACATAATTTTACTACCATATATGTATTTCCGAAATCTATTTGATTGAATCTATAGTGTACATGATATCCTACTCAGTGTAGTATTTGGCCTACCAAATTTTTTTTATAATAATATAATTCTTCTAGATCGATGGAGATCATCGAACGAATGGCCAGTATACTCCTTAAGTCCTCATGGATATAGTGAATCACTTACAACTATATGGTAATCCATCGCTGTGTTGATTAGGGGTTATTTTTTGGAATTTTAAAATTATATCTGGGACAATAGTTTTCTAGTTACACTATACCATCTAGTTGATGTTGTATTCAATATTTTCCTCAACGAAATGTCATCTAAAAATCCTCAATGATCATCCATGTGGTTTTCGCATTTTTGTAACTTGTAAAAATATATATCATTTTATTTTTTACAATTATTCATTTTATTCTAATATGATTTAATCAATATTGTTTAATGTAACATAAAATAAAATATTAAAGACTATATGAGAGTTTAAGATCATTAATATAAATGAACATGTAGATGAAAAATAACAAGAACTGTGACATCTATTTAGTGATAAATGATATGTGCCAACTAAATCCTTGTAATTTCACTTTAAAGATATGTGGATATATTTTTATTACATGGTTCTGTATATTCCTTTTCAATCCATTTTCCCCAATATATTTTTATGTACTTATATAGGAATAAAAATAATATGATATCATTATTTACTGCTAGCTGTACAATGTTCCATATCATGTCTTCAATTTTATATTAGGATCTTATAATTTTATTAATGTGTTAGTGAATTATTATATGAATACCACCTATTGGATATTTATATATTTTTGTATGTCAAAATTATTCATACCATAGTCTGCTGGTAGGCTTGCTGAGTGATAATTGGAATATGGTCTTGCTATATATTTTTTGTTTTTCTGTGGTAGTACGCACCTTTATTGGAGATGTTGATAAAAAATTCTCCCCCATGGTCAATATATCAAAGAACATTCAATGTTATCCTAGATTATCAGGTCATAATAAAATGGTGAGGGATCTAGTATGTGACTTCGTTAATGGGAAATAAAGGGATGAATGTCACCCAATTATAGTGATGGTGATAATTTTTGGGAACCCAAAAATGAAACTTTTGAGTTGAAAGGAGGTCATGGTTGACCTATTGATATATCCATGAAATTTAATTGGTTTATATATTAATCCATTCAAGGGAAGGGATATTGATGCAGGTGACGATGGGACATGTAACCCTGATATTATTGTATCTCTCTTATATTGTGTTAGTATCAAAGGTTTATATAATTAGAGACATTAGAAACAAACCTGAAAGGAATGAAAATTACTATTTGTGTTACATCTTCAACATAAAATTATTCACTTGGTACTGCAAGAATTGTATGGGTGAGTATTGATTTTTTCCAATCATAACGGTAACATTTTTCGAAGCATCTGAAATAATTGAGTCTCTAAAAAATGAAAAATATATGCCATTTGATTTACAAAAACCTTATAATGTGTACATTTTTTTGGGATTAAATAATTGAAAAAAATAATACATATTAGTGCAGTAACACATGTTAGTGCATGATATATTAATTATTTTGAAATTTAAATGAGTCGCATCAGGTCTACATAAATGTATTTCATAAAACACACAATATAAAATAGATTTTTGTTTTCGTAATGTAGTGACATTGGTAAATAAAAATTCCATTTATGTTCAACATTTGATGATTTTGTTTCTATTTTCGGTTAATGATGGAATTACAGACACCAATTTTCTCATCAATTAATGATATGAGATGACACTATGGACCCACATTACCAAGGTATGTGTTAAGAGGGGTTGCTTGAAGATGAAAGTTCAAAGTACACAATGTTCTAAAGGATGTGTTGTTTCTATGACCACACATTTTATGGGGAATTATTTCATTCTATTAGAATCTGTTATATATATTTATTTAATATTCATGAATCCCTAAAATATTCCAATGATTAATTTTTTTAAAATGTTAATAATTGATCATCATCATAAGTTGTTGAAAACCTCAATATGCACTTTAATTTCCCCTTTTACTCATATTCTCTAGTGATTCCAAAATAAGGTTCTATAATTTAAATAAAAATTTTTGGGAACTAATGAATTTAATTGCATTCAATGAGGTGATGGGTTATCATTGAGTTGCAAAAAAAAAAAAAGATGGTTTTCCAATGTGTCCTTATAATGCAATCAGATTGAATATATTTTGGGGCCAATGAATGGGTCACATAAAAACATCTAAGGATATGTGAAATGGGCCAAAACATTTTTTAAACATCTTTTATTTAGTAATTATTGATTATTTATTCAAAATAAGTTAGGTGTTGGAGTAATCCATGGGTAAACCATTCTTATCAAAACTGAATATGATACCATCTTGTGAAGCTTTTGTTGGACACATAATGAATATGGATTTAATTGGTAGATATAATCCCATTGTGATTATTTAATTCAAGAATAATATATATAAGAATCACATAATTAATTTAGATATCGATCTGGGGGGAATAATTTAATTTTTTATATAGCCCAATATGACGATTCCCTTGAAATTGTGGCTCTAGAAAAATGGATGGGCAAGATAACGGGAAAAAATAAATTTATGGGAATAATGTAGTTTAATCGATATTAAATATTTCATGATTATTATGTATATATGATTTATTATATTGTTTTTTATTCATAAGGTGGAATCCTATGTACCTTATTTAGACATGATTCAAATAACACATAATTTTTATGACATAATTTATGTCTATTTTGAATAACTATACAATGATGTTTAATGTTACGTGGAATGGAAATTATCATGTAATATCTAATCATGATAATATGATTTCTATGATGTGAAATGATGAATAAATATATGATTGAGTGTGAATTATGCATCTAGGTCTACTTGTATTCATTTCTCTAATACATCAATGGAACAATAATATTATTTATTGAATTATTTATTTATGATTTTATATATATAGGAGGCCAATATTGGAATAATTTTGGTGATTTTAATGTAGTTATTAACTATAAATTCATATCACAAATTATTCCATCTATTTTTGATAAATATGTTATGGATGTATGGGCCTTTTTCATGAGAAAGTGTTATATAATTTGAATGGATCATCGGTAATAAGGAAAACCATTTTAGGTATCCTTCATCATTAGATTGAATAATCAAAATGAACCATCCTGGTTCCATTTTGAATAATCATGGGACCATATATCAATATTTAATTCATTTAGTTAATGGTATTTTAATAAATAATTTTATGTATTTAAATGGTTAATAGTTCTAATTCAGAATTTTTTTTGATATATTTAATTTTTTATGTAATGAAACCACAAATAAGCTGAAATGGAATTAATATATTTGAATATATTAGATTAACAAATCATTAAGTTGAGACACAAAGACGAACAACATAAGAGCATGAAAATTCATAGTCTTACCTCAATATTGAATAGATATGGCAATAATCCATTACATGAAACTGATGGAAAATAAAGGAACAAATCACATGGAACATAGAGATGAAATTATTAATAATTTATTCCTTACATGTTATGAATAAATTAAATGGGATGAACTGAAGAATATTTGTGAAGTGAAGAAAACTCTGGGGGGAAAAGAATTGACAATTACATGTCGTGTAATCACTACCCGTTGTGTGAATTGTCTAACAGAACCAAATCTACTAGATTCATTATATCTTCAAATACTAACAAATTTTATGAATCAACACTAAAATGAACAGTTTTTTACCAATATGAAATTATAATTAATGCAATTGAATCCCCATAGATTTCTACAAATAATATTTTAATGTATCACTCATCTGATTTAATTATATTCATTGTTGTTATGATCAAGTATGGCTACTATCATGATTCCTGAAATATAATCTCTATTTTACAACCCCATTATCGATATGATTAGGCATTGAACATAGGTGAATAAATATTAATGATAATTATTAATGTTTTATTATATTTTATTTCTATTTTAATTTTATTTGTTTATTTTTTTCAAATGTCATTTCTCTTATCATTGTTTTTTAGTCAACCATTAATCACCATTGCATGATCAGTGAGGGAGTGATTATTTAATTTAATTGAATAATGATCAACTCAGATCATGATCACTTGTTAGATTACATATTGTGTTTAAATATGGTTCTGAGATACCTTAATAACTACCATTTTCAGTAACATTTCCATTTCAAATATGGAATATTATTGATTTTGGGTTTATATACTATGACCATTGGATTTACCTAACTATGTTCTGAAACATATGATAACATTACCATTATTTTACACATCGGTAAATCATTAACCTTAATTATCAATTAATCAGTACATTTTATTAATTTTATTCACTCCAAATAAATCATCATATATTCAATCAATATAATAAGTTTTGATTCATTCAATAAATATTTTAGGTTTATTTAATTAAATTCATATTTTCTCCAACACTATCTCTATGGGGTTGACCTTAGAATTTAATTTCCTATACTACCATGTAGTTTAGTGTTTTTTCGAATCATGTATTACATTTCTATATTTGGAAAGCCTATGCGAATTAACAATGCCTATAGGGATATCAGTACTTATTCCCACAAGGGAATTTCATCCTCCCATGTTCATGACAATATCCATGAGATGGAAATTTATAATGGTGGTAGTGTGGGATCCATTATGATTTTAAAATTGATTACTTCAAGTGGGATTCCATATGTATCCTAGATTATCTAATAGAGAAGAAATCCATCACTAATCCTAGAGTGCATACACAAGTTTTTACTTATAGGGACCATTTTTATCATAAAAAATTAATATTGTTACCAATTTAATGGTTTTTAAATATTGGGTATGACATATTGGATACTCCTTTTATCATGATAATAAAACATTTATTGTGTTTACACTAGTGTGCATTCCTTGATCATGTGGGTCAGGTGGTTTTATTAGAGGATTTGAATAATCTATTTAAAATTTTAAATGATGGTGATACGAATTTATGAAGTTCTTTTCGGTTTCCAAAATATGTATATATAGATTTTATGATAGTGGTTACATTGGGTTGTATACCACAATAATATCCTGGGGTTCTGTGAATTATATTTTATAATAAATGTAATCATTTTAATGTACATCATTACATAATACACTATGTTTAAATTGTATAACATACAACTCTAATTTAACATATGTTATAGAAAATACCATATTTGGATCTCTTTATATATAACATTATGTTTATCCAGTGTTACACACAATACAGTGTTTAAAAGAAACATGTTATATTATTAAAATATTATTATATCATTATTATCATCTATCATTTGGAATTGAGGGTATGAATAAGATTCAATAAATTATGGAAATTTGTTTTTAAAACATGTATATATAAATAACTATATTTTAAGTAATTAATGAAAAATTAGAAAACAAATATATTTGAAAATAAATAAAATATTTTTCTAAAATACCAATTTCATGGGAGAAATCATATTTTACAAAAATAAATTAAAAAAACAAATATAAGTGTATTTTTTAATGAAATATATATATTACAGACCCAATTAACTCGTTATAATTAATATTTTTTATTTTATAGGAAGTGATAAGAATATATATATATATTTAGCTTAAAACGCTATTTTTATAAAAAAACTGTTTTATCTCATTTTTTCATAGTTATTTTAATGTTTTTTAAAATAACAATAATATATTTTATAAAATAATTTTACAATTTTTTATTATAAATTAAAAATTATATTATATTGAATTTTGATAATTTTATTGAACAATTAAAGTTATTTAAAAATAAATAATTCAAATTGAAAACTACGAATTTATTTAAATAATTATAAATATATATTTT
Organism: Viscum album; assembly: GCA_963277665.1. NCBI lineage: Eukaryota > Viridiplantae > Streptophyta > Magnoliopsida > Santalales > Viscaceae > Viscum > Viscum album. Next base: position 2,029,236,515 of record OY728120.1, on the reverse strand, counting down.
ATTTTAAACTAGTTTTCTATTAGAATTTATATAATTACATATAATATATACATATTAAAACAATTTATATAACATTAATAATTTTCATATTTAAATTTTATATAATAACATTAAAATCATTGGATCATTTTCTCTTTGAAACTCAACATTCTCATTACATATGCGGGAATAATTTTAAATTTTATTATTCCATTAATGTGAATTTAATTTTATAAAATTTATTACATATTATGAGTTATAATAATAAATATTTGGTACTAAGTTCAACATAATTTTGGTGTTTAATAATTAGTAAATGAAATAAAAATTAATTAATGTAGTTTAAGTTAAATTTAGTCTTTTTCACATTACATGCTCTTGTATTCTAAATAACATTGAAAAAAATTTAATTTTTAATTGAAAAATATTAGTTAGATATACCAATTATTAATTCATTATTTAATATATTAATAGTTATTTTATTGTACAAATAATTATTTAATTATCAAGGTAAAAATCTAATTACTATGGTGGAAACTGAAGTGGTAAAATGGAAAAACATAAAGGCTATAGAATTAAATGTTTTAAACGCGTGTTTTTTATAGTAGTGGTTCGTATAGACCATATAATATCTATTGTAATTTATTTATCAATTTTTCTATACCACTTTATAAACGAGATACCTTCCATTAGAGAATAATTTTGAGTATTTTAAAAAATGGAACTCCTACTCAACTGTAACAGGGACCTCACACCCCTTATTTCTTTACACCTCTCATCTCATTTGTAATGACCAACCAAGAACCAAATAACCTTACATCTTCCATCCCCTCATCCAGGGTGCCATATTTTATTCATAAATACTACATTGGAAGGCTTGTAGATTAAGCATAAAGAGAATACCTGATGAAGAGGTAATGTTCTTCAATGGGATTTGTTTGTTTTCTCTTCCAACTCGTTAAATTATTATATAATATTTAAAACATAATTCAATTGTTATATTAAAAATAATTTTATTTTTACATAAATTTTTGTTTATATATTGTGGTAATGTCCTAAAACTATATCCACTTCCCAAAAATTGGTTATGAAATCATTGCTCGTCTGTACAAAAGGCTACCACCATGAAAACTAATGTCATTCATTTTTCCATTTCATGTGTTCTTGGTATTTAATAATGACAGATTTTAACATATATTATTTTCCATGTATTATATCTTGATATTATATGTGTTATTTTCGATACAAGGCACTGGGTCAACCTGTGATTCCATTCCATATGTTCCCAAAATAATATTATGAAATATATTAAATTGAATTTTCACAATGTAATCGTAAAAGATGGAATAAATCCCAAAAAATGGGACCATATAAAAATTCTAAGGGCACTGTTGAGTTCTTAAAATGGTATTTACTCCTACGAGTTACTTCACATTAGTAGGTACATGATGTTTTTGGAACAACTTCATTGGAGTAATTAAATGAAATAAATTAATGTCGAAAACACAATTGTTCTTCCAAAAATATTATTATATCATTGTTATCATTTATCATTTGGAATTGAGGGTATGAATAAGATTCAATAAATTATAGAAATTTGTTTTTATCATATTTATATATAAATATCTATATTTTATGAAATTAACTAAAAATTAAAAACCAATATATTTGAAAATAAATTAAATATTTTTCTAGAATACTATTTTAATGAACGAAATCATATTTTACATAAATAAATTAAAAAAACAAATTTAAGTGTTTTTATAAATGAAATATATATATTATATACCCAATTAACTCATTAGAATTCATATTTTTTATTTTATAGGTAGTGATAAGAATATATTTATATTTTTCTCTTAAAAACTATTTTTCTAAAAAACTATTTTATCACAATTTATCATTGTTATTTTAAATATTATTAAAAAATTTAGATAATATATTTTAAAAAATAATTTTAAATTTTTTATAATAAATAAAAAATTATATTTAATTGAATTTTGATACTTTTGTTGAACGATTAATTTTTAGTAAAAAATTATGAATTATAATTGAAAACTATAATTTCATTTAAATTATAATTAATATAAATTTTATTTTAAAGTTGTTTTATATTAGAATAAATTAAATTACATATATATATAAATATTAAAACAACTTATATATCGTTAATAATTTTCATATTTAAATTTTATATAAAAACAATAAAATCATTGGATCACATTCTCTTTGAAACTCAACATTATCATTACGTATGAGGAAATAATTTTATATTTTATTAATCCATTGATGCAAATATAATTTTATAAAATTGATAACATATTTTGAGTTATAATAATAAATTTTGGGTACTACATTCAACATAATTTTGTTGTTTAATAACTAATAAAGGAAATACAAATTAGTAAATGTAGTTTAAGTTAAATTTATTCTTTTTCAATTTACAAGCTCTATTTTTCTATATAACATTGAAAAAAATATAATTTTTCATTGATAAATTTTAGTAAGATATAATATTTATTAATTAATTTTTATATATATTAATAGTAATTTTATTTCACACATAATTATTTAATTACCAAGGTAAATAACTAATTACTATAGTGGAAACTAAAGTGGTAAAATGGAAAAAACATGAAGGCTATAGAATTAAATGTTTTAAACCTGGGTTTATTTTATGATGGAGTTCTATATAGACCATATAATATTTATAATAATTTATTTATAATTTTTTCTGAACCACATTCCGAATGAGATACCTCCCATTTGTTAACACTTTTGAGTATTTTAATAAATGGAACTTCTACTCATCTATAACAGGGCCCTCACACCCCTCATTTCTTCGCTCATTTCAACTCATTTGTAATCACCATCCAATAACCAAATAACCATACATCTTCAATCCCCTCATCCAGGATGCCATATTTTATGCATAAATACAACATTTTAAGGATTTTAGATCAAACATATGGAGGATACCTAATGATGAGATAATGTTCATCAACGGGAATTTTTAATTTGATTCTTCTTCCAACTCGATAAATTATTATAAAATATTTAAATTATTATTCACTTTTTATATTGGAAATAATTTTATTTTTACATATATTGATTTTAATATGTTGAGGTACTATCCTAAAATAATATCCACTTCCCAAAAATTGGTTATGAAATCATTGTGCGTATGTACAATTTTCTACCACCATGAAAACTAATGTCATTCATTTTTCTATTTCATGTGTTCTTGGTTGGTAATAATGATGGATCTTAACATCTATTATTTTCCATGTATTATTTCTTGATATTATATTGGATATTTTCCAGAAAAGGCACTGAGACGACCTGTGATTCAGGTCCATATGTGCCCAAAATAATATTTTCAAATATATTAAATATACTAAATTGAAATTTCACAATGTTATTGTAAAAGATGGAATAAATCCCAAAAAATGGGACCATATTTAAATTTTAAGAGCACTGTTGAGTTCTTAATGTGGTATTTACTCTTTGGAGTGACATTATATTAGTAGGTACATGCTGTTTTTGAAACAACTTAAGGGTTGTAATTAAATGAAATAAATTAATGCCGAAAACACAATTGTTCTTCCAAAAATATTATAAAATCATTGTTATGATCTGTCATTTAGAATTGAGGGTATGAATATGATTCAATAAATTATGGATTTTTTTTAACACATGTACATATAAATAACTATATTTTAAGAAATTAATTAAAAATTAGAAAAAAAATATATTTTAAAATAAATAAAATATTTTTCTAGAATACTAATTAAACGAGAGAAATCATATTTTACATAAATAAATTAAAAAAACAAATATATGTGTATTTTTTAATGAAATATATATATTATATACACAATAAACTCATTCAAATACATATTTTTTGTTTTATAGGTAGTGATAAGAATATATATATATATATTTCTCTTAAAACAATATTTTTCTAAAAAACTATTTTGTCTCATTTTTCAAAGTTTTTTTAAATTTTTTTAAAATATATATATAATATATTTTAAAAAATAATTTTAAATTTTTTATAATAAATTAAAAATTATATTATGATGAATTTTGATAATTTTATAGAACGATTAAATTTTAGATAAAAATAAGAAATTCTATTGGAAAACTACAATTTAATTTAAATTATTATAAATATATATTTCATTTTAAACTGGTTTTATATTAGAATTAATTAAATTACATATATATATACATATTAAAACAACTTATATAACTTTAATAATTTTCAAAGATAAATTTTATATAGAAACATTAAAATCATTGGATCATTTTCACTTTGAAACTCAAAATTTTCATCATGTATGCAGTAATAATTTTATGTTTTATTATTCCATTATTACGAATTTAATTTTATAAAATTGATTACATATTTTGAGTTATAATAATAAATTATGGGTACTCCGTTAAATATAATTTTGGTGTTTAATATTTATTAATGGCAATAAAAATTAATAAATGTTGTTTAAGTTAAGTTTAGTCTTTTTCAATTTATAAGCTCTTTTATTCTAATTAACATTTAAAAAAAATAAAACTTTTAGTTGATAAATTTTAGATAGATATAAAAATTATTAATTTACTATTATATATATTGATATTATATTTATTTTACACATAATTATTTAATTACCTAGGTAAAAAACTAATTACTATTGTGGAAACTAAAGTGGTAAAATGGAAAAAACATAAAGGATATAGAATTAAATGTTTCAAACGTGTGTTTCTTTCCAGGTGGAGGTTTGTATAGACTATATAATATCGATAATAATTTATTTATCATTTTTTCTATACCATATTATGAATGAGATACCTCCCATCAGTGAACACTTTTGAGTATTTTAAAAAATGGCACTACTACTCAACTATAACTGCGCCCTCACACCCCTCATTTCTTCACACCTCTCAACTCTTTTTTTATTGACCAAAAAAGAACCAAATAACCTGAAATATTCAATCCCCTAATCTATGATTCCTTATTTTATGAAAAAATACAACATTGGAAGGATTGTAGATCATACAAAATGAGGATACCTGATGAAGAGGCAACGTTCATCAATGGAATTTTTATTCTGTTTCTTCTTCCAACTAATTAAATTATTATAAAATATTTAAAATATAATTCACTTGTTAGATTTAAAATAATTTTATTTTTACATACATTGGTGTTTATATATTAAGGTAATGTCATAAAACAATATCCACATCCCAATAATTGGTTATGAAATCATTGCTCGTCTGCAAAATAGTCTACCACCATTAAAACTAATGTCATTTATTTTTCCATTTCATGTATTATTGGTTGGTAATAATGATGGATTTTAACATATATTATATTCCATGTATTATTTCTTGATATTATATGTGTTATTTTCTAGACAAGGCACTGAGACGAACTATGATTCAAGTCCATATGTGACCATAATAATATTTTGAAATACATTAAATATATTAAATTGAATTTTCACAATGTTATCGTAAAACATGGAATTAATCCCAAAATATGTGACCATATTTAAATTCTAAGGGTATTGTTGAGTTATTAAAATGGAATTTACTCCTAGGAGTGACTTCACTTTAGTAGGTACATGCAGTTTTCGAAACAACTTCATGGGAGTAATTAAATGAAATAAATGAATGCCGGAAACACAATTGTTATTACAAAAATGATCCAAAATCCACGTAGGTTGTTTTTTAATATTTATTTTTCCCCAATATAAATTCTTATTATGGAATTTAATTAATTCATTGACATACTGATTAGTAGACTATGCATATTGTGGGGAAGTTTTGTTGTGTGGATTTTATCCCGATAATTCATTAGAATTATTAATATTACATTTATTTTCAGAAAACCATAAATCATGATCTATATGAAAATAAATCGATTTAAATACCTATTATCCATTATTTTATAATTTTACAATTCATTGTTAATCATGGGGAGTCATCATTTTTCTGAAATATTGACATATCATAATCAATCAATCATTATGCACCAATTTCATGGGAGAATAATTTGATACCATAGATTTGGGATCTATAAATCACAAAGGATGTCTGATGATAAAAGTGTTGCTGAATCCGAAGAGAATGGACATTCTATTTTGCATTCTTTGTCCTTATTTAGAGAATAATGATTAATGATTCTTATATCTTTTTTATGAGTATATTTTATAGAATAAAACATTATAAGTTGATGGAAAAGCTCAAATGGGGTGATTTATTTAATTTTATAGTTATGACATCAACGGATTTGAAGTTGGGCAATGGTATGAGGATTATGAAAAATGTAGTAGGAATTATGAAAAAAATATTCTATGTGGTGTGTAATACAAATCTACATGTTCTATAGGGCCCTATAGGATGTGGAGATAGACTTATGGCCAGATTTTAGGATCACAAGAAATTTTAACCATGTCACATAGTATTTGAACCCTTCTATGAGGATTGTGGTGTACTTTTTGGAGTACATTGACATGGGATAAAACACACGACAAAATAGCATGTCGGGTACATGTACACAGAGACAACATGGTGTAAACATGATGGTACTCAGACACAACCTTGGTGCACATAAACTACCAAGAAACATTGGAATGAGACATTGTTTCTCTAAAAATCGTGTACTACATCTAAATACAGTGTATTATTAAAGTATATTTCATGTGTGGAATTTTCAAATAATTAGAAAATGGGATATCTAGACATGTCTTGTACCACATATATCACGTCATATTTCCCCTTCATGAGAGTTTATAGATATTATTTTTCATAATATGTACTACTATTTGATTAATTAATTATTTTTATTCCATTCCCACAAAGGAACAATGTGGAATTACATCCATATCATATGATCTTGATCCCCTCTATAGGTATTGTTATTGCTAGTGCTCTAGTGTCCCAATGTGATTCACCAGTGTGATGTTATAACACATTTGTTCTGTAGATTTATTTTTTCAGTATCATCATTGCCTCCATGTGTATGATTTTGAACCTACATATTGAATTCTATATCCTTCTAGAAGTTGAATAATTATCATATGATCCCATAAATTGGGTGTTTGTACGGATTAGGCTTGTGGTGTCCTGCTATGATTCTGTGTATGATCCCCTATAAATGTATTAGGTTATTTTTAGACCAATGAGAATTAATTTGGAGTGTAAGAATGAGATATATATATTTGACAGTTTACTATGATTATATCATGGATCACATAGTGGCTTATAAAAAAACGAGCATTTATTCAACTAGAATAATATGGATCGTAGTTGGTTACATCTTCATGGAGGAATTGTATCTTTATTAAGTATATATGGGTTTTTCTATTACACGATGATTGATAAATTATTATTTTTTTGATGAATAAACACGGTTCTTCATAATTTTTTTTCGAGGAGTCCTAATGAGTATTGTAATACTCACAGATGTATGGGTATTCCTTGTATGTGTCATTTCATATGTGGGAAACAACACTTTCGATGGTGTCATGGGGGACAAGGAGTGGGTGGAGAATTGTTAGTGGTTGTTATACTTATGTGTGTATCTGGAAATTTCATTTGTCTTAGATTTCTATCTTGGACCATGTTGGACATGTTATAGTTTTTGGTTACGTTGTATTTGTAAATTTAACTACTTTTAGTACTCTATTGTAATACATTGTTATAGGATATTAGATAAATACATGCATTTTTCAGTTCATTTAAATTTCACCATATTTTTATTATAGAGATTGTGTGTATAGTTAATTTTGGATAATGTTCCCTATTTGTGAGATATTCCTACCCAACAACAGTGGCCATCACCTAACATATTAATCCATGGATTATGGTAGTGACAGGTTGGAACATTTCTAGTCAAGTTGGGATAAATTGTTATTATAGGTGATCAGTTCTCCATTAGAAATGGATTCAACAAGATCGATTAAGAGAAACAATATTTTGTGATTTGAGTTTGGCATTCTGGATAGTGAACCTACAATTAGTGTGGCAACTGATGTATGTATACAAAGGGTATTATATCAACTATTTCTGACATGGTGCATGTAACCATTTATTGCATGGATGTTTTGGGTACATGTTAAAAATTGCTATGTTTTTTATCAATGTTTTTGAGTCATCATTACAGATATACTATTTTTACTATGCTATATATTTTTCTTAATTTCTAAATTCCACCACATAGTCATCCAGGAAAGAATTCCTTGCATTATAGTGATACTGATATACTATTTATGAGGCATAAATATAGGGGACTGAACTAGAGACATTACCTCCGGGTAGTTTACCAGTTATTACAAAACATTTTGATCATTAGTTAGAACATGATGTTCCCATTAAGGATGTGTGAAGGTTTTTTGTGTTGAACAAATTTTAAATGTTGAGAAATCCAAGGATTCTAGGTGAAACAGAGACATAGGTGGATGAGGACAAGTAAGGGGTGTCACTCATGATTTCCTCCTGGTTGGGATGATGTCTAATCATATGAAATTCATCATTTTGATTCTTCTGAATGGATATTATAGGTGATTGTGCAGATTGTTAACTCATTTACACAAAGATACAACTATTTATTGGATATAATTTGAGGGTATCATCTATGTGGAGTTATATATAGGAACTTTGTGACTGGTACATATATTGATATTCTTTCTTTGAAACAATGTAGCATGACAGTGGGAGAGTACTCTGCGATAATTACTTATCTCTTGTGTTTCACCTTTGATAGTGTACGAGATTAGTTTTTCTGTTATGGCACCCTAGAGCATGGGTTTGCACGTGGACATCAGATGTTCAATGGTATGTATTTTCATTTCTATCTATGTTGTAGTGGTTCAGAATGACTTATTGTTGGTGGATTTTTGGCATAGTAAACATACTCTATAGGGGAGATTAATGGGAACCCAGGAGATGAGACTTCAGTATAATGTAGCAAACAGTTGCAAAAAGGATCCATTCAGGTTAGATAAATCTATAAAAAATCTCAGGACAGAGTTCTAGTAGTGCAAGGCTCTATGGGTGGCTCATATCCAACAAGGGAAAATAATGTTTATCCAGTGATGGTCAGTTATATCTGGCTCGAGAATGTTCGACACATTGTACAACTAATCATGAGATGGTTTAGGGACTCAAAGGAAGAAAATGTGGTAGGAGAAGGAATGTGTTTAGCTTATTAGACATGCCATAGGGTTCAAAAGCATATCATGGGATAGTCAAAGGTTTGGCATATTAACACCACCACGATTATGTGTTCCATGTTTGGCTAAGGGAGCTGGTTAGATAGGTTGAGTCCACCAGTAGTCTATGGAGGCCTATGACCCTGAGCCTCTAGGGAAGATATGAAAATAAAATCTATGTCGTTTATACTTTATTTTATGTATTGACATACAGAAAATATATATTTATTCCTGGCCAATTGTTCTATCAGATGCATTGATATTACAATATATCCATTGTCTATATCCTTCTGTTAGAGACTCTGTAATGAGACAACCCACCAATTCTACACATGTGCTGATAATAAAAACAGTCACTTGGAGGAATGAGTTTTATATTGATTCCCTTTTTTCAGAAAAGAGGCCATATAACCTCATCTTTGGTATAAACTAGTTATCTATCGTTCAATCCAAGATTGGAATTTTTTAATAAGAGGATGTTGTGTGTCTGTAGGGTCAGATCAAAATATTACTTTGTGATTGACAATCCAAACATGGTATTGATCTATGATATCATGACCATGACATAATGATATTCATTATTCATGCGAATGGGAATGTAGTTGAGGAATCTCTAAATACTAGATCCTATTTTCAATTGTTGGCCGAGCTATCAGTTCTTTTAGCCTTGGTGATGTTTTTTTCATGGAAAAGGAATGACATTTATATCTTTAGATGATGGTGGTTACCCCGCTAAATTTATATTTTTAATGGATTCAGGCACTGAGACACCGAATTTATGACCATACAAAGTCATATATCCTATGGAAATGCTTATGATGGATATTTTGAAGGAGGGTTGGACTCTATACATTTAATAGGATGTACAATGGTAACTTTGATTTTGTGGGATTAGGTGACGAGGTAGATTAATAAATCCACATTTTTGATATATCTATTTATGAAATATATTTAACAGGACCTCTAATGTTAGTTTTTGGGGCCATGAATAAGAAATTGAGTTTCACAGTTTTTCCCACAATTCCTTACTTATCAAGATGTGATGGTTAATCACTATGTTATATTAGTTGTTGATCAACCCCTTGAGTTGACAGAGTGAAAGTGTTATGGGATTTCAATGGACATGATAATTGGATTACCACATAGATACACGGTACACTATTTAATATGGGGGATTGTAGACAGATTGACCATATTGGCCCAAATCCTTTTGATTTGAGAGTAAAGTTTAGTAGAGTGTTTGGGATAACTCTCTATACAGGATATAGTCGGACTCCATTGAGTTCCCTCAATGTTAATATATGACATTGTTTATGTCTTCACATATCAGTTATATAGATGATTACATGAAGACATTGGATCTTATTTATACATATGCATAATCCTTCACTGCTATAGGGAAGGCCCTATAGTTCCAACAATCTAGGTCTTGGAGGAAATGTTGTTTGTTTCATGTCTATCATTGGCCTTAGATGATAATATCAAATAAGATGGCATAGTTTGTATACAAGAAAAACTATCATTATTCTATTGGTGTGGTCATATTCTATTATCTGTATGGATGACCCTATAGGTAACCACATATTTGGACTAGTCGATGTGAGTCAGCACTCATGTGACCAAATTTCATTCATGTTAATCAAGGAAGATGTAGATCATCTAGGGGTGGGTGGATACTATATGAAGCTGGCATAAGCCTTATGCAGATTGACGATAGATACCTCTAGAGTTTTAGGAGGATGACCATGTGTAATAAATGGTCATGAATATAATAACTAGGTCATGGTGATATCACAGAAACCCCACCTTAACGTGGTCATTTGGTCCCAGCCCTCTAGGAACCACTAGTTTCCCAACAAACATGTGGTCCCCACCCAAGGATCCTCCCACATGCCTTAACAGTTCTTCTGACTAATGGAAGTCCCCACAGGCCAATACATTTCTTTTCCAGTGAGTTGTGTCCTCACACACACACAACCTGAGAAACATCTCAGAAGGTCACCCATCCTGATCACTACTCCAGGAGAATCATGCATAACTGTGGAGTTCTAATCATACATGCTCTCGAAAAAGAAGGTGAAACGTGTTGACAAGAGTGATATCATCTAGTCATTTAACCCTTTATCATTTGGGGGTGTTACAATAACCCCCTTTATAGATCACAACGTCCTCATTATGTGCCCTACATCTCAACCCAGTTAGTGCACCACACTTAAGGTTGGGTACCACATCAGATTCAAAATGTAACAACTAGGTCACTATGATATCATTGACACACCACCTTAACATGGTCGTCAGGTCCTGGCCCTCCCGGAACCACTAGTTTCCCTGCAAACATGTGGTCCCCAACCAAGTTTCCACCAACATAACTGAACGGGTCCTCTGACTAATGGAAGTCCCCACAATTCAACACATGTCTTTTCCAATGTACTTTGTACACACTCACACACACCCTGAGAAATATCCCAGATGGTCACCGATCATAATCACTACTTCAGTCTAATCAGGCTTAATTGTGATGTTTTAATGATACAATCTACAAGAAAGTATGGTTCACCTTGTTGACATGAGTCATATTATTTAGTCAGTTATACCTCTATAATTTGGGGGTATTACAATAACGTGGTAGCAGACACACTCAGCAGGCTATCTAACATATAGTTGCTAGGAGAGGCGACAGAGCAGCTGTCTACTTTACTGATATCCTTTATCGATAGAGATGCATCAACCATCCTTCGGGCTCTTGTAGTTACTCCTTCATTTCTTCAGCGAGTCAGAGAGGCACAACATGGGGACACTGACTACCAGACATGGCTTCCTCAAATACCAACAGGACATGCACCTGATTGATTTTTTTGAAGTTGGGGAGAACGTCATTCTCTACAGAGGACGTACCACGGTACTAGTGTCACTTCAAGAGGATGTGTTGAGGGAGTTCCACACATCCGAATGTTACAAATGAGTCCCGATGACAACATAGATACCCTTCCATAACATGGTCGTCGGGTCCTGGCTCTCCATGAACCAGAAGTTTCCCTGCAAACACATGGTCCCCACCCAAGGGTCCACTCACATGCTGGAACAGGTCATCTGACTAATGGAGTACCAACATGCCAACACATGTCCTTTCCAATATGCTTTGTCTTCACTCACACACACCCCAAGAAACTTTCCAGAAGGTCACCATCCTGATCATTACTCCAGGACAATAATGGTTAACATTGGAGTTCTAATCAGAGAGGCTCCCAAAAATGAAGGATCAACATGATGACATGAGTCATATCATTTAGTCATTTTACCCTTTATCATTTTTGGGTGTTATAATAACCCCCCTTGTAGAGCACAATGTCCTCGTTGTGGGACCTACATCTAAACATAGGCAGTGCACCACACTTAAGGCTAGGTACCACCACTGATACCAAATGTAACAACTAGGTCCCAGTGATAGCACAGACACCCCACCTTAACATAGTCGTTAGGTCCTAGCCCCCCAAGAACATAAAGTTTCCCTGCAAACACGTGGTCCCCACTCAAGGGTCCACCCACATGCCTATGTGGTTCATCTAACAAATGGAATTCCCCATAGGCCTACACATGTCCTTTCTAGTGTGATGTGTCCTCACTCACACAAACCCTGAGAAACTACCCAGAAGGTCACCCATCCTGATAACAACTCTAAGACAAGCACGGTTACCTGTGGAGTTCTAATCAGAGAGACTCTCTAAAAGGAAGGTGCACCTTGTTGACACGAGTCATATCATTTACTAATTTAACCCTATATCATTTGTGGGTGTTACAATACACTATTTCATCATATAAAAAAATGATCAGAGTCCTATGTTCAGTGCTATAACCGATTCCTTTGATTCCATTTTTTCACGACCCGTTCCGCGGGTCCTGTTCCGTGACTACCACAAGCCTGCCTTCCATAGGCCAGAGGCTGGAGACTAGCACCAAAGGCTTAATTCCCTAAAAATGGGAAGTCATTGACTTTGTAACCTATAAACTCACACAACAGAGCATACATCATAATACAAAATATGATGTAAACTGTAAAAAAAAAGAGTAATGAAAAGTAAAAGGGGCCGGAAATACAATCCCAATTGTAATGTACAAAGATACTGGAAGAACATGTATAATTGGAGAAAGTAAAAAATATGTGTTGGGTTATCCTCTAGAATTCCTACGTAAAGGGTAGGTATTGATAGCCTCCTCAACACTCCACGTTCTTCAGTATCCTTCGTGTAGCGACTCTTCATAAGGTCCACCTCCGTGTACCGTCTAGTCCTGGTACTCTCAACCTCAGTTAGTGATGTCTGTCGTCTACAACCAACATAATAATGTGAGAGCATATCCCATGTAGGGGTGAGTATAACGATACTATATAGGGACCCCGATAACCTCAAGGTCTCACAACATCCAACAACGATAAACCACCAAGTAATATATGAACAGATAACGTTACATAGGTATATTCCCATACATATACCTCTATTATCATGTTATCCATCTGAATCATGGAGAAAACAAAAATGTTCTGACTCAGATCAACCAGGATTTTATCCACATTATCGAAACCACGACTGCTGGAGAACACATCCTCTTTCAATGACAGTGGACCTATCTAGACACCAAGCATTCTTCCCACTAGCCATGTACTACTAAGGTACTAATCCAGTAGCTTGTGGAGCAGATCCTTCCAGTGATGAGAGGGCAGAGTGCAAAGACCATGTTGCTGGATGACACCTAACGAATACTGACTGATTCGACTCGGTGTGACTCGACTTGCCATGTGGGGAGTGCATTGGTGTTGTTGAAGACCCACAATGGGGAGCACCATGGTGACGCGGTAAACCCACGGTACTCGACCGGAGGAGTACCCCTACTGGCTATGAGGGGTAACGCCTTGGTGACATGTTAGACCCACGGTGGGGAGCGCCTCTGTGTGACTCTGTAGACCCACGGTACTCTATAGGAGGAGTACTTCAGCAGGCAAAGGTTATAGGGAAGCACCCTGTGTTTCGGTAGGACCACTGTACTCGATAGAGGTTTTGAACTTCAATAGAAAAGCTTTCAAAAATTTGAATAAAATCTTGGTTGAGATGAGTCAGTAACTTTTGTGTTATCCTCATGATTAAGATGGATTAATTGATAACTTATTTATATTTATGGGCATATACCTAATTGGGTTTATCTGTTGATTTCATTATATGTGGTTTATTCTTTTTGGATTTAGTGAGACTATGAGGGTCTCAGGGACCCTAATGAGTATCATTATACTCTCCATTGCACGGGCTATGCTTGCACCTCGTTGTGTTGGATCCAAATGATGGACATCGCTGACCGAGGCTGAGGGTATCGGGAGTAGACGGTACCCGAAGGATGACCATACGACGTGTTGGTACACCGAGGAGACGGACATACGTTGAGTGATAAGGAGGTGATCTGTACCTACCCATTAGGTAGGAACCTCAGAGGATGAACCAATGGATATTTTTCCATTTTCATCAGTTTTACTTGTACATTCAGTTTGTTGTACTTTCCAGTTGGGATTGTATTTTGGCCCCTTTTCCATTATGTATTCACTCTTTGGTTATTCAGATAAATCATGATAGTATTTTTTGTGTGTGTTTAAATTTTATAAATTCAATTCCTTCCCTGTTTTAAGGAATTACACCTTTGGTTCTAGTCAAAAGCCCCTGGCTTATGGAAGGCGGGCTTGGGGTAGTCATTGTCCGGGCCCTAGGGGACGGGTCGTGGAAGAAGGTCAGAGCTGGGGTTGACGTTCATTGTTGGTGGTGCAAATTTTTCATCATTGAATATTTCTCCAAAGATCTCCTCCAAATTATCTCTATCCAAAGCTTTCCCTAATTCCACCATGAAGGAAAATAAAGGAAACAACAGCACCCCCCGCGAACTCCGTGACCCGTGTCTCCCCCACTGCGTACCGCGTAGCTGTCGACCGAACTAGCCGCACATCCCGACAATGCCCTAGCCAAACCACCCCCGCGATATCCACCCTTCTGGACAAGCCGCCCAGTCCCGGCCTAGCCTCCATGGCCACGCCTTCTGCCGACCGAATGGGCCTTGACCACCCCAGCCTCCCAAGCCACCCAGGCCACGCCGTCCTGCTGGCCCCGCGCCGCCCCCGCCCTAACTGGCCCCTACCACACCACCCAGGCCAGCCGGCTTCCCCGAGCCCCCAGCTGAACCGGCCCTGGCTGCACCACTCCGCCTTGTCGGCCTCATGATCCCCAGACCAAACACGTGCCCTCGTGGATCCCCTACAGAACTAGACCCTCATGGCTCCCTCCTGACCGAGTATCCCTCACGGCGCACTCCTGGACGAACCGCCCTCATGCCGAACCGCGGCCGGTTGGCACCTTCGAATCCCACTGGGAGAGGCCTAGTGGGCCAGGTTGAACCTAATGGGATAGACCACCCAAAGGGCCAGGCCAGACCCAATGGGTCAGGCCTTGTCTACCAGAACTGGGTTGGCCCCATCGGGGACATGCTGGGATGATCTGACCAGGTTGGACCGGACCTAGGCCCACTACGTCCCCTTTACGTTCTATTAGCCATATCATGGGCACCATAGGTAGTTTTGATGAACCATTAGAGGACCTAGTAATCTTGGAACATAATGGACCCTTTGAGTATACCACACCAGAGTTTGTGGTATAGTTGAGATACGGTCAGGTTGGATCGTGCATGAATCCATCCGGGCCCCTGGGACTAAAAATCTAGTAACATACAGAATGTACGTTAGATAGATGCGCCGTCTTTTGCGTTGGAACCTATATGACGTGGTAGAACATTGAGAGACATCATCGTGGGACTTCATGACAGTTGGAGTATCGACCAGTAGCTCGTGGAGCATATCCTACAGTGAGGAGACGGCAGAGTGCAGAGACCTAGTAGCTGGCTGAGACTTGATGACAACTGATCGATTGACTCAGAGTTACTCGACTATCCCAGTGGGGAGTCCCTGGTTGTGGTTGCTGACCCATAGTAGTGGAGTGCCTAGTTGTGGCAGATGACCCACGATACTTGACAGGAGGATAACCTCTGCAGGCTTTGAGGTGGAGCGCCTGGTTACGGCAGCATACCCACAGTGTGGACCACCTCTGTGTGACGGATCAGATCCGTGATACTCGATAAGAGGAGTACCTCATTAGTCTAAGGTTAGTGGGAAGCACTCTTGGTGTCACGGTAGGCCCACATTACTCAACAGAGAAGAATTTCTCTAGCATCCATGATTTCGATAATGTGAATAAACTCCTCGTTGAGCTGAGTCAATACTTTTGTGTTAACCTCATGATTGAGATGGATCACATGATAACATAGTTATATGTATGGGAATATTCCAAAGTATGGTTATCTATTGATTTCATACTTTGTGGTTTATCCTTGTTGGATTTTTTGAGACCTTGAGTGTCTCAGGGTCCCTACTAAGTATCTTTATACTCACCCCTCCACGAGCTAAACCAGCCCCATGTTGTGTTGGTTGCTAACGACAAACAATGTTGACTGAGGCAGAGAGTAACAGGACTGGACGGTACCCAGAGGTGAACCTTATGATGAGTCCGTACATGGAGAAGACTGACGGACGTGGAGTGCAGATGTGTCTATCTATACCTACCCTTTTGGTAGGAATTATGATGGACGAACCATCAGTTAACTTTCCTTTCTTCAGTTGTACATGTACATCCAATTTCCTTGTACATTATAGTTGATCTTGTATTTTCAACCTCTATTACAATTCAGCACACTTTTGTTATAGAGTTTACATAGTTTTTTGTATTCCACTGTGTGCTCTTTTGAGTGCGTTTATAAGATACAAAGGCAATGAATTCCTAGTTTTAGGGAAATATGCCTTTGGTACTAGTCGCTAGCCCCTGGACTATTAATGGCGATCTTTGGGTAGTCATGGAATGGTCCTCAGGGGACGGGTCATGACAATGACAAGATGTGTATTAATTAAATATAGCTATGATGATAAATTATATTTAAAAAATTATTACATTCAAGATAGTTAATAGAGTTGGTTAGTTGGTGTACTACCTAGCTCTGTTATTATAGTTGGACTAGATACATGATGTCATTCATGTTTCATCACTGAGTGGATACATGCACAACCAATCACACGATATCAAATGGGGGGAAGTGGACATTGAAGATGGTGAAACAATTAATGAGTTCCCTATTGAGATCGAGGATCATCAAGAGAAAATATTTTATGGGTGTTCAATTAACGTTGTTGATGATTCATGGAAGAATGAGAATATACTAGAGATCACCTATTAACTCGAGGCCCACAAGTGATCCCAATCCCAATATCATTTGGAGTACGATGTTCACTATTCGGGATTAAAATCCTAATGGTGGGGAGAATGCTACATATATGATTTAAGGTTTATTTTTTTGATATTATATTTATTATTTTCACAACTAGTCACTGATAGAAAATGTAATTCTATGGACTATTGTTATATGAATAAATATTTAAAATATATTATATATATTATATTGAACATGAACAAATTTTTCTGGAAAATATTTAATAAATCAAGAATAGTTGAAGAAATAATAAATCAGAGGGAATCATTTAGTTCAAAATATGTTTTTTTAACATAAGAGTGACTAAAACATAGTTGGCATATGACGTTTGTGAAAAATAATCATGGATTTAATGAAATAAAATAAATAAAATAATTATTTTATTATTATTTTTTACTGGTGACCTATGTTGTTGTTTTATTTTTATGGTCATCAAAATTATGTAGGGTTTTCCACTAAGAAACTAGATATTTCATATAAACTATTTTGTAGCTATTCTTTAGGGATGATGAAATATCGAGATTAGATCATGGATCATCATTCCACGGGAGACCATAAATCACATCAAAGACAGAAATTTTTTTAATCAATGATTGATCCAAATATCATGTATTGAATATAGGTATTAGAATTTTTTCTATGTAATAAATTTCACTGATGTACACAAATCAATTGACCAACAGATTGATCGTGGGATTGATTGAATTGGGTGGTGGTTTTATTAAGTGGATTATATAAGCATGAATCTTTGAAATTGAAGATTTTTTGTTGATATCATCACAAAAATGAATAAATATGAACAAAAAAATTGATTGAGGTACATTTCTCTAATACTTAATTGTGCATTTCTTCCACATTTCTTCATTAATCTTGGATGTTCTTCTTTTGGCCCATTACTCATCATATCTCGATCAATAGATAGTTCCCACTCATTTCATTGTGAAAATATATGAAATCATTGATCTAGGATCAACAAAATTCTAATTTTGTTCAACAATAGAACAAATGGTGATTCAAATTATGATAGATACATTATTATTCATTCATTAGCATTTTTTGGTGCACACTTAAGAATATATAATATATACATTCTTCAAGAAGAATTGGTAGAAAAATGAAGTTTTTTTTCAAGTGGACGGGATTAAATTAGATAATATCATAGTTTTTTAGAAAATGATGTCAATGGATTGGTAGATGAAGAATCGTTCAAGAAATTGAGAGGAAGAATATGTATATTTAGAAAAAATCCTTGATACAAGGCATGAAATATTGATCTATGAACTATGTGGGCTTCCTTGATACAATTCTAGGTTTTTAACGATAGTTAAAGATCATGCAATGTCTAATCCTTTTAACATGGTGTGTGAACCCTTCATTGTGGCTCAGTGACGCTTTATAGAGTATATAGAAATGGGATAAATTATATGTACAGATAGAATGATGTGTATATGTACACAAACATTTACTAGTGTACATAATCTATTACATAGAAATAGACTCAGTATATGTACATGACCATGAAACATTAGAAGGAGTATGTGTGTCTATTCATGAAATGTTATCCTTCTACATAACATATATTTTGAGGCTAATCATCTTGTTTGAATCTACAACATGAGTAGTCTAGTGTATTGGTGGACATTCCTTGTAATCCCAAGTACAATGGTTCTACCCATTTCATCAGTGTACATTGTTAATATTTTTAATATTTTGGACTAGTATAGGGTGATTTGGATCCATTGGTCCTTTACATAGAAGGTAAAATGTGGTATTACATCAATATAACATTATCTGGACCCCCTATAGAGGCCGAGTCTTAGATATATTTATGGTTATCCTCTGTCAGACTTGAGTGAGGTCATTTATCCAATATTGTACCTATGTCTTTTTTTGGTAATCTGGGTGTCCTCCTAGATTAGGTAATTGTTCATAAATCGAAAATTTCATATTTTTATATTTTGTAGAATATTTATCATACGATCCCTACATTACAGGATGATCCAAATTTGTTTTGTGGTGTCCCCAAGATATTATATGCATGACCCCTATATAATGTATAATGTTATTCTAATATTATTATGATTTCATTAGGTAGGGTTCAACATTCTTGAGAAATTATTTAGTGTCTCTAATGAATGCATGTCTTGAGGTGTGGGATATCCCATAACAAACATTAGTCTGAGTATAAACCTATTGTTGGAAGTTTTTTATGACCTCCTTGTGACTTGGTATCATTTCCAATTATATCTATATAGTTTATGTTCTATGTTTACATATATATATTTTTATGAGATAAATATAAATTTTTCTTCATCATTAATTTTTTTAGGAGGTCCAACATATTATTGTTATACTCACACATTAATGATCTTTTCTTGAATATGTAGTGTCTTTTGAAGATGAAAACCCTTGTGATGGATTATAGGGAGGATATGGATGTAGTAAACCATAAATAGATACTCATAAACCTCGTTGTGTACCAAGTGATTGAATTTCACTTTCACCTCAACCGTGATTCATGTTGGGCTCTTTTCATTTTTTGGATGACATGTATTTGGGCCCTTTCTTACTTTCAGAACACCAATATCATATTCTTCTTTGGGATCAAAGATATATGCACATAATTTCTTAGTTATTTTAAGTTTCATAATATTCTTGTCATGAATATATGTGTGTGTGTTCATTTACATTATTATAATTTCCCACATTTATGGGAAATTTTTACTCGGCGCTATTCTCCAGGCCCCAACCTATTAGAGGCGGGCTTGAGTAGTCATGCGTAGGACCCCCACGGGTCATGTCATGACAAGGTTATAATTTATATTTATATATATTAGATTAATAAAATAAATAATCCTCTGGATACACCTTATCATATATTAATTTTTTTTTACTTTACATTCATTATGGTATACCATAAGGTCATTCAAGTGTACGGTCGACTACCACCTCATGATATGATTTTATTGGTTTTCAATAACAAATTAAGTGAAAGAAAATAAGTATAAATGAATTGAATATATGTGATATAAATGTATGTATTATGATATGAATGACATATTTATAATTTTTAATATATAATAAATCATTCATTTTTTCCATTTAAATTAATAAAAGATGATATCGCCATTCATGTATGTTTGGACTACGTGATTCACATTGCGATGTGACTCCTATTTCATCACCACACCACATGTATGATGTGTATATGTATAATAAATGAACTAATATGGTTTTATCATAGTATTACATTTTTATAAATATAATATATTTCTTAACTATTTTCCATAATGATCATTGAAAAAATGAAATCTTACTCATGATTACATTTGACCTATTATTTCAATGATCATAATGTACATAATTTATAAAAAAATCATTATTGGTCATAAAAGTATAATTTATGTGTAAATGTTATAATTATTTAATTATATACATTCTTTATTCATTGGAAGAAGGATCAATTTAAGAGCATTAAAAAAAAAATTGAAATGTAAAAGAAAGGCAATGTCATTATAACCATAAATGTTATTTTTAAAATTAATTATTCTTATTCAGGTAATAAATGACCATTATAAAAACATATATTTAATGGTAATAAATATATAATAAACATATATTTATTAATCAAGAGTTTATAGAGAGTAAAAATCAATTCAGGACATAAGAAAAGGGTATTCTATTATCATTTTTATTTAGGGGGAGACATATGAAAATTCCCCACTCATTTCATTTATGTGTGATACATAATAATCATGAATGTATTTTAAGATACATCTCCTGAAAAATAATATTTTTACTTATTCTTTTGAGGATCCCTCTTTCATGGGGTTTACAGTTCTAATGTTAACAAATGGTTAGGTGATTTTTGTCTCAATTAGACTTTTGTGACAACTATATTAATTTATAAAACTATATACTTTTATGAGGTCTATGCACATCTACTTTTAGATGGAATATAATTAATTAATTTATCCTAATTATATTTTATGATTATTTAAATGATATTTCTTAATTTTGATTACATTTCAAAGTCTCCAAAGTGGTAATGATTTTATATTTTAATGTCATCATTTATCGTGATTGTGTATGATTATCTTTTTGATGATAGAATATGATGATACATATCTCCAATAACTAAGGAATTTTATTCTATGTTGGTTTTTTTATAAGGATTCATATTTTCAATTAATTTTACTCTCAATATGTTCTGATTATTTCAGTATAATGTTTTTATGAAAAATCAATTTTGGATGTCTTCGATCGAAAACACTATTTCTTCCCAAAAAATATTTTCTTAAATTTTTTATTTAATTGTTTTTTATCATTTTTATTATATTTTATAAAATAGATTTTTACATATACATTTTTTTTAAATTAAATTTTGAAAAGAATCATCATGTTGTTTCAAAAAAATTATTGTTTAGAAATTACAAAAAATTTGAAAAGAATCATTATTTTCCACATGGACTAAAGGTATAATATTTCTCATTTTCCAGACCAATTAGTGATTTCATGCACCCTATAAATTTTTTTAAATTTATTTTAAAATATAATTTTACATAAATAATTTTTTTCTTTTTATATTTGAAGTAAATAATTAAAATTTAAAATTGGGTATTTGAAAAATGTTTTAAAAAGTGTTTTTCAATGATGATATTATATTTTTTCAAGACAATATTAAAAAGATATTAAATAATACAATATTTTTTTCAAATTTATTTTCAATGAAATTAATTTTCAATGAAATTATTTTTAATTTTTTTTGATGTTATTGTTTTAATTTTTTTTCAATGAAATGATATCGTTATCATTTAATTATTCAGGTGTTATATCTGTCAAAAATTATTCTCTATCTAAAAATAAATCCCTTAATGTAAAAATTTATTTCATATAGATATCGGCCAGTAATATTTTTATAATTTACTTTCTTAGTTTTTTTTTATGAATTGATTTTTCTTTTACTAGTTTCTATTAAATGGATTATACAATAAACACATTATTTTGAAACCCACATCATTTACAATGGGTTATGATATGCTGAAATGTCGAAAAAATTATAATAAATATATATTTTAAATAGGTTATTATAGGATTAAATTTTCATGAAACCCGTTTAATTTCATGGGTTATGATATGGGGAATGTTTTATGATTTGGTGGCACACATTCCTATAGTTTTCATTATGTGATGGGTGGGACCTGTATCTATATACAATGAATTGGGTAATGAGTAATGTTTTATGAGCTTAATAGTTACATGGGATGTTATCTCATTCCTAAAAGATAATATAAAATATGTTATCCTATGCCTCAAATTGGGAACAAGGGAGGTCCTCACAAGTTCAGAGAAGGTGCACAATTGAATTTCCCATTAATAAATTGTTATTAATTTATTATTAGTTACCCATGAAATATGATTTTATATTCTTATGTATATTCCAATATACGTTTTATTATTTCAATCTCATTATGTAAAATATCTTCATCATTTATTTCCTTATGATTCATTTTTTATGAATGGGAAATCATTATTTCATTACTCATTACAAAGATATATGATATATTGGTGCTGATTTTGAAAGTTATTATAATGTTCCCATACACATATAATCAGGTAAGGTATAGGTATCTCCCTTGTTTACCCTTACATAGAAACTTATATCACCATTTATTAAGATTTCATTCCCAATACTATGATGAATTATTATATTAGGATTAATAATGGGATGATATTTATTAGATACTTTGAATATCATTCCTGAATTTATATGATTGTTTATATGATTCCAAATGCACTAAACTATTATGTAAATAATTAATATATTTAACTATTACAACTAATATTCATATAGAAATATTTAATAACCATGTAATAGAATCCTAGGTCGTTATAGTTGGAATCAAAGGAATTGATTAGATAACATTTTGAAACTAGGATGAAAAGCTATATTGAGATATATAATGAAACTTTTTAATGATATATATATGGTTTTCTCTAAGGATAAGTTGAATTTTGAGTTAATGTATATAAAAACATCATAGAATATTGATAATTCATACAAAAAGTATCATGATTGAAATTTCAACCCAGTTTAGATTCGACTAGTGGATGTGGATCTGGCATAGAGCACTCTAGGGACAATAACTCTAAATGCATATATTAGGGAAAACATTATCATCCCTTGGTGAATTTAATAATTCCTTGTTTCACATATGGTATGTCACTACTAAGGAATATTCATTATATATTCAGTAAATATGTTTGAATTATCTTAAAATATTTAAATTGTTGATGACTATGAATGACATAGTTAAATATTAATTTGTAGTATATTAAAAATAATGTTCCATGGTATAGAAAGAAAATAATTTATTTTTCATTATTATTGGGAAATACAATATAGAGATTCAACAAGGTTGTGTGTGGTGGCCATAATGCTGATGATGAAGAGGTCTTGAATGACATATCAATGGTATGTGTTGTTATTAGATCATTTTTAATGATTAAAATAATAATAATGATTAAATTGGGGTTTCTAAATGTTAATAAATGATTCATTTTGTGGGAATGAGTTATTAAAGAATAATACGGTTAATCTTAGTTAATTGTTTTATAATTAAGTGATATCATGAAGTATTCATTATTTCAAATTTCATAATTATTTTATATGAATCACGTAATATATAAGGATTATTATTTATAAGTTTTTAGTAATTATTTATGAAAGTATGTTAAATGGTTCTAATGGTCTAGAAATCTGATTAATGGTAAGGTGATATTTTTATTTAGGGAAACTAATCACTAATATGTTCTAGGTTTTCTGAGATAATGATGTTGGGAAAAATATATTCTTGACATGAATATGTAAATTGGTTAGAACTGATTAATTTAATGTGTTTTTTAAAAAATAGGCTACCATTGATACAGTATATATCATTTTAGGATATATGTTATATATCTCATAAGCTGATTTTATTTTAATTACGAGGAATCATGTATGTTTGAAATAATGTTTTACAGTAATTCAGGTTATTACTATGTTTTAAGAAAATTCGTTTTAAATGTATTAACATCTTAGGTATGTGAAAATTAGAAATTTCTTCATGCCCTTTTGGATATTAATGATATATTTATTTTGAAAATTTCCTGGCCTTGTTTCTAATACTTCATATTTTAATATTTCAAAAAGGTCATGCGGTTATCTATTTATGTATTATTTTATGATTAAAATTTGAGGAATTTTCATAGATTAATGTATTATATCACCACATTAATATTTATACATAATATTTAAGAAGATTAAACCTTTATTTCACTAGATATAGAATGACTAACTAATCATTATTTTGAGAAAATTATTAACTGCTTCATAGATGATATAAAATCTCATATATTAAGAGGTGATATATAAATGGATCATGGAACAACCTAATTATTTAATTACACCTAAAATGTAGGATAATATCATGTAAGTACATTTTCATATTTTCTTAAACTCGATAGAAATTGAATTACTAAATATTCTTAAAATATTGTCTAAATAAATTTTATCACGGTTATCATAAATTGATAAAATATCAAAGAACATTCCACACCTCTTTGGATTATTGATTTTTGATCATTAATATTATCTAGATCAACAACATTTTTTGGTCAATGGTCTTTATCATTCTCTATCAATATGTGGGATTTGATTTTTATTTTATGATTGTGTGTTCATTTCACAACTACATTATCACATTTAAAAAACTATTATTATTTATTCTAGATGAATTTGACACATCCATTTCCATTTTTAATGAGGATTTATATTACCTTTTTTTTATGAAGTTGGATTCATTGAATAAATCTTAAAATTATAAACAGTTTTTGATTGAGATATATTTAAATAAAAAAATTTATTTTAAAAGAAATAGAATGTGAATCCCTTTGATGTTATGAAGTTATATTTTCAAATAAATTATATATTTTAGATACTTTTAATTACACATATAGGTAAATTAATTTGGAAATAAATGAACAACTAATTTTTGTTGTGGTACATTAAAAACTGGGTTTAGATTTCATTACATTAAGCACTGAGTTTATAATGTGTTACATACTCTAATTTTTTTTGAGGAATTGTTTCATATTATTAAAAAAATTTATATTATTGTTATCATCTACATACTAGAATTTTTTTTATGAATATGATTATCTTAATTATGGTTATATATGATATCATATTTATATATATCAGAATCAGTTTTGGTAAATTAAATTTAAATAAAAAAATATATCTTTTTAAGAACAAAGAATAATTTCGTCTGAAAAATTATTTTTTTGAAAAATAACACATTAGAAAATAATAAATTAAACAACACATATTTTTTTGAATGAAAATATTAATATTTATTTCAATAAAATTCAATAAAATCATTAACCATCAACATATTTGGTTCTTATAAATTAGTAAAGTATAAATAAAATTATAAAATTAAAACTACTTTTTTCGAAAAAGAATATTTTTCCCCTTTTGGTGCACTTATATTATATATAAATTTCAAAAAAATTATAGAATTTTTTTGATAAAATAATTTTTAAATTTTAAATATGTAATTCAATGTTATCTTATGGTGAGTTTTTTATAATATTCTAAAAAGAAAATATTTAATGATAAATAAACTATTTTAATTGAAAACTACCTGTTCATGTAAATTATTTATAAGGATAAATTGAATTATTAATTAGTTTTAAATTAAAACAAGTACAATTATATAGATATTAACCTAATATATTTCATTTGAATCAATTTAATTTCTAATTTTTATATAATAATTGTTAATCTTTTGAACATTTTCTATTTTAAAATATGATTTCTAATGGTGTTTGTGAGACTCAATTTAAAATAAATCTTCACACATATGTGAATTTATATTTTTAAAATTATTTCTATATTTTGTATAACTATAATTAAAATTTTTAAAATTTTTAACCTTATTTTTTTCAAAGTAATTATTTTTGAATGTAAAAATTAATTACCGTAGTTAAAGATAAAATTATTCTTTTTCACGTTTAATGTGATTCTGTTAATAAAATATTTCAACACTCATATAAATTTTATTTTGTAATTTGGATTTGATATTAATAATTGTTTCGTACAAATTATCCTATATGACTCATTTTAATTTTTACATAAAGATTTAATTAACTAGGATTAAAAAAATTATTACTATGGAAGAATTTAATGTTGTATAAAGGAGTATTGTTAATATATAATGAATAAAATGTTGAAAATAGTTTTTTCTGTGTTTTTAGAATTTTTTAGAACATATAATGTATCCCCTACATTATTTATCAATTTTTGGGCCACATTAGTTGATAGTGACCTTCCATTATTTAACACAATCAGGTATTTAGATGAATGTCACTCAACTTAATTTATTTGTGGGACCTCACTTTGCCACATCTCCCAACCCATTTGGATCAACCAAAAATATCACAAATAACATTTAAAATTCCATAAACACATATTATAATACTTATTTTTTTGGGAATATATAATATTATGTCTTTTTGTTCAAACATAAGGAATACAGTTGAAGATAAGGTAACTTTTTATGAAAGATATTTTTTATTATATTCCATATTCCACATACTTAAATTGCTATTAATCCATGAGTGTTTTAAAAATAATAATAATAATTTTTATTTTTTATTCAGGAGCTAAAACCAAATACAAATCTGGGAAATGATTTATAAAATCATCGTTTATATGTATGGTCGACTACAACCTGATGAACCGATACAATTATATTTTTTCGATTACCACCACTCACATGTGAGTATGATGATGGATATAAATTAACAATATAATTTTTTTAAAATAATAATAAATATATATTAAATATATAATATATAAAAATTTTACATGCCATTCTATTGTGGATAAGATAATTTCACTCATGTGTATGGAGGATTACCGGCTTGCCAAACGATGTGATTCATTTTCAATAACCATTTAAATATAAGATAATGATGATATATTTAATGAATATCTGTCATATAAAATACATAATAATGATTTTTAGGACATAATTTTCATTTTATGTTAATATATTATCTTTTTCATTCTTACATTTTCAGTCATTGAATGATGATAAGTTCTTTCGGGAACGCGTGGCCAAGAACCATCACCAAGTGATGTGCCTCACTTTTCACCACCATGCCACATGGATGATATGTATAAGTAAATTTAATGAAATAATATTTTATATATGATATAATGATCATTATATGATAATAATTAATTACATACACCCCTTCAATAATTATCTTTGAATAAGGAAAATGTTAGTTACGCGTATGTATGACCTACCGTCTACATAATCATAACAAAATTCATTTTTCAAAACTATATTTCATGATTATTAATATAATGATAATATATTTATAAATATGATAATTATTTCATTATTATTATTCATTATTTAATGGAACCACTTTCAATTTTTGAGGTTTAAAAATATTAAATGAAAATTTATATGTAAAATAAAGTTTTAATTAGCAGAAATGGGATTTTTAACATGGAATTGTTAGTAAATCAAAAATAAAATTTCATAAGAAGAACATTTATGGTATTTAATACCTAGTAATGTTCTAGTAATAAATATATAATAATAATACACTTATTATAGTAGATATTTTAATGTCTATGAAAAAATTCTAGTCAAAAGGTAAGGGATTTCAAGTCACTCCTCAGCATATGAGAGACATATGAATACTCTCCACTAATTTAATTGATGTCTTGTAAATACTAACCCAAAATATATTTAATGAATATTATCATGAAATTTATTGGTATTTAGATATCGATATCATTATCCAAATTTCATGGGTTTTATGGTTCAAAATTTAACAAAACATTGTTGACCTTTTGTCAAAATTTTTCATCATTGAGACATATGATTTTTTTATGAATCAATATTTATTTAATAGGTGTATATAAACACCATTATAAAAATAATTAACTTTAAATTATTTATAATAATAATATTTTATGTATCATTTAATTATTCTCGTTCATTGGGTTTACATTTCAATATCATCGATGATGTAAGAAAATTATGTTATAATCTAATCATTTAAGGGGTTTTATTAATATTACGTTTTAAAAAATTAAATTTTATGATCTGTATCTCAATAAACTCTGGACGTTTCATCTAATAATTTTATTTCATGAGGATACATGTATTCCTTAATTTTTCACTCATTATATATTCAAGAGTAGAAAATCATTTTTTTTTATAAAAATCATATTTATTTTATGATTCATTAAAATATCATTTTTATTCAAAACATATGTTTTTTAAAATTATTTTCAATAATTTAATTTATTCAAACTGGTTTAGTACATATATATTTTAACCATGTTTTACTATTAAATGATTTTTTTTGAAATGAATCATCTCATCATTTTCCAAACAATTCACATTTTAATTTGAATTAATTGAAGACAATTAATTTTATTTTTACCCGGAAAAACATGAACAATATTTCTAATTGTCATGATTTATCAAAGATATAAATATTCATGTGAAATGTTTCTCTGATTTTTTCAAAGAAAATGTTTCCATCATATAGGAAAAATTATTAGTTTCCAAATAAGTTATTTCAGATTAAAAAGTAATTTTGGAAATATATTACAATGTGTTTTTCAAGGACGAAAAGATATTATCATAAATTAATGTTTGAAATAATTTTAAATATTACATTATATTTTTTTCAATGTTATTTCCATTGAAAATCATTTTTATAATATTTATATATTTTTGGTTTCATAAATATTTCTTTAAAATGAATTGTTATCTTCCGCATGAAGCATTTCATATAATCTATTATTCAAAAATAATTATATATATAATATTACATCCATTTATGTAACATATTATTTTGTTGGGATATCATTAAAGGGTACCATTATTATTATTTCTCTGAATGATTTATGATGTAAATATGTGTATGTATCCTTTTTCTATTCCGCATGTTATATAATGAAAAAATAAATTTGGAACCTGATTCTTAATCTATGTGTGATCCAATTATGAAATTATGAAATGATGATTAGGCATGTCTCATTTAATAAGTACATGATATGGTGAAATTTTTATGAATTAAATTTTATATAATGGGTTTTGATATGATGAATATTTTAGGATCCAATACGAGAAATTTGTGTTATTTTCATTTTGAAATCATTACGAACTATATATATATCCAATGAATTGGATAATTATAATTTTATTTGATCTCAAAAGGTTAATATAAGTGTATCCCAAGACTGAAACATGGAACATTGGTGGTTATACCGATCCTAAAATTAGTCATACCGAAGCTCATATGATGCCCGAATAAGGAACTTGAGTGATTAGGCAAAACATAAAATGATATGAATGTATTGGTAAATAGCCTTGACCAATGATTTTCAATACTAATGTGTATGAAAAAATTATTAGGAATTATACTAATGTCATTGTATCAGGGAATATTTTTGTTTGTTCCCTCATGATTTATATCTTATAAACATCCAATAATTATTATATTACTCAGGACTATGATATCTAATTTATAGGGTATGTTTTTTAAATGTTACACTAATGTTTTTTAGTAACCTCATAGACATGTCATTAAAATGTATATCAATTTTTCTCCCTAAAGGAGAATATTATATAACCCATTCGTAGGTATCATATCCCAATGTAATTAATATGAATTTTATGTATGAGTACTAGAGCGTAAGATATTGTTGGGTCACATTAAATATAATTCATGAATTAAGATGATTATGTTCCATGAATCAAAATTCAATAATATTTTATGGTTCATAAATGTTTGAGTGTGTACTGAAATGAGTATCCATCTAAAATGATTAAATTACAATTAATGAGATTGTTGGGACACTATAACAACCCCATATAAAAAGTAGGCAATGATTCACATAAGAAACACTTAATATTTACTTAACAATATATTGACATTGGAAATATATTTATCACATAACCAAAATTTCATTACAACAAATTCGTATCCCACTATGGAAGTGTCTAGAGGATGGAAGTGTATTTCCATTCATGGAATTGGTTGTTATTATGAAATTTCATTTAATGTAATTATCCTAATATGATTCATCATATTTTTTTCACCTACCTAATTTAATCTAAATGTTTTCACCTTCAAATATTCACGTATTGAAGATTAACATGAAATATATACTGAGGAATTAGATTCCCCAACTCATAAATTTTTTTCTTCTATGTTTTCTCTATCTTTATATGTGCGAATAGAAAATTTCTAGCAAAATTTTTGGAAATATATTTACAATAGATGGCGGTGGTATTTTGGAATTGTATGTGAATGATCCATGAGTTACATACAAAACATAGGTTGAACGAGCATACCCATCTAATGGTCTCCATAAACATATCACCTACCTCAGGAACAATCACCGACCTGGATTGTTGATACCAAAAATGAGTTTGATGATTGTTATCATGGCATCTGAAGTTGGTGAACATAAGGGAAAATGAGAATATCTTCATATATATGGTTGATATGTAAAATAATGTATTCTTATATCCCTTATGGATTTATGGATCATACTAAAGACAATAGTAATAAATGATGGGATGTATAAGGTAGTAACACCCCATGGTTGATCAGGATTCACATTATTATTACCTATATGTATCACCATTCACAAATATTCTTTTTCATCATCACACTTAACCACATTGGATCTTTTAACAAGTCAATATTTGGTGTCTGATTATTATTAACCTCATGTGATAGGTGTTTCTATATCAAATTGTTTTATTATATCATGATCATTAATCATATATGGACCAATTATATTTTGTGGGGATGATATAAGAGATATATTTAGGTACCATTTAGTTTCATTATATCATAAAACATTCATTCACACAATTAAATTCATCTCATAAAAATATATATAGGATATCAATGATTTACCTTTATTAGTATTAAATTTTATCAAGTGTTTTAAACTCATGATTAAATGTCATATCATTTTAATGAATAACATGAATGTGTGAATCATATTCATTTCATATATAACATATCATCTCACAAAATGGATCTGTAATTATAAGTATATAGAAAAATTATAATGTACTTGAAGGAGTCATGGAATGATATACATATTTTTGAAAAATGTAATTTTTATGGAATATATAATTATCATATTTATATATATATTATTTATATAAATATCTATGTTATATCTCTTTAAATATCCCACATACATTAAATTAAAATTGATTTTGTGAAATTTCATAGTATATTTTTTCATACAATATTACTCATGAAATCAAAATCAACATAATTTTTTATATTTTATCAAACACTTTTGGAAATATATCATTGACATTAAATTTAATATAATAAAATTCAATAACATTTTTACAGTCTTCCAAAAGGATATTTATATTATCTCAAAAAAATAGATTACTGGTTTCAGTTAAACTCAATCCTCAATTTGTTAACCATTATGTGTTATCCCCACATGCATTTATACTTTTGAAAACAATATTTTATATCTAGATCCAAAAGTTTATTTATTTATTGGACTCTTGAAATTTATCAATTCATTTTATGTTTTAAATGGAACTGATGTGATCACTATCAGATAAATATATATATGTATACATATTTCCTATATTCTTCTTCATTTAATTTTTTTTGATTTTATATATTTTCTTTTTTGAATACATTTAGTAGACATTTGTGATGGAGAATTTCATTACCACATGTGTATCTCAGACATTCTCAGTTCATATTGTATAGACTAAATGGGGTGGTTTATGTATCACATGCCGTCTATCATTATGGATAATTCAATAACACAACCCCTATCTGAATATAAAAGAATATATTATGTACTATCAATGTGCAACCACACACTTGAAAATACTTCTCAATCAATTTCCCATACCACAATAATATATAAATCTTTTACTAATAGATTTGCAACTAATGATATAGTATATGACATAACTAAGCTTCCATTGTTTAGATATGAAAATTTGTTAACTAGTGTATGTATAGAGTAAATGTATAATAGTTATCATTGTAGGGATTTTACCATGTATATGTGGTGGATAATGAAATATGATCCATTAACCTTTAGTAAACCAAATACTTCTTTATAACACTCTATATGGTATACATAGTTGTATATATTGTGAATGGTCCCATTTCTATTCCTCGTGGAGATATTTCATATCTCTATATAAAAATCCTAATAACTCTAACTAGTACATTTATTCATAACCTTTAATACTTCATGAAGAACAATGGTGTAGGATAACTCACAATCATACATTGAGATGTCAACTGTGAGTACATACTATGTTTCTTTGTATATCAATATGTATATTTTTGATTCCAACATGAACGATTGATAATATAGGTATTATGTCAAATAAGATACAATTATTAAATAATACACTTTTAATAATATTTTACACACCCAACATGTGTGTATATATATAATATCATATACAATAAACCTCCACATATACTCTATATTTTCCACAAATTCAAGGGATTTGTATCTCATTAATCCATATGTAATTCTGGCTATATCTCTATGTTACTATCTAAAAAACCAATCACACTAAAAATCATTGTAGAAACATATATAATGAATGAAAATTTGAATAATATTGATAATTAGGAATCATATATTTATTATTCCACTATTTCAACATATTCAACAATATTGACTTCATAAACATAATAGTTGGGACGTTAAAAAATTCTACATAGTATGACTTATATACGAAACATCACTGTTATTATCACTCATTCCATTAAACATTTATATTTTTTAACAAATTAATTATTTAAAATAACAATATACATGAACACCGTAAATTCACATTTGATAATGTGAAAATTACTTTCTTACAGTAACTAATGAAAGTCATCATATTTTTTCTTTATCATCATACCCATAACTATTTTAGAAAATTTTTAATGAACATTATCAAAAAAATGAATAAAACTTATGTAAATAGTGATAATAAATTTTCATGGTAACGAATTATATCTATTTACATTTGTATTTAAAATCACATGTCCAAATTCTCAATTATGATATTAATGGAAATAACCATTAACTGTTAAATGGTATGACACATTAAAAAATATGATGTTCACCATTTCAAATTTCCTAAATAAAACTCTTTAAATAATTATTTACAATCACATATACTAAAATATTTGTGATATGAGGTGAAACATATATTTATATTTGACTAGTGTAAACTATTTTGGAAAAATGTGAACATATTTAACTCTAAACATACTCCCACTATCTTCTTAAATGTTATATTCATTTAAAAATTAATACAATGATATAAACCCCATTTTTTGTTATTAAATTATAGTTATTTTTTCTTAGTAGAAATATTTTAAAAATAAACAATTTTCTCCAGAACATTATTAGTAATATATATATTTGTACCATTTCATTAAAATATTATTTTTCTCAAAAATACAACACTAATTTGTGGGTATCATATTCTATAAATTTTTAATAAAATATGGATAACAAAATTATAAAATTGTAAAACAATTAGCCATATATTAATCTCAAAATATAATATATAAATTCATGAATCACAAACCATGTTTATATTATCTTTCATATCTATTATTTCACTATAACTATTTATTATTCTACCACTGATCATATTATAAAATATAGATGAGATGATGACATAGTTAATTTACAAAATTTCATCTAATCTTACTAATATAATTTATGACCTAATTATTTTATAAAACTTTTCAATTCATCACATGAATTTATCCAAGAAGATCTAGAGTTTGGACAACCTACTCTTATAATATCTAACAATTCGTCCATCATTTATATTATCCTATATATATTAAAAATGTTAAATATATATTCCTTATCATAAAAAATTAAGTAGAAATGAATTGATCTCTATAACTGATATACATGACATGTATACTTCATAGTGTTTCCTAAAATAATTTAGTTATTATCATAATCCATTATATATAATTATTATTCATGATCCCTACTAACCCTATGTTTTAATGACTTTGAATACCTTATTTAATAAACATTTTTAAACATTTTAAAACAAAATCACTTTCAGGTTTGTACCCGTACAGGCTTGTACTGACAATACATCCCACAGAACCTATACATCTCATTCGCAATTAATCTATTTTCATCTCAAGGAGAAAATAAATTAAAATATTATGAAATTAAATAAAAATTAAAAACATTTCCATATATAAATATATGAAGAATTCTCTATCCAATAAAATATATTTCTATCCCAATTTAAATCTGGTGGTGGAATTTTATAAATCATTGAATAATTTAATTAAAAAATGAAAATAAAACACATGAAAAAAATTACAAATTGTATCATAAAGGAAAAATGTGGTAAAAATAAACAACATATGAGACGAATATCCTAGCATGACCCACCCATGTAATTAATAAAACAACACCTTTTTTTCAAAGACTAAAATAATATTACAAGATCATTCAATTCATTTACATTTTCTATCGTTGGTATAATAACAAATTTTTGTAATCATTTAAGATATATCATATATCATTTTAAATAATAGATTTATATTTTATTACAATTATACCTGATTTATAATTTCTTATAGTATTTTATAACACATAATTTAATCTTGATAGTTTCTTTTCCAATGGATGGTTTTTCTATAATGAACACATTTTACTTCCTAAATAATGGATTACCTATTAATATCTTATACATGTAGGGAGACTAACGCTCCTTTATACATTTTATTTCTAAATCAATTGAAAAATAATGAAAATTATTCGATGATACCTATAATAATTTATATTCATTGTTTTGAAAAAATTTAACAATTCATTATCAATTAATGTGTTATTAAAAAACAAAAAAAAATATCGAAATTAACTATTCGTAGATCCCCATTCATACTTAAGGAAAATTCTTCAGTTTATAATTTTTGGAGTAACCTAAATTATCCATGTCCTATAACGAGTTAATCTAAATCTATGTTTTAGGATGATTTTTCAGTTTATCTTCAACAATATCATTAATCATTAAATTTTAATAATTTATGACCCCATAATAAGGAATATTATAAAATATGATCCCCCAAAAATCATGTTCCCAATTAAATCATGACATTTCCATTTAATGTAAAAGAAACAAATTTCAATATTAAATGTGTTTTATTTTTCATTCCAATTAAAACGTAGTTATTTTGGTAGGATATCAACCAAATTAACTTATACATGTCTTTTATATGACAATCAGACAACTCATTGTCTAGTTTATCATATTAATATATTCATCACAATTTATATTGTATCATTCTAAAGTGTTTTCTAGCTAATATCATCCCAAATAAAATTCCAAGAACATGCTATCAAAAAACCATGGGGAACCCTACTATGGTAGAACAAACTCAAGGATAATCCAATATAACACCTTATTTTTTCATAATAGAATTTAATCCAATAGAACAATATATCTGGGTAACCTATATAGTTAGATAATTGATGTCTTCAAAAGTGATTCTTTATAAAGAATCTATCCCTTATTGTTTATGGGGAATAAATGTCACCATATTATCCCATGTAATTATATTTTATATGTGCATGATTTTTTTTATTTAGTTTGGAATTATATTACCTACACCTAACAAGTATTTTCAATCCATATTGTAGTGTAACTCTTTATAGAAATCAAAATTTTGTTTCACCAAAAATGAAATTGAATTAAATTATATTTAAACATATCTAAATTCAACAGATGTATATCGTAGATGAAATTTAATGTTAATAAAATAATAATATTAAATTGAAATTGTTCTCATTAGTAATCTATTAGTGATATATAGATAGCCTTATTTATTGTTTTAAAATAGGAATTTATCAGTTGAACATTATCTAGTCGACCCTGAGTGCCATTACCCAAGGATACATTAAAAAATGGATAATCCAATTCATCAAAACTCTA
Organism: Viscum album; assembly: GCA_963277665.1. Classification (NCBI taxonomy): domain Eukaryota; kingdom Viridiplantae; phylum Streptophyta; class Magnoliopsida; order Santalales; family Viscaceae; genus Viscum; species Viscum album. The sequence goes on along the minus strand of OY728120.1, from coordinate 2,029,199,902 downwards.
AAACCTGATATCTATAAACTTCTGTCAAAAATAAAATATAAGATAATAATATTAATTAAAACATATGTTAGTGTATATGATTAAAAATACATTTCCTACGTATCTTTTAATGCAAGGATATAACTCCTAAATTTAGTTTATCATTTTAAATAATGAATACATCAATAAAAACAGAAAATTTTTATAACTATCTTTAATTAATGTGATAATATTTAAATAATTACACAATTAATTTATATAAAAACACGATTACCATTTTAGAAAAATTCATAAATAAGTTCTAACTACAAACACTTCATAATATTCGAATTGCATTTTGAAAATCCTATAGTTTTTAACAAAAAATATTTATAATAACATTAAATATGAAATATATTATATTCTTCATTATGTCAAATTTTCACTATAAATATTTTATATTTTAGTATTTTTTTATAGTTTATAATCAAATTTCTATTATGTAATTATTTTATATAAACTAAAAATCATACACAAAACATTATTAAGAACATAATATAATCAGTCATAAATTTATTTTAAATAATATCCCAAATAAATAATAATAATTTTAAAAATTGAAATTCATATATTTTAAAAAAACACAAAATGTAAATATAAACATAATTATATTTTTCCTTTTTAATGAAATTTATATCTTCTTAATAAATTAATTTTATGATTTAAAAATTAACAAAATTATTTTTAGATCAAACGAAATTCCCTATAATTTCATAAAATTTATTATTAGTTTTATCATTTAATATTTTATAATAATTAATAATAAATTTTTCAGAAACAGATATTAATTATTTAAAATTAATTTATAAATAAATTAATAAAGATTTATTAATTTATATCTTAATATCCACCAATTAAAATTTAATAAAATTTATAAAGATTTTATAAACTATTATAAATAAATAAAAATTTATAAAAAACCTTATAAATATTTTATTTTTAAACTTCTTTAATAACCATATTCTTTGTGATGGTGCCCTCCTAGTAGAATATGTCAACTATCAACTTATGGATGGATGCATTTGACTATTATGTATTGATAAATGTGTAAATTAACATATAACATACCTTTATGTCAAATAATTTATGACTATTTATGTTTCATATTATCATAATGAAAAACAATTATGTAAAGGTAACAATCAAACAACATTATATGGACCCTTTACATTAATTTAATTCTTAGAATACCATTATATTTCAACCCTTATAAAAGAAAATATTATATAACATTTACCTGCATCAAAAAATTACATATGAACCTTATGTAGACCATAAAACATAATGGTAAAAGTGATGTCCTATATATACTTACATAACAAATAATGTTAAAAATAAATTTACAATAAATAAGAAAAACTATGATCTATTTTTAAAAAAATTATTCATTTCAACAATGATTTAATATATATACATCATTATATTGATTTTTTTGTCATTTTTAATATTTAAAATAATGTAATAATAATTATCAGTTCATATAGAATCATATAAAGTAACTTTTCATGGAGAATATCATTTATGATATATGAAAATAATAAATATATTAAAATATATAAATATTGTAAATATAAGTATCGTACACTGAAAAAATTTAAAACATCTTAATTATCATTTTATGGTTTTGAGTGAGATCACTAAGGGTAACCCAAATTTATACCCTCTCCTTGATGTATCAATGTGCTAATAATGAAACATCTTACATTTAGAAGTGACTCATCATCCAATCATGGTATGTTGGAACCTTATGTGCAAGGAAAGAATAAGAGATAGCCTCCAGTCCCAAGGAGTTTTGATCAATCGTGAAAATAGAATCCCAACACATACTATAGTGTCATGGTAGATATATATTATGTGTTGAAGATTATATTAGACTAAAAATTCATTTACTATTAATTCATAAAAATTATGTAAATTATAAGGTCATGTCATGAACTTCTTTAATGAATGCTTCATATGGATCTGATCCATAACATTTAGTATTTTTAAAATGTTATTTAAAGTTACCTATGTGGAAAATAAAAAATAATGTTTTAATTTTCAAGAAATAATATACTTCATTCATTAATGATCATAATTTTCTTTAAACTGAACTTTTTGTTACTTATATCATTTCATATTATTTCTTTAGGGAATTAATCCATCATTTACGTGGACATGGTTTGGTAGGGTGGTGTAAGAATTTGAATAGGGGGTCAGAAAATATGAATGATATAGTTTAATGAATTTTGGATAAAATAAATAGTAGTTTGGGATAAAATTAGTATGAAAAATTTGGTGGGGAACATTATTTATATTTTTTTACTAAATAAATGTATGTTACATGGTCCCATGATATAATAACTAAAATTTTTATAGACATTATTTTTTACATGGTTTTGAATAACTATAATATATTTTGGGCTGAACTGGCTATTTTTCATGATGGGTGATGTGAATGGATATAGTAATATTTGGTTCATGCAAGGAAATTTTTTTATTTTAATTAGGTTATAGTAAATGAGAAATATTTATAGGATAATCATTAATGATGTATGTAATATAATATATATTTTTAATGAAATGAGAGACTCCAAATGTCCATAACATGTGTTATTATTATCATTAAGGATTACATAGAACAATATTTAATTAAATACCTATGGTAAGGAATGTTTTTCTGTTTTCACATACCCAGTGTTAATATATGATTCACTAGGATTTGGTTAAATTTAAACACATATATTTTATAAAATTTATCATTATACAACATATTATATTTATTTTTCAAAAATAATTAATTTCACTAGTAAAGTCCTAAAATATTTGTATCTTTAATAATCAAATGTTTTTGTAGTTATTTTACTATCATTATCTGTTATATATTTTGAAAAATATATCTTTTCTAAAAAATTGAATAATATATATTGAAATTAATTTTTTCTATGTTCATGAAATCATAACATGATTGTTTCTTAATAAATTCTTCCTTAAATTTGTAGATATTTATCCAGTTATTAATTTGATATATATTAATTGAGAAAACATAGTTTTTTTCATTATTTATCAATGTATAGAATCTAACATAATTTATTGATATTAAAAATGGTTCAATATCAATTTTAATATTTATTAATATATGACGGTATGTTTTAAACATCATGTACTGTCTAATCCAAAATTTCTCTAATTTCCTTGGAAATAAATTTTTATATGAATTTTATCAAATTAACATCTCTTTGTGAATGAATTATATCTTAAATATGCATATAATATTCTATATATTTTTAATTATTTTTATATTCCTCAATTATTAAAAAAAATCATTTTAATTTACTGAAAATCATCTATCTTTGTTATAATTGATTATTTAAAAATATTTATAATTCCATTTTCAGTTTTTCTATTTTCCCATTTGATTTTTTCTCAATTACCTCTAGAATGAAATGATTTTTCTTATTTGATAGACTAAATTAGGGAAAAAATAATTTTTAAAAATTATATATAGTTTAATCACAAATAATATTCAAGATACTTTCTCATGTCACTAAAAATATAATATAATAATTATATTTTATCTATGACTGTTTTATGAAATATTTTTGTAGTTTTAGTTTTCAATATGTTTATATATTATAATAGGTTATTTAATTGTATAAAATTCAATTTTTCCCAAGAAATACCCTCATCATGTGAATTATATAATGATATTCATATCCTTATATGATAAATCAAGGATTCCATATCATTAATATATATTTATATTAAAATATTTAATGATAATTTCCACAATAAATCATGGTGTTAAACTAGTTTCCTCATATTTTGAAATGTATTAAAAAAATAAGAATAATTTTGTTAATAAAACACAATGGTAAGGGTACTATGAAATAAATTACATTTATAATTAATTAATAAACATTGCAAATTTTGTGTTTGGTTATTTCATTTTTTTCTTACAATATATCTAGTATACTGTTATTTACCACATAATATAATAGAATATGTTTCATAATTATAAATAGTAATCAAAATGAAATGAAATTGAAAATCATATTCAACAATTTTATTGAGGCCATGATATCCTTAAAAATGTGATGAATTGAAAAATTAAAAAATGAAATTAACCACATATTTGGGAAAATATCTTAATAATTCCATTTAATATCTTCATGAATAATAAACACCAGTTGTAAAAGTATTATCACACTTCAATTAAAAATATTTATATTTGGGGATGATGATGTGATGATAACTAGTTCCGTTGACAATGAATTTTCTAAAAATAGTAATCCAAGGATGATCATTGAAATAAACATGATTTTGTGTCAAATTCCATAACTTATTATAAATTTCAATGTAATTAAATTCTTCAAAATCATTTTCATCGATGAAAAGACGAAAACTAATATATTATTTCTGCGGCATTTTCCTTATTTATGATATATACCAAAATCAATAAAAATATCAACCTGATCAACCATTGAATAACATTGTTGATAACATAATATATCTCAAAGAAGAAAGTATAGTCTAGAGTATGTCCTTGTACATTTATTGTAAGGATTTTGGATTTGTCATTACTGTCTTATAAATATTTATTTATAAATCATCTTCCTTTCCATGGATTCAACTATGCATTTCTGGGCTGCAGGTCATCAATTTTTTTTTAAAAAATATTAATATATATTATCACTCACACAAACATTTTTCATCTAAATGATTTCCCATTAAAGATGTCCATGGATAAGAAATATATTACAATGGTTAATCGCATAATGTAGGGTTCCCCCAATTTGAGAAATAAAATACCTTTTGTGTCAGAATATTGGTTGAAGGTGATTTTCATAAGGAACTTCAATTGAAATAATTAAATTATTTAATTACTTCATTTATTTTAAAAAGCTTAATTATATTTCTTATATACCTTATTATACATATAAAAAAGTATAACGTCATAAAAAATGGATATTATGTGATTTTTGGAAGAGTTTCATTGATTAGTTAACATTAAAGGTGTATAATGGATCATTCATTATGGATTCTTTATCATCGATGATGTTCATAGAACATGAAATGGATAATTGAATAGTGATATTGTTCATATAAGATAAATAAAAAAGTATTCAATATTTTTTATTCTTTAATATAATGGGATTACATATATAGTATTGGTGATTTGGAGGTGTAGTGTGATGAGATGAGCCACATGTGGTTTGGGTGCTCTGAATCTGCCACTACCGATATATCTGAAATGTTTTTCTCAAATTTGGTGTCCTTTGGAGAATTCATTCGCAAACACAATGGTAGCATTGAAATGAGTGAAATTTTTTAGATTAAATTGATCAAATTGATATATTTGACATACACTTTGTATAATAAGAATAACAAATGTCTGGAAGTACCCTTGCATTAGCATCTAGGGTTTCCGGTGGAGATAAATATTTCATGCCATCTATGTCTTATTCATGCTATGTAACTAAATTACGATGGTTCAATGTGTACTTCAGGGATATATTGACATAGAAAATGACATGTATATGGGCACTTCATGAGTACATTGTCACAACAACATACTCAAACATTGCCTGGGTACCCTGACATTGTCATGTACATTTGCATGGGACATCGTACATGGGAACATGTAGGGATGACATGAGTATACATAGGATATGCATGATATATCCTATATAAACTATAACCATTATGGGTGTCAACATGGGCAACCAAATGATTTGTTGGTGAATACATCTTCTTGTTTATTGGTGTGTTCACAAAATTTGTGACCCTATATAAACATTTCCTAATTATCTTGAAAATAGAAAAATTAAGTAAATACATTTATATGATGCATAGTTAGTCCATTGAGTAGTATATTATAATCATTTTTTTTTTCACATTGTATAAGTTGGTAACCTTTTATTTGGAATCATTGTTATGGAACTTGTATTTATAAGAACGATACATCATTTATGGACACTTGGTTGATGAATGTGATCATGTTTTATAGATAGAATGTTATCATAGTTTGTTCTAACATGTAGTACAAGGGTATGTGATGTACAAACTTTTTTCATTCATTTTAATACATGTTACTTAGAAAACAATGTTTCACATGATATAAAAAGATTCCTGAAAAATGCTTTATTTCAGTGATCATGGTTATTTATCTTGAGCTTCTATAAAAATTTATAAATAATGAGTGATCATAAAGAAAATTTAAATATACACAAAAGGTAATTTATAATCACACGATGTGTAGAAATTATTTGAAATAAATCGGTATGCCCAAGTTCATTCCCATGCAAATGAATATAATAAACACACTATTTACATCTATTTCTCACTCCAGGTATTCCCTTCATGAAGTGGTTTGTGGCTTACCGTGATTCTGCACACCGTGTTTGTTGCCACCACATGTTGTGTTTCCCGCATAACTAATAGTAGTCTCAAATAATGAAATTTTATTTCTAGAGGATCATATATTGTATTTGAAAAAAATAGAAAATTTAGATGACCTAATTTTATGGCATGTGATTTTAAGTACATGCAATGTAGTACATTTTTCTTATTCTTTTATCATTTATATTTTATTTTTATTTTCCTTTTCCCCCATTCTCCTCTCATATAAATGGTAGGTGCTAAGTTTATTCTCTAACATCACAGTGTTACCATGGTCATAGGAATCTAATATTCTGTTTATGGGGTTATAATAAATATTGTCTGTTTTCTTAATTTAAATAGTTATGTGTTCCTTTTATTTTGATTTATAACAAAAAATATCATTATTTAATTGAATTATATTGTCCATGTTGTTGTAATATTAGAGTAATAAGGACATTAATAGGGAAAACTAAAGGATCCACAATTTGAAAATATAGGAAAACTTAGAGAGCATGTTTTCACTATTTTAAGGTTAAAAAATGTAAACATGTTTTAATTTATTAATCACCAGACCAATGGGGTTATCATTTTGTACATCCGTTTTATATTATGAGACCCTGAAACAATAATTTAATTGATTCCCCATGGTAAAAAATATCTATTGAAAAATTTAATACTATGTAATATCCATTTCAACAAACCATATTATGTTCCAATCCAGACATATTGTTTTTTATTATTCTTTGACATCTTTTATTTTAATTTAATATTCCAAAATATTTTCATATTTTAAAATTTTCCATTCAATAATTTATCAATGTAATCATATTTGACGTACTAAATTTCACATAACATTGATTTTTTTCCAAGTGGGGTTGACCTTGACTACCACTAAATACCTAGCAAGTCATATATTTGAGATGTCATATTTTTGGAATTATTTTTTTGTAATATAAAGTAGTAGTTCGAGTCTATGTTGATGTTGTTTTACCCATAATTTTCCATTTTAATTTCTTGGTTATTTTAATGGTACCCATAACCCAACAATATTATAGATTATTATACTTTTCTAGATTGGAATGATCCACTAGGATATGATTTGTATCCAAATTTCAGTGTCAATATACATGTATCTATAATAATATTATAATTATATGGATGATGGTTTTAAATAAAAGTAATAACCATGTACATCCTTTACTCACATGTTTTATAAAATCCTTTTGAAAAATCTTGGGTAAAACCAAATGATTATTATCAGTGATTGAATTGGTTACCACTTGAATGTTTTACCAAAACGAATGTTTGGGATGACATGGTATTATGTTTTAGTAGTACTTAGAGACAATGAATCATTTATAATCTTAAAATTGTGTTTTCGATTGTGTTTTATTACAAAATATCATCTAAGGATACATGATTTCATTTTGATCCACTTATAATTCAGCAATAATTTCTAAAAATGTATTTTTATCCAAAATTTTTGATATGAGAACACATTATGTCATGATAAAACGGAATGTGATCAATTTGTTCTTTCATAACATTCAGTTGATCACCCAAATTTGAATATTTTAATTTTTTTTGTATAACGAAGAAGGGCCTCAATAAGTGGAGGATGTATATAATCAAACAAAGGCATAAAGTCACGTTTAACATCTTCTGGACACACAGTAGGGATACAAAAAGCATTCGTCCAAAAAACCTGAAATACATGAATCATGGGTAATGGAATAAGGAACTATAAATTTTTAATAGATAACCATGCCTTTTTCACATATCATATCATAATTATAGGCATTATTAATCCTCATAGTACATGCCAGTGATCATAATGTCTAATATATTTGGAACTGTATGTGAATAAAGTATAAACATTGTACTAAATAAGACAATTATATATTAGTCATCCCTTATGAGATCATACCTTCATTTTCACCCATACATCTTCATTAGAGAACCCGAATATATCATAAATAAACGAATGAGATTAACATCCCAATAAGGAAAAACATACGAAAAAACGATTAATAAGTGGTTTATAAGGAATAATATGATGAAATAAAATATAATTTATATAATTAAGGATGAATAAAATATTTTATAATATTATCATAAGAGATGTGTAAATAATGTACAACATAAACTAAGCATGATTCAGGGATCATTACACAAAAATGAGCATGAGACATAGTTAACCACGATGAATGTTGCATGCTTATCGTGATTCAAGGCTATGAAATAAGACTGTTTCACATAAAATATAATAAGACTAAAAGTTACCTAGTGTATTATAGCACTATCTTTTCACACCCATCATTATTTGATCATGAAAATCTGTACCACATAATGAATCATGCATGAATAATCAAACTTAACATGAGGGTAACACAAGGATATAAATCTATATCATAATAACGTCATTATGCATTATAAATGGACATATAAAAAATAATCAATGAAAAAATATTCATCGAACATACATTGACATTCATACTGAAAAAAATAAATAGAAAATGATAAATGGTGTTTATGTGGTTTTAAAATATTTTAAAAGGGTGTTTATGAAAAATTAGAAATTAGTCACATTAGAGGATTTTTAGGAAAATATTGAAGAGAATTTAATCCAAAAAATGGAATGTTATTATATATAAAAGAAGTAGTGAACCCAAAAATTCATAATCATAAAATGAGTTGTTTTAGAAAAAATATGATAACTTAAAATAGGTTATGGAGTGCATTTGAAAATGTGTAATAATTTAGGTAGTCCCCATAAATCATAATTTTTTATCAAGAGTAATTGAGTAGGGAACTATTTAAATTAGGTATATCCCCATATAAAAAGGATGAACATATCATGATACACGATTTTAGAACACATACACAAAATTTATAAGATATAAAATAAATTAAATGTGAATATCTATACAATAATATGAAAGAAAAAATAATATGAAGTAACAATGGAAATTTAGGTAGAATCAATTACATTGACAACCTGTATTTTCCTCTGGCCCTTCCTTTGTGAAAATCAATTTTTGAGGCGTTCTGGGAGCTTTCAATGGCTTATATCATGAGTTTTCAATCATTCCAGTTTTTTTATTAGCATGTGAGTGCGTCAGTATCGCTGAATCGAAGGTGTCAGCATCAGTGAGTCAAGGGACCTCAGCATTGGTGAGTCAGGGCATCACTATTTGTAGGTCGTGGCATCATTAGGTTAGGGAATTAGTTGGTTTTTGGGTGGATATGCCATGTTATCATTATCTCAACCGTCTATGGAACAACATTGGTAGGTCGCATCAGAATATCACCTGTTAGTTTCTCTGCATCAGTTACTGACCCATTGATGACTCATTTCCATTTATTCCTAGTTTTTTCAGTTTCTTCACTATTACATGATTTCCTCTTTTTAAATTTAATCTATGAACTTACAGCTATCCGTTGGTCTATCTTCACTAGTTCATTTGGGAATTATTAAATATAAATTAATTCTAATGTGTAAATACTCCATGTTTTGTAGTCAAAACCCCGATCTAACATTTATGTACTTTGAAATGGTCTCTTTGATTTAGGGATATAGACTCGTCTTAATCCAATATCATCTCTTCCTTATTCCTTTATGTTTTTCTAGATGATTCTAGAGACTTCCTACCAGGATGGGTCATTTTCTCAGGATAGATCACTTCCTGCTTTACCTTAGAGTTCTTCGTTCATGTCACGCTATCCGCAATTCTTAGCATAAGAAGGGTCATTGATCCTTGATCATCCATGTAGGGATTTTATTTTTCTTTTCATTAATTGTGAATCATGGAGGGTGGGTATGTTAATGGTTCCTTGTAAGGAATGTATGGATACTAATATTGAAAAGATAATTAAACAAGGATTTGATATGATCAGATGATAAATTGCAAAACTAAAATAATGGGTTGGTTGTGGCATGATATTTTGCCTCATATTTTATTTGATATCTTTTGTAACATTTTCAATTTTTTTAGTTGAATGCATTCTAAAAATCCCAACCATTGGTGGTCTTTAATTCTTCTCTAGTAATACGTTTTCTCTCTTAGGGTGATTTGAATAATGATTGTAATCTGAAAACCATTTAATCAAATACCCTCAGATAAACATTGAGATTCACCATTATCAAAAATTTTATGTGATAACATCAATAATATTGAAGTGGAAATTAAATAACCCACTATCAATTATTTTCATGACAGTTATTTAATGTTTGTGGTTATGTGTTATGTGTTATGGTCTGGGTTTGTGGGAATAGTATGGGGGTGGAATAGGGGGAGGGAATGGGTTTGGTGTTTTAAGCTAATGGTTAAATTTTTGAGGAATATACAAACATATAGGAAGTAGTACTCTCCATGGTGCATTGGTGTCTCAGTCTAAGAGATTGATTGATTGTGGAATGGATGATCTTGTATGAAGCTGAAGTTCACTTATGATGTGTTGTGGTCCCGATGTAACGTCAATCTGTGGGACTACATTGTGGTTATGAACTCATTTTGAAGTGGGAATGAATCAGTGATTTTTTTGTGTAGCAGGGCTTTCGGGAAAGGTTTTGAGATAAGTAATTAGTTTCATCACATTGAAAATTGATATTTTTGATGAAATTGAATGCGGATGTGCAGTGGGACTACATGTCTAGGTTTGTGTTGTTGTGTAGTGGGACTGTGATTTTGTATTGAATGTTGATGGGTGTGGTTATAGATATTAGGTTCCTAGTAGTGAAATATTAATTTAATATAAATCCACTTAAATAAATAAATTTCTGTTTAATAAAAATGGGGTTGTGTTTAATCTTTTCAAAGGTTGTTAAATGGTTGTGTATTTAGCGGTGGCAGAAAAGGTGGTTTGTGGTGGATGGTTTTTTTAGAAACATGTAGGATGGGGCAGAGTTTTTGATTACCTATATATATATCCATATTTTAGTATATTTTTATTTATATATTGACCAACCCTTGTCGAGCACCAGGTTCCAAACCCGCCAATTTCACGGGGGTGGGTGTCTTTCGCAACATCGTGGTTGGATGATGGATGACTAGTTATTTATTTTCATCCTCGTACCCTCTTCCGGATAATCCCCATCAGGCATGTATGGGAGGCTGTAGTAAATTGAGTTTTACCATATCCCAAGATTCATTGGGAAAGGGATTGTTTTTAATGAGGGGACAAGGTGTTGGAAGGCCATGTTTGTTTCCACATGTATGTTCGGGATGAGGCCCATGTGCCTTTAGGGATGGCAGTGGTTTTCGTGGCCTCGAAGTCTCTGTGCATGGTTGTGTGTGGTAAGAGGCCCAGGTGTGTGCGGGAATGTTGATGTGGTGGGACTGGGTGTCAAATGAGTCGCAGCGTCAATAACATAAATCATTAGGAATGAGAAGTTAACCTGTGGAAAAGTGGTGTGTGGGGTACCCAATTGTCGATGTGCATATATTATTACATTTCATTAAATTTTTTTCTTGGTAAAGGTTGAATTTATGGGTTTGGGATGTGTAGTATTCCAATGTAGGTTATAGAAGATCAATTATTTTATATTATAAGAATTAGTATGTTCCCTCACATGTGAACACATAACTTTAGGGGAATTAGTATGTTCCCTCACTTGTGTACGAGTAGCATTGGTTTTCCCTGCTGAGTATACTTGTATGCTCATCCTTCTTATATAAAAATACTTTCAGGTTTCCTAGAGGATATTAAAGACTGTGATGGACCTTACTAGCCCAGTCATAAGGATAGATGTTGTTGTTATTTATTCTATTTTCTTGGTACATTATTTGTGAATTTATTCTTACATTGAATAGGCATGTGGGAATGGATTTTTCGGAATTAGTGTTAACTTTAGTCCATGGTTTTGCTATGATTTACCATTTTATCTCCCGATCATGTTATATAAAAATTTTAATGCGTCCCATTTATGTGTGATTTTATACCCTTCAATCTAGTCACCACATTGGGGCATGCTAAAGGTGGGACACAGGGGTCATTATACCTCATTTACCTTGAAGAAGGAAGGGTGGGGGACTTTGTGGTCCCTCCCCACTTCTAGGAGATGGAATGTTGTAATAAACGTGTATCTTTTCTAATCGTTGAGATATAGGTAAGAGTTGGGGGTTAGTGACAAGGGAATTTCATGGGATGGAAGGAAACTGGTTTTAGGAAATCATGACGCCTAAAATAGGGTAGGGAAGACATGATGGAAATGGGATTTTAGGGCCCCGTGATCAGATGCAATGAATCTGGACCTACATAACGACTTCGTTAGGATACTCTTTTTATAGTGTAGTAACTGTTTGGAATATACATTAATCCATATGACATGTGTTATTATGATTCATGTGTGTTTTGGGAGTTACAAAAAATAGAGTTAAATAATAATTTAAATTTCAGTACTCGGGCCTTGGAATTCATTATTTCTCCATTCAGCTATGGAATTCAGATTTAATCAATGAGTGGTACATGCTTTTGAGGCCCAAGAGGTTGATATAGTTGATATTTAGAGTTCTAATCGAAAAATATTAGGAGGACCAGGGCTTGAAGACACATTATACCTTCTAGTGGAAGACTATGGGAATGTACAAGGGATGAATCACAAACATGTAGAATGAGAGCTTCCTCGAGGAGCTTGTTATCACTTTTAGCTTGATCTGGGCTCCAACAGAGTACATGGTTCCTCTAGAAGTGATCTAGAAGTGGGGATAGACATGTTAGTGGTAGATGAATTACCTCGGGGAGAATAAGTAAACTGAGGTTTCATGAACAAACATTGAGAAGGATTTCTGGGTGGAATTCCATACTTTCATGGTGATTATTTGGAATATATCAGAGGTAATCTCCCTTAAACATGAATAAATTCTGTTAAGGGAGTTGGGCATCATGTACAAGTATCTCCTTTATTTTTATTTAGAACAAAAACTAAATAAGGTGTCATGGGAAAGATTCATGGAAGAGGCACTCTGACCCTCACTTCATAATTTTGATACTCCCATAACACAACCAACACACATGGAGGTTCAGAAAAGGTATAATGTAGTTGGGAGGATGCACACGCTGGGATGAGTTCAAAGAGATTGGAGGCAGCTAAGCTTATCAAATCGGAAGGTCGTTAGCAGCGTGCATCTAGCAGCAGGGCCTTTTGGTTTCGACCAGTGGGGAGTAGGCCTCAGTAGTTCCAGTTTATCTCCCATAGTCCTCACCCTTTTTCCATTATCCCTGGACCTTGTTTATTTACCTTTATAGTTTTGGGTGTATTTTGAATCATTTCCCTATCTGAGATCTGTACAGCGGGGGTGGAAAGATTCAGTACCCACCTTAACAGTAGTAGTTTCCAGTTAGGCCCTTCAAGCAGTAGGGGAAATGATCTCCCACTCCATTGAGGGTATACAGTGGTAGGGGTGGCCGACCATAGGGTGATCCTCAGGGAAATTGACTAGGGTGTGGTTGGGGAGGTTGTAGAAAACCGAGTGGTAGTGGGGTGGTGCACAAGAACTTTCTCACCACAGAGGTTGCAGATCCTGTAGGGCCAGAAGATGTTCGAGGTACGACCATTCTATTTAGTACACATTTTTGTCCATTGATTGATTCAGGGGTTTCACACTCCTTTATACACCCATTCTAGGCCATGACATGTGTTTAGAAATATTTTAATTTTGATTACCCTGGCATTGAGTATGCCATTTTCAGGTTAGACCATCATGTTTGATGTTTTTCATGGATGTAGATGGATGTTTGGGCTGCATCAGTTCAATGGGGTTCTCCTTATGCACTAGATGCAACCATACAATGTCATCAGAGTCATCAACCAGCTATTTTTCTTACACGCTATAATCAATTTCTTATGGATACGGGTTGGGTTTATAGATATGGGTGGACATAATGTAGCTTTTATTGGCGAGAAGATTTTCCAGGATTGTAGCTGACATAAGGTTCCCCTTCTTTTCTGGTCACCCGACCTATCACTAGAATCAAAAAACTCAGAGGTTGTGGAAGATCTATAGATTTTCAGTGATTTATTTAATGTAATCCCTAATGAGGTTGTGAAATTACCCCCTTGATGTGACATTGAATTCCCTATAGAAATATGACCAGGTTCTCGTTCGATTTCGATGGATCCCTATTTGACGGTGACTTCTAAATTGAAGGATTTTTGGAATAAATTTGATGACCTGATGAAAAAGGGTTTTATCGGAACATGTTTTTCATCATGATGTGATCATATCTAGATTTCAAAGATGGCAGATGGTGGTCTAAGTCTGTTCATAGACTACTGGAGACTAAATCAGGTGACGGTATGGAACCGTTACCCCCTCCCAAGGATCGATGACCATTTTTACCACATGAAGGAAAAATATTGGTTCTCAATGACTAACCTGTGGTCTGGATATCTCCAGTTGAGGGTGAAGGAGGGTGACATCCCGAAGAGTTATTTGTGTGATGGTATGGGAACATTGAGTTCGTGGTCATTGTGTTCAGCATTATGAACTCAACAGATGTGTTCATCGGACACCTGAACTCCATTTTCTATGAGCTTATAGAATGGTTTGTGTAAATGATCATCGATGATGTCCTGATCTATTCATGTTTGGAGGAGGATCACACCGAGCATCTACAGATTGTTTTGGAGGACCTCCAACACCAACATCTCTATAATAATTTATCCAAGTGCAAGTTATATACATGAGGGGTGAACATTTATGGACATGGGGTGTCCCAACAGAGAATATATGTGGACCAATCAATGGTTGAAGAGGATGTTTCTTGTGAGGCACCAAAGAACTTAGTATAGGTTCATAGATTCATGGGTTTGGTAGGATACTACTAGAGGTTCTTAGCAAAATTATCTTGAGTTGTGTATCTACTGACAAATTTAACAAGAAAGTACCATTCTTTCATATGGAGTGAGATGTTGTAGATATCCTTTAATATTCTAAAAGTAAAATGGCCAGTTCCCAAGTTATATGTATTCAATAAGAAAGCATAATGCACAATATGTTTTGTGATTCTTTTGGTCTAGGATAGTTTTTTGTTTTGATGTTGTATCGAGGACTGATCTCGTATGTGTCTTGAAGATAGGCCCTCATGACTGTAACTTTTCCAGCCCATAACAAGAAAATTATTTGGTCATGTTGGTGCTTATGTTTTGGTGGCATTACCTCATCGTTTAACGCTTTGTGGTCTTCATGTATCATGAAATATTGAAGTATATAATCTCTTAGTGAGACATGAACTTGCGGTAAAAGAGGAGGATGGATTTCCTTCAAGACTACGACATCAGAATCACATACACCTCTAAAATGGGGAATTTGAGGGCCGATTCCTAGAGTCGGATGTCACTGAAGGATGTGGTTTGAGTGTCTATATATGATTGGATGGTAATGGAGGGGTTGGATGATTTACATCGGGTAAAGAGAGTGGATTATGGTAGTGGTTGTATGTTTCTAATGACAGTGTAGTCTTCCATTGTATGGATGGTGGAGTAGTCTTAGTGGGGATACTCAGAGGTTGACGTGATTTGTGATCGCATTATCTAGGGCGATGCACCGGAGGGGTGGTCGTAGGATTGTAAAAATAAGATGTTATTATGTGGGATGTCATTTACCTCAGTGACGATGCTTGAGGGTGTTCTTTATGAGTTCTATATCACACACATGGAATACATATAGGAGTATCCATGGTTTAACAAGTCATGATACATCATCTATGTTGGTCCAGAGTGAAGCAGGCAGGGGCGGAACAAGTGGTATGTTTCCAAGTGTGTTAGTAAGGGATGCCTGAACACAGTGTTCCTAGCGGTCTATTGTAGCACATATAAATTCTTAATTGTAAGTAGGATGACATCTTGATGGATTTCTACATTGTACTACCCATGGATAAGGGATGATGTGATGAAATCATGGTATTGTTCAGTCAATTGATGAAATAAGCTCACTTCTCAGTGGTTAAGGAGTCAACCACAGTGGATTCCTTAGCATAGAGGTACATATGTGAAGTGGTGTGTCTACAGGGAGTGCAGAGATCCATCATTTTGAATCAGGATACATTATTCACACCAAAATCCTTTAAGGGATTACATCATTGTTTTGGAACCCTTCAATGCCTCAACACATCATTCCAACTCCATACAGATGGCCAAAATGATTGGACTATCCATTAAATGGTGGAAATGTTTCGGTGGTGTGTATTGTACTTCAGATGATTCTGGCTATGACACTTTCCCCTAGAAGAGTATTACAACAATAATAGATATCAACATTCCATTCGAATGGAACCATTCTATGACTTGTATGTAAGACCTTGTTATTCGCCTGTGTGATGGACAAAGGTTGGAGGGGCAGGTGTTCTAGGCCCAGAGGTTATGTACTACATGACGGAGATGTTTCATCTTGTGTGTGAATGGATGAAGGTATATTACGTTTGGAAAAATTCATATTTCGATCATAGGAGGAGACCCTTGGATTTTGAGGTTGGAGACCACATGTTCTTAATGGTCTCCCTCAGTGTGGACAACTGAGGATTGTAGGTAGAGTCTGCTTTCTTCTAGTTTTTTTAAACCTTTAGTGGTGATGTAATGAGTTAGTGAGGTTGTGTATCAGCTGTATTTCACACTGAGGTGAGAGAGGATCCATAACATCATTAAGGTCACTCATCTCCCTCGGTATCAACACTCTAATTCCCACAACCTAGATTGAGGAGAGTTTGAAATTGAATGTGATGTGACATTCCTGGTGAAACCAGTGAGAATCAAGTATCATAAGTAGAAGGTTCTTTGTGGATGAACCATTACATTGGATTTTGGCCTATAAAGGCATGGTGGATTCTTGGAGAGTACCAAGGAATGGGTGGAACATATGTGTTCTGAATTCATATCGTTGTTCTGAGTATAGATATTTTGTTTTCTTTATGAATTGCATAGGTTGTAATGATTGACCCAAATTTATTTACAATAATTTGATTCCCAGTTCTATGTTTTTGTGTAGAAGGTCCTAACTATGGGGTGGGGAGAATGTGATCTATAATCAAGACACATTAATGAGGATGCGATTAAATCAGTGTAGGTTAGTTTTTTCCACCCAAAGATTATAATATATTGATATGGATAAAGGATCTCCCATATAAATGAATCATTATAGTGGAATCTTTGGTGTTTGTAATATTTCTGTGGAACATTAAGCCTTAGAGCCTCTATAGATTTTTGGATATCAATGATAGAGGAGTTCCTTGGATTTTGAGGTTTTCTCCCAAGCTTTAGAACAACCCAGGGTGGTTTATTTCTAAGAGGTATATTAAGGGACGATTATTCGGACCTATTTTCTGTAGAATTATTTTGAAATTCTCTGGGATGTGAATTTTTTGAGTGGTATAATATGTAATAACCTGTATTTTCCCCAGACACTATTATTTGTAAAATATTATGTAGAGGTGTTATGAGAGATTTCATTTTATCATTTTAAAAGTTATCAATCTTTCTGTATTTTCATTTAGTATTTCATTGTGTTTCCATGTTAGTGTGTCGACATGTTAGTGTTTCAGTAAGTCAGTGCATTGAAATGTTAGTACATTGGAATCAGTGAGTCATGGGAATCTTCCTTAGCAAGTCATGGGGACTCAGAATCAGTGAGTCGAGGGTGTCAGAATCGATTGTTTAGGGAATTAGTAGGTCAGGGCATCGTTAGGTAGTTTGGTATGTAGATTTTGGTATCAGTATCTCATCCGTGTATGGCTCAACATTATAAGGTCTCATAGGTAGCTTACCCATCAGTGGATCCACGTCAGTGACACACCCATCAGTGACACATTTTTAGTTTTCCTAGTTTTTCGTTTTTCGTCTAGGTTACATGTTTTTATATGATTGAAGATAATATACCAAGTCATATCCATCCACTAGTCTATATCTACCACTTAGGATTGCAAAAAAATAAATCTATATTAATTCCTATGTGTGACTCTACAAAGCAGTATGGTCAAAACCACAATCATTCATTTAAGGACATCAAAATTGTATGTTGGATTTTAGGATCTGGCCTCTTCCTAATCCAAGAACAAATATTCCTTCTTCCTTATCATTTCTCTTGATGCACCTCAAGGATTCCTCAATCAAAGAGTAGTTCAATCATCCTAGAGACCTTCCAACATAGTGATGGAGTTATTCTATCATGTTTCACCATCACCTTTTCATGGTGCAAGAAGGAACATCGATCCTTGATAATCAAAATAGTTATTTTATTTTTCTTATCAATAATTGTGCAACATGTCAGGTAAGTATGTTAATCCTTCAATGTAAGGTATAGTTGTATACTCTGTTCAGAAAGTGAATAAAAAAAGGATTTAATTTGATCAAAAGATATCGGGAATAATTAAGATAATGGGATGTATGTGCATTGATGTTTTATCTCATATTTTTTTGATTATATTATGGATTTTTGGGGATGTATGGATTCTATAAATCATGAATATTTGTAGTCATTTCCTACTCACAGGTCATAATTTATAATTATTCTGAATATTTGAAAAATTGTAGTAACATAAAAAATGATTAATCACGTACCCTCAGAAAAACAAAGGGAATACCCAGGATCAATCATTATTTATGATCACCCCTTTTATATTCCAGTGGATATTAATTAACCCCATGTCAGTTAAATTTTAATACATTTTGTCTATAGTTGTTGTTATGTGCTGTCTGTTCTGGTCTGGGTTCTTTGGGATTGGTATGTTGGGTAATTTAGGGGGGGTGTGTATGTTTTTCAGTCCGAGAGATTGATTGATTGAATAATAGGTAAACTTATAGGTTGTGGTAATATACATGGTGTGACGGTGTCTCAGTTCGAGATATTGATTTACTTTGGAATGGTGGATTGTTTATGTAGTTTAACTTCCATTATGTTGTGTTTTGGTCAAGAAGAGATGTCGAGCAGTGGGACTAAAATCTGGTTGTGGACCCCTGAGGCAGTAGGAATGCATTGCGGATTTTTTTGGTAGAAGGGAAGCAGGGCTGGGTTGTGGGAGTTGGAGTGGGTGATATCTCTTTGATGCTTGATTGTTGGTAGGAATTGAACATGGATGTGCAGTGGGACTACAGTTTGGTTTGGTTTTCACTTTGTATGATTACAATTTTTAGTTTCAAAGTAGTGATAATCTAATTTAATGTGAATCCCCAAAAATATAAAAATAGATGTTAGAAAAAATGGGTTTGAGATTATTCTTGGATGTTGTTGTTATATAGTTTTTTATTTAGGTGTGGTAGAAATTTTGGTTTGTGTTGTCTTGTTGTTGTTTCGGAATCTCATTTGATGGGGGAGAGTGTTTGATTACCTATATATAAATATATTAATATTGTAGTTTTCCTTTATTTATATATGTATCCCTCTATTTTTGAGCACTATGTACTAAACTCCTCCATTTCATGGGGGAGTGTGTCTTTTCCAACAACCCAGTGGGGGATGGATGGCTGGTTACTGATTATCTTCTTCACAACCTCTTCCAAATCATTCCACTCGGTCTTGTAAAATAATTATATAATGGATTGTGTTATACCATATCCTTATATTCATCTGGTAAGGGTTAGTTTTGGATTATGTGATTTGGTTTTTGCGGGTCATGATCAGTTTGTGATGTATATTCTAGATGAGTCCCACGTTTCATAGGGTGTGGAAGTGGTTTTGTGGCCTAGGTTTCTGCATGCGTTCATGTGTGTGGTTTGAGGCCCAAGTTTGTGTGGAAAACTTGTGTTATTGGAACTGCGTGTGGGGAGAGTGGCTGCAGCATGACATAAGATAATTAGATATAATAATATAACCATTGGGAAAGTGGTGTAGGGGGTACCCAATTTATGATGTTCTTATATTATTAATTCTATTGACTTGTATTTCTTGGGTGATTGCGACTTGGTGTGGATGGGATGGTTATAATTCCGCGGTAGGTGATTGAGTCTATACTATTTTCTCATAGTGGAATTAGTGTGTTCCATCACTTGTGAATGGGTTGATTTAGTTTTCCCTAATGAGTATACTTGTATGCTCACGATACATATACAAATTTATTTTGTGGTTTGTAGGAAGACATTGTGCACCGTGCTGGACAATACAACTCGGGTGTCAAGATAGTTTCTATTGATGTATAGTCTCATTTCCGTGGTACATTATTGGGATCATTTTATTACTTTTTACTAGTTTTATATGGAACATGATTGGGAGAATATATTTTTGGGTTTATGTTTACTCTATTAATTGGAGTTAATGGTATTTACCATCTTATCTCCTGATCATGTTAATTAAAAAAGGTAATTCCTTCAATTTATGTGATATTTCAAACCCTTTGTTATAGTATCCACTCATGGGACTACTGAAGGAAGGACTCTAGGGTCATTATCTATCATTAATCATGATGAAGAAAGGGTCAGGCACATTTTCTTCTCTTCCCTTGTATTATAGAAGACGGGTCGTGACACATTCTATTAGTACAAAGATTTCATTCACATGATCTTAATGAAATAGTTAATCGAATTGGAGTAATTAAATAATATTTAATTCAACCTATATACATGTATTTTAGTTTTTATAAAATTATTATGTTTATTTATTGAAATTTCATGGTGGTAATAAATTCAATTTATTATTTTGGATCACTGGTTTCCATGGTTTTCATGATCCGTTTACTAGTATTGATATATGAATGGTCTTGTAAAGTTGGGGTAATTATCAATAATTGAACATACATTATATTGATTATATTATAGTGGTTAAAATAATTTTATATATAATATGGTTTTTTGGAATGAGTTAAATTAATTAGATAACAAGTTATTGTTAATAGTTTGGGTTTATTCTGTTGGTTTTTTATCACTGTGAACAAATTTAGTGTTAGAAATTCATGTCATTTGTAAAAAATTATTATACAACATAAAATAAGAATTAATACATATATTACAATGTGTTTTGAAAAACAAATTTCATGACCATCAAATTAATATGTTAATTAAAATTTAAAACATCATTGTTCTTGAATGCTTTAAATTAACACATCAAAGATGATGTTTTCATCGTTAATATAAAAGGAGGTGAAGGAATGAAGATGATGATTTAATCTAGTATAGGAATAAAATTATAGTATATGTATGTTAATGGAGTTATCATTTTATTTCTATGAGGGTATTTGAGTGGGGGAAAATATATGAAATGAAGTTGAAAATAAATTAACTGAAATGGAAGATGGCTTTTCTTCCAGATTCATTCTTCTTGAGAAACACTAGAAAGGATTGGTTGTTTTCATTTATTAAAAAAAACTTCTTGATGTATGCAAGGGTCCTGAGAGTGGATTTCATTATTATTTGGAAATGTCTCAAGGTACGATAGTTGTAAGGATAAAAGGTGGTGAGGGGTTGTATGATATGTTTATGAGATGAGTCTTTTATCATTAATTTAATAATTATATTATTAAATTGGCTGATGACTATAAATATATTGAGAATTATAATATAATTTATTAATATGATAAACTATATTCATATTATCACTTATAGGAAGGATAAATTTTATTTACACATTCATTGGTGATGTTACTATTCAATTGTTTAGTTCAATATTCATATGTTTCGTGTTACTATTAAAATGGTCAAGTTACTAACCCATTGGTATATGTTTCTTTAACATCTAGAAATGAATTTTATTTATTTTGGTCATAATTAAGAATATTTTTATTATGTTCTCAAAGTGATTTTATGTGATTATAATATATTGAACAATCATATTAAAGAAGTATCCATTGATAATATTCATGGTCGTAATATTATCACCCATAATAAAATTTCTACCTGCAAATTTAGTTTTACTATATGTGTTTAAAAAAGTTATGGATACTTATCCTTTATTACTTCATTATATTTCCATGTTTCCTTTTCTCATAAATGGTCACTTAACATAAATTTCACCAAATGAATTGTATTTAATTGTAGAAAATTGTCTCTACAATCCCATATCATCATGGGCCACTCATCGTATGAGAAATCAATATGTAACTATAACAACTTTAATTGTAGTAGTTGTGAAATCTGTTATTTACATTCTCTAGATGGATACATGGAATACATCGTGTACGAGGGACATGGTTTTTGGAAGTTCTAGTCGACATGCAATGACTCTGAAACAATCAAGAATCTCGAAATGGAAGTTGTAATTGGGACATTGATTTCCTTTTATTATAAAAAATAAGATTCTGAAACATGTAGATATTAGATGAATTATATGACTCAAACCCTAAACTCATTGTCTCGTCGATTATTGTTATCGATGTTCTTTTTTCGAAATTTGTCTGGCATGATGTTGTTTTAATGGTTTTCACCTTTTCAACCAATTCATTGACAGTTTTAGGTAATTAAAGATTAGACTAAGAAAATATATCCCAGCATACCAATATTATGAATCATTAACCCTAAAGGGATTCATATGGATCCATTCTTATGTTTGAGTGGAAAATATTGTTGTATGTGAAATCAAAAATCAGAAGAGGTTTGTCCCATCATCATTTGTTGTCCATATAACATGCTCTCAAAAGGTCTTATAATGTCTAAATAGTTTGATTAGATATTCCAGAATTTTTACTATTATAGGCCATAATAATGTTCAGCTTTGTGCTTAGATCATGTCGATGACTTTTCCAGAACATCGAGGTGAATCTCAGATTCTAGTTAGATACAATTGATAGTGGTACTCAATATTGCCTTACCACATCACTAAAATATATCTATGAAATCTTAAGTAGGGAGATTTCAAAATTAATTGTTATATTGTGAACAATCATTGAACGATGATCCATATTAACCCATATAGTAATTTTCCCTTTAGATGAATTTGGTGGTCTAGTGACAAAATCCATGATAATGTTTTTCCATTTCAATGTTGGTATAGGTAAATAATAAATGATCCCTTTTCTATTCGTCCCCACATACTTCACATGATTATATAATAGACACATTTTTAGGATTGAAATAATGATGTAGATGCTCAATATACAAGAGGTGGGGTGAATTGTACACTTTAAAAATTCCTTTGGAACCTTTAAAGTTAGTTACGAATAACAATGTCTTCCTTAAATAAAGGAAAGATCTAAGTTTAACAAAGTTAAACTAAGTAAATTCACAACACCTCTAACACCAAATGAAAACTAGGAATAAGGAATGATGTTATAAACTTCACATCCTATGTACTTGCTTAAAACTGGAAAGAGATTCTGAAAGTAGGTTCCAGAAATATTGATCCGGAAATTGAAACTTTAACTAAAGATTACAATATGAGATTCTGCGTTAAAGCATATAGAATCTTAATGGAACAGAGTACAAGTAAGGAAGTAGAATAAAGTTATACTTTCCTTATAATACATAATGCAGCAGAAATAATCATGTAGTAAAACTACAAGTAACAAGATATATGTCTTTTATCCCAAAGAGAAGGGTATCCAAAAACCTTGGATAATGGTCCCTTGATTTATACATTCAAGCTATTCTGTGTTACCCACACCAGGGTAAGCCATCGATACGAAGATCAGAGTCTCGGTCTTTCTATCCCTGCAAGACCTCAAATTCTAGGTAGTTGGCAACCACTGTCTTCCTCAACAAGGAAGCCCTCGAACTTCAAGGTAGTTGACACCTCTTTCTTCCTATCCCCGGAAGTCCTCGAATGTAATCTCCAACATTCGGAGTCACATGAAGAAAAAACTGAACGAGAAGTTCAGTATGCACAAGGCATGAAAATCTTTCTCTCTCTAGAAAACACCTTAGCAGCATGTGGTCTCTAGATCAATCAACATCTGTGTCATTATGAGCTCTTATTTATAGGAAAGGTCGGCCTCCTTTACAACGGTCATATTTTCCTTAAAATCAGAGGGACCTGTACACGTGTAACATAACCAACGATTAGTTTATAACAGAATAGAAGACATCATTTTATAACAAAACAAGTGAAACAGAATTTACGACATCATTTTATGTTTAACTCAAAGGTTCAGAGTGAAGGTTCGGAGTGTAAACAAAATGTCAAAGAGTAGAAAAATTATAAAACTGTAAGCAAAATGAAAGTTCGGAGTCTAACCAAAAATAATTTTCGGAGTCTGAATAAATGCTGAGTGTATAAAGCAAAGATGATCAGATTATGTTTAATAGGTGAATTTGGAATGAGAATTCGGAATGAGAATTCATATCCAGAATTCAGAGTAGAACTTTATCAGAGTTCGTATCCGGAATTCGGAATGAAACTTCATTACAGTTCTTATCTGGAATTCGGAGTCAAACTTCATTAAAGTTCTCATCCAGAATTCGGAGTGAATCTTCATTACAGTTCTCATATAGAATTCAGAGTGAAACTTCATTACAGTTCCTATCCAGAATTCGGAGTGAATCTTCATTATAGAATTCAGAACCTTAAAAAGAATGCTTCATATCAAACTTTCAAACGATTCCAAGAATATAGAAATTAATCGGAATCTTATACTTAAGAAATATATGCATGAAAATATGAGAAGGATAATTTTTCTTATAAAAGTGATCTTCCTTATAAAAGAGAATTTCTTTATAAAAGCGATTTTCCTTATAAAAGTGATTTTCCTTAAAGATAAGGTGTTTGTGATTTTCAAAAAAGAAGGAATGGAAAAGTCATAAGGAAAGCCTTATTGACTCAACAACATTGCTGTATATTCATCAACCTCTATATTCATATTTTACCCCAAATGGTTCTCATGGAGGTCATAATATATTTGTATGCTCCATTAGTGAATAGAGATATTGTATATATTCTTGTCATTGATATGAACAATAATAATATGTAGATCATTGGGTATACATAATCATTACCCAAATCATATAATTCTATCCTTATCAATATTGAACTCATAGTATTTCCCATATCAAGTAACGTCGACCATTATTTGAATTTTTACATCATTTCTCTATGAATGCTTTATTTTCCGATTTATAGAGGGATCTATAATCATTTTATAATGTATTGATGATGTCCCTTTCTTAATGATTTATTTTTCCACAATTATCTAGTCAAAAAATATTTCATACTTCACTATTATCATCATTAATAAATATGCTTGATCCATTCTTTGTAGAGCATATACGACCATATTTTACATACCATGATAAAAGTAGATTTAGAATTCATAATCCATGATGGGATCATAACATCTTCAAAAGTGTATATTAATCTCCTTTTGTGTGCATATATATTTGAGACTCTTGTGATCAATATATGTCTCACACTTGCCTCTATAATGATAATTCTTCCATATTTTTAATTCCAAGATCACAATTGTGAACCCTGTATCATGTATATGATATTATTCTAAAGAATTTTTATCTTTCTTGTGATATATGATATCAATATATAATTTTTCATCAAAAAAAGTCTAATCCTATCATTGGATTATCATTGTATATGAGAAATGGTTTACCCACATATTAGGATTGTGAGATTTGGGCTAGTGATGATCATATTTTTGAGCTCCATAATGTTTTCATCACATTCTTGAGTCCAGACAACAATCAAACCATTACATTTCAATTTGGACATTGGGTTTAACATCATGATAATTTCTTAAAAATCATATGTGATTCCAAGAAAGGCCATGAATGCTATTAATATTCATTAAAAATACTATTCTAGAAAACTCTTTAATTTCCTTTGTCTTATAAGGGTCCAAAAATATCAATTTTCAAGGAATAACATTCCCCAAGAAAGATACATCCTCTTATAAGAACGTACATTTAATATACAATACAAAAATTCTCTAGTTTCCAAATGTATTCATAATTATATTCTAATACTCCTCATGTTCCACCTTGTCCTCTGAGGATATCATAATATTATCAATAATCAATACCACAAATTTGTTGAGGTAATCTGTAATGACACTATCTATCAAATCAATGATAATTTCTACAGAATTAGTGAGTCTTAATTGCATCAATATGACCTCATAGTCTCTATAACTTCTTCTAAATTAATTATTGGTAATATATTCATTCCCCACCATTAATTGCTAATATCATGTCCAATAGTCCTACATTGAGAAATTACAGTCCCCACATATCTAATATAAAAAATTCATCTAGCCGAGATAGGTAATACTTCTTCTTTATAACGAATTTATTGAGCCCACATTAATAAATGTAGAGGTGTATTTATCTGTACTTCTTCTAGATGAATAGGAATAATGCACCCTCTAGTAAAGTACTCTAGTGTACCACAAAATCTTATAGATACTCCTGTAATTTCATATTCATTTCATCATTCTAAATCCTGGAACATAAATATTGATTATTTGATATAATAATAGATCAATGAAAATTTTCATTTTATAACTCAACCTATTGATTTTGAGGAATTAAAATAAAAACTTAATGATACTCATCAGGGTAATGTATCATAATTTCCATGTCCTCGAGAATGATCATATCCAAGTGTCAATCATATGAGTGATACTTGATTGATCATAAGGAAGTAATTTCCACACATGATATAGTGATTATGAAAGAGATTCATCTTCCACTTTAAACATGTAATAAATAAGAGGATTCTTCAGGATTTGAGGAGTGATATTATTTTTAGGAAAGTTTATGTTAGATTTTTAAAAAGATATAAAATAAATGACCAATATAGCATAAAACTCCACTAAAAGAAGTATTATGTGAATTTCTAGTAGGATATGTCCAAAATAATTAATTGGGGAGAATATATATACATTAGATTAATAAATTGACCCATTTTATGTTCTAAAATATAACTGAACATCCATATTTCTAGGTGTTATTATAATAGTTCTACTAAACATTATGCAAATTAAAAAATTCATTGAGGATTAATCATATATAAAATTTTAGTTTATTGAATGAATAACCGTTGTACATATCACCATATCATTGTACAAATCCACCTATGTAGTAGTGTTAGTAATAACTCTTCCTTATTCCTTGAAGGTTTTTGATCATTACCTCTGACAACCCATGGTGATGGGAAATGGTTCATTTATTACCTAGGTTTGATTCATTTTTAACACAATAATACGGATGAGGGTTTATCTAAAAAACTATTTATCCTTCCAAATTAATGTAATTATAAAAATATCATAAGAAATTATAAACCAAATGAATCATTCAACCTCAATTGAATCAATTACTGGTTCTGTTTAGGCAATTCCAAGGATGCTTCTTCCAATAATTTGTACCTGTGGGATATTCAGTGTTCATTAAATCAATGTATTTATCATTATATACATCCATATTATACCATACATTCCCCTTTCTATAACTTGGAACATGTGACCACTGAGAGTCTCTAGTGACTATTTCAAACCTGAGGGCACAATATACAATCTTCTCTTAACTGTCAAAGTATTCAATCATCAAAAATATTCATAGATTAGGCATTATCCCAATAAATGAGAGATCCATATTAAATTCATTTTTCATGATAATGAAGGAGGAGTGTCATGAATACCCTGAAATGTTTTCTTCATATTCCCCTATAGACTCATATTCTTTCGGATTGAGTCCATGGAGAACACGTTCCTTCTTCAGATAGGGAATTATAAGAAAATATTTACTGGAAAATGTATTATTAAATTCTTCAAATTCCAATGAATCAATTTATTTAATGGAGATGAAATTTTTGATCAGTTTCCACCTCTGATCTGCATCCCAATAAAAATGATAAAACTCAAGTACAACATTATTTACCTCTAAGCGGAGAAAGACAGATAATATATTTTCAAAGGTGTTAATACAAAATTCATCATGGAGGGGAATAGAAGGTACACTATCATTCATGTCCCATTCACATGAATTATTTGATGTCCACATTCCCATTCAATATAGAAATAGGGTGTTCCCGATGATTCACATTTTTATTCATAACCTGATCCATATATGCAAGTACATTCATTATTTTCTGAGCACCCATTCTCATATTATATGAGTCATAATTATGAAAAGAGTCATATTTATAATCACATTTTTTCCATGGGATCCTATATTTCCTTCCATTAACTTATAAATTGATATTTCAATAAGTGGTCTTGAATATTTATCTAATAATCACAATAAAAGGAAACATTAAACATAAAAGGGAAATAATGTATATGTGAATTATATTATAACTTATGATTCCAAATGGTTCATTATATTATATAAATGATCAATTATAAAACAAATATTCTTATGGGAATTTCATTTTTCCCTTAATAATGGTTTTTAATGATCTTAGGAATTTTCTCAAGCATATCCTACGGGAGTGTTGAACTATGTTAGCAGTAAGACGCATTGCTCTGTACTAGGTTACGCAATGTGAGGACAAAAACTCCTTTCTAGAGTTATTACACATAGGTAATTATACACAAAAACCATGTCCACATGTAGTATCTAGACATGTATGTATTTTTCTTCAAAATCCATTTACTCTATACTTATCAAAATTTATGGATTTGTTCATAATCATTGCCTTTTTCTTAGGATATTGCTAATGTTATCTAGTTCTAATTTCGAAAAATTAAAATTCATTTCTAAGATAACTACTATAAAGGCCTTATACATTTACACATATAATTATATGATTTTACTCATAATTACACATCACATTAAAATTAAATAACCATATATTCAAGATTCAATGGAGGAATATGTACATAAAAAAGAGAACAAGGGACTAAAATAAATATTTTTCGAGTTATCATCCATTATGAGCTCCAAATATCCATTGATACATTAAATCTACAAAGGATAACCTGTAGTTGAAATATAAAATTTTCAGAGACAAAATTCTCAATAATGGAATAATGAAGATAATAAATCATTATAAGTGGACTAGATAGAATAATAAGATGTCATAAAAATAATGTATATAAATAAGGAATTATAACATATGTAATCATAGTATCATGGAATATGTGGTAATTTTATACAAAAGGACATGTGAATGAGTCATGGAATATTTCAGATAATGGAGCACATGTCATGGTTAACCACCAAGACCCTTTCACATTGATCACGAGTCAAAGATAACCACCCAAATAGATGAACATAATGTCTCATGAGACTAAAATTTACCCAATGCATTTGATCACTATCAAGGAACCACCATCATAATATTTTAATTAATATGTTTTCTATATGATGAATCATACATAAATAATCAAACCTAATTTAAGGGTTATCCATCGAATAAAATGTGTATCATTGTAATGTCATAAACCAAAACAAATAGGTTTATAATAAAGGTATCCATTAATGAATCTATTTAGAAAATACCTAGTCAATAATAATTAAAAAATGGTTATATAATGTTAAATTTTGTAAAACAAGTGTGGACACATTTAAAAATAGTTTTTATGAATCATTATCAGTTTTCCACTTTAGTGCGTTTTTTTGGAAAATATTAATGGGAACATAATGAAGAAAATGAAAAAATATTTTTGTAAAACCAGAAATAAACAAATAAATATTTCACAATAAAATTAGTGATCTAAAAATTAATATTGTGTCATTAGACAGAATATGATGTTCAAAATATTATGGGTGAAAATTTGGGATCTCCTGAAATATTGGGCTTGCTTATCAGGATGAACTGAGTACTGAACCATTTAAAAACATGTACATCCCCAAAATAATAAGGAAGAAAATTTCATAATTCATGTGTTTGGAAAATATAAACACCTTATATAAGATATAAATTAAAATAATGTTGTTTTATATTTTTGTATGAATTATGAAAAACAACCCGAAGGAAAAATGGCAGTTCTGGTGGAATCCATTACATTATGTTTGAAGGTGTTCTTCACATGATCTTAAATTCCATGATAATAAAGTTAAATTTAATAATAAATAATAAAAGAAACATGTATACTTATATTGGATTTATATAACTTTATTATGTTCATTTATTCCCTTTTATATGGGTTTTGAGATTCAATTTCTTCCTTAGGGAGTGTTGGTTTCCTTATTGTAAATGAAGGGTTTACTTATATTCATTTTAGAATGGTTGTGTAAAGTGGGGGTTATTATCCAGATATGAACTTATATTATATTAATGATATTATAGAGGGTAAATATTTCTTATATATCATTTTTTTTTCTAGAATTATTATGAATTATTAGATAAATAGTTAATAATAATCATTTGGGATTATTTTGGTGGTTTTCGATCAAAATGAACTCAGTTTATTATATATATATATATATCATGGGTAAAAAAATGATTCCAAAATACTAAATATGATATTATACATATATAATAATCATTTTCAATCATTAAAATGTTTTCACGATCATCCACAAAGATAATAATTGTATTAGAAAACATTTTCGTCCTTAAATGCAATAAATTTTAACATGATAGACGACATTTTCATTATTAACATAAAAAAATAAGGAATGTGAGATCATGATGAATATTTTAAATTTTACTAAAAATATTCTAGTATATGTATAGTTCTAGGGATATAATAACATGTTATTAAGTGGAGGTGAGAATATAAAATGAAAATAATGGAACATTAAAATATGATAAAAGGATGAGGGTTTTCCCTCTTGATTCCTTCTTCTTGAGAACCACTTTGGGCGATTGGTTTTGGTAATTTATTATTATCTAATGCTCATGGACCTGGGGAGGGGATTTGGAGGATCTATAATTAGAATTTTGACAGGGCTCATGGATTGATATTTTTGAGGGGAATAGGTGGTGGATGTGCTATTTATAATGGGGAATTTTCATTAATTTAATCCTTAGTTTATTATTTTCACTCTAGGCTATGAATATTAGGATAATTATCATCATTAAAATTTAAATTATTAAAGGTAGTTCTATATTACATTTCTTACATCATTCATTTTTTTAAATCATGTATTTGGATTTGAATTTGAATACCATAAATTACTATATCTAACTATTCACCAAAAATAAAATGTATTTGGAAAATTCCCAATAATTAAACGATGATTTATAGAATGGAATAAATGAAAAAGTAAATACATTATACGATAATTATTTTCAAAATATGAGTACTTTAATTTTCAATTAAAATTATCATTTACTTGTAAAATACATTTTTTAAAATTATAGCTGATTTTATAACGCATTGTGAAATTACAAAAGGTCTCATAATATAATTAGAAATTTATAAGACGTAAAAATATTAACTAATGAATAAATTTTATGAAAAAAATTTAAATTTTAAAATTTCACATTAATCAAAATAGAGGAATTTAAATTTAATGACATAAAAAAATTCTGTCACTTAATTAATAATTCGTAAAATATATATTTACTTATGTTATGATTTATCTGTATCAAATTATCAATTATAAGATGTATATATTTTATATATAAATTCATTGGTGAGGTAACTATTCAATTCTATGGTTTATTATTCATATAGTTCAAGTTACTATTCCAATGGTCAGGTTACTATTCCCTTAGTACATATTTCTTAACTAACAGAAATTATTTTTATTTAAGTAATTATTCATTTATAATTACTGTATTGAGTTTTCAGTGGGATTTAATTTTATAATACTATAATAAATAATAATAATAAATGAATTGTCTTTGATAGAATTTATGGTCGTTACATATGTGGTGGTTCATGCAGTTGAAACCGTATAGTCCTTCAGATTGCAGGTAAGAACTCTACCTCAAATCAATTCATAGACCAAAAAAGGAACATAGTGGGACAAAATATAGCCAGTTCAATATCCCACTCTCACTCATCTTTTATCATCTATTTCAATATCACACTCTCTCTCCAAGTATATTTTAAAAAAGAAATGGTGTGAACTTCTCTTCCACGTGTTGTGTATCATAATTTTTCTCATCTACAGTAGAAATGTGATTAAAATGATGTTACATAAAATATCAAACTATATAAACGTTTTTAAATATATATTTTTGTGTATAATATAATATAACATTTTCTATAAGAAATATTAATTATTTTAATTTAAATGAATGAAGTATAGGCCGATACTAAGGTCGTTAGTCAGAATTTGATCTATCTTCAGTTCGAAATGAATTTCACCGATCCTTGTTACATGGTTAATTATTTTTCATCTAGGGTGTTAATTAAAAGGTGTGTTAAGTGTATTAAAAAGTTAATAAATTCATTTTTATATAAAACAAAACCCACGTAGTTCCTGAATTTTCTGGAAGGGTCATAGTTCTTGGATCTAAAAGGCTTAGGTTCGAGTCATGCATTCTTCTTTAGTTGCATCCCTTTTTGCTAAAATAAAACTCCACATCGTGTTGTTTAGTATACGATATGTTTCATGTTTTAAATTATAATGTAAAACATTTTCTCAAATATTATATCAGTCATGGTTGATCTGGGTTCATTCTTAGATTCATATCCCCGTTTTAAAAATAATTAGGTCGGAACTCAGCAAATCTCCATACATCATCCCAATAGTCTATCACTAAAACAATAAATTGTGTGTCGTTTCCATAACAGTGGGGTCATATATTTATCTTTTAAATATAAAAACATATTGTGATATTAAGTAAATAAATCCATTTCTCATGTTTTTGGGGTTATATCTTTAGATTTTCTTGGTCGTGAGTTTGAATCGGGCTTTAGCACCTTGCTACATTTATAATTATCTTTTTCGAATTTTAGATAACATAGTGTGCATTTATGTGATACACTATGTGTATAATTTTATTTTCATGTGTAAATATATATATTTCATGTTAATTATAAATAAAAATAGTTATATTGTTTATTATAAATATTATATAAAAAATATTTATTATAATAGTAATAATCTCAAGAAAACTCTTACATGGCATGTATATTATCCTACACACCATATATATAAGGTATATAAGCTGGGTAACCCTAATTAGGTATTTCTTGTGTCTTGTGACCTCCATTCTCCTTATTTCCTATTTCTATTTTCCACTCAAACATCCTTAGTCCATTGTCCCATTTTTCTACAATTTAGGATCATATTCCATCCCTATTGTGATCCTCACTCCGGTTATGTGCATATTCTCCCAAGATCTCAATGAATTCAATGTGTTTTGGGTGATTTTAAAACATGGTGATGTTTTTAGCTAAAAACATACAATACAAGGTCATTATTGATGGACACACATCATGTAGATAAGGTACACAACCACAAACTTTCCTTTTTTACCTTGGAAAAAAACACATGATCTATGTGTTATGCACATGGAGTGATCAAAACCCTCTTTACAAAAAAAGAATGAACCTCTCTCTATAAGACCAAATGTCCAAAAATGCATGAATGAACACACTTCATTTGTTTAGGGAATACGATGTGTACCATTTAAATGATTACATAATTGTGTCATGTAGAATACATGAGTTGGTTTCTATATTCAAACTCATGTTGTGTGTGACCATACTACATGTCTAGTCATTTATTTTCATTATTTATTGGGAGATGATGTGTTAGGGAATACATATGTCAAACTCAGCTTGTACTCAAACACAATGTCTACACGTCATTACATGTCATCTATTGGGTTTCCCCAAAAACATTCGCACATCATTTGTTCATCTAGAGTACACATTTTGGAAACTAGTTCACGTAATATTAAATGTACTGTAGGTCCACATTCCATGTAAATTTATTTTCATAGTTTATCTCTAATTGTATAATCCTTTTCTATACATATATTATTTAATGTTCTTTCCATTCCAGATAATGGTAGATAGAGATAGGGCATGTGGGAAGAGGCACATGTACACTAATGATGGGGGGAGTCATTCATAATATTAGATCCATATTTGGATAAGATTGGAACCTTATGTGACATATCACTCGGTGCCTTAGCCGTCAGATTTTCTAATGTTTCATATGTTCCCATCAGCACCCACATCCTTGACATCAACCTCATATCCTGAAAACACCATGAAACCATCAATGTCTTCTTGGGCGGTATAGTGCAATGAATCTCAGTAATAATGCACAATATTCCAGTACTTCCATGAAGTATGATCCATCTATGACATCCGTTGATCCACCTGCTTACAGGACCACCATACATTCTTCTTCTACATCTAATTCTCCACCATAACCTACACTGGTATAATATCAACCCTAGATACAACCATGCCATATCATCCAAGTGTGAGATCATGGGTATGATGGATGCCCTATACTTTTATGATGGCTGAGGAAGTTTTGTTTTCTCATATTTAACATAACTGTTCTTTAGCACCTAGGAATCAAGGAGGAGATGGAGGAGATCCTCTGGAAAACCCATTGTATTGGAAACCTTCAGGATATCACTCCCACATTACATGATTCATTATTAATGTTTTCTAATAAATCCGAGTTCGATGAGTTATTCTACCTAGAGGAACCCAATGATACATCAACTCTAATTACATTCATGCTGGGAAAAATAAAATTTTCATTGGCCATGGAAGAGATATGACAAGGATGTTATTTATTACAACATTTATCAACCCCCCTGATTTCCACCCTCACCTACTCTAATCTATTTGATATCATCTCTATAAAGAAGTACTTGTTTTTTCCTAACCCAAAGTATTCCACCACATCATAGAAGAGAACCCTCGTCCTTTATACACCCATCAATTTCATCTATTTATGCTTATGATTCAAAATTATTACTCTCCCGGAGGACATGGGTGTCTTGTCTAGATGTTATATGGAACTCCATACCAACATCCTTTGGACCAATTACCCCATGCTCCCTATCGTCACAACATTTAATATCCACTCAAAGATTACTAGACATTAGGGGAACATGAATTGGTGTTTCATTTACACATTGTTGACATAACATATGGTGTTTTTTCCATTATAGCAATGATATAAATGAGGTTTTCCCTAGAGGATGGAATTTTACATTAATATTAGAATGAGGATGGTTGAGAGATAGAAAAAAACCACAATGATCATGAAAGACACCCCATCCCCAACTGTGGTGCGAGATAACATATCTACCACTGATGCTATGGTTGATCTGTTACTAACCCCTCCAATATCTGATATTCCATCTTCCTCCCTTCCCACATATTCTTACCTCCCATATTCTTCTCTGATAAATATTCTTATACACCATCCACCTCACCATAAAAACCCACACCATATGCTAATCTCCCATTTTCACTATACATAAACACCATAGACCACCATCAGGTCATCATGTAGCACCTCCATGAAGTCATTCATATGAGAATCCTTCATATTGATAGTATTTTAGGCCTTCTTCTTCATAAAATTGGTGTCAAGTTCCACCCAATCATTGGATCCGCATTTTGATCCTCATTCCTCAACATCATATGAACCACTTCCACTCTGAACAAAATTATTTGATATTATCTACAATTTTCCTAGATGAAACATCTACTTATAATGAGGACCCAACACCTCATGTTTCCACTACCACTACCCCCACTATGTTGGATCCTCCTGTTACTAATAGTTCCTCTTTTGAGGTGATAGAGTGATTTTTTTCTAAAATCTTATTTAATTATATAAATATTTTTTGCGATATGATTAGGATGTGATGATTTTTATCCATGATTAATTAATTATTCCATTTAATTAACAATCCCATGTACTCTACTTCATCATTGGCATCTTCTTTTGAATTTCCTCTATCATTTTGATCCCATTAGGAGGGGTAATCTTTTGTCATTTATATTATAATGATTTCTTATGATTAATTATTTAATTACTCCTCACCATGGCCTATTTATGTTCTACCAAATAATATTTTCTTCCATCATGTCACACATATTGGACAATGTGTGTTATTATGTGTCTTAGAGTGTCTCTTGTCTAAACTAGTATTTTCCATTAAATGAATCATGAAAACGTTATTAAATAAAATAATATTGTTAAAATGTGGATATATTTATAATTGTATTTATAAATAATAAATTTATAAACAATAATTTTAAAATCTATATGCTTATTTTAATATTAATGAATATTAAAATGAATGATGATATTTTTTAATTCATTATTTAAATTCTCATACATTTTCATTTATTTGACTGATCACTAATATTTAAGTCACAACCTGATTGACCATTAATATTATGATTCTCAAGAGGTATTGTTGATAATTTCCCATATTATTTCTTATACATTATTTCTTAAGATATTCTTGGGATATGCATTACTATTAGATGATGTTTTTTTTCTCTTCAGAACATGATGGTTTTGAATAACATTAAAATGATTGACTCATTTGTTAGATATATTCTATCTTTTGTTCCAGGATACCTCCCCAACATATGACCACTATAAATTCCATATAAAAAATGAATTTATATGACTGAAACCCAAATTACAATCCTAATTTACATTACTATACTAAATATATTATAATAATTCATCATAATATATATGAACATTATAGAGGTTGTTTTTTTAAGTCATGGAAAATTTTGCAGAGAAACCCTAAAATTAAGTGTGGGGGAGAATTCTTCTCATTCTATTTGGAATAAGGGATCTAGAACCACTATTAATTATAATCCAATATGGTACCTAAACTGATAAAAATGAAAAATTCAATAGAGGGCCAAATTTATTCACTACACATATTGATGGTTTTAAACCACATGTTGAAAACTGAATCAATTGTTATGGTGACCATTGAGGGATGTTTGAGGGATGAATTTTCATTGGGATTTTTTGTGAATATCAAGAATTGTTTTATAATGATTTATATTCATATTTTCAATACTATAATATTATTTGGAACAAAATTACATTCCTTCCATTACCCTTAGAATCATTTGATCCTTACTTAATGACCTCATGATTTCTGTGATTTTATTTCTAATTGAGGAACGAGAATACTTGAAAAAAAATGTATAGATAGAATATACATGGGATGGGTATATATATTGTTAAATACTCTCGATTGATGAATGTGACAATTTTGATTTAGGTAAATCATCATGGGGTGTGTATATTTTTGAAAAAAATAAACAATGAGAGTAATATATGTTGATTTTATTCACCGAAATTATATATGATGCATGATTAAAATACCTGTAAAATAGAAATATATTTTGTGCACATTAAAATCCTAATGTTTTGATATAAAATTTATAATCCAAGTTAGTCGAATGGAATTTTAGAGTATGTATTATTTTTATTAGATTTTGATATTTTAAATGAGGTAAAGAAAATAACTAAGTATGGGGGATTTTGATGTTCGTGATTTTTTAATATATTTTAAATCATTTTATTTCTCACAAAGACATGTTTTCAATAATTGCACCATTTTATGTGGATACAATTATTTATTTTAATGTTCTTGGTAATTTATAATGATATTAAACTTGAATTCATACATCCAGAGTTATTATAAGATAAATTGAAATATACACCACATGTACCTTATAAAGACACATCATGTGCCTCTTCTCAAACATGGAATGGAATGCTCTAGTATAGTTCCATATATAAAACCATATGAAACACACCATTTATCTCTAACTGACATGATTAATATTACATTATATAAGCCTTTGTTGGATTATAGAGATTCTACATGCCGTGTATGTTGACACCACACGTCGTGTACCCACAAAAACTTACCGCCAAGGATTCAAATTCAATAGGCGGAACAATGGATCATCTACCGAGAGATAAAAAAGTGAATATTTAATTGACCAGATTAATAAAATGTGCTTTTGGTACACAAAATTTTGTATATTTTCCAATAATTAGGAAGACATGCCTCTAATTCTGAGGTAGGATATCCGTGGAGAGGTGTTGTTGTTCTTCCATTCTATCTCCATGGAATCCAAAATTAAAGTTTCATCTACTATTATAATTTTTGATTAAGTGTACTTTCGCTTTACCCTATTATCCACTTATATCTATGGTTGTTTTTGAGTTCCTTCTCATCCAACAAATCATGAAAATGGTCATAAGAGGAAAGTATTTTTATGTTGGGGATGTAATATAGATTGTGTTTTTTTTAATTTATGTTTTTCTGTGCTACTTTTATTATTAATTTTTTCTTAAATATTGTAATGAATTTAATTCAAAAATCATTAGTGGAGTCATATCATACCAAGAAAAGCACAAAAGGTGAAAACTAAAGGAGTTTCAATAGGAAAATCCTTGACCATTGGGAGATAATTTTACCACAATTTAAGGTGTAAATAACATAAGTGTGTTTTAAGTGATTAATCAGCATACCATGGATTTATCCATTTGTATACAAAATTTTATATTATCAAATAGAGAAACAACAAATAAATTCTATCCAAATTATAAAAAATATTCATTAATAATTTTAATATAAATATTGGCCGTTGTATTAATCCATAATTTAATTGAAACTGTGACATTTGTTTTCTAATTTGTCTATGAATTATTCGATTTTATTTGATTTTTTCATCAATATATTCACATTACATTGATTGTAATCAATAATTTCATTAGGAAAATTTTGTATGATCTATTGAATTATAGATATCATTGCTTTTTCGTTTCCGTATGGGGTTGACACTGTTTGATGCTAACCACATAGTTTATTGGATTATAAAAGGAAAATACATTCAATTTTCCACACCTTGTGACATGATGTGTTAGTGTTGGTGCCCTATACATTTGACATTGGTAGAGTTAGTATACCCCCATAATATTGTAGTGCTTGGTACTCTATGTATTATGTAGGTACTCCCATATAATGGATAATAAATAGGGATTGAGTTCTGCATGGGAGTTAGTTCTCCCCTAGTAATGGGGCACAATAATGCAGAGTGAGCCTCTACACTCAAATTCTATCATGGATGAAACTTTTTCTCAGTATTAAAGATTAATCATGGATCTATTGGGTGACCAATCATTAATTTTTTCCTATAAAGATGGAAATACCCATTTTATCTTTCTTGGTTTTCATTATGATCATTTATGTTGGGTTTACTTTAACCCTCTCTGTTAAAGGGAAAACTTGCTATTGTTTAATTATTTCCATACTCATTTGTATATTTGGTTACCTAATAGTTATATATAAATATACTAACTACATCATGGTCTTCTAACTCACATTTTTTGTCTTTTGATGATTATAAAAGTTTTGTTGGTGACATCGGGGGAATATGTTTTGGCGGTGTATAGTTATAACTAGTAGAGTTGAATGTGAATGGTGCTTAGGTTTAGAGAATGTGAGATAAGATAGATTTAGTATTCACCACAATATATTTTATTTCATGTTTCTAATTTATTATGGGTTTTCAGGTATTTTACCCATTTTTATATCATTTATATTACACTATTATGCTCTAAAGACTTAGAATAGCTTATTTCATGCATGGTTTACCCTCCATA
This sequence comes from Viscum album, assembly GCA_963277665.1. Taxonomy (NCBI): domain Eukaryota; kingdom Viridiplantae; phylum Streptophyta; class Magnoliopsida; order Santalales; family Viscaceae; genus Viscum; species Viscum album. Next base: position 2,029,160,172 of record OY728120.1, on the reverse strand, counting down.
TATTATTTTCATTTGTTATATCTAAAAACACTATTAAATCCATAAAATACAAATGAAAATTCATATAAAGGATGAATCCCCCCATTTCCCTTTTTCCATGTTGGAACTTATCGAAATCCCTACATTAATTGAGTTGGGATTGTGGTTTCTCATTAGGATTTCTAATGGGAAAGAGGGCCTAAGTATGTAAGATCCTGATATAGTTGTCTTAATTGATGTTTTTTCACTAGTGTAATTTTAGGCTTGACCTTATTGAATGTATTGGTTATATGAAATATGAAATTGATGGAAAAGTGTGTCAAGGATGACTCTCATAATTGGGTACCCAGTTTTGGTGCAATAATTGATGTATCAAAACACAAGTACTATATGTACATGTTTTTCAACTCGACATATATAAATATAAATTACAAGGAAAAAATTAAAAAAGAATCATAATGTATTTGGTATTTTGGCATTCATTTTAGTATGGATTCATATTTCCATATATTCTCATATAATCGTGTTATATTGGATAAAATTCGGGATTCAAAATAGTGAAAATAATCTAGGATACTGATAAATGATCATAAAAATGAAAAATTGATATTTGAGGACTCATTTTAGAAAAATAATCATGTATTTTTTCCCTAGTGATTTAGAGAGATGATATTTAATAATTTGTGATTTTATGGAAAAAAATATTTCATATAAATTTATTCTCTTTGATTTCTTCTTTTACAAATGAAAAAAATTGGTTGTTTCAAGATATACTATTCATGTACTATTATTTATTTCTATCTCCATGCTACTGGATTTGATAGTATGAATAAAACTAACTAAATAATTAGAATTTATTATTTACGTTTGTATAAAATGAAATAATTGGTTTTCAATTACTTTAAAAAAATTAAAATCTTTTGAAAATTACAATGATGTTTTCCAAGAGAACTATTTCATACACACATTTTATTTTTAGCCTAATAAAATAAATTTATTACTATTGGAGAATGATTTTAGATATATGTATGAAATATTAATGAAATATTTTTTTAAGATAAATCTAATTTTTTTCTATGTATGGGTTAATAGCAAATCTTGTTTTATAAATAAAAAAAATTAATTTTTTAATATGTAGTATCTATCACCATCTGTGAACTTGAATTAAAATTAAATTTCCCAATTTATTGGTGTTGCATTTAATAAAACTAATTAATATATATTATTAGGATATTATTTTTTTTAAATTGGAACATTTTATTTTTGGTCAATACGAATAGTAACCATGGTAAAATTTTTCACCATGGTAAAGGGTAAATCTATTAAATCTATGTTCAATGTAAGTGATAAAAAAATTATTTTTTTCATATAAATTCTTATTAAATGAAGGGAATACAACAATTATCACTATAGTATAAAAATTGATATGTTTAATCTAAAAAATCCTCAAAAAATGACCTTAATAAGATTTAAAACATTGAGTGTAACAGAGTGTCCCCCTCTTAGTTTTAATTAATTTTGATGTGTCCATAATAGGATAATTGAAATTAATGAAAGAATATAAATTTGTATTTCATCCATAATGAAATTATATAAAGTATATTTTTTGAAATAAATTTTATATAAACAATATTTTTACAAAAAATTACTATGAAATGAAGATGAAATATATCATTATTTAATAGAAATATAAAATAAATTATATAAAAAATATATAAACTATATTAACTTTTTTGAGTTAAATTGTTAATATATTTTTTGATCGATATTACATATTATAGTTGTTTGATAATATTATATTTAAATTATACCAATTTCGTAATCCCTTTTTAGTAAAATTAAATGAATATTGTGAAAACTGACATTATGATATTTTATCAAAAATAATATTAACTTATTTAAAAACTATAAAAATATTGAAATAGTTCAATGGGAAAAATATATATTCTGATATGTCATGATATATTCATTTATAAACTATTTTAAACACTTTGGATTGATAATAAATTTATTATATTTTAACATTTTACGAAATTATATCTGCATCCACCACCACACATATAAAAGAACACTAATTCTTCATCATCTTCACCGCACATTGATCATTAAATGTCAACCAAAACACTTCAAAATATCTTTACAACTCTCATTATAAATTCTATAGGTGTTTTTATTCCAAAAATAGAACCCCCGATCCTTATGATGTGTTTTAAAGGAGTTCATTCAAATAAGGGTTAATATCCTTAAAATATCATTTTATTTTTTTACATCTACTTTTTCCTCCTATAAATCTATTTAATCTATTCAATAATATTATGTTTAGAATCTCCAATATACTAACATGTAATTATGATAATGAAATAATTTAACACCACAAGATTTTGTGAAATTATTTATTTATAATTAATTTAATCAATTGATATTTTCACTACATAAAACACATAATACAGATTTTGTATACAATATAACAGAAATATGTTAGGATTATTTTATACCCAAAACCAAGTGAAGAATTCACAACATGAAGGACTGACTTGGATAACATTACATGAAACATTGAGATTCTCCCAAACAAGAAATTACTAAAATAACTATATGAATTAGATATTTTTTACACATCTGTTAAAATTTTAATATGAAATATAATTAACAAATTCTGAATATTAGTTATAATTGTTTTTTTAATGAAAATTTAATTTTAGTTAAATTATTTTCATGTTAAAACTACTATTTTATCAACTGAACAACATTTCATGTCCTTATATGATAAAAATAAAATTAATTATTTACAATAATAGAAATATATTTTTAATAATTCTTTATTATGATTATATATATAATGAAAATAATAATATATGGTTATTTTTTAGTATTTTCCTGTGAAGTTTCATTTTTTTGTTCAATAGTGAAAAATATTTCCTGATAATTAAAAAATATGTTTACATTTAAATAAATATTTTATTTTGAATAGATTATATGTCTTGTTTATAAATAAAGCTTATATCAATCAAATATATGTACTTATAGGAAATTTTAAAACAAAAGTATAAATAATAATTTTTTGATCATTTTAACGTCTCTTTTAACTACATTATTTATCAATTTTCATGATTAGCATTAAAAGTAATAATACCACTTCTGTGATTAGAATACATAAAAACTGTCATACATGGTTGTAATAAGTGTGACTATTTTTGTCTAATATTATTGAATTAATTTTTGGTTAATAGTAACATTTGAATTTTATTATCCAAGATTATAGATAAATGGGGTGATTAATGATAAAAAAATGTTATAATAATATTAATTATGCTAACACTAGTGCTAATTTTATTGGATACCTATTTTTCTACACAAATCATCTTTACGTCGAATATATGATCAATTTTAAACCATTTTGGTTATATTATGACATTTAATATATTTCAGTTAATGAGGATTTCAAAATTCCATATACCAATTTTAATAAGTAAATAGATTTTAATACAGTGTTATACAGAAAATAAATTTAACTATATATAATTATTAAAAATATAATAAATTTATCTATGTAGTTATAATTTATTTATAATTATAAGACATTATATAATTAAAATTAATTGTGACACAATGATGATGTAATAAAAGATTTATTAATGGAAGAATCAAATATAGGATATTAATAATAAAATAATAAATATCATTTGAGCTATTTTATAAAATAAAATAATTTATTTTGAAGTAATTGACTTGTTAAGGATGTGTCAATATATTTTTTAAACGAATCACGTTGATATGATTTTATTAAAATACATGTAATAAATAGTGTGAAAAAGACCAAAATAAGATTTCAAAACAATTAAAATTTATTTAAATAATTACAAAATCATAAAACTATATATTTCATATAATTAAATAAGCTATTGTTAAATATGTCATATATATTTTAGTTAATGTTCAATAGGAATTTAATATTAAATATATTTTCCATATTTTATAAAAATAATTGTTGTCACTATTAGAATTAAATTGTTCCAGAAATGGATAAAGCTATAAGATAATTTCAATTTTATGATTTAATCATGAATAAACATCATTTATTGAGTGGATATATACCCATAATCATCTCAAATAACAAATAAATCATTTTGGAGTTATTTTAAATCTAAAATAAATTTATAATGAATTATTTGTTTAGTAGTTTCCAAAAATACCCCTCTTACATATTTAAAACGGGCATGTCTCCTTATATTATATTCACACCTATAAAGCCCTTTGGATGGGCCAAAATCTTCACAATTATCTTCATATGTTTTCTCAATTCATCCAAGATTCAATACATTGGGATTAATTCAATCTAAAGGAGTTATTTTGTGCAATTCAAGAGAAGACACTCAAATAAGAATAAATAGATTCACCAACTTTTTGAATGTCATTTTCTAATTTAATATCTTTTTCTTATGATGTTTACATAATATAATAAAAAATCCATAATATAATATATTATGATATGTTTTTATTATTTTGGTAAATCCTTTTTACTTATTTTACACATTATTTGATAAACAATATCACCATTTGTGTATACATATGTCTTACCATCTCCACAATGTAATGTGACCTATTTTTCATGCACAAATTATTTAGATGTATATAATATTTAATTTAAAGGATTGAAATATTAAAAATGACAATATAATTATTCATTATTATTATTATTTTATCCAATTTGATACCATTTTAACATTAGGTAATCTTACATACCATCATGTGTACATATATATTATCATCTCCATAAAGGGATGACATTCATTTACCCACAATAACCATTGAAAAATGGTTTTAGATTGTATATAATAAATAATTATTAAATATATGAAATAATGTTGAAACTAGAGTAATATATAATCACTCACACACTGATATATATATATATATATATATATGTCATTCACTTACTTCCATTCAATACATCATGAAATCAGAAAGAGCGTTCATGCGTATATACTACCAACCTTTTCTATAAATCATTTATTCCATTTCATTTATTGATATATTAAATATATATTTATATTATAAATATATTAATTTTTTTTTAAATTTCTGAATGTACTTAAATAATGATCAATGTAATTAGATCATGAATGACAAGTAAAAACACATAAAATAAATAATGTTATTATTACCCAAAATGTATCATTAACCGGGAATTTGAAAATGAAACAGTAATATATTGTCTTATTTGAATCATATATGAGATTAAAAATAACAATATGCTTATTTAAAAAGTAAATAATTTGATTAATACCATTATAAATGAGCTTGAAACAAACATATATGAAATAATACCTATAGTACGAGATAATTTTGCAATATCATTAGTATCTAAGATTATTTTTGGTAAGTATTTATTAGGGTATATATTTCACCCGTGTCTATGTTTTATAAAAATGATATTATATTTTTATACATTTCTTATTTAGTTTATTAAGGTAATTATTCCCATTTTTTAATTTCTAGTATAAGGTTTTGAATGAATCATTCAATCATTTTCCAAATGATGTACATTTAGACTTTTCATGTAAAAGTATAACAAAAATATTTTTTTTACTTATAAATAATTAATGGTTTCGTATGCCTCCACAAAACCATATTTCCTTAAAAATTAATTATATTTTATCAAGGTTATTTGCAATGAAATAATTTTCCATTAAAATTGTGTAGTGTTATTTAAAAATAATACATTTTTGTTATAGAAATGATATTTTCCTCAAAAATTAATTTCACGTGTTTTATAAAAATTATTTACCATAAAATATGAAATTATTTAATAAGGTTTTGAGTAATGTATACTATACCTATTATTAATATTGTTTTATTACATTTATAATATTTATAAAATACATTTTTATCAAGGATTATGTTATGATAAAATGATGTTTAAGAAAAAAAATTTGTTCATACTGTTATGCTTTTGATTAATGTGTTTTATGTGAATAATGTCACAGTGACTTCATTTTGATATTTTTGGGACCTATATCTCCCTCCAATGCATTGGTTAATGATTTCTATCTCACAAAATAGATATTATAGACGTGGTTTTCCAAGATGTTATGGGAGTGAACCATTAATACAAAGATAAATTGTATTTCAAACTATACATCCAACGTGGGCTTAGTATTAATGGAATTACTAATATGGAAATCATTTTTATATTCTTATATGGATTTAAAAAATTCATGTTTTATTCCAATTATATTCATCCATGACTCATGTTCTTAATTTCATCACGATTAATCTTTTAAGAACTACAAATCTTTATGTCATGATTCATGTTTAGGATATTTTATATGTAGGGTATGATCTTCAATTTTCATGATAAATGTCTCATAACATTATTCTCTTGAATATAGTAACATGTCATTATTTTTTCCCTTACAAAGCATCGTATCCCCCCGTTTTCTTATGTTTTCGTATCCATGATTTATAAATGAAGGTTTTAATTTTTGTTCCTAATAAAAAATATCATTATATGAGGTTTTGAAAATGATAAACCAAATTATAATAAAGAGGTCCATGTATCCAAAGGCATTGAAATAATATGATATTTTGGAATATATTTGTGTAATTAATTTAGTATTACACAAAAGTGATGTATTATCAATGTACATCTTGAATGGGTATTTACAATTGGAATTACAAGAAATGATTAGTTATTCTTTGGAAATGATTAATAAAAAACATTAGTGAGATAAATAGATATATTTATATAGATATTTATAGTCTAAAGATGAGTTAATGTTTAGTAAAATTTCATCTAATATTGGTATAGGAAATAGTGAGTGGATTCATAACAATACATACCAATTTGGATGATATAAGTGGATGTGATTCTGGCCCAAATATACCTAGGTGTTGAAACGCATCATGATGTTCTGGGCCTCACTTGGGGTAATCTGTTACATGAAAACAGTCCTTGTTTCACACCTAATTTGACACTCCTAGGGAATATGCTTTGAAAATGAAAAAACTAATAAAAAATAATTGTTTAGGACTTTAAAATATATAGGAAAAAATAACCTATGGTGTAGCTATGTCTTCATATATTAAAGAATATTTTATAAATTAGTTATCATATATGTGACTTTTCATGATTATGTGCTTTGTCATTAGTCAAAATTATTCTTACTCTATGATTTTTTTAGTCAACTGCAGGAACCTAAAGGCATATTTTTAATGGTATATATGATAGATAATTCAATGAATTTCCTTTGGATAAATTGAATTATATGGGGGTTGGAATGTGAAATCACATTACTAGGATATCCCAGATTTGATAGACTATGAATCTTGTGGGACATTAATATGAGAATCATAGGGAAGAAAATTCTACTCACTCGTTCATTTAGTAATGCCCACAATAATTCAATGGGTCTTCTGATCCACTTCTAGTAGAAAAATGGATTAGAACCACTAAAATGATATTATATTTTATAATGTATTTAAAACATTAGATATTCATTCTGTTTTTTAATCAGTTAGAAGGCAATGAAGACCAGGGTTGGAGACAAACCAAAAATAAGATGTCAAAGGATATTATTTAACCCATTGATTGACATGAAGTCAAAAACATATTCTTCAATATGTTTTTTCATCGCATTATACTTATCAATATGGAGATATAGTTTGTTGAGTTAATTCAAATGGATAATGAATAGTTTGGTGCCTATGAATCAAATTTCACAATACTTGTGAGGTATGTTTCTAGAATTTTCATCAATCATGTACTTAATGTTTGTTGGTTCATCTGTAGATTAAATAAAATCCTCATATGTGCATTACCCAGAAGATGAATTAATATAAATGATGAAATATTGTGTTGTGAGATCAATGTTCAAATGGAGGTTGGATTCAAATAACAATCTCCTGGTTCTGACAATAACAGGAAGATGGATTATAAAGGAAAATCTAAAAACCATGAAGAGAAAAAATGGAACATTTATTTATTCATTATGTCTAGAAAAATACATGGAGGAAATTGTATTAAGTGGTCTAATATATGTTCAATGTATGTAAAGGATGGTAATCTAGTAATTAGAGTGACAATGAATTGGGAAGAAGTAATAAAACAAATTTAATGAAGAGAAGGCTCCACTGAATGCACCTCTCCACTTTTAGTGATAAACATATAATGATAATGGGAACTGTGCTTTCCAGAGTTCTAATTCATGGGTTATCAATTATTATTGATGTTCTCATCCTCTTAAGGATATATGAAAATTGAAATCTCATATGGCCACTATTTTTTATGTGGAGTTTGATAATGAAGTGAAGTAATTATTATTATTTTATGTACTGCAAATCAATAATAATGATATAGAATTAATTTAATAGTATTATTGAAAAATAAATCAAATATGTATTGGTCCACTATGGGTTTTACATATATTTTTTTATAGGTACTTGTATCCAGGATATGTGATTTAGGAAATAAGTTTATGTTTTTTATAAAAAATAATTAATGGTAGGACAACCCTCAAAACGAGCATGATGTTGAGATTATAATATTTGAATAATGATATATTGGTAATTAATATATATATTGGAAAAAACTAGGTAACATGGAACTTATTGATTATATATTTTCATGTGGGATATGATATCATGAATGGATTTTAAATATTTCTTAAATTGATAAAATGGAGTCATACACATTTTCAATAAATATTTATAGTAAATAAAGTTATTCGGATGATTAAAAATAATAAATTATTATGATAATCACATCATTGGAATTTAATAACTGAGAGAAGACTTTTGATATATAGTAGATAAATGTTATGATTATATAGTGGACTTCTTTCTAATGTTTGATATTTTCATATTTTGAATGTATTGTGGGATTAACAATTTATGTAATTCATAAGTTAATCATCAGATATATTTTTAGAGTACACTATTATCTCACCATAGGTAGAATAATAAATATTTTATAACATTTGACAACATTTTTGTAGAAGAAATATAAAATAAAATATAATTTTTCTCATGTTTTTATATAGATTCAAAAATGTAAATATCAACTTCGTCTCTTGGTATAAGCGTTGAAGTGGAAATTGATCATGGAATAACAAAGGGTTAAGTTATAATTAATATAAGTATATCACATCAGAATAATTCATAAATATTAGTAAAGGGGATCGAGATGTAAAAAGTTGTAATTTTAAATTATTTTCATGATATCGATGAACTCTTTAATATTTCATTATATTATGTTTTGAGATTGTCAAAATTCTCTAGAACAACCACTTTCATCTGATCAATGATATTTATCATTCTCTTTAACATTTTTTCTTCGTTCCTAAGTCTTCACCAATGTTCTACTATAAGGAATCCATTTTATGAGTTATTGGAAATAACTATTCTGTTTCCAACATTATTTTTAAAAAGAAATTTTAGTATATGTTTTTACATCGTACGATTCAATGAAAGTACATTAATGTATTAAACCATTGGTAATGATGAAAAATTTCGTGGGAAAAATTCATTTTAAGGGGGTTAAAATGTAACACCCCGAGATTTTGTGAATTTATTTTTTCGAGTTAATTTAATATTTTTTATTTTAACATCATAAAAAACTAGAAACTACGTATTTGTACAATATAAATGCATTATTCCTAGATTATGATATACACAACACTGAGGGATGATTTCACTGCACCCAATACTGCATTGGTTTGTGTCAGACAAAACACCAAGTTTATATAAAAGAACACATTTCTATTATAATTATTTTATATGATTTTTACAACCAAGCCTTTAAAAATTTAATATGAATATTATAAACTACTTTTAAATACTATCTATAAATTATTGATTTTTTTAAATATAAAATTTTTGGAAAAGTATTTATATGTTTAAGATTACTATTTTATCAAATGGTATACCTTCGATGTCCTTTTATGAAAAATAATAAAATTAATTTTAACCACTACTAGAAATTTATTTTTATAAAATAAATATTATTTTTGAATTCATAATGTAAAAATTATCTTAGGATGATTTTTTAGTATTTTCTTTGGATGTGTCATTTTTTATGAATAGTGAAACATGCAACATTATTATATAATACCAACATATTCATTTAAATATGAAATTTATTTAAAATTTATTTTAATATCAAACTAGATAAATAATAGATATTTTAGTATAATGTCTTTCATTTAAATCATTTTAATAATATAATTATTTAATAAAACATTATTATTGTTTTGAATTTCTCTTTTACCCGTTATGTTGCTACATTTGAAGGATTATTATTTTTCACAATTTCAACATATTTGAGAATTGAATATCCAAAAAATTATATACATGGTGGTAATAAGTATGAAAATTGTGGTCGAATAGGATAAAAATAATTTTTAGTGAATAATAACATTGAAATTTTATTTACCATGTTTAAATAAAAAAATGTCAATTAAAGGAAAAACATTATAATAAAATAATATCACCCTAAATCATGTCCAAAATTTATTTTATAAGTTATTTTTATCCCAAATAATACATATTTTGAATAAATGATCTTTTTAAGACACATATGTTCATTATGACATTTATTATATTGTTTTTATAAAACAGTCAGAAATTTATTATTCAAATTTTAATAACTGACTAAATTTTAATACAAGGATACACATAAGATAAATATGACTGAAAATATGAATAATATAACTATGACATTCAAATTCATTTTTATAATTTATTTATATTTATTTTATATTTATTAATTATAATCAATTGTGACACGGTGACGATGTAGTAATTTATTTATAATAGATGAATCAAATACATGATATTAATAATATTAAAATTAAAATCATTTGAGAAATTTTAATCTATAAAAAATTTAATGTATTTTTAGGTCATGTTTCATATAAGGTAATTTAGTTATCTAGAATGAATCATGTTTTTATTATTTTATAATAAGTAATATATTAAATTGTGTCACAATTGAAGAAAATGATATTTTAAAATAAATAATAGTTTTTCATATGAATAAAATTTCAAAAAAATATATAATTTGGCCAAATAATTAAGAAAATGTTAAATATGTCATAATTTATCCAATTTATTTTCTTTTTTATTTTTATACTAACTGTTTGAACCATAAAATATACAATGTTATGATATGATGATTATAGTAAAATTGTTTGACAAAGGCTCAATGAAATATGATAAGGTTACTTTTGTGACCTAAACATGTCTACAATTAAATATATCAGATTATTTCGACAAATAATCATCTAAACATAGAAATAAATCACTTCAGAAATATTAAACATTGAAATTAAATATATAATAAATTCATATTTTCACAGTTTCCAAAAATGACCCTGCCCCTCTTATAAATGGGCACATATCCTTGTCATTTATTAACAACTATAAATCCCTTTGGACTGAAATAAAACTACCCATTTATCCTCCAAAATTCCCTCAATTAATCTATGAGGCCATAATTTGGGCATAAATTCATCCTAAGGGGTCTATTTGTGAAGTTCAAAAGTAAACACTCAGAGAAGAGGTAATTGCTTTACTAACCCATTAAAAGTTGTGTTCTTATTGTACTTAATTTAGCTATTTTCATTCCATTCAAAAGTATAAACTACAACATAAGATATATCATTATATACATTTATTTTTATGGGAAAATCATTTTATTCCTTTCATCCATTCTAGGATAAACAATATCACCAAGCGTGCATATGTATGGCTTACCGTCTCCACGCTGTGATGTAAATTGTTTTTCATCTATACATTATTTATATAGATATAACGATGAATATATAGGGTTTAAATAATAAATATGACATTATAGTGATTGTGTATTATTAATGTATCATCAATTTTTTTCTATTTAATCATTAATGATATGAAGTCATCGCTCATGCTTGAGTACCAATTACTGTCTATACGAGGGGATGAGATTAATTCTCCAAAATAACCATTCTAGACAGGTTATAAATTATATATAATAAAAAAGAATTAAATATATGGAATAATAATGATTCTTAATAAATATATATATATATATATCTGTGTGTCTGTGTATTTTACTTTCTTACATTCAATATAATATGACAATAGAAGCATCATTCATTTGTACGTTCGAACTACATTTTCTATAAATAGTGTATTCCCTTTAATTTATCTACATAATATATATATTTATATAATAAATATATATGATTGATAATTCAGGTTTTATATTCTGGATGTATGTAAATCATGATCTATGTAATAAGATCAAGAATAACTTGTCAATAAATATACTATAAACAAAGCGATTAATACCCAAAATGTTGCCTTAACATAGATTTATGAAATGAAAAACTAATATACAGTCATAAATTGATCATGTATTATATATTAATTATTATTGTGGTTATATTACATGTTAATAACTTTTTTAAAACTAGTATAAAGGAGTTATGGACACATAAATATGAAATTATACCTATGGTAAGGGACATTTTTACAATCTCATTGTTATATTAGATTATTTAAATGTAATTATTTACTTGCGTATGTGTATCATACACGTCCATGTTTATCCAAATTTTTTTTTATAAAATTATAACTTTTATAATTGATATTTATAAAATTATTTTTACACATTTTTAACTTTTTACTACATGGTTGTAAAAGAGTCATTCAATCGTTTTCCAAATGATGTACATTTTTATTTTTCGGTAAACATTCGAGAAGACTGATTTTTTATCTTATATGGAATGAATTGGATTTTACAGATTTATAACAAAAAACTTCGTTTATTTTTCTATTATATGTTTTTATGGTTATTATAAAATAAATTATTTTTTATTAAAATCTTTTTGTATTTAATAAAAAACACCATATGTTAAAAAGAAAGGATATTTTCCACAAAAATTAATTTCAATTAGTTTACCAAAATGATTTTCTATTTATGAAAAAATTATTTAACAAGGATATCATTTATGTACACTATACATTTTTTCCTATTTTTCGATTATGATTATTCAATTGAGAATATCTATTTGTCTTCATGTATTTTGTTTTGAAAAAATTATGTTTAAGAAACCCATTTTATTCAGTTGGTTCTATTTATGATAATTGTTTTATATTTTTGGGGAACATGTAATAATTATTTAATTAATATATGGGTGGGAGAAATATCTCCCTTAAATTCATTGGGTAATTATTTGTATCTATTGAGATAGACAAAAAGTAACTTGTATACCATGATGTTTATAGGAGTGAACCATGACTACAATTATGGTATGTGATGTGAACCTATACTGTGAAGGTGGACTTAGATGAGATTCCTTGACTACTAAGGATGTCATTATAATAAGCTTATGTTTCTTCCAAAATTTCATGTTTTATTCATATGACATTATTCTATGACTCATGTTCTTTATTTCATCGTGATTCATGTTTTATGAACTACCATTCATTATGTCATGATTCAGGTTTATGATATTTCTTTTTCAGGTTATGATCTTCTATTTTCATTATCATGCCCTCATACCATTATGATATTTTGTTATATTGGTATGTATCCATTTATTACCCTTACTAATAATCGGTTCGCACCCTTTTTCATATGTTTTATCCAAAGTTTATAACGAATGGTTTTAGTAATGTGTATTAAAGGGGATGATCATTATGATATATATTGATGATCTGTCACCAAATTAGATGAATATTCTCCATGTTTCAAATGACACTAAACAATTATTTTCATTGATCAACTATTTTTTAAATTTATCAAGTATTCTACAAAAGTGATCTAATGTGAACGTACATTAATACCGAGACTTTATAAATCACCATAATCCATCTTTTATCAATAAAATGAGAAATCAATGTATCTATTCTATATAAATATGCATTTCCATATCCGCATAGTGATTCAATAACTCTTTCATCCCTGTGTATTACGATAGATTATTATTATGGGTAAAATGTTTATTAATCCACCCCTATAATTTTTGTAATATTTTTTTTCCATGGAATTATATATTTTAAATATTTTCGTTTCATGTAACATTGAATTTAGATTTTTTATTTTAACTCATTGGGGTTTGTTTTCGTTAGTGACACAACAAAGTATATATTTGATTACATGAAACACTATGTTGTTCTTGTGTCACAAACAATGATGAGTTCAGATTTCATTACACACAACACTATGTTTATATGAAATGTGACATACTATTAAAATATTATTATTAAAAATTATATAACATATCCATTGGAATATAAGCTATTAATTTGAATAACTAAATAATCAAAATAAATTTTTTAAATATGTATATATAACAAATTATTTATGGAGTGATTAATTTTATATGAAAATATAAATATTTTGAAAATAATGTAAATCTTATTATATGAAATTATTTTTTTAAAATAAATGAATTTTACAACAAATAATTCAACGAATAACTTTTGGGTATTTATCTTAATTAAAATTACACATAATATATTCAATAAAATGGTTGAAATTCATATTATGTTTTTAGATATTTTATAAGAATAACTCTAATTTTACAATTGAAATATTATTTTTCTAAAAATAATCATACTCAAATATTGCACCGAAAATTTATAATTAATTATTACAAAATTAGGAAAATTTATTTTATAAAATAAATAAATTTTTTAAAGCATCATGTAAAAAATACCTTTTGGTAAATGTTTTGGATATATATGAATAATACAATTTTATAATGAATTAGGATAATAATGAATTTTAATTGTAATAACTATTTTTTTAATTTATTTTTAATGATAAAATATATTTTAAATAAATTTTCATGTAAAATTAGTTCAATTATAAATCCAATATTTTAATTTATATTATTATAATAAATTTATTATGGATATCTGATATGAAATTTTCTTAATGCTTTGAACATTTTCCCAATAAAAACAAACATTCTAATCACGTCATTGGGATTAAATTTAAATTAATTTCTTACACTTATTTGAATGAAAATTTAAAATTTTATTGATATTTGGAATCATATTAATTTATATTATCAAATAAATTATGATAATATTTTGTAAAAAAATGAATAAAAAAATGTAAAATTTATTTACCTCGTTTGTGGTAAAAATCATATTACCAGGGTATTGATCTAAAAAGTGAAGTTTAAAAAACAAAAACATGTCCAAATATCATTACATGTACAAAATAAATAATTTAATAATTTTAGTTACATAATTTCACCTTTGTGATTTTTTGGAATAATAAAAAATTTGGTATGATTGAATATTTTCAATAATTTATTAGTTGTCCACTCCCCTTCCTTTTAAAAGGTCATCCCATCTCCTCTCTCTCATTCTCAATATAACTTTAATTTTTCCCACTTAATTCCCAAATAACTTCAAAATGTACATCTTACCATCATATATGACTTATCATGTTTAAAAATACATCATATAAGTTATTTTAGTTTTAACAAACAGAGTATATTTGATGAAGAAGGAAAGTTCATCAACAATAATTTTTCTTTTATTTCTTCATCCACCATGTAAAATTAAATTATGAAATGATGATATAATAATCATAGTAAATTATATTTTCAATTATTTATATATTTTTATGAAATTACATATAACCTGCTCCACTTCTACAAAATTTGATATGAAATCAGTGTTCTTATGTATGGCATTCTACTACATCACGATCCAGTGTTATTTATTTTTTGCATTGAAACCACTATTGTGGGGAAATAATGGAATAAATATTTTTTATATATGAATTTTATGATATGATTTTTTTATTTTTTTATTATATCACACATAACATCATTATTTAATTTTTTTTGGGAATATGATAATGTTGCTCGTGTGTACAGTGGGCTACCGTTTACAACGGAGTGTAATTCATTTTCACCAATGATTCAAATTAATGTCAATATAGATAATTATTAGTTATACAAATGGAATAATTATGTTATTAATAAAATATTTTATATTTTATAAATATAATATATCACGTTATTTATTACCATTTAACTCACCGAATGAGTATAACATCGTTCGTGTACGAGTGGAATACAACCATCACGAAGAAATTGGACTCTCTCTTTTCATCACAAAACCATATGGATGATATGTATTAGTATATTTTAATATATACAATTATATTAATTAATTATTAAAAATATTAAAAAATAAATTCATCATACATATTTTTAATGGTGATCGTTGAAATTTGATATATTATACATTCGTGTGTACATCATACCATCTGTATAATCATAACATACTTCATTTACCAAAAACAACATTCTTTATTGGTATTAAATGTATAATTAATTTATAAATCAGTTAATTATTTCATGATTATTAATATGGATTAATGGAACCATGGTCAATGTAAGATGCAAATGGTCAAAAAATCTAGACATATATTTGAAAAAAGTGGATATTACTCAAATCATTAACTTATCATTTTAATTTTTAAAGAAATGGTAATAAAAGGAAATATTTAAATCATATATGGTAATATATATATATTTTTACTCTTGATTATTTTTAATAAAAAATTATATTTATTATATGGGAGTTTCGAAGAATTGGTAAATATGTCAACACATATGATAAGTTTATTGGTACACACACTTTTATTTTTCGAGTGTCTCAAGATATATTCACCATTAAATTTTATGTGTGAAGTATATAACATCATTCAACATGTTTTATAATTAGTATAATTATTTTTATTATATATTAGGTTTTATTTGATGTTATTTTTTTTTTGGATTATGATTTTAATGCCCCGACCCTAGTTACCCCGAGTCGGTGCATTATTACATAACATTGGCATGATCACCAGAGATCATGTTGAAAATAAATGATTAGTTTTGTGGCCTTGGTAGTACTAGATACGTACTTAATTTTTACAATGCATTATGAAATGGAAAAACAACAACATTATTTCCCATATTAACTCACTCTTTTCCCATAGTATTTATATATTGGTCAATCATAATATACAAGAAACCATCCTAGGAAAAAAATAAAACATAAGAAAGTGGTGAGCTTAGATTATTAGTAAGGATAACAGTATAGAGAAAATAATCATAAAAATAAACATTTAATGAAATGAATAAAAATAAAAAACAATAATTTTGAATGTAAACAATAGTATGATATACAAAATATAAATAAAATAATTCAATTTACTTATTTACATGGATATTTTACTAGTCAAATATTCACATGTAATATCAATCTCTAATATCATAATGATGAAATTCATAATACGGGATATCATAACCACGTACTCATGAATTCATATAAAGACTACAAATAAAAATTCTTTCAAGGACTTCTATAGAGACACTAGTGTATCTCTTTAGACCTACTGATTCATGGAGAGGCTATATAGGGCCCCACCATTCACTTATTAAGTCCAATGAATTAATCATATGAAAAGGTTGAAACATAATATAAAGAATCGTATTAAAACCCATATAAGAAATGATAATATATAAACTATTAAACATTAATGGTATAAAAATATTACATTGATTGTGAAATATTTAAAAAAACATTCAATAAAATCTGTATGACTGTATCATAACAAATCAACTTCAAACAAACATAAAATCCAAAAATTATGTTGACATAGATGAAATCAATCCAAAAACTATTTGAGTGAAATATCTCTTTCTTCTTCGTTTTCATTTAAAAGTCATGTAATTATAAATTAAAACATTTATTTTGAAAATTTTCATCTCTTATTTTTGGGGATTCTTCATATGTGTTATAATGGAAGAAAATAGCCCTACTTAACTTATAATTTAAAAAACATTCTATACTTAATTTTGTCGAAAAGTTTATAAATTTACTTGTTTAGAAAACGACATAATGATTAAATTCAAAAAAAAATTATAAAATGTCAAAAAAAAGTGTATAAATGAATTTAAACATAGTGTAGAAAATAATATAAATGTTTTATAATACATTTATTGGAAATACAGATGTGGATGATAAAGAGGTCCCAGTTGATACTTATGTATAAAAAATCTCGCATAATGAAGATATTGTAGAATTAACACTTAACTTGTACGTTTTTTTAGATGTGGGTACATTAAACTCTTTTATAATGGTGAAATAATAATTATTAAATTATTTAATAACCACATACATAAATATGTTGTCATATATGTTCCATTAATATTTTTTCTTAATAATATTGCATTAGTATTATTTTTTCAGGTGTTACTGATTCATTTTCTATTATATGATTTGTTACGTATATAATGATTATTATTAATGGGATAAATTTCATTAATATAATGAATGATATTATGTTAGTTAATAATTATTTATAACCATCTATTGAAAATTATTCCTGAATGGTTTTTATGGGGAATGAAAACTCATCACGTCGTGGAGATGGTAAGACGTACATAGGCACGAGCGACAGTATAATTCTATTTGTGTTGGAATAGATTGTATTTGGATGTTATATTATATATAAAGATCCATTAACCAGTTATATTAATTATTTACATCAATTATTCTCATTATTATACCCATATGAATAATGAAGTGTTGAGTAACAAACTACTCTACGATGTGGAGATGGTAAGTTGTACGTATGCATGTATTGTTACATTGTAATTCACAAGGCAGTTAGAATAATGATTTTTTTCGATCCATATTTATAATTACATCACATCATGTATATGGTACTGGATTAATTATGTTGGCATGGAAACAAAAAATAAAGAGTAAGTGGAAGAAGAAACTGACTTTGAAAGAGGTGAAGAAATAATTACCTATATTTCGGGTGTTTCCTTTAGATTATATAAAAAGGGATTCATAGGTTTTATTTCTGATCAAAGTAAGGAATCCCGGGTCATGTGAGGCTAGTTGGGAGGATATTTGTTCCATTATTGGCCAAGCCCAAGGGATTTGTATGTATGAAATTATGATAAGGGGATTGTACCCTTTTAAAAGGGAGGCGAGGGTCACTTTAGGAAATAATTGAAATATTTTTTTATTATAATATCATTTTCAGTTTCTAAAATCTCAAAATTGATATATTTAAAGGTTATGTTGTAGATGGGTTGAAATTCCTTCAACCAAATGATTTTTGATAAGTTATTTCACCATATTAACATTATTTTTTTTGATTTTACACTTAGTTATATATTTTAACATTTACCAGGTCTTCTTGTTTATATATCTAATATTATTATTAAATGACTAAAATAAATTAAATTATACTAATATAGGTATTATGTATCAATTTTTAAATTAAAATAACATTTAATTAAATCAATATTTATTTAAATATAAATCAGTTTTAAATAATAACAGAGTGTTTTTCACTCTTCAACAAAAATTGAAAGTATTCAGAACAGTACCGAAAATTCTCCCTCAGTTAATTTGGATATTTATAATCCATAAAAATTCCATTTTAAAAAATAAATTTTATAAAATTTCAAATTATCATGTATTACTATTAATAATTTCTTTTAAATGTCTTGTTTTTTTGGCCATGGTGTGCTAGAACTCGATGTTGTGTTTAATGCAATAAAATTGCATTATTCAAAGAAAAGTGCATCGTGGATGCATGGGGTGTTAAATTATCCCCTCCATAAAAAAATTTCATACTAAAAATTTCAAGAATATTATCGTAAAAATTTATTCGGGTGGTTTTTCATATTATGTTCCTCGGGTTTCCACATTGCCTTTTCCATTTTATCATTTCTCTATAGATATTTTACCAGACGAATCATCTAGTTTCTCAACACTTGTTCTCTGGTATCAAGAATCCTAATAGGCTCTTCCCTATAATACATATCATGGTCTTGTTCTATTTCCTCATAGGTGAGTACATTCATTGGGTAATGCATGTATTTTCTCAGTAGTGATACAGGGATCACATAATGAATATTGGAGTGACATGGCATCACTTATAAATTCGAAGCTACAATTCCAATTCGGTCTAGAATTTCGAGTGGTCTGATGTACCTAGGACTAAATTTACCCTTCTTACTAAATTGTATATCATCATTTCTGCATGATAAAATCATGAAATCATGATAAACTACTTGAAATTCCAAGTACATCCTTTGGTTATCGGCATAGCTCTTTTTCCTACCATTGAGCTCCTTTGATGTGGGTATGGAAAATCATCACTTATTAAATTGATTCCTCAATAATTTATATACATACAAGTTGTCATTCACAAAAATCACCCCCAACAAGTTGGTATGTGTCATCTCATTCCATATAATGCTTCATATGGTTCCATAAGAATACTTGAATGGAAGCTATTGTTATAGGAAAATTATAACAGAGATAAATATTGGTCCCACATACCAGAAAGTCTCGTGACCAAGATCTAAACATGCCTTATAACATTTGTATAGTCCGTTAAAATTTTCCATCAGTATGAGGGTGGATGGAAGTGCTCAAATGATGTTCAGTATCTATGGATTTCTAAATAACATTCCTGAATATTGATTTAAAAGTTGGATCACGATCAGAAACAATCGATATGGGTAAAACATAAAGTCATACAACTTCATTAGTATATAGTTTTGATAAAACATCAAGTGTTAAATCATATCTTATAGTAATAAAATGTGCAATCATGGTAAGATGGTAAACAATGATACATATTGCATCTTTCCATATATTAGTCTTTGGTAGACCTATGAAAAATTCAATCATAACATATTAAAATTTCCATTCCGATATGGGAAGAGGTTGCATGACTCCTCTAGGATGCTTTAATCTAGCCCTAACCAGTTGAAAAACAATTAATATTGACATATAATTAGAAATATCCCTCTCTATGTTGTCCCACCAACAATGTTCCTTCAAATATATATAAATCTTACAATTACTACGGTGTATAGAGAAATTGGATATTTGAGCATCATCAACTATGCCCTTTTTAGATTAGGTATATCAGGTACACAAATTCTCTAACCAATTTTCAAAATTCCATCATATTATACGATGTAAATCTATCTCCTATCATTCACATCTTTGATATTATTTTGAAACTCCTCATCACAATTCTGAGTACTTTTTTTCATTTCTAATATATAAGGATTGCAAAACATTTGAGAAAGTGCAGATTTTTCACCTCACATGATTATTCCCATACACATCCTTACTAGAAACATGAACATATGATCTCTTTAAACTCTTATCTTGTTATGAACTCCATGATCCTTTCTGTACAATGCATCTGCCACCTTATTGGCCTTCCTGGGTGGTAGATTATAGTGCAATCATAATACATGAGTAGTTTGAGCCATGTCATTTTCCTCAGGATGAGTTATTTTTGTGAGAAAATATAATTCAAACTCTTGTGATCATTATATATATCACATTTTTTACCATATAGATAGTGTATCGACATCATATGAGAAAATATTACAGTTTTTAACTCAAGATCATGAGTGTGATTATTTTTTTCAGTAATTTTTAGTTTCCAGGATGCATTGGAAACAAATCTATCATTCTTCATAAGGACACAACCAAGTCCTTCTTTGATGAATCACTAGAAATAAAAAACCCATTATTCCCCAAAGATAGAATTGGGATAGTATCATTGACTAATCTTCTCTACGGTTATTCAGAAAAAAATGTACACTATTTTTTCTATTCATATCTAACCCCTTTACATGTGATTTAGGTTAATGGGTTTTCCAATCAGGAAAAATTCTGGATGAAACACTGATAGTAGCCAGCAAAACCAATAAAACTGAAAACCTCAATTATACTCATTGGAACTAGAGAATCTTGGATATCCCTTGAATTTTACTGATAAACACTGATTCCATACTTAGAGGTAATATGGAAAAAAATAAATCCACGGAATCCAGAATTCACCCATGCTAAACATCCCATATAATTCATTTATTCTACGGGTCTTTAAGATAGTGCACAAGTAATTTTCATGTACTTCATTGCTTTTGGTGTATACCAAGATTTCATTAATAAATACCACTATAAATTCATCCAAATATTACATGAAAACTCTATTCGTTATATCCATGAAAAATAGATGGTGCATTATTCAGTCTAAAAATCCTTACTTTAGACTCGTAATGCCAGTACCTGGTTCGAAATGCTGTATTTGGAATTTCTTCATTCTTCACGAACAACTAATGATATCCATATTGAAGTTCAATCATTGAAAAATATTGAGCTCCATTAATTTATCATATAAATCAACAATGTGAGGTAGGGGATACATTTTTTTAATGTTATAACATTGATATCCCAGTATTTAATGCAAAAAACCTTGATACATCATTCTTCTAAACAAAAAATAACACAGGATCCCCATAGAGAAACACTATAGAGAATAAATCATTTATTACTCAATTCAATTAGAAGTTTATTTAGTACTAATAATCCCAATGTGGCCATTATATAAGGGGTCTATGATATGGGATTTGAACCGTGAATTATGTTAATGGAATACTCAATTTTTCTTTTTGGATAATGACTTGATAAATCCTCAGGAAACACATCATCATATTCTTTCACAATAGATACATATTCTATATTAACATCATTTTTCTCACCAATAGTTATTTTAGTTTATTCCTCAATAATTACTGAATTATGTTGAGCTACTGGGGGCAGGTCTAGATAATAATAATATGGTGACATTTCTGGTCTAATGAAAAGTTATTCCTTATCATCCTTAAAAATTCAATCCTCCTTATTCGTACAAGTAGTTTTCGTATCATGGTCAGAATTCTAATCCATAGCGAGGATTATATCAAAATCATTCATGGTAATAACAATAATATCATTAGATACATTACATATATATGCCAAAATGGTAATAGATTAAAAATTTTTGTTTCAATGAAACATCCCATAAGAGTTTTGATTAAAAACTCCATTATTAAATAAAATTGGAAATATCAAATTATCCTTGAAAACTGGGATGATATGAATGATTAAAATGACCTCGAATCAAATAAAGCTTTGGCTAAATTTGAGATATGATTAATGTACCTACCGCCACATTATTAAGAGATTCATCCTCAACAGTAGTGATCAAATAATAATGGCCATGATCCCTTGTCCATTTATGAGGAATTATTCCATGTCTCATAGTACATTCATTTGCATAATTATCCATTTATATTTAATTTTATCATTCATCATTGACAGCCTCATTATTTCCCTTGGTATCACGAGCTTGGTGGACGTTTTCACCACACCTGTAACAAACTCACATTCTCGTCTGACATGTACCGAGGTGTTTCTTCCTACATTTACTATCAGAGGGAAACTCAACCTTTCCCTTCATCTGCTTATTTATATTCCTAGAGTCTTTATTAGATCTATTCTTCTCATTCTTTTCTTTAATGTCGAAAAACATAGAGAATTCCTGTTATTCCTTGATAGTAAATGAGACTATATTTTCATACTACAAGATGGATTATAACACTAATGCTAGACAGATAAACGGTTTTAACCAATAAATTAATATATAAATCTTACTGCTTCAGTTATGTATATAATCTACAACATTCCTTACTAACCTTGTAAAGTAAGTCTCATAATTTCTGATATTCTCTTCATCTTTTTAACTTAGACTCATAAATTTCCATTCCATATATGTTTGATGTTCACAAAGAAATTATTTTTCTAAAAAATCTATTTAAACACCATCCATTCTATATTTGATACTTCATCAACATCATTTTTGTTTTTAATCAATGACCACCATTGATCTACATCTCTTCTGAGGTGATAAACATCCAAGACAAAATTTTCCCTTTTGATACTCCCCAATGCATTGAATATTTTATATATGGAATTTATCCTTTGCTCAGCTACACATGGTTTGGTCGTCCCATTTAATACTAGAAGTTGTTTCCCCATGAATTAGTCTAACAATAATCTTCCACATTGGGGAATAGGGTACTCTTTAAGGGTTTGGTTATTATTCATATCCTGAGTGAGTTGTCCCAGTATAGTTATAAGATGTTCATCACTAGTTGCACAACTATCTCAACTATAATTTTCTTATGTTGGATGGAATCCCTTCAAGGAATTTGTTCTTTGATGCGATTTACATTCCTTCCATAAAGAACAATTTAAAAATAATGGAATAAACTAGATAAGTTTATTAATAAAATACATTAGTCTAAACTAGTAAAATACATATCATAATTTGATCATTTTATGCATATAATCCATATTCATAATAAATGTTTCTGATGAGGAATTATTTAGCCATAAATACTTCATATCGGTTTGTAATGAAAAATTGGATTATCCTAAGCATATCCCATGTGAGTGTCATAACCAAGAGTTGAGCAAGGACCATTTTCATCCACCCGTTCCCAATCATGTATAGGTAAAAGTGGTGCTTTTGGGTTTTAAACCTAGAAAAATCTCAGATTGAGCTGCCTCTACCTAATCGTATCTAGACAAGGATTTATTTCCTGGAAAATTTTAAAAATATCTACATTACCAAAGTTATGGATTTTCTTCTATTATAATCCAGAATGTATAGATTAGTTTATTTTTCTCTAACCAGAGTTAATCTAAATCATGTTTCTCTAGTTGGTACAAATAATCCTCTAATACCTACTATACACCCTGAGCCCAGTTACCCAGATTCAGTGTGTTATTACATAACGTTGGAAAGATCACAAGAGATCAAATCTTGAAAGAAAAATTTGTTTAGTAGCCTTTGATGTACTAGATACATACATATGTTTTACATTACATTATAACATGTAAAATCAACAACATTTTGTCCCTTATAAACACACTCATATCCCATATCCAATCATTATATGTAAATCATAATATACTTATTCACATCCTATAAAAAATAAATCATAAGAAAGTTGTAACATAAAAATCTCAATAAGGACAATAATACAGCGGATACTATCATAAGTATTAACATTTAAAGAAATTAATAAGAATAAAACCCAAGACTTTTAAACATAGACATCATCATAATATGGAAATGATAAGTCAAATAATTCCATTTACTTATTTACATGGATATTCTACAAGTGGAATAATTAGATGTAATATCTATATCTAATTTCATAATGATGGAGTGAATAATGTTAAACATCATAAGAACATAGTAATGGCCTCATGCCAAGAATAAAAATTAATATTTTGACAAGGCCTTATGCCAATACATTAGTTTGTCTCATGAGACCTACTGATGCATCGAGGGGCTATAGCGGGCCACACCCATCACTTATTATGTCTAATGCATTACTCAAACAGAAATGTTTGAAAAATAATTTAAAGATACATATTAATACTAACATATGAAATTTCAATACATTAACCATAAACCAGTAATGCTACATGAATACCACAAACACAATAAAACATATCAAAAATACATTCAATACAACGTGGAAGAATTTATCATAACAAATCAACTTCCTAAAAATGAAAAATCCGATGAAGTTTGTTCATATAGATGATGTCAATCCAAAAACTATTTGAGTGAAATATCTAATTCTAAATTGTATTATTTTAAAATTCATGTACAGATAAATTAAAATATTTAATCTAAAAATATTATTATATGATTTAAAGGGATGCTTCTAAATTGTTATAATGGTCGAAAATATCTACACCAGACATATAGGGTAACAACATTCATAGTTATTTCGGTCGAAAGGTTCATAAATTACCTTGTTTGGAAAACAACAGAATGATTCATTTATAACATTTTATAAAAATTCTAACATGTTTTAAATAACTTTAACTATTTTATAGGAAATTATAAAAATGTTTTGAAATACATTTTTAGGAAACAAGTATGTGGATGATAATGAGGTCCCAATAGATATATATATATAAACAACCTCTAATAATGAAGATATTGTATAATTAGCCCTTACCATGTAATTTTCCTTAGTTGAGGTTAAATTTAACTCTTGTATAGTGGTGAAATCATATTTATTAAATTATCCAACAACAACATACATAAATATGATATTATATATGATATATTAATATATTATTGTTAATAATATTTCATTAGAATTAATTTTTCAGGTGTTACTAATTCGTTTTCCTTTATATTTTTTGTTACATCAATAATTTTCTTATTGATATGATATATTTGATCCATATACCGAATTATGTTGTGTTCTTTAAAAATTATTTTTAATCATCAAATGAAAATTGTTCTTGAATGGTTGTGTTGGGGAATGAAAACTCATCTCGTCATGGTGACGGTAATCCATACGTACACATGAGCGAAAAAATCATTCTATTAGTGGTGAAATTGTATGTAATTTGAGGGTATATTATATATAAAGAATCATTAACATTATATATTTATTATTTAAATCATCCCTACACATTATTATACCCATAAAAATAATGAAGCGTTGAATAAAAAATACACCATGATGTGGAGACGTAAGTCGTACGTACGCACGTATGGTGACATTACCATTCATATGATTGACATAATAATGAATATTGTTGTACCTTATTAATAATAACATAAAATTATATATATGTTACTAGATTTATTATTTTGTTTTGGGAATATCAAAAAATAATATATTGAAGAATAAAAGGCTTTTGAAAAATGTGATTAATTATATTACCTCTTCTTTGAGTGTATCCTTTTGATTTGATCAAAAGTGCCCCATTGTTCTTCTTTATGAACAATGTAAGGCCTCTAGGTTGAACTGAGAGTATTTGGGAGGATATTGGATTAGGGGTTGGCCAAGAAAAATTGATTTGGAGGTATAAAAATAATAGAAGGGGAAGTACCTTTTTATAAGAGAGGTGAGGGCCCCATTAGAAAAAACATGAAATATTATTTTATAATAAAATAATTTTTGTTTTATAATAGTTCCAATTGGATTAATTTCAAGTTGTATGTTGTGATGGGTCAATATACGATCATCCAACATGTTTTAAATTATTTTAGTTCACTATAACATCGTTTTATTTTATATTTGACCCTTAATTAAATAGTTTAACTTTTACCATGTCTTCATGTATTATTATTATAATACAATGTTAATAAAATTACAATAAAATGTCATGAAAAACTAATGTTATTCATTAATGAAATACCAGTAATTTACAAGTAATTTTTTCATTACTTATATTTTGTAGGACTATTTTATTATTTAATAAATTTGTATTTTTTTATAAACTCATTTATGTCAATTTTGACAGTATTTAATATTTTTTTCAAAAGTCATAAGAACTTTATGTCTTTGGAGAAAAATTATTTAATCAACCCTTACATGTAATATTAACATATAAAATTAACAGAAAGCATCTAAAGTATAGATTTACATTTATTTTAATTTTTAAAATATCAATTATTTTTATCATTCAATAATATGGAAATTTCTGCATCATTATTGTGTCATTAACAAATATACATATTTAATATGTAAAAATTATAAATAAAGTACCATGATGTATGAAATAATTTCTGATTTCTAATGAATATTTATAGAAGAATATATATTATGTATTACCCTATAAAAAAATTTATAGTTATTAAAAATTTAATTTAACACTTTAAACTATTATTTTAATAAAATAATAATAAATGTCATAATCAAATACATGTGGATAAAAAAGGATCATATATTATTCATATGGTTGATTTTATTCGATCTAAAATTATCCAATATAATAATGACATGTGTTAGGGTAATTATAAATTCATTCCTCCCTTTAATTACCATATTTACTTTTAACCGTGTTAAATGAAATTAAAAATTTTCTATTTTCCCAAATTTATCTTCATCTTATTGAACCAAATTTTATCTACTTAAGTCAACCATGTGTCTTGGATTTTTTAAATTCAATTCAAAGATGTCTTATAATTGGGTTTTATTTAAAATTTCACATCTGACTAGAAGCGGGGTAAAAGATGTTAAAAAGTTCAACAAAATTTTATATATCTAATCTTCTTATAAAATGAATCCAATGAATTACATTGGAATAATATGTGTATTATGTATCTACTTTAAAATTAAAATATATTTAAATAAAAATTATAATTATTTAAATAAAATTCATTATTAAACAATAATGTTGTGTATTTCACAATTCATTAAAAAATAGATGTTTAAAAAAAAATACATAAAATTCACCCTAAGCTAATTTTGAAATTACAAATCAAAAAATGAAATCCATTATAAAAAATAAAAGTTATAAAATTTCAAAAAGTGTGTATTACTATTCATAAGATCTTCTTAAATGTTTGGTTTGATTTGTTGTGGTGTAATATGATTCGAAGTTGTGTACAACGCAAGATATTTCGTCATTCAGAGAGTAGCATATCGTGGAAGCATGGGGTTGTTATAATGATTTAAATGATACCCAAGAGGTATGTTATTTTTGTATAAAATTTTCATCATTGAGACACATGTTATATAATTCACATATATACATTTATGTGGTGAATATCAATAATGTTTGATATTTAATATCTTGAATTTATTTATCCTCATGATATTTTATATTCCATTCGACTGTGTTCCTTCATAGGGATTAGAATACCGAGTTATCAAATTTGAAATGATTTTAAGTTATAATAACATCATTTAATGGAATTATTTATTATTATAATTCCATTGAATAAATATAATGATATATATCTATTTTATATCATTTAATTTCACATTCTTTGGTTATTTCATGATAATACATTATGTTTCTTCATTTTACTTTGTTTATGTACTTAATTGTTCAAATAATTTTTTTATAATATTATATTATCTTATAGATTTGTTTTTTTTTCAAAACCATAATTTATATACCTTTATTCAAAAATGATTTTACATGAATCATTATGTCATCTTCAAAACAATGATCATTGCCCATTTATTGATAATGTGAAACAAATACTTATTTTTTCATACATATGATTAATAGTATTTTTCACTATCAAAACCATTCAATGATTTCCTGATTCTATTAAATGTTTTCAATGATATTTTCAATGAATTTTTTTTAAATGAGTTTTTTGTTTTAAAAACTGACATTAAAATAAGAAAATATATCTTCCACAAGACTTATATTTAATTTGTTTTTAAACCATCCTAAATAAGTTATTAATTTTATTTTCAAAAAATTATATTGATAATGTTTTATGTTTTAAGATGGTTTTTACAAATAATGTTTTGTATCCTTATGAAATGTTCCACGATATTTTTTAAAAATATTCATAATTTATAATTATATATTTTTTTTTTTTAGGCATTACTTATTATATTATCCATTGATACCATTCTTATTATTTATCTCAATGGTTTATGTTTATGATATTGTTGTGTATATCAAACCAGATTATCTTACATGGTTTATACCAAGAATGAACTATTATGAAATATGCTTATTTTCATGGGAAATGCTATGAAAAATGATGAAATTATAATCGTACCTATTTATTTACATAAGTAATGACATGATGAAATGTTTATGAATCAAAATTCATGTCATGTGTTATGATATGATGAATGTTTTATGGTTTTATGTCAATCATGAATATTGAAATCATTATGTGATGAGTGAGAAAAATATATCCTCTAATGCATTTTTTAGTGATAAATGTTCAATGTGTTTGGATTTAATAGAGGTGGTTATTCCATTCCAAAATAAGAGGGTAAATGATTGGTTAGCTAAGACTATAAAAGATGATTCACTAGTGTTTAGACAGCATTTGAAAGAAGGTACACTAGAGGTCATCCCAAACCCAATGAAGGTAAACTTGTTTTTATTCCATGACTAACATGATATGAATGAATTGGTTCAAATTTTTGAAATATGATTTTAAATACTTATGTGTACACCAGAAAACAAATAATTAGGCCAATTTTACGTTATCATGGCTCATGTCATTTTATTCATTTATGATTCATGTATTGTGAAATACCTATCATTCGCTATGAATCATTTAATGGATATATGATATGTTGGGTTCATACTTTGTATGTTATGTTCTTTATCATATACCCTTATCCTATTCAATTGGTTTCATAATATCATTGATTAATATATCTTCTTTTTACCCTTACTGAGTATCTATGATATTCCATTATATTATTTCCTTTTCCTAAGCATTGAATAATGGTTTTATTTATTGAATTCTTATGAATAGTATGGAATTATATGATCTTTTTATGAATAATGAATATCCTTCATCAGATTAGATGATTGTATTTCTAGATTCCAATGTTACTAAACTATTACATATATTGAGAATGTTTATGTGTAATCAAATCAATATTCTTATTAATTGTGGTAACATCCATGTATGAGATGTATGTGTCACTATAGTTGACATTAGAGGAAATAGTTAGTTTATATTTGGAAACTGGAATGCGAAATCTATAGTGTAATACATAGGGGTGTTTTGATGGAGATTTCTAGTTATGTCTATAAGGAATATATAATGATTATTCAGTCTATAAGAAATTATCCTAAAATTTTTATAAATTATATCATGAGGTATATACAAGAAATTATGAAACCACCAATGTTTTTAAAATTGAATCTTTTGATTGACAACGTAAGAGATACAGAATACAAAACACAAACATTACATAAATTAATCAAACATAAATTTTATAACCTATACATTAAACTTATGGTAAGTAGTGTTATAACCAAATTTATTAAATATTTATATATTTATCTTGTATTTAAAATGTTGTGATTAAATCATAATAAATAATCACATAATTTATAGTAATTTTGTTTTATTTATAAAAATATTTCCCATCAAAAATGAATTTCACCCTTCATTGGATATATAATAATTAATTTCAGGGGAATTCATACAATATATTTTAAAAAATTAATTTTTTTAAATAGTGATAAAAAATTAAAATATTCTGATATTTTTGTATTTGTTGGAAAATATTAATTTTTTTTCCGGATTGACCATAATCTGATATTTTTTTGTTAAATTTTCACATGTTTTTATATATTATGAAATTTAAAGGTACCATTATCATTCTTGAAGTAAAATAATAATTATTTCAAGATATTAAATCAAATTATTTTAACATATATCATTGATATTTATGATTTTATTATAAGATTATTTTTATGGAGGAAAATTCATATTTCAGAAAAATATTTTAAAATGCATAATGTGTCTCTATTCAAATTTATTAAATATAACCACTAGTGGGGTATGATTTAAATTATGTATATAGGATATATATATATATATAATTATTAATTTATATTCATATATATAGTATTCAAAGTTATATAGATAATGTAAAATAATATTTTCCTTAAAGAATACTTTTTTAGAAAAACAACTTTATATCACCATTGTGAGTATTATTTCAAATTAACGTCATCCATATATATGAATATATGTTAATAAATGGTATTATATATTTTCATTAAATGAAATTATATTTATTTAATTAGATAATAATAAATTTTGGAAAACATAAATAGAAAATGTAGTAAATATATATTACAAAGGAAATAGGAATGTGGTTTTTTAAGGGTAAAAATAATTTAACCAAGACTATAATCAAATTTACTCTGATAGAAGGAAAATATAAATTTAATTTTTTATTAAATAATAATTATATTTATTCATTTTTGTATAATTTTTATTAATTATTAAGTTAGATGTTTGATAAAAATAATATTTTGATATAATAAAACTCAAATTGTATTTTTCTGTATTATGTAATTTCAATTATGAAATTTCTTTTCATGAAATAATTTATTTTTGAAAAAAATTATATTTTAAAAAAATATTTTTTTTAATTTTTTTAAAATAATAATTAATAATATAATATATATATTAAAAAATTTATATTCTATATGGGTTGTGGAACTATTAATGTAAAAAATTCCATCATTTCACAGAAAAAATAAATTCCTGCTTTAAAAGATAAAATTCTAATATTTTGAAATATATTTTGATAAAATAAATAAATTTTATTGAATCACCATGTTGAAATTATACTATATTGAACTTTTCATAACTATCAAATTTAATTGAATTTTGAGGAAAAAAACTAAATATGGTATAAATATAGGATGTGTATTATGGAATAATATTGTCCCACAATTGATTTACAAAATTATATAATTTGTATCGATGAAAAAGTAAATAATTACCCTTGATAATAATGTTAATTAATTGTCATAAGAAGATCATATTGTTATTTTGGAATCACCCTATCAAGATATGACATCTTCCACATGGCCATGTATTGACGAACCACTTTTATGTGATGCCTCTAAATTTCTATTTATTAATTATTGTATTTGTTTTTTACACAGCTATTACATTAATTTTTATTTCCATGTGATTAAAAACAACTTTCACTATCATTAGTCTCTCAAATGAACCATTATGTACACTTGTAATGCTTCCAAAATTGCACTGTGATTTTCATTACCATGTATAAGAGACTTATCCCTCATATTTTCAATTCAAGAACCATCATCATATTTAAACATTATAAAATAAATTTATTATGTTTTCATGAATTTAAAAAGATACACCGAAATTTTAATTTATTTTTTAGTAATAAAAGATCATTTATCCCCTCTCATTATTGAATTATCTTAAGTAGTTACTATACTAAAATTTAGAACGAGATCCTCAGATTGTCTTATATATTCAATCATATTATTATTTTTATTTATTTATTTACAATTCATAATGTTGGGATATGTTCTATCATATCCATATTAAAATTAATTTTATGTAATTATTATTATTTCCCATTTAGATATCATTAATCTATTTTTTGAAACATTATGAACTTCTATTATAAGATTTCAAAATTTCACTACGAGGTTTCCCATGAAACCCCTATTTTCAGAATTCTGTCGCTATATCAACAGAAGGGTATTATTCAAGATATACATATAGTAATATTATTGCGTACTTCTAGGTATTTATTCCAAACTCATTGATCATAAAATTAAATGTGATGGAACATTTTCTCATGTTATTTAACTGATATGGCATAGTCAGGAATGTACATGATATGATTATCTTGGGTGTCCCCAAATTGAACTCTAATGAAATGGGTAATGTTTTTGACTCATAATATTCCATTTATACTATAAGGTAGGTTATCATATTCACATTATTCTATGTAGTCTTGGTTGTAATCCATGACTTATATTTTTGATTTCTTGTTCAAATTGGTTTTTACATTATCATGATTCCACAATCTAATCATTTTGTATCATGTATCTATGTAAATGTTTATGTTTCTAATCACTTTTATGTGCCAATGAAATAACTATTGTCTAACATGTAATATTTTCTTCATATTATTCCATTTTTATTCACTTAATGGGCATTATAGATGTAACATCCTGGTTCTGGGTGCCACTCAATGGGTTCCCCAACCCAATTCACTACATGACCTCAATCACATTTCTCCAAACGCCAGAGACTGTCGAATAGTAGCGAGGGCCCAGGTCTGATTGTGGGGAAACTATGACCTCATTTTTCAAAGTGTAGCGCAGTGGAATGAAATATAAACATACAACGACAGTGGAAGCAGTAACAGTACATATAACTGAAATGAAGACCTGATAACAAAAGGGGAAACCAGTAGACATATATATATATAAAGATGAAACATTTCACTATTCTATAAAACTGCCAAAACATGTTACACAATCAATACAATACAGCTAAAGTATAGGTATAAAAAAGAAAAATAGAACATCTCGCGGCATCGAGAGCCAATGCTCAGTCCCATGCTCTACCACACCTTAGCAACAATCAAGTACCTCTATAGGAACCCTTTCCCTTATCTACACCTGTAGAAACGTAAACTGTTTTTGGTGAAAAACATCACCCAAATAGGCTGTAATAAATAAATCTTAGTAGGCCCCCACTAAAGGCATGTGCACAACTGTGTGTAAGCATGAAACAACAACGTGCAGTAGTAAAATGAAATAACTAAGCAGTATTCAAAAGTAAAAAACATAACAATTATATTTCCATTTAATTAATCATTTAATCCAGTTAATATAAGAAACCACCATAGTGAATTTATAAGCAAACAGTCAGTGTCCACAGACCCTCAACTCTTACCCTCAGGTAATCATGAACATAACCCGCAAGTAATTTCACACATACATAACATATTTTTCCCTCAGGTGTAGGTAGTTTCACCCTCAGGCACAGAGTCGATTTCTCTCAGGCTCGGAAGATGTTTCCCTCAGGATAATAGAACATTTCCCCCAGGAAAATAAAGTCATACCCTCAGGATATAGAAAAGCACTACCCTCAGGAACAAGTTACTGGGCCATGCCCAAAATTTAAATAAACAAGCACATTCAATTCCTCTCAAGGAAAAAGAAATTCATAATATAAGCATGGCATACCCTCGAGTATCCTGTCCAAATGGCTAAACAGAGGAACAAAATCTCGGGGCGGTCCAAGTCAAAGGACTGATCCCAAACAACAGTTTTACAACTTTATTTAATCACCTATAAAATTCTAGGTGTTTAATATAGCTATGGCCTCATCCACATGACACCCCATATGTGGGTTCGTAGCTCGAAAACACACAAAACACACAGCAGTTGGAAATAAACACAAAGCCACCTACCTTATACACCAACGAATGATATACACGAACAACACCTTCTTAAACATCCAAGAACGCCATAGATTAGAGGTAAAATAATTCTCACTTAAATATAAATAACTCCCATTATAGGAATAATTGGAAAGAGACAGACCAATAGAAGGAAGATCTTACCTTTGCGGTTCTAACGAGATCATCCGAGGCGGAAACAGATTCTTGATGTGCGCTCAGTGGATCTCCAAATCTCCGACCTTCCTCTCCTGAGCCCTGTTCCTGTTCTAAGCCTTCCCTCTGAATAGGGGAAGATACTTCCCATTTTAAGTGAAAAAAACAAGTACACGGCTTTTACATCCGAGTACATGGTGTGTACTTCCCATTTGTAAACTGTTCCTCTGGAGGCTTCCCGCCAGCGCGACAATGTTCACCTACCGACATGACTACACATCGTTTCTTCATGAGTACATGGTGTGTTCTACCCCACAGGTGTCCACCGCCTTACTATTCACATGCCGACTGACTACACAACATGTAAAAGTCCACTACACAGCATGTAGTCGGTTCCTACACCCTTCATCACCGACATGGCCACACACCCTGTGTACTAATTCCACACTACCAAAAGTACATGATGTGTGGAAAATTACATGGCGTGTACTTCCAAAAATTTGTTATTTTTCCCAATTCTCCATATTTTCTGAAAAAAACTTAAGTAAAATTGAAAGGAAGAAACTCGTACCTCAAAAGTAATAACATGGTACTTTCAAACTTTTCCCTTAAAGAAATTATTCCCCGAATTTCCCTTCCAGGGGTGGCGAAGAAAAAGCTAAGAATAACTCTATCCACTGAGCACGTATGTCGGTCTCCCGCTCCCAGGATTCATCCCTCACTCGGACAAGCTTCCTTAGCACCCGTACGAGATGAACTAACTGGCCTCAGAGATCCTTCGTGATCCTATAAACAATACGAATTAGATGCTTCTCAAAGGATGCATCTACCTGAAGCTCAACCTCCTCGGGATGAAGGGTGTGAGACGGGTCTGAATGATAGTGGCGCAACTGAGATACATGGAAGACGTCGTGCATGGCCCAGTACCTCTGTGGTTACTTCATCTAATAGGAAACAGGCCCGACTCACACTAGAATATCAAATCTCCCCACATACCTTCACGAAAGTTTACCTTGTCTCCTTATCTTCTTGTGTCCCAGCCTCGATGAAAAATGCAAGAAAACCTATTACCCGACCACGAACTCTAAAGGTCGTCTACAACGATCAGCATAAGACATCTGATGAGACTGTGCGATAGCCATCAGATTCTGAATCAACTGAACCTACTCATAAGTTTCTTACATGAGAAGTGGTCCCAGTAATGCGGCCTCACCTGCCTCTAGCCATCACAAGGTTGATCGACACGACCTACCATATAAATCCTCGTATGTTGACATCTCAATACATTCCTGAAAACTATTATTTTCGGAAAACTCAACTAGGGGTATGTGCTTCTCCCAAGAGCCCCCAGAGTCTAGGATGCATGCTCATAGCATGTCCTCAAGTGCCTGTATTGTAGGCTCCGGCTGGCCATCGGTCTGAGGGTGGTAATATGTGCTCAGAAGAACCTATGTACCTAGTTCCCTCTGAAAACTCTTCCAAAAAATGAGACGTAAAACAGGCGTCCCTATCTGAAACGATAGAATGATGGACCCGATGAAGACGTACGATCTCTCGGATATACAACCTTCTGAGATTTTCAACACCGATGGTCTCCTTGATTATGAAAAACTGATATTCCTTCGTGATTCTATCCACAACAACCCACACGACATAATTGCCTCGAGGTTACCTCAGAAAACCAGTCATGATGTCCATCATGACATCATCCCATTTCCACTCCGGGATGGGTAACTGTAGTAACAGTCCTAATGTCCTCTGATGTTCCTCCTTCACCTGCTGAAAGGTGGAACACCTCGTAACAAAACCAGCTATATCTCTCTTTATACCCGACCACCAGTACTGATATCTCAAGTCACAATACATCATGGTAACCCCAGGATGAACTTGCCAAGATGAAGCATGAAACTCCCGCATCAGCTCCTCACGTATATCCCCTGGAACCCATAATCATCCATGGAAACACAGAACCTCATCATTGCATATCATCCAAAAAGGAGGAGGGACCTCACTTTCCACCGACTCCAGTAAAACTAGGCCTTCTGGATTAGATAGTTGTCTCATTATCACTCTATCCAGGAGGGTATAAGTCACAACATAGGATGAAAGATAAGACTGCCCATGACTATCGTGCACCCCCAAATGCATCTCAGAGAACAAATCCATAATCTACCACTCACCACTTGCCACTTGCGCTTCTTGTATCTGAGTCATATAGCTTATTGCATCATCTACTTCATTACATTTACCAGGTGAATAGGCAAGATCAAAATCAAAGTATTGTAGGTATTCACCTGATCTTAGATGTCTCATATTCTTGTCACACTGAGTAAACATAAACATTAGAATTATGTGGTCGATGAAAACTAGAAAAAATTCCCCCAACAGATAATGTCTCCAACAACGCAATGTATGAACAACTTCAGCCAACTCGAGATCATGTGTCGGGTAATTCCTCTCATGTGGCCTCAACTGCTGAGACCCGTATGAAACGACCCGATCGCCGTGGATCAACACTGCTCCAAACCCAATACATGATGCATCACAAAAAATGACAGTGATCTTCCCCATCTCTAGGAGTATTAGGACTATTGTTGATTTCAACATTCCCTTCAGGTCCTAAAAGGATGTCTCACAAGCCTCCGAACAAACGAAATTTACACCCTTCTTAGTCAGACCTTTCAATGGTGCTGCTAAGTGGGATATGTACTGTATGAAATGTCTGTAGTATCAAACCATCCCTAAGAAACTTTATACCTCAAACACATTCTTAGGTTTCTCCTAGGAAACTACTACTCTCACCTTCTCTGGGTCTACTGAAACTCCTGCCTCTGAGATGATATGACCCATGAAGTGAATCTTGTCCATCCAAAAGTGGCACTTTGAGTGATTAGCATATAGCCGATGCTCTCTCAGTATACTCAATACTATCTCAAGATGGGTGGCATGGTCATGTCGAGAGTGAGAGTACACCAAAATGCATTCCACGAATACTACCACAAAAGTGTCCAGATAAGGATGTAACACACAATTAATCAGAGCCATTAAAACTGCTGGCGCGTTTGTGAGTCCAAATGGCATAAACATATACTCGTATAAACCATACCTTCTTCTGAATGCCGTGAGAGGTATATCAGATGGTCTTACGTGCAGCTGATGATATCCGGACCTTAAGTCAATCTTCTAGAACACTCATGCTCCACAAAGTTGATCAAAAAGATCATCTATCCTCGGAAAGGGATGTCGATTCTTAACCATAAACTGTTTCATCTTCCAATAATCCACACAAAGTCTAAGGGTACCGTCCTCCTTCATCGCAAAGAGGACCGGAGAACCCTACGTATAAGTACTAGATTGGATAAAACCCTTTGACTGTAACTCCTCTAACTTTCCCTTGGGCTCCTACAACTCAGAAGTTGCCATACTATAAGGAGTAATGGACACCTGTGCCTCTCCTGTCACATTCTAAATAGAGAAATCCATCTCATGATCCAGTGGTTGACCTGAAAAGTTCTTTGGAAAGACATCCATAAAATGATAAACCACAGGAGGGAAATCCTTCTGACAAGTCCCCTGGATGTCTAGATATAAACCCGCAATATGGGATGTGACTCCACCTTGCCCAGGATGCTCTCGTCCATCTTGACTCGCATGAACATCCCACTCTCCCTTGTATAGAGACTTTCCGCCCTCTGGTGACGTGAAACTCCTCCTGCGATGATAGCAATCTACAAAGGCTCGAAAGGGAACCAACGATTCCATCCCGATAATGACATCATAAGTTGTCATATCTAAGACATAGAGGTCCCAAATGAAGTGATGCACACCAGCTGTTCTAGTACCCAACATAGTGTCTAGCATCATGATATTAGAAGAAGTAGAAACACAGATCTCAAGGCTCTCCACAATTGGTACAGATATAAAACTAGTTTTAGAAACCGTATTGAAAAGTACTAAACATAAAACAAAAGCTACTAGAATAGTACCTCTTACTGAGAAGGTCCAGGATCCTTCTCCTGATGGGTTTATTTCACTGCATATGCTTGCCCAGTGCCACAGCCCTGCGACACAGCCTGGCTACCCTAAGTTGTCCCACCCTGCTACCTCTGAGATCCTGGTGTTTGGCTACCATGGCTATGACCACCATCTCTACCTACAAACCCTTACGTATTCTAGTTCCCCGACTTGTAACATGACACTGGTCCTTCTCCCACACGCGGAGTCTGCACAGACCCCCTCTCACTATCAATCGGTGGAAACACCCTGTAAAAGCGCTGTAGATGACCCATCTTGCCGCAATCTCGGCACTCCACTAGGTCT
Organism: Viscum album; assembly: GCA_963277665.1. Classification (NCBI taxonomy): domain Eukaryota; kingdom Viridiplantae; phylum Streptophyta; class Magnoliopsida; order Santalales; family Viscaceae; genus Viscum; species Viscum album. The sequence goes on along the minus strand of OY728120.1, from coordinate 2,029,121,092 downwards.
TGTGAACACAGTGGCCTCTTATACCCCTCTCTACCACACTTGTAGCACATGACCAGGACACCTGAAGTAATCTTCTGGCTGGTACTTCCACCCTAAGTGAACCCCATCTATCTCATCCTCTTAACATTAGAAATAGTACTAGAAACTGGGGAGGAACCGCCCTAGACCACACCACTATCTTCCCACAGGTTCCTCTATGTAATCAGCACCTGTTCACAATATAATGTACAGTAGGCAACCTGGAAACATTCACCAGCACTCAGATGTCATACTAACAACCATCCTCGAAGCGTCTGTCCCTCAACATCTCATTTCCCACCGAACGGGTGAAAATCACTGAAGCTCGGTGAAACGAGTAGAATAGTCCTTCACTGACATAGCAACCTGCTGCAGATTCATGAACTCTCGATCTCTATCTGCCCTCAGCCTCTCTGGAAAGAAGAATTCATAGAATAATTCCTGAAAATATTCCCACGCCATGTCTCTGTGATGCTTTGACTGGGTGGTAACATCCCACCACCTCTGGGAGGAATCACGCATAATGTATGTTGAGAGCTTGACCTTCCACCTTGGAGGCATCTCAAGATGCTCAAAAATAGTATGAATCGATCCTAGCCAGGACTCCGCAGCCTATGGTCTTCCATCCCCTAAAAACATAGGAGGATGCTGCTGTTGAAAGATATGAGTAAACTCAGCCATAGATGTGGCAGCCTACGATGCTCCCTGAAAGGTCTGCATGAACCGCATAAAGCCTTCACAGAACATTGCATCTACGCTAGTGTCTGGTATAACAGCGGGCGCCACATCTGGCTCTACTGGAGGATCCACTGGTAGCCCATATCCCACCATCTCTGGAGTATAATCATTGCTGCTCTCTTGGCGAACAATGCATGGTCGTCTCAGTGGCATGACACTACAAGGTCAAATTGACACCTTAGATTCAAGAATAAAAAGACTGAAAACGAAATAACCACAAGGGAAACAAGAGGAAGAAGGAATTTCATGATTTAAAAAACAAGACTACATGGCGTGTATAATGACTACATGTCATGTAATTAAATTATCTTTCCCTGCCTGGGTCCTTCGACACGGCTAAGCCACACGGCTTCCATTTGAACAAAACTACACGGTGTGTATATCATCTACACGGTGTGTATGGTGTTATTTCCAACTTCTTGTGTCGCTCGTGACACAACCGACTACTCGGCATGACACTACAAGTTGTGTTACATAAGCACACGACGTTTAAAACACCCTGTTTCCCAACCACTCGGATAACTCCACATGGTCTGTCCTCAGACAAGACTACACGGTGTGTTCCTACAGGTACACGACGTGTTCTAGACGTGCTTCACTGACCCGTGTTGTTAGTTACATGGCCTGACACATGGCTCACACTAAATGGCGTGTTCTATATACACACGAAATATACCCGAGAGGACATTCCTAACCCGCGTTGTTAGTTACACGGTCTGGTCCCCAAGTCACACTACACGACATGTTCTTCATTGACACTGTGTGTTCAAGAATCGACTACACCGGACAGTGTTCGTAAGTTACATTTCCGGGTATCTGGGTCAACACTACACAACATGTACAGAGGCTACACAGTGTGTTCACCCCATTCTCTTCCCTTCCCCATGTCGCCGCCCACAAGGTTTGTGACACTGGAAGAGATTACACGGTGTGATCTCAAAAAAGTTATATTTTCTTCCCGAATAGAAGAACATACACGTAGTGTTTAAAATAGTACACGGCGTGTATAATGGGTTTTCTGGATAGTATGCCTCAGAAACTACTCTGAAGCCCATAAAAATACTGAAAAACAACACCTAAGTGCCAAATTCTGCTCCGTGAGGGCCCATACTCCCCACGAATCAAAGTTTGGCATCTTATCTGTGGTATAAAAAATTAAATAGTAAATGATCCACCAAATTCCACTTAATGGGGGCCCATACTCCCCAAAAACCAAATAATGGCGTCCATTATATAAACATCATATACAGATATAACCTATCAAATAGTAGATATTTATCAAGCAGCCATCACAAAAACATACTTTACTAGTACAACAACTATCACAAAAACATGAAATTTCTAATGCACCTACATGGCATGGAAACTATGCATGGAATGTGATTTCTAACCTGTGCCTAAATGATGCATGTGATGGAATACCCCCATCTCATCAGTTTTTAACTAAACATAACCCATGGATAAAATATAACAGCATAATCACAAGTCCATCACCGTATGGTGAAATCATATCCACTATAAATTGAAAAATCAGAAAAATTGCAATATGAGGTAAATTGTATTTTCCCTATACACGGGTTAGCTACGCACATGCACAACTTATTATCAACAACTGTTCTCTTCCTATCCATGACTAAGGCTTAAAATAGTAATTAAATGAAAAGAAACCCTCTGATACCACTTTTTAACATCTCGGTTCTAGGTGCCGCTCACCGGGTGCCCCGAACCCGGTTCGCCACATGACCTCAAGCGCATTTACCCAAATTTCAGAGGCTGTCGACTAGCAGAGAGGGCCCATGACTGATAGTGGGGAAACTATGCCCTCATTTTTCAAAGTGTTGTGCAGCGGAATGTAATATATATATACAACAACAGTTGAAGCAGTAACAGTACATATAACTGAAATGAAGAACTGATTCCAAAAGGGGAAACCAGAAGTCATATATATATATATGAAGATACATCATGTCACTATTCAATAAAACAGCCAGAACATGTAACACAATCAATACAATACAGCTGAAGAAAAATTACTGAAAAGAAAAACAGACTAGCCCATGGCATCGCGAGCCAATGCTCGGTCCCATGCTCTCCTACACCTCAGCAACAATCAGGTACCTGTATAGGGACCCTTTCCAATATCTACACATGAAAAACGTTATCTGTTTGGTCCGAAAAGCATGACCCAAACAAGTTGTGAGAAATAAATCACAGTAGGCACCTACCAAAGGCATGTTCCCAACTATTTGTAAGCATGGAACAACAGTGTGCAGTGAAAAAATGAAATAACTAAGAACTACTAAAAAGTATCCAACTTACCAATTATATTTTTATTTAATTATTCATTTAATCCATTTAATATAAGAAATCACTACAATGAATTTCTAAGAGAAGCGTCATTTTCCACAGACACTCAACCCTTACCAGTAAGTAATCAAGAACATAACCCGCATGTAATTTCCCACAGGCATAATAGATTTTTCCCTCATTCGTACGTAGTTTCGCCCTCAGGCACAGAGTCGATTGCCCTCAGTCTCAGAAGAAGTTGCCCATAGAGTAAGAGAACATTGCCCTCAGGCTAATACATTCATGCCCCCAGGCTATAGAAAAGCACTGCCCTCATTCACAAGTAACTGGTTCATTCCCAACATATAAATAAACATGATCATTCAATTCCTCTCAAGGTAAAAGAGATGCATAATATAAACATGGCATACCCTCGGGTATCCTGGCCAAATGGCTAAACAGAGTAACGCACCACTGGGGTGGTCCTGGATCCAAGCACTGATCCCAAACAACAGTTTTACGACATCATTTAATCACCCATACAATTCTAGGTATTTAATATAGCCACAACATTAGACACACGACACCCCATATGTGTGTTTATTGCTCAAAAACACACAAAACACACAACAGTTGGAAATGAACACCAATCCACCTACCTTAAACACCAACGAACGGTATACGCCAACGAATCCTTATGAAACATCCAAAAATTCCATAGATATGAGGTAAAATAATTCACTATTAATCAAAAATAACATCCATTATAGGAATAATTGGAAAGAGACACACCTGGAGAAGGATGCTTTTTCCCATGCGGTTCTAACAAGATCGTCCAAGGCATCAACAGATTCCTGTCGTGCGCTCATTGGATCTCCAAAGCTCCATCCTTCCTCTCCCGAGCCATCTTCCCGTTATAATCCTTCCATATGAACAAGGGTGGATACTATCCATTTTAAGCGAATAAAAACAAAGCACACGACGTGTATTTCCGAGTACATGGTGTGTGCTTCCCATTTTTTAATTGTTCTTCTGGAATCATCCTGCCAACGCGGCACTGTTCACAATCCGACATGAGTACAGTATATGTCTTCATGATTACATGGCGTGTACTGCCCCACAGGTGGCCACCGCCTTACTATTCGCCTGCCGACTGACTACATGTCATGTAAAAGACCACTACACGGTGTGTAGTCCGTTCCTACACCCTTTATCGCCGACATGGCCAAACGCCATGTGTACTCATCCCACACGACCAAAAGTACATGGCGTGTGGAAAACCACAGGGCATGTACGTCAATTTTTTTTGGATTTTTCCCCATTCTCCATATTTTCTCAAAAACACTTAAGGAAAATAGAAAGGAAGAAACTCGTACCTCAAAATTAAGAACCGAGTTCTTACAATATCACACCCCTTTCTTATGTATGTCCCTATTACGTACAATATCGTTTCAAAGGCAACAGAATTTTAGATTATGATTATTGATTTTTCTAATAATTTTATTGTATCAATATATCAATATATTACAATATTTATCTAATTCCAAAAAAAGTTGACATATCAGACTTTTGGATTATGTTTTATGTTATTTTAATTACCACATCATGAATCACTATTCAATAAATACATTTTTTTTAATATTTGGTATCAATGGAATGGTTTTGTTTTTTTATATTAGAATAAAGATAATTTTGTTATATTCTTAATAGAAATGTTAAACATACAAAAGTTTACCTAAATTTTAGTACAATATATTGTATGTGGTTTCAAATAAAATTCACATTGTTCTGGATTCTATATGTGGATGTTGATCTGGAACAGATGTACCAAGGGGTGACACTCAAAAACACCATATTGAGTATGACATGATTATGAACTGGTTATGAATATGTGGCCTTATTTGACAAAAATGTTTTAAACTCCCAGGGGATTTTCATCAAAAATTCACATGATCAATATGAACCATTATAAAGAAAATTGAAAATCTTATAAGGGTCAGTTTTATGAAATAGATCATATATAAAATAGATTGAATAAAATATTCACGAGTTAAAAAAAATATTTAATTTATATTTTATCCATTTAAAATTATTTTATTCTTTTTTTGTGATTAATAGTTTAAAATTAATCATCCATAATTTTCCCTATAATCTAGTAAATGGATTAAAATAGGATAAAGCATGTAAGAAACATGTGTTAATAGAAACATGATTACTAACCAAATCTGATTCCTAATATAATAAGAGATCATGTAATACATATTATTATTAGGACAAACCATATATCAGAAATTAATGACAAATTTTTTAACATAGTATAATTTCCATATACATAAAATAATAGTGGGAAAATTTCTCAAGGAAGACCAACTGATAATAAATATAAATTAAAAAATAATCAATTTTCCTCTAATCCAAAATTTTAAAAGTGTCACCATGGTATGTTTGCAAAAAGAATATGAATGTTATTTTATGTGCATAAAATATGGCCATAATGTTTCTAGTTTACATAGATAAAATTATTTTTATTATGAAGTGTAATAATATTACATCATAATTAAGAATTTGTTTTTCATTTAATTATGTTTGGAGAATATGATATTTATCCAAGATAATTCCCTCATACAAGGGGTAAATCCATTAATAAGAAATGACATATTCCCGGGAAATCATTTAAGTGTAAAGATTAATGTGTTTATTCATTGTTATATTAGATTTATGTAGTAGTAATAATATATCGATGCAATTATAGATATAAGAATCATGAAACATTTAAGGATTTATTCCGAGTATTTTACCAAAATAAATTTAAATATTTGTTTCATTGTAATGATAAACTATAAAAGTGATTTCGTTATAAGGTTATTGATAACTCGTAATATGTGTTTGATTTGGGGATAAAATAAATATACATAGGATGATATTTATATACAAAATATTATGTTGAAAATAATTAATAAAACATTTCAATATTTATGTGATAGATTTTGTATCTGATTGAGGGTATTTTTTTGATGAATATTACAGTATCAAATCATTTTGATTTGGAGGTGAATGATGACATTATGAGATATATTTTATTAGATTATGGTCTATATACCAATTAGGATAATTTTTTAAGAACGTTTTTTTTAGTTTTTTGAGGTTTAATATGAATGTTATAAGACAAACACTTACATTAAAACATTCCTTAATGATTCTGTTATTTGTGTAACTTAGGATATATTGGTAGTTATTTTTAGAATGTTCTATGGTATACCACTGGGATTATATGTGGAATTTTGGATATTAATGTATTATTGTTTATTCATATATATTATTATCATACAATATTCATATCATTTATGATTTATTTCTGAATGGATTAATAACATGTTATTAATTTTTTATGATGTTATCCATTAATAATTTTTTTAATGATTCAGGCATAACAAATCTATATGTTTATTCATCATTTTGTAGGAAATATGATATTGTAGAAGTAATTTATCAATGGATGAATTTATAGTTTTTAGGATGGTATATTACCATATGAATATATTCAAGATGATAAAGGAATTACTTAACTCAAGGAGAAGATTCTTTAAATATAAATTTTCTCATATCGTAATCATTTCTCATGATTAGATGAACTTTTTAATAATCGATGATTTTTTGGTTTGGATCTATATAATTTATATAGGCTATATTATATATAACACTCTATTAGTTATTGGGTATATGTTTTTTCATCCATATTTATATTTTCAATTCCAAATAAGGCTCTCCTTCTTGGAAACATATTTATATAATGAAATTCGTACATCCAGATCTCTCTTTTTAATTGGATTCATTTTTAACTCATTTTAATATGTGTGATTTCAATAAATATATTTTCACTTTTCAAAATGATGATTTCCACGATCATGATAAAATTAAGAGGATTCAATTATTTAATGTGGGATATTATAATTCCCAATGTTTTTAAAATTGAAAATTATGTTCGATATTGTATGTGATACATAACAGCAAACATACACCATTAATGATTACATAAATATGTATATTAAACCAAGGTATTAAATAAAAAGGACAGAATATGAAAAAAATACATTAAATATTAATAAATGATTTATTCATAAAACATTTGTTGTAAAATGGATACCTAATAATCACACAATTTTTAAAAATGTTGTTTTTTTAAAAAAAATTCTTCAAAAATTATTTTTATTACTCATTCTCAGAAAATATTTTATCTATTTTCTAGATGAAGAAAATCATAATTGATATAATGATATCTAATTTTGAAATAATCAAATCAAAATTTTCATAGTAAGATATTTTTATAGTTTTTAGAAAATAAAATTAATTTTTTGAATGGAAAAAAATTTGGTGAAAATGTCACATATATTGAAAAATTAAGTAATTTAAAAGTAAAATTAAGCTATTAAAATTATAATATTTATTATTTATTTATGTTTTAAAAAATAAATTATATTTAAATCTTATTTTTATACCATATTTGGGAATAGGATTATTTTTTGGCTTCAAAAGAAATTTTTGAAAAAATTATTTTTAAATTCATTATGATTCCGTATTTTTATTATTAAAAATAACCCCTAATTGGGAATTTTATAAATTAAATGTAACAGTTATATATTGATCCTTTTTAATTTAAATTTATATAATTTAAATTCAATGCTAAAGAGTTAGTTTCATTTATTTTTTTCCATGAAAATACACATTTTTTGAGAAAAAACTTTCCATCGACCTTGCAGGTTTTATACAAAATTAAATTCATCCACCTGTGTGATTTAATATTAGAGAAATAGATTCAATATTTTTAATAATGTTATTTAACATTATGAAATGAAATAAAAAATATTTTTTGGAAAACAGAAATAGTAAAATTAGTATATATTTATTACCACAATTAAAGGAATATATGTTATTTTAGGGTAAAATAATTTCAAAAATACTAGAAATAAATTATCCCTCATAGTATGAATAATTTTATTTCATTTTCCATGAAATAATTTTTATATTTATTCCTTATTTTTTTTACATTATAAATTTTTTATAAATCATTTTGATAAAAAATATATTTTGATATGATAAAACACATATTGTATTTATGAGTAATAAGTAATTCCAATTAAGACATCAATTTTTGAAGAATTATTTAATTTTCAAAATAAATAATATATTAATAATTTTTATTAAATAATTTTATTTAATATGATTTATAATATAATTATTTTGATGTAAATTTTATTTTTTATAAAGTTTTGAAAATTATTATTGTCAAAAAAATGAATCATTTCTAAAAAAATACAGATTCTATTTTTAGAAATAATAATTCACCTATTTAGAATTTTTTTTGAATAAATAATTATTATTATAATTGGAATTATCATGTAAAAACATCCAATAGTGATTTTATGCATAATTGTTTGTGAAAATTGAATTCGTATGTAAAAATAAAATATTGTTTAATAAAATATTCTATATTATGATACTGTAATGATCCAAATGAGATATAACAGGTGAAATAATTGTTATCCATGACCATATCATGTTTTCCACTTTAAAATAAATTTATTTTGAATTTAAATATAATAACATATAAACCCTATATGAATCCTACAAAACATGTATTATATATTAATTTTGGAAATCATTTCTATAGGAACATTACTCCCTTCAAAATCACAAAGGGTAATATCATTATTTTGAAATACCATTGTATTATAAAATAATTACAACATTACTCATTGAAAAAATTACATGGAAAAATCATAGTGATTCTTTTTATTTTTTTATTTTTTTCTATAGAGGCTAAAACCTATATTTGAGAAATAATAAAAAACTCCCCTCTATTTCAAACATAAACCCACATAATATACCATTATTCATCACTAAATAACCTTATCTAATCTCCATACCATATTATCTCATCTATATAGTACTCGTGTGTTCCCCATAATCTCTCATGTATCTCTTTCCAAGGATTTGGAATCAGCCTCCCATGGTATGTGATCTTCTGATATTCCTTTTATTCAAGAAAATATTTTATGTTATACCTCTTAATTAACTTATTTTACTATTTTAATATGTTTTTCTAAACCCATATTACTTTAATTTAATTTCCATTTGATGAGAGTATCTTTTTAATATAATTAACCCTTCCCATGAAAATTTATGTACACCAGTTATGTTGATGATACTACACTGCTATTTTCTATACCAAAATTAATGGACCTCTACCACTTCATTTTGATATAGAAAAATCATTATATTTAGAAATTGGAATCACAATTGGTTATTTTATATGATTTTATATTCATATCTATACATTCCAATTTATGTTATTTCAGTGTTATGTGATTTATCACCTCTCATTACGACATCTAACATATCTATTAGTATGCTGAAATTTATTAAGGGATCCTCTCCTTCTCCTATTTATTAAATCATCTTAGACATTTAATTAATTTTATTTACAATAAATAATCATGAAATATGTTCTTACACATCCCAACAACTATCCATTTTATACTAAAACAATGATTTACTCCTTTCTATCTCATTTTTCTATCTCATGAATCATTATTTGTTATCATTATACTACCAAAATTTCACTATGATTTTTCTATGCCAAACCATTGTGTTGTGAGTTCCATCACTATTTCCACTTCAAGGTATTCGTATATAAATACAAATACTAATTTTATAATCGAATTAGAATTATTTTTTACAAACACAATTATCCTAGAATTAAATGTGATGAAAGATTTTATTTTGTTATGTGATATATGTGACATAGTTATTCATGTAAATGATACTATTATAATGGGTGTGCCCATATATCACTCCAATTCATTGGGGAATGATTTTGGGTCACAATATTTGATGTATTGTGAAATATTAATTATCCGATGACTATTTTGTTATGTTTTTTTATGGTTAACCATGATATATTATTTTGATGTCATGATTAATGTTGTTTTAAACTTTCATTTGTATCCATAATAAAATAATTTTATATCATTCATTAGTGTTTGTGTTTATTATTATTACACATTTTATGTCACATTTAAATACTTATTTTTTTATCATGTAATACATTATTCATATTATAACTTTTTTATAATCTTATTTGTCATTATATCTCATCCCTTTTGTTATGTATGTCCACAGGTTATCCCATGCTGTTTTAAATGCTATGGAATTTTAGAACTATGTTATTTTTTTAATAATTATTTTGTATCCATCTATAATGATGTTATGATATATAATTTTTTTTAAAATACATTAGTATTTTTGAAATTAATTTTTTTATTGTGTGTAATATTATTTTATAAAATATTAATTCATTTTTAATGGAGAAACCAGTTATCATGGTAGGTATCAGAAAAATGTCTGGTTATTTTTTTTTGGATAAGGAAACCCTAGAAAATTCCTTATGATTAATACTAATAATAATAATACATCCTAGAATTTTCAAAATGTATATTAAAAATTTTTTCCCAAAAAATACATCCCATTATGGATAAAATAAATGGATGTGGCTCTTGTATAGATGTTCCACTGGATAACAACAGAAAAAAATGTATTAAGCTATTTTCTATTGGGAACTGTGTATGAAAATGGGACTTGAGGCACACCTTGTTTAATACACCCATGAAATTAATATTTTAAAATTCAGAATCATATTGTGAATTATTATTATGTGAAAAATTCAAATAAGATTCAGTGCTTAAATATATATCATGTATATTTTTGATGGATAAAAAAAATTCATAAGTTAAGGAATTTATATCATATATAATTTTCCCTATAATATTATTGGATTTATATTTATGTGTTTAATTGTTAAAAATTAATCATCAATATTTTTCCCATTATTCTTGTCAAAAGATTAAAATAAGAATAATTGAGTCAATGACCAGTGATACAGGGAATGTGATGACTGGCCAAATGATCTAATAATATAATATGAAGTAATGTATGATATTAAATGATTTTATAAAACTAGATTAAAAAACAATTAACAATAGGAACATTTTTGAAATTCTTAATACATCAGAGCATGGGAGGATGATGTATCAATTATTTACAACTATTAATGATGATAATGTAAATAAAATTCAATTTCTATTGTGTTAAAAAATTAGAAGTAGAAACCCATGGAAATGACACAACATAACTTGATTGTGTTTTCTATGTGTGAAAATATAGAGTATAAGGTTTATTGTTTCCAAATAAATGAATTGTATGATGGAATTTTACAAGATTATATCCTACCTCACTATTTGTTTTTCAATTTTTTTGAGTGGAGTAAATGGTCTTTGTACAGGGAAATTCTACGATAAAAGGGTTAATTCATATAAAAGGGAGGACATATGGTATGGAAACCATTGAAGTGTAAAGATTAAAGGGATTATGGATTATGTTTTGAGAGTTATGTCATAGAAGTTGATATCAATGACATTTTGGACATAATAATCATGAATAATCTGTGGATTGTTCTATGTTTAATTTTCTTTAAGAATTTGAAATATATGTTGAATGTTATTGATAACTAATTATTGTGATTTAGTGATAAGGTTTTTTTTAAACATCAATATTTTTTCGATGTGGGGATAAACATAATGAGTTATAGAATGATATTTATTATACTAATATAATTTTTAGAATAATTGATTCAACTATTGACAATTTATTTGATGAAAAATTAGTATTATTAATAATATTTTGGGAAATATATTACATGATTAAATATTTTGATTTTATGGTGATTAATGATATTTCAAGAGATATTCTATTGAGTTAAGGTATATATAACTATTTAGATTATTTGAGTATAATTATTTTTTATTTTTGGATGTGTATGATGATGGGTATCAGACAAAAAATGAGGTAAAAACCTTTGGTAATGTCGGAATTATTATTGTTATTTGGGATATATAGGTATTTATTTAATGAATGATATATGATAATCAATTGGGATTATTTGTGTAGTTCTGGATATTAGTTTATCAAGGTTTATTAATTTTTAGTATTATCATACTTATTCAAAATGATTTTAAATTTAATATTCACATGATTAATTATATTTTATTCCTTAGAATATTATGTGATACCTTAGAGTATTATTTTTAGTTCATTGAGTATAAAAAATCAACTTGAGTATTCATTATTTACAGAAAAATATGATATTACAGTGGAAAGTTTTTAATGGAAGAAATTATAAATATAACGTAATTAAATTTACTTTTGATCTTCCTAAAGATTGTAAATTAATTACATAAATATAGGAAATGAATCTTGAATAAAAAATGTTTCCATTTTATGTTCATTTTTAATGAATTGGTGGCCTTTTTACACATTAACGATTTACATTTTTGATTCCATTGAATTTTTTTTACTATGTTCAATATCACATTCTTTTAGTTCATGAGAGTTTTTTTCTTTCGTGTTTATATTTTTACATCCCAATAATGTTCTCATGCTAAGAAAACTAGTGATGAGATCACCTAGAAAATTCTATTTTTATTTTTTATGTTGATGTTTAATTAACCATTTTTACGATGTTGTTTTTATATGATGATATAAAGTAGATTCAAAAATTTTATTACCTATATAATGTTCAAATTTATATGAGTAAATTTTTTATGGACGAATATTATAACACCTTGAAATTTTTAAAGAATAATTATGTATAATACCATATGAAATATTAAACACACAACCCAGAAATACAATTATTATTTAAATATGACTGTTATAAACTAGAAATTAAATTAGTGGTAGTGAATAGTATTATTTAATTTAATAAGTAGGAATATATTTTTTATGTAGAATAAATATGTATATAAAATATTACCAAATATTCCTTTAATTCTTGTAATCACACTTAATCATTCCAATTTTTTTTTCTTCAAAAATAATTCATATTGTTTCTTGTTATAAAATATTATAATTAGTATCTTGAAAAAATTCCTTTTATTATAAAATGAAATCATTTTTAATATAATCTTGTCAAAATTTTGTTTGGTGAAATTTGTGGATGTTTTTGATGATATATATTTTCCATTAAATAGACAAAAAAAATTTATATAAAAATATAAATTAATTTGATATATTAAGTAACATAAAATTTTAATTAACATTATTAATTTAAAAGAATTAAAATTTATTTATATTTCATAAAATTAATTAAATGTAGATAATAGTTATATTATATTTTAATAAAATTTTATTTTTAGGCTATAAAACATATTTTTTATGAAAACTATTCCATAATGCATAATGTTTCTATATTATAACTAATTGAAAATACCCCCTAAAGGGGAATAAATTAAATTAAATTTTTTAGTTATATATCTATAATTATATGTTGAAATTCATATGATACATATTACTAGTCGTAAAGTTAAATTAAAACCATCATTTACTTGACAAAATAATATTTTCATTAAAACTACATTCCATTGTATATTGTGGGTTTACATTAAATTAAATTACTCAACCTATGTTAATTAATTTTAAAACAAATGACTCCATGTTTAAAATAATCATAAATAATATTATGTAATATGTTGAAATTATTTTTTGTATAAAATTAATTGTAACAACAGTAAATATTTATTATCATAGTATAAAGAATATATGTTAATTAAAGGAAAAAATAATTTAAAGGATACATGAAAAAATTGATACCCTAATAAAAAGAAAATTTAAATATGATTTTAAATTAACTAAATTTTTTATTTATAAATTAATATTTTAATTTTTAAATGATTAAGTAGAAAATATTATAAGAAATATATTTTCATATGATTAAAAAAATTATTTTTGACTAACATGAAATTTCAATTAAGATATTTTTTTTTATGAATTAATGGAATTTGGAAATAAAGTATATTTTAAAAAAATAATATTTTTAAATATTTTTTACTGAATATAAATTATAGTAATATTTTTTAACTATTAAAAAACTAATATTGTTAAAGAAACCTTTCATTTATCAATAAACGTACTCCCCTATTTTAAAAAAGAATAATTCAATAATTTAAAAAAATTATTTTTATAATATTATTTTTTACTTTTGGAATTATAATTTCAAAAATATGAAAAGGTCAAAAATTCCAAATCCTATGATATTGGAAAATTTCATGTAATAATTAAAGAGGGTATAAATATATGAGGTTTATTATGACATCATAAGGACCCAAATTGATGTAAAAATGATATAATGGGTATCCCTAACCAAATCAATGTTTCCCCTTTTAAATAATGTGATTTTCTGTCAATTTGGATAATTTTATAAAGCTATCATGAATCCTAAAAAACATTATTATGTATTGAGGTTTTGTGATCACTTGTTTATGAACAATACTAACTTACTAATCACCCATGTTAAAAATGTCATGGCATCACCCTAACAGGGTGTCACACTACAATTACATCAAGCCTACCTCCATAGGATATGGGCATGTGACCATTTTCGAAGGCATAACTGACACATGTATGGATATTCCTATGTATCGGTATGCACACACATAGACATCTTGATGAAAATGAGTAGTGGAATAATAGTAAAATAAGATAAATACCAAGGTATCCACCATGCATATAAGAATACAACACAATACATGAGTATGATAGTTTAAATAGATTTTAAATGGAAAAAGTCCATTCCTAACTAGAACGAATAACAAACATGTATAAAATGGAAATTACAATGTTACGAGTGACCAAATATTATTTTCAGCGTTTTGAATACTATACACGCTCCCAAGAATCCACTACAATTTTGATCCTTTTATATAACATCCAACCTCTCCAATATATTAATAATAAAAGACCAGTGTGGGAAAATAAAAGGCTTTTGTGATAATAATAATACCAAGAATAATGCTCTGAATGATTATGGGGGAGTAGGAAGAGATATAATTAGAATAGGAAGATATAAAATAGTAAACGTTATTTTGTATGTAGCTCAACACAAAGCATGAGAATTATTAAACTCATCCATACACAAGGGGATCAACACGATGTGTATATGAAATACACATCAAGTATTTTCATCCCATAGTATGAGAGTAAAATAGTCAAACCATGATAATCTAAACACCAAAAACATGAGGCATACACCACACATTATTTAAGCGCATGGTTCCATAGTAACCGAATACAAAACATATATATATATATTTGTTATATATAATAATAATCCCAAATAAGAGATAATTCAGATATATATCTCACTATTCATCACATGAAATGAATCACCAATAGTTCGACAAGTCTAATAATGATGACCATTATCTTTCTTATCTGCTTACGTGAAAACATCAAAGTCCATGAACAACACATCAATGAGAGACATAGTTGTTGGGAAACAAACCCTAGATAGTAGAACCCTGACCTGGTAAAACATGATGGGCCTACATAGTGGATAGATAGAGGACTCATACAATTTTCTAACAAGATATTTCCACACAAATAGTAGATATAGTACACACTCATTATAGAGTTGGAGGGATACACACTAATTGCAGAGGAAAAATTCCAAATCTATACAGTAGGATTCTACTCGAGTGATCAATATAAGAAACGTAGACTACCTAGAAAACATTTTCTGGTCTAACATGTAATAGTGGACTCATTCCCATAACTTATGGAGTGATACATAGTGATGGTCAAGAGGTGACACATTCTTAGATGAGTTATAGTGTTCCAATATAAATCTAGAGTGCCAATCCACTGATTCCATTGGAGGGTTCCACAATCTGATGTTATAGGGCCCATGCAGTAACTTCATAGGAGGATTCAAATCTACAATCTTGTAGATGAACCAAGACCAGCTTAGTTGGAGGGTTCTACACAATCCATTGAGGACCCATACCCATCCCAAGTGATGTTTTCCACTTGTTTCCCTGCTAGTGTGTTCTGTTATGTCCGTGTATCCTTCTTGATTTAGTGTACTTTGTTACGTGACACACCTCATCAGATCGGGTGTTTCCAATTTCTTTGGATGATCCCACATACATTGGTACATTACTGTTCATCTGGCCTTGTACATCCACAAGTGGTCCTACTAGTATGATCTTCCTCAAGACTCATCGAACTGAGGAAGGTGTACACTATTTCTGGGAGGCATATATTCCATTCCATCCTTATAAATAATAAGAAATCTAGCCTATATAACATATGGTAAATAGATTATGTGTTCATCTAATTTCATGTTTTTTTATTCTAGTGTTTTTAATAATTTCTAATCCATGATAAAGAATCTAGATTCGTACCTTAATCCTTTGATTATGGCCTCATATCAACCTAAAAATCATGATCTGACCAGTTTTTTTCATTTATATGAAACTTGTTTCGGAAAAATTGGTACCCATTGGTCATCAGAGCTTCATCGCAAGTCTTTCATGCCTCCACTATTTAATAACCATCCAAGTAACTCATTTAAATTTGATTAATCAATTAATACATTCAATCATTCCAAGATCATTCTTGGTTTGATTTTCCATTCATCTTATTTTATTCAATCATTAATCCTAGGGTCTGATTGGACTCTGTACCAGTCTAAAATATCGAATCATGGCCCTATGGTCCATCATTGACATACAAAAAGAATTATTAGTGAACAATCATTATAAAAAATTTTATTTACAAATTTAGAACCATTCATGGAAGATGATCACGAGTGAGGATATTTACTGTTAGTAAATAATTAAATAATCAATAGAAATGATACACATTCACATAAAATGGCTCAATTTTTTTTTATATCATATAATTGAATTCCCTTATCAATCCGTTTAATAATAAATTGAGTATTCCACAGTTTTATTAGTCTTTATTGTATATTGCATCATTAATCACTGGATAATTCAATTTAAAAAGATATAAGAATGTTTTTGACATTTTTGTGTCAGGATCACTTCATTTTAGATATTCAACATCATTAGATGTCTATTCACCAATGAAAGGATGATGAAATGTTCCAGAATCCTTTGAAGGGTTATACAGCCATCCCTAATGGTTTATACATGGTTTTTAATTTATAATGGTTGTATTTAGTTTAAAATAATCAGTTAGATATATTTAATTAATTAAATAACTAATAAAACACTATACCAATTTATTAGATATATGAATAACATACACTATTTTAATTTACGTGAAAGCTAGAACAAACATCGCATTCTAGCTCAATTATGTTATTAGATTTTAGATGTATGATTCTATATAACACATATATCATTATATTTAATAATCAATGTTCACATATTATAAAATATAAATAATATTTTTAAAAATTAATTATGGGAAAATAGGTATTTTGAATATCATGTAGTCTCATATCCTATATCTCTATATATATGTATGTATACATATTCTAAATTCATTAAATGGAAAAAATAGGTCAGTAAATAATTTTATCATCAATGATACTTATCCAAAATTTTGAAAAACTTCAATGACTACTCGGGATTCTAAGGTTGAATCTAGATCTCCCTCTCCCAGAATCTCTACTGCACGTTTTCTTAATGAAGGATTTTTTACCTGATTGAACTTCTGCAATAATAATCTCAAGGATACTGTCACTAAATTTCTCATCCCTACTCTAACACCATGTTCATATGATATGAACATTTTTATGATTTATACATACTATAGGTGGTACTCATCTGCTCATTGATGGCATTGAACATCTCCATCATCACTCGGAACATCTCCAGACCTACATAAGTTTCCTCTTTAATCTCTTTCCTACACAAGGTATAGCGACCCATACTTTAAATACATTGTTAATACTTTAAAATTGAATCATACTTATTACAACATATAACAAAACCACGAATGGACCGTATAGGTATAGTGTCTTTAGAAACTGGGAAACATAAACAACTGGTTGATAAAGCGTCTACACTGTCTCCCATTTATTTCATCATATCTATAGTCCCTTTTGGGATATCTTACTTAATAACCTTCTTCCTGACCTGGGGAAAGAAAACATACAAAAGGGTGAGCTCAAATGCTCAGTAAGGGTAAACAAAATAAATATCAATCACATCATATTCATAAGAACATTACTTTTGAAAATCATAACCTGCAAAAGAGAGCATAATTTCATAACATGGGATAAATCATAGTAGTGTAATGTAATCCCAATAATCATAACATAAAACATGAATCTTTGTGTCATACACACATAATCATAGAGAATCATTTCTTATTACTCAAGACTCATTTCCATGACTATCTTAGTGGACAAAGTCCATTTCTGAACCGATTCACCCTCGTTTCAGTCCTGTTTCACTGAACCGTTGTAACCTACCATTCCAGCCATGTATATCTCATGAGATATAAAATCTTTTCCCAAGGCATTGTAGGGAGATATAGGTCCCACCCATCTCATAATGATACCATCATTATGTGTGCCACAAAATCATAAACCATACATCATTGGATAACCCATGTAATAAAAATGGGATTCTTAAACAACATGACATTATAAAACAATTCATATAAGATAAAGGATTTCATAAAAATAATTCCATCACAACATAATCAAATAAATGTAACAATAGGGATACAAACAGAACTCTATATTATCTTAGATGGAAAATAATTTTGATAAAACACTTGAAGTTCATTCTTGAGGAAAATATCCTTTCTACTTCAAAAACACTTTTCCTTTCTTAACATGTCATACAATTTTAAACTAAAAGAAGTTGATTAAAAATAAACTTGAAAACATGTAATGGAAGCTTCTTGGAAATAATGTTTTAAAAATCCATTCATGCAGTATAAGTTAAAAAAAACATTCTTCGTACTTTTGTCGGAAAAGTCAAAAAGTAACTCGTACGAAAACCGACAAATGATTCCTCTCATATTCTTTACTAAAAACTCACAGAAGGGTAAAATTGGATTTTAAAAATTGTAGGTGGATAGAAATAATATTACATATTTAGGAAACATGGATGTGGATAATAAAATACAACCCAGTAAATACTAAAGTATAAACAATCTCGGATAAAAATGAGATTGTGATATTTTCCCTTACCATAGGTCCGTTTTGCTTTGTATGTGTCTGAAACTCTTGTATAATGATTTAAATAATCTTATTTACTTATTCTATAATCATAATTATTTTTATGATATCATATATGGTCAATTTATTAGCCTCTAAGTAGTAATATTTCATTGCTACTTGTTATTCGGGTGTTTATAACTTTTTTTTCTTATGCGTGTTTTGTCGAATAAATTCTTATTCTTATCTTTAGGTTATAGATACCTCATTTCCAGAATGGTATTAGTGTAATATATATCATATTAATTCATTCAATTCATTTATATAAACATTATTAAATGAATATCACGTAGAACGAGTCGCATCACATCGTGGAGACGGTATTCCGTACGTACGCACGAGTGATGATATCGTTCCTATGATCGTGGAATTGTATTGGAGTGTATGTATACTATTTCAGAATCAGTATCACTTTATAATAGTCATATATAGTCATTATTTACACCATTATACCCATCCAAGTAAGGTGGTGATGGAAAATAGATTACACCATGGTGTGGAGACGGTATTCTGTACGTATGCACGCGCGGTGATTTCTTTTTCCATAGGATGGATAGATGGTGAAATGGGGTTGTTTCATAATAATAATAACATATCATTATATGAGTGATACTGATGTTATTACATCATAATGAAATAACTTAATAAGAAGAAGTGGAAAAAGAAATAAAAATGAAAGAATCGGTAACGGACATTACCTCTTCTTTGAAGTGCTTCTTTGAGACCTTCTTTTAGGGCACTAAAATTGGTCTTTGAATAAGACCAGGACCTCTAGGATGTCTCTAGGGAAGTATATAGGAGGAATTGGCCGGGTTTGGCCGAGCTTGAGGGATCAAAGTGGTGTGTGGAAGAGGGGGAGGAGGTTCTCTTTTATAAGGGAGGAGAGGGGCACCTTTGGGATAACTAAAAATATTATTTTATTATAAAGGAAAGTTTGGATTTAAATAGCTCCAAATTGATTTATTTAGAGGCTAAGGTTGGGATGGGTCGAAATCCTCTCATCCAATAGAATTTAGACAAGCTTAGGTTCCTATTTTAACCTTATCATTTAGATTTAAAATTAAGTTAAATAAGTTTACTTTCACCGTGTCTTCTTGTGTTCTTATACTATAAGGTTAATAAACATACTATAAGCAGCGAAACAAACACCAAGTTGTTTATTATTAATATATATAACCTTATCTAAGTCATTTGGCTGAACCTTATATTTTTAGGAATAAAATAACAATTAATAATATAATATTTGTTTTAAAAACTATTTTATGTCAATTTTGACACTATTTAGTAATTGATTTTTGTGAAAATCATAAAAGAATTATAAGTTCAAAAAAAGTTAATTAAATCAATAATAACATGTCATATTAACTTAGAAAATTAGTGGAATTCAAAAAAAGTCTCAAATTACATTTATTTTTGTGTTTATAACATTAATTATGTCAATATTTCATTAATAAGATAATTTCTGCATCATCTTTGTGTCATAAATAAATTAAATTATTTAATGTATAAAAATTACAAATAAAATAAAATTATGTAGGAAATTTTTTATCTTTCTAATGAATATTTATAGTCGAATTTATCTTATGTATAACCCTATATTAAAAATTATTTACTTATTATACTTCGATTTTAACTATTTTAACCCTTCTTTAAATAAATTAATAATAAATGTCCTAATCTAATCCAAGTGGGCCTAAATGGTCATATTTTATTCCTAAGTTTGTTTTTGGTAGAATTACACTTATCAAATAGAATTAGGACATGTGTTAGGGTAATAATAATATCATCTTTACCCTTAATTACCCTATTTACTTTTAACCGTGGTAAATAAAAGTAAAAAGTTACTATTCACCAAAAAATATTTTTATCTCATTGAACCACATTTTAGTCCTTGATATTAACCGTGTCTCTCAGATTTTCGAAATTCCACTCACAGAAGCGGTAAAATTAAGTTTTATGAAAAATTCAGTTTTTTTAACTACCACTTAGTGGTTTTACTATTCATCAAAAACTGAAAGCTTTCTGAAAAATACCAAAATTTCACCCTAGGCTAATTTCGATATTCCGAATCCAAAAATGATATCCATTTTGAAAAATAAAATTTAAAAAATTTAAAAAATGGGTTATTACTATTCATAACGGCTAGTTTTAATAATATTTTAATAGCATATCGTTGTTTAGTGAAACTCGGTATTGCGTATGACCCAAGCTATCAAGGAAGGTCATGATTTCATGTAAAGAAAGCCAATAAAGTGTTGTGTAGAAAAATATTCCTTTGATGATTTATATAACATAAAAGTCTCGGGTGTTACATTCTACCCCCCTTAAAATGAATTTCTCCCTCAAAATTCGTCACTTTGTAACAAACAGATGAGGATACCTCTCCCTCATCATATCCTCAAGCTCCCATGTAGCTTCTTCTAATTGGTGGTTCCTCCATAAAACTTTCACCAATCGAGTGGTGTTGTTTCATAGGAATTTTTCGCTACGATCCAGAATCACTATCGGTTGTTCTTCATAAGAAAGATCTTGCTCCAGCGGTACAACTTCTGAGCTAAGTACATGTGAAGGATCAGGTATGTACTTTCTCAGAAGAGATACATGGAACACATTGTGAACTTGAGAGAGATTCGGTGGAAGCGCCAATCGGTATGCTACCTTTTCAACACGATCCAGAATTTCGAATGGATCGATATATCTAGGGCTCAACTTCCCCTTCTCTCCAAATCTCAGGACTCTCTTTCAGTGTGATATTCGTAGGAACACTTTATCACCCACTTTAAACTCTAGGTATTTTCTTCGGTTGTCGGCAAAACTTTTCAGTAGACTCTGAGCTGCTCTTATGTGTTGTTGAATAGATCTGACCTTTTCTGCCATTTCATCAATGAGATCAGGTCCTAATAGCTTTCTTTCCCCAACTTCATCCCAGCAAGTTGGAGTCCTTCATTTCTTTCCATAGAGAGTTTCATAAGGATCCATCTGAATACTGGAGTGAAAGCTATTATTATAAGAAAATTACACCAAAGGTATGTGTTGATCCCAACCACCAATGAAATCCATAGAGAAAGCTCTCAACATATCTTCTAGGGTTTGAATTGTTCTCTCAGATTGACCGTCTATCTGAGGATGATAAGCAGTGCTGAAACTCAACTCTGTATCCAGAGTATGCTGAAGACTTCGCCAGAACTTCGGGGTAAATCTCGGATCCCGATCAGATAAAATAGAAAGTGGTACTCCATGCAATCTTACCACTTCCTTTACATATATCCTTGTAAGATGATCCTGAGAGAAATCCTCTCTAATAGCAATGAAGTGTGCAGACTTAGTAAGACGATCAACTATGACCCAGATAGCATTATTGCCTTTGAATGTTTTATGAAGTCCTGTTACAAAGTCCATAGAGATGTTTTCCCATTTCCATTCGGGTATGGGTAATGGTTGTAACATCCCCTTAGACTTCTGTCTCTCAGCTTTAACTTGTTGACAGACCAAGCATCGAGAGACATATTCAGCAACATCTATTTTCATGCCATCCCACCAGAAGTACTCTTTCAGGTCCCTATACATCTTCGTGCTTCCAGGATGGATAGATAATGATGAACTATGAGCCTCATCCAGCATCTCCTTCTTTAATTCGTGTATGGGAGGAACACAAACCCGATTACTGAACTTTATTATCCCATAACAATGAAGGTTGAATTCATGAACATTTCTCACCTTCATTTGTAACTCGGCATCTTCTTTATGTGCCCCTATAATGTTCACATGTATAGATGGTTGAACATTCATTTGAGAAAGATAAGATTTTCCCCTTCCATTATAATTCCAAGATCCATCCATTGTAAATCTATAAATATTGGATCTTTTGTGATCCTCATCATGGATAAACTGGCATGGTCTTGTCGACTTAATGCATCTGCCACCTTGTTTGCTTTCCCAGGGTGGTAATGGATTGAGCAGTCGTAATTGTTAATCAGCTCCAACCAACTTCTTTGATGCATATTCAGCTCCTTTTGTGTGAAAATATACTTTAAACTTTTATGATCAGTATAAATATCACACCTTTCACCATAATGATAATGCCTCCAAATCTTTAATGAAAATATTACCGAAGCTAACTCCAAATCATGTGTTGGG
This sequence comes from Viscum album, assembly GCA_963277665.1. Classification (NCBI taxonomy): domain Eukaryota; kingdom Viridiplantae; phylum Streptophyta; class Magnoliopsida; order Santalales; family Viscaceae; genus Viscum; species Viscum album. The sequence continues at coordinate 2,029,097,817 of OY728120.1, read as the reverse complement.
TAATTTTTCTCATGTATTTTCAACTGTCGTGAGGCATAAGCTATCACCATATCATTTTTCATAAGAACACACACCAATCCCTTCTTGGATGCATCACTATAGATCACAAACCTTTCTCCACTACAAGGCAGTGTGAGCACATGTGCACTGGATAACCTTCTTTTCAACTCCTTGAAATTATCTTCACATTCCTCTATCCAGAAAAACATAACTTCTTTCCGAGTCAACTTGGTGAGTGGATTAGATAATCGTGAAAAATATTTCAAAAAACGTCGATAATATCCAGCCAAACCAAGAAAACATCGGATCTCAGTTACTATTGTTGGTCTCGACCATCTTTCGATAACCTCTGTTTTTGCTGGATCCACAGATATCCCCTCTTTTGAGATTATGTGACCCAAAAAATGAAAATTTTTGAAGCCAAAATTCACACATGGTAAATTTGGCATAAAGGTTCTCCTTTCTCAGGGTCTTCAATATAATTCTCAATTGATCTTCATGTTCTTCATTGGTCTTTGAATAGACAAGAATATCTTCTATAAAGACTACCACAAATTGATCAAGATAGTCTCTAAAGACTCTATTCATCAGATCCATGAAGATATCTGGGGCATTAGTAAGACCAAATGGCATCACTATAAATTCATAGTGTCCATACCTTGTACGGAATGCCGTCTTTGGTATATCCTTTCTTTTGACCCTTAATTGATGATACCCTGAACGGAGATCAATCTTGGAAAAGTATTGAGCTCCGCATAGTTGGTCAAATAAGTCATCAATGCATGGGAGATGATATTTGTTCTTGATAGTGATCTTGTTATGTTCCCGATAATCAAGGCAGAGTCTCATTGATCCATATTTATTCTTAACAAACAAAACAGGTGCTCCCCAAGGTGACGCACTAGGGCGTATGAAACCCTTATCATGATTCTCTTGGATTTGCTTCTTCAATTCTTGCAACTCAATTGGGGGCATTCTATAAGGTTTCATTGAAATAGGAAAAGCACCCGGTATGAGTTCTATTGAAAACTCAATTTCACAATTTGGTGGAAGACCCGGTAATTCCTCCGGAAAGACATCATCAAACTCCCATATAATGGGAATATTCTTAATCGCGAGTATCTCACCAACTATTTGAGATAAATAAACTTCATTTAGTGGAATCAATACCCATAAAATGGAAGAAATTTCCACTGGAAGGTTATGTTCATCCTTGCATCGATAGACGATCATAGATTGATCTGGAATATGAAATGTGACTTCCCTTCTTTTGCAATTGATATGAGATCCATGTAGAGAAATCCAATCCATGACAAGAATCACATCAAATTCCACTATAGGAAGGATCACAAGATTTGCAAGAAGCACTTTCCCACAAACTTCAATTGGAGAAGAATTATAAACTTTTGATGCGACTGTTGTGCCATTAGGTGTTGTCACAGCTAACTCAACATCTAATTGTTGAGTTAATACAATGATACCCTTAGAAAATTCTTCAGAAATAAAAGAGTGGGTGGATCCAGAATCAAATAAATCATTTGCTACATTACAGTGGATGGTAAGTGTACCTTTCACCACATCATTATCGTACTCCACATCGCTGATAGAAATTGCTTGTTACTTTCCTTTGTCTTTAGCCTTAAGAGATTGTTGTTTTCAACCATCATCATCAACCCTTGGATTAGGGCATTTATTGGCATAATTCCCCATATCCTTGCACTTGAAACATTGAAGTGTAGTAGGTTCATTCTGTGTATCCCTTCCTTTGTTTGCATAATTAGACATCTTCTTCCCATCATCGCGACATTCAAATGCCCGATGACATTCCTTTCCAAATTTGAAACATTTACTTGTCCCTTTAAGGAAACTCCCTCCATGTTTCTTTCCACACTTTGAGCATAAGGGAATTATCATCTTCTTTTCAGTGTGATCTTTAGATTTTCCTTTGAATTCCATTTTCCTCTTCTTATAAAACCCATATGACTGATGGGTTACTCCAATCTCCATCTCAACTTTGAGAGCATATAGAACAATTTCCTCGTAGCTATTTAAGTCCCTTATGGCTAACGCCCTTCGAAGACTTGATTTTAAGCCACTAAAGAATCGATCGATCTTACTCTCAGGTTGGATAATAGTACCAGAAGCGTACCTTGCAAGTCTTGTAAAATTTGCTTCCTAGGTACGAACAGATTCATCATACTTTTTCTTCAGTTCAAGAAACTCTTTCTCCATATTTTTTCGGAGAATATGAGGTAAGTACTTATTGAAAAATAAGTTCTTGAACTCATCCCATTCCATGGACTCAATTTCATCCCTTTGCCTCGTATTCTTACTAAGATTCCACCATTGATCAGCATCACCTTCCAAACAATACACTGCTAAGATGAATTTATCATGCTCAGAACATTGAAGAACTGAAAATATATTTTCAGTAGTACTAATCCATTGTTCAGCAACTAATGGATCAGTAGACCCGCTGAATGAAGGTAGATGCTGTCTCATGAAGGATTCAACAGAATGTTGCTCCTTCCATTCCTCGTTTGGAATTCTTGCATGATTCATAGCTTGAGAAAGTTGTCTGAGCATGGCTACAAGATTTTGCATTCCAGCTCCCATAATGTTTGGTTTCTTAGGGGTACAATCATTGCATTGCCCGTCGCATTCCGCATTAACACGGTTCCTTCGGGTTCCAACCATTGACTAAAACCAAGAAGAATAGTGTGAGAAACACTAATTATAATAGGAAAACCACATAATCAAGAATAAAATTTCACACTTGAGGTCTTATCCTAGGTTATTCATGGCCATTTCTAAAACACTAATATTGTGTTCTATGATTAGAATTATCCTTAGGGTTCTTACTAAGGCTTTTACATCCTAGTTTCCAATGGTTGAATATACCTTTCCTCTGATACCAACTATAGCGACCCATACTTTACATACATTGTTAATACTTCAAAATTAAAGCATACTTATTACAACATATAACAAAACCACGTAAGGACCGTATAGGTATAGTGTATTTAGAAACTGGGAAACATAAACAACTGGTTCATAAAGCATCTACACTGTCTCCCATTTATTTCATCATATTTATAGTCCCTTTTTGCATATCTTACATAATAACCTTCTTCCTGACCTGGGGAAAGAAAACATAAGAAAGGGTGAGCTCAAATGCTCAGTAAGGGTAAAAAATAGAAATATCAATCACATCATATTCATAAGAACATAACTTTTGGAAATCTTAACCTGCAAAAGAGAGCATAATTTCATAACATAGGATAAATCATAGTAGTGAAATGTAATCCCAATAATCATAACATAAAACATGAAACTTTTTAGCATACACACATAATCATAGAGAATCATTTCTTATTAGTCGAGACTCATTTCCAAGACTATCTTAGTGGACAAAGTCCATTTCTGAACTGAGTCACCCTCGTTTCAGTCCTGTTTCACTGAACCGGTATAACCTACCATTCCATCCATGTCTATATCATGAGATATAAAATCTTTACCCAATGCATTGAAGGGAGATATAGGTCCCACCCATCTCATAATGATACCATTCTTATGTGTTCCACAAAATCATAAACCATACATCATTGCATAACCCATGTAATAAAAATGGGATTCTTAAACAACATGACATAATAAAACAATTCATATAAGATAAAGGATTTCATAAAAATAATTCCATCACAACATAATCGAATCAATGTAATAATAGGGATAGAAACAGAACCCTATATTATCTTAGATGGAAAATAATTTTTATAAAACACTTGAACTTCATTCTTGAGTAAAATATCCATTCTACTTCAAAAACACTTTTCCTATCTTAACATGTCATACAATTTAAAACTAAAATAAGTTGATTAAAAATAAAAATCAAAACTTGTAAAGGACGCCTCTTGGAAATAATGTTTTAAAAATCCATTCATGCCGTATAAGTTAAAAAAAACATTCTTCGTACTTTTGTCGGAAAAGTCAAAAAGTACCTCGTACGAAAAACGACAAAAGATTCATTTCACATTCTTTACTAAAAACTCACTGAAGGGTAAAATTGGATTTAAACAATTTTAGGTGTATGGAAATAATATTACTTATTCAGGGAACATTGATGTGGATGATAAAATACAGCCCAGTAAATACTAAAGTATAAACAATCTCAGATAAAAATGAGATTGTGATATTTTCCCTTACCTTAGGTCCGCTTTGCTTTGTAAGTGTCCGAACCTCCTGTATAATTATTTAAATAATGTTATTGACTTATTCCAGAATCATAATTATTTTTATGATATCATATATGGTCATTTTCTTAGCTTCTTAGTAGTAATATTTCATTGCAACTTGTTATTCGGCTGTTTATAACTTTTTGTTCTTATGCGTGTTTTGTCGAATAAATTCATATTCATATCTTTAGGTTATAGATACCTCATTTCCAGAATGGTATTAGTGTAATATATATCATATTAATTCATTCAATTCTTTTATATAAACATTAGTAAATTAAGATCATGTAGAACGAGTCGCATCACATCGTGGAGATGGTATTCCGTACGTACGCACGAGTGATGATATCGTTCCTATGATCGTGGAATTGTATTGGAGTGTATATATACTATTTCAGAATCAGTATCACGTTATAATAGTCATATATAGTCATTATTTACACCATTATACCTATCCAAGTAAGGTGGTGGTGGAAAATAGATTACACCACGGCGTGAAGACGGTGTTCCGTACGTACGCACGCGCGGTGATTTCTTTTTCCATAGGATGGATAGATGGTGAAATAGGGTTGTTTCATAATAATAATAACATATCATTATATGATTGATACTGATGTTATTACTTAATAATGAATCAACTAAAGAAGAAGAAGTGGAAGAAGAAATAAATATGAAAGAATCGATTACGGACATTACCTCTTCTTTGAAGTGCTTCTTTGAGTCCTTCTTTTGGGGAACTAAAATTGGTCTCTGAAGAAGACCAGGACCTCTAGGATGTCTCTAGAGAAGTGTATAGGAGGAATTGGCAGGGGTTGGATGAGCATGAAGGCTCAAAGTGTTGTGTGGAAGAGATGGAGGAGGTTCCCTTTTATAAGGGAGGAGAGGGGCACCTTTGGAATAACTAAAAATATTATTTTATTATAAAGTCATGTTCAGTTTTAAATAGCCCCAAATTGATTTATTTCGAGGCTAAGGTGGGGATGGGTCGAAATCATCTCATCCAATATAATTTAAACAAGTTTAGGTTCCTATTGTAACCTTATCATTTAGATTTAACATTAAGTTAAATATGTTTAATTTTACCGTGTCTTCTTGTGTTCTTATACTATAAGGTTAATAAACTTACTATAAGCAGGCAAACGAACCCCAAGTTGTTTATTATTAATATATATAACATTATATAAGTCATTTGGCCGAACCTTATATTTTTAGGAAAAAAATAACAATAAATAATATAATATTTGTTTTAAAAACTATTTTATGTCAATTTTGACACTATTTAGTAATTGATTTTTGTAAAAATCCTAACAGAATTATAAGTTCAAAAAAAGTTAATTAAATCAATAATAACATGTCATATTAACTTAGAAAATTATTGGAATTCAAAAAAAGTCTCAAATTACATTTATTTTGGTGTTTATAACATTAATTATGTCAATATTTCATTAATAAGATAATTACTGCATCATCTTTGTGTCATAAATAAATTAAATTATTTAATGTATAAAAATTACAAATAAAATAAAATTAGGTATGAAATTTTTGATCTTTATAATGAATATTTATAGTCGAATTTATCTTATGTATAACCCTATATTAAAAATTATTTACTTATTATACTTCGATTTTAACTATTTTAACCCTTCTTTAAATAAATTAATAATAAATGTCCTAATCTAATCCAAGTGGGCCTAAATGGTCATATTTTATTCCTACGTTTGTTTTTGGTCAAATTACACTTATCCAATAGAATTAGTACATGTGTTAGGGTAATAATAATATCATCTTTACCCTTAATTACCCTATTTACTTTTAACCGTGGTAAATAAAAGTAAAAAGTTACTATTCACAAAAAATTATTTTTATCTCATTGAACCACATTTTAGTCCTTGATATTAACTGTGTCTCTCGGATTTTCGAAATTCCACTCACAGAAGCGGTAAAATTATGTTTTATGAAAAATTCATTTTTTTTAACTACCACTTAGTGGTTTCACTATTCATCAAAAAATGAAAGTTTTCAGAAAAATACCAAAATTTCACCCTAGGCTTATTTCGATATTCCGAATCCAAAAATGAAGTCTATTTTGAAAAATAAAATTTTTAAAATTTCAAAAAGTGGATTTTACTATTCACAACGGGTAGTTTTAATAATATTTTAATAGCATATCGTTGTTTAGTGAAACTCGGTATTGCGTACGACACAAGCTATCCAGGAAGGTCGCGATTTCGTGTAAATAAAGCCAAGAAAGTGTTGTGTAGAAAAAGATTCCTTTGATGATTTATATAACATAAAAGTCTCTGGTGTTACACAAGGGTAACCTAAAATGTCACCCATAAAGGGAATAAATGATTTTCTATAACTCCCCAACCACATTTATCCAGAGTCAGTGCATTATTTTAACACATTTGCATGATTATAAGGATTCATGTCCGGAAGGACCGATCATTTTTGCAGTCTTGGAAAATAGATTACATATAAGAACGTTACATTAAAATTTTTAAAATAAAACACCCCCAAAATAATCATTTGTGAACACCAATATTCCCCTAGATTAACCCTGCATATAAATAATAATACTCTTCTTCGCATCCTAGAAAAAATAAAACATAATAAGGGGTGAGCTCAGATAATCAGTAAGGATAACAATATGGCAGAAACTATCATTAATAAACATAAACATTTAAGGAAATTTATAATACAAAATCCCAATCCCCATAAAGCTTAATATCAGCATAATATGGCAAGGATAAACCAAATAATGCCATTTATTTATTCACATGTACATTATACTAGTAGAATAATCACATGTAATATAAATCTCTAATTTCATAATGATAGAATGCATAATTCTAGACATCATAACAACATTTTCATGGCATCGTGCCTAGAATAAAAATAAAATATTTTTCGAGTCCTTGTGCCAAGACACTAATATGTACCATAAGACCTACTAATGCATTGAGGTGCTATATTGAGCCCCACCTATCACATACTATTTCAAATACATTCCTCATATGAAATTTTTGAAATATAACATAAAAATTCGTATTAAAAATAGCATACGATATGCCAATACTTATACCATAAAAACTAAATTGTATAAAAATAGTTAAACCATAATAAAGCATATAATAAATCATTAAATAAAATATGGAAGATAATAAATAAAACTATATAAATAATAATATCCAATAAAGTATGTCGACATAGTTGATAATGATTAGTAAAACTCTTTGAGAGAAATATTCATTTTTTACGAAATCATTTAGTATTCACACATTTATAAAAGAAGCCATTTAAAAGTGATTTTTGAATCAATGTGTTTCATACCACTTTGAAAATTTTGAATGAAATGAACATTTTAAAATAATTATTTCTATATTAATAAATCCACAAAATCATTTTTAAATTATAGATATGAATTAAAAATAGTTAGAAATTAAAAAAAATAAAAAAAATTAAAATGTGGCTCTTCCAAAAGATTCCCATCCTCAAACCATTAAATTAATTATTTTGAAGGAATAATTATGATAAATGGTAATGGATGATAAATATTTTCCATTAAATACTTTCACATAAAAAATCTCATATAATAATGGGATTGAGGAATTAACCCTTACGTTGTATTTTTATTTAGTCGAGGGTATGTTTATACACATATATAATGATCATAGTATGATATTAAATTACACCAAAAAAATATTAATATTCATGATATCATATATGATTCATTTATATCATTATAAAACCTATTTAATAATAATTTCAATGTTAAAATAGCATTTTTTTAATAAATCACTTTCGTTATTGTACGTGTTTTTTCTTGTTATTCTTGATAATATCACTTAGATCATGATTTAAATACTTCTCGAATATAAAGAAATATTTATATATCATATATATTCAGAATATTAATATTTATAATATATATATATATGAAATGGAAACATTGTTCATGGAGACTATACTTTGTACATACAGATTAATGTAGTTTCAGTTTTCTAATCGTATAGTATGGAAGTATATAAACATCATATTTTTATCTACATAAATATATATTATTCTAGTAGAGATATTATTTCATATACCTCATTATTAATCTATGTATTTATTTTAAAAAATTCTTTTAGGGTGATCGATGAAGATGTATCTCATAGTGTCGTGGAGATGGTAAGCCATATGTACGCCCAAGCGATAATATCATATTATTGACGGGGAAATGGTGTTTAACTGAATTGTATATTTCTAGTAATGAAACATTACCATTCTATATTGAGTATTTAAATTAATTATACTCATTATTATTGGAATCCAAATAATGAATTGTTGAATAATAAACTACACCATGACGTGGAGATGGTAAGAAGTACGTATGCACGTATGATGACTTTGTTATTTATAGGATGAATATAATAATGAATATGGTTATACCATAGTTATTATAAAATCACAGTTTGTATAATGTACTAGATTTATTATTTTTTATGGAAACAACAATGAAATAGGAAGTGAAAGAAGAAAATATCATTGAATTATGTGTTGAAATAACTACATCTTTTTCGGATGTTTCCTTTTGATTTAAACAAAAGTACCCCATAGGATGGCTTTATAAGATTTTTAAGGCCTCTAGGATGAAGTGATAATAGTTTGGATAATATTTTTTCTCGGTTTGGTTGAGCCAAAAGGCTTAGGAGTTGTGAAATTAAGAGAATGGAATGGAAATTTTTTATGAGATGTGAGAGTGACATTAGAAAAGCTAGACATATTATTATATTATAATCATTTTCATATTATAAGGGATCCAAATGGATTTATTTCAAGAATATGGTTTGGACAAGACTAAATACTATCATCTAATATGTTTTATATATGTTTAGGTCACCGTATTAAACTTATCCTTTCGATTCAATAATTAGCAAAATAGTTTAACTATTACAATGTCTTTTGGTATTATTATAAAACATAGTTAACAAACATACAATAAAATTAGAATATGACTTAATGTGGTTCATTAAAAACATATATATCATTATAAATTTCATTTTTTGATCCTTATATTTATTGGAATATAATATCATTTAATAATATAGGATTTGTTTTAAAAACTCATTTATGTCAATGATGACACTATTTACTAATTGATTTCTGATAAAGTAATAACAAATAGATAAATTAGAAAAAAATCCATATAAATATCGATAAAATTTCATATTCACCGATAAATTAATTCATGGCTTCAAAAATTTTAATATACATTTATTTTAATATTTATAATATCAATTAATTTAATATTTCATTAAGAAGGTAACTACTGATTCATCATTGTTTCATAAATAATTTTAATTATTTGAGGGATAAAAATTCTAATTAAAATACTATAATTTATGAAATCATATTATCTTTATAATGAATATTTATAATCGAATTTATCTTTTGTTTAATCCTATATTAAATTTTTTAGTTATTAAACATTGTATTTAACACTTTTTACTATTCATTAAATAAAATATAATAAATGTCATAATCTAACCCAAATGGATAAAAAGGTTATAATTTTTATCCTAAGGTGTATTTTGGTCGTAAAAAACATATCCAATTGAATTAGGACAAGTGTTGGGGAAATTTTAATATTATATTTTCTATTAATTACCTTATTTACTTTTAATCGTGGTAAATAAAATTCAAAAGATAATACTAAAAAACAAATTATTTTCAACCTATTAAACAACATTTTACTTACTGATGTCAATAATGTCCTTTTGATTTTTTAAATTAAATTCACTAAATCAGAGACATTATGTTATATGCATATTTGCAAATGAGTCTATAAGTTGGGTAAAGGACATTAAAAAAGTTCAATACAATTTTAAATGTATAATCTTATAATAATATTAATCCAAGGAGTTACATTGGACTAATATATTTATTATTTATCTATTTTTACTATATGATAAATTTTTAATTAATATATAATTACATAAAAGAAATTGATGGTTTTTCTCAAAAACAATGTTTTTTAGATTATTCATCAAAAATAGAAAATTTTCAGGTAAATTCCAAAAAGAACACCAAATATAATTTTAATATTTAAAATTATAAAATGATTACTATTATACCAAATTAAAAACATATATGTTTCATTTAATAATTTAAAATTAATCCCATTTTCATAACTCAAATCTGGGATTTTAAGAAGTAAAAAACTATCAAAATATTAACATGTGTTTATGAGTAATTTAAACATGGAATTATTTAAAATGAACTAGAATATATTAAATTCTAAAAATATAATCTTATTATACATTAAAACCTCTCCAATGAAATATTTAACACTTTAAAATATTTCGATTTAATTTTTTTTTTCAATTAAAATAATTAGATTTTTATTATTCATTATAATATGAATGTTAACTGAAAAGTACTCAAAATATTAACAAAAATCATTTAATTTCCCAATTCAAAAGAATAATTTAATTTCATTAAATTTAATTTATTAAAGTTTTGAATATTTGATTTAAAAATGGTTCTCCATTAAAAGCCAGTAAAATTTATTTTTTAAAAAAATACTTATTTTATTTGAAAATTTTTATTAGTTTTTATATTATATATAAGAAACACATAATATGTATGTTAAAATTATATGGATTATATAATGTTCATAATGCAGTTATTATTATACAAAACCGGTTTCTGATCATCATGTTTGGTAAGTAGTGGTGCGCTCGAACTCGGTGTTGCATGTTACACAAGATATTGAATTATTTTAAAGAGATAGTGTACAATGGAATATTTGGATGTTACATTCCCCCCACCTTAAATAATTTGAATGAAATTAATTTGAATTTGTTTTTTGAAATTAACTGGAAAAATTTAGAAAATACCTTTGTGCAAAACCCACATCAGAAATTGGGTTAATAAAATTTTGTCTTAATAAGAGGGAAAGGGAAATGAAAATGTCACCACCCAATTCAGGTTTATAATTAGAGAAAATTGGTGGAAATTATAAAAACATAATTGGAGAGAAAATGTAAATTTTTATATGGAATTATTGAGGTCATAAATAAAAATAATGTGAACAATAAATTGAAAATTGAGGGCCTCAAATCCATAAAAATATCATATGTTTAACAAAACATATGGAATTTGGATAACATATTTTTTGTTTTTAGATCAATTCCCTAATTTTTTAGAATTATTTTCTTTATAGAATAAAAAAAAATATTTTCTAAGTATAGTTGAATGTATTAACTAATTTATACCCCAAACTCATCATTCACACCATATAGTAATATATTTCAAAAATATTATATTAAACATTTTTGTATTGGATTTTAAATTAAATGAATTTGTAATTCATCTATCATAACATATTCAAAAAAACTATATTATAAAAATCAATAAATCACATAGGCCAGTGATATATGATGAATACTTGTCACCCTTGGGTTGCATGTTCAAGTCTTGTAGCCTTATCGGACTCGACGGTTAGTCGGACGACCATCAGGTTGTCCTTTTTATAAAAATTCAAAAAATAATCTTAAGAAATAATTTACCAATAAACCATAATATCCAATGTCCAACATAATCCATTCCAATGATTAGTCATATCCAAAATACTTGTGTCCTAACTCATAGTCCAAATATTTATAATATAGTTCAATATAAAATAATGAATATCTCTTTTGGCCACATAATAACATGTGAGTAACTTCATCATGTATTCTATTAAAACATGTTTACAAACAGAATATTCATTAAACCATATTGATTACATTAATGCCTTATTATTCTTCATAGAATAATATATATATTTCTTATTTCTAGAAATTTTAAATACTGCAATAACGATGGAATAAAAAAACCATTAATCACTTCCATTGTTGTCAAGAATATCTAATATAATTTATCCAAATAAACAATCTCTTATTCCAAAATTACTACTTCAGTATCAGGACCATATTAAATTTTATCTTTCCTTCAACAATGTATTTTCCAAAAATTTAACTTGTTGTTGAGTCACATTTTTTAGTACCATATAATCTCAAATCCTCAATAAAATATTACTGCACTAAATTCCGTATTAATTTCCATAAATAATTTAACCAATACATAATTGATAGAACAATCTAGTGAATAAATAAATTAATTTCAACATAAGAACTCTAATCATTCCTCTTAATTTATTGTAGTATCATAACATGATTATTATCCAATAGAATCATTTGTGCTATACACTGATGATTGGGAAATTAATTTTCACAGTGACCCACCTCCCTAAAGATGAAAAATTATACATTTGAAACCTTTTTCTTACCCTGAAATTGGTGTCCTTTTTCTCCACACTTATAAAAAATATCATTCCCTTCCGTAATTTAACTAGTTGATTCATTCCACAGTTATCTCATTTTGGAAAATCCATTTTTCATTCTTCCCATTATCCATATTTTTATTAGCCATACTCTTCTTATCTTGTTTTTATTCAAATCCATAGGAATCATAAAATTCATTAATTATCTTATTAAAACCTGATTCTATTTCTTCATATGATGAGTATATGTGGGAAAATATTTCCGTTATAAATTTTGGATTATGACCATGAATGATATGATCCTTCTGATTAATTGGATCATGTGTATTTCTATAATTTTTATTCCTTCAAAAGGGATTCATTTATAAATGACAAAATAAACTTTGTTAGATCATATCATCCTGTATAATCCAATAACATGAAAAATTCACAACATTAATTGAATATTTTCACACAACATGTATCATAATCATAAAAACAGATTCTTTGCTGAAATATTTACTCATAAATCATTCATAAAGGTTTGAAAATAAAATGATAATTATACTAAGCATATCCCACGGGAGTTTTGTAGCCAAGAGTTCAATAAATCCCAATGTTGTGAACGAGTTCAATATCGATTCCAGCACATAGCGTTGTTTTCAGGATTTACCCGTAGATACATATGTGGTAGAGCCTCCACTAACTACTCGTATCCAGATAGTGATGTATTGCTTGGAAAAAATCACAAAATTACTATATTACAAAAATTATAGAATGTTCATCTATACTTATCCATAAATACTATCTTAGGGTAGTGTTTCCTAATTAGAGTTAATCAAAATATATTTCTATGGTTGTTTCTAAACTACTAATGATACCAACTATAATGCCCCAAACCCAGTTACCCAAATTTGTGGAATAGTTTTAATACAATAGCATTATTACTATGATTAATTTCCTAAAGGATAACTCAGTTTAGCAGTCATTGAAAATAGATTACATATATTAATGATAGATAAAATTTTACGAATAAAACACATCAATAAAAATCTTTTGAGAACCCCATTATTCCTCTAGTTTAACCCCGAATATCAATCTTAATAAATATTTCTCATCCTGGGAAAAATAAAATTTAAGAAAGGGTTCAGCTTAGATGCTCTGTAAGGATAACAATATAGTAGAAACTATCATTAATAAGAAGAAACCATTAAGTAGTGTATAAGATTAAAACACATGACTTTAAACACAAACATTTGTATAACATGGAAAGGATAAATCAAATAATTCCCTTTACTTATTTACGTGTATATAATACTAGCCTAATAGTCACAAGTAATATTAAAGTAAAATTTCATAAAATTTGAATGCAAAATTCTACACATCATAACCAAATAGTCTAGGCCGCGTGCCAAGACTAAAAATAAAATCTCTGTCAAGGTCTTGTGCCCAGAAAAAAATTTCAATCCTGAGAACTATAGATGCATCTTGGGGATATATCCGACCCCACATGTCACTAGTTATGTCCAATTCATTCCTCATATAAAATTGTTGAAATGTTACATAATCATTCATATTAAAACTATCATATGAAATGTCAGTACATTAACCATAAACCAAGAATTTTATAAAAATAGAACATCCTATGTGAAACATATCATAACTAATTCAATAAAACAAGGAAGATAATAAATCAACCTAAATCAAGAATAATATCAAGTAAAGGATGTTAGCATAGTTGAAAATGATCGGTAAAACTCTTTAATGGAAATATCCCATTTTTTGAGAAATCATTATAATGAAACACATTTATAAAAGAAGTCATTTAAAAGATATATTTGAATCAATGTGTCCCATAACACGTCTATAATTTTTAAAGGATTTAACATTTTATTACAATCAGGTCTATATAAATAAATTCATAAAATTATGATTAAAATATAGACATTAATTTAAATGATTTAGAAAACCAAATCATTAATAAATTTAAATTTTGGATCCTGGTAGAGAGTCCCTTTCAAAAATACTTAAAATATTTATTTGTAAAACATTTTTATGATACATGGGAATGAATGATAAAAATATCTGAGTAAATTCATACACATAAACAATCTCATATAATAATTAGATTGAGGAATTAACCATTATCTTTTAGTTTCCATTAGTTGAGTGTTTTTTTAACATCATGTATACTGACCATAGTATGTTAATAAATTGAAAAATAACCATATTAATATTCATGAAATCATATATGATTCATTTATTACATTAAAAAATCTTTTTAATATAAATTTTCATGTTAATTAAATATTTTAGTTAATGATCACATTATTTATTGCACACGTTTTAGCTAGTTATTCAAGATCGTAAACCATAGATCTTGATTTTAATAATTCCATACTATATAACATGATATATATATTATATATATTCATAATATAAAAATTTATAATAGATAGATATGTGAAATAAAAAATATATCAATGTATTTATATTTATTAAATTACTTGTAGGGAATTTGTTGAATATGAATCTCATCGCGTCGTGGAGACAGTAAGCCATATGTACGCACGAGCGATAATATCATTATATTGACTATGAAATGAAGTATAATTGGATGGTGTATTACATATAAAGAATAATTATAATGTTATATTCACTATTTAAATAAATTTTGCAAATTATTATATACATCCAACTAATGTATTATTGAATCACATTCTATACCACAATGTGGAGACGGTAAGAAGTATGTATGCATGTATGGTGCCTTTTTCATTCATAGGATGGATTGAATAATTAATATGGTTGTAAAATATTTATTATAACATCACAGTACATATAGGGTACTATAATTATTATTTTTTTATGGATAAAACATATAAATATGAACTGGAAGAGGAAAAGAACACTGAATGAGGTGATGAAATAATTATCTCTTCTTCGGGTGTTTCTGTTTATTTAAACAACAGGGCTCCGTAAGTTTATTTTATGATAAAATTAAGGCATCTAGGTGGTAATGAGGATAGTTGGGAGAATAATTGATCAGGTTTTGGCTGATCCAAATGGATTAGGATGAGTGAAATTATGAGAATAGGATGTACGCTTTTATAAGGGTATTGGGGTTCACTTTTAGAAAACCTTGAAATATTATTTTATTATAAAATTATTTTCAATTTATAATGTCTCGAAATGAATTACTATATATTATATGGGTGGTATGGGACGAAATAATCTCAACCAATATGTTTTAGACATGTTTTGGTCACCATATTATACTTATCTTTTAGATTTAACCATTAGTTAAATAGTTTAACTTTTACCATGTGTCCTTGTATAATTATAATACATGGTTAATATACATACTATTAAAAGGAAAGATAACATCATGTGGTTAATTAATAACGTATATGTCATTTTATATGTACTAGGGCTGAAATATCGATTTTTATGAATATTATATCATTTAATAATATAGTATTTTATTTAAAAACTAATTTATATCAATTATGAAACAATTTATAACTGATTTTTGATAAAGTCATAAACAATTTGATGTCATCTAAAAAAATATATTTCATCATCCCTAAAAAGTCATATTCTCCAAGAAAATTATTTCATGGCTTCAAATGTTTCAATTCATATTTATATTAATATTTATAATATCAATTATTTTAATATTTAATTAATAATTTAATTACTGAATCATCATTGTTTCATTAATAAAATTTATTTTTTGATGAATAATAATTATAAATAAAATCCCATTATTTAGGAAATATTTCTTTGTTTATAATGAATATTTATAGCTGAATTTATCTTATGTTTAACAGTATTTATAAAATGGTTTAGTTATTAAAAACTGAATTTAACACCATTAACATTTCCTTAAATAAAATATAATAAATATCCAAAAATAACACAAATGGATCAAAAGGATCATATTTTTGTCCTAAGGTTGATTTTTGTGGATATAAAATTATCAAGTAGAATTAGGACAAGGGTTGGGCTAATTTTAATATAATTTTTACTTTAATTATATTATTTACATTTAATCATGATAAATAAAATTTGAAAGTTATTATTTCCCAAAAATTATTTTCATAATATTGAACAAAATATTACATAATTAGTTCAACCATGTCCTTCATCTTTTTAAAATTTAATTCACATGACTTGTGAAAATAGTATTTTTTCAAATTTGCAAATGTTCCAAGAAGTTTGGTAAAAGATGATAAAAAAGATCAATAAAGTTTTATATGTCTAATATTATTATAAAATTATTAAAATTAATTAAATTAGACTAATTTATATTATATATATATTTTTAAATTAAAAGATATTTTTAATTAAAAAATAATTACATAAACGAAAATGCCAGTTTTTATCTATTACGATGTGTTTTTCACAATTCATTAACAAGTTAATGTTTTCAAAAAAAATAAAAAAAATAATGAAAATATAATTATGATATTAAAAATTAGAAAATGATTTAAATTTTACCGTATTAAAAACATAGAAGTTGTACTAATTAATATAAAATTAATTCCCATTGTAAAAACCAGAATGTGGGATTTTAAAAAAGAAATAACTATCGAATGATTGATATGTGTTTATATCTAATTGAAAGGTTAAATAAATTAAAATTAACTAAATTATATTAAATGATAAAAATATCATATAATTATACTTTAAACCCACTATAATTAATAATTCAACAATTTAAATTTTTTTGTTTCAAAAAGTGGTTTTCAATAAAAAATTAGTATTTTTTATTATTCATCGAAATAAGAATGTTATTAGAAATGTAAAAAAAAATTAACAAAACAAAACTTTTATGTATATATTCTAATGAATAATTGAATTTAATTAACTTGAATATATAAAAGTTTAATATATTGTATTTAAAAAGGGTTCTCCATTAAAAGACAGTAAAATTTCATTTTTTGAAAAATAAATATTTTATCTAAAAAATAGAATTTGTTGTTATATTCTATCTAAAAATACATAATATGGATGTCAAAATGATATTGAGTATATGGAATTCAAAATTTCGTTAATACTATTCATTACAGCTTATTGAATGACTAGTTTCGTAAGACATGGTGCACTTGAACTCAGTGTTGCATGTAGCTCAAACTATTGAATTACTTTATAGAGATAATCTACTATGTAATCCTGGGGTGTTACATCATCATGATGGTAGTAGAGTGGAAGTTGGGGATGTGTGTTATCTCTACCAAGATAAGGTGATCATCCTAGCACTTTCCAAAGTAAAACATGAAATCCTTATGAATATCCTCTAACACCTGGATAGTGCACTTGGTGGTCCCATATTTGATGGAGTGAAAGACTATTAAAATATAGATATGGGGGAATAATGTCTCTTGTAGGACTCTCAAAAATAAAGACATAAATAACACATAATTAATAGACATAATAGTCAAATGTACACCATGATGTCAATAAATATCCTATATGTACATCTACACCAAACTCCTTTCGAAACCCATATAACTAATAAAAAATAAGTGTGTTGTAATTTTGTTTTATTCAATTATAACACATATGCTGTCATTCCCATTTGATATCTGTATAATCTCTATAAAAAAGTCCTTTCATGTATAATCCAACATCCTAACAGGGTCCTAAAGGGGATGAAACAATCATAATTTAACATGGTTCTTATCATTTACCATCTTATTGGAGAGGAAAAAAATAAAAACACCATCATGATTCATCTCATGATGGCCCCAAAAAAAATTAGTTAAAGGTATCATTAAATATTTCCCACACAAGTATCTTCATCCATTGGATTTGTGTTAAACTCTCACACCACCACTATTTGTATTTGGAATTGGAATACAATCTTTCCTTGAAAAATGATGATGTGATTCCAAAATTTTTAATATCAATCTAGTGAATCATTAGTGGATATATGGTTATCCATGACCACATAGCAAATACTGCAAAACCAGAATACTATCACATGCTCGAGAAGTGGAGTCCACAACATCCACATATAAAATGTTACACCCTCTTTGTATGCTAGGTTCATCTTCAAGGATGATATATCTTAACAATCCTCCTACACAAAGAGATTCTTGGACTTACAACCAAGGGAATCTGGTACAACATTTCCATTAATAGGAAAATAGACAATCTCAAATCCATAGACTTGCGGGAACACCAAGTAGTTCCATTATATTACAATAAAAACTCTATGTGTGACGACAATCCTATGAATCTCATTATATGGGTATTCCACAAAGCACCACAATAAGATATGAACTGTATATCCTCATGTAGAAGACTACTAAGACTAGTTCATCATTTTGAGTCACATTGTATTGTATTTGGGATCTCAAATACCTCAAATTGTTTGAGATAAATACCCTCTACTACATAAACATGTAGTTTATAGAATTTCCAAAGTCATAAAAATACAAAACATAATACATGACCTCCTATTGTTGTGTCAACACTTGAGAACACATTAGCAAGAACCTCAACTCCTCGAACCATATCTAGCACTATTCAGCTCAGTGAAATTTTTTTCATTTCATAGTCCATGTATTAAAAGGGGCTGCAATTTAGGATTAGTCATCAACAATACTTTGTATTAACTCACCAATCCATGAAAAGTAGACACCCCTAGAATGGTATTATGTCACACCCATAAAATAACTTCCGGATAAATTATTGGTTCCACAACTAAAACATGATTTGAAATTATCACACAATAATTTTTTATCATTTTAAAATTTGTATTATGGGTTGTCGGTACACAAAACAAGGTTCACGAAAAGGCCATAAAAACGCCAAAAGAAATACAACAACAAAACCAAAACTAGAATTAAATCCACAAATAGTAGAAAACATCAACATAATACAGATCATAGTACGTATAATCATCTCCACATCCCATACAAGATTCTTCTTCTACAGTGGCCAATTCCCAAATGGACGTCGGTACATGCTACCTCCCAAAATCACCAACATCTCTACTCCTCGACTAATCCAGAGGTGGTTGGGTTCCATAGTACAGTTTGAACAAGCTATCTTTTTTAATGGCATGATTCATCCCACTATCCTGCTTAAAAGCTGACCGAGTTCGTGCCAAATGTGGCAGATAAGAGTAGTCTTTCTTAGTTCTTCTTCTTGGATTCGATGTCAAGGTTCCTTCACACTGGGTTATGATATTTTCCCCCCTTCTACTATATCACTATATGACCGAATAGCCGATCCATTCTTATTTTATTTATCGCCCACATCCTCCTCCTTCACCTTACCGAGAAGATCCTCTCAGGTACATCCATTACCTTCACTATTACTCATCCTTCATTGGTTAAATGCTTTAACCTCCAACTAAACAAGACATCCAACCCCATAAGTATAATTATTCACAACCCAATGGACATCTTCTTTACCCAGACATCCACCAATGTTCTCCTGCATGGATACCCCAGCACCGACACCCCCACCTTCTACATTAGCACATAAACCAAAATCAAAACTGATATTGGTGAGGCCTTCAAACCTGTTTCTTAAAGGGTAAAAGGCATGGATAATGTATCCATACCTCTAGCCCTATGTCTTAGGATGAACTGGAGGCACCTCCCCCTCACTATGTTCTTGGATTCGATCCCCTTCCGAAACCAGCACCGACCCTTCTAAGGGATTCACCCTGAAAAAATTTCCACAGTTCACTGGACATCCTCGACCAACTGTCTACTGACCTCCTCCCTCTGATCAGCCACCACTATAGGTTGAGCCTCCATTCAACTTCCTATTGGACTTTATTCCACTAGAACAAGTACCACCCTCGCACCAACCTCCAACCCCATACCCAGGACATCTCATTCTCCTCGTACGAAGCGAAGAAAAGCAAAAACCATCATTCTAGAGTGCACAACCAGTTTTCGTTCCACCACCGGGAGATGAGGATCCTTAACCAAACCTTCAGATCCCGTTTCTCTGGTTCTGGACCTGCCCCCGCACCAGCCTCTAAAACACTTCCCATACAACCTCCTACCCTTTGGGTAGACACTTTGGTATCTGAACAACGAGCCTTCTAGTGCCCTCCCCTATTGCAAACCACCATTGAATGACCCAGGCGGTGACATAAAGAATAGTAATACGTCCAGTCATTATAAAAAACCTATTTTTTTCTCCGATAGTCGTCTCCAATAGTAATCCATATGTGATAAAAAGGTAACCTAGAAGCATCCAATTCCACAAAAAACTGGGGATTAACTGGGTGGAACACTATATCCATCCGAGAATAAGAACATAAATACCTTCCTACGAGATTACCTAGCATGTGTATAACATCCAGATTCTGAAAAGGCAGTGGAAGATTAGGGAATATAACCCCTACCACCGCCTATAGCGAGTCAGGATTCATGTGAAAATCATAATAATACCTTAGATGTAATAATCGACATCCTTCGAAGGTACGAGGATCCCTCATCCTAGATGTAATGCGGTATTCTTTTAAGTCGAACTGAATCATCATGTGGCTCCTGCCATGCAAACAAAAAACCCCTCATTCCAGAAGATCCCATGAACAGAAGATAAACCTTTCTAATGCATCCACAGAAGGCCTTATGTGCCTAAACTGTGCAATCAATGTATGATTTAGATGCGCAGATGATTTTGTGAATTCCAAATATGAAATTTTAAGATTAGGGAACCCTTCGAAAAAATTTATGGCTTTGGGAATCTCTACGATTTTCAAAAAAGGGGGAAGAAATTCATGGTTAGAAAAATGCTAAAAACCCCTTGGTCTCTTTCCATCCGACGGTTCTCCCTCCACCCCAAGGGGGGGGGGTCAGTGAAAGTTCTTATGTCTTCACCAGTATCCTGAGAGAGTCTCCAGGGATCCTCCGAAGAGCCTCAGAGTTTTCAATGTTCCCGGTTCTATCGATTTCAAATTATATTCCCTAAAAGTTTATCAAGGTCAGGCCAAACATCATTATTAATTTGATTAATGAATATATTAATTGTCATTTTATGTTTCAATGGGACTAATATAAATTTATAATTCTCATAAATTATTTGGGATGTTTTATTTGACATATCCTCCTTAACCATAAATTGTTGATATCCATAATGAAGTCTATTTTTGGGAAATGTTTTGAACATCGTGTTGCTGATGAAATATGTTTTTCGAATGGGGTAAAAGAAATTATATAATGAAAGAGATATTTTTATGTTCTATATATTCAATAAAAATATTCATTTTAACATAATTATTTTGAACAAAAATAAAATTTCCACCAAAGAATGGTCTATTGTGTATAATTCCATTTTAAATATTTTATTGGAGTCTCTTCTTTAGTTATTTTAACATAATTTGTGTCATTCAATAGGGATTCATTGAAATAATAGTAGCACTAGATATCAAATATTTTAAAATATCAATTTCATGATCCAATGTAATACTAGGTAATAATTCTTCATATGCATCATAAAAATCCATAACAGTATGTATATATTATATTTTTTTACTCCCAAACATTTAATAAAATATCCCTCATTAATAAGGAAAATGATCCACATAATAGATGTAACATAAATTAGATGATCAAATTTCTTATAACCGTAAAACATGTTCATAGGTTGACATAGAATATCAAACAAGAAATCACATCCTAGGAAATTGATAAGGGATATATATAAATAGATCTAATACATGACCAAAATCTCATCAAATTCAACTAGTCTAAAAATTATAATTTTTTTAGAATCACATTTCCACACAAATTAATCTAACATGAGTTATTGATTTTAATTGAGAACATTATATCATTAAGTGTTTTTACTAATAAAAATTTATTTAATAATTGATGTGGGGATGTAACACCATTAAAAAATTAATTTAATCTAAAAGAGTCGTTAGATATAGATCAAATAATACATTTTATGTTGTTGAGTGGATGGTAAGCATAAATTTCACCATTTCATTATATCTAACCCAATTCATTAATAGTATTTATTTTATGATTTAATAATGAAATACAAAAATAGAAAAATCCCACAGCATAATAAAGCCTATTGTATTTAGGATTTTTTTACATTGAACAGTTGACAGACACATGGGTATAAAATAATTATTGAAAAATTCAATACAATTCTTCTAATGTTATATATATTTTAAAGGTGAACTGGATGAACATGGGACATATATAAGAAATGGGTGAGACATAAATCCAAAAAATTTATTAATATCACATAACTTGGTGAAAATATTACAAGGTAGTTAAGAGAAATTTCATGGGAAATAAAAGGGGTGAGATTTGTAATTTTGAAAAATGAAGAATCATACATCATGATAGAATTAATGCAACATGGGAATACAGAATACACATTAAACATGAAATCCTAAACATAGAAAATTGAAAACAACTAAGACATCATATCATTGATAAAAAAATACCATAATGGATAATGTCTTCTTTCTAATCTCCTTAAAATGTATCATGAGTCTTAAAAATCCCACAATTCATGGAGGAACTATATAATTCGTGGAACACCCATCACTTTCATGTCATTAACATTTATATGTGTGGGACATTGATCATTCAACATATGATCATATTTGATCTCATATATTTCCATGAGTATGGTGGGTGAAATAAAAAGAATGAATTTCCCAAAAAATAATTATATGTTTATCAATGTTAATGTCAAACTATGGAAAAAAATGTAATTCACATTACAATGTATTTTAAGAAAAATTATCAATATAATCTCGACAACATAATAATGGTATATAATAAAGCATGGGGGAAAATCCTTATAATGAATGGGACTATCCTAAATTGGAAGTAAATGTGGAAGTAATTGGTAAATATAAAATCATATATAATTAATTATAATGTTATAAAAAATGAATTTCATAAAGAAGATTCTAGAATAATGAAGAGAAATATAGGGTCTAGTACCTTGAGAGTGAGTTTCCAATAGCATGCGAGGAACATATTGAGAATATGGGTGAACCTTGGGATTGTAATCCGAATGAAAGGTCAGTGTAAAATCTTGATCAAATTATTTTTAGTGAAAGGAAATAAATTTTATATTAATTTGAATAGGAATATTTTGAATTGTACTTTATTATAATCTAAATTTATGTTTTAGTAACTATATAAAAAACTAATAAAAAACATTAATCCAATTATTTATCCCATTTTTTATATAATAAGGGAATATTTTTAATTATTTTATTATTCAATAAAATAATCATATTAATATATTAATATTTGTGATGTGGATATGTGTCATGTGTAAAAATTAATTACTTTAATGTCCAAAAATTTTATATAGGTTTTGGAGGATTCATAAAAGTCCTACCAAATTTTAAAAAACTGATAAATAAAAAATCACTTTAAGAGGGAAACATATATTTTGTGTTTTATACATTCTAGGGAACATATTTAATATATTTTTTTATCATGACTTATTACTATTATCATTGAAATAAATAAGTTTTAAAATTATAATTCATGACCATGAATCTCATAAAGTTAAGAATATCATAAAATTTTATATAAACATCGGTTGGCATCTCGCATGTTTAACAATACAAGGAATATGAGATCAATCAATTTATGTATCATTTCCCATTGGTATGAAGAAATGTTTAATTTAGGGTATGACAATAACTATTAAAAAATTAGAAGATATTTTTGGAATATATTTATTTTCATTAATTATATAAGATTATTGTATATCTATTCAGAAATTAATGATATCCTATATATAATTTAGATATTTATTTATGAAATGTATAGAATTATGATAATAAAATATCAAAAATTTATGTAGGAAAATATTGGAACAATATAGTTGGTATTAGTGGTTATGTTTCATTAACCTATGAATATTAGGGTATGAATACATTACTGAGAATAGATAGGATATTTAAATATATATGAAATTACTTAGGAATTTTGATGAAGGATATATCTATGGTTTACATTAAATTAAATAATTTTCTACATACTACAAGTTCATGTGGGTATGTCATATTTTTAGATTTTGTGAATTACTCTAAAATGGAAAATTAGAATATGAATCGACCATCACCTGGTGCATGAAAATAAACCATGTTTCACACATAGTTTAACTCTAATGGGGGATATGTTCAGAAGTATTATAAACTCTTTATAATAAATCATGATTGAATTGAATTTATGATGGCAATGAATGTCATATTTTAAATGAAATGTTTTAATGAATTATTATCTTCATTTTTAAGACATTTTAGGAATCATTTTTCAATAATTTGTATTTTCCCAATATGATTATTATCACTCAAACAATTCATTTTTTAGTTAATTTCTAAAACCTAAATAAATCCTGAATTAATTAATTTGATTGAAAATATAATTATATTATACTTGAACAACAAATGAAAGAGATCTCTAAGGGGAAATTTTTTTTCTGCATAGCCATATATATCATAATACGGTTAACAATATCAATATATGTAAGCTTCCTAACACATATTGTATTTTAAAATGGAGTTCATGATGAAAATAGATGATAAAAATCCTCAACCATACTCGTGTCAATAATGTGTGTAAATCATCTAGGATAATTTCATACTGAAAAAATTAGATGTTTTGGTGTAGAAAAGAAGTACATAAATGAATTAATTTCAAAGGAAAATAGATTGGGTTGGTTAAGGAACTGTTTGGTAATAATGATTTACACAATGTTCCATCAATGGAAGATGTTTGTAAATATGTAATGTATGGGAATTATAAAAATTGATGTGTTAGGGAGAAATATCATAAAGGGGATTCGTATGGTCACATGAGAAATGGATGAAATGTTTTTGATGTATATACTATAAATGAAATATGAAAGGATCGATATATTAAAGAATAAGGTGGTTAAGACTGGTTAATAATGTATGATAGTTGTGGACTTATTGATTTGTTTATATATTTTAATTTGATAATTATGTATAAAAAGTGATTTATCAATGATAATTTTTTTGATAAGATGATTTAGTAACCAATGACTATTATGAAGTATTTTTTCATTAATGAATTGAGAGAATATAATAGAAGTAATTTATATCCAAGGATAGTGATTTAGTGGTAATATGGTCTTTTCATAATACAAATTATTGGGGAAATAAAACTGTTAATATGTGTTTTATGTATGGATCAAATGTATAGTATATTGGACGTTCTTCCATATTACTAAAAAATTCAATAAATATGATTACATGTAAATTTGAAAAGGTGAATATAAATTAATATATATTATCGAATATTTATTATTCATCTAAATACAATTGATGTGATAATTTCATAGAGTATCTATCACATAGAAAGTGTAATATGAATTCCCTAATATGATTGGAAACATAAAATTTTATAATGATGTTATTAAAATGAATTATATGACAAGATAAGGTACTAACAATGGGAACATACTTTAGAAAAATTTAGTATTGAGTAATAATATGTAGATGAATAATCTTCTTATGAAATGCATACTTTTTAATTACTAAAATTATAGATTATGGGAATAAATTCAATGGTATAAATTTCACATGTTTCATTGTCATTAGATATTCATATATTTGAGCATTAAAAACTATTAATAGACATTTTGATTATCATTAATGAATATCATAACATAAATGATTATATTTTATAACAAAAACCATCATTCCATATATTATTGGAAGGTAGGGTACATTGGAGTCATCATTAATGACTTGTTATTAAAAGATAACTACAGGAAGTATTTTTACATTCAATATATTTTGATTTTGATATCACAACCATTTGATAAATGTATAACTATTAAATTTAAATTCTATGGAAATGTTCTAAATAATGTTTTTTAGATAGTTATTGAAATATGTATCAACCATATATAATGCTAATATTTTTGTGATATTTGAATGAAGTGATACTTATGAGAAGAGTTTATGTTACATGATAAATTATTTTATATGGTTATCTACACTGTAACATTAGGTTATTTCTTTTATTTTTCATGACCCATTGATTGATAATATTTTTTGTTTTTTGACATTTATAACTAATTATAATGAGATAGAATCCCACAGTGTCACACACAGTGTGTTCCTACTCATCTCGATTAAATTCAATATGAATATAAGTAGTGGTATAAATATTATTATCACGTAAAGGAGTAATTTTATTCACTTTTTTATTATCACATAAATAAAATAAATATTTTGTTACATGATTTTGAATTAATAATTATTATTATTTATTGAATATTAAATAAGAATTTATTTTATTTTTCATATATTGAAATATATATTTATGAATAATGTTTTTATTATAGTATTTAATAAATACCAATGAAGAATATTTTACCAAGAATGAATCTATTGATACATATGAATTTTATATCTAGTAAAATATATTTACCATAAAATGAGTTAGTGAAGTAAAAAAAATAGCAAAATAATTATAATTATATTATTTAGAATTTTTAAATTTTTTTATATTATATATGGATTGCTACGAAATATAATAATATTGTAATATAACATTTAAATCATTAAATAGAATCTTTTATCTATTGTGGAGGTAAATTGGAAATAGATAAAAGCTATTTGATTCACGTAATGGACTTTTATCTCTCTCCAATTCAATCTAAATTTCATTAATGAACAAAAAAAATTCATTCAATTATTAATAATCAGGTAGTGATAATTATTATCAATGAAAGGAAATTTATTTTCTATTGTATCACATTTGAAAAATATTTCATTATTCTATGATCATGGGAAAATAAGTGGATCCTCACTTGAGGGGTTCTACACTATGATCCTTATAGTGAAATAAATGTATTGAAAAAAGGAATTTTTAAATGATAAAATAATCATCAACGACAAATCGTCTCTTAAAGTATTCATTTCCAATAGTCATATATTAGTTAATTAAAATTGTAACATGACATATTCTCTCACTGGTTTTCAGGTAATGGAATATTAAAAGTTATTTTTTTATATTTTCCTACTATGTTTCTCCCAATATTCCCAAAACCATCAACTGGTATTATATTTTCCATCATTTAAATTTATTATATTGTATTTTATTTTTTGTCAATATTTATAATCATAGTTGATTTTTTAGATCCAAATTATTAGTTCATTAATCAAAATTGAAATAATTATTTTTTATTTTAATTTTCTTTCATTCAACATTCACTATTGTATAAGTCAATGAACTTATAATGAACAATTAATGATTCCAAAATCTACTATATTGATATTTGGAAGGAAATAATGGGATCAAACGGTGTATATATTGTGTATACTACATGTACCTATGTGAACAAAATCGGTCCATGTCAGGAGATCCACAATGCATCAAGTAGTAATTTAATGGTTTTCCTCTATTTCAAAATACATTTTTACGAGGATATCAAGACACATGGAATAGAATATAATGTGTACATTAGTAGTGTTCATGAAATTTAGTCTTTGTGGGTTAACAACGATATTCACACAATTAGTGTGTCCAATACACAATGTCACCGCTTCATGAGACTAATTGAAAGGTGCATTGATGGAGTACATTACATGTAGAAAGTTTGTGATTAATGTATATAATTAATTATGTTTTCCAAATTACACATTAATCAATTCATTTTTACAAAACAACACAACAAATATAATATAATATATATAATGTTGATAACTTGTAAAGGTCATGCAGTATCATGTTCAATGAACACATCGTGTATTTCAGGGGGATTCATGGACACACGACAAAATTAATACATGGAATGTATTTATTTGTACACATCAATATGGTATAATGATTTATATGCTGAACCATTATGCACGCAAAATGTTTATCTGTCAAATGAGATACCAAATGTCCATCTCATCAATACACACCGTGTTATCTCCCAAATAAAGAAATAATGATGTTAAATTAAATTTATAAGGTCATAATTAATATATTTTTTATCTTATTGGCACAGTTAATGTTTTAATGATTAAAGAGTGGTTCAAATAAATTTAAATTACTGAGAAATTTAATTTCATTTCCTATAATTATATGTTCTATTATTTATTTTCAACGAGAACAATTAATGAAGTGTATTTCTAAATGAATTAATATTTTCATTTCGATGAAATGGAAGTTATTAATTAATGAATTAATTATTAAATTATTGTTGTTTTGTCTTAATAATAATTAATTAAATAATTCACCCCTTGAAAGGTGGATTATCAAAATCAATAAAAATGAAGGGATTCAGGCCATTGGATTGAATAATGAATTAAATAAAATTCAATTTTATGTAGCTATCATTTATAAATATATTTTATGTATGACCATTCATGATTTTGAACATGTCCTATGGATTTAATGGATTATTTAATTTAATTTATCACATGAGTTTATAATTATTTGATATTAAATAATATTTTAGGGTATGTGTTTCGTTCATTTATCCATTATTAGGTTGGAAATTCCTTTCCATTGATATTTATGAAAACCCCATTAACTAATCCTTTGGTTCCCCTCACTCTTAATTGAGTTATTAATAATTTGTAATAATGGTTCATACAATGGTTCTTGGTGGTGGTTCATGATGCATTTATAATAATGTAAACCTTTTTAAAAAACGTATGTTCATGTGGAATACTGTAACACATTTGAAGAACAATATAATGAGTTATTTACATAGGTAAAGGTTTATTTAATTTCTTCTCAATAAATCTACCAATAGATAATTTCATGAAAAAATCATTTCATTAATAAAATAATTTGTATTACGATTTAGGTAGTTTATTTATTCAAGGTCAATATCATATTAATAGATAATATAATATTCAATGAAATCATTTATGGAAATGGATAATGTGTAAATGCTTTCTCCAATATGGTTAATTAATTATTTAATAGCCAGTAAAATTATCATGTCATGCAATGGATTAAAAAATAAAATTTATTCCCAATAACTAAAATACCTCAACTAAATAGGATATCATACAAGTCCCACAGTTACATGAATAAGAATTAAACCAATAAAACAATGTGTTTGAAAAACAAATTATAGGGAACATTATTTTATAAGGGGACTTCTTATGAAGGTTGTTGTTTTACATATCAATTATATATGAAGTGTATATCTTTTACTAGACATTGTGTAATTTGGAGAAAGGTGATGGAGAAATCAAAGATAGTATTATAGGTATTGGTAGTCTATTAAGATGATCATGGAGTTTCGAGCCCACAGTTTTCAATGGAATTCCAACCTAAATAAATTTCATTAAATATACCTATCCTTTTTGGGGTTATGCGAAGGGTAATATTGAACCTTGTAACATTATTTCTATTTAATCATAAAAATTTGATTACAATGTTAGGGTAGTTGAGAAATGAATCATATATTTAAATTATTATAGAAATTGGTATGATGAAACATGAATATATTGTGATAATTATATAAATAATGTTTTGTCCATAAAAATCAATGTTTCAAGAAATGGGTCATGATATTTAATGGGATGAAATATTATTTTAATCTTTTTATTATGTGTTTCAATACTCTATTACCATTTTACACCACATGTATCTCAATGAAAGTAAAAAATATTCATACTAGAGATATGGGGTAGATGCCTCCATTGAATGTTGAATTATATTGTAAATTATTTCTAGATAGTTGATGATACCAACTAAAAAATTATTATAACACCATAATATATTTTATTATTTCAATTGAGAATGATAATTAATGTATTGGAAAAAATATGAATCACAATTCACTATATATGTGTAAACTGGATGAAGTGAATCTAGATAAGGATCTTGATTTTAAAATGGTAGGGTATATTAATCAATTAATAAATATTGATTCCACAATTATAATAAATTATCTCTTAATGTTATCATACAATAAATTCCACATTGGTTTTACTTATTATACATGACCTTATATAAAAATAGATTAATATCTCCAGGAATTACTTCTCTTACTTCACCATACCGAAAAAATTTCGTTGATATATTTTTTTCAAACGCATACAGTGAAAATAGTGTAAGAATAGTATGATGATACCATGGATAACATAAATAAAAAATATCCTTTACAAATTAATTCAATTTGAATGATGATTTAATGTTATAGGAATGATAATTAGGATTTTTCATTTTATATTGAATAAATTTAAATTAGAAATGAAATTTCAAGGAATTGAAGAAGCAAGAAGTTGCATCCACATCTAGTATACTCCTCATGCTTCTATTTCTCAGGTTTTTGTTAAATAAAATATTATTAAAATATATATTTGTTTAAATAAAATAAATATGAATTAATATAGTGTTTTTAGATTGAACTAAAATGTAATAGTGAAAATGTAATTCGTATACCAGATAATGGTATACCATTATTTCCCATTTGTAGGTGGGATTGATTAATTTTTATACAATGTGTGATCAATAAATTTATCTAAATTTGACACAATTTGACATTTTTATATTTTCATAATAAGGGTTTTACTGTAAATAAATAAAAAACTAATTGTATATTAATTCCAAAATGAAAATTATTCAATACAATGAATGACGAAAATAAATATATTAGACTCCGAACTGATAATGGAGAGATAATATATTATCAAATAAAATTTAAATTTGTTGACCTAATTATATACATAAAATTGATTTACTGTAAATTGTGTTATGAAAATTGACATTCAAACAAACTATATATCATGATTAAATAAATAAATCTTTATAAACATTGTATTATTAGAAATATTTTATAGTTACTTCTACATAGATATGGTAACTATTCTAAATATAAATGTTACTTCATAAAATTTTTAGTATTTCATTATCAGTTTTTATAAAATATTATTAAATTCAATGAGTGAATATAGGAATGACTAATGATCCTCTAACCTATCTTGTTAGAGAACAATTTATCAATGTATTCACTGGTAAATATTTTTGTAGTACATGTAATACAATAATCATTGTTCCTTATACAAAATATCTTTATGATTGTAGTAAAATGAAGATCAATGGTGAGTCATCTATATATAAAAATATCCCACTATTTATTTGATGAAATAATTTTCAAATAGACATGATATAACTAATCCATATCTCCACTTAATTGCTTAATGAATTACATATCAATTTTGATATGATCATAATCGATTATGGCACAATTTTTTTTTAGTAAAACCATTTCATAAATGCCAGAAAATAATATAAATCAGCCTCAAAATATTATCAAGCATTTGGGTTAATGGTCCTTTTTCCAAGAGGTTATTACTCTCCAGAAATGATTGACTAGATTTTTATAAAGGAAGACTATATCAATGAATAGTGTTGTAGATGACTTATATTCAATGATTTAATGGTAAGGATGAACATGAGATGGAATTGGAATACAAGATTCCACATATCATAGTGGTATTAATAGTTCCATATGAACATTAATTTTTTGAATTTATAACCTAATAGGTGGTTTATGATCAACACAATGGGTGATATATTCTTTTATAATAAATGTTCATAAAATAAATTAGTAAATAGAAACATTATAATGTTGAATATTTTGTATAAATTAAATCAATGTAACCCCTATGTCATGATTGGGTGATTATATATTTTAAATATTTCTACGAATTGATATAGCTGGTTAGTATTCATAAAATAATAGATGGATCTTATAAGATCATAAATTTTTTGAAATATTTTCTTTTTAATTCTCTAGTCTGTGAAAATACATTTACAAAAATTATGTTGAATAAAATCCAACTTGAATTCTACATTATTAATTTATATTTCATTGATAATCATATTGGGATATTAACTATCACATAATCAATAATTAGATGAAACCTAATGGTATATCTATATATTAAATGAAAAAAACGTGATCCAATGATATATTTGTAATAGTTATATCATTAATGGTACAATGACATCAATAAATTACCATAACATATGTCGATTACAAAATTGTTTTATGAATATATTAATGATCATAGAATAGTACTTTAAAAAAGGATGAGTAACATATCTATCAATTTGATTAGTGGGTGGACTACAAATTTCAATGTTATCTGTGTCGATAACATTTGGAAGATGTATTTCTCAAGTTCCATAAGACTATTGAATGGAATTTCTATATGAACGGGTTAAAGAAAAAACATTGTTCCATTGCAAAAAAACTACATGATAGATTCACAGGACTCCATGAATGGTCATAGTAAATATATTAACTATGAATTGAAAAGAAATAGTTGTAATAAATCATTATATAATTGTTTTTATAAAATACTTCCATAAGATCATTCATTGTCAGATGAAAAGATTTTTAATATTAATATATTTTCATAAACTGATGTGATACGAATTTATATCTTTTCATATTTTACATATTGACATTTGAAATTACCAATTCTTAATGTGTTTTACATATATATAAAATAGATCTCACAATACTAAATATACATGCATGTAAAACTGTTGTGAAGTACATTGTAATGTAAAATATAATGATTTCATAGTGACTAGAGAAGTGGAAATACTAGTTATCATGGTAATTAAATAGTTTTTTTTCATATAGTTCAATATGAAATATTTTCAAAAAAAGGATAAGGTAATATATGTGGAAATAATTTTATATATATTCATATTCATATCTACAATGGAAAAGTACATTATATCTTCTAATAACTTTTAAAAAGTAGTTTATAAACACACTTTATCGATTTTGGATTATACCAAATGATAGATTATTCATATTATTATGATAACATTTAACTATGTAATTTGTCTACATGTAAATAATTTTACATGGGATGTAACGACCCAAAGTTTCATTAATGGAAAATCCCTCTTGATCCAGATAAATGTCTCTTTATATAATTTTTTTTATAAGATGTCAACTTCTTTGGTTTTATGATAAGAATTGTGATCGTTACTTTTATAGCCTTTGAACAGTTATCACATGATTAGTATAAATTTAGGGTTTTAACACAACCAATCTTTTCATAGACAAAGGAAGTGATGGCTTCATCTAGTAGAATTTCCCCATACGAAGCCCATTTTTCGGAGCTTGGAAAAGAGGTGGCATCCTTGGGCTTCGCCCTTGACCAAGCCCAAGCTGAGATTCACCATGTCAACCTCGAACGAGACTGTCTACGAGAAAAGTGGAAGTTGATATAGATTACCAATCAAGCGTTGTTATCCGAGCCACCTCAAGAGTCTATCACCATCGCACACCTTATCCTTAGGTTTTATGTGGCTGTTTTAAGGGGTTATGTAACAAATAAGTAGTACTATGTTCATGTTCATTATTTTTGTATATAATAATAAATATAATTTCTAGTCATTTTTTATACATTGTAAATAGTTTTTAAAGTACAAATGTTGTTTTTAGTTATTACTTAATTAAGAAATCAATTTTATTAAATTAAGGTATTTTTGAAATAAATAATATTTTAATAAAATAATATTATTATTATTTTATTAAATTTTATTAAATATAATGATCTTATAATTTTATGAATGCAATAAAAATTTTATATTAAGGATTGAAAGCCATTTCTGTCAAAACCCATGAATTTTGAATAAATAATGGTTTTTATTTTAAAAGTGAAAACTAACATACATAGAAATTTTTTTAGATAAAATAAATGACATATCTGGAATCAGGATGTCCAAATTATCTAACGGCGAATTATTCATAATTTTCTGAGAAAGTCAAATTTTTGGCTAAAAATTAAATACCGTTTAAATATACAATGTGTTTTATGAAATAATAATGACCCAATGGTGATGTAATAAAATACCATAATCCTTAAGTTCGGCCAATATATGTTTTATCATTAAAATAATGTGATTTTGGGTTTGTTTAACTTACTTTTCAAAGCATTAATGGACACCTCAAGAGATATTCAACACATTGCCTTTTTAAATTAATTTCCATGGGAGTGTGACTCACCTCCACATAAGAAACATTTTTATTTTAAGAAGTTCGGACTTGGTCCTTATAAAATATTTTTTTCATCTTCCCTTTGCCAAAAACCATGGGCATAAACCATGGGATGGTTTGTGGTTTGGATTAATTTAATGTAAGGGGACCCAAACCTAAATAATAAAGAATTCCCTCACATTTCCTATATAAACCCAACCAAGATCCCACTTCCTCCTCACTAAAATCCCTTGGAGTTCGTCCAAATTCTACCCTACTCTCTCTATAATCCTCACATGGTGCCCGAAGCTCCCATGAAGCCTCTCACAAGCCTCTCTCTAGCCTTTTGAAGCACACTTCCAAGTAAGGGTTTTTTTTCGTCCTTTCTCATTTTTGTCAATTTTCATTAAGTTGTATTTCCCTTTTAATTTCAATTATGATTTTTGGTGTATGGTTTCTCACATCCCCCATACTTACCTTTTATTTTTTTAATTATTAGATATCCCTTTCTCTCTCATTAAAAGCCTCCCATGTACACCTATTACTATGCCCAAATTCCGAAAGGAACTTCTCTCTCTTCTTTTACATTCAAGAAATAATTTTGTATCATGAATCAAAATTCCATTAAAATTCATGGGAAATGTATATATATGACCTACTTACTATCCATTACATGTAAATAAGATGAGGAACCCATTTATCTCTCATCAACCATTTTTTTGAATTCTTATGTCACGCTATTACGCTGCCAAAATCACACCGATTTTCTAAGCCAATACCATTGTGTAGTGGATACCATGCCCATTTCTCCATCAAGGGTATTCACCTTTATGCACCTTTACTTATTGATTAGATATTTTCATGTAGGAATGCCACATTTCTTTATCATGGAATAAATGATTATGTTTTATTAATCCATGTTTTATGATCCATGTGGCACACTTATGACTGAAAAGAAATGTTTATGAAGGGTGCACCCTTATAGCGCTCCAATGCATTGGGTAAAGTATAGTATCATGATACATCATTTGCAATGAGTGTTGACTCATGCTAATTCAAGTGAAATGAGGGTTTACTCGTTCTTTATGTGCAATGAGGATTTACTCATGCTTTATGTGCAATGAGCATTGGCTCATGCTAATTCCATGTTATGTGTTGTTGCACATTTCCATGTTATGATTTTCATACTTTATCATGCCTTTATTTTCATGCTTATTTTATGCTCTATTGATATTCCTATTGTCTAAAATGTATTGTACTTCTCATGTTATTCCATGTGTACTCCCTTACTGGGCTTTATAGCTCACCCTTTTCATATGCATGTCCTCAGGTTATCCCCTGCAATGCTAAGTACGAGGGAATGTAGTGCTCATGTAAAGAAAGTTATCAATAAAGATGTTGTATTTCATGTTTTATGTTTTTATGTAATGATACTAATCCCCAAAGACACTAAAACTCTCGATCCTCTTTTTTGTATCAAGTAATGTTTTATGTAATAAATCATGTTTATGTTTTAAAAAAAAGAAGGGTTGTCATATGTGAACAACAAGTGGATACTCAATTATATAGAAACATGATGGATTTTTTCAAGATAATAATGTTGCAGAAACAGATTGTCCACAACGACATTTTGATTCTTCTTAACCTAGCACCAAAACATGATATGCCTAGATGATGTAGCAATAATAAATTAAATAATCTACTATATCTACTAAACCTGGGTGTTCCCCTGCTTACTTTTCACCACCACATTCAACCACATCACCAACTTTCCCTATCCAATTACCAATTAACCCTCCTGTTTCTAATCAAACACATGCTATACCCAGATCATCTCCACTATGAGCGACACCATATCGCAACCCGTCTTCCCACTTAGGATTTCCGTCTTCCATCATCTTCCTCCCACGATTGTCTGTCCACCTCCAGCATCGTCCTCCAGCTCTAGCTCTGCTCGGCCTCCACCTCAAATTCCCTATCTATCCCTACCAAACTCCCAAAACAATCAGGCTCCCTAGCAAGATATTCATCTCCCTAATCTACCATTTTTGCTGCTCCTCTATGTTTCCACCTTGATCTTCATCGGTGTTCCCCATGTAGGGTTTCTGCTCCTTCTCTAGTTTTCTAATTCCTTCCTCACAGTCCCAATATTTTCCTCTATGGCCATTTCCCGCATCAAATGCCCCTCTATCCCTAGATTTTCTTCCTGAAAACTCGTGACCCTTCCCTATCCATTATCCAAGTTTCCCAAATCCCCTCCGTCCAAACCTGATGCCCCCTCTCTATTTAGATTCTACTCCAACAATTCCACTACCATTTCACTTGCCCTCATACATCCCTTCCTTCCAACCAGCGACAACATCCTCCCTAACAACATAACATGCGGTCAGCTTC
The DNA here is from genome assembly GCA_963277665.1 of Viscum album. NCBI lineage: Eukaryota > Viridiplantae > Streptophyta > Magnoliopsida > Santalales > Viscaceae > Viscum > Viscum album. The sequence continues at coordinate 2,029,060,938 of OY728120.1, read as the reverse complement.
AACACCCGCAAAAGACTCATATATTCCTCAAATACATATCACGTGGTTATGCCACCATCTATAACAATGCAGAGCCTCCATGATTCATTTTTTACCAATGGTATGGGCCTGAATTTATTTTTCACATAGGAAACATTCTATAGCATTCCTAGTTAGGGGTTTTCCTTCCTGTTGTTTCCTTCACACATTGTCTTCATCTGATGTCTTTCCGTTGTGTGATTCTTAGTCATTTCATTATCAGCGTTTTCTTAAAGGGATATTCATTTCCCTATTTCTGGGGTTTTTATTTATTTCTTTTACAAGGAGCTGATGTCACGACCTGAGAAGATTTTCACTGATTTGGGTAACTATTTATTTAATGATTTTAGTGTCTTGTCTATTGCGTTTTTCAGATTTATATGGTTTTATTTTTCTTACATTTTCATTGCAGCATCGTTTTAATAAATCTAGCTGCTTTTATGATGGAGGAATTTTGAACCCCAACACTAACGATTGCTCTATTCAAGAACATTATTCAGACTTCTATAAGGCATTTTTTCTGCAATTCATTTGATTATAAAAATCAATCTTCATTACATTTCTCATTATCTCATTAATACTTATAAATTTGGTGTACTGTTTTAGGTTTTGTTATGGTTCATAATGTTTATTGCTCCATTGATTGAATGTGTTATTACTGGATGATAATACTACCACTGAATCTATGAAGGTTTTCAATGAAAGAAAAAACATTATATTGGTAGATTTATCTGGTTTTAGAAGTGATATGGTATGCCCCTAATATAATGACGATTTGTGTCTGCTGAATGATGCATGTTTACTTTTGAATGATGCTAAATTGTATCAATTAATGTAAGATATTTGAAATGTTCCTATCTCTATCAGAAAAAAATAGAGTGCTACTGGTTTTCTTTCATCCAGTACTTAGTTAAGAAAGTATCCCAAGGGAAATATACTGTACAATGGTTAAAGATATTTGTATGAATCAAGTATTTAATTTTACCAAACACAATTACCATTCACCCATTTTTGATTCTTTGTTTTTATAATTTCCAAGTGCTTCCCTATTAGGCCTACATGGGTGTTTCTATAATGCTTATTGACGTTTTTCCCAATTTTTCAAAAATAGTGTTTTATGTAGATTTTTTATACTTATTTTTTGATTTCAAAATGAAGTGTTTCCATATTCATCAAATATAGTGTGTATTCATAATTTTAATCATTATAGTATCTATAGGTAAACATATTTTATTACTGTGTAGGTGCTCAGCTCCTAGATTATTAATTCTTATTCTACCACTATAACTCATCACAACTAAAAAACCATGTAAAATAGCTTTATTTTCCTGAAATGTTTTCATATTGATCATCAAGCACATTACATCCAAATCGTCTTAGTTATATTAACTACTAAAAAATCTGACATGACATGTTTTAGTGTCATGGATCATTTTTTATATTAGTGGATATTGTATTTTTTTATTAGTGGAACATGTATTTTATTTTAGTAATGAATTCCTTTTAAAGCAGTGGAAGAAGTTTTTCTTTGACCATGTCAGTCATGCATTTTGTTTGGGTAGTGGATTATGTAATTACATAGAAGTGATGATCATGTGTTTTATTAAATCAGTGGATCATGTGTTTTAATAGATATGTTGATCATTTTTTAATGTAGCGGACCATGTATTTTAGAGAAGTATAAAACTTAACATCATTACACAGTGTATCATGTATTTAATTTCAGCATTGGATTTTTTAAGAGCACTAAAAAATTAATTTTATTTGAGCAGTGGATATTAAATTTTCTATTGTATCTTGATTTGGGAGATATTATACTTCTTGGAATAGACAGGTTGTGATGGAATGCATGAGTTGTGGAAAATTTAATATTTTTTATGTCATTAATTTCCTCTAACTCTACTAAATATAAATTTTCAATCATGTATTTCAAAAATATACCATGTAATTTTACGAAACATATCAACCACCAGATCCGAGGGATTTATATTTCATGTTTTTCATTTGTTAGATTTCCCTTTAAAATGTGTAGTATATCATTCAACAGTATTCATATTATCTGTATATTATTATATTAGGTATTATGGAAATTAAATGCATAATTATTTACACAATATCTGGAACCTAATTCCCCTACCACTATGATAATTACAATCCCTGCGATAGTACTATGGATGACCCTCTATTAGAAAGACATCATTTCAGGTAATGGTGTAGATAATTTGTGGAATAGTATGTGTATTCATTATATTATTAATAGTAAATGTGAATATAGTTAGGATTCATCCAGTTTTTATTGTCTCATTAATTTGGGAGTTAGAGGTACCAGAATATTACATTGCTTGTCTCTATTTATTAACGATTCATGTTAGGGGGTGATCATCTTTTCAACTGCATCTTCTTTGTGCACGAGTTTAATATAGATAAATACTAGTTCTATATGTGTTCAAAAAGTATTATTGTGTTCTTGCATCATTTCATGTAGGGATCTAGAGGTTTTGAAGCAGATTTTAGTTGCACTCTCTCTTACTACCCCTATATGTGTTAAACTGCATTACTCTCTTCCTACCTCTATATGTGGTCAACTGCATTTTATTGATTTCTTATGATTCTGTAAACCTGCACCATAATCAATATGAGGATTCTCTAAACATACACCATGCGGATGGAACTATAAGAATCATATATATAGACATAGGAGTTTTACTTAACGACAAGTATACCTAACGATTGGTATAAATATTAATATATTTGATTTGTTTTACAGGAACTCTGGTGGTTCAAATAATTTGAGGTGTGATATGTGTATTATTTATATTATCAATTGTAAATATGAATATAGTTCTGAGCCATCCTTTTCTTATCAACTGTTAAAGATCATTAGACCATTTTTTATAGTAGTATATCTTGTATTTTCATTCATTAGTGGATCATGTTTTTTATTATAGTAGTGAATAATATTTTAGAGCAGTGGAACATGATTTTTAATTGAGCTTGTGGGTCATGAATTTTTTTGGTACTGGATCATGTAATTAATTAGAGTAGTGGACCTATTTCTTTATTATATCATTGGACCATGTGATTTTTTATATGAATTGATCATTTTTAAAAGTAGCAGATCATGTATTTTAGAGCGGGGAATCTTGTATTCTCTTTGAGAGATTAAGGTAATGTTGCATTTAATTTGAGATATGATATGTGTATTATTTATATTATCAACTGTTTGTATGAATTTAGTTCTGATTTATCTATTTCTTATTGTATCATTCATTTTGGAGTTAGAGGCACCAATATATTCTGTTTCTTGTCTCCATTTTTTACAAACTAAAATGGGGGGTGTTCATCTTCTCAATTGTATATAATTTGTCGATGATTTTACTGTAGGAAAATACCGGTTTTATATGTGTTAAAAAAGCATTAATTTCTTCCGGTTTATTTTCATGTAGGAATATAGAGGTTTTGAAGAATATTTTAGTTTCACACATACTTAGTACCTGTATATGTATTTTAGATCAGGGGATCATGTTATCTCTTTTAGATATTCAGGTTCTGTTTCATTTAATTTGATGTATGATATGTGTATTCATAATATTATCTACTGTACATATCAGCAATGGAACATGTTTTTTCATTGAGCATGTGGGTCATTAATTTTGTATTGGTAGTGGATCAGGTAACCAATTAGAGCAGTGGACCATTTGTATTATTAGATCACTGGACCATTTATTTTTTATATGGATTGATCATTTTCAAAAGTAGAATATCATGTATTTTAGAGCAGTTGATTATGTACTCTCTTTGAAATATTCAGGTAATTTTGAATTTAAATTGTACTATGATATGTGTATTATTTATATTATTAACTGTATGTACGAATGTAGTTCTGAGTTATCCTTTACTTATTTTATCATTCATTTGGGAGTTAGAGGAACCAATATATTTCCTTTCTTGTATCCATTTATTAAATAATCAAATGGGGGTGGTGTGTTCATCTTCTCAACTTCATATTATTTGTCTATGATTTTTCTATAATGAAATACTAGTTTTACATGTGTTAAAAAGCATTAATGTCTTTCAGATTATTTTCATGCAGGGATATGGAGTTTTGAACCATATTTCAGTTGCACTCTTAGTACCTATATATGTATTTTAGAGAAAGTGATCATGTACTCTCCTTGAGATATTCATGTAATGTTGCATTAAATTTGAGGTATGACATGTGTATTCTTTATATTTTCAATCGTACGTATGAATGTAGTTATGAGTTATCCTTTTCTTATTATATCATTCTTTTGTGAGTTAGTGGAACCAGTATATTCCCTTTCTTGTCTCCATTTATCAATCATATGCTAACATATTTAATTTATTTTCAATTATAATGGTAGATTATCTCTTCAAAACATTTATGCAACTGAACCTTTTACACCAAAAGGAATCGCTCAAAAAAGAACATGTATGAAATTTCCATCAGAACCTAGTAATGGTGTGTTCAACTTAAAAATTCTATTACTTATTCTATGGTTACCTTATTGAAAACTGAAATATCATAGCTCTGTGATATTTATCTTCCTCCCTGACCATGTATATTTTTACTTTACTAACACTTTTATGAGAATAATAATGATTGAAATTATTTATTCATTACAGGTTATCAAAAAGAATCGATGAATTCATACTCATATTTCCTATTTGAATACTTAAAAATACTAACGATACATTATTTCCTATTCGAACATGTTCACTGCCATACTTCTGCACCAGTTGTTCATCCTTTTAATAGGTTATATTTGGGTATGATTTTACATTTTAGTTAATTTTCCCTCCATGATTTCATGGATATATTTCTCCAAGGTTTATTCATTTGAGTTCACACCAAAAAATAAAATGGTAGGCAACATTTAATATTTTAGTATTTCAAATAATAATATATAATCATTTGTTCAATATTGTGGGTGTTTTATATTAGTTTTTTTGCAATATTATATGGTCTTTCAAGAGGTTTCTGCATCCATATACCTTTTCTCCATATGATTATATATTTATTTCGGTTGTAGACATAGGTGTTCAATATTTTGATGCACAATATTGAGCATCACATTATAATTATAATGTTGATGAAATAGTTCAAAAGGTCGGTGCTATTACCAATGACATTATTTTAAATTTTTTCTACGCATATTGTATGTATGATTTCAGACCGATGTGATGCTCGCCTGGAAATAGGTATGTTAAACTAAATCGTTGAAATAGTCTCCTCTTCAATTTTCAGTATTTACCATCATATGAAACATTTTCATATGTTATTATAGTAAATCTATTTTCTGATTCACATATTATGGAATCTATTTCATTATTTTATCTAGAATTTATTCACCAATTAATTGTTTGAAGACTATTCTGCAAAATTCAATATTAGGTTTGTGATCATATCTTCTCAGCTCAGTTCCTACATCTCATATTCACAGATCACGTATGAAATTAGTTAACTATTCCAGAACCTAAATCCGTTTCTTCTACATTATGATAATGTAAAATCTATATGGGATGAGTTTGTGTGTCTTCTCAATATTGTGAACTATTCATGTGAGTGTGCATTAAAAAGTTTTTCTCTCTCTTATAAACTAATAGTTATTTATTACTTTGAATTGTTTGTGATGTGTTGATTCTATTAATTTCAGGAGATGGTTTCTCATTAAAGAATGTGTTTTGGCTTAGTACGGTGTCAATATTGATGATATTCCAACCAGATTTAGATGGAAATGTCACAAATATCTTCACATTATTACTACTTTTATGTGTAAATTCATAATATTTTTTTATTCATTTATTTTTTTAATGAAGTATTAATGGTGTTTTTTCCTTTCAATGGTATTTAATGTGCGAATTCTATTTATTTGAGTATATGGGTTCGCATTGAAGAAATAGTTTTTTCATGGAAAATATGATCGAACAGTTGAATTTGGTACCAGGCAATCCTACACTGCATCATATGTAATCTTAATAAATTTTACATAGTGATTATATTTTTGAGCCTTTTCATCTCTCAATGTGATGGATTTTATCATGTTGTACTTGTTTGAAAAAATGGGATGGATATCTGCTTAGCCTTTTGAATTCATAACCAGGAATCTTATTCTTTTAATGCCTTCTTTTAAATATTGGTTGAAGATACTGTCATCTTTCACTTTATTTAACATGCTAGATCTATTATAGCCTTCTTCTAAAATGACATCACCAAGATGTCTATTAGCATGCACTATATATTTTTTATGCACTAATAACCTTTTCTTCTTCTTCAAAATACATCTGTTTTGTCATTAAATTTAATTAAATGCATTTATTTACAGGTCATAATGTAGTTATTTGAATAAGTTGTTTTTCATTATCCACTTTATCCAATTTATCTTGACTATTACTTGCTGAACCTTGGAACGTTTGTAGTATGTAGTAATTTCAGAGTTCTTAAATTTATTCCATCACATGTCTTTATTCTAATTCCAAGGTCTACAGAAGAAGATTCAATAATATATCATTGAAACCAGTTTAACAAATGGTATGAAAGTATGTTCTTAATAATTTAATATTCTTTCACATATCTATTATGTTTTATCTATTTTCATTTATCAGTTCTTATTCACTTATACTTCTTCAAATATTTTTATGCAGGATGAAAACCATGCAGACTTTTCAAGGGTTTCTGATCAACAAGACACCAATGCCGAGTTGGCCTGATATTCCATTTCTTTTTGTGAAGGAGTTTCTGAATCCCACTAGAAGCCCAGATGTGTTCTTAAAGAATTTTTCAGGTGATAAACTTCCTATCACTAGGTAAAACTCTTTTGTATCAGTACATACTAACTCTTATTTGTATTTACAGTTAGTTGTCATTTAGTTTTTTTGGACTGATTTTTGGGTATCCAAATTAATCTAATGGAATTTTCTTCCAGGTTTAATATCTTATCATATGAGTGCATTTATGGAACACACACCTTCCAAGAATAAATAAACCTTCATTTAAAGTTGGCTGGAAAGAGTATTATTTTCATCTATAGGTATGTATATTATTATTATTTTTAATTTTATTTCAAGTTCTTGTCTTCATGATATATTTTATGTTAAATTGATTAGCCACATTACAGGTTTACCTCTTACCTCAGCCACCTTACCTTCAGATTCTCAAAACAAAAAATCTAATTCAGATATTGGATTGGACAACTATATACTTGCAGAAATGATGACAAGTCATATCTCTATTAGTAGCTAAGGTTTTGTTCTTACTATACATATTTATTTTAATTATAATGTAAAAAAATTCTTTAATATTATAATTTTAGTATCCATTTTAGACATAAAGGATGACCATTATTTTACTTTTATCATAATTTATTTTCTAATTACATATATTTTGTCTTGGATGTTTAATAAAAGGGTTTAAGCTGGATTTCCCCCTTTTAAAACATCACCTTCAATAAGGGTATTCAAGATTGATGTCCCCTCATTTTAGGTATGGTGTTTTTGTAAAAATTTGTATTCAATATTCTTTTTTCATTCCGTTCATTCATTATTTTTTGTTGAATTCCAAAGCAATGTTTCTGGAATCTGTATGCACTTATGTATGTGCATATTCTATATGCAATTATACTTTATACACCTTCATGTTTATATATAATGGTGATATTATCTCTCATGATCTATCAAGAACCAATTTCATTACATATATTTCGTGAATTAATTTCATTTTTTCCAGTCTTTTGAAGTGGGTTGGTGCAATGAGATGAGAGTTGGAGGGGAGAAGCTGAGGTATAGATCATAGATGGATACATGCATTTCTAGAGTTGGTGGTTGGATCGAATACAACCAGGCGAACAGTGTTGGTTTTGTTGAAGGGTGAACAAGTGGACATTTAAATGAAGTTAGATATCATCATGTTATATTTCAATGAAATACAATTTCATTTAGAATCGTGTATGGGTCGTGTGTGTCATGGCCCGCTGGTCAGTGTGTGCAGGTGTTATGGGAGAGCCCACCCCACTGGAGGTTATTTGATCATCCATCCCATGCCTTCTGTTATATGTAGGTGCACTATACATATATGATTGGATTTGGGATTTTGTTCATGTTATAATTAAATCCTTCAATCATGCATGCTTGTGCGTCGGACCGACCCACTAACGTGCTATGGTGATCTTCACCATCATTCTCAACCACCAGCTGCCACTGCTTCACTTCAGGACCTCCATGGATGGTCATTCTGAAATGGAACCTGATTCGCTAATCAAATCTTATGGATGCAGAACAAATCTATGGTTATGGAGAATTATTTTTTTATTTATTATTACAATTATTCCTCTGCACATCTCATTTTTATTATCAGAACAACTCTTATTCAAGTAAATTCTTTTCAACTATGTGATTCATAGTATACAATATTGATTTCCTAAATGCAGTTTATATTGAAGGGGGATTTACATACATGACTATTCCTATGCATTTCACATTAAAATTAATGTATCTTATTTGATATATTATAATGTTGTGTTATTAGTATAGTCACTTATATTTCAATGTCATTCCCCACTTATTTGGGAGTAAAATAAATTAAACGTTATTGTTTCATTGCAACTATTCCAAATAGTAATCTCTTAGTAAAAATAATTATAATTACTACATATCACCAAGCGTACACACGAGCGAGTAATAGTGTTTCAACAAAATTGAACTAATTAATCATTATAAGTTATCTCTAGTGAATATGAGAGTTATTTTAACATGGTTACCTAAAAAATAATTTTGTAAAAAATATGACATATATAATAATTGATATGAATATGATCATAAATATATTTTCACATAATGACTTTTCATCAGAAGAACATGTATGTTATATTATAAAGACATGGATTTTTTTCCATGTAAATTTTTTTATTTATTTGAAAATATTATGAATCCCATTAAACTAATGGTATGTCATTATGAGGTTCGGAGTGCCCAGAATGAATTTCCAAACATTGTTTTGTGTATATTTAGTTAACGTATGAGCGTGAATTTATAACATTTGAACCGGTTCTCTGAATTGAAATATGAGGACACTGTTGAACTCATAGCGCCGATATTCACTTAAGGAGACCTTCACCTCGACCGTAGTAGGTCGAGGGTGGATTTTAGGTTTTTTCATATTTTCCTGGGACAGTTAAAAGGATAGTAATAAAAATAAAACAATAAATTTTATTTATATTGGAATCCTCCTTTTGATTCATGATGGTGGGGACCAACCAGACCACTATTATAGTAGGTGGAAACTATGGGTTTTCCCCCAATTAAATGAGAAAACATTAATTTTTTAATTAATAAAATTAATTTATTATGTTGTCTCTTCACCTTTCTAGTGGATGTGGGAAAATCGATGTCAATGGAGATCCATAGAGAAATATCAGTGAAACTAATAACCACTATAATAGAGAACATTCTCCGGATCAAGAACGTGGAACTGAAATTTGAGAGAGTTTCAGGAGCAACGAGTGTCGACGTCATCCTCGTCATCTTCTTCTTCATCATGATACCTCAAACGGACAATCTAGAAAGGGGTGTGTTTATGTTTTTCTTCATGGATTTATGTTGAATCATTCTCCACAAATCCACATGTTATTATTCTAACATGGAGGGTGAATGCAAAACAAACAAGGTCTGATCTAGCCTCATCTTTAATGTTGACATGTTCTTTGTGGGACACGATTGTGGCGGTAGTAAAACCATTCCATTGAAGAAGACCACATCCCGTCGACCCTAGTGAAGAATGGTCGTAGCCAGCACCCAGCTGATTATATGAAATTGGGGTGACGCATCCGCGCTGCCGGTATCGAAGGAGGTTGCGGCCCACCGGCTGCGATGGTAGGTGGATGGTGGATGACATGACGTTTGGCCGCGTGTAGGTATGGTGGTGCACATATGTGTTGCATGTTGAGTAGGATACCATGGTCTATCGGTAGCGATACTTCATGGTGGTAGCCAACACGTCGGTCGGCCTATTGGAAAAGTGGTGACACACGTCCGCACCTCCTGAGTTAGAGATCGTGGCCGCTTGGGAAATGCGAATTTAGGAGGGTGGACATCAATCGAACTTTCGTGGGGGGTAGTGGCGTGCGTCTGCACTGCTAGTAGGAGTTCCGACCGTTCAAGTTGACTGCATCACGCCGAGATCGACCCGTCCGGCGGGTCTTGAGTGCCAACCGGTGGCGCCACATGGCGCCAACTGGTTGTCTAAAACCGAACTTCCTTTTGGTCATTACGGTGACCTGGGTATGGTGCCTCCCCTAACAGGTGGGGGATAGGTAGTACCACACAACATGGGGCCTCCGAGGACACATGATTCCCCATGGACTGCTCCGATGGACTGCCCCCTTTGCTGGTCGGGCTAGACCATTGCCCTACGGGCCAAGCCTGCCGCGGCCCAGGCCAACCGGGCTAGACCCGGACTGGGTCGGGCAGACCCTAACTAGGTCAGGTTGGCCCATTCTGGATCAGGTTGGCCCAGGCCAGGTCAGACCAGTCCCTGGACTATATGGATGCAGATATTACTTTATGGCCATATCTTGAAAAGCGGGTGTCTGTATGATGAACCCTCTATGGCCCCAGAATCCATGGATCGAGACGGTCCATTTGGTATACTCCACTTGGATTTTGGATAATTTTGGGGTACAGCTGGGAGGGATCTAACCTGTATCCAACTGGGCCCTCGAAACTAAAATGCTAACAACATACAAACCTGGAGTCCAATTGGAACACATTCTATCACAATGGGTCCCTTCAGACATGGATGAAATTTAGGATACTCTTTCGTGGTACTTTATGGTAGTTGAAGTATCGACCGAAGGCTTGAAGAGTGGAACCTCCAAGAATCATATATGCTTAGTGCAATAACCCTGTGGATTTCTCTACATGAGATGTCTTTAGATCCAATTTTTTACATCATTGGATACAATATGGGTCAACATCTTCAGATCCTGTGTGGGTCAACTGTATATCCGGTGTGGGTCATCTTCAGATTCTATGTGGGTCATCTTCAGATATTGTGTGGATCATCTTCAATAATGTGTGGGTCAACAACAGTGCTTCTGGATGAAGAATGATTTTCTAGAAATAAAGCTAATCAACTATACATATGTACTTATGTTATACCCAGTGTGAGATGATTCATTAACTTCATGTTAATATTCTGGGTGGTGTTACTTTTATGGTACACACATGTACGTTGAAACCTATGTTGTATTCTTCTGTGTGGAATTACCTTTTTGGTACACACATTTGTGGTTAATCATTTTTTGTATACATCAGTGTGGTGTTTGTTTTGTGGTACTTATTTTTGTGGTGTTACCATATTGGTAATATTCCTTCGTGGAATAGTTCTGCTTTTGGATGAAGAGTTGGGCCTTGAGTTTCTACATGAACGATATGGGTTTACATGACAACATAGGTATATGAATGAGAATATACCTAGGTAGTGTTTACTATTTCTTTTTGATTTGTAATTGTGGTATTGATTTTTGGTTTACCCTTTGTGGATTCTGAGAGGCCTTCAAGAGGTTTCAGGTTCCCAATTCAGTATTGTTATACACATCGTTGCACGGGCTACACCCGAACCAAGCCATGACTTGTGCACATGACGAACAACGCTAATCGGGGTCGAGGGTATCAAGACTGGAGGTTGCTCACAGGTGGACATTATACGAGGAAATCTGCAGAGATGACAGATTGAGAGATATATCTACCCTTCATGTTGGATCATTGGCGGGTGTTCGTAGGAGTTGTATTTAGTTTTACCTGTACTTTCCAATTGGGCGTGTATGATGGAACTTTACATACTATACACTCCATGTTTACTATATAGTTTACCTTGTTCTTGTATCTTGTTTTGGGTTTGGTCTGAGTGGGATTACAAGTTTAAGGAAAATTCCTTCTCGGTTTTAGTGATATTCCTTTCTAGAGCTAGTCGACAGCCCCAAACCTATAGAAGGTGGGCATCGGGTAGTCCTATCACAGGCCATAGGGGATGGGTCTTGAAAAATAGGTATCTCAAGAGTTTGGTTATCCCAAATAACTAGGACTCTGATATTTTCTGTGCGGCATATGTCTTATGTGTGATGATTGTGGTTTTCAGTTTCTGGAATACAGTGTTGGTATGACGGCCAATATATCCATACACTAGGACACCGACTTCTGATTTCTGACTCTATGCTCGAAAACACTGATTGCGTCTATGTTTCTGAATTTTTTTTCTTGTAGAAGACGTTTATTCATCTCATCCGGTATAACATTATAATCATGGCCCACCTGTTACTTTTCAGAATGCCTCCATGAAGCCAGCCAGTTGGGGTTCCAGGTAGAGTATGCGATGACATCCCAGTGAGTGACAAGGCTTCGTTACAGGGACCCCTTATGGATTTTGTACCATTGGTTGGTTTACCAATACAACCACTACCCGTTGGGTAGAATTTTCTACTAGACCCAACAGTACAAGGTGCACACCTCTTGAGTGCATTGCACGAGTTTCAGAGTCATAGGCCAACGAGGTTCTAGGGAGAGACCAATCCACATGAGGCTGAGGATTGTCTTGATCCCTTTGTTATAGTTTTTCAACTGGTATGAAAACTATCTGATCTCATGGTGATATATGATTCCAATCTTCATCAGACAGAGTAGGGTAGGTGAGGAGCAAGCAGTGTTACTCGTGCGGCTGGCAGGGTCACATGGCTTGAAACTGCCTGACCCATCGTACGGACGACCATCAGATAGTCAAAGGACCCTCTGGGAAGAGGCAAATATTTAACAGAGGAGGTCCATTGGAAACATGTCGTGGTGGAAATGTAGGCCGTGCATTAGGATATAATCGGCGATTCGAGGTTCTACCGCAACCACCACCAGGTGGTCGACCCCGACCATAAGGAGCAGGTGGAAAAGGATGAGCTCATCCCCAGGAAGCTGAGGCCTACTACCACAATGCTCTAGAGATGAAACAAGTTACAATCTATGTATACTGCACCCACGCTGTAGTAAATGTAAATACAGGTGCCAGACACTCATTTATTGCCATGACCCTCATTCGGGTGTTGAAGTTTCAGGTGGATACTTTGGCTAGATCCTTACAGATATAGACTCTTCTGTGGGAGGATTCAATGATTACACACTAGTATTGGTAGTGTGATATTACTCTAGGATGAGAATGATTTGAATGGGATATTCTAGTAGCGACTTCGAGGTTAAATGACATTATCTTGGGTATGTACATGTTATCCACACTTAGTGATCAAATTGAATGTATTAGGTGAAATGTGCAGTGTTTCTGTGTGGATGTGACTATTTATACCTTCACTAGTGAAAAGGAAACCATTATAGCATAGTATTGACTTACCTATAAGAGGATGCGGATGATCACACATTAGTTGGAAAGCCTTACACTCGGGTTAGTTGATATTGAGAGTCCGAGAAATCCGGTAGTGGTGGACCAGTACGATGATGTATTCCCTGATGATATTTCAGGTTTAACTCCTCGCAGAGAGGTGGGATTTTACATCTATTTGTACCCCAGGACAACACCGATATCTACACTAGCATATTGGATGGCTTCTACGGAGTTACGAGAGCTATGAGTTAAACTAGAGGACTTGCAGAGAAAATTGTTCATTAGGCCCAGTGTTTCTCCTTAGGTGGCACCGATTTTGTTCTCCATGAAGGCATATGAGAGTTTGAGACACTGTGCGGACTATCAGTGCCTGACCTAGATGAACATGAAGAGCAGGAACCCAATCCCGATGATTGACGATCTCTTTGATTAGCTGAAGGGAGCACTGTGGTTTTCGAAGAAAGGCCTCAGATCTACCTATCAACAACATGAGGTATGAGATGATTATTATTAGAAAACGTCCTTTAGATATCAGTGTGGAGATTATGAGTTATTGGTTATGACATTCAGCATGACCAAGACCCAAAAGAGTTCAAGGGACTCATGAACATGATCTTCCATCCATACATCAATCGCTTTGTGGTTGTCTTCATCGAAAACATCATGATATACTCAGGAAAAGATGAGGAGCATCCTTATCATCTGAATATAGTTTGGACAGACTCCAAGAGAACCATCATTATGGTAATCTCTTGAAATGAAAGTTCTGGATACAAGAGGTCCACTTTCGGGGACATTTCATCTTGGAGGCTGGATTTGTGTTGGATCTAGTGAAAATTGATGTTGTGCTTTCTTTGGAGGCTCCCATGAGTGAGATGGAAGTGCAGAGTTTTCTAGGATTGGCTAGTTACTATTGGATGTTTGTTCCACACATTTCCAAAGTTTCAGCACCCTTATAGGCATTGATAAAGAAGGGGAAACCCTTCGTGTGGTTGGAGAGATTCTAGGGGAGTTTCCAAGAGCTGAGGGAGATATTGACGGATGCCCCGATCATGAGGATACTAGATGAGGGCATTGGGTATGTCGTCTACTGTGACACATCATGGATGTGATATGGATGTGTCCTGATGTTGGAGAAAGATGTTATCATGTATGGTTCTCAATAGCTGAGGCTGCATGAGCAGAACTATGCTACCCATGACCTAGAGTTAGCAGTAGTGGTCATCACATTGAACATGTGACAATATTACCTGATGGGAGAATGTTTTACAGTCTACAATGATCACGAGAGTCTCATGTATATCTTCCTTCACAAGGACATGAACCTGAGATAGGGACATTGCAATGAGTTCCACCATATCTATGACATCGTGATAGTCTAAGCTCTTTTGAAGTGGAACGTTGTAGCAGATGCACTCAGTAAGAGATATAGTATATAGTTTCATAGTGAGATGATAGAGTAGCTATCCGCTTTTCAGATATCCTACATGGATCGAGATGGATCAGATTTTCTTTAGTAACTAACAGTCACTCCCCACTCCTTCAGCGAGTTAGGGTTGAACAGTTTGGGTACACTAACTATGAGGCTAGATGTGCTCAGATATCCAAATGACATGCCCTTGAAGGATTTTATGAAGGTGGGGATCACGTCATTCTCTTTAGTTTATATACTATAATACCAATAGCGCTATGGGAGGATGTGTCCAGGGAGTTCCTTATGTATCCACTAGAGGTATGTCCCGGAGTGGGAAAGATGAACTGGTAGATTCAACATCAACACTGGCCACTGGGGATGAAGAAAGAAATAGAAGAGTATTTCTTGTGATGCCTCACTTGTCAGAAAGTGGTGGCAGAGCATTTGATTCCTAAAAGAATTGTTCAACCACAAGAGGTGGCAGAGTGGATGTGGGATTGAATTTTCATGGACCTTGAGATAGGACTATCATGGACGTCCATGGGAAATGATTTTATCTGGGTGGTCATTGAATGAATCAACATGTCAGCCAAATTCCTACATATAAGAGAGCAGGGACTAGTAGATGGTCCGGGACACCTCTTCATGCAAGAGATTTTGTGGATATCAGGGGTTACATCTATGAATTACTCTTATCATGATTAATGTTTTACTTCCCAACTATGGAAGCAGTTGTAGGATGTGATCAGGACGCAACATCTTTTAAGAATTTCCTTCCACCCTCAGATGGACGGACAACCAGAGTGGACAATTAAAAACCTTTAGGACATGATGCTTTCTTGTGTCATTTATTTCGGCCACTTCTATGAGGACCACATACCTTTTTTGGATATCACTTATAACAACAGTTATCACTCCACTATCAGTATGGAACAGTTTAAGGCTCTCTATGGACAGCCTTGAAGGTCACCTCTGTGCCGGACTGACCCAGGGGAGGCAGCACTCATGGGACTAGATATGGTACATTCTACCACATTGAATGTGAAGATCATTGAGGAGCAGATGAAGATTGTATAGAGAGGGAAGAAGTCTTATTATTATAGGATACAGAGACCTATGGAGTTCGGGGATGGTGACCATGTATTTCTACGGTTGGCGCCTCGATGAGGTTTGCAGATATTTGGCTGTGGTGGCATGTTATCTCTAAGGTTCATTGGACCCTTTCCGGTCCTTAGCAGAGTTGGAGAGGTGGCATAACACTTAGCTCTTCCCCCTCAGTTACACTGAGAGCAGAACGTTTTCCATGAATCTGAGCTGAGTAGATACATACATGAACATTCCCACATCATTGAATGGGGAGAGCTGAACATCGATGATAGGGAGATGTTTTAGGAGGATTAAGTGGAGATTGAGGATCGAGATGATAGATTCCTTTATGGGTCATCGATACATCTGGTAATCGTATGATGGATTCTTGGAAAACTCTAGGATTGCACATGGTAATAGGATGATCAGATCAATACTCAGTACCCCCACATGTTTCCCTAGTTTGTGTTGAGGCTTTCGAGGATGCAAATCCTTGAGGTGGGGATAATGTAAAGACATGGATTTATTTTCATGTTTTTTTAAATTATATAGAAATATTAAATATCTGTGGAAATTAACGGCACGTTATTACGAGGCTCAGAGTTCTCGAAATGAATTTCCAAATTTTCTTAAAGGTATGTTATGTTGACTAGTGAGGGTGAATTTTTATCTTTTCAACCGGTGTATGGAATTGAAATCTGAGGACACTATTGAACTCATAGCACCAATATTTTCATAAGGATACCTACACAATAGGCCGCCCCCTTTGTGGTTCGGGCTAGACCATGGCCCGGCGGACTGAGCCTGCCATGACCTAGGCCCACCGGGTTGGTGCGGGTTGGTCTAACAAGGTCATACTGGACCCGGGCCCAGCTGGACCGACATAAACCTTTTTAGTCAAATCATGAGAAATGTGCACCCGTTTGATGAACCTTCTACGGAAACAGAATCCTTGGATCAAGATGTTCCTTTTGGTATACTCCACTTGAGTTTTGGATAAATTTTGGTTGTGGCTGAGGTGGATCGAACCCGAATCCAACAGGACCCTTGGAACAGAAACACTAATAATAACTTACAGACTGCGTGTCCAATTGACCCTATATATATCATGTTGGGTCCCTTGTGATGTGGAAGACCATTGGGATACATCTTCATGTGAATTCATGGTAGTTGAAGTACCGACCATTTTATTGAGGAGCGGAACCTCCCGAGATCATGAATTCATAGTGCAGAAACCCTAGGGCTTGCAGAACTTGAGAAGTGTTCAGATCCTATGTAGGACATCATTAGATCATATGTGGGTTAGCATCTTCAGATCCTAATTGGGTCATATTCATATCATGTGTGGGTAATCTAAAGATCCTATGTGGGGCGTCTTCAAGTCCTGTGTTAGACATCTTCAATCCTGTGTGAGTCAACAACAAAGCTTCTCGAGGAATTAAGATGATCTAGGAATACAACTAATCATATATACTTCAGTACATATGTTATTCATGGTGTGAGATGATAATTTACCATCGTGGTAATCTACTATGTGGTGTTAAATTTGTGGTACACCCCTTTGTAGTGAAACCTTTGTTGTATTCTTCTGTTTGGCGTCACCTTTGTGGTACATTCCTATGTGGTGAATCATTTATTGTATTCTTCTATGTGGCGTTACCTAATTGTTACATATCATGGTGGTGTTACCTTCGTTTTATTCATTCCTTAGTGTAACAGTTGAGATTTTGGATAAAAAGTTGTGCATTGAGTTTCATCATGAACAAGATGGGTTTATTGACAACTAATATATATGTATGAGCATATACCTAAGTAAGGATGACTATTGCTTCATGAATTGTAATTGAGTTATTTCATTTTGGTTTATCTTTTGTGGAGTATATGAGTCATTCATGGGGTCTTGGGGTCCCTACTGAGTATCGTTATACTCACCCCTGTATAGGCTATGCCCGCTCCTTGTTCTGTCCTGTTCAGATGATAGAAAGCACTAATTGATGTTGAGGGTACCGAGACGGGAGGCTGCTCGGATGTGGCCATTAGACGAGATGATCCATAGATACTACTTTTCAAGATCTATTCCTACCCTTCAGGTAGGATCCTTGGTTGGTGTCTGCAGGAGTTGTTTTCCGTTTTACTTTTACATTCTTATTGTACTTATATTCTGGCCCATTATTTACTATACAAACCCTGTTTACTGTACAGTTTACCTTGTGATTGAATATTGTTATGTGCTTGGTTTGTGATGGATTACAGGATTAAAGGCGATGCCTTACCAATTTTAGGGATAAGTATTTCTAGGGCTAGTCTTCATCCCTTGGCCTATGGAAGTTGTTCTTGGGATAGTCACGGCACGGGCCCCAGGGGATGAGTCGTGACATATAATACCCTATATTATATATCACATTAAAAAAGGGAATAAGAGTTCCCCATTATAATGATAACATTGAAATGTTACTATAACACCATGATTTTTTTATAAAATTGATTGTTTAATAAATTTAGAGATTTTTGACATATTTAATTTAACAAAACGGTTCTATAGACAACACTATAAAAACATTGAGTTTCTACAAAACTTCATTTTATTAGAATATATTTCTAAAGAATAAAATTATACACTATATATTTTAATGGATTCTATGAATTTGATTAACTGAATTATGAAATAAGGTTTTTCACTGAATTTTATGTTTAATTTATTATAAATGAATTTAAAAAATTTAAAAATAAAATGAAATGTTTTTTTGGAAAATTATTTCTATTTGAATGAGTGTTTTATTAAAATAAATAAATAATGGACCAAACCTAATTTTATTATATATATATATATATAACATTTTAATTCTGATTTTTAACATTCATTTTATGTGTTTTTTATATATTATATAAGAACAAATACAATTTTACGCAAAAAAAAGTATTTTTTTAAAAGGATGTGTTTCCTCCTTTTACTACCATGATTGTTTTAAATATAGTTTTATTTTCAATTTAAAAACACAATTGGAAAAAATAAAATTATTATTTGAAATTTTAATATCAATATTTAATTAAGATTATGTTTCGGTATTTTTCTCATAAGATTCATGTTTTCATTAATAGTGAAAATTATAAAATAAGAAACAAGAACATATTTTTCAAAGAAGTAATAAAAAATTAGAAATTATAAATTTGAGTATAATAATGTATAATTACATAAAATATTTATCTGTTAATATAATTGAGGTCATTGGAACCAATTTTATATTTAAATTTTATAGAAAAATAATTTAATCTTTTGTATGTTTTCACATTCAAACCATGTTGTATTTTTGAGTCATAGGGAATAATATTAAAGTAAATTTAGAGAAATTAATGTTCTAAATTAAGAAAATTATGCCTCATATTTTGAATCCTAAGGATCAAATTTAAAAAATAGGTCACTTTTATTTATGGAAAATATGTATAATAACTTTGATAATTTATATTAACAGGATAATGGTAAAATTGGGTAATTTAAGATAAAAATAAAATCATATTGGCTATAAAAAATCCATTACACTAGACCACACATTATTGGATGGAATTAACTAGTCCATCAATGTAGAAGGAAATAGATGATTAATTTTGTAAAATATTTTTTATGGAAATGTAATAGATATTATTAAAATGAATGAGTGTGAAAAAATGACACCCTCTTACTTTAAATCATTATAATATATAAATACTGTGGCTAAATACAAGATATTACTGACTCTATATATTAGTGTAGATGGTAAAATATCTATATTGATCATACCATTTTTCAATTTTTAGTGAAGATATAATTATCATAAATATTTAACAAATGATGATGCAACAATTATTCATAAGTGCTTGGTCCATGGATGTGTGGTCTTTAACCATTTGATAAAGATCTTCTCAATCACTCTCCATGAGATAATGATAGTATGTTTTCCTTTCTATGTCCTTTTTTTTAGAAACACTTCTGTTTTCCACTATGAAAACCCCTTTATTAGTGACATTGTTTAAATGTTACATTTTCTTTTTAAAATAAAGTTTTAGAATTTATTTTGATGTTGTGGGATTCTATTAAAGTATCATTTATGTATTAAAAAATTGATGAAACCAAGGAATATTGGGGGGAAATGAATTTTTAAGTGGGTAAATGTAACACTATACGATTTTTGTGAAATAATTTTATATAAATATATTTGTATCTTTTTGTTTAGGGTTAGAAACAACAACATCATAGATTATTTTATACACAAAACAATAATTCCTCAGAAAATATTATTATTATAATTTTTTTCAAAAATGATAATTAAATAGATATAATTAATTTGATTAAATGAATTATTAAATTATTATTTTTAAAAAATCTATTATCCAATTTATTAATATGTAATGTAATTTCTTTTCTATAAATAAAAAGATATTCTAATCAAAAAAAATATTTAAATATTCAAAAGTGTTTTATCCATTAAATAAAAAAACTCTTATTAAATTATATTAATGACATATATATACATTTATATATTTATATAATATTCAATATATGGTTTGATATTCATCCTTTTTTCTTTATAGACATGATATAATACGATATCTAATTTTACACATAAAAGAAATATTTTTCATAAATGGATGGTTACCCAACATTTGATGGTGAACTAATTTTAAATCTATTATTTGACACATTTATAAAATTTATTTGAAAAATTAAAATTATTATTTTTAATAATAATATCAAAATTTATTTTGGGGTATCTTTTTGCTAGTTATCAAATCAGTTTCATTATTTATGTATTATGAATGATAATGAATTCTAATTGAAATTATTTTTCACAGGGAAAATTATATATTTTAAACTATGAAAAAATGATTCCATATTTTTAAATATAGGATTCAAATTAATTAAATAGGTCACCATTATTTTGGGCCAATATGTACATTAACTTTGGTAATTTTTATTACGATTTGAAATAGGGATTTTGTTAATTTATGTTAATAATAAAAGATAAGGAAAATAAAATAAACCTAAAGCATGCCCAATAGTTCTTGGAGGAAATTAATTTGTCCCTTATGAAAATTTCTTGATTTTATAATTTAATGTACACATATAATTGAAAATAACATTGATATTTTATAAATATATGTGACTGAAAAAATTTCACACTGTTACTTTTAATAAGAATAATATTTTTAATATAGTGTTAATTAAAATGTATGTTTTAATATATATACATTTATTAAATATAAAATTATTATATTTGTTATAAATGTTTTTGAAATTTTTATTAATTTTTTAATTATGATAAATAAATACAAAATATTAATGTTGTAATTATTCTATTAATTAAAGAATCAATTAAATGATATTAAAAATATAAATGTAAAATAATATAACAGAAAAAAGGTGGTTAAAATTTAAGGAATAATATTTCATGTTTGGGGTGTATTAAATTAGTTGGTTAGAAATTATTTTGTTCTATTCATTTAATTAATTTTAATGTAATATATAGGTTTAAAATTTACAATTATGAATTTTTTTTACAATAATATATTTCTAAATTATTTAGTAATCCAAAAAATATTCAATTAAAAAAAATATAATGAGATGTGTACCAAAAGATATTAAATGGGTCATTTATGGTCTAATTAAAAATTTATAAGGGGATATTATAATCTTTTTAATGATAAAAAATTTCATACCATAGTTATTGTTAAAATGAATCAACTATGAGTTAATAAAAATGATAATGGTTAAAATAACTCAAAATCGTGTATAAAATATATTATTTGATGATATTAAAACATAATTATATATAATATTTAAATAAATGGAAATATTATTGTATTTTTACTATGATTTATTTATTTTTAAATTAAAAATTTGAGAAATTCCAAATGTTCACCTCTCATCTCTTATAAAAGGAACTTCTTCTTTTATTTTATTCACACATCAGAACATATTTGGAATAGTTATCTTATTTCCAAATAACCTCCCAAAATTCATGAGTTTATTTTATAAGACTTATTTTTGTAATAAATCCATCCAATTAATTCATTTTTTGAAAATCTAATGGAGATACCGAATGAAGAATATGAATTCAAGAGTATGGTGATAGTCATGATAAAATCACAGTGATATATTTGGGGCACATGCGTTATAAAATAATTTTTTCTATAACATATTGAATATTCATCCAGTTAATGTCATTTACTATCCTTATCTATATGAATATTGTATTTTAATTTCAATATAATTTTGTGTCAATCATGAAGAAAATGATTCTACTGATTATAATGTGATGACTATTTACATCAAAATATCATCAATATTGGGGATTGTTTCATTTTATTTATCCACTAGTGGATATTTATATTCAATTTACTTTTTTATAAAAATGTTTCAAAAATTTATTTAAAATTATTCTATGATTAATAATAGTTATTTTTAACGATGATTAGACTATTACAAAGTAGCTTTAAGAGAATATTTTTGGTGTTTTCTATATAAGGTGTTTGTGAATTTCCAACAAAAATATTTTATAGGGATTTTTTTGTCACGACCCATCCTCGGGGCCCATGCTGTGACTACCCCAACCCCCCCTTCTGTAGGCCAGGGGTTGGCGACTAGCACCAAAGGCATAAATCCCAAAATAAGGGAAGGTATTTCCTTTATGAAGTAACATACACAAAATAGTACGCATGTGATGTAAGGACTATGTAAAACTGGGTACAAGGAAAGTACTGAAAAGTAAATGTTACCGTATACAAACCCAACTGAAAATACAATACAACTGTAAGGAATGTACAACAGCAGTAAGTAAAACAGCAACACCGATTCGTCCTCCAGAAATCCCACATTAAGGGTGGGTACAGATAGTTTCCTCATCTCCTCGGTTCTGTTCGCCAGCTCCGTGTACATCCCACCAATTGGTCAACCGTCGTGTATCGTCCAGCTCTACAAGCCTCCACCTCAATCAGTTTTATCTATCGTCTGCATCCAACACAACGTAATGTGGGCTTATCCCATGCAGGGGTGAGTATACGATACTCTGTAGGGACCTTGGGACCCCCGATGGTCTCTCAGAATCCACAAAGGAAGGATATAATCCCGAAGTATCAACAACTCTACATATGTATATGCCCATACATATACCTAGGTCATCAGTCACAATTCGTCTCGAAATCTCGAGCCCCAGCACAATCCAGTCCACACAGGAAAAAAAAAACCATTCCTCACAGTAAAGCAAGACAATCACATCAATGATAATGATTGAGAAACAAGACTCAGCTCACACAGGTATACATTTCGTAAGGTGATAGAAATGAGAAGATTTATCCACTGATTCATCTAAGATGTTAGACCCACATAGGATACAAGACCATCTCAGCTGTCGGACCCACAAAGGATACAAGAACAGCTACTCTGCCGGACCCACATAGGATACAAGTACATATTTCAATACTGTCGGACCCACATAGGATAGAAGAATAGTAGTCATCGCATCAAAACCACAGAAGTTTCCAGTATGGTCGTCATCACTGCCAACCCACAGAGGGTCCACATACAGTCATCGTTGTTGCCGAACCCACTGATGATCCAAGTACAGTCGTCCTCGCTGCCGAACCCACGAAGGATCCAAGTGCAGCGTCATCATCGCAGACGCAGCCAGCTCCAGGGTTCCCGCTCACAGCATTATCGATTCCGGTAGGGTCTGCTCCACAAGAAAGAGATTGTCAATACATCAACTGTCACGAAGTCCAGAGTTGATGTATCCCAATGTTCTGTCTCATAAAAAGAAACCCAACGCGACCGACGGTGCGTCAATCAGACACCAGGTCTGAGACTTATTGGCTTTTTCGTCCGAGGGGCTCGGTTGGTTTTTAAGAAAAAACCAACCCGACCATAATCCAGCTATGTTCAAACCTCAAGAGGTGTAAACCCAAAGAACCGTCTCAACAAAAGGATCCCAATGCAATTGACTGCACGTCAATCGGATGTCTGGTCCAAAAGATATAAGCATTTCCTTTCCAATGGCCCGGTTGGTTTCGAGTTCGAACCAACCCAGCCGTACTCAATATTTTTTGAAACCTCGAGTGTAATATACCAAAACAACTGTATCGATCCAAGGATTCCTACTCAACTAAATATGCGTCGACCGGAGGTCTGTAGCTCAAGTTATGGGAAAAAGACAAAAATTAGTCCGAAGTGGGGGGTCATGCCCGGTCCGACCCGGCCCAACCCCCCCCCCCTGGGCTCGGCCCGAACCGAGTGACCCGACCCGGGTCCGGGTCCGGTGAGGCCCGGCTGGGTGCGGCCTGGCCTGGCTTTGTGCGGTCCAGCATGGTCCGCGCGACCCACCCTGGCCAAACCGGGGGGTGCGCTGGCTCAGCCAACAGGCCGTGCAGGGGGGAAGCGGTCCCACATTTGCATTATGCGGATTCGTCGACCGATGGTACGTCTCCCATGGATCCTGCACTACTGTGGGATCCCATGCCTTGCCGTCACGACTTCATCCGCATCAGGCTCCTGTCGGCAGCGTGCCGAGGCACCGCCGCTTCCGGGCGGCTGGCCCGTGCCGGCCGCGGCCTCCTGCCGCCGGCACCGCCACACAGTGTGACCCGCACCATTGGAGATTTCCGTGGGCCACCAGAGTCATTCCTGTTGTCCGATTTTTCTCCCATCTATGCCATCGGTCGTCTCAGGACTCATACATCGCTGTGAAGGCCTCCAATCTCCATTTCGGTCCAGCATCATCATCTCCAATTGATCCGCACATCAAGAAAAAATAGCGGTGGGTTAATACTAGTTCCTTAGACCGCACCAACTGCGTTAGTGGTTATAAACATCAACAAAAATAATTCATGCATTGAAGAGGGTATAAAAATAACATGATGAAATTTATACAAAATCCCCTACATCAACAGTTGATGTCAGACGTCAGCATTGCGGGGAAACGGATCGTAGGCGTCATCGAAGTGCGCCGAGGAGGAAGCAACATCTCCACTCTTGTCACGGATAAGTGAAAGGGTGGCGCGTCGTCGATCTCCGAGAAAATGACATTATTCATCGTTCTTTGTCAGAGTCTGGTGTTATTCGTCGGAGACCAGCGTTCTTCAAAAGCTCCAAAGCTCTCACGCGCAATGAAGCTCTTATCCTTAAAAAAATAATAGGTTCCTCCTATTATTTTATTATACACACAAAGAAACTCTCCCAAATTAAATCACCACATTAAATAAAACGTGATGACAATTAATTGTTGTTGGCCCCACCCATAACTACTAATGAGAGGGAATATCCTCCTTTAGAAATAAATATTGTTTCTCCAATTTTTATTTATTTCATAAGAAAACCCCCAAAAATTATCTTCTCCACTTTTGCGAACGCAACTACAGTAAGTGTCCCCTTAAGAAATTACTGGCGCTGCGAGATCATCGGTGCCCTGGTATTTTAATTCTGAGCACCGGTTCAAATGTCAGATAAACCAGCTCGTTCATTTACTGAATGTACCTAAGATAAATATTGGAAATTGATTCTGTTCACACCGGACCTCAGAGTCAAGTGCCGTCAGAAGCCACAGACTCGTAAAATTCCAAAGTATTTAAAAAAATACTTGAAATATCCAGGTCTTTACATCACTCCCACCTCCAGGATTTGTGTCCCCATAAAGATACGACATAAACTGTGGAAGAAATGAGGGTATTGAGCATGCATATGAGCCTCCTTCTCCCATGTGATCTCCTGGAGGTTCCTGTGATGCCAACGAATGTGCACAAGAGGATTCGACCACCTACCTAGGACATGCTCTTATCGATCCTCGATCTCCACCGGGACCTCCGCAAAAGTCACCCCATCATGGATGTCCATCTTCCCGTGGTCGATGGCATGCACTAGGTCGTGCACATGTCTCCTCAGCTGAGATATGTGGAAAACGTCGTGCACCCAGTGCAACTGTGGTGGAAGGGCCAGGCAGTAAGCCACCTCGCCTACCCTGCTAAGGACATGGAATTTTCCGATGATGTGCAGATATAACATGCCTCCCCGAAAAAATCTATGTAATCCACGTCGTGGTGAGACCCGTAAGAAAACGCGGTCGCCATCCTCGAACACCAGTGCTCTCCACCTCCTATCTGCATAGGACTTCTGTCTGCTCTGTGCTATCCTCATCCACTCCTGGATGACCTACACATTCTCCGTCCTATCCCGAACCCTCTCTGGTCCTATGAGTGCTGACTCTCAAGGGTCATTCCACATAGAGGTGATCTACATGGCCGGACATAAAGTGCCTCGTAAGGTGAAATCCCGATGGTGGAGTGGTAGCTGTTGTTGTACGCAAACTCTACCAAGGGTAGGTGATCCTCCCAAATGCGAAAAAAGTCAAGGACACATGCACGGAGCATATCCTCGAGTGTATGAATGGTCATCTCCATCTGGCCGTCTGTCTGAGGGTGAAAGGTAGTTCTCAGACATAGCTGCTTCCCGAAATCCTCTTGTAACCCCTTCCATAGCCGGGAAGTAAAGCGAGTGTCTTGATCAGAGACGATAGATGATGGCACACCATGAAGTTGTACGATATCCTGAATGTAGAGGTGTCCCATGCTCTCTACTGAGCCCTACTCTTTGATGCATATAATGTGTTCCGACTTGGTGAGTCGGTCTACAATCACTCAGATGGTGTCATGTCCTCTTGATGTATGTGGAATACCTATCACAAAATCCATGGATATCCCATCCCACTTCTACTCCGGAACCTCTAAGGGTTGTTCCAAACCTGCATGTACCTAGTGCTCCGCCTTCACTTGCTGGAAAGTGAGGCATCGAGAAATGAATTATGCAATAATCTTCTTCATAACCGACCACCCATAATGTCGTCTAAGGTCCTAGTACATAATTTCTCCTCCAGGATGTACTACTAGAGGGGATGTGTGGAACTCCCACAGAACCTCCTCCTATAGTGTAACTGATACCATGGTACGTCCCCGGAAGAGGATGACGTGCTCCCCGCCTTCAGAAAATCAATCGGGTTCCATCCATGAGGATATCTGAGCACGTCTCCCCAAACAGTCAACATCCCTACATTGTGACTCTCTATCCCGCTGGGGTAGTGGAGGAGTGACTGTGAGGGTCTGAAGATAGTCTTCCCCATCTCTATCCACAAATGATATCTGCAATGTGGCTAACTACTCTGTCGCCTACCCAAGTAGCTGAATTTCGAATCTCATGCTGAGAGAATTAGCCACAACATTCCCCTTCCCAGGAGTATAGACAATCTCAATGTCATAATCTTGGAGGAACTCGAGCCATCGCCGATGTCTCAGGTTCAAGTCGCTCTGCGAGAAAATGTACCTGAGACTCTGGTGGTCAGAGTAGACTGTAAAGTGCTCGCCTATCAGATAGTGTCGCCTCGTCATCAGGGCAAAGACCAGTGCTAAAAACTCCCGGTCACGAGTGGCGTAGTTCATCTCGTGTGGCCTCAACCTTCGTGAATCGTAAGTGATCACTTCTCGCTCCCACATCAGGAAACACATGAGTTCGGTTCCTGATGTATCGTAGTAAACTATGTAACCTACTCACTCCTCTAAAAGCCTCAAGATGGGAACACTGGTCAATCTCTGCCTCAGCTCCTGGAAGCTCTGCTAACATCGGTCTGACCACACGAAGGGTTTCCCCTTCTTCATCATTGTTGTAAGCGGTGATGAAACTCTGGAGAAGTCTGTCACAAATCACCGATAAAACCCTTCCAGACCTAGGAAAATTTGCACCTCTGTCACACTCCTGGGTGGCTCCCAAGAAAGTACTGCCGCGACATTCGTGGGATCCACTCCAAATCCTGCCTCTGAGATGACATGCTCTAAGAAGTGAAACTATCGTAGCCAGAACTGGCACTTCGAGAGCCTACCATAATGTTGGTGATCTCGGAGTGTATCCAGCAAAACCTGTAAGTGGTAGGCGTGCTCCTCCTCAGTGGTCGAGTAAATCTGTATGACGTCAACGAAGACTACGACAAACCAATCGAGGTAGGGCTGAATGATCTTGTTCTTGAGAGTCATGAACAATGCTGGAGAATTGGTCACACCGAATTTCATGACCAAGAACTCATTGTGGCCATATCGACACCTGAAGGTCGTCATCTGCACATCCTCGTCCCGAACTCGGAGATGATGATAGCCTGAATTGAGGTCTATCTTCAAGAACCAACATGCTCCTTTGAGCTGGTCGATGAGGTCTTCAATCCTAGGAAGCAGATACTTGTTCCTCACAGTCACCTAGTTTAGGAAACGGTAGTCGACACACCTTCGCATGCTCCCATCCACCTTCTTGGCGAACATAATCGGAGAATCCCAGGGTGAAACACTGGGTCAGATGAAACCTTTCCACTGTAAGTCCTCCATCTGTACCCGCAACTCACGAAGCTCGGTGGGAGCCATCTGATATGCTGGAGTAGATTTCAGTGATGACCCGGGGTACATTTCTATGTAGAAATCTACCTCCCTACGAGGAGGTAGTCCTGGAACATCATTAGGAAAAACATCTGCATACTGATCCACCTCAACAGGAAATATCAGACTCCGCACGTAAACTGCTCCGAGGATGAGACTATCCTAATGATGTGTGATCGGCTTCCCTCTCCTCAGCGTAAGTCCATCATGTGCTGCGAAGGTCGCCTTATCTCCGGTGAAGGTAAACCTGGTCTCATCCGTGTGGACACACCGTACCTTGCACGTAATACATTAGATCTGAGCATGGACTGTAGATAACCATTCCATCACAAGATGACGTCATAAGGCCTTGACGTCGCTACATGAAGATCACAATCGAATCTCTCACTTCCTAGAGTAAGCTCACACTACCGGTACCATTGCGTAATCATCGAGTCTACTCCCGTAGGAGTCTCTAGCCGTAACGATCGAGCCAATGGATCTGTCGGAATCTATGAGCTCCAAACAAGGGCATCGACAATAAAATAATTACTCACACATGTGTCAATAAGAACTACATCAAGGGTGGATTAGACACAGGTAGTACCTCAAATCATCTCGGGTGTGCCGTTGTCGGATGCCTCCACTACCTGGAGCTGAGCTGGCCTCTGCCCGCCAACTCCCTATGGACCTCTATGGTCGAACCTCTGCCTCAGCCTGGGAGGACCCTCCACTGTCTGCCGCTAGTCTGCATGGCAGGTCTGGCCATCATGAGCCATGTGGCCCTACCCGCCGCATTCATTGCACAGCCTGGTCCTCGAATGGCTTGCTCTGCAGCGTGTTCCCTACACAACCAAAACTATATCCTGAGGTATCCCACCTGATGTCCTGGTCCGCATGGACCCATGGATCATCTGTCGAATAACACATGCAGAAGACTCCTCTTTGTGCCATCATGCGGTGGGTCCCGCTGCTGATGGCGTCTCAGCGAGAAATCTCTTCACTAACTGGGCTCTCTCTAGAACACCCTCTTGCATCGGGATGTTGAGGGGAATCTTCGAAGCTCTGATCTAATGCCTCAGTCCCTGCTCAATGGTTCGGGCCCCGAAGAATGGATCTCATACAATGTCTTTGGAGTAGTGTGAGAGGTTGGTAAATCGTGCCGAGTACTGGTCTACTGACATGTTGCACTTCTGCAGTTGTAGAAACTATTTGATGTGCACCGCACAGAGGGTGGCTGGAACGAACATCGAGCGGAAGAGGATATTAATGTCCGCCCAAAGTAGAGATGCCTCATCGTGCACCTGGAGCATCAATCTCCACTATCAACTTACTGCTGCATGGAGGAGACTTGTCGAAAGGATCACCATGAGGTCTGCTAGTGTCCCTACAAATCTGAAGACACTGAAGACAGCCTCTATCAAATCCTTGGCTACCTGAGGATCCATCTCTCTGTGGATCCTTGGTGGCCTCTGACTTTGAAACTCATTCAAAGCTCTCAGAAGGCGTGCACTCTCCACCGCTGGGGCTGGTAGCATTGGTGGCTCGGCAGGTAGAGGTACTACCGGTTCCTACACTATAAAAGAGCCCTGCACCGAGGCCTCGCCACTCGATGGGATTCTATCCCGCACGTAAATAATAACCCTGGATGGCTACCTTCATGGGGCCATCATTAAAAAAAGGTGTGCCACAGTTAGTACAATATACCAAGTGAGCTGAAACAAAGTAATCACAAAGAAAACATTTGAAACACACATTCAATCAATGTTTTCATGCACTGAGTCAGAAATCAGAATTCAAGGTCCTGGTGTATGGATACGTCGGTCGCAGAACCAACACTGGACTCCCTGGACTGATAACCACATTTGATTACATTATACATTTTTTCTTCATAGATAATTAATTATCAGAGTCCTGAGTTCTGCAGTTGAATCGAATCCTCTGATACCAATTTGTCACGACCCGTCCTCGGGGCCCGTGTCGTGACTACCCCAAGCCCGCCTTCCATAGGCCAGGGGCTGGAAACCAGCACCAAAGCCACAAATCCCAAAAGATGGGAAGGCATTTCCTTTATGAAGTAACATACACAATAGAGTACGCAAGTGGAGTAATCACCAATTAAAATTGGGTACATTGTAAGTACTGAAATGTAAATGGGCCAGTTTACAAACCCAACTGAAGTTACAGTACAACTGAAAGGAAAGTACAACAGCAGTATGTAAAACAGCAACACCGAGTCGTTCTCCGGAAACCCCACCTAAAGGGTGGGTACAAATAGTCTCCTCAACTCCTCGGGTCCGGCAGCCCGCTCCGTGTACGTCTCGCCAAGTACTCCACCTCCAGGTACCGTCCAACTCCACAAGCCTCAACCTCGATCAGTGTTGTTTGTCGTCTGCATCCAACACAACATAGTGTAGAAATATACCATGCAAGGGTGAGTATACGATTCTCAGTAGGGACCCCGTGACCCCCGAAGGACTCTCATAATCCACAAAGGATAAACCACAAGGGAAAGATATAATCACGAAGTATCAAAAAATCTGCTTAGGTATATGCCCATACATATACCTAGGTCAATAGTCACAGTTTGTCTCCAACTCTCGAGCCCAAGAACAATCCAGTCCACACAGGAAACCACAACTTAGTCCACATAGGAAAGTAAGATAATCACATAAATTATAATGATTGAGAAACAAGACTCATCTCACACAGGTATACACTTCGTAAGGCGATAGAGATGATGAGATGTAGCCACTGATTCATCTAAGCTGTTATACCCACATAGGGTACAAGACCAGCTCAGCTGTCGGACCCACAAAGGATACATGACCAGCTACTATGTCGGACCCACACAGGATACAAGTACAGAGGTCAATACTCTCAGACCCACATTGGATACAAGAACAATAGTCATCACCATCGAACCCACTGATGATTCCAGTACGGTCGTCATCACTGCCGAACCCACGGAGGATCCAAGTACATTCGTCGTCGCAGCCGAAACCACGGAGGATCCAAGTACATTCGTCCTCACTACTGAACCCACGGAGGATCCAAGTGCAATCGTCATCATCGCAGTCACAACTAGCTCTAGGGTTTCCGCTCACAGTATGCTCGATTCCGGTAGGGTCTGCTCCTCCTGCAAAAGAGAGTCGATATATCAACTGTCACGAATTACAGAGTTAATGTATCCCAAATTTCCGTCTCATCAAATGAATCCCAATGCGACAGACGGTGCGTCAATTAGACGCCCAGTCTGAGAGTTATTTGATTTTCCGTCACAGGGGCCCGATTGGTTTTTAAGTTAAAAACAAACCTGACCATACTCCAGCTACGTCCAAACCTAAAACGGATAAGTCAAAAGGACAGTCTCAAAAAAAGGATCCCCACAAAATTGACAATACGACAATCGGATTCCCGGTCCTTAAGATATAAGTGTTTTCTCTCAAAGGGCCCGGTTGGTTTCTAGTTCGAACCAATATCACTGTACTCGAACTTTAACGAAACCTTGAGTGTAATATATCGAAACGACCGTCTCAATCGAAGGATTCCTACACCACTGACGGTGTGTCTAACGGAGGACCGTAGATCATGTTATATGAAAAGGACCAAAAATTGTCCGAAGTGGGGGGTATGGGCCCGTTCCTACCCAGGCCTACCCCCCTGGGTCGGCCCGAACTGGGGAGACCCGACCCGAGTCCGGGTCAGGCCCGGGAGGGCGCAGCCCCGCCTGGGTGAGCGGGGCCTAGCCCGACGGGGGGCGGTTCGGCCTGGTCCACACGACATGCCTCGACCCGGCCGGTGGGTGCGCCGGCTCGGCCTGCGGGCCGAGCAGGGGGGACGCGGTCCCCCCATTGTGTTTCGCGGATGCGAAGACCGACACCGCTTCTCCCATGGATCCTGCACGACCACGGGATCCCATGCCTTGCTACCGCGGCTTTAGCGGCGGCATGCTCCTTTCGGCGGCACCCCGGTCCGACACCTCCTCCTACCGCCGACGCCGCCAGAGATTTCTGCTGGCCACCAGAGTCATTTCGGTGGTCCGATTTTGCTCATGTCTGCGCCTGCGGTCGTCTCGGGACCCGTACATCGCTGCGAAGGCCTCCAATAAAAATTTCGGTCCCGCTTCATTATTTCCAATTGAACTACACATCAAGAAAAAACGGCGGTGGGTTCAGACTTGTTCGTTAGTCTATACCCACCGCGTTAGTGGTTATAAAATCACCAACAATAAAGCACGCCATGCCGAGGGTATAAAAATAACATGAAGAAATTTATACAAAATACCCTACCACAACAGAAGATGTCGGATGTTGGTTTCACGGGGAAAATGATCGTAGACGTCGTTGAAGCACGCCGAGGAGAAAGTGGCATCTCCACTCTTGTTGTGGAGAAGAGAAAGGGTAGCACGTCATCGACCTTTGAAGAACCTGCGTTCTTCGCCATTCTTCATCGGAGGACGGCGTTCTTCGTCAGAGTCCGACATTCTTCAAAAGCCCCAAATCTATCATGCACAATGATGTTCTCCTCCTTAATAAAATAATAGGTTCCAACTATTATTTTATTATACATGAAAAAAAACTCTCCCAAATTAAATCACCATATTAAATAAAATGTGAGGACACTTAATTGGGGAATGGAGAGGGGAGGTCCCTATGAAGAGTACGTGTATGCAAATAATTAAAAGGATGAAAGTGGATGGTTCCTCATTAAATTATGGGTTGACATAATTTAATGAAGAGATTGACATTTAATGTAGGTTTTCCAAAATAATGAGGGGGTGTTAAAGAGATTAGAGGGAATTAAATGGTGGGGATCGTGTGGGCCCCACCTCTCTAACCACCTCACATGGGTAATTAAGTGGCTATGGGACCCACCCTTAACTACCCATGGGAGGGAATAACCTCCTTTAGAAATAAAAATCGTTTCGACAAGTTTTATTTAAATCTTAAGAAAACCCCCAAAAATTATCTCCTCTTCCTTTGTGAACGCAACTACGGTAAGTGTCCCCTTAATAAATTACTGGCACTGCGAGCTCATTGGTTCCCTCGAATTTTAATTCCATGCTCTGGTTCAAAAGTTAGAAAAAAATGCTCA
Organism: Viscum album; assembly: GCA_963277665.1. NCBI lineage: Eukaryota > Viridiplantae > Streptophyta > Magnoliopsida > Santalales > Viscaceae > Viscum > Viscum album. The sequence continues at coordinate 2,029,027,519 of OY728120.1, read as the reverse complement.
TTCTTTCACTGAATGCACACGAGATAAACTTCGGAAATTGATTTTGGGCACACCGGGCCTTGGAATCAAGTGCCTTCAGAAGCCACAGACTTGTAAAATTACAAAGTATTTGAAAAAAAATTCCTTGAAATTTCCGAATCATTACAATTTTTATAATATATGTAATGATCATTAATTTCTATATTCAGGACTCTATGTTGATTTGAATATTTTATCGCAATCTTAAATGATCATTTCAAAATAATTTTTTTCTTTTCAAATTAAAAGGAATTTTAAATAATTAATTTCTATATAAGAAGAATGTATATTTTATTGAATAAGTATATTCATGTGACCTATAAATATTATTTTCCTTAAAAAAAATTCCATTTAATGTTACTTATGTTCTAATGGGTATATTATTCAAATATCCAATTCTGATGATTTTTCTAAATAAATTATTTTTATAATGGATTGATACATTTAATTTTATTCCCACGAGTTCGGTTATGAAGAAATGATTATAAAATCCACTTTTATTTGGTTATGATTTGATGAATGATGTTTGTTATTTTTGAACACATATTTATGATTTTCATAATGTGTAGTGTTTGACTAATATCTCTCTACAATGATTGGGTAATGATTAATATCTCATATGATAATTATTGAAACTTGTTGATAAGCATAATCCACTATGACATATTGGGATCCCTGATCCACTATAGTATGTTGGGTAATCTCAATCCATTAAAAGGAAAGGACTAACAGTTTGAATGTTGGGAAATTTGATCGAGTAGGTGTTATCCACATGAAGTTCCCTTTTATGTCTTTGAAATTCACCCTCATTTTTTGGGAATGATATTACAGGTTTATGAGTCTCCAAAAAAATAAAAATCTTATTATTATGTTTTGATTTCATTTTCCATTATTATGATATCTACGTTATTAATATCTTATCAATTTCAATTTTTTATTCAATGAATCATGAATATGGTAGTTGATATTAAGGTTATGATTCAATAAATTTAGTATCATATTCTCCTACACTTATGCACCTGAAAATTTTTATATTCCTCCATTTCATACAATTAATGTGAATCTGAGGCAATATTTCTATATAAGTTTTCTGTTTCCATGAAATAATGATATGATTTAGGTAGGGGTAATAAAGGGTATAAGAATTTTGGGACACATTTAATATATTTAACCGGATTACGTGTTTTTATTCCAAGTATCATAGGCTTTAAAAAAATATGGCCATTGGGTGCGTCATTACATTATGTTTGAAATGTTATAAAAAAATATCTAATATCCATTCATGAAAAGAATGGGTAATTATTGTTGGAATAATAGCTAAGTATCATTCATCCTATGGAAACAGTGATGAGAAATCATTATTGATATCCATAGGTATATTTCTAAGGATATTACTATGGATGTCTCTAAGGATAAATCTATGTATATGTTAAAATCCAATACATTTAATAATAATCATTAATAATCTAGTATTAAATATATGATGTCAAATATAAAATTATTACATGTAATTTTCCATGACTATGGGGTTCTAGAAAATTTATTGTTGTTCCTCACACTATGGATTCTCAAATTTTAAAATGAGTTGAACCTTATTGAACCCTGATAATGAAAAATGACATGAGAAATTAAACGATTGTCTTCTTGTCTAGATGGATGATTTGAGGAATACCAGAAAATATTATTGTAATACTAACACTACTTTCTCATGATAAGAAAAATTCTTAAATAATATATGATAATATGAGGGATCAAATTTTTTGAGACCATCATGATTCATTTTCGTCCTTCTTTAAGTGAATCTTCTAACCCTCTAGTGGCATTTATAAGGATCTGTACCACTGAAAAAGATATTCTTGATTGTCCAAATATTTGAACATGTAAAATTCATTAGGTATTTCGGTCATTCGAAAGATGAGGAAGATAAATGGTGGAATATTATCAAGAAAACACAAAAATGTGATGAAATTGACACCATGTAATGTTATTATTTCATGAAACTGTATTTAATTAAGTACATTCTTTCTAATATACACAATAAAATTGAAAACTAATTCCTTGGGTTATTTTTAAAGGAGGATAAAATCAATTATATGTTATGAAAATAATTTTAGAAGACATGAAAGCTATGATTCTCGAATTATCATCCATCATAAAATTATGGTTGATCAATTTTTATGGGGCATAAAATAATGTATCTAAAGGTATTTTTCCATAAGGGACAGTAGTAGTGATGAGAAAACCATCTGATGTTACATCAAGGAGGAAATAGAAGTTGGAGTTACATATAAATAACATGTCTTTGACAAGAAAATGAAGATAAATATTATATAAAAATATAGAAAACATAGATAAAAGGAGTTTATACTTCCTTTTTATTCATAGTGTAGGCAGAAGCATATTAGATATTTTCCTGAGGGGACTGGTAAATGATTCATGTCTGGAAATGTAGTTTATATGGAAAATAAAAGCATATATAATGTGTAAAATTATATATTTAATTAAATAGATAGAGGGATATAGATAATGGACAAACAAACATCAATGCATGATGTGTATGGAAAATGGGAATTATGAAAACCAGATTCCAAATCCATGGGATAGTGTTGACGACTGACTTTAGAATCCTTGTAAATCAAATTATAAAGGGATGACTACTTATATAACAATAAGGGATGTGGAGTATGAAAACCATGTGGTGGAAGGATTGTGTTTTTTTCAAATGGAATTCAAGAATAATATTGTAAAACTACATTTATGTGATTATGGAATAATAAAACGTCTATGAATTGGTCAATTTTAGTTTTTCCATAATGATTTATGAGCATAAACTAAATGGAACCTTTCACAATGAAACTTTATTGGGGTTGTAATGATATATATTTAGAAAACACAATATTATGGGAAGGATAACCCTTAATATATATCTGATGTTGGGATAATGAAACATATTGATTGTCAGTTGTGAAAATGTATAATGGATATTATTTATCAAAATGGGGATGAAAATAAAAAAAAGTTGGTTTGTGATATCATGGATTGTTGTCTATACTTTCTGAGATTTATGTTATGGGGAAAGAGTTATATTTTTGAATTCATGAAACATTTCATTACGATTATATTTTAATTTAAGTTGTTACCATGTATTAAGAGAATTGATTTTTAACTTATTCACATGTTTGGTATGTTAAATACAAAAGATATATTATGATATATGCCGGATCAATGAAAATTAGTTTCTGAGATATTAGTGATCTTATGTCTAATATTGATTGAATTACATCTTTCAAAAGGGAAATAAGGATAAATTGTTTAGAATAGATAATGTCAAAAATGAGAATATGTGTTAATGATTAATTTATTTCCCTACCATATTATGATTTATTCATATTGGATACTATGTTCATTTAATTTTTTATTGAAACAATATTTATAAGGAATGACTTCTCATCCTCTTTTTGTATCTTATGAGATAGTAGTTCTGTATGTATTAAAATTTTAACATCATTTCATAGATTAAGTAATGGAGCATATATTGATCAAGGAACGACAAAAGATTTTGATTTTACTTATGATAGGATATATAGTATGTATTTATTCTCAATTGATTTTGAAATAAAATTTTATCATATTATCAACATTTCTGATGATAGGAATGACCATTTTTATAATTATTTTGTCAATGGTTTTGTAGTAATTAACCATATAATGGCCATATTCTATATCATTATCCATCAAAACTAGATAGTTACTTTTTTTTAAAGTTCCATGTTTTCACATTACACCTTTGCTATTCTATCTCTAAACCTAGTTAAAAATTACATTGAAAAACCATTATGTTTCCATATTCCTTTGTTGTTTTTGTATTCATTTTTATGATGTGGTATCAATGATGTATCTTTTTTGTATTTATGATTTTATAAATATGAAAAATATTAACGGGGAAATTTATTTGAGGGGGGGGGGGGTTGAATGTAACAACATAAGATATTTATGAAATATATTTTCCAAACTAAATTGATATCTTTGATATATTTCATTAGACGCAACAACAACTTATATTTCATTTTGCAAAAAATTGATTCTTTGACCAGTCATTTAATTATTATTATTATTTTAACAAGAAAATTATATACAAGTCCTTAAAATGTATGATTATAACAACATTAATTTAATTATGAAATTATATTTTAAGCATAATTCATTGACTAAATAATTATAAATGAATGTAAATCTTTTTAAAAAGTAGATATGTTTTCATGGAAAAATTATTTAAATATGAGCAACTGTATTTTATAACAATAAAAAAACAAACAACCCTTATATAAAATTATTAATGATATATATATATATATAATATTCAATAAAATTAGTATGATTCATCTTGTTTTTTTAGAGATACTAAAAAATCAAGGTTTTCACATCATATAATTCAGTTTCTAAAATAGAATTTTTTCACCTTTTGATGACACCATTTTTTTAAATATTATTTCTTATTGTATTAATAATTCTTCCACTATAATAGTATAGTGTTTGTGAAATAGCCCTGAGTAGGAATTACATATACCTAGAAGGACATATCCAATAACAACATACAATATTCTGAATATGTTATAAATTAGTTAAAAAATAGTATGATATAAAAAATCAACTAACTATTTAAAATATGAATCATGCATGAGAGAAAATAATACAACATGTGTGGTCCCAACTCCCCAAAATAATGGATTACAACCATACTATGTAGGAAATCATTGAGACCATAAAGGGAGCATGAAGAGCTAATCAATTTGAATCATTGAATTTATGGAGTCTAATATGATTAAAAGAATGTAAAATTTATGACTATTCCATCCCATGAATTTCAGCAATGTGGTGCATCCAAAGGTCAATAATTATAATGTTGTTCTAGTAGAACACTAGGTGACTCTGGGAAACTAAAATATTCCAATAATGATTTATCTAAATTTCTTATTCAACTTATATTAGTATCTAAATATTCTCACAAAAAAAATATAGTTCTAAGTATGTGATATCGATATACAACCACAACATCCAAACATACTGTAAACCCCTACGGTGTTGATGTAACATCCCAGAAAAAAAAGAATTTAATAATTTTATATTTATTATTATTTTCCAAGGAAATCTTAATTTTATTTAAAATTGGATCCTATGTTGGATGGAATACATGATACGCAAGAATAGGGTTCATTGAAAACATGTGTTTCACACAACGTTGAGTCATAATGAAAAATAATATTATTATTTTATTTTATGTTATAGATAACTATTAGTCTTTGTATTGGAGAGAATTAATAAAAATAACTATAATAATATTATAAATAAGTTTTTTAAATTTTTTAACATTTATCCAACAAATTTTATAAGCATAAAATAAGAAAGAATCTAATTTTAATTATAAATACTCTAATAATAATTAAAAGGACGTTTTGTCGCATTTTGATTGATTTTTTTTTTCAAATATAGATATAGACACTTTTATATATTCTATTTAACAATATAAAATTCATCTTTACGATCGGGACTTAAAAATTTACTTTGGCTAAATTGTTGGTATTTTTCTGATAAATTTCATTTTTTAATGAATAATGAAAAAAATGTATCTCAATTCAAAACTTCCATTTATATAATTTATTTATAATTATATATTATATATTTAATTGCATTTAAAGTTTAATGATATTATATTTTTACTATTTAATCTATTTCTATTCGTTTTAATTAATTTCACATTGAAATTTGACATAAATAAGTGATAATCTTTTGATAGTTATTATTTCTTAAAAACACGCATTTTGTTCTGACAATAGAAATTATGTTGAAATTAATTTCTACCACTTATGTGTTTTTAATTTTGAAAAATGGACTCCATACTTGGAATTTTGAGGTCCATATTTTCTTAATAGGAAAAATTTATTTTTAAACATTATGAAAAATTACTTAATTAAAAAATTTATTTACCATGGTTAAAGGGTAAATCTTGTTAATAAGGGTAAAAAATATTTTTATAATAATATTAAATTGTCCTTACATGTGTCCTAATTCTATTGGAAGATACATGACCGACCCTGGTCATTCTTGGGTCTGTTTTGGGACCCCATGGAAGCACTAGGGTGTGATTATGAAACTATATATTATTTAATTTAAAGTAAAGACAAAAAATGACATAAAATTGTGTCTATTAGAGATTCATTTTTAACATGGGGTTATATATGTTATATTTTATACTATAAATATTAATTTGAAATCTAAAAAGATTTACTAGATCATGATATATTTTATTATAATTTTTTGACATCAAAAATATAAAAATATTGATGACACAATAATGATGCAGTGTTTAGCTCATTATTAAATGATTTAAATAAATAAGATTATAAAGAATTAAAAAATATCCCAAAATAGTCCAATTCTTATTAGATGATTTTATTTCGAACATGTGTCATCTTATATTCTATAGTAATGTGTTTTTGTCATTTCGAAACTGAAAATAATTATATAATAAAATAATATTTTCAAACTTTTCTAAAGCGACCCTCCTCCCCCTTATAAAAGGACACCACATCTAACCCATTCATAACACTCCTAAAGAAACTTGGATCATCAAAAAACTTCCCAATTAAGCTCCCTACATACCTATCCTTATCCTAGAAGCCTTACACTAGGCAGAAGGAAAATCAAGTAAACCTTTTCGTTCCAACCAATGGGAGATAAATGATATAATTCTAATATCTTCTCTTACGTTATTTTGTTTTATTTTACTTCTCCAACCCCATAATATATTTTTATTGATTTTTTTAAAAAAACACCAGTATAATAAATATATTATATATTTTTTACATGAATTCAGACTACACATACTCACACATCCATCTAATGGGTAAAGAACACATTGTTTCTGTGGACGGCGAAGAACTCCCACATGAAACAATGAATGTTTAATCATCTCCTACAACAAATTATGGTGTCCATTTACTGGGAACTGTATGTATATGTGATATTTATTATATTTATATTATTTTTGTTCTTCTGTATTTTTAATTTACATACTACCTTTATGATTTCAATAGTGGGTAAATAAAATAATTTCATTTGAGAAAATGCAGACTACTGCCACCTCAAGATGATATGATTCGTTCAAGGCATACATAGAACATATAAATGATGGATTTAATGAAATTATGTAACATATATATCATGTTTTATTATAATATAATTATAATATATGTATTTATCATTATTTTTTCATTCCATTAAATATAAATAAGAAATGAATGTAGCATTCATGCATTCGTAAGGCTTACAGTCTTCATGAATGGTGCATTTCATTTCATATCTCAACTGTTATGTAATATTATAATAACATAAATATTCATGATATATATGATATATATAATATCTAAATCTGGAATAACATTCTGGAGATAATAAATTTTTTACCACATGAACAACATGTAATTATAAGCAGTTCATTTTTTACTCATGTACCAAATATCGTCAAAATGATTGTTATTCACTTAAATGATTGCATTATGTTTATAACATAATATTAATTGATATAAAAGGAATAATAAACTTAAAAAATGTTCTTCAGAAAATATAAATTAAAATTATTTCATTATTTAAGAGATTAAATAACAAATGGGTCATGTTTGACAAGAGGAATGAAATTTCATATCTGACTTTTAATTCCGCATGATTTCAATTGTTCGCCTCTTATTTTATTCATGAGGTGTATCATGTACTACCATTTAATGTATATTATCGTGATTATTTTTATATTCAGGGTAATATATGATTTATTTGGTAGTTATTAACTTTTTTCATACGAATCGATTGATTGCGTTGTGGTATGGTGTTTTCATATCACTTTTTATTCTCGTGAGATTAATGCCATATTTTCCACTATTTCATTTTGTTTTGTGTATGAAATGAACATGATTGTATTAATTGAGTAATATACATAAATTTATGGGTATTTAGCCTCACTCATTAGAGACTGAATTCATAGAAATTATAATTTACCAAATCAACTCATTTAAAAGTAATTCATTTACAAAATCCAAAAACTGACATCATTTTAATCCATTTTTCAAAATAAAAAAACCATTCTCTACAATATAAACCCATTTAGTTATTATAAAATATCATAATTTCGTTAAATTTTTTTTAAAAATTAAACTCGTAATTAAACTATTATTGATAGAGGAAAGATATATAACAAAATTAATTTCTTTCAATTCCCATAAGATAAACCACAGATGTTGACAAAACGTTTCATCAAGAAGTTTCATGATAAACTTATGTACCCATAGACTCTAGTTACATCATGCTCAGTTTAAGAATGTTTAGAAATATAGTTTAAATATCATCATTTTATTCACCAAAGATAATATCTCATTACTAAAATCCTAAATATTTACTAATAAAATTTATATCCCAAGGATCAAATAAGATGATATAATTTTTCCTAAATGAATGATTGAAAAACTAGAAATATAGAATTTTTAACATGTCATCCTTCTTCAATGGCCTAAGAAGAGGCAATGATTCTACTACGCCTTTGGATAAATTTGAAAGACACTAAAGTCTGGAAAAATTAACGGGTCTTGAAGATGTTTTTGGGGTAAAATGTTTCCCTTTAAATGATAAAACATCAATACAACATAAACAGTCACCACCAAAACCTATATTTCATTCTATATTATAAAATAATCCCAAAAATTAACCAAAAAATTGAACCACATTATAGTGTATATGGAAAACATAACACATACCCCAAGAGAACCAAAATACCAATAAAATATTAAATCCCAGGTGATATGAATCGTAATCACCCAACTATTTACATAAAAAAATGCACATTCCATTCATATAGAATCAATATGAATTACTGAATAAATGTCAAAAATTTCATTTATATATTCATTAATAGAAGAAATAATAAAATTTATAATAATTCCATTATAGGGGGTGTGTTGAAATTCTATAATATCACTCTAATGACTTCCCAATTCACACAACTAGGATGAAACATCATAGAAAAAATCATATAAATTATTTTAAAAGCAGAAAAAAATATTATAGCAGGATAAAAAAAATTAATTAAAAAATATTCATAAATAAAACCATTCTCATTTATTTGGAACACCAATAACTATGTATTCACAAACACAATCACAAACCATGCATTCCTAGTTGATAGTTACATATTAATGTGAGGTCTCTCTTTGATCAACTAATTCATTATATGTTTATTATCACTGAGATCATCAATTGTACTCTCCCCTTCCATCGGGATGCATTAATTAATGTACTCAAACTAAACATGTATTTTAAAAAAATTCCATAAAAATTTCAAATAATCCATTCTATTATTTAATCATTTCAAAACACACTTCTCATGCATTAAAAACCAAACCATAATTTTAACATCATCATCTTAAAATTATAAAAAAAATAATGTTTAACTAATTTTTATTTATTTACAAAAATTATAATATAATAACCAAAATGATATTTCAATCAATAATCACAAAATTATTTCCAAAAAATTCACAGAAAATTAATATAAAAAACAAAACAATCGTGTTCTATGTCATGTAGAGATAAGAGAGTGGACCCATGTCTCTCGAAAGTTGGTTAAAACAAGTAGAAACAAAATAATTCACTAGATCATCGATTTGATATTCTATCCTTAAATCTATGAAATAATAAATAATATCTTCTGAATTGAATGAAAATATCTATCAACCCGTGGCAGAAAATGAAATTAGGATTTTGAGATAATATGTTATTATAGGAGGTTATGTGATGAAATTCATGTTAAAAATATATTATTAGGGTTTCAAACTATATATTTCATAGTTAGGACATGTGGTTTGGAAAACTGTGCATTTACTATGTAAGGTTACCATCATAATCCATCCCATAAAATGTTTTTCAATTAATGATATAAAAAACATGTAGAATCTATGCTTTAAAATCTATTTAAATAGGCAAAATTTCACCAAATAATTTACATTCTTTATCAAAACCATTTACAAACCATGTGTCTTCCCAATGATCACTATAATGCATTACACAGTTTCCATGATAATGTGAAAAAATTATACTATCCATGAAAAAAGCATACAACTATATAAAAGCCTCCAAAACATGAAAAAACACATCATAACCTCCTAAAAAAAGCCTGAAAATTATAATTAATGAATATGTATATATATTGTGTCTTGTACATTAATTTTGGGGTTGAATAATTATATTTCGCTATATAATTCTTATATTGATGATTAAGATATAGATATCACAATTCATATAATAATAATCAAATGGTTTCCTACTAGTGAAAATATTACTATGAACAACCTATGGAAATTTAGTTCATTATAGGAGTCTTAATTCCAAATCATGATGATTATTCAACTGAAATGGTTATGATAAAAACAAATATTGGATAAATTCTAATTTTGAATTAATATGGAGATGTAATTTGAGAATTGTTTTGTAGTCTTACATATGATAGAGAAGTATTTTTTCCAATAGAAATCATACAAAATAACATTATAAAATCATGTACTCCTAGTAAATGTTCCTAAATAATTACAATAACTATATATGACTCTCTGAGATAATTAGGATACGGTTTTTATATTTACCTATGATTTATTATGCAGTGAAACATTTCTATTTTTTCTGAAGAAGGATGAATATATGTGTCTCGGTATTTATTTTCATGATGTTGAAATGATCATGAGAGATAACATGGATAACACACATCGTATTAATATAATGATTTATCAAATGTGGGTCTCAGTCAAATCCAAAATTATATGCATATTTTGTAGTAATAATCAATTATTGGTGAATAAATTGTATATAAATTAGGAATAAAATTATAAAATATAAAAAAAACTATGATCACATTATGATGACAATAAAATTTAAATTCTCATCATCAATATTCATAGAAATTTTGGATAATATCATTACATATTAACATTAGAAATTTATAGTTACCCTATTTTCAAATATTCACATATATTCTAATAAAACGAAGATAATGATGATGATGATATTATTATTATGAGGACAATTATAAATGGGAAACTGTATTCAATATATACAGAATATGGATTCAGTATATAAAAAAGGAAATTAATAGTTCATTTTTGACAAAAAATGGTATATCTATAAAAACCAAAAAATATGGATGTGATTGATGAATTTCACATCATACTACTAAAACCAATATCAATAGTTTTTGGTGATTGGATGGTCATTATCGATGGTTTGTGAGAAATTTATCATGATTATTAAATACACTAATCACTTTAACATTCAAAGGTGTCAGTTTCCATGGAATAATTATTGACAGTAAAATTTCATAGATGTTTATATGTGGTTTTCACTACCACTATATATACACTATATAAAAGTTTAAACAGTTTTGTGAAAGACATTAATAAAAAATGTTATTTTGGTATATTATTCCTCACATCAATTAAGAGTGAACGAGAAAAATTACGTGATTCATGATCTAGATCTAGAATTTATAATAATTATATTATTAATATAGTGGAATTATATATATAGTCAAAATTTTGATATCAAGAATTATTTATTATTAGAAAATATAATTTGGGTGATTTTAGAGTATATATCTCAATCAATGGTCTCACAATTTTTTTGGGTTTAATTCTTTGATATTAGTTAAATAATAAATATTATGCAAATAGATGTACGTAAATGACATAAGATCACCTTAGATATAACTGTAGGTCTTCTTAGAACCTATCGTCTCCATAATTCCATTTATGGTGTAATTAAACTGTATAGTAATATTTATCTTTTCATTATTATTTTTGTATATTTCTTCTTCGGACAACTTTTCATGATATACATAAAGGAAGAGGAAAGGATACATGGAGAACCACATTCCATTATATTTGATTTATATTTTAACATTACATTGATGTTATAGAGAAGAATTTAAAAAATTTGAATATATAGTTGTGAGTTCTTACTACTTATCATCATCGAATAATGGATCAACATAAAAGGACAATTAAAACAACATAAAATATATAGAGATATTGATCAATGATTTTCAATGGATTTTTGCAATTAAATATTTTTTCAAATAGAGCTCAAACAACAATATTATAAGATATATTGTTCTGATGGGTCTATATTAGGCATTATAATTGATATATATAAAACAATATATTTTGGATGAATATAGATAGATTTTGTTTATAATAATAGTTGATTATCAGGATATTCTATACATGATTTAATCCACTAATATACATATCAATGAATAAAAACTCTGACGCTAGAGATATAGTGATAATTTTCAGAAGGGTTAGGAGATTGAAGTTTGTTACAAGGTATTCCTTTTAAAATCACAATGTAATATGGATGTGGTATTCTAGAATAATGGAAATAGAACCGATATAAGAATTTTCCTTTTTAAAATACTCATTTTTGTGGATTTTAACATAATGAGATTTTGGAATATATATTTTTCTATAGGATAGACTATTTTCAATAAATTGCTCCACACAACACACCAAATATGAATATCGATGAAAAGTTAGATGAATAATATCAAGATCATTATGTAAAATATAATTTATCTAATAGATAGTTATATATTACATGAATAATATATCTGATTTTCAATAGATAAATAATTAAAATAATATAATATGAAAAATATTATATATATATATATATATTGAAATATATTATATTTTAATGTAAAAAATCATATTTACGAATTTAAAAAATATTATGAAATAATATATAAATATTCATTAAAATAGGAATTGATATGAAAACATTTCAAAAAATACTTAATGATTTAATGATTTTTTTACAATTAATAGATGATAATAATTTATCATTTATTTTAATTAAATGTTAATTTTTTATGCGTTAAAATATTAAATTTATGATCTTTAAATCATCATTGAAATTATCATGATATAATTATTTTGAGATACATTTTTAGGATTTTTTTAATTAATTCTTCTTCATTTGAAAGGTAAAAGACAATGTTTTTATTAAAACCACAATATTTATGACTATATAGTGAAGAAAATGTTACTATATAAATGTAAATATATTAGGATAAGAAAATAATTTATTGTGTCAAATAATAAAATTTAAAAATACATTAATTACCCATGTTTATCATTATGACAATTAAAAAACAATTTTCAAATAATAACTATTTTTACCCTTTCTATTTTAATTAATTATCCCCCAGCTGATGTTAGAATTTTGATTTCCATTGAAAAGAATAGCAATTATTTCATTAATAATAATACTGTTTAGATAATTAAGTGAAAAAACATTCATTATATTATCATAAATATTTCTTTGCAGTTAAAAATACCATGTTTCTAAAAAATGTTTTTAAGTGCTACACACAGTAATGATACAAATAATTAGTATTACATTAATAAATTTAATTTCAATAGATGTATTTTATATAAGTATTTATTACTTATTAATTCATTAAAAATTCCATTTTTTATCATTTTAATTAAATTACAATCTTAATAATTAGTTACAATGTTAGAAAGGAAAAAAATGGAAAAAGTAATAAATGTAAGTATAAAAAATTTAAAATAATATTTAAAACGCATTTTTTTCTTATGTTTTAATTTTAAACTGCTTTTGTTTGATTTTTTTTTCATTTTTGGATCCATTTTAACTATTAATAAGTAGTTTAAAATTTATATATTTCAAACCCCCCACCACAATATGATTGCAGCCCCCACCACCCCATTACTCATTACCTCAAATTCCAGTTAGATTAAAAAAAATCTAGAAAAATAACACCACAACTCACCAATAATATTATTAAAGGGTATGGTATTCTAAAAATTCCACCCCATAATGAATTATCAATAAATTTTTTGATTAGTTTAATGTAATTTGGTAAATATTAATAATTTTTCATTTACCATTTCACTTATATTCATTATTATTCCACCTCATTATGTAATCCTTTAAAAAATATTTTATACTAAAAATGAAATATATATATATATATATGTATATTGAAATTTTATTATGAATATTACATAATAATTAAAAACAATTTACCTTTTATATATAAAAATTAAAATAAAATTTGTGTTACATGAATATAACACCTTTAAAAGAATCATGATCCATTTTTCAAAAACATCATACAATTGTGGATAAAAGGTTGTATTTAATAATTAAATATTATATTGAAATAATTATTAATGTTATGAATATATAAACCAAATCTGACCACATTTACATTCTATGTAAATGTGTCCATCACTATTGTGTTCATATAGACTACAACCTCCAAAAAAATGACATATATATTTTTTCATATTGTATTTTGTTCATTATTAAAATAACATAAAATATGATTCATGAATTTAAAATTATATAAATAATTTCATCAATTGTTTTTATTATTAATATTATATTAAAATAACTCTATTTATTAAACCACAACACCAATAAATCACATCTTGTTATATTTTGGGATCTATTTAACATCCAACATGAAATATGATATAAAAATATAAAATGGATGATTATAAAAAAATATCTATGTGATATATAAGATACCATTATTTTATTTTTTTACTTTATAATTTTAGAAATGTTATACTAATATTTAACTAATTATTGAAGCTCTTTTTTCATTTTAAATTATTGAAAGAAGATCGTATCCCATATAATCATCAGGAATAATTATGACAATTCGTATGAAATGGAATTAAAACTGTATAAATCATTAAATATTATTTAATAATAAATATTTTCATATTGGTATTTTTATAATAGGATCAATAAATAAATAGTAATTTCTCAATTAGAATACTAGTACAAAATAAACAATATAAACTAATGACTTTTTATGATGAAAATAATATACATAAAATGAACATAAAAGACTAAAAATAATGTTTATAGATTGAAAGTTGTTCAAATAAGCTTCAATAATAGGTGATTGATATAATTATTTTTTTATATATTATTTCATTGATTCTTTAGCTAAGACGATTTTATGGTGAGGGTGTTTTATCTAAAATTTACATTATTGGCCACATGTTTTTCATATACACAAAATCTCTTATAAGTTGTATGTATAAATAATTTTGGATATATGATATTATAAAGTTTATTTTATTAATTGGATTAAATGTATTATTTCATTATCTACATTTCTATTTGTTTCCATTGAAATTTCTATTAATTAATATTTTGTTTTCATGACTGAACACATTTCATTAGTAATAATTATTCATTATTTACTATAGTTTTAGAGGACTATTTAATTTTACTCCTTTTCTTCCACATCCATATTTACTCTTCTTGATAATTTCCAAATTTATTATTTTTAAATAAAAAAGGATTTATTTATATTAAAATTAATATTTCTCATTTTATTTTTTTAAATTAATTAATTATCCCTATATTTATGATTTTTTTGTAATGTCAATTTATAAATAATACAATGGATTTCACATCAGTTTAATATTTTTATCTTAAACTCCACATTACCTATGTAAACCATTAAGACTTTTTTAAAGTACGAGAGTTTAAATTTTTTTTATATAATGATCAAAAAATACTTTTCATGTTTCTTTTTGGAAGGGTTTTTTGAATGTAAAACCATATTTTATCACATCATGAAAATGTTATAAAATTTTATCTAAAATAACAATTTTTCCTTCCTTTTTCGTGTTTAATATATCTAAATCCAATGTAGTTATGTTTTATTAACAATAATAAATGTATCCCTATGAAAAAAATCTTTTTGGGTGATTATATATAGGTGTAAATTGATCTAATACCTAATTAGTGTTTATGTGATACAAATTCGAAATAATTTACACACAAATATTTCTATAGGTTGTTTATGATATGATAATTTATTTATTTAAAATTGAACTCATATGTATCGAAGATGATTGGTAAGGTCGTATATATCCAACAAATTCATTAATTGAGTTTTTATATATTTTGTGAAATTTATATTGGGCATCAACTGAAAACATGTTCCCTAGGATCACATTATTGATTGTAAATAAGATGTAGATTATGTATATTTACAAGATAGATAATATTACTAATTTGGACTAGCATGGTTCATTAAATTTACCATTGATCAAATTCAGTTATGAAGGTTCTAAATGATATGTTTCTTTATAATTATTATTATTTCCTAATTCTATATTTTATTCCTACTATTATTCCTCATGAATAATGATAAATATCATATGATTCAATGCACATTTTCTATGGATATTTTTGTTTAACTTGAGTTTATATGTCCTTTATTATGGATTATGAAGGAAACTTATATTTCCAGGTAAATTTTAAAAAGGTATTTATCACATAATAATGTTTTCTTATATTATTTTGATATAATTATTGGTGAAATGTTGATTAATTTTACACATTTAAAAACATTGGATCTCACCATTTTCTGATGCTTCCATTCAATTGGTCATGAAGATAAGTATAACTTATTTTATTTCTTTAAGGGAGATTAGTATGTATTAATTTTGGGTAAATATCATTTTTCTATAAAATAAATTATTTATATAGATACTCATCAAATACACTAAACCATCTATTCATGATCTTGGGATATTTTTGTGATATTTATTATACACGATATGAAAATAATGCATCATAAGGATATTTTTACCTTCATTTGTATCACATTGAATCAAATATAGTGTTTAATGTAATAATTTGTCTCCATACATAGGAGTAATTGTAAGGGGAAGCTCATTTGATATCATAGGAATGTGTAACTATTTCATGGCATAGTTTAGTTATTTTTGAGTAATAGGATAAATTAAATTTATTTAAACATGAATGGATATTTAAAAGGGATATGGATTTGTGTATGATAACAACCTAAAATTTTTATGTGGTTTTGAGATTGTGTATTTCTATAATTTGTATACTTTTCTATATAGTATAATGAAGATACATTTATGTAACTGATATACAAAAGTGTTATTGCCTTAAAAAATGTTGGTTTAATATCAACTCGATCATCACATGTTTCATGATGAATAGGACTTGAACTAGACCCCTATCCAGGAAATCCCAGTTATCATTATCTAGATGATGAATTCCTCTTTTTGAACCTATTTGAAGGACATAAATTTAATTTTTTGACATAATTTATAAATACATAGTTTAGTACATCTAGTTAGAAAATAACTATGATAACCCTTGGTAAATCTAATGCAGTTTTTGGTTGACACAATTTAATCATATTCTATACACAATTATCAGATATTTATAGCATGGTTACATAAGAGAACACATATTATGATTGTGTTTTAATATTTTTATGGTCCTTTAAAATATTTTTACTGGATATTGTTACAACCATTTCGGATTTATTTTATTTGTTTGTAAAATGATCATAAAAATGATATTGTAAATATATTGTTTAATATAATTAACACAATGTTTGATAGCTTATTCCATTGGTTAAAATGAACTAAAAATTCCATGAATATTTAAAACTATATTAATGAAAATTTATTGTAATAATAGAATATCTTATAAATAAAATTATAGTACTCAACAGATTTTACAAATATTTAGATGATAAATAATTAATATGATTTCATATACAAAATGAATGGTATTTCTAAAAAAATAGTATTACAATGTATGTTATAATTTAGCCTATTAATTTGTCAAATTTTTAATTATTAATATATATGATGTCATATATATTAATTCGTTAAATTTGAAATGGAAATTAACTACTGAAATATATTATGATTAAAAACATCAATTTTCAAAAAAAAAACATATAAGTGACATTAAAAATCATGGGTAATGATGTAAGAAGATGTCTAATAAGTAGACAATGTAGAATGATTTTGATAGCGATGTCAAAATACAAGAGCCATGAGTGGCTTTTGAGACCAAAAAAGGGTTCATGTGCATGAAGGGGATTTTATGTTACACTTGAATGGATCTGAGTCAGGCTTAGCCCTCATGTTAGTTCTTGATAATGGAGTCCAGGGCGTCCTGAACTCAAGAGTGGAGCAGCTTTACATTGGTTCTATATTTGAGGGGATGAAATTAATGTGACATTAAAAATCATTCAATGATTCAAGAGGTAAGTACCATATAAAGGGATATTCATGTATTCCTCATATTGTTTTATTATGTAGAGTATTATTCACCAAAAAACTAAACTATAGTCAGAACAAATCCCATGGAAAGGTTGTTGTGGTGAATGATGATGGTTTAAAACCTGTTCCTCCATATAAAGGAAAATGGGGAATGAATACTCATATCTAAATTCAACTATAGTTTCCAGGTCCCATGGTCCGTTAGACTAAGAATCAGATTGGGATGGTGATTATGATTCTTCATACTATGTCCATGATTATTGATCTCTTTTCTTCTTCATGGAGTGAGATATTGTATTCTTATATAACATTGTCCAACCTCACTTTTTCTTTCTTGTCTTCTTAATAAATAGGTATTTTCAATAAAATATTAGCCATGACTATATCATTATTAATGTATAACATAGAAAATATAAAACATTTTTCATAATAATTATTTTGGGAGTTAAATAATACAATTTTTAATAATATGTAAACTGCCATTAATGATTTAAAAATTATTCAAAAAATTTCTATTAAATTTTTTTGAATTGTTTTTCTTTTCATATAGTTTTTACTAGGTGAAATTTAGTAATTGTTTCATTTGAAAAAATGACAATCATTATGTTAAAATTTTAATAATTAATTTCATCTAATAATAAAAGATTGATATTTTTGATAAAAATTACTTTTAAACAAAATAAATAAACCTTTTAAATTGGGTTTTAATGTTTTACTTGCGATAATAAAAAATTTAAATTTCCAATTATATATATATCTTATTTTTCAAAATAATAATTATTTTTATTAATAATTACTTGAATATTTTTAATTATTCCCAATTTAGTAATATTAATTATTTTTAAATTAAATATGTAATAATTCGTTATCAAGATTAATATATTGTAAAAATGAAAACATAGTAGTAAAAGAAGTAAAAATATGGAAATAACATGTGTTCAAATGAGTCATTGAAGATTTTATGACCTCAAACATCCCACACTCCACTATTTTCAATTATTTTACCAATTATTCATTTTCAAAGTGATTTTAACATTTATTTTTTATTGAAAGCCAAATCTGCTCTATTATAAAAGTTTGCACCTCCACCCACCCTTCATCATACTCCATTCCAATTATATTCAACATAAATCATCCAAAATCGATCATAAAATCATTTATCCACTGCATTGTGGTTCATTTCCTCCCAAAATACCACGTTCGAATGATTTCATCATTTATTAAAATGTTTTTTTCAAATGAATTTGATAACAATTAATAATTATTCTTTTCCAATTTCAATTATTCACATTATTATTCCCCATCATTTAGTTATATGTTTTTAATTATAAAAAAATAATTAGTACTATTAATATATTATAAAATAATTATAATTAATAATTAATAATTAATTACACTTTCTATTTTACTGATAAAAACTAAAAATTTTCTTTTATTACTTAATTAATATCGCATCCTTGTGTGATGTGATCTGTTTTTGTTACTATCATAAAAGGTATAAGGTAGCTGCTGCCTTTTTACATTACATAATCATGAAATTTATTCAAAATCTCACTTCCATTAATAATGGTAATATTTAAAACGTTAGAGTTTTATAAAATTTAGATATAATAAATACATAACTTTCAACATTAATATAGATCAGATACAATAATAACAATATTCATTTCGTCAAAAATATAAAACATTAAAAATTAAATATGTTTTCTTATAAAAATAGCATAACATTTATATTTCCTTACATATCTATCATAAACCCCCTTATAACCAATGAAAATATTTTAATAACATGTGATAAGAACAAAAATCTTATTATGGGATATTAAAAAATTAAAAAATTAGTCCATGAATTTTTGAATCATATGAAATCATATTAAAAAAATAAAAAATTGTTACCCGTATAAACAAACATTGTGAAACATGACATTTCCATGAGATTTCAACAAAACATATAGAACATAAATATAACATTAATGGTTTCTTGTGTCAATAATTTTATATTCACATAACCCTCTTAGATATAATATAATTTGAAACCCTCAAAGCTGTGTAACAATTTGATTATCCATCATAGTTACACATGAAGTCACCATACGCCCAAACTCAAACAAACACAAACCCAATGAATTTTATGGATATATAGGACCCTCCATTATTATTAAATAATTCCCATGAATTATAAAAAAATCATACAACATGATTAATTAGATAAAAATATTTTGTTTGATTTTTGTAATATAGAATTTTAAAAGAGTTTATGAAATGAAATGTCACTTATAAATATCATATAATTGATGTGAGACATAATATAGTGGATGGAATATTTATATACACTATAAATAAACCGATTTCAACAAAATATGAACATAATTAATCATACAAAAAAATTTAATACCACATAAATAATGAAGTATAATGATAACCCAAAGAATGGAAATAAGATTTTAAATTCACTTACATTGAGGTTGTCTTAATTAATACATGATTAAACATCATGTATAATTGTAAAAAGAGTGTCTTTATTATTTTACAAAATCATTTAGATGTTTATAACAACTTATATAACCATTTTATAACAACGTTCACCATTTAATTATTATTATTTTATTACTTTAATTATTTCGTAGATGTTTTATATGATTTGCATTGATGATTTGTATTTGATTTTATTTTCATATCGGAAGGAAATTTTATAAGTGGAGTAAAATGGAATACATATTATTCCATAATATATAATTTTCCGTAAATAAATTGTTTTTATTATATATGATTACGAATCTTTAAAAATATCATTAATGATATTTTATTAGATTTTGTTTCGTAGTTCCTCAATAATCAAGAATTTCTTTAATCATATTATTTAATTTTTTTGATATAATTACACTATAGAGAATAAAATAGCTAAAAAAAATCGCATTAAATTC
This sequence comes from Viscum album, assembly GCA_963277665.1. Taxonomy (NCBI): domain Eukaryota; kingdom Viridiplantae; phylum Streptophyta; class Magnoliopsida; order Santalales; family Viscaceae; genus Viscum; species Viscum album. The sequence continues at coordinate 2,029,006,371 of OY728120.1, read as the reverse complement.
TATTTCATAATTTAAAAGGGTTTTATGATCAGATCTAAAATATATAATGGAAATTTCAAAGACATTGTCCTCAATTTTGGTAAATCGGCACATCATGGGTTGTGTTTTTATTTTTAGAAATATTCGGAGAGGACAGGAAGGAAGATGATTAATATTTTACATGAACACGATAAAATAAACAATATATATGATTTGGATATTTCATAATCCCTTGATACGTGAATGGAAATAGAGTATTACCATATAAAGGAATTTGAAATAAAATCACTTGAAAAATAAAGAGGATTCTTACAACTTGATCACATCTCATTGAGATATTCCTTAAAGCCTATGTTATTTATCTTTTGGTGAGTCCAGAATGTATTTGACGTGGGGAAAAACAACAGTGAGGGAATTTTGTATAACATAAGAAATTCCCAAGGCTTCATTTGTGTGATAGGAAGAGGGGAACGATAACGGTATTTACAGGGGAGGAGTGAATGGATTTTACATTAATTTTATCATAAATGTAATATTTTTTTCTATGATTATAAATAGTCGTCATTATTATAATATAATAGTAAATAGAATATGTTATTTTGAAATAAGTGGTCTCATATCATCCTTGATGTAAAAAATATTTTATTTAACTGTTAATTTTTATATACTGTATTTTACAATATTTCACCGATCATAAATAATTATTGAATTTTAGAAAAATACAAAAAATTATCCCTAACCTTTTTTCAACTTGAATAATTAAATAAATGAAATCCAATTTTGGAATATAATTTACTAATAAAATAATTTAAATATTATATAAAATCAGAATTTATTCATTAATAATTATTTTAAATCTATAACACATTTCATATCACGTTGAAAAATTAATCAAAATCTCATTATCTCATAACCTTATGAAAATAAAATAAAAATATGATTTAATATTCCCTAGGGTCATATTACTATTTATATTAATATACATACGGGCAAGAAACTATTCACCAAAAAATCTGTTTCTATTAGACTCCAAATAACAAACTGATCACAACAGTAGATGACCGTTTTTTTATATTCAAATCAGAGAAGCTGCAATTTTAAGTTTAATGTCTAGGTATAACTATCTAGTTAAAAATTGTTTCTGTCATTTCAATTTATTTTTTAAAAACCATTCAGTGTTAAATTTTCCCCACATTCTGGCAATTTTGTCCTCGTAATTTTATTTACTCATTCAAAAAATGTGGGTACATTTCCCTAATAGAATTTTTAGACTCCCATGTTTCCTCTTCAACTGCATTGTTTCCATAAAACCCTTAACAAGTGGATTACCTTACTTCGCAATACTTGTTCCCTTAGATCAGGATTCATAACAAGATTCCCTTCATATGAAAGGTTCTCTTCCCGCTGAACTGTCTCTAGGAAGAAAACATTATATTAATCTACAACATACATTCTCAACATCGAAACATGAAAAACAATGTGTACATGAGATAAAATCTGGGGAAAATCATCTCAGTAGGTTAATGGTCTATCATTATCAGTAATTTAATAAGGTCCCATGATTTTTGGACATATCATTTCATTCTAAACAAAATAAATAAAACTTTTCAATAATGAGATTATAAGAAAATCATGATCATCAACCTCAAATGTCAATTATTTCTTCCAATATGTTTCATAATATTTCATGCATTATCTATGATACCCTCAATTGTTGTTGGAAAATCATCTGTTTGTCAGCTACTTGATTTACTAATTTGGGTCTCATCATCATTAATTCTCCAATTTCATACCAAAAAAGAAGGAGTTCTACACCACTTCACATACATTGCCTCAAAATGTTCAATCTGAATACTAGAATGAAAGTAGTTATTAAAAGAAAACTTAGAATAAGAAAGTGGATGATACCAACATTCCTTGTAGTACATTACAACTTCTCAATACATATCCTCAAATATATGAATCGTTTGTTCTAACTACTAATCAGATTTAAGATAAAAATATATAGAGAGAGATAATTCTTTGCCTAATGACTTTTTAAGGCCCTTAAAATGATAGATGTGAATGTCGGATCCGAGTATGATTCAATGGATGAATGAAATCCATGTAATCTTACAATCTCATTGAGGTATGATAGAAAACGATTATCAAATTACATTCTATCTTCAATGTAATGAAAATGAAATGATTTTGTCAGTTGATCAATAATAACTCAATTCACTTTATTACCTATGGATGATTTATGTTTTCCTTCCATGAATACGTTGGATATATTCCCCCATATTGTCTCTGAAACTAGTATTGGATGAAGTATACTGTTCAAAAAATTCTACTATGCTTTAACATATTGAAATGTCAATTATCTCACAAAAAATATATTATATATCTATTTATTCCATCCCACCAATAATACTCTCAAAGGTATGTATTCATGTTTTGTATTCCATGATGAATTGAAAATGCGGAACTATTAGCTTCACACATCAAATCATTCTTCAACTGGGAATCATAATTCACAAAGAAAATTTTACCAAATCATAATACCCAATATTTATCAATATTAAATTCTATAAACATAACCATTATAACCAATTCTACCTTCTTCTATAGCTCACTGTCTTCATTTTGTGCTTGATTAATTATGTCTCATAGTGAATAATTCACTAAAACTGGAAATAAAATAGAGGTATTACCAGCACCAATATCTTCGAATCTGAAATTCAACAAATCATTAATCAACGGACGATGTTCCAAACGTAACATGGATAATGTTTCATAATGTTTTGTGACTCATGAAATCTTCCACATTGTATTATCTTCTAGGATTATAATTGATCATGAAATCACAATACTTTTTTTGTTCAATCCATCTTCTCTTCCTCGTGTTTAATTCCTTTTGAGGTAATATAATCTTAATACTTTTATGGTTAGTATATATATTAAATTTGGCTACATATAAATGATGCCTCCAAATTTTCCAAACAAAAACCACTACATCCAATTTCAAATAATTTTATGGATAATTTAACTCATGAATTATTATTTGTATTTAATCATAAAAATTACCATATCATTCTACTTTAGACAAAATCCATGTCCCTAAATTACGAATCATTATAGATAAGAAAATCACAATTTCGGGATGGTAAGGAAAAACTGGAGCATTCAACAATCTATTCATCATTTCGTGAAATCTAAAACCTCGTTTTTTACAAAAAAAATTAATCCCCATTCACTTTACCATAGTTTGTGCTCTTGAAAACAATGCAATGTATTTAAAAACCAATGGTAATAACCTGATAATCCAACCAAACTACAAATCTCTATATCATTTCATGTAATTTAATATCCATCAACTATTTTTTTGGCATTAGCAACCATTATTCAATCCATATTTACAATTTTCCAATGAAAACAAATATATTTCAACCAAAAATAAAACATTCTGAATTTTCCATAAATTTTCTTTTACAATATGGTTTGAAAAAAACCCTTAGATGTTTTCATGCCCTTCTTTACACTTTACAAAAATACCATAATGTCATCAATAATCACAACCTAAAATGTATCCATGAACTCATGAAATATTTTATTCATAAGATCTTTGAATACATTAGGTGCATTATTTATCACAAATGGCATAAGAAAAAATTTATAATGCCCATATCTAGTACGAAAATGATGTTTTTAGGATGTCATCCTCCATTATCATCACCTTTTGGTATCCGAATTTCAAGACAATACTGGAGACGTATTGAGGTCCCTAGAGCTAATTAATCAAGTCATAAATATGAGACAGATGATACTTATTTTATATTGATGTTATTCAAGGCTCAATAATCAATTCAATATATCATCAAACATTCTTTTTTACCTAACAAAATAAGACAACACAATAGTGAAGTACTAGGTTGAATGAATAATTTATATATAAACTCATATAAATTATTTTTCAACTCAATAAGTTCCATTCGTGCCAATTAATATGGAGGATTTAAAATTTAATTATAATTGGGAATTAATTCAATTGTGTATTTGAATTACCAATCAGTTTTTACACCAGGTAACTCATCATAAAAAACATCAAGGTATTAAATTACCATTAAAACATCATTAATCTTAACATAAAGGTATTAATTTACCTCTAAAACTTTGGGTCTTGTATTTCGGGTCATGCCAGGCCTTGTTCCTTAGGCCTACGGGTTATGTACGGTTTCTCCTTTAATCCGTAAAATGGGGATTATCCATAATAAAATAAAACAAGAAGGCCTTCGGTCCATTAATGCATGAAAATTCATTCCACATTCCATTATATAAATATATTAAAAATTCATCATTGCTATAATATTTCCACCTGGTATTTTATAAATATGATTTTGTCTCATTTGACATTGTGATATTTCCAATTTACTAGAAAATTCATCCAATATACTAGAATGTGTAAAAACCATATCGAACAAAACATTAGAAAATTATGAGTATACAACCGTGTTTCCCGATACAACCTCATTGGATGGGATAATATGTAAGGACGTAGTCCCAAATGATATAACTACATCTATCTTCTTATAGTTTGTCTTCATTGAATCAATCATATATAACTTTGGGTAGGAATTTTCTAAATCACCAACCTCTACACATTTAAAATATATAACACTTTTTTATCATAATTAGTCGTAGGATAATTATCATTATAATATCTGGCCATATCTCTAATCATAACACATTGAAAACACTTCCCATATTTCTTAAGGCATTTTATAGGGTCATTTTTTCCACACTTTTCGCAATCTGGAAATTTGAATATCTTACCTTCATATTTTTATGGTTTATTCTTTCCCATCACATCCAATTGAGAACTCACATTATCCATGTCATTAATTTAAACTTGATAATTTGGAAACTCAATCTATACCCTATCAGCATATATTATTATCTTCTTCATAACCTTTAAATTCATTGGAGGCCAATTTCCTTCGATTCCTTTTCATTAATCCTGAGTAAAAGTAAATTATTTTTCTATCATGATCCAGTATATAATTTGGACCATTCCTCTCTATTCGGTTGATTGTAACGCCCCGACCCCAGTTACCCAGAGTCGGTGCATTATTACATAACATTGGCATGATCACAAGAAAGATCAAATCTCGAAAGACCGATTGGTTTAGTAGCCTTGGAAACACTAGATATATTCTTAAGTTTTACATTACATCATAAAATGAAAAACTACTACAACAACATAATGTTTCCACAGTCCACACTATAATCCCCTCATAATATCCCTGCAGGTCATTCATAACTTACATCTTCACTTCCTGGGAAAATAAAACATAGAAAAGGGGTGAGCTCAAATGCCCAGTAAGGATAACAATATAGTGGAAACTTTCATAAATAAGAATAAACATTTAAGGCAATGTATAACTAAAACAAAAGCCTTTTAAACGTGAACTTTCAACATGGTATGGCATAAATAAAATGAAATAATTCCATTTACTTATTCACATGGATATTCTACTAATCGAATAATCACATGAAAAAATCAATAACCACTTTCATAATGTTGGAATGCATAATGCCAGACTATCATAACCACATAGCCAAGGCCTCGTGCCAAGACTAAAAATAAGATTTTGTCAAGGCCTTGTGCCAAGACACTAGTTTGTCTCATGAGACCTACCGATGCATCGAGGAGCTATAGCGGGCTCCACCCGTCACTTATTAAGTCCAATGCATTCCCTTATGAAAAGGTTTAAACATAACATAAACATTCGTATTAAAACTAGCATACGAAATGTCAATAATTTCACCATAAACTATGAATGGTATAAAAATAGCACATCCACAGTCAAACATATCACAAAACATTCAATACAATATAGAAGTTTTGTATCATAATAAATCAACTTCAAATAATCTTAAAATCCATCAAAGGATGTTGACATAGATGAAATCAAAATTCTTTTTAAAGAAGTATCTCCTTTTATTTTGAAATCATTTAAGATCCATATAAAATAAAAAAATTTCTTTGAAAATATTCTTATAAGCTTGTAAGGAAAGCTTCGACGATTTTATAACGGCGGAAAATAACCGCACCCGCCGTATAAGTTAAAAAAAACATTCTTACCTCAATTCTGTCGAAAAGGTTAAAAAGGGACCTTGTTTTGAAAACGACAGAAAGATTCCTTTATAAACCACTTATAAAAGTCAAAAAGGTTATAAATGACTTTAACTCATATTCTAGTAAATAGTAAAAATGTTTTGAAATACATTTTTAAGAAACATGGATGTGGATGATAAAGATATCCCAGTAGATTATTACGTATAAACAACCTCGGATAATGAAGAGATTGTGAAATAACCCTTACCTTGTACTTTTCCTTTGTTGGGGTCGGTTAACCTCCTGTATAATGGTGAAATAATTGTTATTAAATTATACAAGAATCATATACATTAATATGATATCATATATGATCTTTTAACATTGCTTTATTAATAACATCTTAGTATTATCGTCGTTTCAGGTGATAATCGATTCGTTCTTCTTAAATGTTTGGTTACGTAAGACATGTTTTTAATGGATAGATTAAATCTTATTCATAATCAGAATGATATTAACATTATTTTCAACTATAAAATGAGAATAAGACTTGAATGGATACGATGGAGAACGAATCTTATCGCGTTCGTGGAGACGGTAGTCCGTACGTACGCACGAACGCTACTTCCATTTAATTTTTATTTTAAAAGAATCAAATCCAAATAATACATAGGTATATTACTATTCAGTATAATATAATATTTTATATATGTTACTTAAGTTCATTAACACCATCCTTTATACGTTCCATGTGTGGTATGAACGAGTCATATCATTTTAAGGGGGCGGTAGTCCGCACTTCCTCAAATGAAATTATCGTATGTATATACAACATGAAACGAATAATGGAATGAAATAAAATGGAATTACAGAAGCTTATATATAAAATATATATCATTAATATCATATTTAATTACAGTGCCATCATAATGGCCACCATGAGAGGTGGTAAGATGTATTTGAACAATCATCGTTTCGTGAGGCGTTAGTTTGCCATCCACAGAAACATTATGTTCATCATCCATTAGATGGATTTGTGTGTATGTGTAGTTTGAATCCTTCTTATAACAACATCCTAGTATATTGAGGATACTGGTGTTGTTACAAAAGAAAGTAAATAAATAGATTTTGGGGGTTGGAGACGCAAAATAAATGAAAATACTTTAAGAGAAATTGTTACCTTTAATTTAGGTAACTCACTTTGGTTGGACCCAAAGGACTTCTTGAAATGCTTTCTTCCTAAGGGGAAGCTTCAAGGAGGAGGAGAGGGATGTGGGGAGCTTAGTTGGGCAGAGTTTGGACGAGCCAAGTGGCATGAGATGTGTGAGGAAAAGAGAAGGAGGAGTGCCCTTTTATAAGAGGGGTGAGGGGCACCTTTGGAAAAGCTAGAAATATTAATTTATAATAAATTCATATTCGGTTTCCAAAGGCTCCAAAGTTGACTATTCAAAGGATGAGGTAGGGATAGGTCGAAAACAACTCATACAATAGAATTTAGACAGGTTTGGGTACTTATATTAACCTTATCTTTAAGTATTAACTCTAAGTTAATTAGTTTCACTTTTACAATGTCTCTTTGTATTTTTATATAATATGGTTAATAAACTTACTATATACATCAAAGAGACCCCCAAGTGGTCCATTAATGATTAACCTATCATAATATAAGTCTCTTAGACGAACCTTAGATTTTTAGGAATTTAATATCAATTAATAATATAATATTTGTTTTAAGAACTCTTTTATGTCAATTTTGACACTATTCAATAGTTGATTTTTGTGAAACTCATAACAGATTGATTACTTCGAACAAAGTCAATTAAATCAATACTAATATATCATATTATTCTAGAAAATTAGTTTAATTCATTAAAAGTTTCATATTATATTTATTTGGGTATTTATAATATCAATTAATTTAATTTTTCACTATTATAGTAATTACTGCATCATCATTGTGTCATAAATAAAATAACTTATTAAATGACTAAAAATTATAAATAAAATATCATTATGTAGGAAATCTTTTTATCTTTCTAATGAATATTCATAATCGAAAATCCAACATGTATAACCCTATGTAAAAATTGTTCTCCTAAAAGATGTAAGTTTATGCCATTTTTATTTTTATTTAAGCTTTATTAATATAATGTGTCATTATCACTTACAAGTGGATCCATGGGGTCCCAAAATAGACCCAAATATTCCCATGGTCTACCATGTATCAACCAATAGGGTTAAGAAACGTTTTAGGGTAATTTAGTATTATTATAATATTATTTTTTAACCCTTATTTACCGGATTTACCCTTAACCATGGTAAATAAAATATTTACCGCAGTAATTATTCAAAATGTCTAAAAATAAAAGTTACCTATTTACACAATTTGAACATCCTGATTCCAAATATGGAATCCATTTTTCTAAATTCAAAACACAGAAGTGGCAGAAATTAATTTAAAATTAATTCCCGCTGTCAAAACAAAAAGCGTGTTTTTAAGATATAATAACTATCAAAAGATTGACACTTGTTTATGTTCGGTTTAATTGTAAAATTATGACCAATGACCAAAATTATATTAAATGGTAAAAATATATTCTAAATATAATTTAAAACCACTCAAATTCATAATTTATCACTATTAATTATTTTGATTAAAAAAGTTGTTTTTAATTAAAATTTAGTAATTTTCACTATTCATCAAAATATAACTGTTATCCGAAAAGTACCAAAATTTCACCCTAGGATAATTTCGATATTCCGAATCCAAAAATGAAGTCCATTTTGAAATATAAAATATATATGATTTCAAAAAGTAGGTATAACTATTCACAACGGCTAGTTTAATTAGTTGTGGTGTGTGTTAGAACTCGAGGTTGCGTACAACACACGCTATCGCATTATTCGAAGGGAAACGTACCGTGGAAGCTTGGGGTGTTACATTCTCCCCTCCTTCAAATAATTGCGTCCTCGCAATTTCTAGGGTATTACTGTATAAAAAGACTCGGGTGGTTCTTCATCATAAGTTTCTCGGGTTCCCACGTTGCCTCTTCCATCTTATGATTTCTCCACAAAACTTTTACCAGACGCGTCGTCCGGTTTCTCAGCACTTGTTCTCTCGTATCAAGAATTTTGATGGGCTCTTCGCAATAAGACAGATCGGGTTCCAGTTCTAAATCTTCATAGGTGAGTACATGCATTGGGTCAGGCATGTATTTCCTCAACAGAGATACGTGGAACACAACGTGAACTTTGGAGAGACTTGGCGGCATTGCCAATCGGTAAGCTACAGCCCCAATTCGTTCTAGAATTTCGAAAGGTCCGATGTATCTGGGACTCAATTTACCTTTCTTACCAAAACGTATGACTCCCTTCCACGGAGATACCTTCAGGAAAACATGATCACCGACTTGAAATTCCAAATCATTCCTTCGATTATCGGCATAGCTCTTCTGCCTACTTTGAGCTGATTTAATGTGATTTTGGATTACCTTCACCTTTTCCACCGTTTCCTCCACCAGTTCTGGGCCTACAAGTTTTCTTTCACCAACGTCATCCCAACAGGTTGGTGTACGACATCTCTTTCCGTATAACGCTTCATATGGTGCCATCTGAATACTTGAATGGAAGCTATTGTTATAGGAAAATTCTACCAGTGGTAAATATTGATCCCACATACCCTGAAAATCAAGTGAGCAAGATCTCAACATGTCTTCTAAGGTCTGAATAGTCCGTTCTGATTGTCCGTCTGTCTGAGGGTGGTAAGCAGTGCTCAAATGTAGTTCAGTATCCAGGGATTTCTGAAGAATTTTCCAAAATCTTGAAGTAAAACGGGGATCACGATCAGAAACAATTGATAAGGGTACTCCATGAAGTCTCACAACTTCATTAATATATAGTCTTGCTAGACGTTCCAGGGGTAGATATTCTCTTATAGCAAGAAAATGTGCTGACTTGGTAAGACGATCGACAATAACCCATATTGCATCGTTCCTTCTAGGAGTCTTTGGTATCCCCATGACAAAGTCCATCGTAATATTGTCCCATTTACACTCCGGTATGGGAAGCGGTTGCATGACTCCTCCAGGCTGTTGCCTTCCAGCTTTCACTTGTTGACAAACCATACATCTTGACACAAAATCAGCAATCTCCCTCTTCATGTTCTCCCACCAAAAATGTTCCTTCAAATCTCTATACATTTTGGTGCTCCCAGGGTGTATAGAGAAATTGGAACTATGAGCATCATCCAGCAATTCCCTTTTTAGATCAGGTATATTGGGAACACAAAGTCTCTTCCCGAATTTCAAAATTCCATCTTCATACACAAAGTCTCTCAATCTCCCATCATTCACAGCTTTAATCTTCTTTTGGAATTCTTCATCATCGGTCTGAGAACTCTTAATCCTTTCTAGTAAAGATGGTTTGGCAACCATTTGAAAAAGCATTGATGTTTCACCTTCCCTGGTTATTCCCATGTCCATCTTCACTAGATCTATGAAAATTGGATCCCTTTCAATTCTCATATTGTTCAAAACTCCATGGTCTTTTCTACTCAAAGCATCTGCCACCTTGTTTTCCTTCCCTGGGTGGTAGTGTATCGTACAATCATAATCCTTGAGTAATTCAAGCCATCTCCTTTGCCTCATGTTGAGTTCTTTTTGTGAGAAAATATACTTCAAACTCTTGTGATCAGTATAAATCTCACATTTTTCACCATAGAGGTAGTGCCTCCATATCTTCAAAGCAAAGATCACTGCTGCTAACTCGAGATCATGAGTAGGATAGTTTTGTTCATGAATTTTCAACTGTCGTGATGCATAGGCAATAACTCTATCATTCTGCATAAGGACACAGCCAAGTCCTTTCATCGATGCATCACTATAAATAACGAACCCATCATTCCCCGATGGTAGAGTCAATATAGGAGCATTGACTAATCTTCTTTTCAGTTCATCAAAACATTCTTCACACTCTTTTTTCCAAACAAATTTAACCCCTTTTCGTGTGAGCTTCGTTAATGGGTTTTCCAATCGGGCAAAATTCTGGACGAAACGTCGATAATAACCTGCCAAACCAATAGAACTACGTACCTCAGTTATACTCGTAGGTTCTGGCCATTCTTGGATTGCCTTGGTCTTAGAAGGATCAACAGAGATTCCATCTTTAGAGACAATATGGCCAAGAAAAGAAATCTCCTGAAGCTAGAATTCACACTTGCTAAACTTTCCATATAATTCATGCCTCCTCAGAGTCTTCAAGATAATGCGCAAGTGATTTTCATGATCTTCATAGGTTTTGGAGTATACCAATATATCATCAATAAATACTACCACAAATTCATCGAGATACTCCTTGAAATCTCTATTCATCAGATCCATGAATACAGATGGTGAATTAGTCAATCCAAACGGCATTACAGTAAACTCGTAATGCCCATACCTGGTTCGAAATGCTGTTTTCGAAATGTCTTCCTTCTTCACACACAACTGATGGTATCCAGATCGAAGGTCAATCTTTGAAAAGTATTGAGCTCCATGAAGTTGGTCAAATAAATCATCAATACGAGGTAGGGGATACTTGTTTTTTATCATTATAGCATTGATCTCCCTGTAGTCGATACATAACCTCATAGATCCATCTTTCTTTTTAACAAAAAGAACAGGGGCTCCCCATGGAGAAACACTAGGGCGAATAAATCCCTTATTACTCAATTCCTCTAGTTGTTTCTATAGTTCGACTAATTCTACAGTGGCCATTCTATAAGGGGTCTTCGATATAGGCCTTGATCCAGGAATCAAATCAATGGAAAACTCAACTTCTCGTTCTGGAGGATGCCCAGGTAAATCTTCCGGAAATACATCTACAAATTCTTTTACAACAGGTACATCCTCTATTTGAACATTCCTTTCCTCACCGACAGTTATTTCATTCTCTTCCTCCCCAATAATTGAATTAAGTTGAGCTACTGGGGGTGGATCTAAATAAGAATTAGGTGGTGACGATTCTGCTCTAAAAATAAGGTGTTCCTTATCATTATCATCAAGAATCGTAACCTCTTTCTTCTTACAATAAATCTTCGCATCATAGTCCGAAAGCCAGTCCATACCGAGGATTATATCAAACTCAATCATAGGTATGACGATGAGATCAGCAGATAAAGAAAATTTATGTGCTCTAATGGGGACTGATTCACAAAACTTTGTTGCAATGATACTTCCCTTAGGAGTTTTAACTGACAACTCCCTTATTAAATCAAATTGGAAATATCTAATTTTCTTAGAAAACTGGGAAGATATGAAACAATGCGATGATCCAGAATCAAATAATGCATTTGCTAAACTTGAGGAAACCATTAAATTACCTGCCACCACGTCTTTCAGAGCTTCTACCTCAGCAGTAGTGATAGCATAAGCCTGGCCTTGATCCCTTGGCCTTTTCTGAGGTAAGTTCTCCTGACGCTTAGGGCATGCATTTGCATAATGCCCCATCTCCCTGCAATTGTAGCACTGAACGTTGGTAGCTTCCTTCTTCCCCTTGCAATCATGAGCTTGGTGGCCTTTTTCACCACACTTGTAACAGACTCCCATTCCCTTCAAGCAAGTACCAGGATGTTTCTTCCCGCATTTACCACAAGATGGATATTCAACCTTTCCCTTCTTCCCCTTATTTCCATTCCCAGATTGATCAGCAGGTCTCTTCTTCTCTTGCTTTGATTTAAAGTCATAAGACTTAGAGAATTCCTTTTCGGTCTTGATAGCACATGAGACAATGTCTTCATACGATGAAAAGGATTGTGGGATTATTGCTCGGCGGAGAAATGGTTTTAACCCATCAAAGAAACGATCAATCTTACTTCTTGGGTTGCGAATATAATCTCCAGCATACCTTGCTAACCTTGTAAAGTTATCCTCATACTTTGTGACATTCTCATCCTCCTTTTGTCTCAGACTTAGAAATTGCCTTTCCATATCTGCTCGATGGTCGCGAGGAAAGTATTTTTCTAAAAACAGATCTTTGAATTCCCTCCATTACATATTTGATACTTCATCATCTTCCTTCATGTTTTGAATCAATGACCACCATTGATCAGCATCTCCAGTGAGGCGGTAAACTGCCATGATAACTTTTTCCCTTTCACTGCTCCCCAAAGCCTGAAATATTTTCTCAAGGGAATTTATCCATTGCTCATCTACTAAGGGATTTGTACTCCCATTGAACGTTGGTGGTTGTTGCCTCATGAATCGATCTAACATTGATCCTCCACGCTGCGGATCAGGGTGCTCCATACGGGTAAGGTTATTATTCATAACCTGAGTAAGTTGTCCCAGTATGGTGATTAGCTGATCGGCACCAGTTGCATCACCAGCCCCACTATAATTATCTTGAGCAGGAGGGAAATCCCTACATGGAGTGCGTGCATTGATACAGTTTCCATTTCTTCCACTAGGCGCCATTTCTAAACAATGGCATAAACTAGATCAGTTTATGAATCAAAATACATAATCCCATACTTATAAAACACTTAACATAAATTGAACTATTTATGGATATAATCCATAATCATAAAAATGTTTTCTTTGAGGAAGTATATACTCATAAACCCTTCATAATGATTTGTAAAGAAAGTGAGAGTTATCCAAAGCATATCCCCCGGGAGTGTCGTAACCAAGAGTGCAGCAAGGCCCGTTGTCGTGCACCAGTTCCCGTTCGAGTCTAGCTCAAAGCGGTGTTTTCGGGTTTTACCCCTAGGTACATCTGTGCCAGAGCCGCCTCTACCTGCTCGTATCTAGACAGGGATGTATTGCTCGGAAAACTCACAAAATCTCTACAATACCAAAATTCTAGGAAGTTCTTCTATACTAATCCTCAAAGTTCATCTTAGGTCTACGTGCTCTAATCAGAGTTTATCTAAATCTAGCTTCCAAGGTTTGTACTAAACTTCCTCTGATACCAACTATAACGCCCCGACCCCAGTTACCCAGAGTCGGTGCATTATTACATAACATTGGCATGATCACAAGAAAGATCAAATCTCGAAAGACCGATTGGTTTAGTAGCCTTGGAAACACTAGATATATTCATAAGTTTTACATTACATCATAAAATGAAAAACTACTACAACAACATAATGTTTCCACAGTCCACACTATAATCGCCTCATAATATCCCTGCAGGTCATTCATAACTTATATCTTCACTTCCTGGGAAAAATAAAACATAGAAAAGGGGTGAGCTCAAATGCCCAGTAAGGATAACAATATAGCGGAAACTTTCATAAATAAGAATAAACATTTAAGGCAATGTATAACTAAAACAAAATACTTTTAAACATGAACTTTAAACATGGTATGGCATAAATAAAATGAAATAATGCCATTTACTTATTCACATGGATATTCTACTAATCGAATAATCACATGCAAAAATCAATAACCACTTTCATAATGTTGGAATGCATAATGCCAGACTATCATAACCACATAGCCAAGGCCTCGTGCCAAGACTACAAATAAGATTTTGTCAAGGCCTTGTTCCAAGACACTAGTTTGTCTCATGAGACCTACCGATGCATCGAGGAGCTATAGCGGGATCCACCCGTCACTTATTAAGTCCAATGCATTCCCTTATGAAAAGTTTTAAGCATAACATAAACATTATTATTAAAACTAGCATACGAAATGTCAATAATTTCACCATAAACTATGAATGGTATAAAAATAGCACATCCACAGTCAAACATATCACAAAACCTTCAATACAATATAGAAGTTTTGTATCATAATAAATCAACTTCAAATAATCTTAAAATCCATCAAAGGATGTTGACATAGATGAAATCAAAATTATTTTTAAAGAAGTATCTCCTTTTATTTTGAAATAATTTAAGATCCATATAAAATAAAACATTTTCTTTGAAAATATTCTTATAAGCTTGTAAGTAAAGCTTCGACGATTTTATAACGGCGGAAAATAACCGCACCCACCGTATAAGTTAAAAAAAACATTCTTACCTCAATTCTGTCGAAAAGGTTAAAAAGGGACCTTGTTTTGAAAACGACAGAAAGATTCCTTTATAAACCACTTATAAAAGTCAAAAAGGTTATAAATGACTTTAACTCATATTCTAGTAAATAGTAAAAATGTTTTGAAATACATTTTTAAGAAACATGGATGTGGATGATAAAGATATCCCAGTAGATTATTACGTATAAACAACCTCGGATAATGAAGAGATTGTGAAATAACCCTTATGTTGTACTTTTCCTTTGTTGGGGTCGGTTAACCTCCTGTATAATGGTGAAATAATTGTTGTTAAATTATACAAGAAAAATATACATTAATATGATATCATATATGATCTTTTAACATTGCTTTATTAATAACATCTTAGTATTATCATCGTTTCAGGTGATAATCGATTCGTTCTTCTTAAATGTTTGGTTACGTAAGACATGTTTGTAATGGATAGATTAAATCTTATTCATAATCAGAATGATATTAACATTATTTTTAACCCTAAAATGAGAATAAGACTTGAATGGATACGATGGAGAACGAATCTTATCGCGTTCGTGGAGACGGTAGTCCGTACGTACGCACGAACGCTACTTCCATTTAATTTTTATTTTAAAAGAATCAAATCCAAATGATACATAGGTATATTACTATTAAGTATAATATAATATTTTATATATGTTACTTAAGTTCATTAACACCATCCTTTATACGTTCCATGTGTGGTATGAACGAGTCATATCATTTTAAGGGGGCGGTAGTCCGCACTTCCTCAAATGAAATTATCGTATGTATATACAACATGAAACGAATAATGGAATGAAATAAAATGGAATTACAGAATCTTATATATAAAATATATATCATTAATATCATATTTAATTACAGTTCCATCATAATGGCCACCATGAGAGGTGGTGAGATGTATTTGAACAATCATCGTTTCGTGAGGCGTTAGTTTGCCATCCACAGAAACATTTTGTTCATCATCCATTAGATGGAGTTGTTTGTATGAGTAGTTTGAATCCTTATTATAAAAACATCCTATTATATTTAGGATACTGGTGTTGTTACAAAAGAAAGGAAATAAAAAGATTTTGGGGGTTGGAGAAGCAAAATAAATGAAAATACTTTAAGAGAAATTGTTACCTTTAATTTAGGTAACTCACTTTGGTTGGAACCAAAGGACTTCTTGAAATGCTTTCTGCATAAGGGGAAGCTTCAAGGAGGAGGAGAGGGATGTGGGGAGCTTAGTTGGGCAGAGTTTGGACGAGCCAAGTGGCTTGAGAGGTGTGAGGAAAAGAGAAGGAGGAGTGCCCTTTTATAAGAGGGGTGAGGGGCACCTTTGGAAAAGCTAGAAATATTAATTTATAATAAATTCATATTCGGTTTCCAAAGGCTCCAAAGTTGACTATTCAAAGGATGAGGTAGGGATAGGTCGAAAACGACTCATCCAATAGAATTTAGACAGGTTTGGGTACTTATATTAACCTTATGTTTAAGTATTAACTCTAAGTTAATTAGTTTCACTTTTACAATGTCTCTTTGTATTTTTATATAATATGGTTAATAAACTTACTATATACATCCAAGCGACCCCAAAGTGGTCCATTAATGATTAACCTATCATAATATAAGTCTCTTGGCCGAACCTTAGATTTTTAGGAATTTAATATCAATTAATAATATAATATTTGTTTTAAGAACTCTTTTATGTCAATTTTGACACTATTCAATAGTTGATTTTTGTGAAACTCATAACAGATTTATTACTTCGAAAAAAGTCAATTAAATCAATCCTAATATATCATATTATCCTAGAAAATTAGTTTAATTCATTAAAAGTTTCATATTATATTTATTTGGGTATTTATAATATCAATTATTTTAATTTTTCACTATTATAGTAATTACTGCATCATCATTGTGTCATAAATAAAATAACTTATTTAATGTCTAAAAATTATAAATAAAATATAATTATGTAGTAAATCTTTTTATCTTTCTAATGAATATTTATAATCGAAAATCCAACATGTATAACCCTATTTAAAAATTGTTCTTCTAAAAGATGTAAGCTTATGCCATTTTTATTTTTATTTAAGCTTTATTAATATAATGTGTCATTATCACTTACAAGTGGATCCATGGGGTCCCAAAATAGACCCAAAGATTCCCATGATCGACCATGTATCAACCAATAGGGTTAAGACACGTTTTAGGGTAATTTAGTATTATTATAATATTATTTTTTAACCCTTATTTACCGGATTTACCCTTAACCATGGTAAATAAAATATTTACCGCAGTAATTATTCAAAATTTCTAAAAATAAAAGTTACCTATTTACACAATTTGAACATCCTGATTCCAAATATGGAATCCATTTTTCTAAATTCAAAACACAGAAGTGGCAGAAATTAATTTAAAATTAATTCCCGCTGTCAAAACAAAAAGCGTGTTTTTAAGAGATAATAACTATCAAAAGATTGACACTTGTTTATGTTCGGTTTAATTGTAAAATTATGTCCAATGACCAACATTATATTAAATGGAAAAAATATATTCTAAATATACTTTAAAACCACTCAAATTCATAATTTATCACTATTAATTATTTTGATTAAAAAAGTTGTTTTTAATTAAAATTTAGTAATTTTCACTATTCATCAAAATATAAAAGTTATCCGAAAAGTACCAAAATTTCACCCTAGGATAATTTCGATATTCCGAATCCAAAAATGAAGTCCATTTTGAAATATAAAATATATATGATTTCAAAAAGTAGGTATAACTATTCACAACGGCTAGTTTAATTAGTTGTGTTGTGTGTTAGAACTCGAGGTTGCGTACAACACACGCTATCGCATTATTCGAAGGGAAACGTACCGTGGAAGCTTGGGGTGTTACATTGATGATTTCTTCATACAAAACCACTGAATATTCATCAAATTTCCTTAGTTTATGTAATTTCTTCTCTATCCTAAATCTTACCACCTTAGGAATATTTTTTCCTGTAAAATAATTTTAAATTCATCCCACTTTAAGGAAAAAATATCCTATTTATCCATAGTATTTTTGACCATTGTCCAATAATGTAAAGACCCGTAAAATTCAAGGGAATTTTTTTTCTATATTTTCTTTGAGATTTGACAAGAACGCGGTTTCTGACGGCACCTGATTTAGAGGCCCGGTGTGCCCGGAATCAATTTCCAAAGTTTGGCTCAGGTACGTTCAGTGAACGAACGAGCGGGAATTTCTAACTTTTAAACCAGTGCTCGGAATCGAATTCCGAGGGCAGCGATGAAACCGCAGCGCTAGTAATTGCTTTGGAACTCCTGCTTCAGAGTTAAGTTTACATGAGGGAAGTTATTAATTTTTGTGGTAGTTGAAAATAAAAAATAACTATTTTTATTTTTCCCACTTGGTAGTTTTATCCTATGTAAGGATGTTGGGGGTGGGACCCACTTGTGATAACCAACCATGAGAGGATAAAGTACAGTGGGACCCACACGAGCCCAACCCCTCACTTTCCTAACCCCTCTAAACCCCCTCATTTATGTTTTGTTAACTTAATACCTCATTAATTTTATAACATCTTATGTTAATAACTTAAGTGAGTTAAATGTGGGTTTTGAATTTTCAAACTCTTGAAATTCAAAACCTATGTTGGGTTAATAAAATAAGTGGGTGGATTATTTTATTTTGGGCTTAGTTTTTCTTGTGGTGGAGACTTGGGAGAGAAAGGGATAAGTTTTAAGTCTTCTTCTTCTTCAACATCGACGAAGAACGTGAAGAACACCGTTCTTCAACGAAAAACACCTCCGACGAAGAACATCGTTCTTCAACGAAGAACATCTCCGCCGAAGAACGTGACGTCTTCTTCCAACAAAGTTTCCACTTCAAACGCACCTCGATGACAATGGAATCGACGTTTGTTTTCCACGATGCCCAACTTCCGCGACGCTCATCTTCCGCGGCTCGTTAACGTGCATCGTTCTTGAACCGAAGTAGGGGTTTTATTTATTTATTTGTTCTTGAATACCAACTTGTTGATCTTCGTGGATTTAACCGCTTGTTATCGAATAACGCGAGGGGGTCGGACGGCAGAAACACGGCCGACCCTCCTCTTTAATTTTTTTTATGATTGATTCCTTTGTGGATTGGTTCGGGAAGGTGTGGTGCAGTCGCACCACACGGAATAGAGCGAAAGGAAACGTGCGGCGCCGTCGCGCCGCTCCATGGAAACAAGTTTAAGAACTTGACGCCATAACGCTGCATCGAAGAAAACCAAAGAGGCTGCGGCCGGAGCGGGGCCGCGGCGGAGGGGCGCGGTGTCGTCGCACCGCGCCGGATGACAAGGGTCGCGGCCGGTTCCGGGCCGTGGCGGAGCAGGGTGACCGGCGGCCGGTACCGGGCTGCCGGCGACTGAGCTGGAAGGGGACTGGCCATCGTCGATCCCGTTGAGCAGAAACCGGCCGGCCAGGTCGTGCCGGCCGGACAAGGGGGAGCCTGGGGAAATTAATTTCCCCCGGCTGGATTTCAAGCTGCCGTAATTAAAGGGGCCGACGTTTTCATAAAGGAGGGGAAACACCCCTCCCTTGGCATGCACGACACAAAGGCCGCGCTGGCCGCACGCGCTGGCCGCGCAGGCCGCACTGCCGCGCCGGGCCGGAATTTCGGGCTGGGCCGGGTCGTCGGGCCGGGCCCAGACCCCCTATTTTCGGACTGAGTTGGTTCAATCACCTATATCTTGGGCTACGGACCTCCAATCGACGCACCGTCAGTTGCGTATCAATCCTTTTAATGAGACGGTCGTTTCGGTATATCGCACTCAATGTTTCAGAATACTTTGGTTCAGCCGGGTTGGTTCCGATACGAATCCAATTGGGCCCTCGGAGCAGAAACGCTCGTAACTTGTGCTCCGGAAGTCTGATTGATGTGCCGTCGACTTTGTTGGATTCCTCTTAGTGAGATGGATCTTTTGGCTTACTCCGCTCGAGGTTTGGATGTCTTCAGAGTGCGGTTGGGTTGCTTCGCTCACGAAACCAACCGGGCCCCTGGAACGAAAAAGCAAATAACTCACAGACTGGGCGTCTGATTGACGAGCCGTTTGTCTCATTGTTTTCCTCTTGATGAGATAGAACTTTTGGAATACTTCTCCTGAGTTTTAGTTGCTGTTGGATAGTGTCAAGATTGGATTGTACCCGAAATCCAACCGGGCCCCTAAAACGGAAAAGCTGATATCATTCAGACCAGACGTCCGTTTGAAGAACCATCAGCAGCGTTGGTGATCACGTTGAGAAACGGTCCCTATGAGTATACCCTATGAGTGTTCAGGGTATAGTTGAGTTACAACCGGATTGGATCGCACATGAAACCAACCGGGGCCCCGGGACGAAAAGGCTAGTAACTCACAGACCGGTCGTCCAATTGACGCGCCGACTGTTGCGTTGAGACCCCAATGACGAGGCGGTCCTTTGAGATACTTCTTCGTGGGACTTTGTGATACTTGGAGTATCGACCTGTAGCTCGTGGAGCGGACCCACCCAGAGACGAGCGTACGAAGTACGGAGACCGTGTAGCCGGTTGAGACCTGATGACTGCTTGACTGACTCGATTTGGAGTGAGTCGACTAGCCCAGTGGACGGAGCGCCCGATATTTTGCGACAGACCCACGGTGGACGGAGCGCCCAGTAGTTGGCTGCAGACCCGCGATACTCGACAGGAGGAGTACCTCTGTAGGCTATTAGGGGGAGCGCCCGGTATTTGGTGACAGAACCTCAGCAGACGGAGCGCCCAGTAGTTGGCCGCAGACCCGCAGTACTCGACAGGAGGAGTACCTCAGCAGTCTTAGGTTAGTGAGCAGTACCTCAGAGTCGTGACAAGACCACTGTACACTCTTGTGACAGAGCTCTTCATCAGTTTCAGTTTCGATAATGAAAATCCTGGTTTGAGCTGAGTCTTTTGACCTTTGTGTTTACCTCATGATTGAGATGGTTCACTTGATAACTTAGGTATATGTATGGGAATATACCTGGGTAGTGGTTATCTATTGATTTCATAATATTTGTGTTAACTAATGTTTGAGATGGGTTACTTGATAACTTAGGTATATGTATGGGAATATACCTAAGTAGAGGTTATCTGTTGATATCTTCTTTGTGGTTATCCTTGTTGGTTTTAGTGAGACCTTTAGGGTCTCGGGGTCCCTACTGAGTATCGTTATACTCACCCCGGCACGGGCTATGCCCTCACCTCGTTGTGTTGGTTGCAGACGACGGGCAGTGCTGATAGAGGCCGAGTGTTCGAGGATTGGACGGTACCCGGAGGTGGAGTACATGATGAGTCAGTACCCAGAGGTGGACTACAAGACGAGTCAGTATCTGGAGGAGGACTTCACGGTGAGACGAAACATAGAGGAGGTTGACGGGTGAGAGCGTTGGGGAGGCTATCTGTACCTACCATTCAGGTAGGATCCGTGGCGGATGATCCAGGAGCTGCACTATCTGTACCTACCCTTCAGTTAGGATCCGAGTAGGACGACCCATGAGCTGCTTCCTTCTTCCAACTGTTTGCCTTTTTCTGTTGTACTTTCGTTTAGTTGTAGCTGCAATTTCAGTTGGGTTTGTATTCTGGCCCATTTACTTTTCAACACTTTCTTTTGTACTTAGTGTTTTTCTTCCGCTTGTACTCTATGATGTTTTGTTTACTTTTATAAAGGCAATGCATTCCCAGTTATCAGTATTTACGCCTTTGGTGCTAGTCGCCAGCCCATGGCCTATGGAAAGTGGGCTTGGGGTAGTCACAGCACGGGCCCGAGGATGGGTCGTGACAAATTGGTATCGAAGGACTTCGGTTCTACCGCAGAACTCAGGACTCTGATCTTTTTCTATGTGAATCAATAGTGTTAAGGGTACCGAGTGTGGTTTTCAGTTCACGGAGTCCAGTGTTGGTGCAGGAGGCCGACGTATCCATACACCAGGACCCTGACAACTGATTTCCGACATCGTGCATGAAAACACTGTTTGCGTGTGTGATTCCATAAGTTTGAAAAGTCAGATCAAACCAGGTCAGCTCACCAGGTAAATCGTTTTATTGTGTCACTTTGTTTCTTTCAGGATGCCTCCCCACGGACGACCAGCTAGAGCCCCGAGAGTTGTACGTACTGGTAGCCCGCCGAGCGACGGGGCCTCAGTACAGGGCCCTAACCCAGTTGAGGCACTAGCAGAGACACCAACGGTACTACTACCCGTTGGGCCACCGATGCCCCCAGCCCCAGCAGCAGAGGGTGCACGTCGCTTGAGCGCACTGCACGAGTTCCAGCACCATGGGCCACCCAGGTTCCAGGGAGGGACGGACCCGCAGGCGGCTGAGGATTGGCTGGAGGCTGTGGTGAGAGTTTTCAGTCTAGTGGGGACGCCGACAGACATCATGGTGATCCTTGCTGCCAGCCTTCTTCAGGCAGCAGCTAGAAGATGGTGGAGCCTGATGCTCCAGATGCATGACGAGGCGACACTTCTTTGGGCAGACTTCGAGAGCCTGTTCCGGGAAGAGTTTGTACCAGCCACCCCTCGAGCGGTGCGTATACATGAGATACTTCAGCTGCGGCAGGGCATCATGGCAGTGGCACAGTATTCAGCGAGGTTCACAGACCTCTCGCGCTACACCACAGATATGGTACGGGACCCATTCTTCAGGGCCCGAACCTTCGATCAGGGTCTCAGGTGTGAGATTAGAGCTTCTGTTCATTCTCACAGCATTCCGACGCAGACATGGGTGTTGGAGAGAGCCCTCATAGTGGAGAGTTTCCTTGCTGAGCAGTCTCTAGCAGCAGGACCCACCACTAGCCGGCTTGTGGAAGATTCTTCTACAGCAGGCAGTAGACAGATGACGCAGAGGTCCAAGAGGACCAGACCTACCGGTGGCTGACTGTACGACTCAGGTTCAGTTGTGCGGGGAAACCGGGGTGGAGTCAGAGCCAGACATGACGAGAGTGGACAGTGTTACTCCTATGACAAAATTAGTCACATGGAACCTTACTGTCCGACCCGCCATGCATATGACCATCAGTTAAGTGAAGAACCTCCCAGACAGAGGCAGAGGTTCGATCAGGGCAGACTGCAAGGAGCAGGCGGCCATGGAAGAGGAGCTGGTCGTGCAGCTGGAGGTGGACGACGCTTCGGGATGTTGCCACCACCACCACCACCAGGAGGCCCACCCCGACCGCAGGGGACAGAATGACATGGGAGAGCTTAGCTTCAGGCAGCTGAGGCCTATGGTCATGGATCTCCGGAAGCAGATGGACAGGAGCGGGACTAGCTTCCGACCTGGAGGCTATTGATCATGTTGCTTCTAGTTTTGTTGATGTTTGTCTGTAGTTGCTTCGTGTCTTTGTACTATGAGCTGCAATAATAAAAAGACACTTATCTTTGTGATGTTTTCTTTCCTACCCTTTTGTTTGGTTGATACTGAGTGGTTCCGGTTAAAACTGTTGACCTGACCCTCACTTTTGAGATTTATACTGGAGGAGACCTAGTGACCTCACACTGATGCCGATAGTGTGACTCGACCCTTGGATCCGAGAGTGTCAGTTGGATATCTTGGTAGTTAGGTCGAGGCCTTAAGACGTCATCCATGGCATGAATGCATCATTCATGTCAGGATTGACTGTATTAGGCAATGAATGTGGTTCATCCAGGGGATGAGACCAGATTTCTATTATCGGAAAAGAAGAAATCATAACAGCTCTTGTGAGACTAGATATGGTCCAGGTCATCCAAGAGCGGATGAGGACAGCACGTGGCCGATAGAAGCCTTATGCTGACAGGAATTTGAGGCCTCTAGAGTTCGAGGATGATGATCACATCCTTATACGGGTTTCACCTCGAAGAGGTTTACGGAGATGTGGCCAAGGAGGAAAGTTAACTCTAAGGTTCAACAGACCTTTCTAGGTCGTCAGATGGGTAGGCGAGGTGGTATACCGCTTGACCCATCTACATCAATTGCACCAGGTGCACGACGACTTCCACGTATCTCAAATAAGGAGATACGTGCTCGACCCTTCACATATCATCGACCATGAGGAGCTGGACGATGGCGATGGGATGTCTTCACAGAGGTTACAGTGGGGATCGAGGATCGACAAGAGCAGATCCTATGAGGACGATCAATTCCTCAGGTGCGCTTTCCCAGGCAGTATAGAACCTCCAGGTGAGCACATGAGAGCAGGAGGCTCAGATGCGTGCTCAGTACCATTTTTGTATCCCTGATTTGTGTTGTAGCATTACGAGGACGTAAAGCCCTGAGGTGGGAGTAATGTAAAGACCTGTAAAATTCAAGGGAAATTTTTTTCTAAATTTTCTTTGGGATTTTACTAGAACGTGGTTTCTGACGGCACCTGATTCCGAGGCCTGGTGTGCCCGGAATCAATTTCCGAAGATTGGCTCGGGTACGTTCAGTGAACGAACGAGCGGGAATTTATAACTTTTGAACAGCTGCTCGGAATCGAATTCTGAGGGCACCGCTGGAACTGAAGCGCCAGTAATTGCTTAGGAACTCCTGTTTCGGAGTTGCGTTTACACAAGGGAAGTTATTAATTTTTGTGGTAGTTGAAAATAAAAATTATCAATTTTTATTTTTCCCACTTGGTAGTTTTATGCCATGTAAGGATGTTGGGGGTGGGACCCACTTTTGATAACCAACCTTGAGAGGATAAAGTAGGGTGGGACCCACACGTGTCCAACCCCTCACTTTTATAACCCCTCTGAACCCCCCATTTATGTTTTGTTAACTTATCACCTCATTAATTTTATAACATCTTATGTTAATAACTTAAGTGAGTTAAGTGTGGGTTTTGAATTTTCAAACTCTTGAAATTCAAAACCTATGTTGGGTTAATAAAATAAGTGGGTGGATTATTTTATTTTGGGGTTAGTTGTTCTTGTGGAGGAGACTTGGGAGAGAAAGGGCTAAGTTTGAAGTCTTCTTCTTCTTCAACATCGACGAAGAACGTGAAAAACACCGTTCTTCAACGAAGAACACCTCCGACGAAAAACATCGTTCTTCAACGAAGAACACCTCCGCCGAAGAACATGACTTCTTCTTCCAACGACGTTTTCTCTTCGAACGCACCTCGACGACAACGAAATCAACG
Source organism: Viscum album (assembly GCA_963277665.1). Taxonomy (NCBI): domain Eukaryota; kingdom Viridiplantae; phylum Streptophyta; class Magnoliopsida; order Santalales; family Viscaceae; genus Viscum; species Viscum album. The sequence continues at coordinate 2,028,981,124 of OY728120.1, read as the reverse complement.
TTCTTTTTCCACGATGCCCGACTTCCGAGATGCTCATTTTCCGCGGCTCGTTAACGTGCACCGTTCCTGAATCGAAGTAGGGGTTTTATTTATTTATTTGTTCGTGAATACCAACGTGTTGAACTTAGTGGATTTAAACACTTGTTATCGAATAACGCGAGGGGGTCGGACCGCACAAACACGGACGACCCTCCTCCTTAATTTTTTTTATGATTGATTCCTTTGTGGATTGGTTCGGGAAGGTGTGGTGCCGTCGCACCACACATAATCGAGCGAAAGGAAACGCGCGGCGCCGTCGCGCCGCGCCGTGGAAATTAGTTTAAGAACGCGACGCCATCGCGCCGCGTCGAAGAAAACCAAAGAGGCCGCGGCCGGAGCAGGGCCGCGGCGGAGGGGCTCGGTGTCGTCACACTGTGCCGGACGACAAGGGATGCAGCCGGTTCTGGGCCGCGGCGGAGCAGGGTGACCGGCGGCCGGTATCGGGCCGCCGGCGACGGAGCTGGAAGGGGACCGACCATCGCTGGTCCCGTTGAGCAGAAACCGGCCGTCCAGGTCGGGCCGGCCGGACAAGGGGTAGCCGGAGAAAATTAATTTCCCCCGGATCGATTTCAAGCGTCCCCAACTAAAGGGGCTCCCGTTTTCATAAAGGAGGGGCAACACCCCTCCCATGGCATGCGCGACACAAAGGCCGCGCTGGCTGCACGTGCTGGCCGCGCTCGCCGCGCCGCCAGTCTGCCGCTCTGGCCGCGCCGCCGTGTCGGCCGCGCCGCCGCACCGGGCCGGGTCGTCAGGCAAGGTCGCCGCCCGGGACGGGTCGGGCCGGGTCGCCGCCCGGGCCGGGTCGACCCGGTTCGGCCGACCCAGGGGGGTACTCGGTCGGGCCGGGCCGGGCCCAGACCCCCTATTTTCGGACTAAGTTGGTTCAAATGCCCATATCTTGGGCTAAGGTCCTCCGATCGACGCACCGTTAGTTTCTTGTCAATCCTTGGAACGATACGGTCGTATCGGTATATAGAACTCAAGGTTTAGGAATACTTTGGGTTCGGCTGGGTTGGTTCGGATACAAAACCAACCGGGCCCTCGGAGCGGAAACGCTCGTAACTTGAGTTCCGGACGTCCGATTGACGTGCCGTCGACTTTGATGGATTCCTCTTAGTGAGACAGATCTTTTGGATTACTCCGATCGAGGTTTGGATGCCGTTGGAGAACGGTCGGGTTGGTTCGCTCACGAAACCAACCGGGCCCCTGGAACGAAAAAGCCAATAACTCACAAATCGGGCGTCCGATTGACGCGCCGTCTGTCTCGTTTTTCCCCCTTGATGAGACAGAACTTTTGGAATACTTCGCCCGAGTTTTGGTTGATGTTGGATAGTGGCCGGGTTGGATTGTCCCTGAAATCCAACCGGGCCCCTGGAACAGAAAGGCTGATATCATTCAGACCAGACGTCCGTTTGACGAACCGTCAGTGGCGTTGGTGATCACATTGAGAAACGGTCCCTATGAGTATACCCTATGAGTTTTCTAGGTATAGTTGAGTTACGGCTGGATTAGATTGCACATGAAACCAACCGGGCCCCTGGGACGAAAAATTCTAGTAACTCACAGACCATGCATCCGATTGATGCGCCGACTCTTGGGTTGAGACCCCTATGACGAGGCGGTCCTTTGAGTTACTTCTTCGTGGGAAATTATGATAATTGGAGTATCGACCTGTAGCTCGTGGAGCGGAACCACCCGGAGACGAGCTTAGGAAGTACGGAGACCGTGTAGCCGGCTGAGACCTGACGACTGCTTGACCGACTCGACTTGGAGTGAGTCGACTAGCCCAGTGGACGGAGCGCCCGGTATTTGGCGACAGACCCATGGCGAACGGAGCGTCCGGTAGTTGTCCACAGACCCGCGGTACTCGACAGGAGGAGTACCTCTGTAGGCTATTAGGGGGAGTGCCCAGTATTTGGCGACGGACCCTCAGCGGACGGAGCACCCGATAGTTGGCTGCAGACCCGCAGTACTCGACAGAAGGAGTACCTCAGCAGTATTAGGTTAGTGAGCAGTACCTCAGAGTCATGACAGGACCACTATACACTCCAAAGACGGATCTCTTCAGCAGTTTCAGTTTTGATAATGAAAATCCTGGTTTGAGCTGAGACTTTTGACCTTTGTGTTTACCTCATGATTGATATGGGTCACTTGATAACATAGGTATATGTATGGGCATATACCTGGGTAGTGGTTATCTGTTGATTTCATAATCTTTGTGTTACCTCATGATTGATATGGGTTACTTGATAACTTAGGTATATGTATGGGCATATACCTAAGTAGAGTTTATCTGTTGAGATCTTCTTTGTGGTTATCCTTGTTTGTTTTAGTGATACCTTGAGGGTCTCGGGGTCCCTACTGAGTATCTTTATACTCACCCCTGCACGGGCTATGCCCGCACCTCGTTGTGTTGGTTGCAGACGACGGCCAGTGCTGACAGAGGCTGAGTGTTCGAGGACTGGACGGTACCCGGAGGTGGACTACATGACGAGTCAGTACCCGGAGGTGGACTACATGATGAGTCAGTATCTGGAGGAGGACTTCACGGCGAGACGACACACAGAGGAGGGTGACGGGCGAGAGCATTGAAGAGGCTATCTGTACCTACCCTTCAGGTAGGATCCGTGGTGGACGATCCAGGAGTTGCACTATCTGTACCTACCCTTCAGGTAGGATCTGAGGAGGAGGACCCAGGAGCTGCTTCCTTCTTCCAGCTGTTTTCCTTTTTCTGTTTTACTTTCATTTAGTTGTAGCTGCACTTTCAGTTGGGTTTGTATTCTGGCCCATTTACTTTTCAGCACTTTCTTTTGTACTTAGTGTTTTGCTTCCGCTTATACTCTGTGGTGTTTTGTTTACTTTTATAAAGGAAATTCCTTCCCAGTTATCGGGATTTATGCCTTTGGTGCTAGTTTCCAGCCCCTGTCCTATGGAAGGCCGGCTTAGGGTAGTCACGGCACGGGCCCGAGGACGGGTCGTGACAAACAATAATATACTTCTCCTTAAAAATGATCAATGAAATTGCTCAAAATTTTATTGTGTGAACATTCACTACCATCGAGTATTGTTTAAATGGATTTAATCCATCCATTATCCTCTACTAGTTTCCAAGATTCAGTAAATTCATAATTGTGTTATCTCATAAAATGTTCCTCTATCATGATGTTATTTAAGGGTAACTCTGGTGGTTCTCTTATAGAAAATACACAAAAATTTATTTCATGCATTAAGTGATACATTACTATCACAAACAACATGGTTCCAATACCAAACCTTTTGGGATTCTGATTTGGATGATATCATTCTGTCAGTGACCCTTATCATCATCTTCTCTATTTCATCTAAGGAAAACCATTCTGAAAATACATATCTTCATCGAAGAAACATTTTAATAATTAAATTATATGTCATTTCAAATTATCTATAATGAAAAAATATTTTATATTTTCCTGTTAACATTATATTAACACCACAGGATTTCTAAACCATCCTCTGATACCAATTATAAGGACATGACATTATTACATTATATAATCATGTTTTTTAGTAGAGAAATCCCATCAATTCATATTGTGGAACATCTCAGGTTTATTCTTTTAGATAACTTCTATATAATACATAAATTTCATTCTACATTCATATACATAGGATAACATACAAATAGTATCAATTTCTTCCATAATAATAATCTTTTCAATGAATAAATTCTTTATTTGAAAAATCATCATAACAATAAAAATGGATTCAATAATATTCATACACATCCTTATAAAATGATAAGATGAGTTAGAAACATTGGATGAGCATAAAAATCTTCATACGTGATATTAATAAATGAACAAAAAAATTATTCCAGGAATACTAGTTACGCAGGAAATCATTTTAAAAAACAGAAATATTGGTTACCCATATAAACCTAATCTTTGAATCATGATATTTCCATGATATTTTCACAAAAAAATTAGAACCTAAATAGAACAATAATATTTTCTTGGGACATTAATTATATAATCATGTTACCCTATATGAACCCTTATAATTTTTAACCCTTTTGGATACCATAAAATTTGTGTAACAATCACATTTACACTTGGATTAACCATACAATTGAACACTAAAATAAACATAACCAAACCATTAGAGGGTGATATAGGACCATCCCTTCAATATAATCAATGAACAAGAACAATAACACAGTCATAAAACATGAAAAATTTCAAAAACAATCATCTAAATTTCGTAAAACATAATTTTAAATGAGGTTTTAAAAGAAATGCACCATATACATGTCATATAGTCGAAGTGAGAATTAATATCATGGATATAATATTTACATACACTGGTGATAAAAAAATTATTCATAATATAAACACAATTCATATCACCATCATTTTTAATAACACATAAATATTGAGGTATGATGGTAACCCAAAGAATGGAAATTGGGTTATGAATTCAAATTCCTCAAGTTTTTCGTACATCAAATTGTTTAAATATCATTATATAATTGCTGGAAGTGTATGATACGTATTTTAATGAATCATTTCACAGTTTATAAAACCTTATATTACAATTTTATATCATCATTTTACCCTTTAATTATTAGTATTTTTTTCTTTCGTTGTTTTAGGTGTGTTCATTTTATGATTTCCATAGATGGTTGGTATTTGATATACTTATCATATGGAAATGAAAATATAATAGTGGAATAAAATGTTATTCATATTTTTATAGAATATTAAATGAAACCATACATCAATTTATAATCATATATTATGATGAATTGTTAGATAGAACATTAATTATATTAGTTTAGATCAATTTTTTCCATTTCCTTGATAATTATGAAAAAAATTCATTATAAAATTTAGTTTAATTCATAGATGGTCATTAAAGAACATAAAAAATGTTACAAAAATTCAAATTAAATTCTATTTCAACCATTAGAAGGGTTAACTGATGACCTTTTAAAGATATTATGAAAATTAAAAACAAATTGTCCACGATTTTGGTAAATCGGCACATCGTGGATGATGTTTTTATTATTAGAACATGAGGGAGATGAGAGGAAAGAAGATGATGAATCATTAACATCAACATGAGTACATTATGAATATTTATGATTCTAAAGATTTAATACATCCTGTATAAGTGGATGGAATGAGTGTATAGTAGATGTAATGAATTAGAATGAAAACACGTGAAAAAGGAAGAGGATTCATTCCTCTTGATCTCTTCATCTTGAGATCCTTTTTAAGGCCTTTGGTTTTGGCCTATTAGTGAGGCCCCAAAGTCTGCATCATGGGAAATCCACTTGGGGATAAAATTTGGCATAACATAGACAATGCACACGGTGTTAGCGCTATGAGGGGAATATGGTAATGAAGGTGGAGTTTATAGTGGAGGAGAGGAGGGATTCGACATTAATTTAATAATTATATTATTTTTTTCCACGAATATGAATAATCTACATTTATGTGATTAAAATAGTAAATAGAGAATTTGAGATAGAAACAAGTGGGTTTAAATCATACATGATGTAATGGTTACTCTATTTAACTGATAATATGTATATACAAAATTTTACAGTATTTTACTATTAATTAATAATTATATATTTTTAGAAAAACCCCAAAAATTCACCATATCAGTTTTTTGACATGTAGAATTCAAAAATGAATTATTTTTTTTGAAAATAATATCGTAAATATTATTTATTTAAGTATTTATTAAATTCATTATTTAATTAGATATAATATTTTAAAATATATAACTCATTTTGAACACCTTGATGAAGAAATTAACATCTCATTATCTTATAAAAATAATAAAATTAAATAATAATATGATTTACTTTTCATAACAGTCTAATTACTTTTCATATTTCTATTCATTAAATTATGTAACTATTAAATAGAAAACAACCTGGTTTAATCAGAGTCAAAATAATATATGGATCACACCCATTGATGACAGTTATTTGAATTATAAATCAATAAAGCCTAAAAATCATGTTTACAGGATAGTAATACCTATCTACTTAAAAAAACTTTCATGCATATCATTTATTTTAAAACCATGGGGTGTTAAACAAAGCCTAGTCAAAATAGGTATTTTTTCAGTAACTGTATTATATAATAATATATTTTTCCTCATAAAATATAAAATAATTCCTTCATTATATACATTATATATAATTAAACATGTTTCATATGCATACATATGAACAACTTCCTCTACAGAATATACATATTTCATTTTTCATCAATTATTTCCTTATTTATCATACTATATTTAAATTTTTTTTATCACATTACTCACATATAAAATTTTAATAAAACATAATTAATAATATTATTATTCAAACAGAATCTTATTAACCCTACAGTTTCCAATATTATAACATGTTATTGATTGGGGAATTTTAACCATCTACTTGAATGAAGCTATATATTTATATTAGGAATGAATATGGAAACAAAAATAATTTGGTTAATATAAATTATTGATTATATTTTTTTGTATTATGCTAATATAATGTTTCTTAAAATATTTATTATATAATATAGAACCTTTTTTTTAAATTACCGAAGCAATATCATCGCCAAATTTATCGTCCCAAATATTAATAAAAATACTTATTATATTATATTGTAATATTATAAAAAATTATCAAATAATTCTTCCAAGACATATTTTAATCATTTAATAATTATTTTATAATTTATAAATAGGAATTTTCACTGAAATAATGAATCTTTAAATAATAAAATATTGAAAACAATTACATTGCATACTAAAAAGTAAATACAATTAATTTATATAAGTTAATATAAATGAATATTTTATCTATTTATATATATAAATATAATTATTAAATATGTGATGAAGATATTCATTTTCTTATAAATGAGTTTAGACAATATACTTCTAGTATATGTACAATATAAAGTCGTTTCATCTAAATTTCAAATTATATATATATATATTTTATGGACTTAATTAATTTTAAATTGGTTGTTTACTCCATGTTAGTTATATAATGTCATTAATTTTCTATTATTCCTAATATCATATTTTAAATTCTAAATCTCTCTTTCTAGGTGTTCCTATTAAAATTCCTCTTGAGACATATGGGTTTTTCATGAATCATCCATTATTTTTTGAGTCATAATGATTCATTTTCTAATATGGATTCACAAGATGGGTTTCATCTATTCATTCATGATATTATAAAAACATTCCATATTATCATGGGATTCAATTTTATTAATTTCAATTATTCTTAATATATTATTATGCTATGAATAATTTTCATCCTCTCCAAATGATCTCTTTTTATTCCATATCAAATTTACTCTTCCTATCAATGTTCCAATTCGTTATATTGTAAGTAATTTACGTTTTTTTAAATTTATTCTTAATATATCTGGATTTATCACTACGTTGGAAATGGTATTTGCAATAGAGTTATTTTTTACGTACTGATATAGAGTTCCCATTCATGTTTATATTTTTATCTTTCATTCCATATTTCGTTGGAAAATAAATATGTATTTATAGAATGATCATTTAATTGGAATTATATTATTTTGGTTGTTTGAAAAAAAATTTATATCCTTTAAAACCATAATGAAAACTATTTTTTGAGGAAATTTTTAATTTATTTTCCATAAAACAATATGAAGAAATTTTTTGTAAAACTTCATTTTCATGATTTCATAGACATTTTCCAATTTTACAATATAAGACATATGATGTTATATTATATGGAAATCACAAGAAATTGTAAAATTAAATACTTATTTTGGGCAACATAATGATGATATAAAATGATCTTATCCCTGATGTATGATTATATAATACCATTTGGAATTGAAATGAATCCTATTTTCATTCGATTGGGTTTTTAGGTTATGATGAATGATTGATTTTAAATGGAAAATATTTGTATATATGATTATTAGTGGGGTAATATATTGACCTCCAATACATTTTTAATGGTTAATATCTCATTATATAATGATATTGATGGTAAAAATGATGCTAGTTAACTAGGATCAAAAGATTTATTGTGATCCAGTTGAAGATTATATATGATAATAATGTTGAGTGTGTTTCTGATGAATATTTTCTTTGTTAAAAAGATTCGGAATGGACTTGATAATATTATTCCATTTCATAATGTTTTGATTTACAATCAGTATTATTAGGACACATTTTGTTGTTATTTTCTAATTATTATTCTTCATGGAACATTTGTAATGTTATATAATTCACCAATACATTTTCATGGTTCATTTTTCATCATTTGAAATTAAATATCATTCAATAATGAACTATAAAAAACTATAACTGAATCTTATTTTCTATAATATAATATTTTCCCCCTGCCATGTTTTCTTAAATGATTATGGTCATACATTCGTCAAATATTGATTTTATTTTCCTCAATTGAGATTTTAAGAACATACAATTTCATTGATTCCATTCACCATGTTATGAGTATATGTATAAATATTTTAATGTATAAAATGTACTAGAGTGTGGATAAATCATATTCAATTTCCAAAAAATGTTTAAAAATAAGTTACTTATGTATCATTACTAAAAAGGTAGTAAAACATCCTATTTTGGGACTGTGAATTTATTTTTAGAATTACTGTATAATTATTGTAAATGTTTTAAAATAAAATAAACTTTAACTAGGTTAATGGAAAATTGTTTAAAAAATATTGTATATTGAATTTTTTTATCACATGACATAGGATTATTTTTTTTCTTCACCACATGGATATATTATTATCACCAACCACTTTCCATGAAACACTCTCAAGTATGTGATGTCTTCAATGTATCACATTTTATGATGTTCAAACCTGATCCACCACATATATTGAATTTAATTATTATACAATGGGAAAAATTTATCTCTTATAAAGAAAAATTTGTAGAGATATGGGATGATAAGATAAATTGTAATGATTCAAGACTACTAACATAATTAAAATTCTTCGGGTTTCTAATTTTTAATAATGGAAAGTAAAACAGAATGATATAATGTGGCAAAAGTGCCCCAATATTTTTTCAACCATATAATAGAATTTTTATGCTATAATTTTTTTAATTGGCATATAATGTGACAAAACACAATTTTGACCCCTAAAATATTCAAATAACATATTTAATTTGAAAAACTAAACTGAAATTAAATATGTTTTTATTTATTGAGATTCAATATTTCAATACATGTTAAAAATTATTAAATTACAAGATTAAAATTCGAAGTAATATTTTTTTAAAAAATAATATGAAAAATCCACAATATAAAAATTAAATAATACATGAAATAATTTTCACCTTGGTTTTGAATGAATATTATACCAAAATTTGTTACTAATGAAAATTTAAAAACGTTAAAAAATATTATGCATTTTTAGAGGTATTTAAAGGAATGTGATGTATTTATATTACTCAAAAATGTAAGAACATATTACGAGATTTAATATAACCATTATAAGTATCTATATAGGATATATAGATATTAAATATATTATTCTAGGATATATAGTTATTTGAAAAGAGGTAATTTGTAAAAAATTTATCCAAATGGTATATTGGGTATTTTATTCAATGAAAGAAATAATGTGTGACACATAAATGATTTTAAATGTAATTTATATAAATTAATTTTGAATAAAATAAAATTTTATTTAATAAATTTTGAAAATATCAATATTTTCTAAGAAATTATATTTTTTAAAAATAAATATTTTAAATAAAATTTATTAATTTTTTTGAATAAATAGATAAAAATAAATACAATCCATTAAATAAATTATTTCTAAAACTTATAAATAAAATCAAATAAAAATGTGTTATAAGTAATAATAATATAAGTATTTATGGCCAATTAAAAAAAGTTTCATTAAAAAAATTATATTCTATTAAATTATATATTTTTATTTGAAGGAAAAATTTATTATAAATATTACTGAAAATTTTATTATATTTTTTCTATATAGTGAAAAAATTAAATCAAATTCACTAAAATTATAATTAACTATTTTAAATAAGAATAATATGACTATTATTATTAAAATATTATATTAATAATGTATTGATAACATTACGTTAAATTTTATATATCAATTTCACTATAATAAATTGTATAAATTGAATATATTAAAATGGATTTAATTTTTCGAATATAAATTTTTAACTATTTAAGGGTGTTAAATTTTATTGTGATGAGAATAATTTACCAATGTAAACATTAAGTGATTAGTTCAAGATATATTATTTAAAAGGGGTTAAATTAAGGTGTAATTGACTATGTTTTCTCTTAAATCATAGATAAATTGTTTTTATGATGATATTTCTATCCCATATTAAACATTTGACTTTGGATCCAGTTGACATGTAAAATGAAAACCTAATGTCTAAAGAAATGAGTAACCATATAAATGACACTCAGAACTCACATATAATAGAACCACGAAAATTTAGAACCAAATCACTCAATTAATTATTTTTTCCTCATTAATAACTAGGTAAATTATATATCCTAAACATTTATCACAATTTATGTATCCTTTGGTTCAATGTATTTTTCTTAAATCCATTGATATAATGAAACCCATATTGTGGATAGAATTAATCAATGTATCTAGTTCTTATCATTTTCTTTCAATTTACATCTTATCTATATATATTACAAGTATAATATACTAATATAATTATATTATGATTAAATTATAATGATTCTATAAAAATGACATTAAATAAATAAAACTCTACAATATTATTCATTCATTAGTATTACATGTTAATGTTTTGTTTATTTCAACCACTTACACGAATTGAGTTATTCTATCATCAATATTTCCAAAAAAAATCCATATTTAGTACCTACTAATGATAAAGATATGATATTAAAGAGTTATTTATTGTTTTTATGGGACCATCTATGAGAAAAAAGTAATAGGAATTATAATGTAACTTATTATTTTCAATAAATACATTGAAACATGATTTTCATGGAATCTATTATCACAATTAATACACATACATCTAAAAAAATTAAAATTAGAATGAATTAATCATATAAATTCAATTAATACACAATATTAAAAGATATATTAATAATATAATTATTTTAATATAACGATTATCATCATCTCTTATATGTATCATGAATGAAATATTCAAATTTAATAACATTTTGAAGATAAATAAATAATAATAATTAAAAAACTATCAATTTAATATGTTGTTCTAATTTAAGTGTAAAAAAGGTAATATATATGAAAACGTTCATAAATATTTAATTAATATTGTTGTATTTTTTATATATTATATTAAGGAACCTTCATGGAATTCAGTTTTAAAGGTAAGTGTTTCTTTTCGAATCTCACATTGAAACATAGATTCATTATATATAAATTTACATAATGGGAAATTAGATTTTGTTTCCATATAAATAATCATATAATTTATTACACCACAATTTTTTAGAATTAAAATAATTCTCATAATTTCTCCTCCAATTGGTTAATAATTCTCTAAAAATGATATGTGTTTGTGGAACAATCTTTTCTTCATATTTTTAGATAGAAATACATTTTTTCTCACTGAAATATTATTTCCCATTTTTATGGATGTAATTATTTTAAAAAAAATAAAATATTATATTTATAATATAATTATTTTGTTACATTGTTTTCAAATAAATAGATCTTATAATTTTTATTGTTTTCTACCTGATTATTTTATCCCATAATTTATTTCAATTGTCTTTTTGAAGCATCATCACATAGTTTTTTTAGTCCTCCATATTATTTTTGAATTATTTTACCATTATAATTATAACTATATTTAATTACAATTAAATAAATTTTCTAATAAATGTTATAAAAATTTTGAAAGGGAATTTCTTCATATATTTCAAATAAAATTTCTATCGATTTTATATAGTTTTTTATAGGAAAAAATCCATTATTTATTCTAATTCCACACTAAGAATATTCTATAATGTCATCTAACATATTATTTTAATAAATGGATTTTCAACACATATTATATAAATTTTTATGCCACTCATTTCATTCTCATGGATTAATTATTATATGTTGGAATTTTTAATATTGTCATGTAAATGTTATGGAAATATATGTGGCTTATAATTATGTAATATGTGTGTTTGATATAGGCCTATAATTAATTATGTAAATATTTATATCTCAGGATATGGTATGTAAGGGACTATTTAGTGTTCCCAATCCATGATTTGTTTGACAATGAGATGTGACCACAATCCACTATGTAATGGGGTTGTTTTCATTTAGTCATAATGGTATTAAAAGTGATCCTTTTCATAATAAATATCATTATATACTTATATTTAATCCATATTATTATTTCATTACACATTAATATGCTATCATATAATTGATCTTGAATATTAACTCATTATTCTACTCTAATTTTGTGAAACTACTATTTTGTGGTATTTCCTTGTTATATATTGTTATTTTTTATTGTGGTTGTTTATTTGGATCAATGGAATTGATTAGATGAGGATTGAGAGTAGAATCATGAACCTAGTTTCATGTTTTGTATCATTGAATTAATATCTATTCATAGGTTTTATTTTCTCTATGTATATTTCAATATATATTAATTTATGTATGTTCATATCATGAAAATTAAAATTACAATCGTAATATAAATATTGACTAGAATTAATTTCATGAGATAATAATTTGATGTTAATATAATTACATCAAATGAACATCAGCTATTTCATGGATTTAATTTCTGCTTCACCTCAGGAATTATTTATAGTCAACATATTTTACAAATTTTTGTTCCTGTAATTTATAATATGGATTCCCCTTTTCGTGCCAAACTGCAAGCTCTCTATAGCATATTTTGTGATCTAACTCCCTATAAATGCTGGATTTATCATGTCTTCAATCATTAAAGTATGGAATCAAAGGTAGTGAATATTATTATATTTATCCACTGTGATATCTTCATCTTATCATTATAAAATCCCTATATTGAGTATAATTTCAATTGATCTATGGTTTATATAATATTTTATTAATTTATTTTCTGATTTATTGAAAGTATTAAAATGGGGGCTTGGATCAAAAATTTGTGGAATTATTACTTATCCTAGATTATTTTATTATATGTCTCTACACTACCTCTCCACATTTCATAGAAAATTAATTCATGGTTTTCAATGATTGATGGTTTTTGTTTATAGATAAAAAACACAAGAGGGTATAACTTGTTTTATAAGTTTTTGAAACATTTTTATGGGATTAAACTATAGGGAATTTGATTAATTTATTAGATAAGAAATTGATAAAAAAATTGGGTTTCATAGAATCACATGGTAATGGGTAAATTTTTTAATGATACACAAGGAAGGTTACTCGCAATGTTAGACATGGGTATATGGTATATTCTGACTCGAGGGATTTTAACACTAAGAGATATCTTTGTTCCATATGCACAATTAATACTCATGTGTATAAACTATTCACCTATCATACATTGATAGAATATCTATTAGGTATGTTATTTTCGTGGGTATTCAATCATGACATGTGAGAACAACAAGGTGTGAGTTTTACAACTACTTATTTATGTTATTATATTTCAAAAGTATTTTAAAATTTTCACCCTTTTTTTATTTTGATGATTTATTGTCATGTTATTTGAATTTACTGAATTTAGAAATCATTGATATATCAAATGATTATTTATATATTAGAAATGATTACTAATTACTAATTTATGATGAGTATGAAATGTAATATTACCCATTAATTTTCTATGTTAAATTTATTAGACATATTATGTGCTAGTATGGTTCCATAAAATCCCCAGATGCATCACTGTGTTTCATAAACGAAACATTCTTGGGAATTTAGTTTATGTATACTAAATTATTAATGAAATCTTAAAATAAGATCCAGATGAAAATATTTACAACATAATGAAATTAATACTTTTTTCCCTATGAAATTGTTTTTTTTATGATTTGATTTTTTAAATTTTTATTCATTAATTTATTTAGTGATAGTGATATTAGATAAAGTAAATTATTTGATTATTGTTTATCCATACCATATTATTCATACATTGTATACATTATGATATCTCTAAATGAAATCCTTCCATTATTATTCTTCTGAGACCATAATCATTTTGTTTCCATTTCCCTATATTATGATGTATTTAAATACATATGATAAATCTATAATTTTATGATCTATGGTGAAATTTTCAAGATATGTTGAATGGTTTTTTGGAATACATTTTTTTTAAATTATGAAAATTGTAATATATATGGGACAATTATGGGTATTGATAAATAGAGGTTATTCATAATTATATAAAACTATAAACCTAAAATGAACATTGTATGTATGTGACTAAATATTTATTTCTTAACTTTTTATTATGGATATTTTGTTTTTTTGATTCTTCTATTGGTTTTAAATCCAATTTGGTATGTATGTGATTAATAAACCCAATAATATGGATGTGTATTTTCCATATAGCACAAATTTTTCCGTATATTGTTCTAGAGAAGGTATCACATGGAATAATTAATTCAATGCTATAACATGTAATATATATTTGAATATTATATTTATATCATAAAAAATTAATATTAATAACACCTAATCATCCATATGGGAATATAATAATTAGTTATATGATATAGAAGTTATCTAAATAATAAGTCAACAAACAATAAATTAGGTGTCTATATCTGAGTCTCACATATCATAATTTTTTTTCATAAGAAAAATACATGAATTAATCACATAAGAGCTTGTATTTCAACATATAAGTATAAGAATTAATTTTAACCGATGAAAGTCAAATGAATTAAAAAGAATAGTTTTGCTAATTCCCAATGGAAACAAAACATAAAGAGAATAATAAAACATATATCAATACAGATCAATAAAAACATTTGAATGAACCACCGGAAAAATTATTAAAAGTATATTTGAAAGAATATATTTAAATCATTTAATGGATTAAAATTATCAATATACCTCCATCAAAGATGATTCTGGGTGACTTTTCCTACAAAAATTCATTGTTAAGTGTTATAAGTTATTATTAAATTTAAAGATGTGTTGTGTTATATTATATATAATATATAATTTTTTAATATAATATTTTAATCAATAGTTGATGTTTTATTTATATTTTATTCAATATTTTTTATATTTAATACTCATGTTTCTTTAGAATTGCATCATTGTGAAATTATGTTTCATCTCCCCAAAATGTATAGATACATATATGAAATGCCTATTATATATTTATAATATCAATATGAAATATTATATTTACATTTAATTGGTATTTCTAATAATATATCTTGTTTATTAATAAATTATCATTTTTTGATAATTTATGCATACCGTTGTAAACATATAATTAACTTTATATCTCATTTAATGTGATGATACCCACCATGATAAGCAGACACTAATATAACTAACATAATAAACCATTGTCATTGAGTTTAAAATCGTTATAATTCTGATAATAAATAATAAAATGATGATAATGTATTAAAATAAGATAGTCATGATTTAATCAACCAACAATCAAAGATAATTATAAAATATACATCAACTATGATGTAAAATTTGGATGCGTATAATGTAAATAAAAATTTAAATGAATTTTAATACCCAATAATGATATTTATATACAATCAACATGTGGGTTGAAATAATTAAAATAAAATAGATGAGTTGGTAATAAAATAGAAGGGAAAATAAAATAAATTAAATGTTACACAAAGTCATGATAATATTTGAGTGTTTTGACATTAAATAATGAAAAAGTAAGGAATAAGCCTTATAATTTCTTATCATAGATATTAGAATGATATTAAATTTTATAAAAATCTTATATACATTAAAAATTTGATATTTATATATAAGTATTAAAGATAGAAGGAGGGTTAAATTGTATCATCACTACTCTTAAAATCCTTTAATATCAAAAATATTGGACTATATCAGCACCCAAAACAGTATCATTTGGAGCACAGTTAAAATCCAGAATACATTAATAGTTCAAGAAAAAAATTTAAAGATATCCTTTAATAGTACAACAAAATTAACTTTTAAACATGTCCTTTAATTTTTGATTTCTTCGTGCTAGTAAAGGGGGCCTTCAAATTCACTTTTTTATTATGGACAAAATAAGCTCTATTAAAAGGAGTAAAAATATATTTTATCAAACATCCCTGACCCAAACACGTCATTAAGTAATTCCGAGACACCTTAACTTGTGGAAGCCCACCCCCAAACATTTTCAGTGCTTTTAACCCCACCATCCCTTTTATTGGTGCATTAAAAATCTCTAGGCTCATGCATGCCCACCAAGATTCAAACCATGCACCTCTCCTGTATTGATGGAATGTATTTACCACTACTTTATGTTGTTTTTCTATCTAATGAATTGTATTTCAATATATATATATATATATATTCATATAATTACTTTTAATTAAGTTTATACATTATATGTGTGTCGCTGCATGATATATATATATATATATATTTATTTATATTATAATATTATTTATAATATTCATTTATATATAATTTAATACTATATAAATGTATATCTATTTATTAATACACACTTATATGTATGTTTATCTATAATGTAAAAAATGGATAGATATTGTTTTAATTAAATTTTTATAAAATGAATTGATTAAAATATAACATAATATTCATTTTTTGTTAAATATATTGATATATGTATTTTTAGGATTGATTTATTATAAATAAATATATGAAAACATGAATATATTTAATTATAATTAAAAAAAATATTGAAAGACGACTAAATATCAAAACCCCAACATAAATAGTAATGTATGACATGGGAATAAATTTAGTTTCCAAAAAAGGAAAAAAAGCCCACTATATGAGGTTGACAGTCTAACGAACGTCAATAAAATTGACGCTGCTGCACTATACAATCACAATTGGAGGCCCTCAGGTCCTTTTATGGCCTCAAAAATATAAGTGGATATAACTTATCACTAACGGTATAAAGATCAACAGAATCGCTGATTTGATATGTGGTTCATCCCAAATGAAAACATTGAACATTAGTTATTGTATTTTTGATGTTTCAGTAATGTTTCCAACCAATTATAGATCACATATTAATTTATTGATTTTTTTATATTCATATTGATTTTGAATTGCAATTACATGTTAATTTAAATAACAATATTAAATGATAATCTATTTTAACCAGTTTCTATTCCATTTTCCTTAAATATCATATATATAATGTCATAATGTCTATTTACCATATCTGACACATATTATAAAATATATATATATATTATTTATATCAATATAAATATATATAAATATTAATGTATTATTTTTAATGAAAAATATATTTTTGATGTATAACATTATCAATGCTACTAAAAATGAACTGATAAAGCGGGGGTCTATATCATAGATTATAATAATGAACAGATAAACACCACCCCTTTATTAGTTATTTTTTACAAGTGCTAATAAAATACTACGAGAAAAACAGATTTTTGCGATGGGCCTTTTCTGACGTGAAAAAATATCATCACAAAACAACCGTCTGAGAGGTTATTTGCGACAGGGGTAACGACTCGTCGCAAATAACCAACTATTTGTGACTGGATTTGGTCTCCTGTCGCAAATTGTTTGGCACAGATAGCACGCTATACCGCGAGAAGGTTTTTTGCGACGGTGTGTTTCCACCGTCGCAAATACTTATGTATTTGCGATGGGCCCTATTGGAAATAACTAATGGCCGTTTATAGCTTTTTGCGATGGGATGTCGTCCCGTCGCAAAAGTTGTGTCGTAGGGACTATTTGCTACGGGACCCGTCACAATTAAATTTTTAACCGCCGACATAAAATAATGCGGGCATAGGTATTTGCGACGGGTCCCATCGCAAAACAGACTACTTGCGACGTGTATCCTGTAGCAAATAATCCCGTCACAAATAATCTAACCTATATATACCCCCATCCATTTTTCCTCTCATTCCTCTCAAATTATAGATCTTGTTTCTCTCTAATCTCGGATTTTATAGAGAGAATTTTTATATGTTAATTTTTTTGTTCACGAAGAAGTTGTGAAGCCGTCTCCAACAACAGAAAATTAGTATTATAGGTATTTATGTTTTTTTAATTTATTTTTTATTTCATTTTTTATGTTAATTTTTTGTATTGTCGATTAGTTGTAATTAAATTAAATTTAAATTGTTTTGTCATTAGTATTTATTTGTATTAATAAATTGAAATTTTTTAGTATTAAATTTTAATAGCCAGTAGTAATTATAAATTATTTACGATAATCAGTAATGTATGTAATTAATTTATAGTAATTAATAATAAGTGGTAATAAATATCAATAAATAATAATAAATGGGAATAATTAGTAATAATTAGGAATAATTAGTAATAATAAATAATAATTAGTAATAATAAATAATAATTAGGAATAATTAGTAATACATAGGAATAATTATGAATAATTAGAAATAAATATTAATAATTAGTAATAATTAGCAATAATTAGTAATAATTAGCAATAATTAGGAATAATTAGCAATAATTAGGAATAATTAGCAATAATTAGGAATAATTTGCAATATATAGTAGTAATTTAGCATAATTTGTAATAAATAGAAATAAATAGAAAAAATTAATAATAATTAGTAATAAATTGTAATAATTATTAATAAATTGTAATTATTAGCAATAAATACTAATAAATACTAATAATTACTAATAAATACTAATAATTTGCAATAAATAATAATAATTAGGAATAATTAGCAATAATTAGAAATAATTAGCATTAATCAGAATTAAATAGCAATAATTAGTTATAATTAGCCATAATTTGTAATAATTAGAAATAATTATTAATAAATAGTAATAATTATTAATAATTAGCAATAATTAGGAATAATTAGCAATAATTAGGAATAAATAGCAATAATTAGCAATAATTACCAATAAATAGCAATAATTAGTAATAAATAGCAATAAATAGTAAAAAATAGGAATAATTAGTAATAAATAAGAATAATTAGTAATAATCGGGAATAATTAACAATAATTAGGAATAATTCATAATGATTAGTAATAAATTATTATAGTTAGTAAAAAATTGTAATAATTAATAATAAATTGTAATAATTAGAAATAAATACTAATAAATAATAATAAATACTAATTAATACAAATAATTAGCAATAATTAGCAATAATTAGCAATAACTAGGTATAATTAGATATAATTATCAATAAATAGAGATAAATAGAAATAATTAGCAATAATTAGAAATAATTAGAATAATTAGAAATAATTAGTGATAGTTAGAAATAATTAGTAATAAATAGCAATAATTAATAATAAATAGAAATAAATATTAATAAATAGGAATAATTAGTAATAATTAAGAATAATTAGTATTAATTAGGAATAATTACGAATAATTAGGAATAATACTTATAATTAGTAAGACTTAAATATAATTAGTAATAATTAGCAATAATTAGGAGTAATTAGTAATCATTAAGAATAATTATCAATAATTAGTAATAAATATAAATAATTAGTTATAAATTGCAATAATTAGAAATAATTAATAACAATTAGTAATAAATTGAAATAATTAGCAATAAACTGCAAAAATTAGTAATAAATTGTAATAATTAATAATAAATACTAATAATTAGTAATAACAAATAATAAATACTAATAATTAGAAATAAATAGCAATAATTAGGAATAATTAGCAATAATTAGAAATAATTTGCAATAATTAGAAATAAATAGTAATAATTAGTAATAATTAGTCATAATTCGCAATAAATTGCAATAATTAACAATAATTAGAAATATTTAGAAATAATTAGCAATAATTAGCAATAATTGTAAATAATTATTAATAATTATAAATAAAGATAATTAATTAGAAATAATTTGGATTTATTAGCAATAATTTCCATTAATCGGTAATAAATAGAAATAATTAGTAATAAATAGCAATAAATATTAATAAATAAGAATAATTAGTAATAATTAATAAAAATTAGTATAATTAGGAATAATAAATTATAATTAGGAATAATTAGTAATAATTACGAATAAATACTAATAATTTTTAATATTTACTAAAAATTAGGAATAAATACTATTAATTAGTTATATTTAACAATAATTTGTAATAATTAGAAATTATTAGGAAAAAACTAGCAATAATTTGTAATAATTATCTATAATTAGTAATAATTACTAATAAATTCTAATAATTAGAAATAATTAGTAATAAATATTAATAATTTGGAATATTTATGAATAATTAGCAATATTTAGTAATATTTAGCAATAATTAGCAATAATTAGCAATAATAAGAAACAATTAGAAATAAATAGGATTAAATTATAATAATTCGCAATAATTATGAATAATTAAGAATAATTAAAACTAATTACCAATAGTTAGAAATAAATAGCAATAATTAGCAAAAATTATGAATAATTAGCAATAATTTCTAATAATTAGCAATAATTACGAATAATTAGTAATAAATAATAATAAAATGTAATATTTAATAATATATTGTAATAATTAGTTATAATTATTAATAAATAAAAATAAATAGTAATAAATAGTAATAAATAATAATAAATAGTAATAAATAGTAATACATTGTAATAAATAGTAATAGTTAGTGATAAATATGAATAGTTAGTAGTAAATATAAATAATTTGTTATAAATTAGAATAATTACTAATAAATAGGAATTAATAGTAATAAATAAGAATAATTAGCAATAAATAGTAAATAATAATAATAATTAGTAATAAATAGTAATAATTTTTAGGAAGATTTAGTATGAAATGTTCATAAATTTATACAAATTCCAAGAACCAGACATAATTTCAAGTGGATGGACTGCACTCCTTTAGATCGATGACTTTTATCCTTTCAACTATCACTAACTCAAAACAATATGGAAAATGTGCTACTATATAGGCACATTCAATTTCATATACACGAGATTGGATATGCATTCATAGGAGCATATTTTTTATAATGTTTTCAGGCAGTAATAGATGGAAGATGAAGATTTGTCGACGAAATGGGGGATCTTTTGTCTGAAAACTCATTTATTTTCATATTTCACACTCTAAAATCAAAATGAAGTATCTGGTTGGAGGTACGCATATTCATTCTTGTGATGAAAGTAAATGAGCTTTCAGACAAAAGAGTAGCTGTCAATCCACTAGAAATTGTGTCACCTTTAATTAATTGTAATTATTAAGATGTAGTAGTGATTATTTATATTATTTTTTAAGATAGTATTTTAATAATTTCAAATTTTCAAAAATAATGATGATTTTATATTTCATAGGAAAATATGGAACAAGGAAGTCGACATCAGTCACTAATAGATGATAGAACTTTGAATAAATCAGCGTAGAAATCCAAATTGTTCTGGTTTAAATCTTGTATATATTGAGGGCGTTGAAGATTTCTTAGAATTTGTATCATCAAAAATAGAATATGTTTCAGAAGGAACAATTATGTGTCCTTGTAAAAAATGTGCTCTGAGAACATTTGGCACATTTGGAAAGGTTGGGGGACATATCATGTGGTTTATATTTAAACCAGATTAGGTTTTTTGGTATCAACATGGTGAATGAAATTCTAGAGAAGATACTAGTAACTTGATTATGAATCCATCACAGTTCCAAAATTTAGTACAACATGTTGCAGGTCCATCTGTTCAACAAATTGAAACTCACAATGATATTTTTTTAACTTCTGTATTGGCACAATCTGAAATTTATATGTTGTTCAGGTATGCTGAGGATACATAATATCCTTGTTGCAAGATAAGAAAATTAGAAACGGTTGAAAAATTTATTTCAATTAAATCAGATAATGCAATGTCAAACAACTATTTTGATCAGATATTTTTTTTGGTTAAAACACTGTTACCTATAAGAAATGTGATGTCCACAAATTACAATGATATCAAGACTTTAGTTCGTAATCTATGCCTTAGTTATCAGATGATTCATGCATGTGTAGATTATTCCATCGTATATTCTGATGAAAATGAGTCGTTGGATAGTTGTCAACCATGTGCAAAATCAAGGAATAAATAATCTCAAACAGGGAAGTCTGGATCGATTCTAGTATTATAATTTATATATTTTCCCCTTACACCAAAGATGTACCGTTTATTTATGTCACATAACACATCATCAATGATGTCATGGCAGAAAACGAATATTTCAACCGGTAAAAGCTTCAATAATCGATATGATGGTGATTCATTGAATCATTTTGATCGTATTCATCTGTCATTTGCATTAGAAGTCCGAAACATGCGACTGGGTCTTTCTACTGAGGGTTTATGTCCGTTTTGTTCTTATAGTAGTATGTATTCATGTTGGCCTATCTTTATAACTCCGTACAATCTACCTCCATGGATGTTTATGAAAGGTCCCTATATCTTTTGGACATTATTAATCCTAGGAAATCCGAAAAAGAATACTGATGTTTATTTGGAACCATTTATTGGTGGTTAAGTGAATGGTGGAGTAATGGTGTTAGTACATATGATGTTGCAATGAATCAAAATTGCACATTAATAGATGCACTGATGTGGACGATTAGTGACATTCCGACATATGGAATGTTATCTAGCTGGAGTACAAATGGACCAAAATCATGTCCTTACTATATGAAAGACAACAAAGCTTTTATGCTCGTCAATGGGAAAAAACCTTTATATTTTTAGTCATCGTAGATTTCATCCAAAAGATCATCAATTTCATATAAACAAATCTCATTTCAGAAAAAACACAATTGAAAGAGATTTTCCTCCAAAAATGATCTCAGGTACAGAGTTAAAATAGGTTTTATTTTCATTACCTCCCATCACATTTGTGCCAAACGTAAACCAAAACAATTCACGGCTTTGGGAAAGAACATAATTGGATAAAATGAAGCATTTGTTGGGATACCCCATATTGGTATGATTTGTTGGTCCACCACTTATTGGATGTCCTACACATTGAGAAGAACTGTTTTGATAATTTATTTCATACAGTTTTGGATACTCCAGGTTAGACCAAAGATACTATAATAGCATAAATAGATTTTTACCAAATCTTCATGCAACCCAAACATGAAATATTTGAAATTTTTAGATCACAGTGGTTGATGATTCCAAAAGAAGCTTATATAATGTCCAAAGAGAGACATTTATTATTTTGTCAGTTGATTACAGATTTGAGACTTCCAGATGGATATGCTTCCAATTTGTGTAGATGTCTTAAGAATGGTCATATTACCGGTTTAAAAAGTCATTATTGTCATGTTATAATAGAAAGACTTATGTCGATTGTATTTAGAGGTTTTTTGAATTCTATGATTTTGGATTCGATAACAAACATATACTATTTTTTTAGGACATTTTTTCAGCGACAACTGACTACAATGAATTATGAAAACTGAAAAAAGATTTTGCTGTATTTATATGTAAACTAGGAAAAATCATTCCACCTGCTTTGTTTTACTCAATTGAATATCTGATATTACATTTTCCACATGAAGGTAAATGTGGAGGTCCAATTCATTTTCGATGGATGTACCCATTCGAGAGATGCATTGTAAAAATTAAAGAAAAAAGTATGTAATAAAGAATTAGTTGAAGGCTCAATTGATGAAGCTTAGTTTCCAGAGGAAATTTAATTTTTATGCTGTCACTATTTTGAATCTGAATACCCCTCAAAACAAAACCACATGGGAATGAACGAGGGAATTATTAATGATGAAATAGACAGTCATTTATCAGTTTTTAATCAGCAAAATCATGGCTTCAGTGGAGTTTTTGAATGATGGCTTTCAGACGATGAACATCATAGAGCTCATATATATGTTCTGCTCAACTGTGAATAAATGAAAAAATTAGTAATGTGAGTGCTTCTATCACATATTCTAAAATTGCTGTTACAGTATATAATATTATTTTATTTGTATGTTAAATACTTATAATATAAAGAATTATGTTCTATAAATTACAGTAGCTGCTCTTGAAGAACGCAGAAAAAAAATTTTCTCAATGGTTTCAAAAGCTGATAACATAAATTATTGATGGTTTAATATCAATTCATATTACTATTTATTATACTAATAATTGTTTTACAGATTTTTAGGTGTCTTAACATGATGATAATATAGATATGCGACTATGTATATTGAGTAACCCACAATCCAAAATGGATTATTCTTATAATGTATATGTGGTGAATGGTTTTCAATTTCATAGACATGAATAAGGGGAATAAAAAACAATGAAAATTGGAGTTTTTTTGAAAAGATTTCATCATAGAGAAAATGAAGTTGAGCTTTACAACATGATGGATGAAATTCTTGTTCTATGGTATCTTGTAAAAAATTACATAATGATGTTTAAATGATTGTGGTTCGATGCTGAGAGAGGCGTGCGTGTTCATCTGACTCATAGAATCATTGATATTAAATATTAATGTTTTATTGTAGTAAATGAACCATTTTTACTAGCTCAACATGCACATAAAATTTATTATGCAATGTACTGTGCTACTTCAAGAGACCTGGGTAATTTTTTGAGCATAATAAAAATGAAATCTCAGGAAAATCTATTTACTCAACTAAATGTGCTTCCACTGAATTGGATGAAATCTAAATTTTTAAAGAGACTACTCAAAATCCATCTATTTTCACAAAGAAACGAGAATATAGATCAGGACACCCCACAATTAAGGGTCCATGGTGATGAAAATGTTAATGATGTTACAAATGAAATTGAAATGACAAGGGATGATGAAATTGAAACTCATATGGATATTGATGATGTCGAGGATGAATATGAAGAAATTTACATCGTTAGATATGAAGATGATGATGAAGGTGATCATTGTCATAGTTAAATTCTTTTTATGATCATAATTAATATATATATATATAACAGTTATTTTCATCTATCATATAACAAAAATTATTTTATGTTTCCGATGGTCTCTGATCTATTGCATGAGTTAGTGGAGGCTGAGCTACCTTTGGATGAGGGGAATGTGGGATCATCTGACCCTCAACGAACTAGTGGTTCAGGAGGTATGCGGACGGTGCACGGTCTTGCGCGACTGATGATTCCAGACCCTATCCTCGAGTGACGTCCACGGCATGGCATTGATCCATGCACACAGAGGTATGGTAACCTATATATTTTAGTTAAATTTAATTAATTTATTTATATATATACTAATGGTTTGATTATTTATTCATTTTTCACAGTTTACTATATGTAGTGGTTGGACAGGTGAGCGTTATCTTGTGTAATTATCATTATCATCCATAGGCCACATGGGAACAGATTTCCATTGATGTGCAGCTCGACATGTACAATCATTGAATGGTACATAAATAAATAATATTTTTTTAGATTTATTTTATTAATAACTAGATATTATAAATTATTTATTGGGTTTTTGGTATCCCATCGATGATAACTTGTGTGACGATATCCATGCAGCATGGGAGGTCGCTATGATTGACCATTTGAGTACGTTTTTGCACAATTTGAGAAAGTAGGCTATTATGAATGAAGGAGAGACCGTATTTGATGACTCATGTAGAGATCACCAACTAGAGTACATTTCATCTCAGGTTTGGGATTGATTATGTGAACATTGGTTTGGTGGTGGATTTCAGAGGATGTCTTCATTGATTTGGAAGAACTGTGGGAGACAGGAGGTGACACATCGTGCTGGTAGTCGTACATTCAATACACATAGAGAGAATCCGGTAAATTATTTTTTAAAAATATTTTATATAACTTCAAACATAAACAGTTTATTTTATATTTATATAGGTAGTCGAGCATCCTGATATTACAGATTACGAGGTTTATCAGAGGATGTACAGTGATCCAGCCACCAGATAGATTAGAGGAGATCTCCAGTGTCAGATTGTGGTTAGTCTAATTTTTTTCAGAATGAAAATTCACTACATATAATATTTTCTCACTTTTAATTTAAAATTGGAATTTAAGGCATCATATGAGGATGAGACATCTCAGACATAGGATAAGGGTCATGACGAGGTGACTGATCAGATGAGTGCCCACAATTTCAACGAGGCGACATTGATGCAGGCGACTTAGTATGGCATTGAGGAGGGCCGAGTAGTTGGTATCTACTCTCATGTGACTCCTGGTACTTATTATGGTACTGTTGTGATGTCAGCGTCCAGCTAGAGAGGAGATCGTGGTGAGGCATCACCTTCTGGTTCACAGTATCAGGAGTAGTTCCAAGCGCAAAATGACCTTATATAGTGTTTGAAGAAGCAGAAAGAAGAGATGCGACAACAACAAAAGTAGAAGCTGCAGAAAAAGGATCTATGTCGATGGCAACAACAACATCACCAGCAGCACGTGGAGGAGATACATCGATGGCAGCAGGGACATCCCGAGCATTTGGAGTACATCCATCGTCTGACTCATAGTTTAAAGATGAAGATTCCTCCACTAGCTCCTTCAGCTCCTCCACCTCCTCTAGAAGATGACCCCCAGCTATTTTTTATGTCAAATACATTGATTTTTTTTTGTAAAATGAACTATTTACGGTGTCTGTTTTTTATATCGTTGTGATTATTACATAATTTAATTTTTAGTATTTTATGATTTGTTTTTTTGAATATTGAGAGTTTTAATATTTTAATATTTTTTATTATTTTAATAATATTAATATTATTGTTTCATTAATCATAATTTTATTAAATATATTTTTTCAGTATTATATTTTTTAATATTTGTTTATTTTAATAATAATAATAATAATATAGGATTTTTTTATATTTTTTTTGTGAATATTAAGAATTTTAATATTTTTTTTTAAAATATAAATAATATTTAAATTAATTTTTCAATAATAATGTTAATATTTTATGATTTTATTATATTTATTTGGGAATATAGAGAATTTTAATATTTATTATTTGTTTTATTATCTTAATAATATTAAAATTTATTTTTCAATAGTAATTATAATAATTTATGATATTTTATATTTTTTGTGAATATTGAGAATCTGAATATTTTTTATTTGTTTTTTTATTTTAATAATATTAAAATTAATTTATCAATATTAATAATTTTATAAAATTTATATTTTAAAAAAATTTATTAATTATTTGCGACATGATCTATTCTGACGGAATCTCGACGCAAATAGTCTAAATAATTTTTTCATTAAATAGGTATTTGCCATGGGATTATGGGCTCATAGAAAATACTATTTCCGATGGGGCCGTCGCAAAAAAAGTATTTCCGATGTGCCCATCGCAAAAGAGATTATATATATATATACATATAATATATAATAGGAGACTTATTTTCGATGGTGAAGTTCCCCGTCACAAATAATATTATTTTCTATGGGCCCATAGAAATTAACATTCTTTACGACGACATTTTCTACAAAGGGCTATTTGCGACGGGGCCCCATCGCTAATGCTTATTTGCAACGAGATCTGGTCGCAAATAACTTGTCACAAATACCTTGAATTCTTGTAGTGAAAGACACCATTTATCAGTGCTTTTTATAAAATGTTATTACTTTTTGGGTGTTAAACTGTGCTTCTACAAAACCATTAATAATGGTGAGTAATTAAAAATGAATTTTTTATGGTTGAAAAAATGGAAATTTAAAAGTGTTTTTAGATAACTCTATTTAATCCCTAGAACATGATAATCACTGATTTGAATTAGAGATTATACAGTCCTTAAAAATAACCACATTGGTTGAATTCTTTGGTTGAGAACCAAATATTTAAGAATTTAGTAAATAAAAAGATAGATATTTGGAGATTATATAGGGATGAATAATTATATAAATTCATGAATCCAATATTTAAATTCAATGGGAGAGATTAGCCTTGTTTTATATGCTTGATTTGGTTTCATTATTACAAATATCCTTTTCTACGGAATTATTAATATAATTACAAAGTATAATGTAGATTATTAATAGAAAACAGAGGAGATTTTACATAAATAGACATCCCCAAATATCATAATAGATCATTTTATTATTTTTAATATATAAATATTTTTAAAATCCATTATTATATATATATTTATTCTCTATATATTTATCATTATTTTAATTTTAAAATATCTATATAATTTTGGAATTCAATTTATAATATTTATATTAAATATTTATGACTATATCTATCTGTTACATATTAGAATATAATTATAATTTCTACATATTATATATAATATGCCTTTAATAAATTGACTAATGATTTTCATGAACTCCATCACATATGATAACTATTAAAATCTATTACTTATGTTAAAAATAAATTTTAAATAAATTTATTATTTATATATTATATTTATGGTGTTATAATTTTATTCAAATTATATATATTTATATAATATTCTATATGATTCTTTAAAAATTTATAATTATAAGAATTAAAATTTAATGGGAACTCAATTTCTTGTTTATAATGATGTATAATAGTGTTACTCAAACATAACAAATTTTTATTTCATAAAATGAAATTAAAATAAGATATTTCATGTATTATATGTATTTTTATATATCTCATTCATTTCAATGTGTTCGATATCTGTGAAGACACGAATTTAATAATGTGTTTCAATATTTTATCCATCCATGAGGTCTTATTTTTTAAAAAAGGAATTGAAATTTATCTGGAAAAAGATTTAGAAATTTAATTAAAATAAATAATTTTTTAAATTTTTTTAAAATATGTTATAATATAAAAAATTCCTCATTATTATTAAATATTATATTATATTCGAAATATTTACAAAGTGATAAGTAATATAGTTCAAATAGAAATCAATCTAAGATTTTTTTTAAAATGAATTCAAACTCTAATGTATTACTATAAATATAACAAAAGTTAAATAATTTATTTAATTTCTAAATAAAATATTTAAATCTTCTAAAAATATATAATTAAATAAAAATATAATTTATAAACTTTAAAAATATTTTTTATCAAAAAATATCATGCATTACGTTGAAAGAATACTTCCTTGTTTAGTTCTCATATATGATTAAAAAATAATTATTAATCAATTTATGAAATAATAACTATAAATACATAATTATTTTTCCTAATGTTTATAAATATATATTAAATTATAGATTTCAAATTATTTTTTTCCTTGTAGCATGGTTTTTAAATAATTTATCATGAATAAATAAAATTACATAATAATTTTCTATGATATATATTTCATTTTAAAATATTTAAAAAGTTTAAATATCTATATTAATTAGACTTATTATAAATAAAATATCATATGAAATATTATTTATACTTTAATATATCTATATTTAGGTAATAAATTGTTTTAATTGATAATTATAAAAATTTATAATTTAATATTTTATATTATAAAGAACCCAAAAATATTTCTTATACATTATTCAGGGGGGATATGGTGGCTTGTTTGAGATGACAATAATATTTTGTTTTACATATGAAGCCTCTAGAATTATTATTATCATAAATCATATTTTAGATAATACTTCCTTATTTTACATAGAATTCATACATGTATATTAATTTATATAAATAATTTATTAAAAGAATAGATTGTATTATAAAAAAATTCAACTACAAAATTTCATTTCCTATTCCCCATTAATGTTTTTAATGATAAATGTTTTCTAAAGGAAATGGCAGTTCCTCATTTGAAGAAATGTTAAATGAGTTCACATAAATTAATATTTTTTAAATTTAACTTAAAATGGAAATTTGGTTTTCAATATTATCTTTACTCTGTCATACTCTCCTTATACCAATTTTTACTAGTTATCTCCAGCTACATCCATATTTGGCATGATCATACCATGTTTCAGTTTATGTAATAACCAATATTTTATTATTTCATACAATATCCACTATTTTTTTATCGAAGCTCTATTTTTTTATTACGTGGGATTTATTTTTAACATCACACTATCATGGTTGATAACCTCATGTTCTAGTATATTCTTCTAATATCATTTATCTGCATCACAATTTGATGTACATCTAGGTTTCAACAGATGTTTTTTATCTTATAGTTGAGTAAAATAACCATGAAGTGGTTTATTTATTTTGAATTGTGTCGATGACTTGTTACAAAAAATCATTTTGATTAATTATTTTTATGAAGTATGTTGTTGGATTTCCATATAAGAATGTTTACTATTACAAATAATATAATTATAATGGGAATTTTTATTTATAAGTTATTGTGTATTAAATTTAAAAACTAAATTTGTAGGTTTATTATCCAATGATTTATAAGTATTACTTTAATTGCAATTGCAACATGACTATTATATACCACTTTCCACTTCTATGTGATGATATGATAAATATATACGACATAGTATAAACATTACATTACATAACAAATAGTTTCTTGGTTCTTTAAATAGTAAATTGTATACTTCTACTATCTCATATGGAGGATTATATACAATAATATGCATAAATCACAAGCTTAGTCAAAAGATGATAGTGCTGGTATTGACCCCCCGTTATAAATAGTAACTTATTATTCATAAAATGGATTCTTGAATCACCAGTATGTTAATATGAAAAGCTTTTTTATATAGAAAAAAATGTTTTATTGTGAAAGTATGTAAATATATATATTGGTTTATGAATACACCATTTATCACTATTTTGATAAGACACCATTGGTAGTTCCCCATTGAGAACATATGGTAACACCCATCATTGATACTATTGTGGTCATTCAACAATAAATTAATAATTTCAATTACAAACATACATGTTCTTATATTTGAGATCTATGGAAAGCTGGTTCTATATTCAAATTGGAAGGTTATTTATCATGACCACTTACATTTTGATGGTGTTTCAATTTGAATAAGAATTTGATACATAACTTAGTAATTTTTTAATAATCCTTATCTTAGGACCTACTTGACATTAAATTATTTATTGTCCTATTTTTGCATCATATAATATATTCATAAATCATTTTATTTCATGCATACATAGAAGGTTTTTAGATTAAAAAATTTTATTATTCTTATATGAATATTTTGTTGTTTTATTAAAACTATGAATAATGTAAGATTATTGATTTTCTATAATAGAACCAAACATTAAATTATATCTAAATCCAATGATAGAAATATCATCAAAAAAAATTTCGCACGACACATAGTTATTTCATCATCCAATTAGATTTTAAGAGCACTCTAATGTATAATCACATTAACCTCAGTATCATATATCCATCTTGGTTAGGATCACTATATTCCTACTATATTGATGAAAAATATATTTTTAATACATTAAAATCACCTAAAAATATATTTCTCTAAAATTTATTATCATCATATCTCCTCTACCAACTCTATGTTACTCAGGAGTACATCATAGACTATAGGTATTATCATCTATATCTACTACAATTTTTCAGCAGAAAATATTCATTCTTTAAAAATCTCTCATCCTAGTAGTGTTTTTTATATCTTCCCATATAGGTCTCTAAAATGATGTACCTATTTACTACCATGGAATATATTTTGGTATATTAAATAAATAAATTTATGGTATTGTTATTATCTTTTTTAACATTTATGAAAATTGTTTTGAATATATAATCCAAATTATCAATGTCTCTTACATATTTGTCAATAATTTGAGAATTATATTTTTCACTGAAAATTATCTATATCGTAAATTCCTTCCAAATGGTCCATTATATCATTGAGGTTAACAATAGTGATTCATATCATATAATCGATAGAGGTTATACATGTAGCCTCAAAATTTTATGATATGTATCAATTAATTTTGATCTATTGTGTATTATTCAGGAATATATATTATGTGGGTAGTATTTAAAAAAATATTCCTCTGAACATAAATGTAATTATTTGTTAATGATTTTTTTTGAGGATCCATGAAAAAGTCCATTATGATATTCTCCCATCTGAAGATTTTAATGAAATATTATTACATCATATGCTTTAACGTTTCATTTTTTATAAACATATTTATATTACAGGAACATTGGTTTTTATTTTTCAATCTAATTTATAAAATTATCAAACCAATAGTACACTCAGATATCAAATTACATTTTAGTGATACTAAGGTGGATTGTGAATTTTGATCTATGAGAATCACCAAATAGATCCTTCTCTATCTCATGTGTATATAATAAAATAGTTATTTTCCATATCTTATATATTATTCATCACCAATATTTCACTCTAAAATATTCCACTCAAATATTAATTACACCATCTTGTTTACCTGGATAAATTCCTTATGCACCAGCATAATATCTAATGAATTTGTTAATTTAGAAATACATTTTTCAAGGAAATATTACTTATTGTCCTTTAAAATTACCATCCTAAAAAATTGTAATATGGATAATATTAAATACCTTTGAAGAGTTATCATAGATATGGATTCATCATCTTTTCATCATACCACATATTTTAATTTTATTTCATTTAATGGATAGAAAATGAGTGTATAAATGTAATATTTGAATTTGACTAAACATTTTTTTGGTGAATATTGACCGTATTTTTTCAAATATATAATTTATTTATTTCTTATCATTCGATATTGAACGCTTTTATCCATAAAGACAATTCCACCCAAACATTGTTGATGATATTAGCACTACCGACTCAAGATCATGAGTCATGTAATATTCTAGATGTCCCTTTTATTATAATGAGTCATTGGATAAAATTTTCCATTTCTAGAAAACCAAATACTTTATTTAGTGTTTAAATGAATATAAAATATCCCTCTCCACCTTATAGAAGAGTTATTACAAGAATTGTTACTATCATATTCATTAACGCCTTGAAAAAAATTCAAATAATTCTTCAGATATTAAAATTATTCCTCTCAAATATATCTTGTCCAATGGGTTTGATATCATTCATAATGTTCTGAAAAAATAATTTATAATACCTATATAATATAAGGAATGTTGCAATATTTTTCAATAAATCTAGCATGTTGTATTTATATATTTTCATATACTTTGAATTATACAAAATCATCCAATTTCCTGTGATACTATTCACCAATAATGTTACATTCTCTATTTTAAAGTCACATTTAATATAACATTAATTTAAAATATCATTTTGAAATGTATTTAACAAAATGATCAATATTTATTCATGTATTCCTTAATATTTTAATATATTACAATAAAACTATTAAATTTAATGAAAAATTTGTTGAGGTAATCTCAAAAGTATCTCATCATTGTGTCCATAAATATTTATGGAAAATTAGAGTGTCAAAGTTGAATGAATATGATTTTTTATTTATCAAATCATGTATTTAAGGTTGTGTTGGAATTTTTTTATTTTGGACCAATAATTTATGATATCCATATGAAATATCATCCTTATCATGGTATTGAAACACATTTCGTTGGTTGATCATTTAAAATTAATTATATTGTGAATGATTTTTCCATATCATGACCATATTCATCATTAGAAAATCGACATAGAGGTTAATTTTCCCATCATTTACATTCAAAATATGAACAAGGTATACTATTGTGATTAAATTTGATGTTTGAAAAAATTTCAATATTCTATTTTAGTTTTTTGTTCTACTCTGATTTTGAAACATAATTAGGTTATGATTAATACCAAAAAAAGTTAATAATCCAAATGATACAAAATCCATGGGTTTTACAAAATTAATACAAATCACTAGAACATAGATCAATTCAATCCGAAAATTATGTTATTTTATTAAAGTGTAAATGAGTGATGAGTTTGTGATACTTCACATTGATGATAAATACGGTAGTGTAATATAATATATATAACGTGACTTGTGGTCTCATGTTATATGTCTATCATATATTAGATGTAACCCTTCCAGATAGGGGAATGAATATGTATATTTTAGGTCTATGTGATTCAGATAACTATTCAATACTATTAAATGGATGCGGGGACCTCTTTAATAGTGACATAATAAATTATTTAGAAAAAAATGAAATGTGAATTTTAATTTGTTTTATCTATAAATTATTCTAAAATGATTTTTTGAAGTTGTAATCTATAAAATATCATATTTAATTATAAATATGAGAGTTGTTATACCCATGGTTTTTGGGAACATCATCCAACATAATTAATATCTTATATCCCTTTATTTAGATTATATATATTGCTTTATTATGAATTATGGTATCACTTGAGTGTGTATGGGATTTAATAATATATAATGAGGGATGTGTAGGGATTTTTATTTACTGATACACATATTAAATGGAGACCATCTGGATCTCTAGGTTTTCTTACCATCTATTGAATTTTGATATCCTGTGATTGGATAACAGGGTGAGGAATTCCCACAATGTTTTGTCAGATCATGTTATTTTTTAACATACAATATGTATACTCACATGTAGGAAAAAAAATTCTTAGTCACTTTTTCCAATATTTTTTTTATCATTCAATGGGATTTTATTGCTAGTATATGGTATTGTGTTAGATGAAGGAATGATCGTTGATGACTTATTTAAAAGAAAAAAAGTTTTATACTTAATAATTTAGATATAGAATAATGTAATTTAAAATAATATTTAAATTGTGTTGGATAGTGGCTGATTGGACATTGCGGAGAATGTGAAGTGGAATTATATAATACAAAGGCACTTAGGATATTAAGGATTTTATTGAAATGGATTACAAAATTTTATATATTTTATGTGACGAGTAAAATAGTTATAATGAAATCCAAATAAGATATAAATTACAAACATACAACATATAAATATGTGTTAATAATTTGATGTATTTTCCCAATAAATTTATTAATAGGAAGACCATAAACATATCTCATTATTGACTTTTATATTATTTGATGTTATATTAAAAGAGTAATGGAAAAATTCATAAATTATTTAATATATTTTCTATATTTGTTATCACTAATAGATTAATTGGACTCATTGATAATTACAATAAATATTTAATGTGTGAAAATATAATTTATTGTTTTTCGATGTATGAAACATGATCCCTGATGATATATATTAGAGTTGAGTATTAAAAATAACGTTTAATAATTTAATCAATACAATTGTACATTAATTGTCACCCACAATTATAATTCATTACAAAAAATCATACACAAAGTTAAAATACATAATATAAGATATTTTAGCATGTCTATGTCCTTCATATTCATGTTTGTGAAGAAATAAAATATCTAATGAAATTATAGGACTCACAATGAGAATTAAAGAACCAAATTTTTATTAATAACTTCAAATTCCATGATTCAAAAAATGGGATGAAATATCTTATCAATGATTGTTAATATTCTTGTGTAGTCATGAATAATTGGATTTGTGTGATTTTTTATCAAAATTTTATAGAAAGGGTTTATAGAATATCATTATTTAGAAAATTTAAAATAGGTTTATTTAGGCTATAATGAGACTCTAGAGAATGTTGGAAATTTATATCTTAATTTACATAAAAATAATGGGAAATTATTTAATCTAAAATATGTTATACATATCCTGGGGAAAGAATAGAACTCAATTTTCATTATATAACTCGATGATTCTAGTTATATTTCTGTTTTTATTTGTTGAATTAGTAATTTTATCTGAGGAACATTATTGTTTCACATGGATAATAGGATAGAGATATATATATGACCAGATAATAGCTCAGGGTTATTTTTTTATATTACAAAATCAACAAATCCTATTGAGTTGTGCATTTTTATATATGAATATTTTAGTGAGAATAATTTAAAGGTTAGAATAAAAATAATCTATTTGATGATTTATAATAATGACCATTAATATATTCATATTCATTATATGGGAAAATATTAATGTTTGTATTTTAAATGAAATGAATAGAATCCGAGAGATCAAAGGATATAATTGGGTCAGTGTATAATTTTTGGACATACACCTATCTAATCTCATAGTGTGTCAGTTTACATTCAGATATCTATTTATTATTTTTTAAATAAATATGGATTAACTTCATCAGTCATATATATTATTGATTTAGTCATTCATTCTATGGAGGTTGATGGTAGAGTTGGACATTACTCAGAATAAAAACTATTTAATCATTTATAATGGTGGTGAATATATTATATTTAACATCTTAAACAAATATCAAAATAAATGTATCATGTTATTGAGAACTATTACATGTAATCCGAAGAAGAATTTTGTAGAAAAATGATAAATTTTACAGTGGATTGAAGGACTAGATAATCAGTGTATTCTAATAAATAACTAATTTCATTTAAAAAGAATCATTTGAAACAGTAATATTGTTTTTCAAATAGATTATGTATTATCATTTAGGAGAGTTTTTTACAGAATATATATTTTCAATAAAACAACTAAAAATAAGAAACATCAAAATGTAATGAATACTTTTAAAATAATCATATATATTATAAAAGTTGATACATCATGATGAAATGTCTTCGTAATTCCTTATTGATTTGTTTATTGTTAAATTTTTTTGATTATGTCTATGTGATAATGAATAATTACAATTCATAATGTTAAATATATTTTCATTAATGAGACAGTTCATTGGAATGACCATAAATTTTCTAGGATGTAATTTGGAGAATGGGATATACATACCATGTCCATGTTAACGTACTAAAAAATATTATGATATAATGATAAGGTATGTTTAGATGATAAAAAATAATGTATGATATATAGACACAAGTATTGTATGAATGAACTAAAGAAGGGATAATATGTCATAGGAGGGACATTATAAGATAGGTATATGTATGATAAAACATTAGATAATGTACCACCTGATAGAATTGAGCACAGTTTCTTCTAAAAAATATACATAGTGAAAAAATATATTAGAGTATTAGATATGATATATAATTTTCCCTCCTTCTTGAAGATAGGGATCCTAAAATCCTATAGATTATTTTCACTCTAACTGACTCCAAAATGTTTTAGTTATCATTATAAAATGATATTTTCTCATTATATATAATTGGAACATTATAGTTGAAAAAATTACCATAGGGGGAGAGTGTATGGGTTAATGAGTGGGTATCCTAGTAAATGTATTAATCTAATATAAAAATAATTTATATATAAAAATTGTATGTGAATGGATTTCAATAAATGGATTTATTCCATTTCTAATAAACATGAAACATTGTTTTTATGCATGTTATCATTAATAAAATAATTGGATTTATTGTGATCAGAAATATATACACTGATAAAATAGATCTCAAAATTAATTAATTTAAATGTTATTTGTATTATGATTTTACAATTATATGGCCTATGGGTTACATGGATAAAATAAA
Source organism: Viscum album (assembly GCA_963277665.1). Lineage (NCBI taxonomy): Eukaryota > Viridiplantae > Streptophyta > Magnoliopsida > Santalales > Viscaceae > Viscum > Viscum album. The sequence goes on along the minus strand of OY728120.1, from coordinate 2,028,943,515 downwards.
TAATAACAAAGTGTGTTTCACGATGAAATTAATTTTCCAATCACATGAAGTGTTACTATAGTGTAATCACAATGTCAATTCATTCATGGTAAAAAAAGTATTCCATGGATCATGACATAAAACTTCTACAACATCAAGTAAATTAATAATAAGGTTTTATCATGATTGTAAATAATGTTGATAAAATATATTTATCTGTACTTGAAAATAATTCGATTCAACGGGAAAATAATAATTTTTATACGTAGTATGAGATGGAATGTCATACACATGAGAAGAATATATTTATAATGATTATGTAGAAAGATATTAACTATGAAAAATTATTCTACATCAAAAGGAATACATTTTAAAGGTCCTCAAATTGTTTATGAATTCCATTTGTAATCCTGTCTCAACACCATTATATTAAAACCTCAAAATGTAAAATAAGAAATCATAAACTATGGAATAAGTGGTTTTATACATGGGGAAAGTTTTCATTTCATTGTTTTTAGGAATTAAAGGTTTGATATATTATATACTCAAATATACCTTTAATTTCAATTGGGATATGTGTGCTAATTCTTTCAGATTCTATGTAAGAAATTTTGGGTGGATATGAAACAGATTGTTTGGTACATAAATGATTCTAGATATATTTCCATACATTATATTATGGATTATTCATTATAAATTATATTTTTGTGTATTTTTCTTGGAATTATACTCACAAAATAGACCCATAGTGTTGTGACTAACTATGATATAATGATCATTAGTTAGATGTATTGAATATAATGATGGCCTCTTTTCAAATTAATGGAAGGATAGTATGATGATAAAATCCAATCATTGAAGGATTGGGTTTGGTTGATGAGCTAACTAAAGGAGTGTCACTGTATTTAAAAAGGTGGGGTGATATTTTTTTAAAATTTAGAGTTTTATTCCCTATTCATAGAATTCCATGTCTTTAATAATGAATTAGGAATGTTGAGATAGAATAAATACTTCAATAATTTTAAAGAGGAAGAAGCATTGGATTGGAAAATAATAATAATTTTTTTTAGATATAAATAAAAATTAATTTTGAAAAAAACATGTCACTGTAATAAAACAATAAATAGAAAAAAATAAAATTAATAGAGTAAATATCATAAACATTTTTTAAATTTTTTTTTGAAAAAAAACATTTTATGAATTTTATAACTTATATAATTCCTCAATAAATAATTTTATATTTTGGATTCATCCTTAAATGTAATAAATGTTATCTCATTTTAGCAAGATTAACTAATTTGGAAAATTCCATTATCAAAACATATAAAATGGCCCTCACTCCATCTAATCAATACAATAATATGAATTAGGTTTCATATTGATAATATTAATTTATTACATACAATATATTCCTATTCATATTTTTTTAGACTATGGGGACCAAATATTGGTATATGCCCTCTATTTCCACATAGCCTTTTGTGGGAATGTCCAAGTCATCAATTCTTGTATTCTTTTTCCCCAAAATTATTTTCTATTTTTATATATTCCAAAATATATTTTTATTATTAAAATTTAATGACAATTTTTTTATTTTTTTATAATATATTTTATAATTATATGTGGATAAATATGAACACACCTTATGATTTCTTATTATGAATTAAAAAATTGACATTCATGATTTTTTAGAACGACTGCCTCCACAAATCGATGACATCTGATTATTACCACTACAACTATTCATTGATATATACTATAAAATATAATATATAATGTGATATATTATATTGAATTATTAATTTTTTGAAATATTATATAATCCACCTAATTTATATCATGATCTAAAACATTACTCAAGTAATGTGTAGACTATAACCTCGATGAAGTAACATTTCTCAATTTTCATCTTTTTTATTTCTTATTAATTAATAAAATTAAAATAATTTCATTAAAAATTGTCAATATAAAAAATTATGATACCTTAATAATGAAATTCTTAATAAATTAGAATACATTCGTAATCATAATCCTCGATTGATTTTAATTTCATCATGTTAGGGTAAATATGTCCATCAAACTATAATAATGATTTCCAATAACATCATGGATGTCTATATGACATAATAAGGATAATATATTATATAAAGATGAAAATAGAGACTATATTTTTTTTGTAATGGTATTAATAATTTTAAACTCTTGAAATTAGATACGAATGTATCTTCACCATTATGTTTTAAAATACACATATCATCAATTTCATCTTTAAGGACTATTACCATAAACACCATATATTGAAATTATAGAACTATATATAATTATGTAACATATATTTAAATAAAATTAACTATCTACAAATAAGGAATATTTGGACATGAATTATTAATAAACATCATATTATGAGATATGGTCATGGCGAAAAAGGTTACTAACACACGAAATTTAAAATTGATAATAAATGACTATCATATTCAAAAATAAGAATCATAAATAAATTATCAAAATGTAATTAATATTAATAAAATTAAAAAAATGAACATTTAGATATACTATTTTTGTATATTCTGTTATAGAACAATAAAAAAATCCAAGAAAGAAAGTATGTTTTTTTAAATCTATTGTAATTCATTGAGTTAAAAAATTTAATATTGATATATATTGTTATAGTTCATCATCATTTTACTTAATAAATAATTTTTATTTTATATAATATATATTTATCGGAATATATAATAATTTATTATAACATATTTAACAAATAATTCATACCTAAAATATATTATTACATGAATGTTTTTGGCCTCAATTCTTATTTATTGAGGCATTATTCATTGAATCCTTAAATTTAATTTTATATTGTTTATATGCTACAAATTTTTTATCATATGATGAATAATATTTCAATTTATTTGATGTTAATTTTCAATATCTTACTCTTATACTATATTTTGAAAAAAAATTTATCTGTATAATGTATTATTTGTATCATTTGTTTCTAAATAATATATTTTTGATTTTATTAACCCCAATATATTTTATATTGTTCATTAAACTACCAATTGATTTCATATATGGAAATATAATCATATTCATGATATTTTAATACCAATTTCATGATCTCCTTCTGAATATCATTTTTTTCTCATTAAAATAATACTATGAGGGATTTTTCACCTTCTCCATTCTCAAATAGAGAACGCATATGAATGTTAATCACAATTTATAATTTTTAAATTTTATTTCTACAAAAAGATTTATTTTATTCCCAGAATGTTATTAATGGTATTTTTATATTCATATCACTATTTTATTTTCCCTGAGACTGATTACTTACCCATTATATGAAAAATATCACTAACATTTCTTTTGGATAGGGAACATCCCCTTTTCTATGTCCTTATTCATTAAAATATTTTTGGAATTTACATTTCTATTAATCATCAATGGGTTGTTCTTATTCTATACTACTTCACATTTTTTATATGTTATAATGGAATTTTAGAAAATTTACATATGGGTAATTTTATTCAAAATATAAATACAATATATTTTAAACATGTGTCATGTGAAAATATCATTCAAATAAAATTTCCATTATTAATAAATGTTTCTTTATATGGTTTAAATAATTTCCAAATAATTTATTTTTTCCTAGATTTAGAAAATATTTTTTAAAATATCATTCCAAAAGTGAAGGATTTTTCATATTTCCTAGTTGATATCAATAAATCACTAAAAAAATATATCATTATAGTCATAATTCTTCAATGAACCATATCCTTGAATGAGGTATATTATAAAACGAAAAAATAAAACTTATCTAGATAGATCATTTTATGTTCATTCTTATCAAATAAATAAACCATCACTTCAATTTCTTCCACAATCATTAAATAATTATAATAATTATATTTTATCATATATCTTAACTCATTTCACTCTCTATATTTTCTCACATTATTTGAAGTATGTTTATATTAATTACATACATCTATTAATTGGTAAAATTACTTACATATTCATATTCCATTACTCATTATTATATTAGTTTCATGTATTCCTAAAAAGAAAAATTTCCCATTTAAAAATCTGATAAATTTTATCTATATGTATTCATATTATTATAATATAGAGGTTTATTGATTTCTAAGTAATGTTAGTAATGTATTATATAGTTCATTTTTTACATTATATGATGAATGAATTAGACAAAATTAGTGATGTGTGGTTAGAAGTGTAGATTGAATCATTATTCATCAATAAGTCTCATGAGACAATCTATCCATTGTATTTGTATGCATTCCTTCCATTAATAAAACATTTCCTAGACATGACACATTAATTGTAATATCATCAAATATATGATTGTGATATTTAATATTTGGGAAAAGAATTAGTTTTCTAGAATTCAATATTCATTGTTTAGAAACCATTTATGTTTTCCATGCTGAAATCTATTTTATGTTGATATCCATGGGTAAATTATGCATTTAGTTTCATTCTTATAGATAATTTATTTTTGTATCCACTCATAAAAAACAATTTATTCTAATATTATTCCACCTTATGAGCTTCAATATTAATCACTTATATTTTTTCTTATTTATAATATTAGATTAATAATTATATTGTATCAATTTACTAGAGTATTTTAGAAAACCAGTGCACATTATATTTCAAACATGATATATTTTGGGTAGAGTTTGTTGGAAGTGTTGAATCCATATTTTTAATATGTGTTTTTATAGAGTGAAATTAAAATATCCATTAGTTGACAATGGATCTATGTTTGTTAGTTAATATTGCTCTTAATTGAAAAATATAATTAACCTATTGGTCTCTATATTATATGTAACAAAATATTATTTAGAACATTTAGTTATTGGATTGATATTTTTATGAATCTATAGTTTTATAAAATCGATAATGTAAAACAATTGGTATGACAAACATATCACATTGTGATGTTCTGGTATAACATCATATATATTTAATACACATTAATCCATGATTTATAACATAAATATACACATACTATAACCCAATAAGTTCTCAAGGAATGTTTTCATATAAAATTTAGGTACATAACCTAACAATGTAATAGGGATGCAATTAATTTAATTGAAAAAACATAACGATCTATTAAAATCTCATAATTCAATTTAAAATGAATTTGATAACAAGGGGTCGTACATATATAATTGTTGAAATACAATGCTGAGAATGGTAATAGTGATTGATTAACATGATGTCAGTAATTCTTGTAAATATTAATATTATATTAACCTAAGAGGGGATAAAATAATTCTCACGAACATCGAAGCTTGATATATGACAAAAATATGATGGAAACACGGTAATTTGGAAACAATATAAAATATTAAATAATAAATTATGTCATGGATTAATGTGAGGATATCATAACATATTTTTCATTGGATGAAATATTATAAAACCCCATGGAATCTCATGTGAAACAAAATATATCCTGATAGATTAGGATGATATATAATTATGCACCAACATTGAACATTTATATCATGTAGATGGAAAAGTGTTCCATATGGATCATATAATAGAAGTGTGTATTTCATCACATTCAATAGAATTCGTAATGAGTGTTCGTATACAAACATGTAATAAACATATTAATTTAGGATATTAATGTTCTTTTAATACCCTTGACTGGGAATTGGGATGCGTATTAGCATTATAAAATTTATAATAGATAATGAAGGAATAATTTTGGAATCATAATCTCAATTCATAATGAATCATGAAAATGGTTTAATTAGAGTGAAATTGGTATATTATTACATAAGCAACATAATAATATAAACATGGATTTGATAAATTTATCCCAACAATAATGAATAATATGAGGTCATAAAAATACATATAGGTATGCCAAAAATATATCCGAACATTAACAAATAAATTTATCTCACAGCATAAAGGAGGTTCTTGAATAAGTAGAATAAGAAGAGAATCATTTAACTTGATAGGGAATCTCTAAAAGCTTGTGAAGAAGTTATTATGATCAAGCGAGAATCATGATGTGGGATCTCCAAAGAGGTAAGGAAATATTGAAATCAATTTCCAAGGGTTGTTAATTAAGATAAAAAATTTGTTTGGGTTTATAATACAAAATAGTGAGTATTTTTTTGTTGTCTTATAAAAATTGGTTTTGGACTGTGTATTACTCATTAACACATACAAAAATTTCTACTATGGGTTTTTCAAACTGTTTCAATAGTTGATTAGAAGATTTAGATGTTTTATAAGTCCATGAAACCACAACATTAATAAAAAAAATTGGTTATGTGGAAGTGAGTCATGATCATAAAGAGTTGAATTAAATACAATAAAATAATTTATTAATAATACCGAAAGGTTTTTTTAAAAAAATAAATGAAATGTATTAGTATTTTTAGGTATATATTTATAACTAGAATTTAAACAAAATTTTTCTGCATATATGTTTTGAATTTCGAAAAAAGGTCATCTAAGATTGTTTTCTGTAAGTTATATGTAGTCTAATGGAACCAAAATGTTTTCTTTGTAAATGGTAACATACCCATATGAATCGTAATATTAATATTAATATGACCCTAATGAATAGTTTATTTTATTATTATTTTATTTTCATAATTCTTTAAGATAATGACACATTTGTTAATTTTTAAATGTGATATAAAATCCGTTATAGAATTAAAATTGATAATTTTATAATTTAGAATGTTTTTATTGAAAAATTAATTTAATAATATTTTTAATATTAATTTACAAAAATGGTGTTCAATTTGGAATTATAAACATTGAAAAATGGTTAGTGTTATTTTTTGGGAGTTTTTTGAAATTACTGAATTTTTTATGAATAGGGAAATTCTTTAAAATACACTATATTCAATTTATCAGAAAAATAAAATATATTGTACATCATAAGTGACGTTAGGTCACATGGTTGGAACTCAAATTTCATTATTACTATTTGGGGCCAACTAAATTATAACTATACATAGTTTTTTTTGAAAAAATATTGTAATAATGATTAAAATAATGTTAAATACCTCATGTCCTCCACAATGTAAACAATGTTAATGAAGCACCCAACACAATGTAAACAACAAGTTATTACTAATAAATGTTTTAAATGATTTTGTAAAATGATCATATAAGTTTTTATAAACATTAATATATTTAATTAAGTTATTAATAACCCTTTTTAACCATTATAAATGAGGTTTGAAAATTGTATAAGTAATAATAACCAAAGGTAAGGGAATTCTTAACCCATTTTCCTTTCATTGGGTTCTCCTTCTTCTTTATTAAATATGTGGTATTAATATTATTGGTGTGATGATTTTTTGTTTGTATTATGTCTAGCTATGTGTATTTACAGTTTATACACATGTACATTCAATTCTATTAATTATATCAACCAATTTATTTAATGGGAGTTCTTTTTAAAATCCATTGAAAACTCTCATTAATAAATTTCAAAATGAATGTTTTCAATATTTATAATCCCTGAGTGGTATATTCAAATTTTCATGACACATTATTCCAGGATATGTTTCTTGAACATTAATTATGTATGGTGGAGTCCATTTTAGTTTATGATATGTTTGGTGGATCCCATTATATCTCATGATATGAAGGGTGTGCCCTTTATTGCTCTTTAATGCATTGGTTACTCTAGAGATGGAAGTTAAAAAAAATGTTATACCATGTGTATGGGACAATGTAAGAGTTATATTAATAATATTCCCCAATAAAACTACAATATGTTTCTATTCATATGGGTTTTATATTTAAGGGATTTATTGGTTTTTATGTTATCACATGACTAAAAAATCCATACAATATATCCCTTTTTGAGTTTTATAATCAACCCATGTTTTTAAATTTTTTTATAGGATATAAGGATGGGTAAGAGAAATAATGGAGTTGTGATGTTTGATATAGAGTGTATTTAATAAAATCAATTTTTATGTATTAATGTTTAATATTTAAAAATGATTAATCTTATAGTAGTATACTCTTATATGAATGTGGTATGTCATGCATGTAAGATATTCTAATTCATTAAAACTCTAAACTCATGATTATTACCAATGATCTTCCAATTACTCCTCCCAAGACTCATCCTAAAGTCCTAGAGATACTGGTCTCACCATAAGGAAAAATACAAAGGCCTAATGAAGGATCTCAAGGTGAAGATATCAATATGTAAGCATCCTATTTTGTTTTTTCTTTCCTTTTCATTCATTTTATGTTATATTTTTTTAAATTTCCATTGGATTATTTTGTCATATATCATTACATATGACCATTAATTCACATATTATGAAATAATTATGAGATACACCTATTCTATGATGAAAATATTTATGAATTTTTGAGCGACGTTGTTAGTCTATCAAATTTTCGTAACAGATTTCTCAACATTTCTTTTATTTTGACATTACCTTCATTTCATTTACAATAATAACCTTCACATTTCTAAGAGGAATTAATGATCTAGAATCATACATATTATGTATTTCATAATGTTTATGGAATACTCACAATTTAATTTCTTCTACTCTCCCACAAATTCAAAAAATTAATACACCATTTGTGATGTGTCGATTTACCAACATCATGGACAATGTGATTAAAATTTCATTTACTTATTTTATGGATGGTCATGTAACCATGAATATGATTGAACCATATTATAATTTATTTATTATATTTGATAATAGGATATTGAATAATTTTGTACACATGTGATTAATTTATAATACAAAACGAGTTCCTTACGATCAATGAATCGCCAAAATGACCTAAACAAATATCAATAACGTTTTATCATATTAATAATAATAATTAGTGAAATAGAAATGAATAATTATCTAATTTATGGTTTTGGAAATATGAAAATACCATCACATTCCAATTCTAGTGTTTCGAATCCAATTAACATGAATATCCATTATGAAACTATCATTGAAACCATGTAAAGAACGCACACGACACATCGAAAATATTAAAATATTACTAATAAATATCATGAATTATGTTTTAAAATGATCATTTAATGTGTTAAAAACATAAATATGTTTTATTAAGATATTTGTAACTCTCTTTTAACTATTATAATGAAGGTTTATACAATTTATATGTAAGAATAACCCATGGTAATGGAATTCATAACCTAATTACTATTCTTTGAGATATCCTTCTTCTTTATTCATTATGTGGTAACAAGATTATTAGTGTGATGATTTTTTTAATATTATGTTTCACTATTTGTATTTACAGTGTATAAACATATATATTCTATTTTATTAGTTCTCATTCCAATTAAATTTTAAGGGAATTTCTTTTTAAAATCCTTTTAAATCTCATTAATAAATTTCAAAAGTATTGTATTTTATATGTATATGGAAAGAGTGTATTAATAGTATTTTCAAGATTCATTATTACCATGATATTTCCATTGGACATTATTTATGTTTTGTTGAGAACATTATGTCTCATGATATGTTGGTTTGATCCTATTATAGCTCCAGACGTTACGGGTGAGCCCCCTTATAGCTCTCCAATGCATTGGGTAATTTGAAGATGGATGATGAAAAAATGTTTATTCCATGTGTATGGGGAATGTAAGAGTGATATATTAAATATGTACCAAGGACACTACATGATATTTCGATGCATATTTGTTTTTATGATTATGGGGTTTATTGGTTTTTATTTTAACACTTGACAAACACTTTCTTTTATTATTTCACTTATTGAGTTTTATATTAATCCAATGTTTTTAAAATGTTTTTTCAATGATATATGGATGTGTAATAGAATTAATGGAGTTGTGATGTTTGATATGGATTGTTTTTAATGATATCATGTTTTATGTTATCATTTTTATATTTTAAAAAATGGATATTGATTTTGTAGTATCCTCTTGTATGAATGTGGTATGTCATGTATGTTAGATATCCTATTTCATTAATAATCTAAACATAAGAAGATCCTCAGTGTGTAATAATTTATGGTATTGTGTAAAATTTAATATTTAGTGACATATTAAGGCAAGGTCCTTATAATGTTGTTTTTGGATGATTCCAAAAAGGTTAAAAAGATTAAAATTTTTTGATCAAATGATATAATTTTAAAGTTGTAACATAATTTTTTCCATGGACAATTATTATAATATATTAAGTATATTTTTTTCTTTTATGATGTCAAAATGATTACTATGTAATTATGAAATATTAAATTTTTACCAAAAAATGATTATCCCATAAATTTTTTAAAAATAAAACCGTTGGAAAATATTGATGTATTTATTTCAGAAATACTATTTCTTTATCATTATAAATATATAAATATTATAATTTACAATTTTAATTCAATACACTGTTTTATTGTGCAGTTTTTTTTTAAAATAATAGTTTTCATACCATTCAAATAGTAAAATGTTACTTAGTAAAATTATATTAGCATTTATATTTAATAAATACTATTTAATATGAATATTTTATTCACATTTCACATACATTTAAATTTTTGGAATTCATTTAAAATTTGTGTCGTGATTGAAATTATATATTTCCCAAAAACACAATTTGTGTTTCATTGTATTGAAAGTGGATATAATTTTAAAACAATATATACAGTAATTTTTGAGTAAAATTATTAATAAAATGATTAAATATTTTTGTTTTTTAATAAAAAAAATATTTTAATTAATAATAATGGCGTAAAGATACCTAAAACCTTATTACATCTGTGAAATCCAAAAGTATATGGTTTAAAATTATGATATTTAATTATGGTTGTTTGAAAATATTGGGTTTATTGATGAATACAATGTGTTTAAACTGCTCCAATAAAGATTTCTTCATGTTATTTTAATGTTCACTCATTGATTTGGCTTAGTATAGGATAAATACCAATGATATTATCTCCATCAGGATTTCTGATTAATGGGATTCATTGGATATGATTTTATTATTCATGGACATCATCTATTTATTCAGTTTCAATTAGAATATATCATTATCCTTGAAATAATATTCTTAATAGTCACCATGTAACAACTATATTATAAATAGTTATAATGATTATCAGTGTTTAAATCCGATAATTACAAATAATGGTTATAAATAAACATTATAGTCCATGTGTTTTCTATTAATATATTTCATGATAAAGATACAATTCATTGAAAAAATAAATTCAGTTATAAAATAGTTGGTCATTATATTATTTACCTCTTTATAAAATTTACCCACCATTTTTTCATTTCATATGTCATTACATATGAGGGTGATTCTATTTTATCATCTCTTCTAGTTCCCTAAATTCTTCCTCAAACTTGTGGTTCTACCCCAAATATGTAACCACGTAGGTTTTCATGATTTAGTAATCATTTTTTTAATGATGTAATATCATCAAAATATTCTTCTTGTATTAATATAATTTCCCAATGCTACGACTTTTTGACTAAGTACTTATGAGGGTCTTTTATGTACATACTCAAGAAGGATACATGAAACACATCATGTATTTGAGATATGATTGGAAGGTGTGTCATTTGATAGGAAACAACTATGATGTGGTCGATAATATAAAATGGGATGATGTACAAAGGTTTGGGATTACCCTTAAAAACTAATTTCATGAATTAATTCTAATGAGATTTATGGACGAATACCATATCTCTTGCTTCTAAATCCAACTTTCATTGATGAATTTATGTATAGATATTATTTCAACACAGGTAAGGGTTAATGTCTTATAGATTTATCATATCCTTCCATACCATTTCCTTGACCATTTCCACACCCATTTTCTTGTGTTCACTGACAATATCACATCAAACAAGTGTTTTGTATCCATACCCATAAAGGGAATCATAATGATCCATTTGGAATCTTGAGTGGAAACAATTATTTTAGGAGAACATGACCAAATAATGATATTGATATCATTCTACAGTTAAGTCCATCAACAGTTCCCTAAATTATTCATATTGTGTCTAGATTTTACACTCATATTGGCCATCATTGTTGGGGGAGATAAGTCATATTAAAATTAATTTTATTGTTTAACTCCTGTTTGATAAAAATACAATATGTGGAGTTAAATCATTTATGTCGACCATATATAATTGATAGTTATAATTTTATACTGTATCACAACCTATCTAATGTATATTCTTATATGTTTATCATGTTTGAAGTCATTTTTAATTAACACTATGTGAGCAGTATTTTTAAGATGATTCACCACAATCCATATATCATTATGTCAAATTGATATCTTCAATAAGCCAGTGACTATTTCAATAAATATTTATTCCAATACTCATACAGGTATGGGTAATAGTTGCATCATCCCATTGCACAATTACCTTTCAGCCTTTTCCAGCAATCATAACATGAATTTTAATATATATTCTATTACCAATTTAAACATATTATATAACCAATAATTAATTAGGATATCTCGATGCATCTAGGTTCTCTCTTGATGGATAGATAAGGACCAGGTATACAAATTATTTATAAATTCCTTTATTATCATTGGATTTGTAGGTACACAACATTGTCACTCAAATATTAAAAAAACATATTCATCAATTATTACCCTTATGGACATTGATTTTTTTAGGGATTCCACCTTCTTCTAAATTCATTCATCATCTATTTGGGAATAATTTCTTTTCACAATATGGGATGGAATATCAATCACTTGATTATGGAAGGCTTCTATTCCCTTTTTATGATCCCTTTGTTTATTATTTACATTCTAATATTATTGGATCCTTATCAATGATCAAAAATGTTAATCTTGTTTTATTAATTGAAAAATAGTAAATCAAAATTATTATATTCATTTACCAGATGGTCGAGGAATAATCAATCACTAATCTTGATCATCTCTACCCATTTTTTTGGATCGTATTATGTTCCTTTGGTGTGAATATTTATAATTTATGATCTTTTGATACATTATTATTTTATATTTCATCCCAAATATAAAATGTATCCTGATTTTTAATGTGAAAATAACTACATAAAAATCTATATCATGAATTGTATATTTATACTCCATAAATTTCAAAAATCTTGAGGCATAGGCTATCACATTTCCATTATACATTATTGCACAATGAATGAACATAGTTGAAGCATTGATGTATACTTCAAAAATCATTCCACATGTGGAAACTGTGAGTTATAATGTAGTGATATGCCTCTTATATGAATAATTTGAAATATATTTTCATTAAATAGTATAATAATCCATACCCATTTCAAATTAGTATGGTTACCTGGTCTTAAAATCATACTAAGTATATTATAATTCATTAGTTATTCACTAAAATTCCATGGAATCTATAAATACCTATTTCGAATGATGGTTTACACCACTCATAAAAACCATTAAATTATATGGTACAATAAATATCTCATTTCATGTGATGACATGTACTATTAATTATAACCCCTCATTCTATAACAAAAACTTCCTAAAACATTCACATAGAATTAATTTTCAAAAAGAAATTATAATAATACTCAAATACACCTCATGATCTAACATGGTATTAAAATGTCATTTAGAAGAGGTAATAAAAAATCATGATAACTTCTAAAGAAATGATTTTTCAAGTCATAAAATATTTATATATAATTAATACGTCCAAATGGAAGCACGATAAACATTTTGTTCTCACACATTATATTACATGAAACCTTGGAGATACCCACCTTATTCACCATTACATGACAATATCCTGACCATAAATCCATGTTATATAAGACTACATTCGGTGTAGCTAATCGAACAAGTCATCAAACAATAGAAGATGATATTTTTTCTTTATTATGATATTTTATTGCTCTATATAATTAATTTAATGGTTTACTGACCCAATAATATTTTTGTTAAATAAGACTGGTGCACCACATAGAAAATAAATTGGTTTTATAGACCCATTTACATGACACCCTTATAATTGTTTCATTATCTCCACATAATAAATAATAGAAATTCATTATGGAGTAGTGGATATTGGAAATTCCCTTGAAATAATATCAATTGAAAATTTTTCCTAATGACTTGGTGGATAACCAAGAATATACTAGGGAAACAAATCATTATATTATCTCAAAAAGATTATGTATTGAAGGATTATCTTACAATTAGTGACAATAATTTTATAAAGATACACTTGGTCAAAATGAAATAATATTCTTGGTTTATATTATGATACCAAAAGAGATTCATACTTCTCCTATCACTAGTATATAAACAGAAATTACTTCTTGATATCGATGGTTATTTTCTTCTCTCAAAATTTTATCTTGGATTAATATAAGGAAAATCAATCTATACCAAAAATTTAATTGATTTAGACTAGAGGTATTATCATACTTATTTCTAAAAAAATTAACCCACAAATATTGATTGGGGTTACATTTATACATGCAATGAAATGATATCTTCAAGTGCAATTTGTAGAAAAATAATTGTTTCCATATTTTGTGTATGGTTTTGAATAGTTATATTAAAAATGTATTAATTTAATGAATTTGTAAATCGTGAATAGGAAATCATGTTCATTATTCTATAGGGTCCAGATATAATACATATTATTTTTTTAGATCCACCATAGAAGTTTACAAGGAATAAGCTCATTATTTCTATCAAAGCCATGCAGGTTTTTATTTTTAGTTTTATTTAAAAATCATTGTCCTTTTAAATTAGTTCACCATGTTTTCTTATTCTATGTGATTAAATTATTGTAAAATATGGAGAATGTTAAATGTAAAATTTTGTTCCTTTATCACATTTATGGGTTCAACCCATCCGTAATCTCTAGATTGGCGCCCTTCAACCATGTACCTCAATTATTTCTTATTACCATTTAGGAATATTATGCGAATATTTTTCCTACACATATTAAAAGTTATATATTTTAATTTCACTGACCATTCTATTTCTCCATCATAACTCTATAATTTGATGTAATATTCCACATGTTGTCCCCAGGAGACCTTTAATATTCATTGGTAACCATTTCATTTTTTAGGATACATTACCAAATATTCACAAATCAGTCAATGTCTAGATTCATAATTCATTTTATAGACTTGTATATATCGCAAGAAAAATTTAATAAACCTAATTTTTTCATAAAATTACAATGATAGTGGCATATTGTTCTTGTATTATGATGTTTTCAATGTATTACCTGATGGAATCATCTTTCTTCAACATGAGTTAATTGGTGTACCTCTCCATTGAAAGTGTATTGTGAGAGGAAAATATTAAACAAAAAAAAATTCATAAATGTCTTTATAATCCATTTCTTAATTATATTTTTCAAGAATAATATATTTTTTTCAACATCCCTCATTTTAGAACATCTTATTCTAATATATATATATATATATATATATAACGTGAATTTTTTATTCAATATCACTTAACAATAGAAATGATATTTACAATAAACACATTCCATAGTTTTGTGATCAACTATTTTGATGATCTACTGAAATTTAGTAGTTCATTATATATAAATGATGTAATTTTAACATTTCATTTCATACATGGATTTGGGTTCTCATATTGATTTCTGATTCTATTAAAAAATAGAGTCAACTGGAAAATAATTTTCATTAGTTTCTCTCATGTAATATTAGTAATCTCATTGGAACAATCATCAAATTTTATATCTTATTTGGTATTTTCCTCGATGACTAATATGTATAATAATTGAATATAATAAAGGGAAAATTAGGGATGTGTACTTTTAAAAAATAAATAACATAAATTGGGAACTATTAAAAATAAATATATTACTCATAAATAACCTAAATTCTGTAACCAATTGATTCCTAGGAATCATTCCATATTTCTCCTGATCAATTTTCAAAAATTAAACCTCCTTGGAATATTGATCCCTTAAAAATGGTTCTCAAATATATTTTGAATATAACAATAATATATCCTTGGTAGTGTCAAAATAGTTATCTAGCAAGGTCCATTTTAATATACATGGTGTGGATTCAATCTAGTTCACTTCTCTTTTTTCAGGGTTAATACCCCATGGTGAAACTATTCCAAAGACACAATACCCTTGTAGTATCAAAAAAAGGAATTATTTTTCAAAATCCACATTCTATATAACATTTTAAAATGATTTAGATTTGTTTTTCTATTCATAGTCTTTTCCCTATGGTTTGACTAATGTTTTGTAATCATATTCCAAAAAAAAACAATAAATTCCACTCATTCCTACTATGACAACATATTCTTAAATACACATTAATTCATACTTTATTACATAAATATAAATCTACCTCATACCAATAATATAATGGGTCCAATTTTTTTTATTAACTAGATATAAAACATAACAATTTGAATAGGGATACAATGACATTATTGAAATCTCAATAACAAGAATATAAAATTCCATCATTCATTTAAAACTACATGAGATACCCTTCAGACATCCTTATGAATTGTTTGATATATAAAGAGCCATAAAAAATTAATCAATGTTTAACATGATGGATGTAATATATTTTAATCATTAATAATATCAATTTATCAGACATTGGGATATAATAAAAAACATGAACATCAATTAATGATATAGGATGATAACATGGAGGTAACATGGGAATGTTAAAATAAAACACAACATTACATCATAAACAATTTCAATGAAAACCACTATTACATCATAACTTTTTTGGAATTTGTTAATAAACCATGAATTATATATGGAATATCATGAGATAAAAACATTATCCAATGCATTGGAGGGCTATATCATTCTGGGTCCACCTTCCATTTTAATATCATGTATATGAAAAAGTATTCAACATTGATCATACAACCTATAGGATTCTTCTAAATAATTAAATCACCTGATTAAATACTTTGGGTTAATATAAAAGTATATACAAAATCAATGATGGATATAAATATCTGGGTGAATGCCCTAGAGTGGAAATAGGATTGGGTATTTATAAAAGTATCTACATTCTTGGAAAATTAATTAATATGTTTGATATCTTAATGGATAAACATAATAAGACAAGGAAAACATTTTTGATAGGGAAAGGGAATATAATTTAATGAAAATATTATGTAATCTACCAACGATGTGGAAAAATATATTACAAAATAAATAAATAGTAATTATATTTCATTAAATAAAGGGTTTTTTTAAATTGGATAATAAGATGATTCCTAACCCTAATATAATTATTCTAAAATCAAGGTAGGAACTTCATAAGAGTCTTTTGAAAATCGAGAGTTATCTAATGAGGGATGGGATGAATAAAATTAATATCTGATATTTTTTATTGAGGAAAAACTTATTTTTGGATGGGTGAATGTTGAAAATATATGGTATTAAATTATTCATGTCAAAAAAGGATTTTGGACTATATATAAAAAAATTAATCCCCAAAACATACAATCCCATGGTTTCTTCTAATGGATTCTTAGAAATAGGGTTGAGGTTCGACATTATATAATTTAATGAAATTACCTAATTAAAATAATACCCTTAGTTACGTGGGAGTGAGTCATGTTTATAATGAATATTCATAAAATCCATAACATATAATATAGTTTTGGGGGATTATTTATTGTTTAATATAATAAACCCAATAATGTCCAAAAAATTGTTATGAATTGGGGTAAAATATTTTGGATGAAGATACAACTCATTGTATTTATTAATTAACTTTTATTCATTTATGATGTCCTAATACAAACTATATAATGATAAAATATTTTGTCTTCGCAAAAAATGATTGTGTCTAAAATAATGAAATTATAAATATTTGATAATTTTGATGAGTTGATTTCATTTTTTTTTATTTTAACAAAATATATATTTAAATATGAAAATTTACACTTTTTAGAAATAAAATCTACTTACTTTAAAATGGTGGTGTTTGATAGAAATTTTTTTATAACCTTATGATAATAACATTTTACATCATAGATATATATAATAATTTATATTTAATAATTACTATTTTATAATAATTTTTTTGATAACATAATTATTTGTTATAATTCATGAATTAAGAAAAATGTTTCTTGATTTTAAATATAAAATTACCAAAATCAAAAATAAATTTTATTATCATACCAAAATCCATTTTAAATAAAAATAATTATTCATTCAAAGAAAAATTCTATTAATAATAGAAGTAATAAATATAATCATTATTTTATTACAAAAAATATATATATAAATTCATACTAGAAGGATATATTTATATTACCCCAATTGTATCCCTAAGGGTAAGGTGATTTATGGCTACATTTTCCTAGGATGTTTCGAAAGAAATGGTTGGTCTATGGCCTATATGTTCTTGAAATTCAGTTGTATATGGTTTCACTCATTCATTAGTTATTGAACATTAACTTATAATTGATCAAGGAAAAAAATAAGTCATACTATCTCCCTTAGAATAATTGATAAACGAGCTATATAAGTTATGTTTATATTGATCAAGAACATCAATCCTTTCTTTATTGTCAATTGGTCTTTATTATAAACCTTAATACAATAATATTTATAGTCACTCTATGAGGGCTATGTTATCAATATTTATAATTCATAGTGGTATTTTAAATCCATAAATTGATATAATTATTAAAAAAAACTTATGTAGTTCAGGTTTTTCTATAACTACATTTTTTTAATAATGAACAAATTATCTCAAAATAAAATTTTATTTATAAATGTTTTGATCATTGTATTTTACACCACCTAAAAAATTCCCCCCATATACACTCATTTCATAAAATAATATTGATGATGTAAAATATATTTTATCAAATCTTATAGTTCCCCATGTTTTTTATAAAACTTATTATTATTCGATATCCTTTTTAAAATGTGATTTCACATTTTTGTAGAACTTTTTCTTCATGATAATAGATCATCACTTGCTAATTCTAATATGAATTATCATTTTTAAATCGTAATGACTTTTTATTCAGTTTGTATGACAGGTATGGTATGTCATTTCTCTATTGTGATACATGGAACACATCATGGAATTGAGAGAGGTTTGGTGGGAGTGTTGGCCATGAATTTGATAATATTGAAAATATATGTGTGGTTGATGTACCGAGGGATAACCTTACACTTCATCCCTAATCTCATAAAATTATTTCATGGGGATATGTGGGTTAATATATAATCATTAACCTAAATCCCTCGATCTTCTTAATGGTTATCCTCATCGCTCTTTTGTCGACTCTGATCAATGTTGATGTGATGTCAACAAATAATGAACATTTCTACCATTTACATGACCATTTCAGGAAATTGAAGCATGTTTTCACAAAAATCATAATATAATGTAAGTGTTTATCCTATCTTCCCATAAATGGAATAATGGGGATCTATTTGGATTCTTATGTGGAAATTATTATTTTATGAAATGTTGACCAAATAAGGATTTTAACCAATAATCATTTGAAGTCCATTAAACAACATATAAACATATCTTCTAGTGCCAGGATAGTCCTACTAGATTGGTAATTTGTTCGAGTGTGATAACTTGAACTCTTAATCAAATTATTTTATAGTTTATATTTTGATACAATTCCTGAACAAGGATGTATGTCTAGGATAATGATAAGTAGAAACTGATATTTGTGTTCCATGATGCATCAACCCTTATTTGATGTATATCATTTCAAATTGATTAAGAGAGAAGCTCTATAGAAAGGAAATTAATTGATATGCCGTTTTAATATGGTCCCCAATAACCCCTATTGAATTATTTTCTATTTATTTCTCTAGAATATCATTTAAAAATACCATGGTTATGTTTTATCATTCTAATTTATGAATTTGTAATTGTAGCATTATCCCCTTATAATTATTCATTTCATCATTATAAAACTAAAACATATTGAATTTTGATTTATATTTAACGATATTACACATCATATTGTTCCATTAATCGTCCACATAGATATCTGGATACATGTTCATGAACCCTCTGATCCTAGAGAAGGACATGCTATATGACTTATTATGTAATTCCTTCATAATATTAGGATTTTATGTAACTCATATTAATCAAACAAATCATAGACCCAACTATTCACCTATTATTAACAATTATGAAAGCCTTTTTCATGTTGATTCCACAATCAACTAAATTGTTAAATCAAATCATTGGGGATCCATTATTTTATATATAATGGATGGTTTATCAATAATTTGAGAATGTAATGTCGATTATTCTTCCATTATGATTTTAATGTCCACCCATTTCAATTTAATGAATATTGGACCATTATCAATTATAATAAATTATAATATCATATAAACATATATACTTATTGAATATTCCACATTATTTAATTTACTAGGATAGTAGAGGATTGTGTAGTCAAATTCCATTACTAGGAAAAATAATATTAACATGAACTTATTATTCAATATCTATCTGAATACATATTTTAGCTTCATATTTTCCATCTACATTTTAGAAATCTTCCCATATCAATAATGGATCTTGATTTCCATTATATTGAAAAATATATCCAACAATAAATCAGGTATAAGATATTTATTCTCATGAACATTCAATATCCTTGAGGTGTCAGATATCATATTTTCATTTTTAATGAGAACACAACCAAAACTATTCATTGAATCATCATTGTATAAAATAGAGAGGTCCCCCATGTGCGATGTGTGAGTACTAGTTTAGTGGTAAGAAACAATTTTACTCTTGAATCACTTTTCTCATTCATTAGTATGTATAATATTAACCCGTTTCAGAGTTATCTTGTTTAATATGTTAGATATTCCCAAAAATATTCTCATATAGTATTGGTAATTTGAAATTAGCTCATCAAAACTAAGGATATCCAATATTTACGCAGGTGTGGGAAACTCCACAATATAATTAATATTTTAAAGGTCAAAACTATCCAATATCATGTGACAAAAAGTACCATTAATTTTATGTCTACAATACAAGATAATCATTTTCTATACATTTCAAAATAAATTTATTTTCACAAAATATTTTTCATAGTATAATGATACTCATCATGTTCCATCATTATTATAGTGTATGTGATAATATCACCAACAAAGGCTACCAAATTTATCTCTCGTTAATATTTAATTAATTTATTCATCATGATCATCATGATTTTTATAGGATTTTTACGTTCAAATAGAATTACTATGAACATATATTCCACGTACTTGTATGAAAATCATTCGTAATGAAATAGTATTTATTTACATAAAAATGATAATATCTCAAATGATGATCTAACATAGAGAAGTACTAGTATCCTCGTAGAGGATCAAAAAATATTAAATCCATATTAGTGGATAATTTTTATTATCAAAATTTTGTCGAGCTGAAAAATATTATATAAAGTGTGTAGTGCCCCGTATATCATCTGAATGAAAATGATCAGTTCAACCCATGGTGATGAACAAGGGTATATCAACCATTTATTAAAATTATCTTATAGTTTCTTTGTAATCTATTTATGATTAAAATTTACTATTTAATATAGGGTCCTTGATATTGGAAATCCAACCTAGATAATGTTGATTGATATATTCAACCTATAAGTAAGAATGAAGTCCAAAAAAATATTTTCGAAACACATCAGTGTATTCAATCACAATGGTAATGTCTCCCTGGATTATATTATCCATCGTCTCAACACATTGATAATGATACATGCTCTCTTAATTTAATAATATCAATTAATGAAATTATGATACAAAAATATATTAATCTTTATCCTCACACATGTATATATACAGAGTAAAATTGATGTTATATCTGGTGATTTAATTACCTCATCAATTTATTTTAAGCTCATATTATTAAATTAATGACTTACCCAGAATAGAAATGAATTATTATAATGAGATTATGAAAAGGTTATCTGGAAAATAAATCAATTTTTTTTTATATAGGTGGAGTTATATAAATGGGATTCAAGGATTACAAAATGATTCATTTTCACATATTTCATTACTTCTTTATTTTGAGGTGGTATTTGAATATTTCCACTAAATATGTGTCGAATGAATGAATTCAGAGAACAATAATTAGTATGTACATATAGTATTCATGAATAATGAACCAATTTACCTATCGGTACTTCATTTCTATGATCCTATATAGTTTAGGGTAAGGCATAAGCCCTCCCATTTTCACTTTGTCTTTGAGGATAATATCATCATTTGTCATAATCAATCCTTTTCATAGGGAGATATTTTTTATAGTGACCATTTTCATTACAGTTGAAATATTTGACAATAGGATTATCATTGGATATATATTTCATTTATTCATAGACATTGGTTTTCTTCACCCATCAACAATTTCCATTTAGGTGCCCTTCCAACCCATACATAAATCGTTTCCATATCCCTATTATGAAATTTTTTGGTTTCTTCATCAAATAAATATGATAATTAGAATATAATAATTTATTTTCATCATCACATTTCCCCATAAATATTCTATAATTAAACTCCATATCATGCTTCACATCACCTTGAGACTCTTTAGATTCACATATATGAATTTCCACACTTATGGAGCATCTGACAATTTCTACAAATATATCATCCTCACAAATCAATAACATATTTCATAGACATATAATTATCTAAAAAAATAAAAATTAAATGTTAAGTTAATGGTAATTAATAATGTTTGAGATATATAAATAATGAATTTCAATATTGTCCAAGTATTCCATGAATGAATCATTATTCTTATACTTTAGGGAAAAGAAATCCCTATTAAATTTATGATAAAGAGTGTGGGTAAAATATGTAATGATTTTTTTACAGTATTCAGTCCACTACATCACTTCAATTGTATACTAACAACTCATTTTTTCAATAAAAAACCAAAATGATTGAATTCTCCCTCAAAATGGTAAAATGAAGACAATAAATTCAATTCCTCTTAGAACCGAATGATTGAGATGATATATTCAGTGGAGAATATCCATTATTCCATGAATATTGAAACAATATATCCACTGAGTATCATATAACTTTTTCACATAAAGCACTCAATTACAACATTATATTCCATAGGAGTACTTGGGGGTTCATCATAATTTTGGATTATATATATAAAATGATTATATAGTGCGTGTATTTTCATGAACTTCTCTATTCGTTCTCCTATCTAGTTGGGAATCTCATTTGGGTATCCATTACAATGTCCCTCAAATATTTTATTTTCTCGGTTCCCCCTATTTCCAAACAATGGGAAGAATATTGTGAATATTAGGAATGATTACACTCAAAAAATTAAATATTCAAATTAAATAACATTAATAATAATGGGATAACATGTAATTTACAAATATTAATCATCATAGGGATTTATATGCATCATTTTAATTTATACAAGAAATTTTTACCGATATAAAATCATAAGGGAATCTTATAACATTAAAAATTGTTCCAATATATAATTCGAGTTTACTAAAAAATTCATGCACAAGAGACTCTGATTAGGTATGTTACAATACCCATTTTTTCACCAGGTGATGATTGAATGCAGATCAATATTAAATTATTAGGATTACTATCGATATAAATGGTGTGTGAGAACCAAATCCCCCGATACTATTTAGAAAAGGAATTATTTTATTTCATACCACTTAATATATAATATAACCAAATTTTGGGTCATTTTTCATATTCGTGGTCATATTAGTATTATTCAAATATTTTTTTCTAATACTAATCCCCAATTATAAATAATTTTTTTTGATACCATCTATGACAACACATATATTATATATGCCTTATTTAACAATTTATTTCATAAAGAATAATTAAATACAACCCCTCATGATCATGAGTCATAGTATATTTGATAAATTATGTACATAACATAAACACATGAATAAGGATATAACTTAATTATTGAAAACATTATAATGGAAAAAAATTCCATTATTCTTATAAATGATTTGTATATATACTGGTGATGTAAATAAAGAATGGTTTATCTATAATGTTCATTAAGGTAATAATAATTTAATAAGTTGATGTAATCAATACATTTCAATCAATTTTCATATCAAAGAAACATTATATGAGTGAAAATTAATATCATGAACATTTATGTGTAATATATAATAATAACATTAACGATCCAATAGAAATTGGAAACACAGTAATACATGAAACCCTAAAAGTAGATATGAATATCATCCAATAAATATTAAGTTATTTTTATAGCATAATCTCTTTTGTGTGTTTTTTGAATTTCATTAGATAAAAACATTAACCAATGGATTTGGTTTATAAAATTCTTGGTTCCCCTATTACATTCACATTATTTACAAGAAAAAATGTTCCACCTAGATCATAAAACATAAGGGAGTACTAAATTTAATTAAAGAAAAAAAATATGTTAGTATTGATTTATATAGAAGCATTTACACAATAAATGAATGATATCTATATCTAGGAAATTTTACCATGACCAGGCATATGTATTGGTAATTTCAACAAAAAAATTTATTTATTGTAATTTAAGGAATAATTTCTAGGTCATGAGTACTGAACATAAAAAATCATGAAATAGATACTTGAGAGAAATATGGTATATAATTTATCGAAAATAATAATGAATTTAATATAGATATGGACAATCAGATAAAAATAAGATAAAGAAGATATAAATTCATATCATAAATTGTTTTATTCATTATGGAGTATAATTAGTGGATGTTATAAATTGGAATGGGGATACTAAATTTATGGGAGGAGATTATTAAGATCTTGAGATAACCATGGGAAGAATCCAGGCAGGTAAAAGAGCTTTAAAATTGTCATCCAAGTCCTTCGTGTGAATGTATAATTATTTTTATATAGGTTTATATTGTAAAATAGAAAATACTTCATTATATAATTTGATCATAATATTTGGAATATATATAAAAACATAATCCAAAACAAATAATATCCCAAATCATTTTTTTGAATGTTTACATCCATATCAATATGGGATTAATTATAAATTATGTAAATTAAATGAAATTGTTAAAATCATTCACTCGATTTTGATTAAGTGAGTGATGTTTATAAAAATTTACTTAAACTATTAAAATATAATATTGTTATTGTAGGATTCATTAATGGTATATAATATTTAAAAATAATCATAAAAAACACATTATATTAAATGGTAAACATGGTTTTGTTCTTGAAAAATCTTTATATAAATTTTTACCTCATTTATGGGATTTTATAAAGTCATAATATATATCATATAAATATAATGGATTATATTTTTACCCAAAATTACATTATATCAAAAATTATAAAAATGTAATCATAGGTTAATTTAAATTAGTGGATTTCAAAAATATTAAGTTTTTAACAAAAAAATTCATTAAAAATAATAATTTACTCTTTTTAAAAAATTCCTATTTAGTGATAAATGATTGTGTTTTTTTGATAATGACACTTTTCAAACCCTTATAATATCTTTATTTTACTTCATAAAATTAAAATAACATTTATATGAAATATTTTTTATTAATAATATATTATTGAAATTTAATTTTTTAAAATTACTGTTGAATTTATGAAAATGTTTTTGGTGATTAAAAAAATATAATTACTTCAAATAAAATGAGTTTTTAAACATATGAAAATGGAATTTTTGTTGTCAAATAATGTAGAAAAATAATTAAAATTAAATTTACAGTAAAATGAATAAATTTATTATTTATATTTTTACTAAAATTAAACAAATTTATAATTTTTTATTAAAGATACATAATGATTTATTACTGTATAAAAACCCCAATTATTAATGTGTGTGATGTTGATATTTTCTTGGTGTGGTTTGGAAGACCATGTGTGGGTGGTGATCTCAATGATCATGATTTTCTCCCATAAATTATTACCATCATGCACTCTCTGTTGATCATTTTAACTCCCCGACTCCAAAAGCCATAATCCAGCGCAATGTTTTTGTTACATTGTTATGATTACATGATAACAAAAATTGATGGACTATGTAGTTTAGTTATTTTCCAAAACCAAATACACACATAAGATGAATATTACATGTTTAAATGAAATAAATTATATAAAATACAATATAAAAATCTACAACTTCAATATTATTCCAACAATTAATTCATAATATACATCGTCGAATATTGGGAAAAATAAAAAATAGTAAATAGGTTTTCTCAGATTCTCAGTAAAGATAGTCTACAAATCAAAAGATACAAAAAACATGAACATTAGTTTTGGTGAACAGAAAAAAAACACATTCCCCTATGAAAATAAAATTTAGTTTACTTTTAAGGAATAAGAGCTGAATACATAATGCTATAATGAAAAATAAAACTGAGTATTGTACTTGTCAAATAACCACGTGGACTATCAATTACAATTTTTATAATTAGGGAATTTATAATTCCATGCATTATAATGTTTCTATCAAGGCATCATGATGACACCATATAAAAACCTATAAAAATCCAAACTCATTTGTCTGGTATAACATACTGATGCAACAAGGAACTATAGAAGGACCTTCCTATTACAGAATATGTTCAATTAATTCCTCATATGAATTTTGTGAAAATAATTAACATATAAATCAACATTTAAACTGCAACGAACCTGGTGGGCCTAAAGCCAAACGAACTCTGCCAGGCCCGAGCCGAGCCCTCTGGTAGATAGCAGACCCCCACCCCATGGGCAGATAATAGGCCCCCACCTCATACTAGAAAAGATAACACGTGGCATGAACTATCCACTACCTAGAGAGGATTTAATACACCTCCCATGCAACTCGATCCAGTGACCACAAGCTTAAAGGCCAACTGGTAAGCGTTATGAGTACCCCTGAGACCCCGACCACAGATACTCCCTTATTTTGTTCTTTTCTCGATGTTGGATCGTTTGGTTGAGGTTTGGGTTGAGTTCCCAACAAAAGTCCTTGTATTTTGTTTTGGTTTTGGGTTTCCTTTAATACCTATGATTAGTTATTCTTGTTGGTATTGATATAAAGTTTTATGATGGAGAGTTTTTGATGTCTTCAGAGCCTCTATATTGTGTTTAAAACATTCAAGGATGAATGGGTGGACTTCCCTATTGTTTGGGATGTAATATGGGGGGGTTTTGCCAATTTTTGGGGTTTAACGCTTTTAGAATGGCCTAAAAAAACTGTGAAACCTAACCATGTGAAGTTGCAAAAGTTTTCAGTAGCCATCGCACAGTCTGCACACAGTTTGAGAATCCGTGCAGCAAAACCATGCTTCCACTTGATGGCATTATAAATTTATATATGGATCTCCTATTGGGGTGAGTCTACTTAAAAAATTAATCCCTATCTGTTGGGAATCTACCAAAGGTTCCTCCCCTCCTTCATTCTTTGATTTTGGACGATTTTGGGGCGATTAATCATGAAAGGTTTGTGGTTATTAATGTTTCCTTCACCAAATATTCTCTCCTTCTATTTCCCTTTATGTTATTAGGTTTTCCTTTGGGGGTTTTCTTCCATGGAACATCCCTAATGTCTAGGGTTTATGTTTGGTACGTTTTTCTTACGATCTAGGGTGTGCGAATGGTTAGTGGGGATTAGATCTCTCATCCCTTGATGTTTCATTCCATTCGCATATGGTTGAGGTAGGCATTTCCAACATTTTCCTTTTCGGAACACTCCACAAGCACTTGTATTTTTTCATTTTATTCTTAAATACATTTCTCGCCTCTAATATATCTATGGCTTGATGCGAATGATGTCTTCGTGTTGGTATAATTTACTAAAAATAATTTTTCAATGGGATTTTTGTTAAATACATTGGTTTATGGAACCTAGGGTTATTGTTTAAAACCTTATTGTTCATTAATGTTTAATTGGGGGTTTTTATGAAATGTTTAGCCTTGATTATGGTGGGATGGTGGTTTTTTTGTGGCCTCGATTTGAAGTGTATGGTTTGGTAATGATTTATCTTTTTAAAAGTGTTAAAATGTTGTAAAAAGGGATTATGGTTACATGGATATTGGTTTATGTTCTTTGAATAATGTTGATGGATTGATGTGGTTTTAAAGAAAATGAATGGTTTGGTGTAAGTGGCTTTTGTATGTTCCTTGAAATTTTAGTTTCCTAAATGTTGTTCAAAATGGAATCCCATGGGGGGATATGCCCATTTGGGTTTAGGTGTGTGTGTTATGGAAAATAACTGGCTTAATGGGTTTTTTTGGCATTTCACTCTTAATTATGGTTTTGGAAAATATTTGGAAATTTTTTGGTAAATTAATTTGTGTGTGTAAACATAGAGGCATGTTTGGAATTGTATCTTTGAAGGTGATGTTTTGTGTTGATTTTAGAAAATAATGTTATTCGGAAAATTTGAATGCCCAGTTGGAAACATAATGTGTTTTAAAAGATGGTTTGAATGCTTAATTGATGTGATGGACCATTTGGTATGTTTTTGTTGTTTCATGTTTTTCTAAAATGTGGAAAGGATTGTTAAGAAATTTTTTAAAGAGGTGGTGTTCCTCATGGTTTTTGAAGCGATTTGTAAATGATTCAGTTTGATTAATTTCTCAAGAGTGGGTTTGTGATGTGAAAGTGGTGGATTATGAATTCATATGCTCAGGGTGGTTGATAAATGGTGTGTGTGGTAACATGTGATGTGCGAAATTTTATTGAGCACAAAATGGGAAGCCTAGGTATCTAGGTGGGCGGACTTGTACTAGTATGCTAGTGATACTGTGGGTTTTGGCCCATGTTTCACGTAACAATTTTGATGATGAAAACACTAACTAAATTATGATGTTGATGTTGTGGACCACTAGGTTATAGGTATGTAACCTACTAGTAGCTCGTGCACATGAAATGATATTATTACGGTCACTTTTCACTGATATACGAGGTACATGGGGCTCACATCTAACTAGTACCTAGGGGCGTTCCCGTGACTAGTACTCAAGGATTATATTGAACCTCCCATCGGCATAAGATAGGCTGGGTTGGTAATTTTAAAAGTATTTCATTGTCTTTAATGTGGAGTTCATTGAAACAGTTTTCCATTTAAATTTGATACATTGAAAATTGTAACTAGTATTGTTTGGATTAGGTTTTCATTATAAATGATTGTTTTCTTGAAAAAGGGTTGGGGGCGTGTGTTTTACTTTGAAATGGTAATGTTGTGGTTGTTTAATAACATGTGAAATATCTATTTTTATTATTTGATTTCAAACCTATGTTAATGGATTGCATTGGGAATGTAAATTCTTGGATTCTGGGGTGATTTCCTTCTGAGCTGTTATCTCACACCATAATTATACCACTCGGTGTCGATAGACCCGATATGTTTTGCAGATTCAGGTTATGAGCAGGTTTTTCATGTTCGAGATATCTCATGGAGCGGGGTGGTCTTGTGGTTATAGGTTACTAGTAGGTCACATGAATAACATGTTACTCACTTTTTGTTTTATTCTGTTGTAGCTTATGGTTCTTTCAGTGTTAGTTTTATTCAGTTGTATTTGGATTGGACCATATTGTTCATTTATTGAGATTTAGTTATGGTTAGCTATGATGTATTTTCGATGTTCCTTAATTTGAACCTATTCATTATTGTGCCAATTCATTCCCTATTGTTTCATTTTTATGGTCGACTATTTGTTCCAGCTCATGGGGATTCAGAATGCCCTTCAGGTCATGTCACAGATTATGTTGGTTGCCAGGTCAGAGGGTATCCTAACTTTTTTTGGGACATAAAAAAATATATGAAATGAAATTAACTTTCTCCAATCATTAAACATAAAAACAAACCATTCAAATTAAAATGGTGAATGGTATCAAGTTAGACCTTCCACAATCAAATTAATCAAAAACCATTAAACCAAATATTTTAGATGATATCAAAATACACAACAAATAGTGAATTTATGTATTCAAAAATGTTTTCCTACATAGATAATGATACTTTTAGATGAGACTATTGAAAATTTTAGGGGGAAATAATCCTTAAATATTCCAATATGAAAAATTCCACCATGAAAATGTAAAATAAGGGTCCCATAGATTAAAATTTAAATAAAGAGACTACAAATATAATAAAACTAGGGGAAATTGAAACACTTCATCCAAGGAATACATGTAAAACAAGGAAAATGCCTCATAAAAGATAATGTGAGAAGAGAAAAATACTTTTCTACATTGGAATTAAGAGTTATATTAGAAATTCGTTTGAATTTTCATTAAATCAGATGGTAAACCTGTATATAAAAGAAAAAAAAATAATGATATTTTAATGATATTTTAGTAATAATTTTTTCCCAATTATGTGATATCATGAAGAGAGAGGTTTGAAATATGTTCTAGAAATAAAAAATTTTAGTGCAGTTTAAGGAAATAATAGAGAGATTTTAAACCGGAAGGGAATTTTTTATTTCATACCACCAAAAAATGGAGCTGGTTAGTTCATGATGATAAAACGTGTGATTTTTAAGAAATTTATATGGATTAAAATAAAATATATAATTAATTTGGAAATGGGAAATAATTTTACATGTTCCGGGTAATTGGGCTTATTTATCAGAAAAAAATAAGAAGGGAGATATTTTAAATCATTTGTATTCCTATCAATGAATGATGATATGGTAAATATAGATTATTTTGTAAAATATGCTAATAATAAAAATAAATACATAAAAATAAAGAATAATTACATTTTATTAATGGTAGTGAGAAATTATCTCGAAGGAAAAAATTGGTTTAGGTAGAATCCCTTTGTAATTGGTAATCAATGAACTCGTATGCCACAAAAATAATAATCATAAAATGATAAATTGAATAACATGAAAATATTTATATTAAAAATATTATATATATATATGGACAATACACATGAACCATTAACATGATATATTTGCGAAAAACTGAAATCTCATGAAAATAAATGTGAGATGAGAAACCACATAGATTTTGTCCAGATGTATTCTTCTCTGGAACATATTGTACTAGATAATTAAATAAATTCATTTAATTAATTAAGAAAAACCTTGTCTACATATATTAAATTCATTATATTTTATTAATTTTCATTTATAGACTTATTTATTATTGATAATATTTAATTATGTCTTTACAGAGTGATTGTTTTATTGGTTTTCAAATTTTGGTATCTTGTTTAGATGTTATAGAGTTCATGTTGAGAGGAAATAATTCGATAGAACTATTTATAAATGATTCTAATGAAAATTTAAGAGATTAAATGTACATATAATTCATCTAGTTATATTTAAGGAGGAAGAGTTATTAGACGTAACATTAATGGAGATTGATCACCATTGTTACAAACTAGTTTTCTCATATGAATTATCAATATTTACATAAACTGGTTATAGTCTATTAGAAAGGTCATAATAAATATATTATAGTTTGGTTCAAACCTTAAAATTGTTTCATGACTATTAATGATGGGTAGATTTATGAAAGAATGTTCATCATCCACAAAGGGTGTAAATCGGCACGTCTGGGATGATGATTTATTTTTTAAAATAATAGAGAGAGTAAGGATATTGAGAATGGATATCCCATTAACATTATATCATTTAGTATATATATGTAAATAGATTTATCATTATCATATATAAGTAATAGGTAAAGAGATGATAATAAAATATTTAAATTAACTGATATTTAATGAAAAAATGAAGAGGGTTTTACATCTTGAGTACCCATGGAGATCCATCTTAAGGAATTATTTTTTGGACTATTTGCACATACAAGATATTCTAGATTTGGGGAGGGACTAGGGATGTGTATTTACGAAGAACCATGGTGGGATTCAAGTATTAGAGGAGTGAAGAGAAGTGAGAGTGAGTGGGGGTTTTTATAGTTGAGGAGAGGGGTGATATTTGATTATCTTATTCATTATATAATTTTTATTCTCAAGAAAACCAATAGCCTGGATTTTTTAATCCAATATACTAACAAGAGAATGTTACTTCGAACCATGTGTTATTACATCAGTGATGACTCAAAAAATATTTTTTTATTTTCTAATGTCTTTATAATCCAAATTACTGTATATTAATATTAACTATAAACTCAAGTATTTTAGAAAAATCACAAAAATTCACATATAATATTTTTATGATTATAATTAAAAATTATATTACATTTATTAAAATAAATTTTATAAACAAAATAATATTATTTTTCAAATAAAATCATTATTTACATGAAAAATAATAATTTTAAAAAGAAAATAGATTTTATAATTGTTTCAAAATATAATCGATTTGTCCTAAAATTATCATGAATCATAAGACAAAAAAATATTTATATAGGAATAAATTTCATTTAAATTATTAATATATTAAATCAAAATCATATTTTATTATGATAATTTAAAATTTATTAATAATAAAATTTCATCAAATAATTATTAAATTTTGAAGTAGTCACAATAATATATAAGGTGAATAAATTTAATTTATGCATACATGGGTGAGGATAATATTAAGAATATTGCATTACTATTCATAAGGGTATGTTAGAATTTATATGGGTATGTTACTATTCATGAAAAATATATGTTGAACCTATCAAATTATAAATATATTACTGATTATATCATTGAGTGTTATTTTTTTGGAATCTAAATTATAGAAGTGGGAAATTTATGTTCATTTGATAGATTATAACATTGTGTTTTTAACAGATACAAAGTGTTTCATGCCTTCGATGATAATTTTATTTGTAAATTCTCAGGGTGTTAAATTTCTCTCTATTGACAAATATTACATCCTAAAAATTAATAGAATTTTTCCCCATAAAAATATTTGAGTATTTATTCATCATATCTTCCTAAGGTTCAAATGTTTCCTCTTCAATTTTATGGTTTTTCAAAAGAACCTTTCCAATTGTAGATTTCCAAATCCTCAACACCAATTTTTTAGTGATCTTAATGTTTTATGGTTCCTCACAATAAGATTATTTTGGTTCCAATTATATACATTCATAAGTGAGGACATACATTTTGTCTAGGATACGAAATATCAACAATGAGAAATGGAACACATTGTGTACTTTAGATATTGAAGGTGGAATATTCAAATGATAAGTCACATGTCCAAATATCTCCAGCATTTCAATAGGGACAATATACATTTTCCTTAGTTTTTCTTTAATCCCAATTCATATAAACCCATTCCAGGGAGATACTATACAAAAAAATGTGATCTGACTCTTGAAATTCAAAATCATTCCTTAGATTATCATTATATAAAATTTTCCATTGTTGAGTTTTATTGATACAGATTTGATTTGAATTTACATTTACTATTGTTTCCTCAAAATTCTTTGGGCCTACACTCATCATTACACCAACGTCATCGCAACATGTTGGTGTACGAATTATCCTTAACTACAATGCATCATATGGTGCTATATAACCACTATAATAAAAACTATTCATTTTGGAAAACTCCATTAAAGGTAAACACTAATCCCATATACCCTAGAAGTCAAGAGAACAAGATCTAAATATGTTTTCTATTATTTGGATCTCCCTATATGATTGGATATTAGTTTGAGGGTGTTAGGTATCCCTTAATCGAAGCTCTGAATCCAATTACATTTAATGAATATTCCAGAATTTCATTATAAAACAATGATCTTGAACAATCACAATTGGGAAAGGTTCCCCATGAAATTATACTAAATTTTAAAAATATATTTGAACAATGAACACCAGTTGAATATAATCCCTTATAGTGGGGAAATGAATATATTTGGTAAGTCGATCAATAATCAACCATATTGTGTCATTATTCGTTGGTGTTTTTATTAATCCAGTTAACAAATACATAGTGATTTCATCACATTTCTATGTATGAATATGTTGGGGTTTCATGAATCATCTTGGATGTTGCCTTTCAGACTTCAACATTTGAAAAGAAAAAAATCATGATAAATATTAAGTGATTTCCAATTTCATGTTTTTCCACCAGCAATGATCCTTGAAATCTATATACACATTATTCATATAAGGTTGTGAAGTGAAATTCAAACCATGTACATCATCCATAATCTACCTTAAATTATATCATATTCCACTAGTCCACAAGTCATTAATTAGTTCCAAGGTGGTCAGAATATATACAAATCAGTCACTTCTTCATCATTATATCAACATAAGAAATATATTTACTATTTTTTCAATCAATCACGAATTTCCCGAAAAGTTTAACATTTGACTAAATATAATTTCTTTGTAAAATTCATATAATGGTCTCAAAATCCTAATGAAAGTGTATTTTATTACAATGATCATATATTCTATAATTCTTATAACTGGTACATTACTGATAATATATTAAAATTACATGATTGTTGAATAGGAATATCAGGTATCCCACATCATATGTGGATGTATCATAACATGATCATTATCTAGTAAAAGCATACTATGTATATTACTTTAAATCTTTGGAATAATTCACATTGTGTCTATTATACTTGTAGTTTATATATTGTACATTGAGAATCTTTTTTATACCCTAGAAATAACAAAAATTGTGACTTTTTCTCCAAAAATCGAAATACATACATTCTATTAATGTATTTTTATGGTTTATTTTTTACAATATTATCAGATGTGGGAAACCCATTATTCTCATTCTGCCAATTTTCAGATTTTTTTCCTCAACATTCCTCTTATTTTATTTTTTCTCATCAGAGACAATGAAAGGTGACCAATATTTACACATCTCATTAACACATGATAATATATCCACATATGATGAGTATATTTTGATAAATATGTATTTATTACTCATGGATTAATGTATGTAACACATATATGATGATTATTATTTTTGTAAAGTGTTAGGTAGTTGTTTTGGTGAGATGCAGGATCTTTAAGTACATTTTTTGGGACTAAAGGATATGTTCATGGACTGGACAAGGTTTGATCAAACCATGTTGTATTATTATTATAAACTATGTGATTTTGCAGATTCAGGATAGTCGCATCAGCATAATGTGTGCATGGTTATAGAGACATTGTAGGGAGTATGTGTTCTATGCCCGTGCACTGAGAAAACGTAAGAACCTATTTTTTATTAACATAATCATTTTTTTCATAAACTATTGTTTTTCTCCTAAACAGGAATAATTATAGATTTCTCTCCATTTAATGTTGGGGAACCTCTCCCAATTTGGAACCTATATGCGGAACTCCCATGTTTTTTTCATCACCAATTTTCTTAGTCTTCTATATTCTACTTTTATCTCATCGTGTTTCATTAGATCTATATAGATAAACTTCTACTATATTCATTTAATATAAAATATATAGCTATTATGATTAGATAAAAGATTTTTGAAACAAAAATTATATATGATTTGGTCTTGTTTGTGATATAATAAGGGATATAATGATCTTTATGTGGAGATTCAATGATGTTTTTATAACGTTCATCATCCATTTTTCGTTTTCTTCAAAACCATTAATGTGTGATATTCAATATGGAGTCCCCTTATAGTAATATATTTTATTAATTTACAATTGATTAAATTGAATAATTTTTTTTTTCTGAAATCATGGTTCAATACATGTAAAAAATATTCATTATCCATGGTTTATCGTTTTTGTGGAATTATGTAATCTTGGGTAACAATTATACAAAGTTATTTATTTACCTTAATTTAAAATTTCAATTTTAAATTATGGTCATACTTGAAATTCTGAGTGGTTTAATGGGAAGGTAGTTTTGAAAAAATTGGGTGCTTTATTGAAATGTTTTTTCATTAAAATGGTTTTCATAGGGAATTTTTTTCAATAAAAATTTGTTTTTATGGAAAAGGATTATGAAAAGATCCGTGAGAACACATAATGTGTGTGTTCATATTTTGTCTCTTTTTTATTGTTTAATTATGGACTTGATCTTCTTCTGAAACTCTAAATGACACATGGGATATAATTAACTTGTGATTACTTGGATTAATGATGATAAACAACTCATGAGTATTGAATTGTCATCACATTTCATGCACGGTTGATTGTGTGGAAGTGTGGAATGGATTTGGTATGTAATAAAGGATTGAAAATTTGTTTTATATATTTGTTTAGTTATTTTTTAGAAAAATAACTTGATAGAATCTTTGTTTCAATGGAACCTATATTCTTTTTCATGAAAATGGTTTCAGATAATTGAATATATTTAGTTATAAACATTTTTTAGATATTGTTTTATAAAACGCTTTTATATAAATGTGGATAACTCTTATATCCTATTGATTTGGATAGGGAAGTGATTATAGAAGACCTAATAAGTTTCATACATACCCATGCTTTGTAACACTGGTTCATTTGTAGATGTTATCTTCCGATACAAGGGAAAATGTAATGTATCACATATTTTTAGAGGAGAAACGTTATATGTGGGTAGTTTGGTGGTGTTAGATCATGGAGATAAGGGATCATGGAGACTCATGTTATTCTTGTAGTATTTAGTTGTCTATACAAGAATTAAATTATACTTGTTTAGTCATCCGCTATTGCACACTTTGGAGTGATTTGGATACGAATAAAGTAGTTGAGTTGTATTGATTTTATTCATGTATTATATACTGGGTTGTAATATTATGGTTTGATTGGGTATTGGATTATTTCATACATGATAAATCTTCCTCCAATTTCATTTTAAACCCTCCAACATTTATTTCTAGCCTTTGGAATATTTGGGATGTCACCTAAGCCCTAGTAATGACTCATTGTGTTCTCAAGACAATGAGAATGTGTGGGTCATTACAATCATCCATCGAAATGATGGATTATGGCTATGAGATATATGATAAATCATACTATGTTCATCATGTTTGTTTTTGAATTTATCATCTTGTATACTACATAAAATTTCTACTCAGTTCCATATAATACATTATCTTTAATGTTATGGACTTTATATAACTCTAAATACGATATAACACATAATATTAAATTGTGAATCATAAATACTAGATCTATTTACATTCGATACATTGGTGAAGAAATCCTTATTAATTGTGGGTAAATTAAATTTTAATTTTTGTATGAATATCACCCACCACTGTCAAAATAGGTGCACAGTAAGTCCCTTTTTCAGGTACGAAGTTTCCACAAGTCAAGCCTGGAACACAATTTCGGATTTATTACTCCA
Source organism: Viscum album (assembly GCA_963277665.1). Classification (NCBI taxonomy): domain Eukaryota; kingdom Viridiplantae; phylum Streptophyta; class Magnoliopsida; order Santalales; family Viscaceae; genus Viscum; species Viscum album. The sequence goes on along the minus strand of OY728120.1, from coordinate 2,028,906,254 downwards.
TGGAAAATCTGTTCCAGAAACACGTACACATGTATTATCAAAAAAATGATTTATTTTCTAGATATATCATCACATTATATTCCGTAACAAAAAAATATGATGTTCTATTTGGACTATCCACATTGTATATTTTTGGGTTTTATTAAATAATCTGAATTTTCTAAATCTACATTCCATGGATTCTACTAAAAATTTTCGGATACCATCTGTAAATACCCGACCCCAAAATCCTAGAGCTGGTGAATTATTTTATTAAAATGTAATGTTTAGAGTGAAAAAATTCCAAAGGACCAAGTAGTTCACTACTTTTGAGAAATTGATACATATATAAATAATAAATTTTCAAAATTAAATAAAAATAATTTCAATTAATATTTCTATAAATATCATCATGTCATAGATTATCCCTGCAATTGAATAATATTTTAATACATTTCCTACAAGTAAAATATAAAAAATATGAATGATGTGAGCTGAGTAGATTTGTAATGTAAATCAATATAGAATAATATATCATAAAAAAGATCATTAGGCATGTTGATTAACAAAAAAAAATTCCTTAAAAAAATAAACTTTATTATAACATGAAAGGAATAAGAGTTGAATAAATAACGACATAATAAAACATAGCCATGAGTATTGTTCTAGTAGAAAAAAGGAATTGAATATATTTTACTTGTTTCATAATGATGTAATGAATAATTCTATACATCCTAATAATTTTATCAATGCCTCATTTCCAGAACATATATAAAATGTTAAAACCCCAAACCTGTTTGTCTTTTGAGACATACCAATGCATAGACATGCTATAGTGGTCCCAATACATTACTTGGTAATTCCAATTCATTCCTAATAAGAAATATTTTTTAATAATAAATTCATATAATCATATTTAATCTAGCATTTGAAATTTAAAAAACAATTTCCAACCTAAATTAATAAAAACATACTATTGAGGGAAATATGGTGAAAGGTATCAAGATAGAAAATATAAATAAAGGTAATCAGACACCCTTAAAAACATATTGTAGATTATATAATATGATATAAAACTCAATGAATTTCATGATTTATAAATTAATGTTAGCATGGTTGAAGATAGTTTATAATGAGAGCATTGAAAAATTCTTAAGGAAATAATAATTAATCATTCCAATGTGTTACATACCATCATGAAACATTCAAAACTTAATCACACAAAAAATCATGAGAATACAGAGACTCATGATATAATATTACAATGGGATCTATATACACTAAATGCAAAGAATATGTTGCGATAAACTCATATATCTCATAAAAGTTAATGTGAGATGAGAAAATTCATATTTTTATATTGTAATGAATATATATCATGGAAAGTCATTTGTATTTTTCATGATATAATATTGTAAACTATTATATCCAAGAAAATAAATGGCGAAGAAATTGAAATTATATTTCATGGATAAATTTTTAATCACTGAAGTGAAATCATGTATAATTTTTTTTAAATAAGCTTTGTAAATAAATTAATTTAGTGCAGTTTAAGGAAAATAGTAAAGGTAATTTAAAGGGGTAGGAAATTATTTTTTTCATAAAACAAAAAATGATCAAATATAGTGTTTCATTATTTTTTTAAAAATTAATTAATTATTATATGAAAATATAAATTGAATTTGAAAATGGGTAAGAATTAGAGAAGCTCCTTTGAATCAGTATTTTGTATCGGGATGTGTTACAAAGGGAACAATTTTAAAACCATTATATACCCATAAACAATAGATGATATACTACAATTTTATGAGTTTTTAAAATATAATCATAATTTGTAATAAATTTTAAAAAAATAATGCATCATTAAATTTTATTAATGGTAGAGGAAGATTAATCCGAAGGGAAAATAGTCATTCTTGTAGAACCCCTTTCAATGTTGTAATCAATCAAATCATTTTCCCTGAAATTTATAACCATCAAATAATACATCAAATATAAAAATAATATTTATATTCATGGTTTTATAAATCAATGGGAATTATACATAAACTGTACACATTAGATAGTGATGAATAATAGAATTCTCATGAAAATAAAAGTGAGATAAGAAACCCCTTACTTTTAGCCTCAATGTATTCTTTTATTGTACTTTATGTCATGGATAATAAAAATAAATCCCTTAATTATTAAATAATGTAACATATTAACATATAATTAATTAATTATTACTTTTCTATATTCATTTTTGTCATTATTGATAATTTATAAGATTGAATGTTGTCGTTACAGAGTGTTTGTTTTCATGGTTTTTATAATCATTTCTCTTGTTTATAAGTAATGGAGTTCCTTTGGAATATATATAAGAGTAAATAATTTATCTTCTATGATAATAATGAAAATAATGAGATTAAATTGACAAATAACTCGTTTTTTATATGAGGATGAGTTACTAGATGAATCATTTGTGAATATCATTATGGAGATTCATTGATTATTACAAACTAGTTTTGTCATATGTATTAATATTATGTATCTATACTAGTTAAAAATATTATATAATTTATAATTCATATAATATAGTATTTTTCTATCATAAAAAAAATTCCATGAGAATAAGTGATTGTGAAAATGAATAAATAATGATAATCTCCCCCCTGAAGGATGTAAATCGGCACCTCTCGTATGATGATTTCGTATTTAAAATAAAATAGAGAGATATTTAGTTGATTTATGATGGATGATCCATTAAAATAATATAATAACATATTATAGATTATAATATTTTATTCATGATCATTTAAAAATAATAGGGCAGAAGATAATAATTAAATATGGAACATAAAATAAATTATATTGAAAATGTAAGAGGATTTTACCTCTTGAGTGCTCTTCCTTAAGAACATCCTTGAGGTAGGGGTCTTGGAAATTTCGAATGAACAATATCTCATAGATATGGGGACATACTAGGGTATATTACGCAAGAATAACATTTATAATTTTCAAATAATATAGGAGTGAAGAGAAGAGGAAGTGAGGGGTGGGTTTTTAGTGGAGAAGATGGGTGATTTTTGAATACCAGATTCAGAATTTTATTATTTTTCCCAAGAAAAAAATAGTATTGATTTGTGGGACCCAAAATATTAATACGGGAAAAGGATTTATATACAATCATTATAAAATCATATATGATTAATGGAAAAGTGCATTAATATTTTATTATGTTTATAGTATAAATTACAATATTTTTCGATTATCTAAAAATTCATATATATCTGAAAAATAACTAAAATTCAACCAAACCATTTTTCATAGTGTAGAATTAAAAATGGATTCCATTTTATAATTAAAATTATAAATATACGAAATATATTTATTTGATCAGTTCATTATATACAGAAATAATATTGATTTTAAATTTAACCCATATTTTATAATTAATTCAGTAATGAACCGAGGTCTCATTAAATTATCCAAAAATCATTGGGATAAAAATATTTATATTGGAATACATATTCTAAAATATAATTCTCTTTTATTTAAAATTATAAATAAGTATTTATTACTCTCCAAAATTCTAAGACATAATTATTAATTTTTAAAATATTCACATTCAATTATATGGTGCCTAAATTATATTTATACTTACATAGGTGAAGTTACTATTCATAAGGGAACATTAATACTCATAATGGTATTTTACTATTCATAAGATTATGTCACAATTCACAAAAAATGATATTGGAACCTATAAAACTGTAAATAATAAACTGATCGCAACTATGTATGTTGATTTTTCACAATTCACTTCATAAAATCCAAAAAATTATTATCATTGGCTTGGATATAACAAAGTGTTGATGAATAATGACGTAGTGTTTTATGTATTAAAATTTAAATGTTTCAATAAATTCTTAGGGTGATAAATTCATCACCTTTTTCTTAGTCAACGTAAAATAACAATGATGATATATCCCATGGATGATCTGATAAATGGGCTTCCAATTGTGTTATTAAACTAGTCTAGGCCATTGCTCCATCCATCAAGGTAAATTATACATTAGAATAAACCATAATATAATAATCACAATGGTTACTATTTAATTGCTATATAATCAATGGTTACTATATCTAATAATATTTTAAATCCAATTTATCTTATAATGATTCAAAATTACAAATGTAGTGCATGTGATTTCTATAAATATATTACATTACAATTAATTAATTTACTTAAAAGTGAATTTCATTTATAGAAATTTGTTTTGTTATATCACCATTTCTAAAAAACAACACATGTTTGTATAACCATGACCATGTATCTATGTTTCGTTACCTTGTTCCTTGAACCCATGTGATGTCACATAGGTCAATGAACTTTATTCAATATTCATGTACCTTAAAAAGTAATGAATGATATTGAAAATTATTTTTCTGGGAAAGTGGAACATGCTATACATGTCTGGAAGAAAGCTTATATCCGAATTAGTATCCATCTTACCCATTGTTTTCAAAATAAATATTGCCAATAAATTCTAATAAGATTCTATATCCTTGATCTTCATCTTCTTAAAATAAGATATCCCAAAAATAAAGCACATAATCTCCTCATATATTCAAAACCAATCTCAAACAGAACTCTGAATTAAATATAAATTCCCACTATGTGTAGAATGAATTAAACAATCCACTTATAGTTATGATATCAATGATAAATCCATTTACTACTGAATAGATGATATATTCACATTCACCAATGATATATAAGGAATTTTCATTATATTTATGTACAAGAAAATAAATTATGTAACAAAAATTCCATACATTAAACATGAATTATTGACATTAAAATATTCACCATTTATCATGATAAAATTTTCTTTAAACATTAATTCAAATTCCATGATTATTTCATATACCACAATTTGATATCAACTTGATGATAAATACCTCATATGAATACAAAAATAATCCTATTATATTATCTTCATCGATGCCATCTTAAAAAATAGTACATCATTTTTTCTGCCAAAAAATATGGGTTTGAGTTACCAAAAATACAGAGGATCAATGGTTGGGTAGAGATAAGGATTAACTCTTACCATATTAGGGGAAAATTCGTTTTGTAATGTTATTATTTGGTGTCATAATTGAATATTTAAAAAATATAATGCATCTTTATAAAATCATAAACACAATTATATTCATTAATAAAATATGTAAATTAAGGTATGAATGAATAAATAAATAAGTATTTATTAAAAATTAATTTAGAGAAAAAAATACTATACTAAAATACATTACATATATATAAAAACATGACATAAAATTAAATTATCTTATTTAGGCATTACTAAATAAATAAATTCAGTGGGATGTGAATTATGGAAAAAATAAATCTGTTTTTGGTCAATATTATCAAATTCCATGGATATATCCCATTTTTAGAAATGATCCCAGAGTATGTGAGGTCAATTAACAATATTTACACACCATTAATGACTCATTGGATTTTTTCTAATATTAATAGTACTAATACTATCACATAAAATTACACAATGATTGAAATTATTTCTAATGGTTAGAATTGTGTGTTATATCCATATCAATAGTGAAATCTAAATACCAGCATATATTCTGTTTTCATTACTAGTTTAACATGAAACTGAATAATTATAAATACTAGACCATGAAACAATGTATTTCCCTATAATGTTATATGATCCCATTATTATATATATATATATATTCCATCTACCCCTTTAAAACAAGGATATTAATATAAAATTAACTCAATAATTTATTTTTTAGATAAAATACAATCAAAAATAGTTCCTTTACATACATCAATAATATTTTATATTAACTCCAATGATTATTTTTTGGATTTGATAAAATTATTATACCATGAAAAACTGGGAAATTTATATATAGTATTATAGTTTTATGATACTTCAAGATGAAAAACATACCCCAATACGACTACTTCATAACTATTTCATGAGACACAACAAAATCATGTTTCAATTTGAATTCATGGGAGTTTATTATGGATTTATCTTTTCAAGTACAATTTATTTCGATAATTAAAAAATATATATAAATAAAACACATTTTTTAAAAAATAAATTAATGGGATCCATTGATGAAAGTGGGAATATGGATTTAGAAAGAAAATATTATATTCTGAGAGTGTAAGTCCACCTCAAATTCATTGAAATTTCAATGGGATATGGGATGTATAAGTGATCAATTTTTTTATATTTATTCTAAAACCAAAATTTTCACTTTTCCAGATTTACATATTTTTTATGTAAAAACACAGATATACACAAACATTAAGAAATACAATAGATTTATAAGTCTCACATATCAATTTTAGAGTTATAGTCCTTGTTGTGATATGAATCCATACATGTTCTCACTATACAGTACAATTAGTTTTTTATTACAATGACATGGAGTTCCCAAATACTCAAGTAACACATGTTGTAATTATTTTAATTATTTCATAGAACATCACTACATCTTTATGAACCTATATTTCATAAGGACACATTCTAATATTGGTAGAACCAATTTCACATTGACAAGTAGACCATTAATCTAGCCTCCAATGTAGCATAAAGGCTCATACTATATTGTGCTATCTTATAGACTAGTATTCTACCCGAATAATATATTTAATATCATGATTGAATAGAAACCTATATTGTGGAAAAATACATGTGGAAATTAGCAAGAATTAGCATGGAAATAAACTAAAAACATGAATTAGAATTAAATCACCTTCAACAAAATAATAACATTATTTACTTCATAGTATTCCTTGAAATTCTCTTTAAAAAATATTGAATTCAAAATAGTGTTCATGATATAGAAAAACTATTATTCAGATAATGAACATCTACAATAGTATCAAAACACCTTAACCCCAAAAAATAAATTATATTTTGGGAATTGTTTAATATTTTAAAAAAATGCAATAAAAAAATTACTACACTCCATCCACTTTCACTAACTTCTCATAAATTCAATTAATCACATTATGGTTTACACAATCCAAACCATATGATTTTTTTCAATCCAAGGAACATTAATAAGAAAAGAAATCAAAATTATTATCATTTGATCATGATGAAAATAATTATTTCCAATGTGTGTGAACAGAGAGTATGATGAAATAATATTGAAAATGTAATATCAGTATTTCTATGAAATGGTGTTGATATATATCTTTTATTAATAATAATTTTCACATTTCATGATGATCAATTATTTCAACCAAAAAATTCACCGTACATCGATAAATTTTCACAATATTTGACAACCATGAATAAATACATAAATAACATCTTTACCCTTTGTAAAATTTTATTACAATATATACAACCCAATAATTGGAAAACATATCAATGAATATAACCCATATATAAATGATCCTAAAAAACAATCATATATGATCTATATATAACGAAGGATTTATTATTTCATTTTCCCCCAATTGAAAAAAATATAATATAAAATGGAAATATTTGATAGAACAATCCAATATTAGTTATTAGAATGTTGTGGTTAAATTACCGACATCAAATTCATTTTATGAAATTATTTGATCCCATGATGAGACATAAATAATAGTAATGTGTCCTTATATTAAAAAAATCAACATTTATTTCAAATATCATTAAATGTTACTCAATGTAATAATATTCCATATCAATGTGATCATTTTTTAAAATATGAACAAGAATTTATTATAAATTTCAATATATTTATTTGTCAAAAATTATGGTAAGTGTAAACTTAGATTCATCCACCAAATATTCTCTCTTTTTCTTCATTCACATGATATCAGTTATTGAATGATTTGTGCCCACATATTCTACCGTATCCTGACCAAAATTCAAATAAAATTTATTCTTATAGTTCTGTAAAAAAAACTATATTAATTATACATAAATCCAAATTATTTTGACCACATTTAATCAACATAACCAAACCAATTACTTTCAATTTAACTAAAATAGAAAAGCATTTCAAATATTTTCATATTTTAGACTAGATTTTATTTAATATAATATGAATAAGAAATGTTTTTATAAAGGCATAATTGGACTCTTTTGTTAAAATTAAATAATTAAAACAATATGTAAAAACATAAATTAAAATCATACTTCTTTTTGTGAAATTTAATATAATTTATATAAATCCGAAATTATCGAGGATCAATATCGTTTCCTTCATCATCATTTGGAAACATTACCCCTAAATAATTTCATGTTTAAAGAGGATTATAATATCTCTGAATAACTATTTTAGGAGTACCATGGAATAAATAGATTAATAAGTTAAAAAACTTCACTTAGTTTTATAATAGATTATGTTATTTATATATTTCATCTATTTTAAAATAATCATTAAGAGTAAATCCTTCATCCCCGTATAAAATTGCTCACAATATTATACTTTATTTCTATAATATATAAGGTTATTAATATAATCAATAACAAATAAGAAAAAAATATATCATAATCGATTTAAGGAATTTTGTCCCATCTTCATTTTTTGAAATTCAATTTCATAAATTATGTTTCTAATAGAGAATATCAATCCCTTTGATTTTTATTATTCACATATAATGCCTTATTTATTATATATAAAAAAATTAATTTTTTTCCAAAATTAAATAAAAACTATTTGTCATTAAATAACCCATCATCTAACAGAACGTTAAGGAGTGGAGACAACACATCCATTTAGAATATCCTGATTTTTATTGTGAGGAAAAAATGCAATAATCAAATTTTTTTAGGCCTTGTAGGTAGAGTAAAATTCTCATTATTACCCACACCATTAGTGTCACAATAACCTTTTAAAACCAATATTTATTTACCTCATTCCATATAACCAATTTTATATAATTTATTATAAAAACCCCATTTTGCTCAAATGAAATTATTATATTATGTATTAGACTCCAACTCCCATGAATAATTATTCACATTATGGTCCAATTATTCTTTAATATATTAAAATATTTCTAGATATATATTTTATTCATCAATATACATAGGATCAACCCTAGATTTAAATGCTTTATGGGGATCAATACTTGTAGTTCATCAATATTTCACAAGTAATCTGTAATCCAAAATGTTTCTTTCAACAAGAACATTCGTTCTCATCATTGTATTATATTTATGAGATTGAACATCATCACATAAAATTCTTCAATCTTCTTCAACAATTTCTACATGGTTTGCATTAAAATCTTTTTTTGATATTTATTTTCAATGTTTTTCAAAAAAGAATTTGTATTACTTATGGATCATAATTTATCATGTGCATGTATACATAATAAATTCTGTATAAGATTCACATCAATTAAATTAATGAGCATTCATCTTTCTTTTTTGATTTAGTAATAACTTCATCCCTTTAATATATATATAGTAATGATCCCATTAAATCCTTGATTTTCAAACATTCCATTATTTTCTCCATTAACATTGATAAATAATATTCGAAAAAACATGATGATTCGTCATAATTATTTATTTTTTAATATATCTCATAATGTTCCATATATGAAACTATCATGATGAAAATCTAGTTTTGGATTTGATCTATTGTAGTAATATAATTTATTAAAATATTACTAGAAATATCAACATCAACCAATATTGTCACATCCATATATATAAATAATTTATTCGTCGATTCAGCAACCATTTTTATTAATGTAACACCCCAAAGATAATTATTTATTATTTCCCTGAAATATGACAATGTGTTTGATAATAGTCCATACAAAAAACATAAAACGTAAATGAGATTGTTGTATATTTTGAAAAAATATAAATATTTAATTATTACTATTAATACATATCCATTTAATTAGAAGGAATGAATAAGAGTAAACACATTATTAAATATGTTTCTAAAAAAGGTATAGGTTACAATTAATTCGAACGAAAATAAATTAGTTTACTAAGATAACAAATAATATCATTAATTATGTAAAAATTTATTTTCAGAAAACAAATATTTTTCTATATGATATGAAGGAATTTTTTAGGAAACAAATTATTAATTATCATATTTTATATATTATATTTACAATATGATAACAAAAATTTAAATTCTAAATGAAATTTAATATATATAATTATGGTTATTATTTGATAATTTTATTTCCCAATAAAAATTGTTTTCATTATTCTCTAGTATTATAATGAAAAATTGAATTTATAAATCTTATAATATGATTCTAAATATATGGAAACTATAATTGGATTTATAATAAATTCTTCATTCCAGGATGATTTTTTACCTCATATAAAAAAAAATTCATGAGGATAGTTAAAAATCCCTATTTTTTTAAATGCCATTAATTTTTTAACATTATCATATTACTATAATGATGTGAGTTTACTTTGGGGAATTTTAATATAAAATATATTTATTTATTTTTGATATTAAATCTTTTAAAATCACGATTATGCTATTATAAAATTCACATATAACATTTTTTAAACAGAAGGGATATTTTATTTTAATAAACTATTTTTATCCACATAGTATTTAAATTAATGATAATAAATAATTGAAATTAAATATATCAAAATAGATGTCACATATTTATTTAATATGGTCAATTTATGTAATAAGTCCAATTTTAAAATTTTATATAAATTTATAATTAATTTTATTAAAGACAATGATAATGATAATGACACAATTGGTATTATTATTGAATTTTCTTATTATTATTGTGTATTTTTTATTAATCAACTAAATTAATATATTATAAATTATGAAACATAAATGAAATTAAAAATAATATTTATTTATATATTTTTTTTAATTTTGAATCAATTTTAAATAATATAAAGAACATAAATTTGGTAACATAAAAGTTTTCCAAAAAAACATACATATAAAAAATGATTTGATTCATTAAATATTTTATCGTTTTATATTAAAATATTAATATTAAGGGAGTAAATATTTAAGTTTGAATATCAATAAATTTATGTAGAATATGTATTATATTGTCATTATGTCATATATTATGTAGTTAAAAACTTGTATCCGTGGAAAAAATGTAGAAAAATTCAGGAAATTATTTGTATCAATTTTAATACATTTTTTGAAAATAATATTATGAAGATTTATTGGACAAAATTATCCCAAAACACAATTATTTCTCCCATTTTTAGTCTTTTACCACTAAATAGTTTCGTTGAGTCATTTAAAATTAATAGATGTTCCCTAAATTCCTTATTATTTATATAAATATTAAAATCACATCCACGTATTTTTATTACACACGAAATTCTAATTAAATTTTAAAATCAGAAAAATTATTTATCTGAGAAATTATTTTATAATATATATTTCATTATTCTATAGAATATATCATTTTTTTATAATATTGAAGGATGTGAAAATGAAAATGTTGAGTCTCTAGTGAAATTATTTCCTACATTTTAATTTTTTCATGCTATAAAATATACTACAAACCACTTAAATAACAAAAAAATTAAAATACAATAAGCATCATTTTTAATAAAATATGTAATAATTTGATTTGTAGGTTCATTATTATTTATTCTCTTGATAAATTTCAAAAATAATAGTTTTGTTGGGTGTCTGATGCACTTTCTATATGAATTGACGTCTTTTAAATTTCATCACCACATATCATTGTTAGTTTTAATGATTTAATTCATAAATAATATTTATATATACAATTTCATTATGATTTATAACTTCAAAATTACCATATAAATTTTGTCCCTCTAATTCATTGAGAAATATGAACATTAATCATGTATTCGTGTGAACCCCAACCTCAATGTCCAATTATTTTATTTTTTCATCACCACCCATCGTGGGATAATTTGAAATTTTATTTAATACAAATAAATTATTTTCATAACAATATTAATTTTTTATAGGATAAAACTATTTTATAATTCATTCAATCATGGTCAAAAAACATAAGGAATTGGCAAAAAAATATTCAAGAAATCTCTTGTTATAGTTTATTAAATGAAATCTATATAGATAATTAATATAATTATAAAATAAATAGTCTATACTAAATAAAAAAAAAAATTAATATTCCAAAAAAATATATACAAAATTTATTTTGAATATTCGTGAGGTTATGAGTATTTTAAAGATTAATTTCTAATATTATTTGAGATTAAATATCAATTTCTTATCATTGATTATTGTTAGGAATTATGAACTTAATTTTTTTTTGTGTTGTATATACAACATATTTTATGTATAATGAAATTATTTATCCTCTAATAATGTAATTTTGTTTCTCACATTGCATATCTTTCATTGGATATAATTTAATCTTTTATAATACTGTATGGTTTCTCATTTTCTATATTTTGAACTTATTTGGTATTTTATAAAATAACCACCATGTTACATTTTTGGTTGTTTTTTTATTCAAATTTCTTTGATATTTCTTTTTATTATTCCCATGAGATTAATTGGATATAAAAATACAAATTACTAACCTTTATGCATATGTAACTTGAGTCTAGTGATACCCTAGATATAAGAGTTTCATTTAACTAAATATAAATTTTTTGAGTTATGATCCTTGTCAAGAATTTATATCATATATTTTGGGAATATTATACCATTTAATTATATTATATGTTATTTTAGTACTATTTTTTTGAAATATTAATTACCATGTCATTATCCTTTTTGAAAATATATCTCACTTCGTCTGATATGTTTCGCGTAACGAATAATGGAATCAAAAATATCTTTCGTTGTGTTATAGTGTATTTTCTTGGAAATTTATATTCCCTTGATGGGTTCTCCCTTAATAATATTTTATTTTATATTATATATAAATCCATTTATGGAAAATAATATTTTAATTAAAATATTTTTTATTACACTTTTATAAATGTCACTTTTTACAATGGTATTTTACATTAAATTTTATGGTTCATTCCTTGTCACATTCATATGTTTTTTATCCAACAAAAACTACAAGAAAATAGAAAATGAATTTGACGACCTTATTATATAAATTTAATTCATCTAAACTAATTATTCTCCACATATTGAAAAAATATTTTTTATAATACCAGTTAAATCTACATTTATACTAATGATAAATTTTTTTATAAGATATTTAATGTCTTTACACACGTTTCCATTTTAGTTTTTAGATGGATGTTATATAGCCCCATCCATATACATTACATAATTGTGAATGAAGATAATAATTATCATTGATGATTTTTTATGTTTTAGGGCATTAGAGAATTAGGTCATAACTTATACATCACAACTTGTATATTACAAGTGGACACATCTACTCACAATAAATTTTTAATAAAAACTAAACAACTTAAAAATGAAACACGTCTTGTTTATTATATAGATAGAATTACATTTTATTGATCATATCTATGACACTATTCATCCTTAAGTCCTATGAAAAACATTTCAAAACATTGGATTAACATAAAAAGATGAGTAAGTGATACATAAAGAAGGAAAACTATTTTCTTTTCAAAACAAAATATATACCATCAATACATTATCAAAACATAATATTTTTAACCTTTATGAAGAAGAAAAAACACTTCATCGAAAATATTCTCATTCCATACTGTTTTTATAACCAAAATATTACGTTAAATCTCATATTTAACAATGTATATCAAATAAATGTAACGTGGGACATAAACATACTGAAATAGAATAACCATAAGATCGAATTCCACTCATATCACTAAATAGAATAACCATACAACTGAATTTAAAAATAACTTATTTATAGGTTATAATGTAACCACCCTTCCATAGTTTACCCATGAACCACCCATCATTTGGTTTATCATGTAACCACCCATGAAATTTGAATGTACCATTATATATTCATAACACCCAAAATAATGAAAATATCACTATTTCAACAATAATATCACATTGGAAATACCAAGAAGTCCTTTCATGATATTAAAATACTCAGTAATTTTTTTTAAAAAAATTCAGTAGAAAATCTCCCAAATATGGAGTAAGTGGTTTCTTTTTTCCTTATAAAAAAATAAGGATTATGGAGGTATCCCAATAACGATTATGGTGGTGGAGAGGTTATTGTCGCTGAAAACATTAATTTTTTTATCTTTTAGTAAAATATTTCTAGTTAAAATAATCCCTTTAAATGAAATTACAATTCAAGGGGGATCATTATACATCATGTAAAAAAATATGTAAATATTATAAAAACATGCCTCAATGATTAGATATTGAGATAAAGTCCCATACCATTTGTATGGAAGACCGCTTATGTACCATGTTCTTCTTAATTAATAAAATTATGTTAATTTACACATTCTTCAAAAACTTTTTCTTTTTCATTATACCTTTTATATCATTTATTATCCTTCTATTGCAATAATATATTTATTCAAGTTCAAATCTATCATTTTGTCGATGTTCTGTACTTGAGTCAAAAATTAAATTTTTATAATTTTAAATTGTCCATGTGGTCAGAAGTACAATATCTCCATAATGATATTCATGATTTATATATCATATATACCATATTTATATCAATTATATATGTATTTATAATATCTATAATATTTGGATATATGAAATGAATGGACCTTTTCATAGATATAGTAAGACGTTTGTACGCATAAATGCTACATTAATTTATTTTTAATATTTAAATGAATATAAACTAAATAAAACATAAATATATTATAATTACATAATCATATATATTTTATATATATGTTACATACGTTCATTAATTCCATCATTTATACATTCCATTTATATCAAGAATGAGTCATATCACAATGATTGGTCAATAGTCCGCTCTTCCTCAAATGAAATAATCATATTTCTACAACATTAAAAACAAGAAGGTATATGATAAATGATAATTACAGATTAATAAAGACAAAATAAATATCATATATAATTTAAGTGACATCATAATGGCCACTGTGAAAGGTGGAAGGGGAAAATCTAATAATAATTGTTTCGTGAGGCAGTAGTTCATCATACAGAGAAACAATATGTTTGTATCCATTAGATGGAGGTGTATTTTTAATTAGTGAAAATACATCACATAAAAAACCTAGTTTATTTTGGATATATGTGTTATTATGTAAATAATAATAAGAAGATCATATGGAGTAGAGGAGGTAAAATAAAGGAATGGAACTTGAGAAAAAAACATTACCTCAAATCAGGTAGCTTCTATTGATTTGATCCAAAGGGGTTTCTTGATTGCCTTATTCCATGGGGAAGGCTTCCTAGTAAAGGGGATAAATGTTGGGAGATTATTGGAGTAGAGTTTTTATGATCCAAGGGTCTTGACAGCTGTGTATAATGGGTTATATGGGGTGGCCATTTATAATATTAATGAGGAGTACATTAGGAATTTTATGAAATTTTATTTTATTATAAACTGAATTTAAGTTTTTATAATTTCAAGAAATCATTTAATTTCAAGAAAAGATGATTAATGTTATAAATCCTATAAAACATTAGGTGTGAGAAATGTATTGCTTTCAAATTTAACCCTATCATTTAGATTTATCCCTTACTAATCTAATTTAACTATTACAATGTCTTCTTGTATATTCATACGATATGTTTAATATACATACCATAAATTGAAAATTGAACCTCAAGTGGTTCATTAGTGACCTGAAAAAAATTATCTAATTAATATTTTAGTATAGTACATTTTTATTGCTATTATAAAATTTAATAAATTAGTATTTTTTAAAAACACATTCATGTCAAATTTTAAACTATTCAAAAATGAATAAAAACTTCATTGTTTCTAAAGATATAAAAAATTAAAATATATCAAGTAATAATAATTCTTAAAATACATTTATTTCATAAAACGTTTCAGAATATATTTATTTTAATATTTATAATCATATTTATTTAATTTTTTTTAATAATGTAATTAATACATCACCATTATGTCATAACTATATTTATTTATTTGATGTCTCAAAATTATAAAAAAAAATACATGATGTAGGAAATCATTTTATATATCTATTTACTTTCTAAGGTCGAAACAAGAACATATATAACACCATATAAAAAATTTATTACAAAAAGATAAATGTTTAGGTTTTATTTTCATTATCGTTAAATAAAAAACAATTAAATGTCGTTTTCCAAAACAAGTGGATCCATGGGGTTATATTATCAACACAAGGATTCCCATGGACGGAAATTGCTCATATAATAGTGTTAGTGCATGTTTTAGGATAATTTTATATTATTATAATAATATTTTTTTACCCTTATTTACAAAATATTCCCATTATCAATGGAAAATAAACTTTTTACACTTGGTACTATTCATAATGTCTAAAAATGAAAGTTATCTATTTACTAAATTTGAAACTAATGATTCCAAATTTTGAATCCATTTTTCCATATTTAAAACAAATATGTGACAAAAATTAATTTATTATATATATATATGTTTTTAAAACAAAAAAGTGTATTTTTAGAAAGCTAAAACTAACAAAATATTGGCGTGGGTTTATGTCCAATTTCAAAATGAAATTACGTCTAATTCCCATAATTGGATTAAATGATAAAAATATAATCCAATTAATATTTAAAAACAAATAAAATTACAATATAACCATATAAATAAATTAGATCAAAATGATGTTTATAAATAAATTACAATATTTTTCACTATTCATTAAAAAATCAACATTAACCAAAAAATACCAACAATTATTCCAAAGTAAATTTTGATGTTCCTATTCTATATAATTTGTTTAATTTTTAAAATAAAACATATAAGTTGTAAAAAAATATATTCAGAAAGTGTTCTCCAACAAAAGGCGGTAAAAATGATTTTTTAGAATAATGATTCTTTTATCCGAAAAAATGAAATAATTCATATATCATATCATGAAAACATATAAGATGAATTTAAAACATTGAAATATATATATATATATATATATTATAATTTTCATTAGATAAAAATTCATAATGAGTGATATGAAAACATAGTTACTCTCTTTTAAATAGGGTTTCATAAAAACACTTCCATTCAATTCAATTGGTTTATATACCCATTTTAATAAATATGGTGCCAATGAATCATAATTTAATAATTTTAAAATCATAAATAAAAATTTAGATGATACTATTAATTTCCTACATTCCAAGGTCATGGTTTTAACTATAATTAAAAATAATAATAATTTTATTTTCTTATTTCTCTATATATCTCAATGTTGTGTGGAATGTAGGATTTTGGAGAAGCCCATGGTTTCAGGTCGAGTACTATTTCAAAAAATAAGTACACTTTAATTAAACATTAATATCTTATTCATTAGTAAAAATAGAAATCAAAACATAGTATTCTATAAATGCGTAATTTGTTACATCGTTCCTCAATTTTGGAAATTGTGTCCTCAGAATTTTAAAAATAGGGCTCGGAAACATCATTGAAGGTACCACATCATAAAAGAAGTCAATAAAACTATAACTTTAAAATAAATAAATAGAACTATATTGGTATGATAAAATTAAAAATACATGGATTCCGTGAAAACAAGAATTTGTAAAGGAAGACTAAACATCATGTTCTAATGGAGAGTGATATAAAACATGACCTGTAGAAAGTTATCCACCTGAAAACCACAAACATGTTATTGGTAAAACGGTCACTGATTCCCAAATAGTAAAGGTAAATGAATATTATTCTTTGAACTTCTATTTTATAAATATGGGTAATTTATATATTATATTGACTAATAATATAAGTAAATATACTTAATATCAAAGTATAGTTTTATTCATTAATATGTTACAACCAAAAACTCATCTTGTATACAAACAATGAGTATTCAAGATGACTTGGTTACACCTAATGTGATAAAATCAAGATATAGAGAATAACATAATCCACACAATATGTACCATATATTTCCCCTATCATTAGACATTATCCAAAACCCAAAAGATTAATACAAGATCAGATAATCCCCAAAAATGAAAATCTTTTATAAAAATAAATAGTAATATTAACCTCAATAATTGAACAAAAAATACCAAAAGATCATGAATGATAATTCAATACCAAAATGTCCTTAATATTATTCAATATTAACAAATCTATGTTTCGAGAAAATTAAAAAGAATCTGATCACATACTCTTCCCAAAAAATATTTACATTTATCTCCAAATAGCATAAGATAATCTTAATATCTCGTACTGAAATTTATTTAACCTAATCCCATATTATCTATGTTATGTTATTCATTTCCATAAATCACTCAAATCTCTATATTTCCACAATAAAAAAAATATATTCTGAAAAAATATAATTTCAAAATTTCTCCTCAATTGAAATCCCAATGTATTATATTTTCCTTAATCATATAGTTTTCCCAAAAGAGATTAATTCGTCCATAATAACCATTATCACGTTATCACCAAATCATATTCCTATAAGAATGATATCTATTTGATAAAACATAATTTCCCATAAATAACTTATCTTGATCCATAAATTTTTTTTAACAAAAAACAATAATACAAACCAACTAGGGACTTCACGTAGGCTAATGTTAGGTGATGAACCCTTATTGCCCTTTGGGTGTTGGATTTATTATCATGGTCTTACCTCACTAGAAGGGTTGTCACCCATCCTGTATGTTGTACATTTTCTAAAACCATGTCATTTTATAACAATCTCAAAAATAATATAATTTCCTCAAAAAATACCATAACCTATTTTATCATCAAAGTTTATCTAATACCATTCATTTTTCATCCCAAAAGGTAATATACATTTATCTCCTCAAAGAAAAACATCATTTGATCCCCTAAGGATATCCATTATGTCCACACAAGAAAAGAAAATTTATAATTGAATAATTTTTTCACATATCAATCATCAGTGTAACACATAAAATAAAATGTCTTCCAATGTAATATCTTCATCATTAGAGCATTAATTCATTTATGCATTTCTTAATATAAAAAACTACTATAACTCTTGAATCCTTTATATTTAGACATCATAATCATTTAAGGTTATTCATAAACCAATAACCATTCATTTCTAACATATTCCAGAATATGTCATTCCTACAAACAATATAATTAATCATATACTAAGAATTAATAATGTCAAAACATCTGCTAAGAAATAATCCTTACTATTAGATGTTCATTAGTAATTTCCTCCTCCTCAAATGGAATGGAAATAGGTATTATTAAACATATATTTGTATGGTCCTACGGATTCCAATCCCAAACCTTATTCGTAGGACACCTGTTTGATTAATGACGATGGACTCCACATTTAAAAAAGTCAATTGATCCCTGAGACAATACTTAGTTCTCTTTCCTAGACTCAACTGGATGATTTTTTTTAATTGAAGGTTCTTGTATTATGACATTCATTACCACATCAATATCATCATACCATCCTGTAGAATCATTTGCCTTAGTGATTCATTCAACATTCTAGACACAAAGGTTTTTGAATATACTTACCGTTATGATTATTACCTTAATATATGTAGGTATTTGTTTCTCACATATACGATGCCTTATAAAAATCACCAAGGTTTATGTGGACAATAATTACCCCAAATATTTGGATTAGAGAAACCAAATATCTGGGGTAATAGTATTTCCCATTTCATTTGGTTCTTATTCGGAAAACCTTCATAGTTTTCTTCACTTCATTGATACATTTGTTCTTGCTAAATCTAGACAATTACTGAAACAAAAAAGGTCAGTATGAATATATCAATAAAATGATCATATAACATTTTATGAGGGTAATCACTAAGATATAATTATTCATGTAATCTTAAACTCATTCAATTTATCTAAAATATCTATGAATCCTTCTAATATGACATCATTATTCTTATCTCACTTATGCTTAAATAACACCCTAGCCTCTAAAGTAATCTAAATCGTCCTATGATACCTTCTATAAGGCCCTAGACATAATCATTACATAATCTTGATATTAGTTAAAAATTCACATTGAGGATATTTTATTTATTATATCATTAAAGAATTAGGTCATAACTTATACTTAACAACTTGAATATAACATGTAGCTAATTCTACTCAATATCAGTTTTTTTCATAAAACAAAAACTCATCAAAAAATAATAATGTATAGTTCCATGTATTAGAGACCATGTATTTTTTGTGATCCCATCATTGAACATATTCTTCCTTATGCCTTGTGAAAAACATATAAAAACATGTGATGATCATAAAAATCATAGTATGGGATACATAATGATAGAAAACTGTCAGTTTTTCAGAACAACATGTAAACCAAGAATACGTTATCATAAAGTAATACTATTCACCTTAATGAATTACCAAAAACACTTCTTAAAATATATTCAAATTTTATACAAATTTTGTAATTTTTTTTACCATAGATCCCATTGAAAACAAACTATATCTTATAAATGTAACATGAGACATAAACATATATAAATTGAAAAACCATGTGGTCGACATCCAAAAATATCACATAATGGAATAGCCATATGACCTACATCCTTACCCAATGAAATGGAGGCTATAACATAACCAATTGTCCTTGGTTTATCACAAAACCAACGCTCATTTGTTTTATCACTTAAACGCCTGTCAAAAGCCCATGTACCATTATATAATGATAACATATAAAATATTATAAAAATAATGATAAGAAAAATAAATTTTCATATTCAATCAAAAGAAATAATTTTTTGAAATTGAAATACTAAATCCATTTCAAAAACAATTTTCTATACCAAAACACACAAAAAACTAAAAAAGGGGTAATTTTTTTCATTTTAAAAAAATTAAGGCTAATAGATGAATCCAAATACAAGATTATAACAGTATAGTGGTCATTGTCACCGCATACATTAAAAAAATTCCTTCTTCATCTATTAAAAATCATCACAGATAAAATAATCCAATGGAATTAATATAAAATTCAAAGGAGTTCTTACAAACCGTGTAAAATAAGGAGGTGTATATTATCAAAACTATCCTCAATGAAATGAGATTGAGACTAATCCCTTTACATTTAGTATAAAACATCACGTATATTCCTTTTTCATTCTGAAAAATAAAATATAATTAATTTTTAAATGTTTCAAAACCTATTTAAAGTTTATTATTACTTTTTTTTATCACTTATTTCTTTTCTATAACAATCATATAATTATACATGTTCAAATCGGTCGTTTTATCGATGTTCAGTATTGGAGTTATAAATTGGACTTGTTTTAATTATAAATTGTCCATATGGAAAATGTAAATTATCTATAGAATTATAGACATTATTTATATATCATATATTTCAAATATATCTATTGTATATTTATTTCTAATAGTCTATAGTATTTGGATATAATAAATGAAATAAATTTTTCATGGAGATGGTAAGTCTTACAAATGCAGGAACACTACATTCATTTCATTTTAATATTTAATGTAATGAAAACTAAATGATACATAAGTATATTATAATTCAATAATAATATTAATGTTATATATGATGCATAATTTCATTAATACAATCCTTTATAAATTACTTGTATAGCATGAACGAGTCATATAACATTGAGTGGGTGACAGTCCGCATTTCAATAATTGAAATCATTGTATTTATACAACATGAAAATCATAAAGGTGTGTTATAAATGAAAATTATAGTATCATAGTTATAAAATAAATATCACATATAATTTCATTTCTATCATAATGCCCACCATGAAATTTTGTAGGGGAAAATTAAAAATTCATCGTTTCGTGACGTAGGAGTTCACCATTTACGGAAACAATATGTTCACATCCATTTGATAGTTGTGTGTGTAAGTGTAGTTAGAATACATCTCATAAAAACAACATTGTATATTTTGTATAATGTTTTTGTTAAGTAAAGATTTAATAAGTGGATTATTGGGTGTGGAGAAGGAAATATAATTGAATGGAAATAGAGACAAGTCATTACCTAAAATCAGGTAACTTCTTTTGATTTGAGCCAAATAGATTTTTTGAATTTCTTTCTGCCTAGGGTATGGATTATAGGAGGAAGGGATGAATGTTGGGAGATTATTCGATCAGATTTTGGATGATCCAAGGGGCTTGAGATGTGTGTGTAATCAGTTTGAGATGGTGTTCTTTTATAAGAGGGATAAGGGGTACTTTAGGATTATCTTGGATGATTATTTTTATATAACCTGAATTTCGGTTTTCAATTGGTCCAAAACTCATTTAAATCGAATATAATATGATAATCACTCGAAATACTCTCAACCAATAGTTTTTAGACACGTTTTGGTTACAAATTTATCCTTATCATTTATAATTATCCCTTAATTAACTAATTTAACTATTATAATGTCTTCTTGTGTATTCATATTATCTGGATAATATAGTTACCATATATTTCCTAAAGAACCTAAAGTTATTAAATAATGATGTTTTCAACATTATATAATATATTTGTCCAAATAATTGATTTTTAGTACTGTTATATAATTTAATTAAATAGTACCTGTTTTAACAAACATTTATGTCATTTTTATAGTATTCTTATCATGACATTTTCAAACCCATTAAAAAGATGATTATTTGGAAAAAAAATATCATAAATGAATTATAAAAAAGGAATATGAATCCATAAAATTCTTGGATGTCATTAAATGGTTCAAAATAAATAAATTTGAATATTTATAATCCCATTTATTTAAATATTTCATTATTGAGGGAAACCCTTCATTATCATTTCATCATAAATATATTTATTTATATATTGTCTACAATTTATTAATTAAATAAAATGAAGTAGGAAATCATTTTATCATTATAATGATTATTTATAATACAAATTAAAATTATATAAATACATAGAAAAAAGGTTTTACTAAAATTATCATGTTTAGGTTATATATTCCTAAAATTTAAATTAAAAGTTATCAAATGAAATTTTCACAAACAAGTGGCTCCATGGGGTCCTAAAATCATCTCATGTTTGACGATGGTCAAACATGACTAATATAATAATGTTAGGTAATTTTTTAGGGTAATTTATTATTATTATTATATTATTTTTTACACTTATTTAATGGATTTATCTTTTAACAATGATAATGAAAATACTTACTGATATTATTATTCATTATGTCTAAAACTAAAAGGTACCTATTTACAAAATTTGGACCTCATGATTACAAATATGGAATCCATTTTTCCAAATTTTAATCATAGAAGAGGCCAAAATTAATTAAAATTATTTCCTGTTGTCAAACCTAAAAATCATGGTTTGAAGAAGTAAACATATCACATAGATTTACATACATGTATGTCTAATTTAAAAATTAAATTATTTACAATGAAAACAATTTTATTAAAATATAAAAATATAATCCAATACTCTTTTAAAAATATTAAAAGTACAATATAACCATATAAATAAATTATATTAAATGGAAGTTTTGAATTAAAATGAATTAGTTTTCACTATTCATTACAAAAATGAACTATTGTTGAAAATTACCAAAATTTAATCCAAATTATATTATAAAGTTCCAATATTAAAGATGAATTTTATTTTCTGAAACAGAACATATAATGGGGTAAAAATTTTCATTTAAAAATGGTTCTCTATTAAGAAGTTGTAAAACAACATTTGAAGAAAATTATTTATTTTATCCGAAAAAATGAATTTATTATTATATCATGTTTAGAGAACATATAATATGAATTAATCCATTATATTACAATGGTTTTTATTTCCATTTATAATATATTTTCAATCCAATTAATCATCAATTAAACATATTTAAACCATATTTCAAAATTAAGTTGATATTATTCATTTCCGCCATTCCAACAACTAGTCATTAACAACCATTTATAATAATATTATTTTATTATTTTATTATTTCTCACAATAAATAAATGGGGTGTGAAATGTATTATTAATGAGAATCTCATCATTTCGTGTCAAGTATGCAATCCGAAAAAACCCCTTTATCTAAAAATTAATAACTTATTCATAAGTATTAATAGCAATAAAAAAGGATTATTCTATTAATTCCGAGGTCATTACAGATTTTCATAATAGTATACATTTTCACTATTTATAATTAAATATATATTTTTAAAATAAGGGAATGAAATCATTGTACCAAAGAAATATAATTCATGTTCCCCTCATGGGTGGTATCATTCAATCATTCTTTTTCAATGATGTTTTTCATATATGTAAACATCCATCATGGATTCATTTTTAAAATATGGTGTTTTCTTTTCAAAAAATAAATAAATTTATATCGATGGATTATGATAATTTTATTATTTTTTTTAATTATAATTATTCTAATTCATATATATATATATTGAATGTTACATTTTACATAATTCTGATTTTATAATGTTTCCCAATAAAGAATGCTTTTATATTGACATGCGTAAAATTATTATTCTTATATATGTCGTTATTAAAAATTTAATGATTATTGGAATATAGGAAATAAATATTTAATCCATCCATTTTATTCCTTATAATTGGATATGATCATTTTATTTGTTTTATTGTCATGTGAAAATGTTTTGACATTGTCGATATTGTTATTAGAATATATATGATTATTATAATGATGACTATGTTTTTTTTGATAATCCAACATTTTTATTAAGTTTGATCACGATAATATTAAAATTTTTTGTTATTGGACGAATTATTGAAATTCTGTGTTATTATTGAATTCTAATGAATTTTACTATATAGGTTATTCCATATTTTTCACTATACGAATTACCATTTTTTTATTAAAGTAAATGATCATTAGGGAATAGTATGTAATTTAATTCTTTCTTTTATGGGAAATTATTTTGATATAAAAAAATAAAGGTTGGTTCCAAGTATTATATATCACATCGGTACATGAATTGGCCTCTTGGATATAAATTATAATGCGGTTTGGGTTATAACTATTTTCTTAATTGGATAATTTTTTTGATAGAAGGATTTTATTTCATGTTATTTATAACTGATATTATGAATTCCATAAAAATGATATTTATATTATTGATACCATTTTTTAATTAATTTTTAGTTATATTTCATACTATTATTATCAATTGAATATTTAATTATAATTATTACTTATTCATTCCATATTCTGTATGCCATGTTTACCCATAGGATTAACTAGATTTTCTGATCTACAATAGTCGAAGTTTGGGATCAGTAGTTTTATTGTTTCCATTGAACAAGTTATGAATCAATGTATTAGTATTGGCAAGTGTATAATGATATATATTCTAATATATTATATAGGAGAAATTATTGAATCATTATAAAAAAAGTAGATATATATATAATGACACGATTTTATATTTTATATAAATAACATTTTATTATCTAGTCCTTTTTTATCGTAATGATATAAACATATAAACCTAAAAAAGAACCTTGCGATATAAGAAAAGAAATAATATCTATATATTTTTGAATTATGGATGGTTATATATAGTCATTTACACTTGTTTTCATCGTGATCTTGTAAATTATGTTTTTTTGGAATTAGATATGAGACAGTGGAATTAAGGCATTAAAATTGTTGAAAAAATGAAATATTAGATAAACATTTATACTATCATATTTTTAGGATAATTAAATGGTATAAAATTTAATCCTTATCTTTATTTTAATGTTATATCTGGCCATTTTGGAGAATATGTGATTTTCTATTATAATAAAAATACAAATTATAATCATGGAATAGGATTGTAGAACACTCTGAAAATATTATAAAGAAGTTTATGAATTTGAAGTCCTCTTGATATGTTATTAATTTATTGTGTATATTTTTTTCCTTGAAACAACATCCTAATTAATATAATCGAAATTGGTTGCATTTATGAATCATATGAATATTTGGTTATTCTCCCCAAAAAGGTGGCTTGGGAATTGACTCAATCATTAGAAAAACCAATGATGAATGACATGAAGAATACAAACTTTAATATACAGTGTCAAGTATTATCTTTATGTAATTGAATTTTATTTATAAACATTTAAAAAAAATTCATAATCATGTTTAAAAAAGATTTTAGGAAACATAATTGAAATATAATCATTGATAAATATGGATTGAACTAGGAGAGTTATAAATTAATATAAATGTATCAAATATTTAATATAATGTTTCATAAGGGTATAAATATTTAGATTATGATTTACACATTAAATTTTTGAATATTATAGTATTTATTTTTGTTTTATTGTTTTTAAAAATTTGTTTTATGAAGATGATCATGAAATTGTTATATATATAGAAACCACAATAACATATAACCAAATAAGGGGGAATATGTAAATGTTTATGAATTTTATTATATTTCTATGGGGATGGAAATTGATAGTAACATAGTCCTACATATGGTAGTGGGTATGATATAAAAATATAAAATAATTAATGATAATATTATATATTGTATTTATTATAGTGGTATTTATCAATGGAATTTTGGTTTAATCTACATGGTATTGAGGATTATGGCAAACATATGATGATAATTCATCATTAGACATCCATTAGTTTTTTCAAAATATATATTTAATCATATCAAAAACCATAAGATACGATTTTAACAAAATTTATGTTTCTGGATATAAAAATTGACTTACACATTTTTAAGGTATGGATTGATGTTGTTTTAATATAAGAACGATGTAACTATAATAATGGGTTTGGGGATTTCTATAATATAATATTTTATTAACAATATCCTTGGTACTTATTATAATTCATTACAATTATTGTATTGTTTATATAATTATTTGGAATATGATATAAATTGACTATTATGTAACATTATTTACTTAAAGGTAATATTATTTTAGTTGTTAATATGATATTAACTTCTAATAGGGATACTTGAGATCATTTTAGTTTACAGATATAGAGGTACACATTGTTTTGGGAATGCAATGTTATAGATACTATTTGATTATGTGGTATATATACTTTGATATATGAATTTTTGATGGGATTATTGTTTTTAAGAAATGTAACTATCCTAATATACATAATTAGAGCTTGGAATATTTCATATTAGAGGATACAACCCAAATAAATAATAAGTTATGAATACCCTCAACACATTCATCAGTGAATAATAATTTAAATTATGAGGAAACAAATTATTTTTTGTGTAGATTTTAAATCCTCATGAGATTATTATATAACAACATGAAAATAATTTAATGTGTTTGAAATAATTTTACACATGAAACTCCCAACAAATGTTATACCATGATAAATTTAGATAAAATTATAATATTTAATTATGGGTTTTATGTCCATGGAATTGAATATTGAAAGAAAATTTATGAAATATACTTTCATATAAAATAAATGATGAATTTTATATGAAATATATTCAATTATATTACATAAAAATACTAATAATATCATTTAGTTTTTAGAGAACTATTTTAATTAAAAATTTCAAAATTATGTACTATTCATTTCTTATCATGAAATTTATGATTTAAAAGTATAAATTATTTATTATTAATAATTATTAATCAACACATAATATTGTAAATGATATTAAATAATAATAACAAAAATTAATAATTTAAAATTTCATTCTTTAAAAAAAACATGATTTCATTATATTTTAAGGATTTATTCAAAATCTATATTTAAAAATTTATAGTTTGAATTTTAAAAAATTGTCATAATTATTTTATTTAAACAAAAAAAATTATCCAATGTTTATTTTTTTTCTTTTAAAATATTATGATTATCAGTTACTAGAAAGGGAAATATAATGTTTCTCAAAATTTTCACATTTCTATAATTATCATAATACAACTACAAATTATTTATTTTGTTATTTTACTTTGTATAATATATATATATAAATATAATGAAAAATTTATAATTATTATTTATTAATTACCACACATTCTCATAGATAAATATTTCATATTTCTAGATTAATTTTAATTATATCAAACAAACCTATTCGTAAGGATTTAATTCAATAGATCCATTGGATTAGTTGAATCAATATCAACTTGTACATAACATTTATACATAATTTTCCACATAGTTCAAAAGAACTCGTGACCCTTTAGATATATGACACATAAAAAAATATCACCATATCCAAGGGAAAATAAACATAATATATGGTATAATCAGATACATAGTAATGTAAAATAAGGGAAATATGTAAACATTACATGATCATAACTTTATGATAAATTGATAAAAATATTATAAAACCATTCAATTCATATCGAAGATCATAATTTTGAGTCAGTGAAAATGAATAATATTTCATAAGACATGTATCATGTACTTTCAACAAAACATTATCCATGAAAAAATAATATTTTTATAATACATGGATTTTAAAATTCAAATAATCATAGAAACAATTACGTCAATTATACTCACAAGGAAATTCATTACATAATATAGATGTAAAAACCACCTGTGCACCTGAATTGGGATTTATACAACATCTCAAATACCTTCTAATCTAATAGGATAATAATAATTTCCCATTAAATTTTATAGATATGCATGAACCGCCCTTAATAAAAATAAACTCTCTCTCTCTCTCTCTCACACACATATATATGTGTGTAGAATAACCAATGTAAATGTAATTGGATTTATAATCATTATATCATCTTTTTATAAAATATCCTATGAAAAAACCTTGTTTGTAGAATAATTTTATCATGGAATAACAAATATATGAGAAACATATTTCAAAATCATATTTTCCTCAGAAACATAATCCAATCCTATAAATAACATAAATTTTATACATGGATCACAACCCAAGTGATTCACAAGTAAAATCAAAGGATTTCAGCATAAAATCATAATTATTTTAAAAGAACACTATGAACATTTTTTGAGGATAATTAAATTTTCCATTTACAAATAAATTTTTCATAAAAAATATTTATAAAACATTTTTCAAAATAATTTTAATTGAAAATGACCATGAAAAAATAAAAATGAATATTTTAAAATAATTTAATATATTTATTTATTATAAATATCATTTCAATTTGGATATGATTTTAATAATACTAAAAAATAATAATACATAGTCATGATAGTTTTAATTTAAAATATCGATTGAAAATTATAAATTAATATTTAAATCCCATCAATCACATTTAATAGTTAAAATATCATTTCCTTATTGGAAAATATTTTTCTATTATGAAACAATTTAATAATAATATTCTTTTCAAATAAAATTTTATTTTATAATATATTATTTAAAAAAATGTGTGTTCACCCTGTAATAATATTCCCTGAATGTTGTACAAATTAAAAGAATGATTGCATTAACATTTTCAATTATAATTTTTTCTTCTGGAAAATGAAAAGAGGAAACTTTTTGAATCTCAAAGTGAAAATATGGGTAATAATTTCATTAGTGTATCCTTTGAAAAAATTTAAATCATTTTTTCATTTTTTTAATGTCATGAGTATATATAAATTTTTTTTTGATCGATTGGAATAATAGGGTAAGTATCCTTTACAAATAATAATGTGTAATCATGAGTATATAACAAGAGAAAAAATAAATGAAAAACATATATTTTCATGAAATATAAATATCATAATAAATTTGATTAATTTATTGATATATGGATAATAGTATTTTATCACTTGAAGCTTAAATATAAACAATCTCTCTCAATGTTGAGATAGGGACAACAAACCCTAAAAAATGACATATTTATAATCATAATACTCATGAAATAATAAAATAAATTATTACATATAATATCATGAGAATAATGAAATTTACGTATTATATATTAATTGGTTAATATATACACCTCATAAAATTTGATAGGCTCATTATATAAAATATGTCTTCAAGAAGTGAAATTGAAACAAAAATACCTTAGCACCTTTTTATCACTTGGACCATCAGTCTTCTGAAATAAATATCCTAAAATTGATATTTATGACAAATTATTTTTCATTAGTAACAACATATAAGGAATTTAAAGGTATAATATACCACATATATATGAATCAATTGGTAAATATGTGATATAACTGACTGATATAGTAGTGAGAAGAAAATCTCTTACATTTCAAAATAAATTCATTTATAAATGTTAAAACCTCATGTATAAATATTATATGTTTATTATAAATATATTTTATTAATATATATATATATATATATATATCCTATAGGTTTTACTTGTGTCATTTTATTACACATTTATTAATAATTCCCTACTAAAATCATATTTCTTGTAATAACTTCTTTCTCCTTCATGTCTGTTTTCAATCATTATATTCATTCTGATTATATCTATCATGGTTGCATCATCAAAATATCGATATCAACTGTATAAATATCTTAAATATTTGGTAAATATAATGTTTTATTATTCAATAAATTTAATATATATAAAATTAACTACATCATTGATGTAGACTATATGATGTACAAACACATAATCACAGTTTATATTTTCCTAGTAGAAGAAGGAATTTTTTTTATATAATTATTTCAAATAATAATATTAATTTTATAAAAATAGTTTTTTATAATCTAATCAAATTTAACTACCAAACTCATTAAAATAAAATGAAAAACATTTTCATCACTACAACGATTCCATAGTCCACTCGTACACACAAGCGATGAAATTATTTTATGACGGGTTGGAAGGTAATAAATTAGATGTGATATTACATTAAAATAAGTATTTTCTTGTCATAAGTCATATAATTAATCAATTATATTATATGAAATACCTTCCAAGTACATTTTATGTGAAAAACGGGTCACATTGTTTCAAGAAGGAGTAGTCCCTCATATAATGAATGGCATTATCATATCTACCACAATGTGGAATGTAAGAAGTTATATGAGATATAATTATTCATAAATTATAAAAATACCATAAATATAATTTATTTATATTCAATCCATCAATATATCTATCTATGCAAGGTGGTGTTGTGAAATATATAACATTGTAATGTGAGGTAGTAGTTCTCAAAACACATCAATTATGAATAATTTCCCATTTTATCGAAGAGGATATGAATTTATTTTTTTTAAATTTAAATATTAAAAAAAAAAGTTATTTTTAGATAGTAGTATAATGATATAATTTTAGTTTACGATTATTTTAATTCCGATTAATAAGAAATCAAATAAAGATTTTACATTAAGAACTATCCCCCATCATCAGACAACCTCCTTATGTAAGAACCAAAGAGTTTCATAGAACGGGTAAATAAGCCAAAAAAATGGACTTAGGTCACGGTGAATGATGTATGGATGATATTTAGATAGGTATTTTCCAATAAAATTTTATTTTAATTTGTTACAATTAGTGAATAGGGGGTCACCTTTTATATGTGTGGGAGGGCTCTCACAGGGATGATTTTCAATTAATAAAGGGTACCAATGTTTTTTACATTCCAAAAACGATAAAAAATGGACAATTGTAAATATTTATAAATTTTATGCTATATATATTTCCTTGAAATCCAATTTTGTATAGTTTTTCTTCATTTTAACCATTATATTTATAGTTTATCCGCTGGTGAATATGTTTTTACATTAACCATGTTAATTTTAATAACATTTCATTTTGAGAAAAATATTTAACATGAACTTATTAACTAATTTTAATTATTATTATATAAATTATGTAATTAATTTTTCCAACTTAAATTAACACATGAGGGAATATTTATTTTAAAAACTATACATATAGATATAATGAGAAATAATTTTTCCATATAGAAAACGTTCAAATGATTTCAAAATCCATAAATAATATTTCATTTCAAAATTTATTAAAATTGAATAATTTTATTTAAAAGATTTATAATTTGAATAATTTTATAATTATAAAATTATTATAATAATATTTTTCTTCTAATTTTATTAAATGAAAAGGATGTTTTTTATAAAACCCAGAATTTTTCACTTTTCACCAAAAAATTTTATTTTCCAATAATTCAATATAACAACTCTTACATAATTTTAACAAGTTTATTAAAAAATATATGTTAAAATTTAAAAATTAATTTCTAAACATATAAAATAATTATTTTCAAAATATGTGTGTTAATTTGGGCGATACTATATTTTAAAAAAATTAATTTTTTGGAGTAAAACTGTATTTATTTTTATAACATTCTTAATAAAAAAAATATGAATTTTAAATATAAAAATGAATATATTATATATTAATTTCATTATGAAATTTAAAATAAAGTTGCCTAATTAAATTTTTTTATAAATTTTTTTTCACATTAAAATATTATTTTTGTAAAAATAATTCCTTCATCTTCAGATTATTTCTTTTATTTTCATTTCAAATTTATATTGTAAATAAATAAATAATTTTATATACTTGTGAGAACCAATATACATTATTAATTTATTTAATCATATTAATTACTTATATTCTAATAGATAATAAATAAATTACATATTAAATATTAATATTTTAATAGTATGTCATTTTTCATTAGAAATAAGTGTTGGGTGTTGTGTTAAGAATAAATGTAATTAAAATTATTTGAAAAAAATGTGTTCCATAAAATCACTAGAGATGCATTATACTCCCTTATAAAATTTCATCCATTCGATTTAATCATGATCTTAATAATCTGGGGTTAGAAATTTTTAAATATTATAGGAAAAAACCTATACCATAAAATTGTTTACAAAACATAATATTAAAAGTAATGCGATAGAAAAATACCAGGGTCATTGGGATTTAAACATAAAAAATATTATAAATATAAAACAATTTTTTGCAATTTATGATATAGGAATGGATGAAAATTATTTTCGGTAGTTCATTAATCTCAAAATTGTGAATGATACAGAGAAGGATAAACAACAAAACCCAATAATATGTAATGAGTTAAATGTATTTTCATTGATACATAATTATGATAAAGGTATAATATATTTATTTTAAGAAAATTTTTCATAATTTTTAAGTATTTTATTAAATAGATATAGTTACTGGGTCTGAAAACATTTTATAAGAATTAACACATCCATGGTTTGTGATGTGATTAATTCCATTTCATCTATTACTCTAATAATTGAAGATGAAATATTACTATAACTGAATATCTAGTGGATCATAATATCCATAATATAATATTGTATCATTTTTATCCATTCTTAATATAGATAATATATTTTTCATCAAATATTATCCAATATGACTAAATCAATATATGTTGAAATAATAAATAATTCAGTAAAACCATATACAATGTTCCATCTTGTCCATTCCCAAAATTGTTAAACATTAAAAAATCCCAAATTGAAAATTTATTTTTAATGTATCAATATATTTTGAACATAAATATATTTAATCCCGAAATCATCTTTATCATGTCATTTTTTTCTTATTAAATATATATGAATACATTGATTATATATCCTCAAAAAGATAAAAGTGTCCTTAACCACAATAAAACATTAATAAAAATAAATATGTTTTCAGAATAGGTAATTAAAATAAAAAAAATCATTGAATATAATACTTAAGTCCCAAAAAATTTGTAAACATCCCCAATGATAAAAAAACCACTTTTTTATCAAATAACTATTCAGTTTGGTTGCATTAGTACTGTCAAATTCACTCAATACATATTAGTCATCGGTTTACCGAAACTAAACACCATTTTCTCAATATTTCAAATTTATATAGGGAATATTCAATTAAACATGTTTTTAAGGTAAAATATTATCTCTCAATTAGACCAATTTTCTAGGTCACAGGTACCATTCATCATATTCATACAAATCCATAATAAAAAACATTATACCAAACAATACATATATATTTTAGTATTAATATAACATAATTATTTCATTGTAACATATATATATTTCAATTATTAAACATTATCATTGATTCATTGACCATTATTCATCATTTCATTACTTAATAATCATTTCTTAAATTTAGAATTATAAATATCGACTTATGATTCATAAAAAACAACTATATAATGATTGTTATGTTTAATATAAATAATATTGTTTTAAAATACCATACCTTTAATATGACATTCAATGTGTCATCATTATCAAAAAAATACATTACTTATACCACCTAGTTGATCATACATTAAATCATTCCACCTGAGATATAAATTCTTATTATTCCAATTAATTTTATATTATTAGAATTCCACCATTGATGATTCCTTGGGGAAACCATTATTCACATTCAATTAATAAACTGAACTAATCATTTTTATAGGAAGTTTGATAAATTTTCCCTTAGTTTACACAATCAAAACATATGTTTGTTTCTATCAGACATTCACATGGGTCCTTCATCCAAAATTATCAACATGTATATATTTTATTTTTCATTTCTTCATTGTCATCCACCATCTGAACTCCCCAAAATCTATTCCCTCTAATTATTTTATGAGTCCAAGAGTTGTCTACGGGATATGTAGTTAATAATATATTTTGTTAATAAATTAGTGATAAATGTTTTATAATTCACTCTATACATCATTACATATGGTTTTACATCAAAAAAATTAATATCACTTTAAATATTAACTCATATCATTCATCTTCCATTCATTTACTAAAGCCAAAAACCAACGTGTGAGAACAAATACTCAAAGGTGAAAACAACATAAAAATGAAAAATCACTTATATGATTTTAAAATAACTATAGCTTCATTAAAATATATTTAAACATAGTACTAAGTAATTTGTATTCTTTATTTTAATATTTCATGATCATTAATAATTATTTTTTCAATATTCTAGGAATATATAATAGGAACTTCAAACCACGTGTATTGCAATGCTTGTTGTCGTGTACCAAGTAATGATCTATTCAATCTCTAAAAGCACATTTCTAAGTAATTACCCATAGGTACATTAAATCTAGATCAATATCGTTTTTTATATATAATGCGATATATTTCTTGGAAAACTTTCTATTAATCCTTAACAAATATTCTCCTCGGTTTTTCATTAAATGGAATTATTCTTATATATATCCTCATACTTATCCTTAGGGATCTCACTACAGTTTTATTATACAAGGTTTATAGGGTTAATTATTATTGTACTTTTATACCAACATTAATGTCCCAATATTATCATAAATAAATATTACATTTTTTGTATCAATATTATTTATATTATAAAAATTAACACCTGTGGATCATAATATAATAGTTCCATAAAAACATGTAATCATAAAAAAAACATGTTCATAAGTGTTATTCATCATCTCTCAAAGAGTTTCTCTTAAACTTTACCATTCAATTACATATCACACATAATACATAATATCATATGCTAAGAAAAATTAACATAATAACTTGTGAGTTTAGATGATCAGTAAAGGGAAATAAGGGGAATACCTATTCATAACATGAGTATAAGGGTTTTAGAAAATAATCATAAAATTTGAAAAATATAACCTCCATATCAACGATCATAATATTGAGTCACGAAAAAAAAATATGGGATGTTCATAAGATAAATCATATATTATTTGAAGGAAATATGCCATGAATGCATAAAATTTTCAAAAGGAATCGAATTTTCATAGATAAATAAGAATAAAAAACCTTATTACTAGGAAACCCACCAATAAATTCATAATTTATTAGTCTTGGATAAACACCCATGTACCTTTATTGGTATTTGTATAACCCATTGTTCAACAAAATTCATCGATTGGGATACACACACATGTACACTATTAGCTCAATGAATAGTAGTCATTACCCAATGAATTATAATGAGATATAAATCACACCCATCACATAATGAAATTAATAAATATGTGTTATAGATGATAATAAAAATTTAATCATCTTATAAATGATGAAATGAAATTTGTTTCATAAAAATTTCATTATATCATAACATATGGAAGGTAAATTGGATTAATAATCTTTTCACAATTCCATAATTACATTACCCATGCAAAAGAAGTGGGTTTCATTAACAATTAATCTGGTGGAGACCTCCAAATGTGAAATGTGTATCATAAACATTTTTTCTTAATAAATATTATTCATTATGATAAATAATAATAATTTTATCCTTGTATCATATCCCTAGTATGGAATGATTAAAATCAAAGGATATAATATTAAATAGAAAATTATATTTAAATATCACTAGTAAAATTTAATGAAGAAAATAGAATTCCCACATTTTATAAAACTTTTAAAGTTAATTTTTATTAAAACAGATGAAATATAATTTTCATTGAAAATAATATTTGAAAATTAAAATGTAATATTTAAAAAAAATTATGATTTTATTCAGAAAATATCACATTCAAATTTTAAATAAATTTTATAAATATAAAATTCAGAAATCATTTTAAATCTAAAATTCATTGAAAATATCATTGGAAACTTATAAAGTAACCATTAAAGATAATTTATAAATTTTCATGATGAAAATAAAAAATACACAATGACAACACATTCTAAGAAAGAAAATATATTAAAAAAATTTCTTTTAAAATTAACTATGCATTTTATAATGAAGACTTCCAAACATTGTGTGGTAACAATAGTGGGAATCTATATTAATTCCTTATAAATTCAAATAAATATTTCTCTCACATTTTATATAATGTACAAACAATACTTGTTTGTTATATACAATGATAATTTATTTTAAAAAATAATGTAAAAAAGAACAAAAAATGGTTAAAAATATAATTGATATATATTATAGGAAATATTAAATAAAATATTATTTCATTTATAAAACACAGGTATGAATAAAAAAAATTTCAACAGTAGAGATATATAATTATGAATTTCATGAAAACATTTTTTTGTAATATTGAGTTCATAATGATAGTAAAATTATTAGATATAAAGAAATAAACATAAATAATCATTGGAAAATAAAATTTATGATGATATTGAGAGATGGATCATAATATCTAATCATTGGATGCAGAAATAGAAATAATGAGGATAAAAGATGATATTGTAACATCAAACTCTTTCCACATCAATAACATTCAAATCATACACGCAGATAAATAATTAAATCTAATGAACCATATAATATAACATGAATAAATAATTTAATGATTTATTGGGAAAATTTTCTATATATTCCCCTCATAAATAATATAGGTTCATAATATAACATATATTCCATTGATGAAAATTTGTCCCAAAAAATCCTTTACTATTATGGAATATTTTTAATATCAACCCTAATGAAAGAGAGATCCTCAAATAGATGTTCAATTCCATATAATATTTATTAGAAAAAATTAAAATATATTCATTGCAATTATATTCACCTCATATAAGAATTATTTATTGAAAATGGTATGTATTTTATAGATATAAAAGTGACATTAAATATCGCATATAATAAGTCTAAAATGCCTTTGTAAATTACATAACCACATATGTAATAAATATAAGTTTATTATAAATAAGTTTTAGAACCATACAAAAAAGTACCTACATAAATATATATAAATATATCATACCATATTGAATTTACTTATTAATTAGAATAAATATTCTATTAACAATTCTTTTTTATAATGAAATTTCTTATTATAAATGGTTTTTTAATGTATGTATTGATTTGGTATTTTTAGTCTACATAAATTGATCACTTTTATCAAATCCCCTAAAATAAATCCATGATATAAATATCATATAAAATTAGTGTATATATATATAGTAATCCATTAATTTTAGATATATAAAATGAACTGCATTTTTTATTGAGATGGTTGGTCATACAAATGCTTGGACATTGTTTCAATTTTCCATACAGATAAAATTACAGAATGGTAAATAATTTATTCCCATTATATAAAAATATATATTTAATATTAATTATTTTTATTTATAAAATAAATATTTATTACCAACCATGTAAAAATATAAGGTAAAATACATCACAAAGCTTTGTGGAGGTTAAATTCCATATGTACGCTGGAGAAATGTTATTATTTTCTAACAGATTGGATTGAATGATGTTAGCTATGATATTATATTTCCTGAAGGATTTTATATTTATAAAAATGTTATATATTAAATAAATTTTATGTTTACTACCTTCTTGGAAATATTTGTGGGAAAAATTAATCACTTCACATCACAAGATAATAGTCTTCTATACACAAGAACAATATTATCATATCCCCCACAAAAATGTGATTAAGAATGTATGTGTGGTATAATTTTTCAACAAATATAACAACATCATAATGATAATTTATTTATTAAATCGATCAATATATCAATTAGTTTATTGTGGTGATGGAAAATGGAAAATGTTGGTCAATGAGGGGGTAATCGATTATAAATAGAAATGAATATTTTTTATACAATTGGATTGAATATTAGAGGGATTTTTGTTATTAAATATATATATAAGTATATCCGTGTATGGGAGATAATTGTTTTATAATATAAAAAAAATAATATTTGAAAGTCTTATAAGAAGAAGAAAATTAAAGGTACACGATTATGAACAATGCATATTCTTTTTAAAACCTCTGTACGTATTACCCAAAAGACGTAATAGGATGGATATATGATCAAAATAAGTGATCATAGCCTTATATATGTGTATAAGTAAGACATGTTAGTAGTTATTAGATTATTCAGTGGCCTATAACTATGTTAAAAAGATAAGATATTTTGTATCATTTTATTTGTGGGGGAAAGGACACACATGGGATTTTTGAAATGTATAATGTGTGCTAATGCTTTTCCAAATTGAAAATGGTGAAACAAGAAGAATTTGTTTCACATAAACTCTATTGGGTCTTAATATTACCATAATATTTATTTTATATTTTTTTATTTTTTATTAACTAATATTATTATACATAACTCTTGGTAAATTTTTTTACCTTAAAAGTGATAATTGATAATTACTATTTATATTATTCAATTTGACCAAAAATTTAGTTAAAATTTTTCTATGATAATAAAAATTACTATTAATAATATTTAATTCATTTTTACAATTTACATTCATCGAATATTTGAATGATGTATTAAAATTAATCCTAAAAACACAATAGTAAAATGCTTTTCCTATGTATTAAATGTTCAAAACAATAAACAATATTATATGAAATTTATTCCAACGAATAACATTTGATTCATAGATATTTAATTGATGTAATTAAATTTGTAATAAAATGTTAAATTTAAATTTATCATCTAAACTCATTGAATGAAAATATATTATTTTAATATAATCAACTATTTTTCACTATTCAAATATAAATTTATCTTAAAAAAAATTAAAAATTATAATCGAATATATTTTTTAGTTGATGATTTAAAAAATTAAATTATTTTTTTCAAATTAATTTTATAAAATTAACATTTTTTAATATTAAATTAATTACATAAATGGTGACATAATTCCAATTTAGTAAAAATAATGTTTCATGTGGATAATTGAATTTTTTTAATATCTCACGCATATTAAACATATAAGACGATTTATCAACATTTTATTTCTTGTAATATATATAATTTTCATTAGAATAATTCAATAAGTTATATTTAATTAATTTATTGACATAAAACTCTTTTTTTCACAAAAAAAATACTTTTTAAGAAAAATTGTATTTTATTTTCAAATGGTGTCTATTATTATAATTTTCAATTAAATTTGTCACAAAAGAATTAATTTTATATACATGTGTGAAACATATATTTTCAAATTTTATTTTATCCAATTGATACCATCCATTCCAAAAACATTTTGATGAGTATCATATTAAATATTAATAATTTTATTTTATTTTGTCATTTATTGATCCTCGATGTTTGCATGTATTTCAAGATATCAATGAAATTAATATTATTTTAAATAATATTTCATAAAATATTAGGTTGTCAAATAATTATTTTGTTATTTTCATAATACCTCTGAATATGGTTTGAAAAAATATATATATTTTTTTTCTATAAAACTGTCTTTATCGTTTTATATTAAAATTAACATTTCATCAACTATAGAAATTTAATATATAAAAATACATATAATAGTTTTTTATAATTATTTCATATTATTTAATATTTTAAATTTAAATGATTATTATAAATGTATGAATAATAATATTAAATTTAAT
The DNA here is from genome assembly GCA_963277665.1 of Viscum album. Classification (NCBI taxonomy): domain Eukaryota; kingdom Viridiplantae; phylum Streptophyta; class Magnoliopsida; order Santalales; family Viscaceae; genus Viscum; species Viscum album. The sequence continues at coordinate 2,028,866,003 of OY728120.1, read as the reverse complement.
TACCATGATAATGATAAAATTGTTTTTTTTTAAATAATTTATTGTTATTTATTTGAAATTTTATTATATAAATTAAAATAATATATTTAAAATTTAAATAAAAAATAGTTTATAAATAAATATATAATAATATTATTATTATTTTAATTTTTAATAAATGATAGAAAACATTAAGAACACATAAAGATTAAAAAAATTAATTTTCTTACAAAAAATGTTTTTTTGATGTATTATATTTTTTTATATAAATACATTATTTTATCATATTATTTAATTTAAATATATTAAATGGAGATTATGTTTTGGTTCATAACTCCCTGATTTTTCATATGGGTTTAATCTAAATTTCATTAAAAAAATAAATTTCTTAGTTAAAAACTAGATTCCATGAACGAAACAAAAATGTAAAAAGTAAAAACCCGGGAAGAAATTAACCTTAATAATATTGGTAATTATTTATTAATCCTTGTTTATGGAATTGAAACCCATTATCTCCCCAAAGTACAATATTTATAACTCATATTCTTATATCCTCAAATAATTTAATGATACCAGTGAATATTAAAGTGTCTTACAAAAAGAGTTCTTTTCGTCATATATAAAATGGTATCATATCCAACCCTTCAAATTATATTTCCTATAATATAATATGATATATTTTATTGGGAACTATATATATATATTAAACATGGATGTTCTTTTATTAGGATATATATAAGAGAAGATAAATTATGCAATGTGTATATTAAATAATTTTTAATTTTTACTTATCAATAATACACATGATAACAAAATATTTGAAAAAATATATAATTATTTCATTGTAGTTATTATAAATTTATATTTTTATATTTATTAAATATAAATTATTTTTCACTCCAACAACTACAGATGAAAAAATTATCATTCGTGAGTGTACTTAGACTACCAGTTCCATTAGGCGACATCTTCTATTTTTTGTAACCTCCTATAATAGTTTGTTTTTAATATTTTATTATTTAAAAAATTTAATATCTAAAACTATTTTATTATTTGTAATTTTCAAATTATTATATAATTATTTCCATTTTTTTTAGAAAATAAAACATTGATCGTGTGTATGTGCGAAAAAAACCTCAATATAGAATGATTTTCATTATCAATGCACGCACATAATAGTTATATTTAATAATTTATTTAATATAAAAAAAATATTTCTGTAATATATGATTATTTTTTATAATATAATTTTTTTACTTATTTCTATAGTGATCGACATATATAAGAAATATTGTTTAATTTCTAAAACTACCTCATGAATGTTTTTTGAAATATAACTATATAATAAATAAATATCATATTATAGACTATCCAATTACAAATAAAATATAAATTAATAGTTCTCCTTTAAATGTACATAATACATTATGTTTGGTTATTCAGGATTTAAGGTGTATGCAGAGAATGAATATGGAATAAATTAAGGGTTTTCATCTAAAATTCTTCTTTTTTGATATTTGATTTTTTATTATGAACCTAATTCAATTTATGTGGTATATATTCTAACATGTATATATATAATAAGTTTAAATATATTTTTTTCATTTATAATAGTCCATATCTTCCAAGTGGGATTGAATTAGAAATTTCTATATTCGTGATGATTTTTTATTATCAATTCTTATTCCTTGAATCATTTAATATGTTATGATACATCTATTATTTTGATGGTTATTTATATATTTTATATCTAAATAATTTCATAATATTTATTTCATTTTAGTTAATGATAAATACTAATTCAAATCCTAATATTTTAGTTCAATGTATTTTTACTTTTCTATTACAATTATCCTGAGAGGTTTTGTTAAATGAATTTTCATTAATCATTTCATGATCATGATCATTTATTATTTCATATAATTTTGTTAAATTTAAAAACAAAATCATGTAATTTTTTTAGTTTTTTTTATATAGATATACAATCCTACATGAATATTAATTTGAAAAATCATTCTCACATTTTATGAAATGTTTCTCTGAAGAAATACTAGAAACAAATAGCATTGTAATTGAGTTAGATTGTTTTATCCCGAAATCTATTCTTATTCTACTAGGATCTGACAACTTAATATTTTATTATATTGAATTTTATAAACCAATTTTTAATAATAATTTCTTAACCTTAATAATTTATTAGTATTCATCTTTAAATATGAGTTTTCAAGAATGGTATTTTTCTATATGGTAAAAGTGGGGTTTCCATTCACATTAATACGTTTTATCATACTCAAATAAATTGTATATGATATAAAATATTTTATTTTAAAGAAATATTATATTATAATATTTTAAATTTTTATATATATATAAATGAAATCACTTCATTATTTTAGAAAGACTATTTTATGTGATCAGTAACATAAACTTTCAGGATAATTTTAAAAAATATTTTGAATATATATTATACATTTTATATTATATTTAATGGTTCATTTTTAAAATAATAGTTCAAAATAGGGTTTATTAATCACTATATTTACTTTATGCTATATTTAAATTTTGGTTGAATGAACACATGTTACCAAAAAATCTATTAATATAAATTTCATTGGTAAACTTGTTCAATCATTCTTCTCAATGTATATTCTTAATCTATATGAAAATACATCAAGGATTGTATTTTTACGCTTGAGTAATGTTATTTTGAAAATATCCAACACATTAGATGGATGAATAATAATCATTTTTATCATGTATTGATATTATTTTATACTCCATTCCCTATATATTGTGAATATCATATTTTATGTAATAAATATTGGATGATGTTCATCAATTACAAAATTTTTATTCAATTGATATGAGGAAATTTACTTTTCCTCCATATGTTTTTTTCCAATAATGGTGATTATAAGAAAGTTTAATGTTTATTATTGAACCATCAACATTTTTCATTTGAATAAGTTAAAATCATGTTACCAATATCATTGAAAAAGGGAAATTTATAATATTTGTGTATATTTTTATTATAATAAGTTTAATTATTGAATATTATGCTAATAAATTTTTTACCCCCCCTAATTTTATGTAGGGGTTATGATCATGTTACACACTTATTGATAATTGGAAGGTTGTTGACATTCATGTTGATTATTATTGGATAATTCAAATAAATTATGTATTAACATTTAATATTTATAATTCTATATAAATCTTGTTTTTTAGTGAGAAATTCAATATGGGAAAAATTAATTTTTTATTTTATGGTAAATAAATTCTAATGAAATAGCTAATGGGAGGGACCCCACATTATATTTCACATCAATGAATAGAAATGTAACATGATACTACAAAGGTTAATTTATTTTAAACATATTAAATAAAATAAACCATTTTAATATTTCTTAATATTATATACATATAATATTTTATCACCGGTTAAATTTTTTTTTTGTTAAAATCAATGTTTTGGGTGATAATTGCACATTTTTCAGATTAGTTTTTATGTAATTGTTTTACTAAATAAACAATGTTAAAAAAATATATATATTTATATTAATGTTACTAATAATATATATAATTAATATATATTATTATTTACGAATTTATTAATGATCGAAATATAAATGGATTAACCGATTCATGGATACGGCAGGTCTTACGTACAGATGGATGTTGTTTCCATTATTCTCCAATGATGAAATGAAATGAAATATATATTAATATATATTTACCAAATAATTATCATATAATATAATATAATAACATTAATATATTTCTTAACTATTAACTTCCATGTAAAAATAAATTGAATAACATTTCACATCACTATAAGAATGATGAATTTAACATTTAGGCATGGAACGATTATAATTTTTAATGGATTATAAGGTTAGATGTTTAATGTGTTATTATTTTTCAATAGGCATCTTTGGGGAATGAATAATACATATATTCATTAATTGTTTCTTTAATACCTTCCATTGAAATCAAAAGTTATGAATGAATTACATCACTTCATGAAGTGGTAGTCGGGTAAACAGAAGAGTTATATTATCATATCACCCACTGAATGGAATTTGAGATGGTATATGTGATATCATAATTTATAAAATATAATAATTTCATAAAAATTATAAATATGTTATATTCATCATTATATATATCTTTGAATGGTTGTGATAGAAAATGAATTGCATTAGTTAATTAGGTGGTAGTCCAACATACACATGATTGGGGGATATATTTCCCATTTTATGGAAGTGGAGATGGGTCTATGTTATTAAAATATAAGAATAATATATATTATATGTATTATATATTGTTTTTTTATATTATCATAGTTGAATATATTATTAAGGGGCTGGAAGAATAAATAAAACTAATTTGCATGTTTAAAAACATAATTATTTAGTGGTGACATAGATTCTTTAGGTTATAAAAAAGGAACTTCCATTGGATATCACATATAAAATTTAATATCTGATCCCTTTTTATACGATGAAAAAACTATACATAATGTCCAATATATTAGATTTTCTATTTTCATTCATTATGATGTTACATGACCGTCAAAGGAATTACACCACCATATCAAAGGCAATGATCATACACATAATTCAATAGAATTGATTTCATATAAAAGTAGTGAGGAAGAGAGAGATAGATGAGTTTATGATTCTAAATAAAAATAAATAAATGATTAGTCATTTGTGTAATATTGTGATGATGGTGGGGGACATTGGTAGTGTGTTAAGTCATGTCGAGTGGGCTGAGATCCCTATTCTTGTTGTAGAAAAGTTTCATATCACTGTACGAGGACTCACTCTCTTTTAATTTGAATATATATTTTTTTAATATTCATGTGTATTTTTTTCTTTATAATTTTTTACATTCAATTCGGGATTCTAGATGATTATTTTAGGACACCATCATGTCACTTCAATTATTAACTACTTTTAATAAATGTGATTTAAAGACATCCTAAATAATATTAATTTTATCACTTCTTCATAGTTCCTCTGCTGGTTTACGCATGAAGCCTTCATAATTTAGATTAATAATCTAATAATGTCCTTTATGAAGTGGTTATGGAAGACTAGATGGGATTTGGTATGGTCTTGGCCTATCCATATTGTTTTGAAAGTGATAATTGGGGAGGAAAGGGAAAGTCACGACCTGTCCTTGGGGTCTATGACATGACTACCCCAAGCCTGCCTTCCATAGGCCTGGGGCTGGCGACTAGACCAAAGGGGTAAATCCCCAATCTGGGAAGGCATTTCCTTTATAAAAGTAAGCAAAAACCACAGAGTATGCAACAAGAAGTAAATACTAAGCAAAATTCAATAAAAATGAATGTGGTGGAAAGTAAATGGGCTAGTATACAAATTCAACTAAACTACAAGTACATGTAAAAAGGGACAAACAACTGAATGTGAAGAGCATCACCTAGATCATCCACAGGAGATTCCTACCTGAAGGGTAGGTACAGATGGCACACCTCATCACTCACATCTGTTAGTCTCCTCTATGTGCTGAATCATCGCATGGTCCACATCTGGGTACCGGCTAGTCGTGGTGTTCTCGGCCCCCTTCAGCACTGTACGTTGTCTGCATCCAACACAATGATGTTTAGGCATAGCCCATGCATGGGTGAGAATAAAGATACTCAGTAGGGACCCAGAGACCCGCAAGGTCCCACAATATCCACTAAGGGTAAACGAACGAAGAAATATACAATCACGAAATATCAACCAACCCTACTTAGGTATATGCCCATAGATATACCTACCTTACAAATCTCAGCTAGGCTCCTACTATCGAGCCCAATCAAAATCCAATTCCATAAAGAATGTAAACTGAATCATTGTGATGATAATGGCTGAAAGACATGACTCCTCCCACACAGGTATCCCACAATAGTAGAGAGATATAGATGATCAGATGTATCCACTGGATCATCTAAGCTGTCGGACCCACATAAGATACAGGACTAGCTAAGCTATCAGACCCACACGGGATACAAGATCAGCTATCTCGTTTAAGCTGTCGGACCCACACAAGACCTAGGAACAATAATAATTAATCTGAGCTGTCGGACCCACACAGGATACAGGAACAGAAGTCTGAACTGTTGAAACCACATAGGATTCTGGTAAATTATTCATTGTCGTCAAACCCATGGAGGATTCTAGTACAGTAGTCGTCGTTGTCAAACCCACATAGGATTCTTGTATAGAAGTGGTCGTTTCTAGCTCTAGGGTTCCTTCACACAGCATGCTCAATTCAGGGAGGGACCGCTCCTCGAGTCAAGTATCGATACATCAACAAATTCTGGAGTTGATGTAACCCATAGTTTTTTCTAATCATAAGGAACCCAATGCGACAGACGGTGCGTCAATCAGACAGTGCATCAATCAGAAACCCAGTCTCAGAGTTATTAGTTTTTCCGTTCCAGGGGCCCAGTTGGATTTACGCTCGTTCTAAACATGTTCATTTCCCAATGTTGTCCAAAAATCACATAGAGTATCGCAAGATGACCCCCCCTCCCAAATCAAGCCCAGTGTGTTGGAGGGTCTGTCTGACCCGACTCTTCGGGTTCAACACAGATGGGGGTTGGCCCGACCCGGTTTGGTGGGTCTGACCCTACTGGGTTGTCAGCCAGGCCCGGTGGGCAAAGACCACCTGCAGTCCCGGCCCGTGGAGCAAGCATGTCTAGTTCGCCCGGCAGCGCCGAGCAACGCTGCATCTCCCGGCCCGGCTGCCCGAAGCCGGTGGTTTTGTCCGGCACGAGCAGCCCGCATAGCGGGCTGCTGTTCCACCCACGTTGAACCAAGTGGAAACATGGTTCTTCAGCCCTTCCGGCAAGGTGACTAACTGGTTCTCCTGGTGTGCGGCCCGTGGTTGCATGTCGCGGCTCCTTCGTCGTGCAGCAACTACGGGGACTGTGAGCTTCCCGCCCAGCCAGCAATAGCCAACTGGTTCTATCTAGCCTGGATAGCATGAGGCCAGCCGGTTCTTCTCTGGCCGAGCAGCACACGGATATGGACCGTGGTTTTCCTCCACATGGTTGGCACAACGATGCTGGTCCACCACCGTAGCGGTTCTTCCATAGTGCGGTGCGACGACACCGCGCCCTATTGGCTCTGCCTCCATCATTACCAAGACCAACAAATATGGGGGAGGTTCGGGTTGTGTTTGTGCATCCCAAACACTCCTTGTTGTGACATTAACAGTTTCTAATTCAAATTCCAAAATTAGAAAGATGGAGATAAGAACCATAAACAACTCAAAACAACCCCATACATCATAATCGGCGTTGTATAATTATGAGTTTCACAAGACAGGCGTCGCGGAAGACAGGGATCATTCCGTCAACATTGGAGGAAGTAGAGCTCTAAATGTCATGTCGAGACTACGCCTTCAGTGTACTTCGTGGGAGAGGGTGCCTCATTTCCTTTATCCAGTTGAATAAGTGGAGGAGATGTTTCTTCACACCCTTCATAGACGTGCGATGTTATTTTTCGAGAGGAATATGTTCTTCGCGTTCATCATGGAGAGAACACTTCTTATAAATTCTCCCAAAGCCTCCCAACAAAATATTTTCCTTGAAAATAAAATAATTGTATCCCTCATATTATAATGATACCATGGAATTCAAATAAATTCAAATGAATTCATGACACCACAAAATAATTAATTAATTGTGGAAGCACAATTAATTAATTAGTAGTGTTGGCACATTAATTATTGAAAGTAGAAGGTTTTCATTTTAATAGAAAATAGAGGTGGCTTCATTAATTCAAAGGGGAGTCCATGAGTTTCTAAGGGGGTTTAAAAGGAGTTGAGGGGTTTGGTGTTTGTGTGGTCCCCACCACACAATATCCTCCCATGGTAGGTTCTGTGGGGTGTGGGCCCCACCTCTCATTTCGCATAGGTGGATTTAACAACCACCTTTAAATAAAATTATTCCACACTTTATTTTATTTAATTTATTATGAATCTCCAAAATTGATGTTCACTCTCGACCAAACACAAATACGGTAATGGTCTCCTTATACGAATATCAGCGTTGCGAGTTCATCGGTGTCCTCAGATTTCAATTCTGAGCACAGGTTCAAAAGATAGAAAAACCCACACGTTCATTTACAGAAAGTACCTGATCAAAATATCAGATATTGATTCCGGGCACACTGGTCCTCAGAATCAGGCTCCGTTAGAAACTGCGTACATGTAAAATTTCATTGAATTTATGAAAAAAATCCTTGAAATTTATGGGTCATTACATTACCCCCAACACAGCGCATTACGTCCCCGTAAAGCTACAACACACACTAGGGAAATAAATGGGGGTATTGAGTACGCATTTGAGCCTCCCACTCCCATGTGATCTCCTGGAGGTTCTCGTGCTTCCAGCGAACGCACACAATAGGAATCGACCATCCACGCAGGACCCACTCTTGTTGATCATCAATATCCACTAGAACCTCTGTGAATGTCGCCCCGTAATCGATGTCCATCTCCCCATGGTCGATGAAGTGGGATGGGTCGTGCACATATCTCCTTAGCTGAGATATGTGAAAGACGTCGTACACCAGGCGCAGCTGTGGTGGAAGGGCTAGGCGGGAAGCCACCTTGCCTACATTGCTGGGGACCTGGAATAGCTTGATAAAACGTAGAGATAACTTGGTACCTTATCCTAATCTCCAAAGAACACGACGAGATGTGACCTGCAGGAAGAAGTGGTTTCCATCCTCGAACAACAGTGGTCTCCATCTCAAATCAGCATAAGACATCTGTCTACTCTGTGCAGGCTTTATCTTCTCCTGGATGATCTGCACCTTCTCTTTCGTAGCATGCACCGTCTCTTGTCCTACAAGTTCTGACTCCCCTGGGATAGTCCAGCATAGAGGTGATCTGCAAGTTCGGCCGTATAGTGCCTCGTAATGCACCATCCCGATGGTGGACTGGTTGATGTTGATGTACACAAACTCTGACAAGAGTAAGTGATCCTCCCAGCATTGACCAATGTCAAATAAACATGCACAGATCATGTCCTCAAGAGTCTGAATGGTCTTCTCAATCTGACCATCTGTCTGAGGAGGGAAGGAGGTGTTGAAGCGAAGCTACATCCCAAAAACCTCTTTTAACCCCTTCCATATCTGGGAAGTGAAAAGAGCATCTTGATCGGAGACGATAGTCGATGGCACGCCTTGAGGTTGTATGATCTCCTGATCGTAGAGGCATCCCAATCTCTCTCCTGAGCCCTGCTTTATTATCGGTAGGAAGTGGGCTGACTTGGTGAGTCGGTCAATGATCACATAGATAGAGTCATGTCCTCTGGATGTAGGTGGATGTCCCATCACATAATCCATGGATATCCCATCTCATGTCCACGATAGACCCTCTAAGGTCTGAACGAAGCCTTCTGGATCCTGGTGTTCCGCCTTCACTTGCTGACAAGTGAAGAATCGTGAGACAAAATCTGATACCGCATTCTTCATACCTATCCACCCGCGCTGTCATCTAAGGTCCTGAAACATCTTCGGCCCACCTGGATGTACTGTTATAGGGTAAGTGTGTAAATACCTCATCACATCCTCCCATAGTGCAACTAGTACCATGGTACGTCCACTGAAGAGGATGACGTGCTCCCCAGCTTCAGAAAATCCATCAGGTTCCTGCCCTGAGGATTTCTTAGCGTGTCACGCCTCATAGATAATGTTCCCACACTCCTCCTCTCTAACTCGCAGAAGAAGTGGAAGAGTGACTGTGAGAGACTCCAGAAAGGCTACTCCATCTCTATCCACAATGGATATCTTCATTGCGGATAGCTACTCTATCGCCTCTCCAAGCAGCTGAATGCCTGATCTCTTGCTGAGAGCATCTTCTACAATGTTCCCCTTCACAGGATTATAGACTATCTTGAAGTCATATTCCTGTAGGATCTCAGGCCATCTCCGTTGTCTCAGGTTCAGGTCCTTCTGCGTGAAGATATACCTGATACTCTGGTGGTCATAATAGACTGTAAAAAACACTCCCATTAGATAGTACCACAACATCATCAAGGTAAAGACCACTACTGGTAAATCTAGTTCATGGGTAGCGTAGTTCTGCTCGTGTTGTCTCAACTGCCGTGAACCATACACGATCACCGCTCGCTCCTACATTAGGACAGACCCGGGTCCGGTCCTTTGTGCATCGCAGTAAACTACATACCAAATCCCTCCTTTGGTAGCCTTAAGATGGGCGAATTGGTCAATGTTTTCCTCAACTCCTAAAATCTTTGTTGGCATCTCTCTCACCTCATGAAGGCTTTCCCATTCTCCATCAATTTTGAAAGGGGTTCTGCAACTCTGGAGATGTCTGGGACAAATCTTTGATAGTACCCAGCCAGTCCCAAGAAACTCCGCACCTCCTTCACAGTCTTGGGTTGATCCCAAGCATGTACTGCCTCGATCTTCGCCGGATCCACTGAAACTCCAGCCTCTAAGATGACATGTCCTATGAAGTGAACCTCTCGAAACTAGAACAGGCACTTCGGGAGTTTACCATAAATCTTGTGCTCTCAGAGTGTATCCAGTACCAACCGAAAATGCTAGGCATGCACCTCCTCAGTAGTCGAGTAAATCAGTATGTCATCGATGAAGACTACGACAAATCGATCAAGGTAAGGCTGGGAGATCCTGTTCATGAGACTCATGAACACTTCTGGTGTGTTGGGTATTCCTAAGGGCATAACCAAGAACTCATAATGGCCATTCCAACACCTGAAGTATGTCTTCTACATATCCTCGTCTCAAACTCTAAGCTAGTGACAGCGTGACATGTGGTCTATCTTCGAGAACCATCGTGCTCCCTTGAGCTGATCAAAAAGATCGTTAATCCTCATGAGTGGGTACTTGTGTTTCTTGGTCACCTGATTCCGGAAACGATAGTCGACACATAGTCGTAAGCTCCCATCCACCTTCTTGGCGAACAAAACTAGTGATTCCAAGGTTGAATCATTGGGTCAGATAAATCAATTCCCCTGCAAGTCCTCTAGCTGTACACAATGCTCACGATGCTCAGCTGGATCCATCCAATATGATAGAGTAGATATCGGTGTTTTCCTGGGGTACAGATCAATATAGATGTCTACCTCTCTATGAGGAGGTAGTTTGGAACATCTTCTGGGAAAACATTCTCTTACTAATCCACCACAACAGGAAAAATCTGACTCCGTACATCAACTGCTGCGAGGATGAGACTATATAATTTATGTGTGATCGGCTTACCCCTCCTCTACGTAAGTCCATCCTATGCTTATAAGACTCATTTCTAGCTGGTGAAGGTAAACCTAGTTCCATCCTTGTGGTTACACCACACTTTTCACCTAATAATGTCGATCTGAGCATAGACTATAGTTAACTCGTCCATGCCCAAGATGGCGACATAAGGCCTCGACGCCAGTCGAAGCTCTCACCTCCTAGAGAAAGCTCTCACTACTGGAACCGGTGCATAATCATCGTGTCCACTCCCGTAGGAGTCTCTAGCCCTATGGATCGAGCGAATTTCTCTATTGGAATCTTAATGCTCCGAACAAGGGCATCGACAATGAAATAATGACTCCAACTATTGTCTATAAGTACTACAACAACGGTGGAGTATACACAGATATTATATTGAATCATCTCAGGTGCGCAGTAGTCATAGGCCTTGACTTCCTGGAGTAGAGCCCGCCTTTGTAATCCATCTATTTATGGTTGCGGTAGACCTCATGGTGGTGGTGGTGGTAGAGCCTCGAAACGTTTTCCACCAACCACTGCTTGGTCAACTCCTCTTCAATGTCTGCCATCTCTTGACGGACCACCACGGTCGAACCTATGCATATTCATGGGAGGTCCTTCTACAGTCTTCTACTCATCTGCATGGTGGGTCGGGCAGTTACGAGCCATGTGGCCCTTCCCACCGCATGCATAGAACTATCTTCTCCTTGTATAGGTGACTTTGCCTCGCGTTCCCAACACAACAGAACTTGTATCATGGTATTTCCCACCTGATGGCCTAGTCCACTAGGATCTCTGTGACATATGTCTACTTCCAGCTACAGAAGACTCCACTACATGTCTCCTTGTGCTGGGTCGTTTTGCTGGTGACTTCTCGGTGAGAATACTCTCCACTAGAAGGGCTCACTACAACACCCCCGCCTGCGTTGGGATGCTGAGGGGAATCGTCGAAGACCTAATCTCATACATGTGTCTTTGATTGATGGTTCATGCCATGAATAATGGGTCTTGTACCATTTTTGTGTAGTGGAGTGAGAGTTCGGTGAACCTTGCTGAGTACTGAGCTACTATCATGCTGCCCTACTGCAGATTTAGTTACTCCTGAATCTGCACAGCACGAAAGGTGGCTGGAACAAAATCTGAGTGAAAGAGACTCTCGAAGTATGTCCAAAGTAATGATGCCTCGTCTTGCACTTGGAGAATCAGGATCCACCATCTACCTGCTTTTGCATGAAAGAAACTAACTGCAAGGATCACCATAAGGTCTGCTGGTGTCCCTACCAATCTAAAAACTCTCATGATAGCCTACAGTCAATCCCTAGTAGCCTGTGGGTATTTCTCTCCCTGGAACCTCGGTGGCCTCTAGTTCTGGAACTCAGGCAGCTTACTCAGGTGGTGTTCACTCTCTGCTACTGGAGCTGGTGGTATCGGTGGCCCTGCGGGTAGTGGTACCGGTGTTACCACCGCTATGATGGGGAACTGCACTGAGGCCTCGTCGCTCCGTGGTCTACCATATCATATGTAACACGGAACCCTAGATTGAAGCCTTCATGGGGCCATTATGAAAAGAAACAGGTCTGCCACTGTCAAAACAGTAAAACCGGTGATCTGACACAAAGTAATCACAACGAAAACTTTTTTCAATGGAAACACACACACCCAATCAGAGTTTCGTGCATTGAGTCCGTATTTAGAAGTCAGAGTCCTAGTGTATGGATATGTCGGCCTCCGCACCATCACCGATTTCCCAAAACTGATTACAACACCCAAAAAAATTAACTCTATTGCTGTTATAGGATTAAAAGTATATGTTCTGTGGTAGATCCGACCACCTTTGATACCAATTTTTCATGACCTGTCCCCGGGGCCGATGTCCGGACTACGCCAAGCCCGCCTTCCACAGGCCATGGGTTGTCGTCTAGCACCAAAGGTGTAAATCCCTAAGCTGGGAAGGAATTGTCTTTATAAATGTAAACAAACACAACGGAGTACGCAACAAGAAGTGAACACTAAGTAAAACTAAATACAAAAGTTTGTGCTGGAATGTAAATGGGCCAGTATAAAAACCCAACATAACAACAAGTACATGTAAAAAGGGACAAAAAAGTTAAAGTTAAGACCATATCCTGGATCGTCCTCTAGAGATTCATACCGGAAGGGTAGGTACAGATGGCCACATCAACACTCAAGTTTGTTAGTCTCCTCCATGTGCCGACTCATCCCATGGTCTACCTCCCGGTACTATATAATCGTGGAACTCTCATCCTCCTTCAGCATTGTCCATTGTCTTCATCCAACACAACGAGGTGCGGGCATAGCCCGTGCAGGTGTATGTATAACGATACTCACTAGGGTTCCCGATACCCGCAAGGTATCACAATATCCACTAAGGATAAACAAAAGAAGAAAGATACAATTAGGAATTATCATCCAACCCTACTTATATTTATAACCATACATATACCTATGTTACCAATCTCAGTCCGGCTACAAATTTAAATCCCATGAACAAACCAATTCCACAATGGAAGTAAAGTCAATCACCATGATGATAATGGTTGAAAGTCATGACTCAGCTTACACAGTTATGCCGCAGTAGTAGATAGATATAGATGATCATATGTAGCCACTAGATCTTCTAAGATGTTGGACCCACATAGGATAAAATATAAGATTAGCTGTCAGACCCACACAGGATACATGACCAGCTATATCGTCTATGCTGTCAGACCCACACAGGTTATAGGACCAGATATATTTCATCTGAGCGATCAGACCCCCACAGTATATAGGTTCAACTATTTTTTCGGACACACATAGGATACAAGAACTGAATTCAAAACTGTCGAACCCACATAGGATCATTGTACAGTTGTCATCGTCATCAAAACCATAGAGGATTCCAGTACCATAGTCGTCGATGTCTAACCCACATAGGATTCATGTACAGAAGTGATCGCAGGTAGCTCTAGGGTTCCCGCATACAGCACGCTCGATTCTGGGTGGGGCCACTCCTCGATTAAAGTGTTGATACATAAAATTATTCCAATGTTTATGTATCTCATAGTTTTATCTCATCATATAGAACTCAATGTGATAGATGATGCGTCAATCAGACAAACAGTCTGAGAGTTATTAGCCTTTCCGTTCAGAGGCCCGGTTGGATTTACGCTCGTTCCAAAGTCAGCAGTTTTCCAAAGTGTTCCAAAACTCACTTATAGTACTGAAAAAGGACCACCTCGTTCTAAGGGTCCCATTCCCGCAAACGACGCTTCGTTTGGACACACAGTCTTGGAGATATTCGCATTTAGGCGATGTAGGGCGTGGCCCATCAATCCGAATGGGCTGGCAGGTCGGTCCGACCCGACTCAGTGGGTCTGACCCGACTAGGGGTTGGACCAACCCTTTTTGGAAGGTCCTACATAGCTAGGGGGTGGGCCCGACCCGGTGGGGCACGACCGACCTGCGAACTCGGCTAGCAGAGCGAGCCGGTCCGGTTCGCCCGGCGGCGCCGGTAGTGTCTCCTCTCCATGTCGGGCCGACCTAAGCCGGCGGATCTGTCTAGCGTGAGTATCCCACAAAGTGGGACAATATTCAATTGACACAGCAACAAGTGGCACTCTGGTTCATCATCCCGGCTGACAGGCGACAGGGTGGTTCACCCGGCGAGCATCACGCGTTTGCGGGACCCGGCTCCTCCGCTGCGCGGCGCCTGTGGGCACCGTGATCTTCCAGCCCGACGGACATGAGGATGGCCAGTTCTTCTATGGCTGAGCGACCCACGGATGTGGGCCACCGTTTTATTCTACACGGCTGGTGAGACGACACTGGTCCCCCACCACCGCGGCCCGTCCTCGCCACGGCCTTCGGTTCCATAACGCAACGCGACGACGCCGTATCTTTTTATTTGCCACAGTTCTTCTCTAGTGCGGTGCGACATCACCATGCATTATTGGCTCCTCCTCTATCGTTATCAAGATCAACAAATATGGTGGAGGTTCGGGCTATGTTCATGTGGCCCAATCCCTCCTCTTTGTGATGTTAACAGTTGGAAATTCACATTCCGCTATTAGAACGACGAAGTTCGGAAACATAAACAACTCAAAAACACACAGTACCTCGTAATCAGCATTGTATGTTGACATGTCACGGAAGACAGGCGTCACGAAAGACGGGCGTCATTCCACCAACTTTGGTAGATGTAGATCTCGAAAGGATGTGTAGAGACGACAACTTCAGTGTAATTTGTGGGTGAGGGTGCCTCCTTTCCTGCCTCAGGTTGAAGAAGTGGAGGAGATGTTGCTTCACGCCATTCGGAGACATGTAGCGTTCTTCATCGAGAGGAAGATGTTCATCAAGTTCTTCATTGTAAGAACACTTCTTTTTAATTTTCCCAAAGCCTCCCAACATAATATTTTCCATGAAAAATAAATAATAGGCATCCTCATCATTTAATGATACCATGAAAATAAAATCAATTCAAATGAATTTTTGACACCACAAAATAATTAATTAATTAAGGAACCAAAATTAATTAATTAGTAGTATTGGAACATTATTGATGGAAGGTGGATGGTTTAAAATTTAAAAGAAATGAGAGGTGGCTTCATTAACTCAATGGGGAGTCTAAGAGTTTTAAAGGGGGTTTAAAAGGAGTTATGGGGGTTGGTGTTCTTGTGGGCCCCACCACACAATATAATCCCATGGGATTTTATGTGGCTTGTGGGACCCACATCCAACTTCTCCTTGGAGGATTTTACAACCACCTTTAAATAAATTTTTTCCACACATTATTTTATTTAATTTATTAAAAATCCCCAAAATTAACTTTCACTCTCGACCAAACACAACTGTGGTAATGGTCTCATTAAGAAAATATTGGTGCTGCGAGTTCATCGATGTCCTTGGATCTCAATTCTGGGCACTGGTTCAAATGATAGAAAGACCTTCTTGAACGTTTACTAAACGTACTCAAACAGAACATCAGAAATTGATTCCAAGCACACTGAGCCTCAGAATCAGGCACTGTCAGAAACTAAAGACTCGTAAAATTCCAATGATTTTATGAAAAAAATATCCATGACATTTCCGGGTCATTATAGTATATTTATATACTGTGGAGCAGATATAGATGGAAATTTTTAAAATTAACGTGAAATCATCTTTTTTCCAACTATAAAGTCAAAAAATAAGGAATTTGATAACTTTATTATTTATATGTCATAAATATGGACATAAAAAGTTTATTGGATTAGTTTTCTATCATTGAAACCCTTATATTATTTTTTTACCACAACCTCATGGTAAACACATTATTTACTTTAACCACGGTAATTATTATTTTGTTAACAATTAATTAAGAAAAAAATTTATTTTTTCCATATTAAATTTATAAAATTATGATTTTGAAAAATATGAAATAATTTTTTCTTAATTAAATTCACATATGTGGAATATTTAAATTTAAAAATAAATTTTATAGTAGAAAAATTTATAGTTTTACAAAGTGAAAAGTTATGCATGTATAAAATAATTTAATATATATATTTAATAATAAATTTATTAAGAAGAAATAAATTAGTAAAAAAATAATATTACACAACAAATATTACATTAAAAATTTTAAAATAAAATATATTTTGATATAAAAAATATATGGAAAATAACTTATTTAAGGATATTGTTGTTCTTCACAATGCAATAAAAAATAAGCAATTTATAAAAATTATATAAAATTCACCAAATGATAATTTTTAAATTGGTTTCTAAAAAATTAAATTTATTCATTCAAAAAAATTATTTAATGAGGTAGAAATTTATTTTCTTTTTAAAAGTGTGACAAATCTATCTTTCAAATAATACATTTTTCTGAAAATATTTCCTTATTTTTTTAAATGGTTATTATTTTATTTCCAATAAATATTAAAAATAATTTTATATTATAAATAATTTATCTATATATTTTTCTTAATTTAGTTATTGAAATTCATACATAAAATTTAAATTATAACATTGTAATGGTTAGGTTTAAATAATTACACATTAATATAGTATTGTGTTTCATTCAACATGTTGTTATGTGCATTCAGATCTATTGAAGATACTAATTTCATATAAAATGAAATATATCATAATTTCATGATGTGTTAAATTATCTTATAATATTGGTGTTTCATGTCATATACTATATAGAATTTTTTGTTCCTCTTTTAAATTATTGAGGTGTTACATGGGCCATATTCTTCAACAAATGATCCTAAGATGACTAGTTAAACCTCTAATTTCTTATGGTACATCATGACTTTATTAATAATATATATTTTTTATTGAATATCCACATATATATTCTACATTTACATTATTTTGAATCTTATTTTTCACATTGAAAAAACATTTTTTAAACAACTTATGTTCTTTTAATGTGATATTATCACTGTACAATATCATTTTCTTACACATTCAAAACCTATAACTTGTTCTAATGTTTGTTTTTAACACATACATTTACATTGTAATAATTTTTATCTCCTTAATTACTAATAATATATAAATAATAAAAAAATAAGTAATAATAATGAATTGTAGACACTTAAATATTTATTTACTGTTAATTTTGATTATTATATTATCTAATAAACAAAATTCTATTTTTTTTTAATAACCAATATCATAAAAATGGAATTATTAGGAGTTCCTTGAGAAGTATTAAATTATGATCTTTAAAATTAATATGGGGCACCTTAATTTTTCTAAAAATTTATTACATTACAATTATCAATCATGACGTGATGAATCAATGAATAAAACTCAAGAACAAGAACTAACATATGAGGGAAAATAAGGCAATACTATGTATTTTTCAGACAAATATTAATTTCATATTAAAAATATATTATATGGGTAATAAATAATTATGAATGGATTATAAAAAATAAGTTATCTATGAATAATTTTAATATTAAATTGAGAATGGACATATATTTTTTACATAATAACGATATAGCATGTTTAACTAAATAGAATTTATGGTTAAGGGTTATTTTTTATAAATTTCACTTCATCGATCCATGTTTCATTTTTTGCACCTATTTTCTCTTATATTTATTGTACACTACATATTTGTCATATTATTTCATGAATAAATTTATACTCATGTGAGTTTTTGGTCATTATAATCATTTTATTTTATTGAAATTTGATTTTATATTAAATAATATAATTATTATTATTCTAAATCAAAACATAAACAATTTTGAATTACATTTATTAATTTTTTTTTCAATATATACATATATTAATGTTGTTTCAATGAATTCCTTCTTAATTATTATTTTTTATGTTTATTTTAAATTATCATTAATATTATATAGAGGATTAAAAATGAATCATTTTAATAATTTGATATATTTCATTCTTTATATTCATTATAATGTTGTAAATTTATTTTTTCAATTTTTACCTAAAAATATATCATTCCCAAAATTATTTTTTTTATTATGATATTAAAATTCGTTTATATGTTATCTGTATTAGTTACGAAAAAACATATTCAAAATTCATTCTTAATTTTACAACTCTAAAAAATTACTAAAACAGTAGATTAATAGTATTTATCTATCAAAAATTATTTATAATTATTTTATAAAATTATTTAACATATATGTATATTTCATTAAATTATTATAATGCTTCATTGGGGGATATGCTCTATATATACCATCCATCATATTTCATGTGTCTAATTTCTTTATGATTATTTAATTAATATATATTTGATTGATGAATGGTGTCTTATATGTTATTCATCCATAAAATTGGTTTATCACTATTTTATGGGTGGGGATTATATAGACATCAATGTAATTGAAAAAATATTTATTTTTGACCATGGAAAAGAATAATGTCATATTTTCCTTAACAAATTTCCAAATCATTTAATGTATGAATGAATGTAAAAATATATAGTTATTGATAAATATTGGGAATAACTGTATATGAATAATTTTATCTAATAATTATTTATGAAATAATTACCCAAATAAAAAAAATGGAATCCATGCATAAAAATTATGAGATCGTTAATAGAACCCTTACTAATTAGGTATTGTTTAATTCCAAATAAAAATGAATGAATTAACATAAAATGAAACATTAAATAAAATTAATATGTATATATTCATGATATAACATATCAACTATTGTGTTATATAAACCACACTAATTAAAATGTTTTGAATATGGAATATTTCTCACGAATGTAAAATTGTGGCATAAAAACATAACTATAGGTTTGACGTCCTGCATATGTGTCCTATCATTCTATATAGTTTATTATGTTTCATTTCAAACATATTTAATAAAATTATTCCTTTTAATGATTCTCAATATTATATACATATAATATTTTATCAAATTTTATTAAATATTGTTAGTCAAAATCGCTATTTTGGGTGATAATGGATTTATTTTTCATGTTTTTTCTTAAAAAACTTTTTTGTTATAATTTTTTCATGTCTGCATAGTATATGGATTTATATCCAATATATGAATAAAATATATATTTAATATATATTTATTTTTTGTAATTTATTAATTCTTGACATATAAATGGATTAACCAATTTATGGAGACGGTAGGTAATACGTATACGTGAATGTTTTTTCCATTTTTCTCGAAAGATGTAATGAAATGATATAATTATTAATATATTTTTACATAATTATTTATATATAATATATACATTTAACATTAATATAATAAATAATAAATAACTTTCATATAAAAATAAATTTCATAACTTTTCACATCTCTACATGAAGGATGCATTTCACATATACGCATGAGCACCGTTATAATTTCTAAATGGATTATATTGTAATAAGTTATATGTGATATTATATTTCAATAAGAATGGTTAGGGAATAAATATAACATATATTAGTTAATTTTAACATTAATTTATTCCATTTTAATAATACGTGAAAAATTAATAACATCGCTTTGTGAGGTGGTTATCTGCATTATAGACGAGCATTGTTATCACATCCACCATGGAATGTAATGTTAGATGGTATATGTGATATAATATTTTGATAGTTTAATAATGTCATAAATAATATACATGTTTCAAATCCATCATTATTTGATTCCTTGAATGGTGGGGAGGGAAAATTAATAACTCAGTTTGTGAGGGTGTAGTACACCATACACAAGATTGAAGGATTTATTTCCCATTTGATGGATGTAAAGATTGATCTACATTATTAAATTAACATAATAAAATATGAGTATATATTATATAATGTTTTTATTATATTATAATTGTTAAATAAGGTTTGAAGGAGCTGAAATAATAAATAAAACTAATGTGCATGTTCAATCATTGTTTTATGTACTGGTGACACAAATTCTTTAGGAAAAACAAAAAGAAACTCTATTCGCTACAAGATAAAAATTGAATGTTCCTATATATTGGATTTTATTTTTACATTAATTATTATGTTACATACACCTAAATGTAATTACCCAACTGGATCAATGGTAATGTTCATACAAATAATCATTTGGAATTGATATCATCCAAATGTAGAAAAAAACTATAGACATAGATGAGTTAATGTTTCAAAATATTAAAAAAATCCTTACTAAATTGAGTAATATTATGATGATGTTGGGGGGAATTGGTAGTGTGAAAATTAATGTGTAATGGGTCTAAATCCTTATTTTTGGGGTGGACATGTCTCATATCACTGCATGAGGACTCGCTCTGTTTTTTTTGGGTGGTTTTTTCTGATATTAAGGTCTGTTGTTTTCATAATAATTTGTGTTACATTTCAAACATGATTTTGAAAAAAAAATTATCGCCCCATTTTGTCTCTTTTATTATTTTATACATTCATTAAATTTGATTTATCCTTATAATAAAATATAATAATTTTTACTCTTCTCCATAGTTCTGCTTTAGGATAACATATAAATCCTTTATAATAAAGATTTATATTCATGTAATGAACATTATCATTAGTATATGGAAGAATATATGGAATTTGGTATTTTCTTGGCTTATCCACAGTGTATTGAAAGTGAGAATAAGGGTGGAGATGGTGTGTCCATTTATATGTTGTGGTTGGGAAATATATGGAGTTTTTTAAAATTTAATGTGGTGGCCTCATTTTTCCAGAGATAAAGTCTCAAAATAGGAAATTAGGAAAAATTATAATAAAAAGGTTATAAATATACGCATAAAATGGTTTTTGGATAATGTTTATGTCATTTAAACCCATATATTCATTGTTTATCCCACCTTCAAGGTAAAAACATTTTTACCTTAATCATGGTAATTAGTTTTTTATTATTTTAAATATTAATTATGGTAAAATATATATTTTTACATAATTAAATAATAAAAATTAATATTATGAAAAATATATAATACATTTTTCCTATTTGAATTCACATAAGTGGTTTAATTCAATTTAAAAAAAGGCAGTAGTTGTGACGAAAGTTGTATTTTTCAAAGTGAAACATCGGGTAAGTAAAAAAAATTTAATATAAATATTGAATATTAAAATGATTAAGAAGAACTAATTTTTTCCAATTATAATAGTACAAAACTAATAATAAATTAATAATATTAAAATATAAAATAAATTGATTTGTAATTTAAATGGATATTATTTTATTTAGGTAAATCATTCTTTTTCACTATTCATTTAAAAAATAATAATTTATAAAAATTCACTAAAATTCACCAAATGAAAATTTATCAATATTTATTTAAAAAATTAATATTATTCATTGAAATAATTTTTCAAATTTGGTTTAAATTATTTTAAATTTTTTGATCAATGTAAGACTAATCCATCCTTTAAAAAATATAAATTTATATAAATATTTCTTTCTTATTTATATGGTTATTAATTTATTTTTAATCACAAATTAAAAACATATTTTATATTATAAATTTTGAAACGGTATATTTTTTATAAATTATTTATTACTATTCATACCTATCATCTAAATGATAATGTTGTAATGGTTATGTATAAATATTTACATTTTAATAGGGAATTTTGTTTTATTCAACATGGTGTTGGGTGAATTCTATCATATCGAAGTGATTTATTTTATATGAAATGAAATATATCATATTTTCGTAGTTTGTTAAATTATCATATAATATTGGTGTTTGTGTCATAAACTGTATCAAATCTAATGTTACTCGTTTAAAATATAATGGTGTTACATATACCATATTCTTGGGCATGTGATACCATGATGATTTCCTAATCTCTTAATTTCCTACAGTCCATCATGAGGAGATTAGCAATATGATCATAAGTGATATTTTATTCTTTAATATCCTTCTATATTTTCTACATCTAATTTCTCTTGAATCTGATTTATCACATTGAAAAAAATACTCTTTATAAAACTAATGTTATTTTACAGAGATATTATCACTATACTATGTTATTTTATTACACATTAAAAAATTCTAACATGTTATTATGTTTGTTTGTTTTATAACAAACATTAACATTATTATAATTTGTATTTAATTAATTACTAATAAATTGTAAATAATTAAAATAATAAGTAATGATGATGAATTGTAGATATTTCAATAATTAGGTATTGTTAATTTTATTAAATATATTATCTAATAAACTAAATTATATTAATTTTTAACTAATAATTGAATATGGGAATAATTAGATTTTATTTGTGAGGTATTAAAATGTGATCCCTAAAATTGAAATCAGGCGCTTTAAATTTTTCCAAAAATTTATTACATGGTAATTAAAATTCATGAGGTGATTAATCCCGAAGTAAAAATCAATGAAACATACTACCTTATGAGGATATCTAAGTTTACCATATGTATTTAAAACACAAATATTAATTTATATTAAACAATAATTATATGTGTAATAAATAATTATGAGTATATTATAAAATGTAATTTAACTAGGAATAATTTTGTTATTTAACTAAGAATTAACCTATATTTATTACATAAGAATGATACAAATTTTTTGACTATATAGAAGTCCAAAGTATTGTTTATTTAGTTGAAATTTCACTTCACAAATCCATGTATATTTTTATGAACATATTTTCACTTATATTTTTTGTACAATACATATTTTTCATATAAAATCATGAATCTATTTCTATTCATTGTAATGTATAATCAATATCATCATGTTATATCATTCAAGTGTGTTTTAATAATATATTATAGAAGTGGTGTTAGTCTAAATCACCACATTAACAATTTTTATATTGTTTTCTCAAATGAATTTTTCAATATATACCTATTTTAATGTTTTTTCTATAAATTGATTCTCTATTTTTAAATTTTTAATGTTTATTTTCATATATATTTGATATTATATAGAGTTTCTAATGTGAATTTCATTAATGTTTTTACATATTTCATTTTCTACATTAATTATTATATTGTAAAAAATTTATTTCAACAATTACTTAAGAAAAATGATTCCAGTACATATTTTCCTTCAATGATATTAATATTCATTTACGTTAATATTATTTATTATGTAAAAATGGATTATAAATTCCTTCTTAATTTTAAATATTTAAAAAATTAATAAAATAATACATTAATAGTTACTATATTTTAAAATGTAATAATAATTATTTTATAAGATTATTTATCATATATGTAAATATGGATACATTATTATAATGAATCATTAGGGGATATAATTTATATATTCCATAAATCCTATTTCATGAATCCTATTTCTTTTCATTGGATTATTTAAGTTATAATGTAATTATGAATGATTTCATATATTTCTTTCATGTATAATAATGGTTTAACATTATTTGATTGGTGGAGTATTATATAAAACTTATTAAAATTTATAAAATAATTATATCTCATGATGTAGGATGTGGGTAGTGATTCTTGATACATGATACAATGGGTTGATGGTAATGATGACTAATCCCCTATAATAATGAATGACGGTAGTATAGGTAAGCTATAAGTTTATAATTTGTAATAATGGCCCGGACCTCTGTAGTCCATTCCATTGTAAAAATAGTGTTTTCGAGGTGATCTGGTAGGTAAAGTTGACTTATCCCTAACAATTTTACAATTATCCATTTAGTTGAATAATTCCAACAGTAGACAGTTGTGCACAGTGCAATGGTACCCTTCTGTGAACAATGCATCGGTGACCTTAGGTGAACAGTGTCATCGGTAACCATTATTGAATAGTTTCTACATTGAATGGTTCTTTCGGAGAGTTCTAACAATAACCCGTATTGTTAACCTTTAATGGTAACCTCTCATTCACTTTCCAAATATCCGCTTCTTTGAACAGTACCATCAGTTAACAGTTCTATCAGTGAGGTCTAACGGTAACCTATATCGTTACCCTCTAATAGTAATCTCTTTTTCCTTTTCCAAATTTCCCATTCTTTGAATAGTTCCATTGGTGAATAGTTCTATCAGTGAGGTCTTACGGTAACCTCTATCTGTAACCTCTATCGATATCCTCTATCAGTAACCACCCTCGGTAAAATCTATCGGTAGCCTTTATCGGTAACCTCTATTGGTAACCTCTAACAATAACCTCTATTTCCTTTACCAAATTGTGAGTTTCGTCAATATTGTTTCTTTAATGGGGAGGTCTAACGGTGACCTTTTCATTCCTTTTCTGAATTTTGAGTTCCTGAACAGTTTTTCCAGAACTGTGAGGTTCTAACAGTGACCTTTTCATTCCTTTTCATAATTTTGAGTTCATGAACAGTTTTTCGAAAACGGCTAATATCAAATGGGGACCTTTTCGTTCCTTTTCCAAATTTTTAGTTCATTAACTGTGCTTCTAGAACGGTGAGTTTCTAATGTTGACCGTTTATTTCATTTGGGAATTTTTGAGTTCGTGAAAAGTGATTCCAGAATGGTGAGGTCTAACATTGCCTTTTTCAATGACAAATTTCGTGTTTGTGAACAATGTTTCCATCTTCATGTCTTTTTCCCCCTTTTGATGTTTCCATTGATGAAAATGATTTTAAATGCATGTTTTAAGGAATCTAAGGATGATTCAATATCCTTAACCCCTGAATAAAATATTCTTATGGCCATGGATGCTTTTACTTGGTCAAACCATGTGGTTTAATGTAATCCACTTTTAAGGTGAAATCAAGTGTATCTTAAACTGCCGCTCTGTTAAATCTTCTAATGTGATAGGATATCTTCCTCCCAAATTCTATCTCATGTTCTCGGATATAAGATGCTCGAATATCACATACCATCCCGTAGGAGTTTCACAATCAAACATTCATTCTTGGATTGGTTCCACTCTATTTCAATGCAACTGAGATGTATCGGTCAATCTTCGATTTATGGTATGTTTTATCATCATTATTTTGGGTTTCATATTCTTTTTTTTCTCCTATCCATATTATATCATTTAATCTACATTATTCTAATGGGGTTATCTTGGGATTCAGTTGGTACGGTCATACAATGGAATCCTCGAGTGGATGCAGTAGACACGAGAGGTGAATGAAGACCTGTTGGGTGGATAAAGAACGTCAAGAACTATTTGAGTAGGAGATTTGTTTCTTCTATTTTCTTTTACATGACACTATATTAAAGGCATGTTTTCTCATAATTAACAAAATGGAATTGACATAATAAATATTTGAATCGTATAAATAAGTTTATATCATTTATATGTTATTTCCCATTGTTTTCTAGATAGTGTGATATCCATGGTTTCTTTTTTTAGCTAATCATTCATGACAAAAATTGGTAAAGAAAATTAATCGAAAATAATTGATAACTGTTGCCTATGGAATAAGAGTCATGTAAAATTATCAGGTTCTTCTTCATTAGTTTTATGTTATTCAAATTGGTACAGTAAGAATGTTTAATTATTTGTGACAAATTACAGATTAGGTTTCCCGAATTTTTGAACCTATGAATAATAAATTTGTAAATTCACAATGTATTAAAAAACAGATTTTCTATAAATTCTATAAGGGTTAGTAGTTACCCTATTGACTGTTAAAGGTACAATATCCTAATTGTTATGATGTTTTTTTTACTACGGATTGTTTTTTGATGTGAGCCTGGATGGATGTGGTGATATGTGGAGGAATAGAGGTCTATTGGTTGTGGAAATAGTTGATGCATAGAGTCGCGAGTTGCATTGTTTTATGCATCTCGGTGTCAGGGAGGACATCGGGGATGATGGAATGGGATGGATGACTTTTTTGGATGCTTGCTATTTCTTTTTCGTCGATTATCTATTTTACATTTCCCCACTACCTAGAGCAGGTATTCTTTCTTACCCTTCTTCATAAAGAGGTGATGACGCGGGGGGTATGCCACATGCATTCCTTGTTTAGCTTCTTAAGGGAGGATGTGTTTATTCTCTTGCTATTAGATGCTATTACTCGATGGGTAGTACATCAACTCGCCGTGTTGAGACCCCTTTTGTTTTTTATAATATATTTTTTTTCTAGAATTCATGGGAATGTGGGAAATTAATTCTGTAATAAATAATTTAATAAAAGGTGTTAACCCATGGGGTTGATGTTTGCTGGAACATAATGATGTGTTTGTAATTTTAAAGGGACAGTAGACATTTGGTGTGATGATAATTAAATTTAATGTGGAATTATTCATGGTTAATTATTTTTTAATGAATTAATTAACGTAATGTGCAACAGGTAAAAAGGGAAGGAATTAATTTATTTAATCTCTTTAAATGGTTTTGTGCATATAAGATACCTAGTCTTAGAAGTGGCCGCCCGGATTACAAGGGATGTTAGTCATAGTAGAGTCTATGACTAGGTTATGCCCATAACGTGGTTGTGTGATATAGTATATTATGTACTTTTTGTGTTACTATATGCTACTCCACCCTGTCAGTAAGGGAAACTGACACCCTGAGGGATCTTGGGCTCTGGGGGGTGTTGTCCCCAACAGTCCTATGGGAGGATGAATGGCTGACAACCCCCTTTGGCCCCTCTCTCTTCTAATGTTAGATAGATGTTCCGGTAGGCACCATGGTAAATTTTCCCCATATATGTGTGTAGAGGGCTGTAATGAACTGTGGTTATTCATACATATATATTCCGGATATATTATCATATGAACAACTACATATGGAAAATGTATAGGTTGTGATGGCATGAGGATCCTTACTCTGTGTATGGATTGTAATGGCTTGAGGTATAATACCCGATGTATGATAAACGTTATGTGAGCTCTGGTGGCTCCCAGAAACTACCTTGTTACTTTTCATACGTGGACGTTGTGATTTTGTAGCATGAGGTTCATGTTGTGGTGCTTCACCTAGGTGTCTGTAGGTAATCCATTTTGTAGAGAGATTCTCAAGATGTGTGACATTGGGTCATAGTGGAAAACCAGTGGGGAAGTAGTATCAGGCTACCCTTATATTCTTGTATGCTTTTCGTGGTGATATTATCCATGGTGAGGTTCAAAACATAGTATACCTGTTTAGTTGATGAGTTAGCATCACTTTTTATTCATTGTGCTTAATCATTGTTTCTTTACTTTTCCACAAGAGGCTTCGGGGATGATTTTACTTGGTATACTGTTACACTTACCAAATGTATAGATAATATATTTTTTAGATCACTTGGTGCAGGTTGGAGATCAGGTTGGTTACTACTAATTTGTGGTTGCAAGAGCTGTTTGGGAATCTGATTGCTGCTGTTTTACTTCCCTTTGGGTACATGAAGTTTTCCCCCTTTTATTTGTAATAGTTTTCCATGACATTTAATATGGGTACATGGGATTTATTTCATCTTACTAGTTGAGTTGGAGTTTGGTGGTGTCTATATTGAGCCTCTCTTCTGTATCTGTTCTCTTAGAGGGTAATGACTTCCGTTGTTGTGTTTACTATACCCTCAGCACTAGTCGCCAACTCGGGGCCTACTGGAGGTGGGACTCTTGGGTCATTATCTCCCTTGTCACATTACCAGCCAAGAAGGAATACACACTGTGGGGAGGGTGTCATAATAGAGTGGTATCAGATTTCTGGTTGAGGGATAGGATAGAGTTTAGTGTTAGGAACATGTTATGTTGCATGGGATGGTAGGGAAAATGTTTCATTAATGTTTTTCAAGTGAGGTTAACCCTGCAAACTGGCTGAGACATAAGATTTTTGGACCCCCTATGATTTGATTTAAAAAAATTTATGTTTGAAATTGCTAAAAAACAAGGGGATACTAGTTGTAGTGTAGAGACCTAGGAACGGATCATGAACCATTCTTCTTTGTGGCTGCATCTGAATGGGTAAACCATGGGATATGTTAACCGAAAATGAATAAAAGAAAAAATTAATTAATTATTGTTGTGTCTTCTATATTCTAGGTTTAAGAGCTCTAATGTATTTTTATTTTATAGGTGTTTATCAAGGTCGACGTCCTCATCAGGTTTGTGTAGAAAATGTTCAGGAGTCTATTCCAGCAGATCGCTGTAGCGTAGAGGTTGACGACGACGACACTTAGTGGAAGACACTCCGAGAGTTTCAGTGAAAGATAACGAAGAAGTACGACGGGTCCGTTTCAGATTAAGTCATGGAGGATAGGTTGGAGTAGGTAAATATAGTCTTCATTTTGATCCATTCTCGGAAGGAGCACTAGCTTTCCTTGGTTGTGACGATGCTGCATGGAGCAGCGAGGCAGTGGTGGTTGTCGTTCCTCGGTGATCGTGAGGATTCAACGATATCATGGGAGGTGTTCTGAGACAAGTTTAGAGTCGAGTTTCTTTCTTTTAATACGATGGATTCCAGTCCATAGGAATTATTATCGTTCGACAGGGGAGCTCCAATGATCAAGAGGGTGGAATCTATTTCAGTAACCTTTAATGATATGCCTCAGAACTGATGCCAGATGCAGGGGGCTATATAAAGGATTTTGAGGAGGATTTACATCCAGAGATCCAGCGTCAGGTCAAACCATTTATGCTGAAAACATATCTTGAGGTGAAGGTGAGGGCAGATGTTGTCGAGAGGACTTTGACCAGGACCAGATCCTCATTATAGGGGAATCGTAATTATTCCTCATGAAGTAGAGTTGTGGCCCAGGTTTCTTAGTTTTCAAGGCAGAAGACATTCCATTCAACCGAGGGTAAGTCCTAGCCCTTGAAATTACATTTCTGCAGAGGTAGCAACTATCAGGAATATGCCAAGGTATACTATAATTGTTTTTATTGTGGTGGTAGTGGTCATAAGTATCAGGAGTTCATGACCTTTCAGAGATGTAATCATTCCCCAGGTGCTACGCTCTAGGTTCCCCCGTTGAGGCAGTCCCAGCCAAGGCAGCAGTAGCAGGTTGCACCAGCTTTAGATCAGGAGAGGGTAGATGGGGAAAGTAGTGGACAGACCCATGACCCTCCCCATCCTTAGAGAGCAGAGTGAGGCCGTGGTGGAGGTCATCATCATGGTCAGAGAGGCAGTAGAGGAGGTCGTGGTCAGCTTCATGCTTTAGCGTTACTAGCTCCTGACGAGCCAGACGTCATCTGAGGTAACCTTTTCTTGTTTTCTCCCATGGTGTATTCCATGATTGATTCAGTAGAGAAACAATCCTTCATATCACATAGCCTTTTCCATGCTTTGGGACATGAGGAAGAGAGGCTTCCAGTGCCCTTGGCATTAACTACGATAGTTAGAGGTCTAGCTGACTTGTTTGAAGTATGTAGAGATTGTGAGCTACTGTTGGGGAAACACAACTTTTGGAGAGATTTCAAATTTTTATGAATACAACTATATAATGACATCATCAATATATATTGGTTGTATTGGGTTCATGATAACGTGGATTTCATCAAGAAGAATGTCGTTTTCATTGGTGCGGTTGGAGAGCCAGTAGAGTTTGTTGGCGAGCGATATCATTGGATGGGTCATCATCACTTTCTGCCCTTATCATCCATGATGGTTGAGATAATTTTGAGTGCATCATAGGTTCAATAGTTGGCATTTCCAAGTGTCATAGAATACTACCCTATAGACTTTCTATAAGAGGTTTTAGCCTTACCGCCATGATGACAGATAGAATTTTGGATCAAGAAACAATCCTGAGCATCTTTAATCACTATGTCTCCATATAGTACGGCCCCTTTTGAGTTATGAGAGCTATGTATACAGCATGATGCCCTGTTATAGTGTGGTTTTGTTCATCCAAGTGTGTCACCATGGGGTGCACCTGATTTTTTCGTGAAGAAGGATGACAACAGTTAGTGGTTGTGTGTCGATTATCATTGATTAAAAATGTTACAATAAAGAATCAGTATCCACTTCATGGATTGTTGAATTACGATCAACTAATGGGTCAATGCTGGATCTCAAATATCTTCGTGCAGTTAGGATATCATCAGATGCTTGTGAAGGATGAGGATATCCCGAAGACTGCTTTCCATTTTCGTCATGGGAATTACGAGTTCAGTGTAATGCTATTTGGCTTGATTAATTCTCCAACTGTATTCATGTGGTTGATGAATTATGTGTTCAGTGAGTTCTAGGACAAGTTCGTGGTATTTTTCATCAATTAAATATTTATGTATTGTATATCTGAGGAGGAGCATGCAGTGCATCTACAAGTCGTTTGGGGAGTTTGTCATCTACATCAGTTGTTTAGGAAGTTGTCGAAGTGCCAGTTTTGGGCTCAAGAAGTTTGTTTCTGGGGTATGGTGTGTCCCAACATGGAGTATATATATATACATCGATGATAGTAGCAGTAGTTTCTTGGTTATCCCCCAAGACATTGTTAGAGGTGTGAAATTTCCAGGGTCTCACAGGCTACTACGGGAGGTTCGTAGCCAATTTCTCACGATTTGCGACTGGTCTGAAATCTTTTAATAGGAAGGATTTGGCATTCATATAGACTAATCAGTGTTAAAATTCTTTCGAGTATCTAAAGGAGAATTTAGAATGTTCCCTAGTTCATTGTATTCCATGTGAGGCAGTTCAGTTTGATGTTTTTTGTGATTCTTCACATCTGTGGTTGGGCTATGTTCTGATGAAAAATAGATTAGTTGTTTCTTATGGGTATCAGTAGAATCGTCCCCATGAACATAACTATTCCTATCATGGTCTTGAATTTTCATATGTGGTGTTTTCCCTGATGTTGTGGAGATATTACCTCATTAGTGAGCATTTTGTGGTTTTCACCGATCATAAGGGTTTGAGGTATGTTTTCTCCCAGCATGACTTGATCTAACGACATCTTCAGTGGATGGAGTTGTTACAAGAATATGACTTTGAGATATCATACACACATGGATATGGGAATTTTGTAGCTGATGCGCTGAGTCGAAAGTCACGTAGTGATGCTATGCATGAATTAGGTGATTCCTGTAGAGTAGTGGAAGAGTTTTCAGCATTACATCTTTATATGGGAGAATTTGGGTATAGAGGTTGTATTTTTCAAATGATTGTACAGTCATCCCTGATGAAAAAGGAGGAAGAGTCCCAGTTGGAGGATCATGAGGTGGATGTCTGGAGATACCGAGTTATTTGTGGAAAGGCCCCTGATGGTTGGACTATGGATGAATAACACTGATAATTGTATCATGGAAGGATTTTTGATCCATTGAAGATGTGTGGGGAGGTTCCCAGAGAGTTCCATTTTTCACCTTTAGTGGTGCATCCTGGCATGAAAATGATGTAACGTGACTAGAGGAGCCAGTTTTTGTGGCCTGGGATAAAGCGTGTGGTTATGGAGTTTGTGTCTCGATGTTAGGTCTGCTAGAAGATGAAGGTCAAACACCGTGTTCCTGGTGATGTTCTACAGCCATTAAAGATTCCTCAATGGAAGTGGGAGGACATCTTAATGGAATTATTTACTGGTTTACCTCGAGCTCTAGGAGGACATGACACTATTTGGTTGGTAGGGGATCATTTAACAAAATCTTCCCACATCATAGCGATCAAGGAGTTGAGCTCAGTGGATGTTTTTTCGTGATAGTATCTAGAGGAGGTGGTGAGACATCATGGAGTCCCAAGTATGATAATTGTTTATCGAGATCCTCATTTTACTCCCAGTGTGTCAAGAGGTCTCCAACATCCTTTTGGTGCCTAACTATCCATTATCACTTCTTTTCACTCTCAAACAGATGGTTAGACAAAGAGAGCCATCCAAACTCATGAAGACATGTTATTATCTTATGTTCGTGATTTTCGAGGTTCATGGATGAATCACATACCCTTGCTGGAGTTCTCTTACAATAATAGTTTTCACTTCACCATCGGTATGGCCCCGTTTGTAACCTTGTATGGCCGACCTTTCCAATTTCCATTGTGCTAGAATGGGGTCAAAGAGTTATCAATTCTCATACAGGAACTAGAGTAGAAAACAATAGAGATGGTTCAGGTGATTCCTGAAATGATGGAAACAATGCAAGATCGTCTAAAATCATATGCTGATCAAAGGAGGAAACCCTTGTTGTTTAATATTGGGGATCATGCGTTACTGAATGTGACACCTCGTCATGGGTAGTGAAGGTTTTGTCATGGGAGTATGCATTATCACCATTTTGTATGGCGTTTTCGAGGTGTTGCCTTGTGTTGGAGTTGTGGCGTATCGAGTAGCTCTTCCCCAATAAATGAGTCAGGTACATGATGTCATCCATGTATCAGAGCTCCGTTGTAATCTTCATGATGACTCTCACATCATTTATTGAGGATAGATCGATGTTGATGATGATTCAACCTTTGAGGAGCGACTTGTGGAGATCCAATGCTGCATGGAGAAGTGGTTTCATGGGTGTTTTATCCCCTTGGTTCATGTCATGTGGAAACACGGGGTCATGGAGGAGAGTACCTTGGAACTTGAATCATAGATATGTGCTCAGAAACCATAGTTTTTTTATTTTTATCTCTATTCATGTATCTAGGTAGATTATTTGGTTATAAATCGTTCATGATTATGATATGGATCCCTTTATTGCTTTTGTGGCTTGATCTTTTTGGAAGGTATCTCGATGGGTGGTTGTTCAGACCCTGTTTCTTTTTCACATGAATTGGGTTTTGATATCTTTGTGATGAGAATGTAATGAGAGGTATCTTACGTAATGTCTCTGACCTCTCTAGTCCATTCCTTTGTGAAAATATGATGTTTGAGGTGTTCCGAGTGGTCAAGGTGACTTATCCCAAACACTTTTCTATTTTTCCAGTTGGTTGAATAGTTACAACGGTAGACAGTTGCGAACAATGCAATAGTAACCTTTTGTGAACAGCGCATCAGGGACTTTAGGTGAATAGTGTCATCAATAGCCTTCATTAAACAGTTCCATCTGTGAACAGTTCTATCGGTGAGGTCTAACGGTAAGATGTATCTGTAACCTCTAATGATAACATCTCTTTCCTTTTTGAAATTTCTACTTCTTTGAATAGTTCCATCAGTTAATAGTTTTATCAGTGAGGTCTAACGGTAACCTCTAATGGTAACATAACCTTCCATTTCCAATTATCAACTTCATTGAATAATTAAAATGGTGTGGTCTAATGATAACCTCTATCGGTAACCTCTATTAGTAGCCCGTATCTGTAACCTCTATTGGTACCCTCTATCAGTAGCCTCAATCAGTAAACTCTATAGATTACCACTAATGATAACCTCTATTTCCATTGACAAATTTTGTGTTCTATGAACATTGTATCCGGAACGGTGAGGTCTAACAATGATGTTTTGTTTCCTTTTCCAAATTTTGAGATCATGAACTGTGTTTCAAGAATAGTGTGGTTCTAATGGTGACCATTTCATTCAGTTGCCAAATTTTGAGTTCACAAACAATGTATCTAGAATGGTGGGGTTTTGACGGGGACCATTTCATTCCATTTAAAAATTTTCAGTTCATGAAAAATGTTTCCAGAATAGTGAGGTTCCTACGGTGACCGTTTTCTTCATTTACCAATTTTTAAGTCCATGAATAGTATTTCCAGAATGGTGAGGACTATTGGTGACCTTTTCATTTATTTGAAAAATTTGACTTTGTGAACTGTGTTTCTAGAACACTGAGCTCTAATGGTGACCTTTTCTTTCCTTTGCCAAATTTCATGTTTTTGAACAGTTTTTCTAGCTTCCTACAATTTTCTCCCATTTGACGTTTACTTTGACATAAAATGAATTTATAGCATTGTTTTAATGACTCTAAGGCCAATTCAAAGGCCATAACTCCTATATTAATTATTCATAAGACCTGAGATGTTTTTACATTTCCAAACTGTATGGTTTAATGTGATCCACTTTTATTTGAAAGTCCAGTGTATCTTAAACAATCGCTCTATTAAATCATCCAAAGGGTTAGGATATCTTCCTCCCTAATTATTTTTCCTTGTTCTCAGCTGTAAGATGCTCGAAAATCTCATACCATCCAGTAGGAGTTGATAAATCAAACATTCCTCCTAGGATTGGTTCCGCTATGTTTTGATGCAACTGAGCTGTATCGTTCAATCATCAATATGAGTTATGTTTTATCATCTTACATTCAGTGTTAATATTTTCATGTTTCTCCTTTACATGTTATAACATGTAATCTCAATGATTCTAATGGGGTTTTCTTGGGTTTCATTTGGTACAGTCGTTCCATGGCATCCTCAGGTGGATGCAGTTGATGCGAGAGGAGAATCGTGGAATGATGGGTGGATAAAGAACGTCAAGAACTGTTTGAGTAGGGGATTTACTGCTTATCGTTTTATTTACAATAAATTCTATTGTTAGCATTATTTATCCCACTGGACCACAATGGAATTGACATAATAAATATTTGAACCAGATAAATAAATTTATAATAGATTTATGTTATTTCACCTTGTTTTCTATATATCCTGAGATACATTCATGATTCAGTTAGGTGTTCGTTCATGATGAAAATTGGTAAAGAACGTAAACTGGATTTAATGGATAACAGTTGTCTATGGATAAAGAGTCAAGTAAATTAATCTTGTTCTTATTATTTAATTTGATGTTAACCAAATTGGTATAGTAAGCATGTTTAATTATTTGTGATTTTTTACAGATTAGGGTTCCCAAATTTTGGAACCTATGAATAATAAATCTATTAATTCATGATGGATTAAAGAAATAATTTTTTGATTATTCCTTTATGGGTTTTGAGTTTCCCTGATGATTTTTAAAGGGCCAGGTGCCCATTTCTTATGATTTTTTTTACTTCTGCTTGTGTTGTGATATGAGTTTGTATGGATGTTGTGATATGTGGAGGCATGGAAGCCTATTGGTTGTGGAAATAGTTGATGCCTAGAGTGGCGAGATGCATCCGATTATGCATGTGGGTGTTGGGGAGGACAAAATGGATGATTAAATTAGATGGATTTGTTTGTTGGATGCATGTTGTTTCTATTTGGTCGATTATCTTTTTCACTTTTCCCCAGTGTCTAGGGCTACTGTTCTTGCTAACCCTTCTTTCGAAAGAGGCAAAGACGTGCGGGGTATGCCACATGATTTCCGTGTCTAGATTCACAAGGGAAAATGTGTTTATGCTATTGGAATAAAGGGCTAATACATGATGGGTAGTAAATATAATCACCGTTTTGAGCTCCCTTGTTTTTAGTAAAATAGATTGTTTTTCTAGAATTCATAGGAATATTGGAAATTAATTCTGTAATGAATAATTGAATAAATTTTTTTAAATAAAGGTGTTGGAGTTTTCTAGAACATAATGATGAGGATGTAATTTTAAACGAAAAGTGGACTTTGGGTGTGATGCTAATGAAATTTAATGTGGAATTGTTTATGGTTAATTAATGTTTAATGAATTAATTAATTTAAAGTGAAACTGGTAAAAAGGGAAAGGAAAAATGTATTAAAGCACTTTAAATGGTTTTGTGCTTATATGATACCTAGTCTTAGAAGTGACATCCTGGATTTCGAGAGACGTTACCTGCACTAGAGTCTAATAATATGTTATCCCCATAGTGTAGTTTTGAGTTTTAGTATATTCTGAACTTTTTGTGTTTCTATACGCTACTCAACCCTACCAGTTAGGGAAAGTAACACCCCGGGGATTCTGATCCATGAGGGGTGTTTTCCCCAACATTCTCGTGGGAGGATGAATCGATGACTACCCCCCTTTGGCCCCACTCTCATCTCTTGTTAAACACATGTGCTGGTTGGCACAGAGGGTAGTTTTCCCCATATATGTGTGTAGAGGGGTGTAATGGCTTGTGGTTATTCATACACATAAATTCTGGATATAGTATCCTATGGACTACTATAGGTGTAACATGTATAGGCTGCGATGGCTTGTGGATGCTTACTCAGTGTATGGTCTGTAATGGCATGAGGTAAAATACTCGATGTATGATACTTGTTATACGAGATGTGGTGGCTCCCAGAAACTGCATGGTTACTTTGCTTAAGTTGACGTGATGGTTTTGTTGCAATTTCACATCACAAATCCATGTCTATTTTTATGAACCTATTTTCACTTATATTGTAGGTACAATACATATTTTTCAGATAAAATCCTGAATCTATTTATACTCATTGTATTTTATGATCATTATCATCATGTTATATCATTCAAGTTTGTTTATATAATAAATTATACAAGTAGTGTTAGTCAAACTCACCGCATTAACAATTTTAATGTTGTTTTATCAAATATTTTTTTCAATATATATATTTTAATTTTGTTTCTATAAATTTATTCTCTATTTTTAAAATTTTAATGTTTATTTTCATATATATTTGATATTATATAGAGGTTTTAATGTGAATTTTGTTAATGTTTTTACATATATCATTTTCTACATTAATTATTATGTTGTAAAAAATAGATTTCAACAATTAATTAAAAATAATAATTCCATTAATTATTTTCCTTCAATGATATTAATATTCATTTAAATTAATATTATTTATTTTGTTAAAATGGATTATAAATTCCTTCTTAATTTTACATATTTAAAAAGTTAACAAAATAATATATTAATAGTTACTATATTTTAAAAAGTAATTATAATTATTTTATAAGATTATTTATCTTATATGTAAATATTGATACATTATTATAATTCATCATTAGGGGATGAAATCTATATATTACACAAATCATATTTCACGAATACTATTTATTTTCATTGGATTATTTATGTTATAATGTAATTATGAATGAATTCATATATTTCGTCCATGTATAATAATGGATTATCATTATTTGATCAGTGGGGTATTATATAAAACTTTTTAGAATTTATAAAATAATTATATCTCATGAGGTAGGATGTGGGTAGTGATTCATGATCCATGATACAATGGGATGATGGTAATGAAGACTAATCCACTATAATAAGTAATGATGGTAGTATAGTTAAGCTATAATTTAATAATTTGTAATAATGGCCCGGACCTCTATAGTCCATTCCATTGTGAAAATATGGTTTTTGAGGTGTTTTGGGAGGTAGTGACTTATCCCTAACACTTTTCCAATTTTCCATTTAGGTGAATAATTCCAATGGTTGATAGTTGTGCATAGTGAAATGGTACCCTTCAGTGAACAATGCATCGGTGAGCTTAGGTGAACAATGTCATCGATAACCATCGTTGAATAGTTGCGTCAGGGAATAGTTCTATCAGTGAGGTCTAACAGTAACCAGTATTGGTAACCTCTAAAGGTAACCTCTCATTCCTTTTCCAAATATCCACTTCTTTGAATAGTCCCATCGGTTAACAATTCTACCTGTGAGGTCTAACGGTAACCTATATCGGTAACCTTTAACAGTAATCTCTTTTTCCTTTTCCTAATTTCCCATTCTTTGAAGTGTTCCATCTGTGAATAGTTCTATCAGTGAGGTCTTACGGTAACCGCAATCTGTAACCTCTATTGATAGCCTCTATCAGTAACCTCTATCGGTTACATCTACCAGTAGCCTCTATTGTTACCCTCTATTGGTAACCTATAACAGTAAAATATATTTCATTTACCAAATTTTGAGTTATGTGAAAAGTGTTTCCAAAACGGGGAGGTCTAACGGTGACCTTTTCATTCTGTTTCCGAATTTTGAGTTCCTAAACAGTGTTTCCTGAACATTGAGGTTCTAACGGTGACCTTTTGTTTCCATTGTATAATTTTTACTTCATGAATATTGGTTTGAAAACAGCGTGGTTCAAACGGGGATCATTTCGTTCCTTTTCCAAATTTTGAGTTCATGAACAATGATTCTAGAACAGTGAGGTTTTAATGTTGAAATTTTCTTTCATTTGCCAAATTTTGAGTTCATGAACAGTGTTTCTAGAATTGTGAGGTCTAATGGTGACCGTTTATTTCCTTTGGCAAATTTTGAGTTCGTGAACAGTGTTTCCAGAACGGTGAGGTCTAACTGTGAATTTTTCATTGCCAAATTTAATGTTTGTGAACAATGTTTCCATCTTCATGAATTTTTTTGCACCTTTGATGTTTCCTTTGATGTAAAATGAATTTAATGGATTGTTTTAAGGACTCTAAGGATGATTCAATATCCATAACCCCTATATTAAATATAATTTTGTCTAGGGATGTTTTTACTTGGTAAAACCATGTGGTTTAATGTGATCCATTTTTAATGCGAAATTAATTTTATCTTAAACCACCGCTCTGTTAAATCTTATAAAGTGATAGGATATCTTACTATGTAATTATTTCTCATGTTCTCACCTATAATATTCTTGAACATCACATACCATCTCGTAGGAGTTTCACAATCAAACATTCATTCTAGGATTGGTTCCACTCTATTTCGATTTAATCGATATGTATCGATCAATCTTCAATTTAACGTATGTTTTATGGTCATTATTTTTGGGTTAATATTCTTTTGTTTCTCATATCCATATTATAACATTTAATCTCCATTATTCTAATGGGGTTTTCTTGGGATTCGGTTGGTACGATCGTACAATGGCATCCTCGAGTGGATGTAGTAGATGCGAGAGGAGAATCGTGTCCTGTTGGGTGGATAAACAACATCAAGAACTGTTTGAGTACGAGATTTGTTACTTCTATTTTATTTTACGTGCAACTATACTATAGGAATGTTTTATCCCAATATAGCCCAATGTAATTGACATAATAAATATTTGAATCGTATAAATAAAATGACATCATTCATATGTTATTTCCCATTGTTTTATAGATAGTGTGATATTCATGTCTGCTCCATTTAGCTAGTCATTCATGAAAAATATTTGTAATGAACATAAACCAATATTAATTGATAACTTTTGGCTATGTAAGAAGAGGCATTTAATATTATCTTGTTCTTCTGGTTTAATTTTATGTTAATCAAATTGATACATTAATACTGTTTAATTATTTTTGACAGCTTACTGATTAGGTTTCCCGAATTCTGGAAACTTTGAATAATAAATCTGTAAATTCACAGTGGATTAAAGAACATTTTTTATATATATTCATGATGGGTTATGAGTTACCCTATTGATTGTTTAAGGGCCAATATCCTAATTGATAAGATTTTAGTTTTACTACAGCTTGTGTTTTGATATGCGCTTGGTTGGCTATGGTGACATGTGGAGGAATAAAGGCCTATTGGTTTTGGAAATAGTTAACCCCTAGAGTGGCGAGATGCATTGGTTTATGCATCTGGGTGTCGGGGAGGACACCATGGATGAAGGAATGCGATGGATGACTTTGTTGGATTCTTACTGTTTCTTTTTGGTCGATTATCTATTTTACTTTTCCCCACTACCTAATGTAGTTATTCATGCTTACCCTTCTTCATAAAGAGGTGAAGACGCGAGGGTTATTCCACATGAATTCCGTGTTTAGATTCTCATGGGAGGATGTGTTTATGCTCTTGCAATTAGAGGCTATGACTCGATGAGTGGTACTTCAACTCACCGTGTTCAGACCCCTTGTGTTTAGTAAAATATATTTTTTTTCTTGAATGTATGGGAATGTGGGAAATTAATTTTTTAATTATTAATTTAAAAAAAGGTGTTAACCCATGGGGTTGATGTTTTCTAGAACATAATGATGCAGTTTTAATTTTAAAGGGATAATAGACTTATGGTGTGATGCTAATGAAATTTAATGTGGAATTGTTCATGGTTAATTATTGTTTAATGAATTAATTAACTTAATCTGAAACAGGTAAAAAGGGAAGGAAATGACTTATTAAATCTCTCTAAATTGTTGTGTGTATATAGGATACTTAGTCTTAGAACTGGCATCCCAGATTCCGAGAGACGTTAGTCACACATGATTCTAAGACTAGGTTATGCCCATAATGTGGTTGTGTGATATAGTATATTCTGTACTTTTTATGTTTTTATATGCTACTCCACCCTGTCAGTAAGGGAAACAGACACCCTGAGGGATTCTGAGCTCTGGGGGGTGTTGTCCCCAATAGTCCTATGGGAGGATGAATGGCTGACAACCCCATTTGGCCCCCCACTCTTCTAACAGTAGATAAATTTTCTGGTAGG
This sequence comes from Viscum album, assembly GCA_963277665.1. Classification (NCBI taxonomy): domain Eukaryota; kingdom Viridiplantae; phylum Streptophyta; class Magnoliopsida; order Santalales; family Viscaceae; genus Viscum; species Viscum album. The sequence continues at coordinate 2,028,825,291 of OY728120.1, read as the reverse complement.
CAACATGGTATGCTTTCCCCATATATGTATTTAGAGGGATATAATGGACTGCGGTTATTCATACATATATATTTAGGATATATTATCATATGGACTACTATAGGTGAAACGTGTATAGGTTGCGATGGAATGAGTATCCTTACTCGGTGTATGGATTGTAATGGCTTGAGGTATAATATCTGATGTATGATACACGTTATGCGAGCTCTAGTGGCTCTTAGAAACTACCTCGTTACTTTCCATACTTGGAAGTTGTTGTTTTTTCATGAGGTTCATGTGGTGGTGCTTCACCCAAGTGTATGCGGGCAATCCATTTTTCATAGAGATGATCAACATGTGTGATTTTGGGTCATAACGACAAACCAGTGGGGAAGTTGTATCGGGATACCCTTATATTCTAGTATGTGTTTCTTGGTGAGAGTATCCATGGTGAGGTTGGGAACATAATATACTTGTTTATGTAATTTGTTAGTTTCACTTTTTGTTCATTGTGTTTAATCATGGTTTCTTTATTTTTCCACTAGAGGCTTCAGGGATGATTCTACTGAGTATACTGTTACACTCACCATATGTATATATAAACTATATTTAGATCACTTGTACCAGGATGGAGATCAGGTTGGTTACTACTAATTTGTGGTTGCAAGAGCTTTTTGGGACTGTGTTTTCTGTTGTTTTACTTCCCTTTGGGTACATGCAGTTTTTCCCCTTTTAGTTGTAGTAGTTTTCCATCACATTTCATTTGGGTACATGGGATTTCTTTCATCTTACTAGTTGAGTTGGAGTTGGGTGGTGTCTATATTGTCTCTCTCTTCTGCATATGTTCTCTTAGAGGTTAATGACTCCTATTTGTGTGTTTACTATATCCTATGTACTAGTCGCCAACCCGGGGCCAACTGGAGGTGGGACTCGTGGGTCATTGTCCACCTTGTCACATTACTAGCCCGGAAGGCATACACATTGTGGGGAGGGGGTCGTAATAGAGTGGTATCAGATGTTTGGTTGAGGGATAGGATGGAGTTTTGAGTTAGGGAAAAGTTAAGTTGCGTGTGATGGTAGTGAAATAGTGTCATTCATGTTTAGCAAGTGAGGTAATCACTGCAGACCGGATGAGGCATAATAGTTTTCTACCCCTATGATATGATGTACAAGCCATTATGTTTACAATAGCTACAAAACAAGGTGATACTAGTTGCAGGGTAGAGACCTAGGAACGGATCATGACCCATTATTCTTTGTGCATGCGTCTAAATGGGTATACCTTTGGATAGGATAACATAAAATTAATAAAAGAAAAAAATTATTTAATTAATGTTGTGTCTTCTATATTCCATGTTTAAGAGCTATAATGGACTGTTATTTTAATGGTGTTGCTCGAGGTCGACGTCCTCATCAGTTTTATGCAGAAAATGTTATGTAAGCTATTCGAGCAGATCGCTGAAGGGTAGAGGTTGACGACGACAACACTTAGTGGAAGACACTCCGAGAGTTTCAGTGCCAGATTACGAAGAAGTATGATGGCTATGTTTCAGATTCAATCATGGAGGACAGGTTGGAGGGGGTCGAGATAGGCTTCATTTGGATCCATTATCGGACGGAGCAATAGTTTTCCTTGGCTATGACGATGCTGCATAAAGCAGTGAGGAAGTGGTGGTTGTGGTTCATCGGGGATCGTGTGGAGTCAATTATATCATGGGAGGTGATCTGAGACAATTTTAGAGATGAGTTTCTTTCTTCTAATGTGAAGGCATGCAGTCCATAGGAGCTTCTTACACTTCGACTAGGGAGCTCCAATGATCAAGAGGGTTGCATCTATTTCAAGAACCATTAACGATATTCCTCATACCTGCTTTCAGATGTAGGGGGCCAGGGCGAATCATTTTGAAGAGGCTTTACATCTAGAGATCCAGCGTCAGGTCACCCCATGTATGCTGAAAGCATATCTTGGGGTGATGGTGAGGAAAGATGTTTTCGATAGGACATTGCCCAGGACCAGATCATCATGAGAGGGGAATCTTCATGACTCTTCATGAAGTAGAGTTGTGGCCCATGGTTCCAGGTTTTCAAGGCAGACGAGTTTCTATTATGTCGATGGTATGTCCTAGCCCTTCACATCATGTTTCTGTAGGGGTATAAACTCTCAGGAATATTTCAAGTTATAATGTGATTTTTTTATTGTGGTGGTCATGGTCATCAGTATCAGGGGTTGATGACCTTTCAGAGCTATCATCGTGCACTAGGTGCTATGCTCCAGGTTCCTCTGTTGAGTCTGTTCTAGGTGAGGCACCAGTAGCTGGTTGCACCAGCTTTAGATCAGTAGATGGTAGATGGTGTAGGTAGTGGACAATCCCCTGACCCTCCACATCCTTGGAGAGAATAGTGAAGCCATGGTGGAGTTCATCATCATGGTTAGAGAGGCTGTGGAGGAGGTCGTGGTCAGCATTATGCTTAAGCGTTACTAGCTCTCGGCGAGCCAGACGTCGTTTGAGGTAACATTTTCTTGTTTTCTACCTTGGTCTATTCCTTGATTGATTCAGTATAGAATCACTCCTTCATATACCCTACACTTGTCCATGCTTTGGAACATGAGGAAGAGAGGCTTCCAGTGCCCTTGGCATTGACTATGCTAGTAGAAGGTCAAGCTGACTTGTTTGAAGTATGTAGAGATTTTGAGTTACTGTTGGGGAAACACCACTCGTGGAGAGACTTACAATGTTTATGAATAAAACTATATAATGTCATCATCAACATGTATCAGTTGTATTTTGTTCAGGCTAATGTGGATTTCTTCAGGAAGAAGGTCATTTTCATTGGGGCGGATGGGGAGCCAGTCGTGTTTGTTGGCGAGCGATATCCTTGGATGGGTCATAGGCGTGTTCCATCCATTTCATCCTTTATGTTTGAGATGATTCTGAGTTCTTCAGAGGATCAACAGTTGGCATTTCCTAGTTTCATAGAAATGTACTACAATGTATTTCCATAAGAGGTTTTAGCCTTACCCCCATGATGAGAGATCAAATTTGGGATCAAGAAACAATCCTAAGCATCTCCAATATCTCTGTATCTATATAGTATGGACCCTTATGAGTTACGAGAGATATGTATTCAGCATACTGGCATGTTATAGTGTGGTTTTGTTCATCCAAGTGTGTCAATGTGGGGTGCACCAGTTTTTTTTGCGAAGAAGGCTGATGGCAGTTTGAGGTTGTGTGTCGATTATCATCACTTAAATAAGATACAATAAAGAATCGATATCCTATTCCACGGATTGATGATTTATTCGATCAACTAAAGGGTTCATGTTGGATGTCAAATATCGACCTGCGGTCAGAATATGATCAGATGCATGTGAAGGATGAGGATATCCCAAAGACTGCTTTCCATTGTTGTCAGGGGCATTATGAGTTCAGTGTAATGCAGTTTGGCTTTATGAATGCTCCAACTGTATTCATGGGGTTGATTAATTATGTGGTCAGTGATTTCCTGAACATTTTCATAGTATACTTCATCAATGAAATCCTTTTTTACTGCACATCTGAGGAGGAAAATGTAGAGAATATACAAGCCGTTTGGGGAGTTCTTCATCAACATAAGTTGTTTAGGATGTTGTCAAAGTGTGAGTTTTGGACTCAAGAAGTCTATTTCCTGGGGTATGTTGTGTCCCAACAGGGTGTATCTATGTATCCATTGATTATATTAGTAGTTTTATCTTGGGTGTCCTCCAAGACAGTGTCAAAGGTGTGAAGTTTCCTAGGTCTCAGAGGCTACTACAGCAGGTTCGTAGCCAATTTGTCATGATTTGCGACTCCGATAACATATTTGAATATTAAGGATTAGGCATTCATATGGACTAAACAGTTTTAGAAATATTTTTAGTATCTAAAGGAGAAGTTATTATGTTATCTAGTTCATTATCTTCTAGCTGAGGGAGTTCATTCTGATGTTTTTTTTATTCTTCGCATTTGGGGTTGGGATATGTTCTAATGCAGAAAAGAATAGTTTTTTCTAATGGTTCTTAGTAGAATCAACCCCATGAACATAACTATTCCACTCATGATCTTGAGTTTTCATTTGTGGTGTTTTCCCGGATGTTGTAGAGACATTACCTCATTGGTGAGCGGTTTGTGGTTTTCACCGATTATAAGAGTTTGAGGTATGTTTTCTCCCAACGTGACTTGAACTGACGACATCTTCGGTGGATGTAGTTGTTACATGAACATGACTTTGAGATATCATATACAGTTGGAAAGGGTAATTTTGTAGCTGATGCGTTGAGTCAAAAGTCACGTAGTGATGCTATGCATGAATTAATTGATTCTTGTAGAGTGATGGAAGAGTTATCAGCATTACATATTTATATGGAAGAATTTGGGTGTTGAGGTTGTCTTTTTAAAATGATAGAATAGTCACCCCTAATGAAAAAGGAGGAAGAGTCCCAGTTGGGGGATCTTGAGGTGGTGGTCTGGAGAGACCGAGTTGTTTGTTCAGAGGCCCCTGATGGTTGGACTGAGGATGAAAAACACCGAGAAATGTCTGATGGAAGGATTTTTGTTCCATTGACGATTCATAGGGTTGTTCTCAAAGAGTTAAATTTTTCACATTTAGCGGTGCATCCTGGCATGAAAATGATGTAACATGCCTTCATGAGCCAGTTTTGGTGTCCAGGGATAAAGCGTGCAGTTATGGAGTTTGTGTCTTAATGTTTGGTCTGCTAGATGGTGAAGGTCAAACACCATGTTCCTAGTGATCTTCTCCAGCCATTAGATATTACTCAGTGGAAGTGGGATGACATCATAATGTACTTTATTACTAGTTTACCTCGAGCTGCGGTAGGACATGATGCTATTTGGATGGTATTGTAACATTTAACAAAATCGACCCACATCATAGCGATGAAGGAGTTGAGCTCAGTGGATGTTTTTTCGAGGTAGTATCTAGAGGAGGTGGTGAGACTTAATGGAGTTCCAGGGATGATAATTTTTTATCGGGATCCTCATTATAGATCCATGGTGTGGAGAGGTCTCCAACATGATTTCGGTTCTCAACTATCCCTTAGCACTTCATTTCATCCTCAAACGGATGGTTAGACAAGGAGAACCATCCAAACTCTTGAAGAAATGTTAGGCTCTTATGTTCTTCATTTTTAAGGTTCATGGATGAATCAGATACACTTGCTAGAGCTTGCTTACAATAATAGTTTTCACTTCACCATAGGTATGGCCCCGTTTGAAACCTTGTATGGATGACCTTTCAATTTTCCGTTATGTTAGACTGGGTTAGGAGAGTCATCAATTCTCGGTCTGGAACTAGAGGATAATACAATGGAGATGGTTCATGTGATTCCTGAAATGTTGGAGACAGCGCAATATCGTCCAAAATCTTATGCTGATCAAAGGAGGAGACCCATAGAGTTTAATGTTGGGGATCATGTGTTTCTAAATGTGACTTCCCATCATGGGTAGTGAAGGTTTGGTCATGGGAGTATGCATTATATCCCTTTTCTAGGGCATTTTATAGGTGTTATCTCGTTTTGGAGTTGTGGCGTATCGAGTGGCACTTCCCCTATAAATGAGTCAGATACATGATGTCTTCCATGTATCACAACCCCGTCGTTATCTTCATGATGACTCTCATATCATTTATTTGGGAGAGATTGATGTTGTTGTTGATTCAACCTTTGAGGATGTAACTGTGGAGATCCAAGAATGCGTGGATAAGGTGTTGCACATTTGTTTTATCCCCTTGGTTCGTGTCATTTTTCGAGACGGTGGCATGAATGAGAGTACCTGGGAATGTGAGTCACATATATGTGCTCATAAACCATAGTTTTTTTTCAGACCCTGTTTCATTTTTACATTAATTGGGTTTTGATTTCTCTCTGATGAGAATGTATTGATAGGTATCTTATGTAATGGATCTAACCTCTCTGGTCCATTCCTTTGGGAAAATATGGTGTTTGAGGTGTTCCAAGTGGTCAAGGTGACTTATCCCCAACACTTTTCTAATTTTCCAGTTTGGTGAATATTTACAACGGTAGACATTTTTGAACAGTGAAACGGTAACCTTTTGTGAATAGTTCATTAGTGACCTTAGGTGAATAGTGTCATCAGGAGCCTTCATTAAACAGTTCCATCTATGAACAGTTCTATTAGTGAGGTCTAATGGTAACATATATCTGTAACCTCTAACTGTAACCTCTCTTTCCTTTGTGAAATTTCCACTTCATTGAACAGTTCCATCGGTGAATAGTTCTATCAGTGAGGTCTAATAGTAACCTCCGTCGGCATCCTCTAATGGTAACATATCCTTCCATTTCCAATTATCAACATCATTGAATAGTTCCATTAGTGAATAGTTCAATCAGTGAGGTCTAATGGTAACATATATCAGTAACCTCTATCATTAGCCTCTATCTGTAACCTCTATCGGTACCCTTTATCTATAGCCTCAATCGGTAAACTTTATCGATAACCTCTAATTATAACCACTATTTTCTTTTCCAAATTTTGTGTTCTGTGAACATTGTATCTGGAACGGCGAGGTCTAACAGTGAAATTTTCTTTCCTTTTCCATATTTTGAGATAATGAACTGTGTTCCCAGAATTGTGAGGTTCTAAAGATGACCTTTTCATTCTGTTGACAATTTTTGAGTTCACAAAAAATGTATCTAGAATGGTGAGGTTCTGACGGTGACCTTTTCATTCCTTTGAAAAAAATTTGAGTTCATGAACAATGTTTCTTGAACATTATGGTTCTAACGGTTACCTTTTCCTTCATTTGCCAATTTTTGAGTTCGTGAATTGTGTTTCCAGAATTGTTAGGTCTAATGGTGTCCATTTCATTCATTTGAAAATTTGGACTTTGTGAACTGTGATTCCAGAACGGTGATCTCTAATGGTGACCTTTTCTTTCCTTTTCAAAATTTTGTGTTTTTGAACAGTGTTTCTAGTTTCCTACATTTTTTCTCCAATTGGACGTTTCCTTTGACGTAAAATTCATTTATAGACTTTTTTTAATAACATTAAATCCAATTAAAAGTCCATAACCCATTTATTAATTATTCATATGGCTTGGGACGTTTTTACATTGTCAAACTACATGGTTTAATGCTATCCACTTTTATTTGAAAGTCAAGCGTATCTTAAACAGTCGCTCTGTTAAATCATCCTAGGGGGTGAGATATCTTCCTCTCTAATTATTTCTCCTTTTTCTCGACTCTAAGAAGCTTGAACAACTCATACAATCCCATAGGAGTTACACAATCAAACATTCCTCCTAGGATTGGTTCCGCTATGTTTTGATGCAACTGAGCTGTATCAGACAATCATCAACATGAGGTATGTTTTATCGTCGTACATTTAGTTTTCATATTTTCATGTTTCTAATTTCAATATTATAACATGTAGTCTCCATGATTCTAATGGGTATTTCTTGGGTTTCATTTTGTGTAGTCATACCATTTCATCCTCAGGTGGATACAGTTGATGCGAGAGGAGTATCGTGGCATGTTGGGTGGAAAAAGAGCGTCAAGAACTGTTTGAGTTGGGGATTTTTTGCATCACTTTTATTTTACATTCAATTGTATTGTTAGCATGTTTTATCCCTCTGGACCACAAATGAATTTGCATAATAAATATAAGAACCAGATAAATAAATTTTTATCGGTCGTAGGTTATTTCCCCTTGATTTCTATATATCCTGATATCCATGATTGCTTCATTTAGTTGTTCGTTCATGATGAAAATTGGTAAAATCATAAAGCAAAATTAATGGATAACTTTTTGATATGGATTTTGATCCAAGTAAATGAAACTTGTTATTCTTTTTTAATTTGATGTTAACCAAATTGGTATAGTAAGCATGTTTAATTATTTGTGATTCCTTATAGATTAGGTTTCCCGAATTTTGGAACCCATGAATAATAAATCTATTAATTCATGATTAATTAAAGAACTGATTTTTTTATTATACCTTGATGTGTTCAACGTTTCCCTCTGGATTTTTAAAGGGACAAGTACCCATTTGTTAACATGTTTGTTTTACTGCTTCTTGTGTTGTGATATGAGCTTGGATGGATGTGGTGATATGTGGAGGCATGGAGGCCTATTGGTTGTGGAAATAATTGATTCCTAGAAGAGGAAAGATGCATCAGATTATGCATGTGGGTGTTGGGGAGGACAAAAGGGATGATTAAATTATATGGATGTGTTTGTACGATGATTTTTGTTTCTATTTAGTCGATTATCTTTTTTACTTTTCCCCACATTCTATGGTAGCTCGTCTTTCTTACCCTTCTTTCGAAAGAAGCGAAGATGCATGGGGAATGCCACATGCATTCCGTGTTTAGATTCACAAGGGAATATGGGTTTATTCTAATGGAACAAAAGGATAATATATGATGGGTAGTATATATACTCACTGTTTTGAGCCCCCTTGTTTTTAGTAAAATAGATTGTTATTCTTGAATTCATGGGAATATTGGAATGTAATTCTATAATGAATAATTGAATAAATTCTATTAAATAATGGGGTTGGATTTTGCTAGAACATAATGATGAGGTTGTAATTTTAAACGAATTGTGGACTTTGGGTGTGATGCTAATGAAATTTAATGTGGAATTTTTTATGGTTAATTAATGATTTTAGAATTAATTAACGTAATGTGAATCTGGTAAAAAGGAGATGTAATAATGTATTAATGCACATTAAAAGTTTTTTGTTTATAAGATACCTAGTCTTACAAGTGACTTCTTGGATTCCAAGAGGCTTTAGCTACAGTTGAGTATATGACTATGTTATTCCAATAGTGTGGTTGTGTGATATAGTATATTCTGAAATATTTGTGTTTCTATACACTACTCAACCGTGCCAGTAAGGTAAACTAACACCCCTGGGATTCTGAGCCCTGGGGTTGTTTTAACCAACATTCTGGTGGGAGGATGAATGGATGACTACCCCCTTTGGCCCCACTCTCATCACTTGGTAGATACATGTGCTGGAAGGAACATAGGTAAGTTTTCCCCATATATGTGTGTATAGGGGTGTAATGGCTTGTGGTTATTCATACACATATATTCTGGATATAGTATCCTATGGACTACTATAGGTGTAACATGTATAGGCTGTGATGACTTGTGGATCGTTACTCAATGTATGGGTTTTAATGGCTTGAGGTATAGTTCTCGATGTGTGATACATGTTATACGAGATGTGGTGGCTCCTAGAAACTACATGGTTACTTTTATAATATGGACGTGGTGGTTTTGTTGCACGAGTTGCATGTTTTGGTGCATGTCCCAAGTGTCCGCGGCATGCCTTTCTGGATGGAGATGCTATGGATGTGTGGCATTGAGGAAAAGCCGGAAACCATTGGGAAAGTAGTATCAGGGTACCCTTGATATTCATTATTATATGATATATTCTTGTATATTTTACTTAGTTAGTGTATCAATGGTGATGTTGGGAACTTATTATATATGTTTAGATGATGAGTTAGTTTCACTCATTCTTCAATGTGCTTTAGAATGCTATCATTACATTTGCACGAGAGGCTTCAGGTTTGATCCTACGTAGTATACTGTTATACTCATCCTATGTATATTTAAACTTTTTTTCAGATCACACAGAGCAGGTGGTAGATCACGCTGGTTACTACTAAATTGTGGTTGCAGGAGTTGTTTGAACTTGTGGTTGATTTTGTTTTACTTCCCTTTGGGTACAAGAAGTTTTCCCCTATCAAATGTATTAATTTTCATGAAAATTATTATGTGTACTTGGGAATTCATTCATTTTACTATTTTAGTTGGAGTTGGTTTGGGTCCATATTATCTATTTTTCTGCATGTTTTCTCTTAGAGGGTAGTTCCTCCCGTTGTTGTGTTTACTATACCCTCACTTCTAGTCACCAATATGTGGCCTAATGGAGGCGGGACTCGAGGGTAATTATCTTGCTTCTCACATTCCCGACCTAGGAGGGGTACACATTGTGGGGAGGGGGTCATGGAATCTGTTTTCATAATTTTTTTTCAATAATATATTGTAAGGTTACTATGACTCTTAATCTTTTTATATTCTTCCATGATAGGCCAATATATGATACTTCCATCTCATTACATGATAAATTATTTTATCTATTTGTTTACGATTATCTATTATGGTTAAATGGATATTTTCGATCAATATTTCTCACATTATCATGTTATCAAACATTATTATGATCTATCCAATTATGGATTGATATCTATCCATTAATGATAATTAAATGTTACACTTTTTATTCTAAAATTCACCAATAAAGGATTTCACAGGAATTGTTTAGATGAATCTTTGATGTGTATATTCTTGTGGCATATATTAATGAAATAATCTGGAATAATATGTTTATGAATATAATCTCCACAAATGAAAAAATAGTTTTTCATGGTATTATTAAATTATTTGTGTGATGTAATTTTTTATTTTTGAAATAAATATAAAGTATATACATGTAAATCTATGATTACCGCACTCTAAATTACAATTTGATTAACAATAGAAAAATCACAGCTCATTAAGGTTTTCTTGGAAATTTATATCATTTTATTGGTGATGGAGGTTCTACCTTATTTATTCCCATAGATAAATGGTTACAAAAATAATAATGAATAATAATAGTCTCTCATTAAATTACAATTGATGGTTACATAAATTTCAGTATCCCATTTGAATATCATAACAAAATCAGAGGTAGTGATTAATTAGATTAATGGTAGGTATTTCATTATATGTGGAATTATTACACATTAATTATTATATATAAGGATGATATAAAAATACCTCTATAGAAAATTTTTCCTCAAATTTTACATTTAAATAATAAAAATTTCAATGGTTTTAAAACTTTAGGGATGTCCCTTGATGATCTATTTATGGGATAAAACAATTGGTTTTATATTACCCAAAAAAGTAATATATCCTTTCATAAACAATCATTCATTGGAAATTAATGAAATATAAAACAACCTAGATATGGGAATGCATATATTAAAGCCAGTTGAAATCATATTCAGATAGATTTCCCCCATACTGAATTACCTCTTAAGTGAAACTCTACAATCATACCAACACAAAAAAATTAATAGGACAAGTTTCATCCTATAAATTCCATCCTTTATTATGGATAAAATTTATAATATCTCACACCATATAAGGATATGATGTTATAATCTGAATATTAATTTTAGGTGGATAAACTTATGCAGTTGTAAAAGTATATTATGAATAATAATTAATTGTTGTTCAGTTTAGATCCAAACCAAATAATAAAATCAAGGGTATTGGATACTTATATATATAGAAGACATGAGACTAAATTTAGTTTAATAGGAAATTTTATTCATTGTAGATTAATTTCAATTTCATCCATCGATTCTCAAAGATAAAACATGCAATTATATATTCAATGAAATTTTACATTTGTGGAAAAAATGTTTTAGGGATATTTATCACAACTAGATATACTAAGTACAAGTCTAAACACACAATCACTAACGTCATATTAAATGGATTATGGATATAAAATAAATAATTTTTGGATTATGTTTTTTTCTAATTTAATTAAGTCAAACATAATTAATATATTTCAAATACTTCACACAATATTGAAATAGAATTAAACCAATTTCTCCCCTTATAAATTAAGAAATATATATCCCAAATATGAAATTTAGTATTAATACCCAAGATTATAAAATATATGTATATTCTAATAGACAGTGGAAATTACAAGATCTTATTTAATAAGTGTCAATTGACAGTGGATAGAGACCAGAAGTAGTAGATAACGAAAAATTATCAATATATATTGGGTTTTTACATGGAAACATGTGTAGAAACACCAGCGACCCCATATTCACATATAAAAATCTTCATTATCAATCTTTATCTTGTTTTAACATTCCATTGAGTTTCATTATCTTCATATAGCTATCAAAATATAAAAAATCCAAAATGTGAACAAATGAATTAGAATGTATTGGTGAGAAAAGGATGTTGATACAATATAATAGTGAAATATATCAAAACATTTTCATTGGACGATAAAATAATAAATCACAAATATATTCATATTCTAAGGATAATGTGTCATACCAATTTGAATTTTAATGACTCATGGTTTGAAAAATCTAATTCTCAATAAAAAATGTAAGGATCACAAAACTAAATATATAAAACAAATAAATAGATCATAGTTCATTTTTATTATTGAAATTGGTCTTTTTCATATATATAAATGAATGGATTATCAATAAGTAATTTGAATATAGTTATGTTAACCTTGAACTAGCTTCATGATGATAAGATATATATTATAATATTTATATCAAATAATCTTAAATTTCATACAATATGTATCCTAGTAATATATCATTAAAATCCATGAACATATCATTATAATTCTATATAAAACTATGTGATATTTTCAATACATTCTCATATGTTGTGTGATATTAGATATCATTGAATTTCATCTAGTTTATAAAACCATGAATGACTAACATGAACTTACAGGTTCTCGTCGATTTCCATAATCCGGATGATTGAGACGCATCATGTTCAATGGTAGGGAACCCAATTTTTTCTATATAATATAATGATAAATAATGAATGTTCTATAGTTCATAACCTCTCAAAATTATTGGTAGGTTATATGAGGCATAATTTCCATACATGAGAGTAATATCTTTATATGTTATCTTGTGTTATGTTCATATCTTCTATATATTTACCAAAATTGATATTAAATGATCTTATCATAAGAACTATGCATGAAATGATTCATTTTATTACATGAAATGTATTGAAATTAATAATAATATACCTAATCTAAATTGAATCCAAATTATTTACCATATTTTTTCATATTGATATGATCGTCAATATATTCGTTTTTTATTCCCTCTCCATTCTCAAAATAATAAAATGTTTTCATTTTTTTGAATAATTATTTTCGAACTGTGGTTTGATTTATTATTATAACAACTGGATGTATTGTGACATCATGATTCTCTATCGCAGTCCTAGACATAAATTGTAACCCCATCTATTGTTTTTCAGCTATTTTTCCCATATTAATTCACTTGAAGTCACATCCTTCCTTTCCAAACTAAACACCAAAAAATTTCACTCCACATATAGCATAATTTATCCAAATATAATGAGAGTCCCTATCACACCCTGATCTTTTGAATTATTTTATTTTGTAATTTCATGGCTTCAGTTAGTCTTGTCAAGGTGCGGGTTGAGTGCATGTTTAATTTTTTTTGACATTTGATGAGTTTGGTGGGTTTTGGACCGATGCATGGACACCGCAAGGTTGGCTGTAACTGTACAGTCGGCCCGGATACCCTTGCAGTTACCCATTAAATAAAATAATAAAACATTATGAAAATTAAATAAAATAAATGTTTAAGGTATAATAATAATAAAAATTTTTTGTATATAAAAATGTTTTTTTATATTAATATTGTTAATGATCTTTTTATCAATAAATTGTTTTAAATATAATTAGTATTTGGTTGTTATTAATTTTGTTATTATTTAAAGGAAAATAAATAAAATTATGATTATCATTATTAATATTTTTTTGTTATTATTTTTATCATTAAGAAAATTAATGTTGTTGTTATGATTATATAATTTTTTTAAAATTATTATAAATATTGTCCTTAAAATTTTGTTAATATTAATATTATTTAAATTGTTATAATTATTATCCTTATTAATATTATTATTATTTTATTATAATTATTATCATCATTGTTATTATTAACATTTTTTTATTTTTGATTGTTGTTAATTTTGTTTTAATTTTTTAAGGGGTTATAATCCCTCTTTTTCCCCCATGCCTCACCCTCACTCTTCCATTTAATATCTTTTTTTATGTTCCTCTCTCCACTCATACCTCTCCCCACTCATACCACTCTCCAATCACACCCTCACGTTTTTTTACCCATCACGCACAACCCTTCCCCATAAATTCCTTTCTTTATTTTTTTCCTACATTTTTTTATCCCTCCTCTCTCCAATCAAGCCTCAACCATCTTTTTTTTATCAATCACGCTGAACCCTCTCCCTAAAATCCCTCATACTCGTCTATTTGTTTTCCATCACATGCTCACGCCTCTTCTCCCTTATTACTTCCCACTCATGCCAATATTCCTCTTACCCCCATCACGCATGCCTCCTCCCATTTGGGGAACCTTCCAGTAGCCGGTCCCCCCTCCGGAAATTCCTTCCGGTGAGTTCTCTTCCTCTTTCTCTCCTCTCCTAACTCGTTTTTTAGAGTTTTCTTGTGGGGTTTATGTTTGGTAGAACCCTAAATGTTAGGGTTAATGTGTATCTCAGGTTTTCTTTGGTTTTAGGGTGTTCCTTTTTTCAATGGGGCGTTATTCTCCTTCCCATTGAAGTTTCATTCCAATCACATGAGCCTTCAATAGGTGTTTTCATGTTTATCATTCATAAAGTATTCTCTTTGATGATTTCTATTTTAAATAAATTTATAATATATTTTTTCAGCACGATGGTACCCGTAATTAAATAATTATAACGATTTATAATTTATTTGATTTGTTAAAAATAGTTTCTAAATGAGTTTTAGTGTAAATTACATAGCTTTATGATATCTAGAAAGCATGATATGTTTATTTAAGAAGGAATCTATCCCTTGTGAAATGTATCACCGTTATTATGTTGCAAAAACATTTTTTTATTACTAATGAACTTGGATTGGTTATGTTATGACTTAGTAATTATGTTAAAACACTTTTTTAAAGGATGAATTAATTAAATGTTTTATTTGGCGTTCCATTAAAATATTGTGGGAAAGTGGTGGTTTTTTTAGGCAATACATTAATTTTTTTTCTTGATGTGTGTTTAATTTCAAAAGAGGATTTCAGGTGTGTATGGTTTGATGTAGGTATAGCATACAAAATGTGTTAAAATTTGTTGTAAAGGTTTTAATGTTTTTTTGGACTGTTTTGTGTTCTATAAATAATATAGGTGTCCATTTCAGGTTATAAGGTAATTGGTGTTTTCTTGGAAGTTTAGTCTTCTATATGGATTTTAGTTTTCAAATAAATTTGGTCCCCATGAGTGGTTTCTAAAGAGTATTTTAAATGTGGTTTTGTAAAGTGTTTCTTCAAATTTTCTGGAAATCATGGTTTGTAATGTGTTCTTTAAGGTTTGACCATTCATTTTAAAACATGTTTTGGTGTGGGTTGGAAAAGGGTAATATCATGTTTGATAATTGTGATGTGTTTGAATGTGTATTTAGAACATAATGGCCCATTGGTTTTGTAAATGTAATTGTGGTGTTTGAAAGATATTTTGAATAAATACGTGTTATCGATTTGAAATCGTAAACTTTATTAGAAATTTTTTAATATTTATATGTTATGGAAGCCCGGTTGGCACTTTCTTAAGTTTGAATGATTGAACACATATATGAGGCACTCTTGTCGAGTGTAACCCTTTATGGGTGAACGTATAGGAAGCGTCCGTGTTTGAGAAAGGCAAGTGCGGTGAGATGAGTCACGCGTGTGAAGGCCTTCCTTCCTACACAATATAATTATAACCACCATGGGTTCCTGGGCGTCTTATAGATTATTGATTGACAGTTGCACACCAGACCCGATTAGACGGGTTGGTTCCCCTAGTAGATAGAGAGGCCAAGTGGTATTTGTCGTTGATTTTGTCGCGAGGGCAATCAGTGGGTTATAGACTATGGGGATTCACTATATGCCTGCAGGTGGTTCCAAACTGAGTGCGTCTAGGGGTTGTCTGGGGATGTTCTGGATCACCCATGGTTACATCTTGTATTGCTTGATTATTTTTCTGTTACACTGGATTATTTTCAGCTCGTATTTCCTGATTATTTTTCTACTACACTGATCTATTTTCAGCATGTATTATTTACCTTTCTACCTTTTTCACAACCCTGATATCACTCATTTGGTTTTATTTATAAAATGATAAAGTGTTTTTGAAATAATATATGGAATGATATGGTCCTCATTGTGGGAAAGAGGTGTTATTTTGTCTATACAGGAATACCTTATTTTTATAATGGTATTTCCAAACTTGTGTCATCGGACAACTTTGGGTAAGGAAACACTTGGATTCAGTGGTTTACTTTTGGCATCCCTACTGATCATTTTGTGCTCACGCCTATCCTTTACCATTTCAGTTGCAGGTTTAGATGTTGTTCAGGCTCCTTCCTAGTGTCTGCTAATGTGGGAGCAGTTTTGGGCTTTTTTTTAGGTGAGCAAGGGGTCACATAGAGATCGTTGTGGTCGGGACTTGTTTCCATTTTTTCTTCTTTTTAATGATACTTTGTATTTGGATCGGTTCTTTGTTTATTTAAGTTTTAGTTTTCATTTTGATGCATGCTCTGTTTGTTCTATTTATTTATCTGGTAATGGGTTTATATCGTGGGCTTATATCATTCTCTCATGTATACTTTGATTCTCGACACTAGTTTCCATCCCGGGGTGATCAGGAACACCCCTCGGTACATGTTGCGGACCGGCTCAGGTGACCAGTTCAGGATCGATCTGAGTTGGTTCGTGACAGTCCCAATTTTAATTAATGGCATGTTGCATGATTCCAATTACAATAAAGAACAGAATTACCCTGGACCTCCAATATTGGGTTCAACAAAAATTCTATCACAGATCTAGTATTTCATAAACGTGGCTATATATCCTCTTTATCATTGGTTTTGACTCGCAATAGTACATTTTGTTATGACATTTTTTACATTTTACATAAAAATAAAATCTTTATAAATCCTCCAATAAAAATAGAATCATCAAATTTCCATATAATAAAACAAATAATCATCCCTATCATATGATGTGAAACATAATGACATATAGTGAATAATAAAGGAACATAGAAAATTTACCACGTAATTCCCTATTTGGACTAAAATCTATGTTTATGTGCTACATCCATGTAATATATTCACCAAAACATAGATCCTTATCCTTAATCACATAGAAAATAAAATTTCCCTCACCTACATAAGATACAAGTCTACATAGACATTGTCAATGGAATCTTATATTTCCATGAACCTATGATAAATATTATATGATATACATAGGATATATTTATTTTTAATAATATGTATAAGGATTAATTTTCGTACATAATTTTCATGGTTCACCTATGTAATGAAATTTAATATCCAACAATGATATATTAATTTGGCACTGAAGAACTATAATTACCTAGTGATATATGGAAAAACCTATATCCCATATCACAAGACCATATAAAAATCAACATCCATCACCTTTCTCCTTTAATCATATAGAATTAGATTATTCATGGTTAGTCCAGGGCTAGGATGTTCTGACCACCTATTTGATACATCAACCTTGATATCATTTTTATGCGTTTATGGATTGTGTTGAGACCTAGATTAGTTATCCATTGAAATTAGAGTTGGTTAAATGTAATATTATTTTAAATTATAATTTTTTTAAATTCAAACAAGTATATCTATTAGATTTATCAATCCACATAGTATAATTTCACATCCACACATCTCGATAAATGATAATGAATGAGAGCTCCTAAATGTGTGCATAATTGTATCAATACAAAATCCTCTGTATTAAATGATTGTAAGACACCATAATATGGATTCCACTCTATTCGCATATCGATGATTATAATGTCTCTAGTATTATCTGGTTATAAATACTTACACTCAAAATACTTGATGACCTTATATCAACTTCATATATTCAAAATATTATTCTATCTGTAGGTTATACACCTTAATTAACCATATTATCCTATTATTATATTGTTAATACACCCTAGGCATTGATCCTCTTTAGTAATAAGTTAGAAACCCGGATTAAAATATCCTTACTATTGTGATAGATCATGAATGAGAAAATTATTAATCTTATTCAAATGATCCTTAATAATGATCTTGTATTATTATAACTTAATGTTTATAGCTATAGTATATCCAATATATATTTGTCTCACAATGGTTCTTATCGAAATTTATTCATGATAATGTTGGATTTGGATTCACTTCAGCCTTAAATTACTTAGCTATAACTCCTTAGTTGCACACTGATTTGGATCACCCTATTACACTTCAATATATAATGTATTAGTCTCATAGAATCATTTTTAAATTTGGACAAGGGATCTCAATTTTCATTATACTCATCATCACTATAATGATTATTACATATTTATAATAATACTATCTATTATATCATGAATGTTATCATCTTAATTATAATATTAATATTAAATTAAGATGGAAACACCATGGAAATTGTAATAAGGTTGTTAACACTTATTTATTTTGGTCATGGAATCCTAAAATGCGTCCCCATTTATTATCAATATTTACTCATGATTAACATTCGGTAATTATAAATTATAAAATTCAACATGAATCATTATACAAATATAATCATATCATTTACATTAATCATTATAATTATTAGTCATTTCACTAAAATTACATATCAAAATGAATTTGGTATTCATCACATAGTTTATTTTTTTTCATTAAACCATCCTTCTTTTAACACCACAAAATAATAAGGTTTTTTATTCTTCATAATGTTTTTTAGTAAAAGTACCTCATTGAATTTATTATATTTTATCCTAAATCCAATGGAATGAATGATGTATCATGAAATATATTCATTGGAAAAGACATATGATCATCACATTAGTATATTTCTTAACATAAAATATTTTCATGTTACAAACTTTTCCTATTATGTATTATCAAGATTCTAGATGATACATGTCATTTTCATTAACCATTCACATGAATATATTTATCATTGAATTAAAAACCACACATGAATTAATAACATCACAATTGGAATCTCCATATCATCATGATCAATATGGCCTAGGAAATTTTTATTAATTCTCTAGGAGGCTTCAACGTCTTCCCAACATCTAATTTATGTCATGATCTCATCCAAAAAAATAGTTGCATTAATACTTTCAACAATCTAACCCATATAAAATATTCATAGAAACTCATGTATGTAAAAAATTATAAAAACATGAGAATTAATTTATACCATATGTATTGTTTATATATCAAACAAAAAATTTATCAAGATAATTCCATTCATCATCATATTCATGATGATCAAATATAGAAGCATCATATGATATCATCCTCATGTTTTTTCCATAGAACACACTTCTTTAGACAACATAAAAAATTATTTTTTTATTGATTCTACGATGTTATAGATGTAAATTCCACATGGATGATTGATGGATGGTACTTATCTAAAATTTTAATTTTCACCCATTTTATGGAAGAAATGTGATTCATGGAACATTTATACTGAATTATTATTCCTTGATGTTCTATGTATTCATTTTTGATTATACATATTCAATTACTCTTTTTTGTTCTATATAAGAATTAGATTTTTTGATGAATATCCATATTATAATCACCCTATATGAATTAATGGTTCATCTATATGTTTTCAGGTCAATTGATCCCATATTGTAGCAGCATGTTTATAACAAGGAAGATATAGTGGTGTTTGACAATCTATGAATAGATTGTTCGCATTTGAAGTTAATCCATAACAATGGATGATCAAATATGTAAGTTATACCATTCCTCCTAATTGATTTCATTCTATATTGTCATATTATATAAATAATTTCATTATGTTATCTGAAAAATGTAAGTACCCGGGTCTAATCAAGAACACTACAAACAGACATTTAATGTTCACCCACAAAACCCATGAACCTCTTGTGATGAAACAATAAATACACCATACTAAATATGATGATTATATATATATATATATTATAGTATCCTTACCCATAATGTAATCCATATATTAATTCTCCCAATATTGTGAGAAAATAACCTTCATATTCAATTGAGATATACCCATTTCAATCTTTAGAATTTTGATATTCGATATTAAAATATTATAAAATAAGATATTAAAATATAAAAAAAACTTATTCCATATAAAACACCTCAATGAAAATAGAAAATATTTTTTTATGTCATTGTTAATAATATTCTCCAATAAAACCCTTAATGAAAATAGAATATTATATGGATTTCTTCATTGAATATTATTTATTAAATTATTATTCAGACTAATAATAATAACTTATTCCATCATCTCCTTACATGGTTCCCACCATATCAAAACATAATAAATCCTTGAAAATTAAAATATTGGGGAACTAAATTATGTATTTTAAAAAAAATCTTCAAATGTATTAATGAGTGTATTAAGATCTATGTGAAAAATCTTCTAGGAAATATTTCAATCACGGTAACTATAACTACAACTAGAATCATTTTCATCACTTAAATATTTTTTTAATATCTATATAGCTTTATAAAGGTATTCATGAAACCTGTAAGTCCAATTATTGTTCACAGTCATCCTTATAATATTTATCCATCATCAAATTAAAGATTCAAATACATTAGATAAATATTTACATTTTTATCATTCATAATCTAAAAATATGGGAATGATATTAGTTATGGGGGCATATATTGGATATCATGTCACAACACATATTATGTGTCTATGAATCACAACATTAATTCATAAACACCCCTCTCCAATGTATCATATTTTTTTAGTGGTGTCTTCATGTATTGTTTGGGTTTTATCTCTCTTTAAATGTAGAATATCTCACAATTTTTTTCAAATATGTAGGACCATGAAATAATCATCTTGTGGTCCAACCACCATTAATATAAACTATTTGAATCCCATTTAATGGTATCCTATAATATAATTATTATCTTAATTAATTTTGAGATTTATTATACCCATGTAAGTATCGCTATATCACCTCATTTTTTAAAGGACATGACCTAAATGCTAAAATATATTTGGTAAAATTTCATTATATTTATTTTATTAAACGAAACATTAAAAATTACATGCCCATTAAAAAACTAAAAATAAAATACATTTGACATATCAAGTTGAGAGCTCATAATAGGTAAAAAATATTGAACTAATTTTTCTCTAATAATTATGTTTTCAATTTAATACATTAGAAAATTATTGTGTGAAAATTAAAGAAGGAATATATATTAAATGTCATAAAATATTGGCCAAGAAAAATACAATATATTATTGATGAAAATATCATTTAAAAAATATTTATATTAATTTCATATTAATTCTCATCACCCTAAAGATATACTAAATTCCAGATTGAATAAATTTATTGGAACAAGAACCCTTCATGAATTTCCACCAATATGAGTATGTATTAATTAGGTCATTGAATAATTATGAAGATTTTATTTCCCATAAATAATTACTGCATTATAATCTTATGGGAATCATGAATTAGTAATATATGTTATTAAATATAATTCACAACAAACCTATTGAATCTATTTCTTATTTCATATTTCTTCTAATATTTCGTTTCCTATAAATTATTATAAGGGATTCTACCTTTAGAAAGTTGTCTCTGACATCCCATATGTCCCTTTTCCAGAATACCCTTTCCTAATTCAAATATTTGAGTACAATTTACATATTAAAAAATTCTACAGTTAGAGTGGATTTAACAAACTCTTATGTAACACATTCTCAAAACAAGCATATGAAATCATATTCTTAATTATTCAATGGTCCTTGTCATGTGACATTAAAATAGAATGAATTGATGATTGGGAACAATGAACATAAACTATTCTAACCATTCCATATGTATATCCATATTGTTGACATTTCTATATCCATTACAATCATATTTTCTTCAACAATGTTTATATATAAAATAAATCTACAATTGTTAATTGTTTTTAATAACGAATAGCTTTTAAATTCAAACTTATTTTATAAACATAAAACACCAAAGGGAAGTGACACAATACTCACTAGAATGAATACTCATTATTTGAATCCTAGGGAAAAATCAATTAAATACTCAATACATATTAACATCATATTTCCTTAAAAAATTGATAAATTAAAATTGAAATTAAACAAATTTTTTTTATTCCCATAAAGGGTGGCCTAGTAAAAATGTGTGTCCGAACATAAATTTTCTCTCCCATATGAGGATATGGATTGATGATTCTAAAAATCCTTTAAAGAAATTTTTTTTCTATCCACAATATGATGTTGGTAAAATAAATTTTTCACTTACTAGGTCCCCATATATATGAAAAATTTAAATCAAATTTATTTCCACCCCAAGAAACTTTTCATATCATCTATATAAAATTCATGATGTTGATTATTACGGGCGATTGATCTCTCATAAAAATTAGTTTAATTAATCTCATATGTCCATTAATGATCATCATCATATTGAGTCACCAAATTTAATATCTAAATAGACCAATTATATTTTTATGGATATGGTTAACATGCTAATACTCATATATGAGCACACATCCAGGAAAAAATCATCGCATAATCAAGTGTTTTGAAATAATGGTTGACCCACATTATTCCATTTTTTATTATGATTTCGGATATCATCCAATCACTATATGGGTGATTTATAGGATATCAGGAATAGATAATTCATGTATACAAAAATATCATATGTTGAGACCATCCCCTTGGTGAAAATTGTCCCAATGGACATTAATTATCACAATATTTTGAAATGTTAAATGAATGTGTAATAGTTATCTATATTTACATAAATTAATTTTAAATTTCATTATCATTGAATATAAATAATGTAGAATTTTGAGGATGATGAAAAATATTTGAAAAACAATTTCCATCGATTTCATGATATGGAACCCATTCAGACAATAAATTTCTATCATATGATGAGAAATATATTTTTATACCGAAGGATATAGAAATGGGATCAACATCATCATCATAAAATCATACGTTATAATGGAGAGATAATCATCAAATATATTTCCTATTTTAGAGATGTGGTTGTTAAATCCCCCTTAATGGACTACACCTTTTATTTTATATTTTAATAATAAAAGAGATTTTAAAATAGTACTACCGAATTAAGGTATTTCTAAGAATTTTTTTAACCTAGAAAAACCATTTATTGGGAAAACAAATACCTATTTTCATTGTTTGTTTTTCGAATTTTTTTTGTCATTAACAAGAGGAATATAATGAATTCAAATGATATTTGTGTTTAAAATTTATTTATGGAACTATATGATGTAGTTTCATTAATTTATATGAATACATTACTGTCTATATTCCCATGTTTGGTCACCTAGGTCTACATTCCCATGTATCTGTTCCATTTTCCTATAACCTAGGTATATCCACCCTTGTCAATTCAGCTAAATCAATGGACCCATGATCACAAGCATGATTCCAAGTCATAGACCCTTGTGGACTTCAAACTACCTTGGTTTGAATATTATGAACCTTATTCTTGGACCTTATCACCATTCATGTTCAAAGACCCTTATTCTAATGTTGTGTTCCATGTTCACCAGAACAATCCACCATATCTCAATTCATCATTAATTAATGAACTCTAATAATTGAACCACCTTGGGTAACCATTTAACAAACAATGACACATAACTATGGAATTAATTAAAGAACAAGCCTTGCCATTCCATAATATGATATCCATATTATGTTATCTAAAATAAACCTAAAAACTAGTTGAAATTACCAAAAAATATTAAATGTTTATATCTGTAAGGATTTATATATTAAAAAATTCACGGAATTCTACATTATACACAGTTCAACATTACTAGGGCGAATAAAGAAAATTGATTGAGTTATTCTATAGTTCCATGCACATATGTAAAAATTATAGGCATATATATTAGATTTAATCATCACTATGGTCTCCTACCATGTTGACACATCAATATACTCTTCATCCAAAAATAATACTTCTTATTTTCTTTCATATAGGTCACATTTTAGCCTATTATACTGTTTGGTTGACCATTCTCCCCATATTCAAACTGGGGAGATCTATTATACTTATCCAATTAAAAGTGAAACACATTACCCAATATTCTAATTGGAACGAACATTTCGTGAATATCCCAAAAGGGTGAAAATTTACCCATGTCTCACACCATGGATCACCATTAACCCTAGTTAACTAGAAGAGAACCATTTCATTCTAGTATCATATTTTGGAGAAAATTCAGATGGGTACCACATTAGGAGAACCATATACATACATTACTATTACAGACCCATATAAAATCATCATAGAACATCATTTTTAATTTTTTTTAATAATTTGGATAATAATATTTCCTCAAATTCCTTAAAACTACTCATTTTTAATGATCCATTTATTACCTGGTGTAATTCTTCTAGGCCTCATCCACAACCATCAAAGAAACATGATCAGGTTATGCACATTAGTGTGAGCCCTCTAATTCATCAATTACATTTATAGAAGGATCAACATAGATTTTCTTCCTAAACAAATATAATCATCATGGAATAAAATGTCATGTATTCCCTTAATAATAAGAAATCTTAATTAGGGGATGATACACATGTGACAATAAGTCATTTTTATAACCTTAATAACTTTGGAAATTATTTTTAAGAATAATTTTCAATTATTTACATCCTTAAAAAGTTATGATAAATTTTATTTTTCCATACAATTAATAATAAATAATATAATCTATCAATCAAATATTTAGTGGTAAATTAGAGTTATTTGGACCCATTGTCTATGGTGCACCGTTACATCGATGTCACCAAAAACATTAACCCCACCATAAAAAATAAAACATTTCGTATTAATTGGATGTAAAATCAGTTGTATGTCATATTAATGGTTATAAAATGTATTTTGATTCACCACACTTCCTTTTTGGGTGATTTTAGTTAAAGCGATGGCGATTTCAGACACAATACATGGTGATCCAAATTATCCCAAAACTCTCCCAATCATTTTGATGAGGAACAATTGGATAAAAAATATTTATGTTATATAAATAGTTAACTAAACCATGATATCATTATAAAACCCCATAAAACTAATATATTAAGAAATATAATAAACAAAGTGTTTGGATCATGGTTTGTCTAATATTTCTCCTTAACTATTCAAAAATTAATATACAACCACCTACATCCCATATAAATATGTTACAAACCATTGACATGATATTACGACACAAACATCATCCTAGAAATTAGAGGTCAATAAATTAATTAGGGGATAACCATTTTATAGTGTAGGAACCATATTGGAGGGTATTAGTATGTCAATTGGTGGGATTGAATCCCATATGATGTCATTTTTGGCGATTTCACATGTGTGGTTTTTAATTTCTTCTCCCTTCACTTTCGATAATCCATAATATAGGTAACAAGTTAATTTTTTAATTTTTTATGAAATTATATGATTATTTCCTTAATCTATTGGTTTTTGGATCATAACACTAGATCAGTTAAGCTAATTGATGATTTGTTAAAGTGTTTGTTATATTATCATATTTTAATTCAATATTATTGATGTATACATTTGTAAATTAGATGGATTGGTTATATAAATCATATAATAACATGTAAAAAGACCTATGAATATGATTATATGATTATTCATATTACCATTAGGTATAATCTCCACCATGATGGGTTTTCTCTTAAGGAAAAATTCATGAAATTAATTATTGGCCCATGAAGTGACATACTTTGAATTTATTTTAACCCAATATGATCATGTAGTTCTTGATACATGTTAATCATTCTAGTGAAATTGTTTTAAAAAAAATTTATTTGTGTATAAGATTATATCACTATTACCCTCATTTATAGAAAAATCACCAACCCATCATCATTATTTTTTAAAAAGTAGAATTGATTTAATACTATTTTTTAAAAACAAACACTCATAATTATCTAAATTTAGATAATATTGGATAAAATATAATTATAAAACATACATAATTACTGTACAAATAATTGACATAAAAAATTGAAATGATGATTACCCATTAATTTCACTAAGGATTGACCCCATGCATCCACTATAAATATATTATAAAGATGGTTTAAAATTGATATTTTGCTTATGAAATTAACCATTCATCCAGAAAAAAGCCAAATTATTGAATTGTTCACTGGGGACATTTATACATATGGTAAAAAATTATCTATATTTTACTTTTAATACCTTGATAAATGTAAACAATTCATAGTATTTTTCTCAAAACCACCATTAATTTTTTTGTTAATTCTCTAAAATCATTAATTCTTGCTGTGTTTCTTTTTTATGTGCGGAACCATAGGTTCATTAAGTGACACCATACTCATTTTGATATTCTTCATATATCATAAAGAGAAATCATTAAACCAAATATTTAATAGTAAATTTCATGGAAATTATGATATGTTATATGAGAACACATAAAAATTTTTTCATACCAAAAAATTATAATGGAGATGAAGATGATATCCATGGAGTTTGGAAAAAGATTGTACAAGAATATTTTTTGATTAAATAATTTTCCACTTCGATGGAACCACAAAATTATACAGCCACATTTATGTAATATATGAAACATCATGAACCATAGTAACTTCTATAGTCAATGCTAAATTTTTATCCATAATAGCCACGATAATATATTCAACCAAATCTAAAATATTACCATACATAAAAAACAACATTATTATCCTAAATATCAACACCAATCAACTCAATATAATCGATGATATATTTTCAATAATATAAATAATCAAAACAAAAGTGTCCACCCAAATATAACCAATTGTTTTCTATAAAATAATTATATATATTGGAGTATTCATTGACCAATAATTCTGTAAAAAAATAATTGGATAAATATAATAATAATTTAGCAATTTAAAAACTTTTTATATTTTTGTGATTTTTGATTGAATATACGAGTAAAAATCATTCATATTTTACTATGATTTGGGATACTTTTTTCTATAATTAACAATCATTGGATGATATTTAAATTTTACCATTAAAATTTTCAATAATGGATATGTCTAAATACTAGTTAAATGGTTTTCATGAATGATATATTTGGATATAGGAATCACATTCCCTAGCCTTCCATGTTTAATATTTTCACTCATCAAAAAAATGTGTATTTATGGAATGAAAAAAAAATTATTACAACATGAATGTGACTCTCATTATGTTTCTTAGGTGAGTAAAAAATACGTATGAAGAATGTATTCTTAGTAAGGGATTCCACTATGGATGGATTCCCATGATTTTTATTAATGAATCATTACCAATACAAAATCTATGGTCTATTTCATAGATCAATTATTTTTTAGTATTAATTTGTCTCAATTTTTTTCTTTTATATAATAATTTATTTCATTTATTATAATTCAATGTCTCTAAATAACCTATTAGGGTAATGACAATGATGTTGTCCCTATAATTATCACTAAAAAAAGTAATGTGATGTAAAATAATATTGATTCGCTCAATTTAAATGGATATAATTTATTTAATCACTAAAACATCTATCCTATAGTGAATGTAGTCACAATATTATCATCGGTGATGAGACAATCTAGAATGATAATTTATGAAAACTGTACATGATTTCATGTATGAAACCATCATGAATTGTAAAAGGAGATTTAATATAATTAGAAATCACAATAGATTTACAATATTTAATAATTTCAATCTATATCATAGAATGAAACACCCACTACTGTAATATTATCATTCACTGCATAGAACACTTTGGTCGTCACTCATAATAAGGAAAAGAATCATTCTTCGTTGGCTTTACCTGCAGGAAAGACCATGATTTTTCAAACAACAACATATTATTATAATATTATTATTAATATAATAAGAGATAACCTTTCAGTTAAAATAGATGTTATTCATAATATTATCTATCATATAAATATATATTGTTTTCAGAAATATAATGTTAATTAGATTGTTACCAATTCAATATAAATGAAAATAACAACCAATGGAATATATAGGAAATATTTTTTATTCTAAACAATATCTTAATGATCCCAAATTTGTATTTTATTAATGAACAAAATTAATATCTCTTAATTAAGGCGATTGATGAAATATATGTATAATACATTCAATCAAAAAAATTCATTCATTTAATAAATTTGATATTCATAATATAAGATCAAATAAAATTTTATGCATAAAAATATATAGTTTTATAATTTTAGTTTTCTTGACATCTAATTATATACATATTTTATTAATTTATTTATTTTATTTTACAAATTATTATTTTTAAAATATCATTATTTATGAAATAAGAACAACAAAATTATCTTAGTGTGAATATTTTTTTTTTCAGAGAATATTAATTTTTTGATGAATGATGAATACTACTATAATTTAATTTAAATCATTTTTTCTAGGTTATAATTTGTAGTTACATATTATATTATAAAATTCATTTTATGTATAATTAGAACAAATGTATATAATTTACTCCAATTTAGGTCATTTAAATCCATTGTAAATTTTTATTTTATATAAAAACATTTCAATCATTTGATAATTATTACATAAATAACCCACTTTTTTATCCCATATACTAGATTAATTTGAAGCTATTTTGTCCAAAATATGTGATTGTAATTTGAGAAAATGGATTCCATTTGGGGAATGAGAAAAATTTATTATATCTATTATAGAAACAAATTACAAAAATGATAGTGAAATCAATTAAAATTGATCACAATGATTTAAGGAAAAACGAGTGTACAGTTTGGTTAATCACTAATCATATATTTCCAAAATTCCATAAAAATTAAAAAAAATATGGATTCCTTGTATTAGATAATAACCCCTATTAAAATTGATTATTTAAATTATAACTTGAATATGATGTAAAGAATACCTCCATATATTGTTTTTCTTTTTATATATATAACAATTCAACACATCATCCACTATAAAATGGAACTCATCCCTCACACATATTGACACATATCAAAGATTATAGATTGTAAAGAAAAAAACATAACAAATTCTCCAATCATATGTCACCTAATATTAGATGCCTCAATTTTTTAATATATTTAACTAATTAGGGATTTTGGTACAAACCAATTATAGTTACCTTATGAAGAGGTAACATTGCTCAACGAGGCACATTTCATTCATTTTTTCCTCCATCATATTGATTTTTATTAAATAATGGTTATATAATAATATCACTATCCTAAGTATGATTATATTTTAAAAATCAAAAGATATTGACCTGAATAGACAATCATGTTTGTCAAATGGGATTTGTAATCATTGTTCTCGTGTACGGTTGACTACATCCCTGTGAACTGTTGTTGTTCATTCTTCAATTACCACCTTTCAAGAATTATAATAATTATGGATTTACAGAATATATAAGTTATATTATATATATATATTAGTTTGAAAATTATTAAATAATACAAACCATCATTCTTGCAATTTTTTTGATATTCGATATCATCGTTTGTGGATGTATAGACTACCACCACATCAGAATGACGGGGTTCATTAAAGCATTACATGGAAGGTATAAAACACGAATTTAATAAAAATACAAAATAAAAAGATAAAAATATTAAACTATAATTACAATATATTGATATATATCATATTTAAATTACAGTATTTTAATATTACAAGATATTGGAATAAAAAATATTTCATAAATACAACCTACTATTTTCATGACTATTGTTTACCAAATCTATATCCATATTTTTTGGGGTGCTAAAAATAAATAAATACATAATATTTTTGGAATTTTCATAATATTTTTTATATTTATATGATGAAATAATGATCAAAATAATACGAAAAAAATCAAGTAAAAATAATCTTGATAAACATGGTAATACACATAATAAATATTGAAAACATCAAAAAATTATTATATACAATGTGTGATAATAAGAGATAAAACTATAATATATGAATTTTTTCATATTATATTTGTTATTTGTTGAGTTTTCAAAATTATTAAAACCAATTTTTTTTAATGATGATTCAAACAACGATAATCCTATGTTGAGGGATTCAGCGTCAATTTCATTTCAAATAGTAATATATATATGATATAGACCAACATATTTTATATGGTGTTTACCCAATCCATTTTATATTTATTATCATGAAAATATCATTATACATTATATTTTCAGATTAACATTTACTTATTTCATCTAATAGGATTTAAATTATGAGTTACTAAGTTATATATAATTTCCTAAATCAGTTTCATTTCATTGAGCTGTATTACCACATCATTATCTTTAATAATATATTATTATGTTTATATGTATGTTTTTATATATATTGTTGAATATTCACTTAATGAATGTGAATTTATATTCCAAACACATTATCATTGAATTGGTTTTTTATCACATCAATTTCATTGTATTTTCATGGGTTTACATAACAATATATTTTTATTCAAGATTATTTACAAATGAATTTACATTTAAAACATATTTGATCATTATTTAATAATCCCTTTAATTTTATTCTCCTCTAGTTTTTCATTATACTTTATAATTTTTATTTCAATTTTTCAAATATTTACTATATAAAATATTTTAGATTTTTGTAAATAGAAATGTATACTTTATTTATCTCTTCGATCATTATTATTATTTTTTGATACCATGTTCTCTTTTAAAAAAATTGATTATAAAATTTTTGGGTCCATAGTTTTCAAAATCATCAAAATTATTTATTAAAGGATATTTTAAAATAAATTCAATTGAATATTCATGTCATTTTCTGGATTAGGAACCATTATAAATTATTCATAGTGATGATGGACCGTCCTTTCTACATTGTGCGTCATGAATATATTTACATGATTTCATTAACTTGAGTCAGACATTTCATGTATAAAGGGTTATTTTGTAATTATTTTTTTCCAAACAAATATTATCAGGGAAAATTATTTTCACATTTTTTTCAAAATGAAAATTATATTTTTATCAAGAATATTTTTAAGAGATCATTTTAGATTATTTATATTATATGTGGACATTAACCATTTATATTATATCCACATGGGATATATTCCATCAATACCATCCATATTATTCCACTTGCTGGTTATTGATTATTCTAGAAAATTATAGTCTTATATTGGACAACCTAGATAAATTTTTTATTACCTTGAAATAATAATATTCTTTAGATCATTATACATTAAATTCCCCATAATCATCCATATAATTTTACATGGATATGTATATATTATAAGTCATATACAATTTTTTACAAATGAAATTAACTTTGATAGTTACAGGATTAACCGAGTAATTATTATAAATATCTCTATCCTTTATTAAATAAGGATATTTTATGTTAAGGAACATTTATTATTAATTAAATATATTATTCGATACATGTGGAATAATTTTTAGATAAAATTAATTTGTTGGTTAAAATTATCAATAATACCCTTGATGCCACACTAGTTTCATTAGGTGAAATATATTGGAAAAGACATCATGTTTTTTAGGAAAACAAGTATACAGGATTCAACCCCTAGACATCAAATTTTTTGAAAATAGGTCTTGACAAGAATGTGGTTCATGTGATAGATAACCAAATTAAAATAATTATGAATTACCATCATTCAATATTCAGTTATTATTATACATAGGTATCATACTATAAAAAAATATTTGGATTCCTTTCATTATCAATTTATATATTAATTGGAAGAATTATTCCATTACATAACATTACATATTGATTTCCCTTTATCTAGTTATTTAAATAGAATGTGAGTTCAGATATTTACCTTATGATATTGTGTATTCATTATAGAGTAATGAAATATTTCATTATACAGAACCCTTAATGACCAGTTTAGATATTTCTAATTTCGATACCATTATACATGATTCAATGAATTTTATTATGTATTGTATACCAGTCTGATATACATTGAATAATGTTTTCATCAATGAATAAAACAATTATATTGAAATTTTTTTATTCCATATAAAATGTAAGACACATTTATATATGTAGTTTACGATGACTACTAAACTAGTACATCAACATGTATTAGATTTTCTATAATTGTGAAAATGTAATGGTTGAATGCACTTGCTTCTGGATAATGGGGTAGGGTCACTACTTTGAAATTTCCGTAAACTATTTATGGAACTTATATTAGTCATGTCGTATTTGTTATTTAAAATCATTATCCAATCAACATTTTAAAATATCAAAATCCAACATGGGAGTATAATTCTAATTTTGGTTTTCCCAAAAACCAAAAATAAATTTCACAAGAAAGTCCTTAAATTCCTATATTATATAGTAAAAAACTTTTTTAAAATCCATACCAACGTTTAGAAAAAATTATTCAATACCAAAGGATACCTATAAAAAAAAGAATATATAATGCAACACCATATTCAGTTTCCTCAATAGAATCAATAATTGGATTCCCAACTACTATTGGAACAAAATATTAACAAGGAGGAAATGATTTATATATTCATCAATGGAATCGAAAATAGATTTTAAAATAATTATGTGACACTTTATATCCTATAAATTGATATCTGGAATTTGGACATTGATATTTACATAAGGCAACCGAGTACTACGTTGTGTAATACAAAAGGATTATTTAAGGGGAATAAAACTTACTAACCTTATATAGAAGGAATGACGTCAAAAAATTGAAATAATCAATTAAATATATAGTTATATCTATGAATTATTGAAAACATTTTCAATATATGATGATAATATTGGAATTATAAGTCCCTCATTGATTGTGTCATCTAATGAAAAATATATTACGAAAGACAATGAAAGGGTGGTGATATAACATAATATACTACCATTTCCTATTGTGGAATGAATAATACATAGAATGATAGATCAAACGTTTAATAAATTTTTATAGTTTTTTATAAAAAATCACATCAACATCTCATTCACTAAGGAATTATCCCGAATTCCAACATAAACAAATATTATATATTATATTGTCAAAATTAATAGTCTGGTGGATGAATTTGGAATAGTTCCTATAAACAAGTAGTGGTATTTAATGTTCTAGAAATAAATAAATCTCAATAAACATGATCGTAGAAGTTTTTCTATCAAATGAAATATTATCTATTTATTTTTTTTAACGTCATTTTCTACTTATGAGAAAGAGTCAATCTGATTTTTTTGATGTATTAATGAATGTATGAGTTAATAAATTTTAACCTACTTATTTCGAACTGAAACCAGAAATAGATCTGTAAACTACCCTAAGTGTCTCATAGAATATTAATTTGTGATGTTTAAGAAATTTATTTTTCCTGATTAAATCATAATAGTTGACATGAATGAGGTCACTATGATATTTTTAAATTCAGGATGACTCTTTTTATATACTATAAATGTATTGTTCAATGTTCTTCAAGGGTATTTTTTCTATATTGGGTATAAATAGGTATCATCAAATATACTAAACTATTTTAGTAATAAATCACTCATGGAATATGATAACTACATAAACGTATCTATATTGAAAATTTATTTTGATTATATTGAAAAATAAATGGGATATTCTCTTTTAATGGTTATGGTGGGCACTAAAAAACTCCTGTTCGAAAATTAAAATGATTCTCTACCATATATTTATGGCAAATGAGTTTGTCAATAAAAGTGATAAGTTGTACTATATACTCTTTAATTATAAATGATGTATCCATTTATTCCTATAGTTTATGGTTCTTCATTCAGGAATGAATGAACTCCAATCATCTCTCATGGTTGGTAATTTTGGTAGAAGGAGACATTACCCATCATTATTATCCTTTATTAAATATATTAAAAAGAATATTTTTCATGAAATGATCTTCAAATATGTTTTAAATTTATCAGAAAGAAGTATTTTGATAGTAATTGTATTATCCATCAGAGATCCGTAAACAAGGTTCGTAATGAGGATGGGTGAAACCATCTTGATAGCTGCCATAATGGATAAACTCTTTTATAAATGTAGTTTGAAAAATTTAGGTGATAATGTTTTTTATGATGGAATCCTCTATCATATTTTGGATACTCAACCTATTATTCCGTTAAAATTTTTGAAAAATAAAGGTGGTGTAACCGTCGTGTCTGGCGAGGAAAATGATATCATTCCCACATGATGATATTAGGGTTCCATGAATTCGTGGATAAATGTATATTGAATTTGAAAAAATTTAAATAACAAATTCATCATTTATTAAAATTTAAAATGTTATAGTAGATCACATGGAATTTTTTATTATTTCAAAGATAGATACCCTTGAAATAACCAGATGTGAATTTTCTCAGATGACTAAGATAATAACAACATTATGTTCAAGTATGAATCATTTTCATAACATCAAATGACTTAAATATGTGTAACGGTACAAAAAAATTCCAATGATTCATATTGGTTATTATCCATGAGAAATTGGGGTACATTATCGATGATTTTTTGGAATAATTATCTATATATGGTAAAACATTTTATAATTTCACGAGGAATATAAATTGTGATATAGGATGGTCAGAACACAAAAATATTTATTTAAGTTGTGAGAAATTTCATTTTATAGTGAATAATGATATAGTCATCATAAATCAAATTTCTATAATAGGGATATAGGTTGATCTAGTAATTTTTTATCCTTTCCAAACATCCTATAAAAGAATCAGTTCGAGAAATACAATTTTAATGGAACACACAAAATGGTAAATCTATTTCTTCAGGATTATTACCATATTTATCAACTATTATCAAATATATAAAAAAAATTCATCAATTAATTTAATGAACCACACCTTAAATAATTTCAAAATCTTAAAATATTTTATTAGATGGTCCAATTAAGATCATTACATATTGGATTGATCAATTAAACATAATTTCTGATGAAATTTACAATGAAGTGTTATATGTACCAAGAAAGAAATTTGATCATGTTTTCCAAATAATTTATCATGCCAAAATTTATTTAATTAAGAAATAATAATTAATAAAACAACTAATAATTTGATTTTTTTAGTTTTATTTTCATTTGATATATATAGTTCTTACGTGTTTTTATGGAAATCATTATGTACATTGATCATTTATTACTCTACCATCTATTAAATAATGAAGATGTTAATACATAATTTTTTGACATGTAATCATACAAAAATAATATTACATGGAAAATCAAGGTAAATTGGTTGTTATAACCTTATTACAACCATTATCCCCATATACAATTTCCCCAACTAGAGAACACAAAGTTGAGAGTTATTCAACATGACTTTTGAGATGATTTTTTGTGATATCTACGCATAGATCATGGTTTTCTAATATTTATAACTATCGTACCATGGGAGTGATATACTGTAATATCATTTACAAAAAATTTAAATGATTATAATAAAAGGTCTACCATTAATCAATTGATGATCCACTATTAGGTAGATCACATAGAGATGGAATAATCATTAATTGTATACCATAAAAACAAAAACAAGTAATTGTATAGTTTTTTCAGTCTTCCCACATAGGGGTGATCCATAGTACATACCACATAATTTCGTATGTTCTTATATTTTTAAATTTATAATCAAATATGCATAAGGATTCAGAAGTCATTATTTTACTATGTCATTGGTGTCAATGAATATAATATATTAGAAATATATTTAAATTTCCACACCATTACATACTAGATGTTGTAGTCTCAAATATATAGGCTATATATTTTATGGTACCATTGCCACAATTTTAAGGTAATGCCAATATTATCGTATCTGTGGACTATTCTTCAAGGTTGTTATTGGTTTTTCCTGCAACTCAACACAAAGTAAAAGTTCATATTTCATTTTTTAAGAAGAATTTGTTTAGTAGGTTTAAAGTTCCTCATTTTCTCATTAGTTATTGAGTAAATAATTTTTATATTGTGATTTTAAAGAATGTATTGATTATGTTATGGATATAGTAAAATTCCAGAAAAATATATCATCAAAAATCATATAGAAATTTTGAATTATCCAACCAATAGATAAATATTTTTTGGAAAAAATTCTGAACATCGTTAAATGGAATTTCAGAAAATATTTATGATGCTTTGTGGTCTCAAAAAAACATCTGTCTCTTGTGGGCATGTCGATATCATATTATTATATAAATAATATTAAAATATTATTAAAAATTTGATAAAATCAATATTTTTCAATTAAGTCACAAGAAATCAATAGTATATATATAGAATATAGGTGGATAAATTTGTTATCTAAACTAGAGGACATCAGAAGAGGATAATATGACAGAACATGGGGATTATTTGTATTAATCATAATGAATAGAAAAAATTTGAAATACAAGAGTGGCACATTTATGGGGGACTAAAAAAATGAAACATAAGAGTGACCTCCAGAAAAAAAAGACACACGCTGATGGGGAATGGATCCCAAGGGGAAATAAATAATATACGGATCGTAGATGTTAACTTGGAGAACCTTACAATAATCAAACACATTACCCTTGCATCGTGTGTGGGATGTATGAGTCCTATCGATAAAAATAATGCATCTTCTAATAATAAAAAAAATTGACCAAGGGGGATCACTCCTTCCATATAATGAGTTTCAAATAACTGAGTAGTTAGTTATTATTTCACAAAGGATTAAATGCTTTTAAGGACAATGTTGAAGCACATTATGCATCACCTTGGATTCTTCAATAAGAAAGTCACCGTGAGAAATAATGAATTATTTATTTTTAACTATGAATTTAATCTTTTTATAGGAAATATGTTGACCCACTTCTGCTGTATATAGAAACTTATCGATGATATCCACTATATTGTGGTTGAAATTGATGGAGATTATGTGGAACCTTTAAATATTAAAAAAATAAATCACTTTAAACATTCAAATAGATTATATTGTTTGGATATTTGGAATTATGTTTTTTGTCTAAAAAGGGTCACATGTATGTTTTTATCAATTAAATAAATTTATCACTGAATTGGAAGTAACATGAAATTTCAAAAAAATTCATAAAAATAAATTTTTCCCTATTTTTTGGTTTTGAGTTAATAATATTGTGATTTATTTTTTGTATGTAGTTATATTATGATAAATATTAAATGATATATTTTTTATTGAATTATTATTATTTAGAGAATTTGATATTATATGTAAGCCCAAAATAATTCTCTAATTTTCATATGGGGATTTATCATGTTCAAACAGCTCCCCACCTAATGATAAAATGATTTTATTTCTCCACATGTCCTAGATTCATATTATATATAGTAGTTGGAAAAATAAATTCCCTCTAAGATCACTCTTCCCCCTGATTGGCTCTCACACACCATCTTTATTGAACATTCCAAACCGTTCTCCATGGGATTTTTGTATCCATTTATTTTATAATTCATTATATAAATTATTTATCCCTCCAATAACACATTATTAAAATTTTAAACTACTACATCATAATAAAATCATACAGACCATTCTTTATCTGAAATGTGATGTAGGGAACAAATATTTTGTTTCACAATTTGTTTTTTATTTTTGAAATTCCCTGGCTAGCCTGTTATTTCTATATTGAATTAAAGGGTATGCATAGATGCCTAGAATTCATATATAATAAATGAGAAAATAATTTTTAGATTGATTTTGAAAATTTACTGATTATTGGATTGATATTTATGTTTTAATTAAGAATGATATTTGGAAAGCTCAAATAGAATTCCATATATATTTATTCATAAATATTGTTTTTAATAATTAATTATTTGATGGTGTAACATTAATAAATATAACACATTAAATTGATGTAATTGTATTAAAAATAGTATGTTTATCATTGAATTATTTTTTATTGAACATGTTGTTATTATGTCTTTTTAATTTCATGAACATTTGACGTGATCAATCTATTCATTATGATTTTGATATAAAAATTATATATTTTCACTAAAATAAAAGATTATAGATATCCATGTTCATCTATTTATGATGATTATCCACCATAAGAAGTAAATTATGGAAGTCCATGAGAATGGGTGACCATTAAATGTGATATCCTTCAATTTAGAGATAATGAAATTGCGGCCTTACGCACCCAAATTTGTGATAAGTTGAATGTAAATATTATTTAATTACAATAAATTAAAAATTAAAAATTCATATTTTAACAAATAATGAATTATTTATTATAATTTGAATAATATTAATTGATTCTAATTTCAATATTTTCATTATGGATTAGTGATTCATGAAGAGTGTTTCTAGGAATCCCAATAATATTTCCTTAAATATTTTAATTAATTTAAATGATTTAATATATGATAATTCAACTAGATTCATTGAAATATTTTTTATTTCATATTTAATTATTAGGACAAACATAATTGATCATGTGAGTTGGATTTGGATTCACATGTGTGAATGTGATATATTATTATTCGAAATTAAATTGGAAGATATCTTATGATCAATAATCATGTTGTTATGGAAATAATATTTCTTGATAGGTGGTATTTCATCATCCAATAAATACTAGATATGATTTATCAAGAAGAATTTATTTTGGGGGGAAATTAGAGGAATTTAGACTTGTTATCAACGGTTCACAGTTTCTACTATGCAAACCATACCTTGAACCCCATCTTCAGATACCATGAAATTATTGGATATTTGATTAATACTCAGTCTCATTTCATACAAAAGGTAATAATAACCAATTACATTCACTTAAGTATGATGATGTGATCTTTTAGCTGTATAATGTAGGAATTATATACTCACTAAATGGTTAATCAAACCATGTGGAACATCCCTTAGGATTTTATAAGAGAAACAAAAGGAGATATAACTATGTGAGTGGTTAACATAATTTTACATCCATTATAAGAGATTGATAAACTCACAAATAAAGGGATAAAATGAAAAAAACTACTGGGTATTGTTAAAACTAAAATTTACCTTATTTATGCACCAATATATATATAAACTAAAACCACACATATATCTACATAACCACCCATTTCCCTAATATGATGACCCCAAA
The DNA here is from genome assembly GCA_963277665.1 of Viscum album. Lineage (NCBI taxonomy): Eukaryota > Viridiplantae > Streptophyta > Magnoliopsida > Santalales > Viscaceae > Viscum > Viscum album. The sequence goes on along the minus strand of OY728120.1, from coordinate 2,028,786,198 downwards.
AAACTCTTATACAGTACAGGTCATCCAATTAATGAGAGTGGTGCCATTTTGGAATGGAGGAACTTTCTAAGAGAGGATCGTCTTAAACAGAGTGGAAGATGGAAAACATTAAGTGAAATCTCTAGATATTTCTATTATGTAGGTTGTTTTAAATTATTAATTACACTAATGTAATTATGTGAAATGATAAAATAAATACTTTTTTGACAACATTTATTCCATGAGTACATATTTCCCCATGTGTGATGGGAAGTGGATGTTAAATGTTTATATTTTTGGATAAATGGAGCTGTGTTGTTATGTATTCACAATTATATTATCTTCATTACAAAATCTTCATGTTTTTTTATTATATTAACTGAATCTATTATACAAGTACAAGATCGTGATGTCATTAGATATAAAAATATTTAATAAATATTATAACTATTACTATTAGGTATAGTATCCTTTAGTGTGGGTCTAATATTTTATATTACATTATTAAATTATCTATCTAAACAATAATTGAAATTCAATGAATTTAAATTACCCATACCCATCCAAATATTTTATGATACATTTGAATCCTAGTTGTGAGAAATTATTATGAGAATGAAAATAATGATAAAGGTATAATTCTCATCCACCCATTGCGGTAAACATCTCCAATGTATCATCATTAATATATTTAAAATATAATTTTTTAATTCTCTTATCTATAACATATTACCTTAAATGATTCAATTTAGTGGTGATTTAATCATAGAAGACATACAAAACCATTTAATTATTCTCTAAATAATCTAATAATTAAATAAAATTTGAAAATACCCAATAATTTTACTAGCGATTGACATCACACTTATATTAAATATATATTAGTGTGTTGGGTTGAAATTAAAATTTTCCAACTAAATATAATCAATCATCTTTTAAAACACAAGAGGAAATTGTTCTGATATCCCCTAGCATATTATTATTTTCCTAGTTACCATTATGTTGTGTTATCAAACTTTTTCCTCAAAATGATTATAAAATTGTGGAATTCCACCCATTTGTTTAGCCACTATTATGTATCAATTGGTTATTTATTACATTATTTAACAATGATCCATGGAAATTCATATTAAGGAATCCATTTATTAATACCCAATATTTTCTCCCCTAGGGATATATACATATGATTATAATCAACCCTTTACCCAATAAGGATGTTGTAAATGTTAGACACACCAAATGTGTTGCTTAATAATAATCCCCTACTCACCTTCATGTGCCCGTAAGAATTATGAAATCACTAAAATACAAAAATATTCCCTATGAGATCATATCTAATGTTTTATTGCAATATAGTCACAATTAATATAGCTATTCATAATCCCTATAATATCAACTAAAAATATTCATCTATACATAAGTCTTTTAACATCATCTATAATGCACATTTCACATATTTTTCAAAGATGTATGGATATAAATAGCATTGATCATCCCATTTTAATATTATACTAAATTTAATAGTAAATACAAAACACATGTCCGTAATCCATGTAAACCAAAAAATGTTGGAATTGATTCCAATTATTTAGGATATAATGTTTTTCAATTTTTTGTTTAATCCCAAATATCCATGTCATAGATGCATTACAAATTTGTAATGGATTTATGGATAATTATAACATATACTGAATGTAAAAATTATGGAGAACCTGTGAAAAAAATCATATGGTAATATAAATTGAGACACTATGATACCTAAAGTTTTTATCATTAATAATTTATTTTAAATAAATGACCTACACAGTGGTAAAGAGATCTACTATATATATGGGAAATGATTCATAAATATATGTTAAATATAAAAGGGACTCCTAGTGTTTGGTATAATACCATACTAATTGGTGAATTTTTTCTAAAATTGAAATATATAATCAAATTTATATTCCCAAAATAATAATATTAAAATACCTAGTGGACACCTAAGTTTGGAAATATAGTCTTTAAAAACCTAAAACATAGTGAACTAGGGAGTAGATGTATTTCATTAATGGAAATGAATTCTAATAATGTGAATTGATATATATATATATATATATATATGATAAGGATATGGAAATGCATGATCTTATATTAAACAACTCATAGTATAGATTCATATATATTTGGAATCATCAAGTGATTCACAATAATTATGAAATCAGAATCTTATCTATTCAATTTTTTTGGTTATTATATTTTCTCAACAAAGAAACTTATATACATGATTTTGATTTTAATTTAATTTTTCTTCAATATTAGTTGATTTTAAATATTATTCGATTGATGTGACTGTGATCATATTATTTTTAGATGATTATTTTCCTATGATACATTTGTTTGAAAATTTTCCCATTTTCATTATTAAAATAAAATTTCGTACACATATCAAGGTGTTGGAATTTGACAATAATTTTTTTTCATAAAAATATCTAGTATTATATTTATTTTTTAGAATATTTATTTCCTTATTTATGTATTATTGGTATATTATTCTGTGATTTTTTATTATTTTCACAATATCTAGAAATTCTAATATTAATCAAATATTTTTTAATCAATGTTATTATTTCATGAAATTTTTCAAATTATTATTTTTCTTGAAAATAAGTCCATAATCATATTTAATATGAGATATATCATCAATGAAAAAATATGAAATAAATGACACTGAGAAATTTTATTTTTAGAGTTAATTTTTAGACATTATAATAAAAATGGAAATTATTATTTTCATAAATGCACATGAAATTTATATTCAATATTATTAGTAGAGGATAAATGAAAATAGATGTTTTAATAATATAATGGATGTTTTTATATAGGCCATCAATAGAGCTCATAGTTTAACATTTTATACTAATGTGTATAATAACCAATTAGATTTCAATAATATTCCCACTATAATTAAAATATTAATAAAAATTTAAGCATTATATGTACAAAACTCACATTAATGTAGGATCATGAAATATAATGACATTATACATGTTAATTACACCTATAACTGTAGAATATAACATGTTAATAATTCATTATTAGATAATTAATGATATTTTTAATATATGATCCATGTTACATGATTAATATTTAATAATAAATATGATTTCATTGATCCATCATATAAAACTGAAAAGTTTATAATTATGTATATGATAGAAAACATAAGTCAATATAAATTTTACGTCATGATTAATTAATGAAAGAACTGATTCATGATATATTATAAAATAAACTCAGATATGGTGATTTTTTTTATTGTTCCATGATATTTCGTTGAGAAAAAGATTATTTTTATTGAAATTGAAATAATGTTAAAAATAAATGTAAATAATAAAAAGAAGGAAAAATATAATTTTTTCATATTACATAGGGATGGTAATTTAAAGGGAAATTTTCTCAGTGAAAAAAAACGCAATCATTAAAAATCACCTAGAAATAAATCATTTAATAATTAAAAAATATATAAATATGATAAAATAATCTATTTATTTGATTTAATCATAAGAAATTAGTTCGTTAGTGACCCAATTTTTCTATTACAATGATTCCTATTAAATAATTGGTTATTAAAATATTAAATATGAATATATGAATTGTAATTTAAGGATTTAACTTGAATTGTAAAATCATGATGAAATGCAATGATAAATTATAAAATTATCTAATATCAATTATTATGATGAATTTCTTAAATTTTTCACTTGTATAAATAGTGAACAAATAAAATTATAATTTATTCGTAATATGACATTTACATTATTTAATATTAATATAAAATAAAATTTATTCATGTATCACTTTTTCATAATGAAGTGATAATTTTTAAATAGATTAAATAACATCATAGATAAAACATTATTATTGAAACATTCTATTGAAAATAAAAATTATGTAAACTAAATCATATTTTATAAAAATATATAGAACATATCATCGATAGAGAGTTTATTAAGTTATAAAATATTTTTAAAAATATATAACATAATAAATATTACCTTTATATGAATACTATATTTTTGAGTTAAATTAAATATTTTTAGATTTACAATATCAAATGATTATTTATGCAATATTAACACTTATATATTTTAGATCCAGGTTATGTACCCTCTAATGGATTTCAGAGTAACATAATCTCCATTATTAATAATCACTCTATACTGATAATAATTCACAAAAGATAATGAAATTCTATAACATATAACTAATTTTGTTAAATTAGAAAAATAATTTTTCAAAATACAATTGTATAATTTTTAAAACTATATAAAATAAATAATTAGATGATATATTTTTTCAAATGATATAATAAGATGTGTTTTGGAATAATTTAAATACATAAACAAATAAATAAAATTAAATAAAAATAATATTTATAGAAAATATATTTAAATTGCATGATTTATATTGTCTTACAACTTGTAAACAGATAAAATTAGTAAGAGGGTATAAACTATATTATCACCTATCTAATAGTTTCACATAATCATTTATAAAATTAATTGTTAATGAAAAATATACTTAAAATTATCCAAATATTCCGGAAAAAATATTTTGGAATAATATAATTTGTAAATGATATTAAATTTTATGTCATTACTGTGAGTGGAACTATAGATATCCATGATTATGAGCCATCATATTCATAAAATAAGGCATCTTCAACTATTGTAGTCAAAACAAAAATAAATATTTTTTTATTATATTTTATACAAGGATATATATATATATATATTTTACTGTAAGTTTTCAATATACAATAATTTTACAAAGATAAATAATCATTCTAAGCTTTGGATACAAATATTTATTTGTAAGATAATGAACTTAATGAATATATAGAGGAAATATAGTTGATGGTCACTAAGATATTTCTAAAACCCAAAATTTTTTAAATGAAATAATAATTAAAAAATGTATATGGATATTAGTAATGAATTACTGTAATGATAAAAATATTGTATTATGTGGGTTTTAATTATTATTTAAGAGTCTTATAAATTATTTGAAATAAAGTGTAAATCCATAGAAGATGAAAAATATTATTTACTAAATGCGTGGCTGACTTTTAGAAATATTATTAATTATTAAAAATAACTCAATAAATTTTTAATTTCCATTAAATAAATTAATTTTTTTATTTTAAAAAAATTATTTTAATACATCATTCTTTCTCATAAATTTACAATAACAATTTGGTGAGATATAAATAATATGTAGGTATTTAACAAATAATAACAATAAGAATATAATAAATATTGTAAAATATCCATATCAATGGGGAATAAATGTATCATTAACAATAAGGCATGATATTGCACTGTATTCATAACATGGGAAATGTTGAAAAAACATAAATCACTGAATCATAAACATATATCAAGTATAAAACGCCAAGACTTCCAGGTGAAAAAGATACCAAAAAGGAATCAGGTTCAATCACAATCCCATTGTGACATATCATGATACTAAAAATTACCCATTGCATTATAGAGTTATCTTGGTGCACCCAACATAATCATTTCATTATCATGATTTTGTGTTCCATTTATATCATACAACATGGAATTATTCGTCATCATATCATATTCCATTATGAAGGTTTTATGAATATATATATATATATAAATATTTGTCCAAAAAGATTCTTTCAGAAATTTGAAAACCCATTACATGAATTGGGTGTGTTATTCACTAAAAAATTGCATTGGCATGGAAAAATTGTAGGGGAATTTTGGCAACATAAAGTTGTTAGTTAATTATTCATAAAATTGGTTAATGGGAATGAAAGTGGACTTAAATTACATATATATAAATTGGGATACAATGGGGACATTTAAATACATATCCCCACCATATAAATTAAAATTAAAAGGGACACGGTAACGAAGAAACATGAATAATGAAAAGAATAAATATTATATTTGAGCATAGTAACATGCATTCCTAAAGTATCCTGGGAGGAATAATGAAAGGTAATTTGGATACAATAATTTAAATATTAAATTTATAGTAATGGGAATATTAAGAACATACTCCAATATAGGAAAATGGAATTTATGATACATAACATAAAAAAACTTCTTGATTGTATGTGAGAATAGAGAAACCCCTCACGAAATTTACTCATAGTAAAAACATTTATAAGGGATTATATGGGTTATTATAAATGGAATCTTATTAAAATAAAATTAATTTTTTCAATTTAAATATAATAAATCAGTGACTACAGAAAAATTAAAAATATAAATAGTAATTTCAAATAAGTTTCATAATTTGAAAGAAATAGAGGAATATTGGGATCTAATACTTGATTGTGTGACTCAAAAATGATTGAGATGTAATTATTGAGATCTGGGGGGAACATTAAGAAGACTTTAACAATTGTAGCTAATATAATTGAAGTTATTATTATATATATTGTGATGATTAATGGGATATTGGGTTGTATTATAATAGAAATTATGTTGATTTTATTATTATTATTAATTTGGACTCTACATAATAAAATGACCAAAACCACAAATCATCCGATGTTTTATTCCAAATAGGATTGGTTTACATTATTTTATAATTGAAATTACTGAAAAAATTAACATATTTCTATTTCATATGTTCTGGATTGTCATACTCCCAGATATAAAATTTTAGAACTGTAAAATGTTTTACACATGTTGGAGGATTCATAATATAATTGTAAAATGAATAAATACACTCAAAATAACATTAATTTGAATTAAAAAATATATTTTATGTTTTATCAAATTAATATAATTTATAACAAAACTTTTTGATCATTTTTATTTCATAAAAAACAAATTATATTTATATGATATTATATTTTAAACAGAAAAATCAAATGCATCATTAAATTATGAAAATTTTACCATTTTATAATTTCATCATTCTGATTACAAAAATAATATTCATATTATCTCAATAATTTTTATAAATATGTTAATTTCCTATTTTAATATAATATCATATTTTTATTGAATTCCAAATTTTTATTGATATAATATCAGATTTCAAATGGTTAGTATAAAGAAATATTAAATTATATTGTTCGAAAAAAAATTCAAAAAATATGATGCTAAAAACATTTGCTGTTACATTCTACCAAATAAAAATTAATTTATCCCTTAAAATTTGCCTTTCTGATAAAAAAATGATGTTAAGTTGGAATTACCATATTCTTATGTTCCGAAATTCTTTCATATAACTAGTAATTTCAACAAATCCCTTTGAATTGGTGAGTGGACTTGTTTCAAATAATAATAAACATATGATATATTATTAAATTTAGTTTTCTTTATAATAATGATCCTCCTCCATTTGAATGAAATATGATTTCGGTAAAATTGATGAGTAAGGGATGTACGTTCTAATGAGATATCATGGAACATATCATGGATTTGAGAGATATTTGGTGGATGTAAATGTGAAGGTATATTCTCCTGTTATGATCAATAATTTCAAAGGGACAATAATGCATATGGATTATTTTCCATCTCTTCAAAAATATCAAAAAATTCATCTAACGATAGATTCATAGAAACACCCTTTCAACAACATCAAATTCAAGATTAGGGTGGTGGTAGTTATCATAATTTTTCTACTAACATAGATTTTCCATGATATACATCTTATGGTTTCTAACCATATCATCCATTTCATTATTGATCTATTCTCCCAATATCTTTTTTTCCAACATCATCCCAACACATTGGATCTCTATATATCATCCCATATAAATAATCATAAGGATCAATGTAAATGCTTCAGTAAAATCTATTTGTTTGAGATAACACAACAAGAGGGAGGTGTTTAACACAAAAAATATTTAAATCTATTGAAAAATGAATCTACATATCATGTAAGTTTTAAAATATGCTCACATATTTCCCGTAACATGAGGTCGATAATAAGACAGGAATATCAATTATGTATCAGGTGATTCGTCCTGCTCGTGCCTGGTCATGGTGGATAAAACCAGGTGCATCGCGGTTAAATTGGTTCCTTTAATCAATGTATGGACCAATATTCCTACATTGAGATTTTTCATGGAAGTTAATTATGTTGTTCGCACCTTAGAGGATGTTAACAGGCGAGGCAGATGGGTGAAATGGAATCCTCCGAGCAGTGGGTTGAAGCTGACCATGGACGGGTCATGTGTGTCTGGTTTTATGAGGGGTGGGGGAGTGGTTCATGATCCCAAAGGGGAATTGATTCCGGCCTTTAGTGATGGATTTGGAGCGGGAGATTCCCTCATGGCGGAAGTTTCCGCGATGCTGAAAGGTATTGAGCTTTGCCAATCGCACTACATTAAGTTAGAATCGATCGAGACCGATTTGGCTATCCTCCATGGTTCACTGCAGGGGAAGTTCCAAATCTCTTGGACCATTGTCTATATAACTCGTAAGTGCAAACGTTTATTGGATCCATAGGTGATTTTTAGTCACACATGGCGTGAGGGGAACATGGTGGCTGACTTCCTCGCCTTAGGAATTACTAATGGTGATCTTAATTTTTTGGTTTTCCAGGATGGGGTCTCTTCCACATGCATGTGGTAACTTTGTTAGGGCAGATGCATTGAGTCTCCAATATTTTAGACCACCTTAGGTTTGTTCTGTGTAGGGATTTTCCCATCTTGAATTAATAATAAAAAGTTAATGTTTGATGGATGGATCAGGTGATTCATTAATATTTATCTATAACATAGAGTTAAACCCCAGATACCTATCAGATACAATGTAATGTGGTACACCATAAAATCATAACATGTCCATAATTTATATCATAGAAAGATGATTCAGATAGAATTCATCTCTGATAGAAATGAAATGTGATGACATAGTAAGTTGATTGAATACCACAAATATATAATTTAGACGTTTATAGTTTTTGGGGGGTCCAATAAGTAAATACATAGTGATGTTGTCTCATTTCCATTATAGTATTGTTAATGAGTGCAACATCACATTAGACTTTTTTTATTCAACCATATCCTTCTATCATGACAACAACCGAGATATAAACACCAGTATATAACTATTTATTCCATAACATAATAAGTATTTATTCATGTATCTATACATTTCATACTTCTAAGATTTATAGAGAATGATTATTGAACTGTCTCTGACCTCCCCAGTCCATTATGTTGTGATAATGCGGTGTTAGAGGTGTTCTGGGAGGTTAAGGTGACTTGGGGTGTGTTTGGGTGGACTTTTAAGGGAATCTAAGGGGCTATAGATTTCGCACGGGAGGCACATGGTTTGTCTAAACAGTGTGACCAAACCGTGCGAAGTTGGTGTTTGATCCAGTGGATAACACACAGTTAGTGCACAGTTTTTCTAATGATGTGGCCAAACCGTGCGAGGAGTGTCTGACGAGGCAGTGGTGACCACACGGTTAGTGCATGGTTTGTCTAACCCTGTGAGAAAACGGTGATAGTACTTACAACTGGATCCTAAAATTTTGGATCTCAACCATATTTCCTCTAACTTGCTAATTTAAGCCCCAAAGTAGCCATAACTCGGATTACCCTTCCTTGAAGGTAGGAGAACCTCCCCCAAGCATTCTGGAGGAGATCCAGTGGCTTCTCATGGTGAATCAAAACCAGTTTCTTGAGGTATGTGATCGTTCTTGTTTGGTTTCATAGATCAACTTAGATATGCTCTTCCTCTTATCTCTGTTTTTTAGAACTACTCCCGTTATGTGTAGATCTATGTGTGTGGATGTGAAATATGATGATATTTGGTCTTGATATTGCTAGGAGGAGAGATCTATGTTGGGGTTTTGGAGAATCAACCAGTGTTTCTGGAGCATTTCTCAACCATTGAGGTTTTCGTCAAAAACCATCAAGGTGTGGGATTCGTTGCTTCTCCTTCCTTTACATGAAACTGTGTTTTTATCATGTTTAATCCTAATGGATGATTATAGAATTGGAATAATAATTCCTTTTAAGTGGATAAATAAATTGAATCAATCACATGTTATTGCCTTTTCTTTTTCTAGGAGATGTGATATCTATGCTTGCTTTCCTTAGTTGTTGTCCTTGATGGAAATTGGTAATGAATGTAATCCAGGACCAATTGATATTTTATTGTTCAAAGATAAGGAGGCATGAGAACAAATCTGGATCTTTTGATAATATAATGTTAATAAAATTGGTATAGTAAGCATGTATAATTATTTGTGATAGCTTTCTGGTTAGGTACCTGATTTTGGAACCAATGGATTATAAATATGTTAATCCAAGATGGTTTAAGGATTTGATTGTTTGATAATTCCTTGAAGGGTTTTGAGTTACCCTCATGATTGTTAAAGTTCCAAGAGCCCAATTGACGTGGTTCTTGATTTCCTTGTGCTTGTGTTGTGAGGTGAACCTGGATGGTTGTTGTGATATGTGGGGGCATAGAGGCCTTTTGGTTGTGGCAGCAGATGATGCCTAGTGTGTCGAGATTCATTGGTTTTGGATGTGGGTGTTGGGGAGGTCACGGGGGATGATGGAGTGTGTTGTATGTGATTGTTGGATGCTTTCTAATTCTTTTGGATGATTTCCTGCTTTACTTTTCCCCACTTCTCGAGGTAGCTAGTCTTGCTTACCCTTCATTCAAACGAGTCAAGGACGTGCGGGGAATGCCACATGCTTTCCATGTTTAGATTCTCCATGGAGTATGGGTCTTTTCTCTCGCTATAGGTGACAATGACTCGATGGGTAGTACATCTACTCAACATGTTCAGACCCTTGTGTTAGTATCATAGAATTCTTTTCTAGAATGCATAGGAATCTAGTTATGTGTTCTATAAAGAATGTTTGAATATATGTTGTTAACCCATGGGATGTAGTTATTGGAACATAATGATGATGTTGTAATCTGTTGAAGGAACAATTTATTTTGGGTGTGATGCTAATGAAATTTAATGTGGATTAGTTCATGGTTAATTAATGTTTAAAGAATAAATTAACTTATAGAGGAATTTAAAAAAATGGAATGAAGTAATATAATAAGGATCATTAACAGGTTTTATGCTTATAGGATACCTTGTCTTATAAGTGGCAGCCCAGAGTCTGAGAGATGTTATCTACAATTCTGTCTAAGACTAGGTTATGCCCATATTGTGTTTGTGAGTTATAATATGTTATGTACTTTTTGTGTTTCAATAAGCTACTACACCCCGGTCAGTAAGGCCAACTGACACCCTAGGGATTCTAATCCCTAGGGGGGTGTGTTTTACCCAACATTCCGGTGGGAGGATGAATGGATGACTACCCCCTTTGGCCCCGCTCTCTTCTCATGGTAGATACTTGTGCCATTAGGCTCAACGGTTAGTTTTCCCCATATATGGGAGTAGCGGGCTCTAGTGAATTGTTGTTATTCACACACATATATTATTGATATAGTATCCTATGGACTACTATAGGTTTAACGTGAATAGGCTGTGATGGCTTGAGGATCCTTACGCGTTGTATGAGCTGTAATGGCTTGAGGTATAATACCCGACGTATGATACACGTTATGCGAGCAGTGGTGGCTCCCAGAAACTACCTAGTTACTTTTGGTTGTCAGGATTGTGTGGTGCTTCACCCAGGTGTCCTCGTGAAATCATTTGTCATGCACGAGGTGCAGATTGTGGTGCTTTGCCCAGGTGTCTACGGGCAAGCCTTTTTGGGGAGAGATTCTTAGGACGTGAGACATAGGGGAAAATCAGAAAACTAGTGGGGAATTAGTAGTGGTGTAACCTTGATATTATTTATTATATTCTATATTCTTGTACGGGTTACATGGTGAGAGTAGCCATGGTGAGGTTGGGAACATAGTATACCAGTTTAGGTGACGAGTTAGTTTCACTTGTTATTCACTATGCTTTATCATGGGATTTTTACCATTTTATGAGAGGATTCAGGGAGGATCCTACTGAGTATACTGTAATAATCACCCTAAATATATAAAAAATGTTTTTCAGGTCACTTGGATTAGGTTGGAGATCAGGTTGGTTACTACTAGCTTGTAGTTGGAGGAGCAGTTCGTTCTTGTTGTTGCTGCTGCTTTTATATTCATTAGGGTACTTGATGTTTTTCCTCTTTTAGTTGTATTACTTTTTCATGACATTCCATTTGGGCACTTGGGTTTCTTTTATATTTCCAGTTCTGAGATGGAGTTTATTGGTGTCTATCATATCTCTCTCTTCCGCAAGTGTTCTCTTAGAGGGTAATGCCTCACATTTGTGTGTTACTATACACTCGGTGCTGATCACCATCCCAGGGCCTACTGGAGGCGGGACTCTGGGGTCATTATCTCCTTTCTCAAATATTCGTCCCAGGAGGGGTACACTGTGTAGGGAGAGGGTCGTGACCGAGTGGTATGAGAGGTGTGGTTGAGGGATAGGATGGATTTTGGAGTTAGGAACATGTGAGGTTCCATGGGTTGGTAAGGAAATAGTTTCATTCATGTTTTTCAAGTGAGGTAAACACTAGAGACCGGTTGTGACATAGGATTTTAGGGCCCCCAATGATATTATGTATGAACCATTATGTATACAATGGCTACAAATCAAGGAGATACTAGTTAAAGGGTAGAGACCTAGGAAAGGATCATGCATCATTCTTCTTTTGTTCCCATGTCTGAATGGGTAGACCTTGGGATATGTTAACCTAAAATGAATAAAATAATACTATTAATTAATTAATGTTGTTTATTCCATATTCTAGGTTTAGGATATCTAATGGTTAGTTATTATATTGTTATGGCTCCTGGTTGACGTCCTAGTCTGGTTTGCGCAGAAAATGTCCAGCCGGCTGTTCCAGCAGATCGTCGCAGGGTAGAGGATGACGATGACAAAACATGAAGGAAGACACTCTGAGAGTTTCAGCACCAGAGTCTGCATAAGTACTAGGGCTCCGTTTTAGATGCATTTATAGAATACAGGTTGGAGGAGGTGAACATAGGCTTCAGTTAGATCCATGCTCGGAGGGAGCACTGGGTGTTCTTAGTTGTGATGATGCTACATGGACCAGTAAGGAAGTGGTGGTTCTTGTTCCTTGGGGATCGTGGGGAGTTACTGATCTCATGGGAGGTTTTCTGATACATGTTTATAGTTGAATTACTTTATTCGACTACGAAGTTGAATAGTCACCAGGATCTTCTTACCCTTCCAATGGGGGAGCTCTACTGATCGAGTGTTTGGAATCCATTTCATGAATCTTTTACGATATTCTTCGGACCTGCTACCAGATGAGGAGGCCAGGGCGAGGATTTTCTAGGATTCATTGCATCCATAGATCCAGCGCCATGTCACCCCATTTATGCTAAGGACATATCTTTAGGTGCTAGTGAGGGAAGAGGTAATTTAGAGTACTTTTTCCAGGACCGGATCATCATGAGAGGGGAATCGTCATGATTCCTTACGAAGCAGAGCTATGGTCTGGGGTTCCCGGTTTTTAGGACAGAAGAGTTTCCGTTCAGCCGGGGGTAGGCCACAGTTCTTCACATATCATATCTCCAGAGGAAGAAACTCTCAAGACTATTATACGTGATTAGGAGATTTTTTTTATTATGGTGGTCGTGGTCATCGGTAGCGGGAGTGCCCGACCATTCAGAGTGGTCATCGTGCACTGGGCGCTATGCTCTAGGTTCTTCCATTGAGATAGCTCCAGGTGAGGGAGCAGCAGCCAGTTGAACTAGCATTAGATCAGCACAAGGTAGATAGGGCAGGCAGAGGAGAGCCCCTTGACGCTCCCCGTCCTCAGAAAGTAGAGCATGGTTGTGGTGGTGGTTTTCATCAGTGTCAGAGAGGCCGTGAAGGAGGTCGTGGTCAACTTCATGCTATAGCGTTTCCAGCACCAGATGATCCACATGTCATTCGAGGTACCCTTTGCTTGTTATCTACCTTACTGTATGCCTTGTGTGATTTAGGAGAGACCCTCTCCTTCATATCACCTAATAGTTTCTATGCTTTGGGACATGAGGTAGAGAGGATTTCTCTGCCCTTTTCATTGTCTATGCCAGTTGGAGGTCGAGCTGACTTGTTTGAAGTATTTATAGACTGTGTGCTAGTGTTGGGGTAACACCGCTCTTCAAGAGATTTCCTATGTTTATGAATACAAACATATGATGTCATCCTCGCATTGATTCGTTGAATTAGGAGCAGGCTATCATAGATTTTTTCAGGAAGAAGGTCATTTTCATTCGTGCGGATGGAGAACAACTGGTGATTGATGGTGAGCGAGATCATTGGATGGGTCATAGTTGTGTCCCAACCTTGTTGTCTGTGATGGTTGAGATAATGGTGAGATCATCAGAGGTTATGCAGTTGGTGTTTCATAGGTTCGTAGTGGAGTACCTCATGTCTTTCCAGAAGAGGTTGTAGCATTACCCCCTCAATGACAGATTGTGTTTGGGATCGAGCTACATCCATGAGCGTCTCCTATCTCTATGTCTCCATATTAGATGGACCCTTCTAAGTTTCAAGAGATACATATATAGCTTTATGATCTATTACAGTGAGGTTTTGTTTGGCCAAGTGTGTTACCATGGGGTGCACCGGTTTTGTTCATGAAGAAGGCCGACAACAGTTTGTTGTTGTTTTTCTATTATCGTTGCTTAAATAAAGTAACAATAATGAATCGCTATCCTCTTCCACATATTGATTACTTATTCTATCAACTAAAGGGATCAAGTTTGTTCTCAATGATCGACTTGCTGTTAGGATATCATCAGATGCATGTTAAGGATGAGGACATTCTGATTACTGCTTTCCTTTGTCGTCGTGGGCATTATGAGTTTTTTGTAATGTCGTTTGGCATGACGAATGCTTCAGCATTGTTCATGGGATTAATTAATTTGGTGTTCCGTGAGTTCATGGACAAGTTCATGGTAGTTTTCATCGACTACATCCTTGTTTACTCCAAATCTGAATAAGAGCATGCCGAGAATCTACAAGACATTTTGGGAGTTCTTCGTCGACAATTGATATTTAGGAATTTGTTGAAGTGTGATTTTTGGACTCGTGAAGTCCGTTTCATGGGTCATGTTGTGTCCCAGCTGGTAGTGGTTGTGGATCCATCGATGATAGAAGTAGTAATGACTTGGGCGTCCCCCAAGACAGTTTTAGAGGTGAGAAGTTTCATTTGCCTCACATGCTATAATTGTAGGTTCAAAGACAATTTCTCATTAGCTGCAACACCTCTGAAATATTTGACAAGCAATGACCAGCCACTCATATGGACTGATTAGTGTCAAGTTGCTTTTAAGTATCTAATAGAGAAGTTAGTATGTGATCTATTCCTTTGTATTCCATCTGAGGGAGTATAGTTTGATGTTTTCTGTGATGCATCTCATCTGGGGTTAGGTTGTGTTATAATGCAGTAGTGGTCAGTTGTTTCTTATGGGTCATGGCAGTTACGTCCCCATGAACGCAACTATGCCACCCATGATCTTGAGTGGGAATCCATGGAGTATGATGATAAGTTGTGGAGACATTACCTAATCAGTGAGCGCTATTTGGTTTTCACTAATAATAAGCGTTTGATGAATGTTTTCTCCAAGCATGACTTGAAGTTACGACAACTTCAGTAGACAGTTTTTTAACATGAACACAACTTTGAAATATCATATTCTATGGAAAAGGGATTGTTGTGGATGATGCGCTGAGCCAAAAGTCACGTAGTGAGGATGTCCATGAATCTAGTGATTCCTCGAGAGTAATAGAAGAACTGTTAGCATTACATCTTGACATGGGAGAAATTGGGGGGTAGAGGCTATCTTTTTCAAATGATGGTACAATCATCCCTGGTTTAGATGGTAGAAGATTCCCAATTGGGGGATCTAGAGGTGGAAGTCTAGAGAGACCGAGTTGTTTGTGGTGAGGCCACTGATGGTTGGTCGGAGGACGAACAATACCATGTGTAGTATCGTGGAAGGATTTTTGTTCCCTTTGACGGTGCACAATATTGTTCTACTAGAGTTCCAATGTTCATCCTTAGCAGTAAATCCTGGAATGAGAATTATGTACCGATCCTTGAGGAGTTGGTTTTGGTGGCCGGGGTTGAAGCATGCAGTTTCTGATTTTGTGTCTTGATGATTAGTCTTCCAGAAGGAGAATGATGAACACTGTGTTCCAGGTGGTCTTTTTCAGACATTTTATATTCCTCAGTGGAAGTCGGAGGACATCTTAATGGAATTCATTACTAGTTTACCTCATGCTCCAGGAGGACATGAATCTATTTGGGTGGTAGGGTATCAGTTAACAAAATTGTCACACTTTATAGAAATAATGGAGTCAAGCTCAGTGGAAGTTTCATCGAGGTAGTATCCAGAGGATTGGTGAGACTTCATGGAGTACCTAGGATGATCATTTCTGATCTAGATCCTCATTGTACCTCAAATATCTGGAGAGGTCTCCAACATGATTTATGTTCTCAAAAATACCTAAGCACTGCTTTTCATCCTCAAACGGATGGACAGACAGAGCGAACCATCCAATCTCTTGATGACATGTTATGCTATTGTGTTCTAGATTTTTGATGCTCATTGACAAGGCACTTACACTTGGTGGAGTTCTCTTACAAAAATTGTTTTCACTCCACCATTAGCATGGCGTTATTGAATCCATGTATTGCAGGACTTTCCATTCTTCATTGTGCTGGACTAGGGTAGGAGAGTCATCAATTATTGGACTGGAACTAGTGTAGAATACAACAGAGATGGTTCATGCGATTCATGAAAGATGAATACAGCTCAGGATCGTCAGAAAGAGTATGCCGATCAATGAAAGAGACCCTTGGAGTTTAATGTTGCTGATAATATGTTTCTGAAGGTGACTCCCCATCATGGGCAGTGATGGTTTGGACGTGGAAGTAAGCTTTCACCCCGATTTGTTGGCCCTTTCGAGGTGTTAACTCATGTTGGAGCTGCGGCATATCGAGTAGGACTTCCTCCTAAGAGGATTCAGATACATAATGTTTTCCATGTATCACAACTCTGTCGTTATATTTCCGATGGTTCTCACATCATCAATTGGGAATAGATCAATGTTTCTAATGATGCAACCATTGAGGAGTGACCTGTGGAGATCCAAGACAATAAGGAGAAGGTGTTGTGTGGGCGTGCTAATCTTTTAGTTCATGTCTTGTGGCGACATGGTTGCTTGGAGGAGAGTACGTGGGAACGTGCATCACAGATTTTTTCTCAATACCTAGTGTTTTTTTGATGTTTAACTCTTTTCATGTATCGTTATAGCTAATGTGGTTATGAAACATTCATGTTTATAAGAAGGATCCCTTTATTGCTTTTGTGGCTTGCTCCCTTTTTAGAGGTATCTTGAATGGTGGTTGTTCAGACCCTGTTTCGTTTTCACTATAGATTGGTTTTGGATTCTTGATGATGAAAATGTTTTGAGTGTTATCTGATGTAATGTCCTGGACCTCTTCAGTCCATTAAAATTTTAAAATAAGGTGTTAGAGGTGTTCTGGGAGAATAAGGTTACTTGGGGTGCATTTGGGTGGACTATTAAGGGAAACTAAAGGGCTATAGATTTCGCACAGGTGGTGCATAGTTTGTCTAAACTGTGGGACCAAACCGAGCGAGGTTTGTATTAGAGGCAGTGTCGAACACATTGTTAGTGCACAGTTTGTCTAACCGTGCGGCCTAACCATGAATGGAGGGTTTGATGATGCAGTAGCGACCACACGGTTTTCACACATTTTGTCTAATCATGCGAGAAAATTGTGCATGCACATAAATCTAGATCATATAATTGTGGATCTCAATTATTTTGCCTCTAACATGATTGTTTAGTCCCCTAAGAGGCCATAACACAGGATTACCCTTCCTCAAAGGTAGGAGAACCTCTCCCAAACATTTTGGAGGTGATCCTAAGGCTTCTCTTGGTGAATCGAAGCAAGTATATTATGGTATATGATCGTTCTTGTTTGGTTTCTTAGATCTACATAGATCTACTCCTCTTCTCTCAGTTTATTAGATCTACGCCTGTTATGGGTAGATCTAACTGTGTGAATGTCAAATATGATAATTTTTTATCATGATCTTTCTAGTAGGAGAGTTCTAAGGCATTGTTTTGGATAATAGACCTGGGTTTCTTGAGCATTCCTCCATCGTTGGGGTTTTTGTCAAAATCCATTGAGGTAGGGGATTCATTGCATATATTCCCTTTACGTGCAACTATATTGTTATCATGTTTAATCCCACTAGATGGAAATATAATTGATATAATATATAATTTTAACTGGATAAATAAATTTTATCGATCTTATGTTATTGCCTCTAGTTTTTCTAGATGGTGTGATTTCTATTCTCTCTTTTCTTACATATTGTATTTCATGGAAATTTGTAAAGAACATAAGCCAGGACTAATTGATATTTGTTTGGACCAAGATATAGAGATATGAAAACGAATATGGTTCTTGTGATAATTTGATGATAATCAAATTGGCATCGTAAGTATGTTTAATCACTTTTGATAGCTTACTGGTAAGGTTCCTAATTTTGGAACCAACAGTTTATAAATATGTTAATTCAAGATGGTGTAATGATTTGATTATTTGATATTTCCCTAAAGGGTTCGAGTTACCCACTTGATTGTTAAAGGGATAAGATCCCAATTGATGTGATGATTTCATTCCTTATGCTTATGTTGTGATGTGATCCGGGATGGTTTTTGTGATATATTGGGGAATAGAGGCCTTTTGGTTATGGCATGAGATGAATTCTAGAGTGGCGAGATGCATCATTTTATGCGTGTGGGTGTCAGGGAGGACACTAGGGATGATGGAATGGGTTGATTGTGATTGTTGGATGCTTGATGTATCTTTTGGTTGATTTTCTGATTTACATTTCCCCACTGCTCAAGGAAGCTGGTCTTGGTTACCCTTCTTCTAAAAGAGGCGAATACGCGCGGGGTATTCCACATTCTTTCCGTGTGTAGCTTCTCTGGGTAGGATGGGTCTATGCTCTTGCTATAGGCAGAGAAGACTTGACGGGTAGTACATCTACTCACCGTGTTAATCCCCTTGTGTTAGTTTCATATAATTATTTTCTATAATTTATTAGAATATGGGAAAGTGTTATGTATTGAGTGATTGAATAAATGGTGTTAGCCCATGTGATGTAGTTTTAGGATTATAATGATGAGGTTGTAATCTTTTGAAGGAGTAGGTGACTTTAGGTGTGATGATAATGAAATTTAATGTGGATCTGTTCATGGTTAATTAATGTTTAATGAATTAATAAATGTATAGTGGAATAGAAAAAAATGGAATGAAGTAATCTAATAAATCTCTTTAAATGGTTGTATTCTTAGAGGATACCATGTCTTAGAAGTGGCTGCCTGGAGTCTGAGAGAATTTAGCTGCAATTGTGTCTAAGACTAGGTTATGCACATAGTGTGGTTGTGAGTTATAATATATTCAGTACTTTTTGTGTTTCTATACGCTACTCCACCCTGTCAGAAAGGGAAACTGACACTCTAGGGATTCTAAGCCCTGGGGGGTGTTTTCCACAATATTCCTGTTGGAGGATGAGTGGCTGACTACCCCCTTTGTCCACACTATGTTCCATTGGTAGATACTTGTGCCATTTGGCACATTAGTTAGTTTTCCCATATATGTGTGTAGAGGTCTCTAATGTCTTGTTCTTATTCACACACATATATTTTGGATATAGTATCATATGGACTACAATAGGTGTAACATGTGTTGGGTGTGATGGCATGAGGATCCTTACTCTGTGTATGGGATGTAATGGCTTGAGGTATAATACCTATCGTTTGATACATGTTATGCGAGCTGTGGTGGCTCCCAGAATCTACCTGGTAACTTTTGGTTGTGAGGATGGTGTGGTAATTTCCTAGGTGTCTACGGGAAAACCTTTGTGGTGGATGTGGTCTAGATTGTGGTGCTTCGCCCAGGTGTCTCTAGGAAAACCTTTTGGGTGAGAGATTCTTAGGACGTGCGACGTTGAGGAAAATCGACAAACTAGTAGGGATGAAGTAGCGGGGTACCATTGATACTCTTTATTATGTTCTCTATTATTGTATGCATTACATGGTGAGAGTATCCATGGTGAGGTTGGCAATATAGTATACCTATTTAGATGACGAGTTAGATTCATCTTTGGTTTACTGTGATTTAGCATACTTTCTTTACATTTTCACGAGGGGCTTTAGGGAGGATCCTAATGTGTATACTGTTATACTCACCCTACATATATACAAACCGTTTTTAAGGTCACATGAAGTTGGTTGGAGATCAGGATGGGTACTACTAGCTTGTTGTTGGAGGATCTGTTCGGACTTGTGGTTGATTCTATTTTTACATACATTTGGGTACTTGCCGTTTTTCCCCTTTTAGTTGTAGTAATTTTTCATGACATTCCATTTTTGCACATGGGTTACCTGTATAATTTCAGTTCTTTGTTCGAGTTGATTGGTGTCTATTTATCTTCCTCATCCGCATGTGTTCTCTTAGAAGGTAATTCCTACCACTTGTGTGTTACTATACCCTCGGTGCTAGTCGCCATCCCAGGTCCAAATAGAGGCGGGACTCAGTATAAGTCCCCGGACATAAACCATACTTAATCTTGAGTTATTACAAGATTGCAGATTGAGGATCTTTTCAGGTTTATAGTTTTAGAGAATTAGATCATAAATCTTGCAATACATTCCACATTTAAACATAGTGGTTACATAAAATATAGTATTTATTTTTTCCCCATCAATGGAAACATATTTAAAAATAAAGCATGGATTCTTTCTTGACATTTCCATGACACTATCATCATATCATGTACCTTTCCCTTGAACTGTGAAAAACATTTCAAAAAAACATGGGATGAGCATTAAAAGCTCAGTAAGGGTTATAAAAATATGGAAAGGAAACATGAATTCATACATACATACGAATTAAATAATACTTCACCCATAAAACATAGGCTCTTTAACATACCTCATCAAATCATGAATAAATCATAGACATCATTCGACATAAAAGGTAACATGAGGCATTCATAACATTTTTACGTAGGGAGTAACCCTCTTGGTTATGCTTGTAATACCCACCACAGTATATTCCCTAAATCTCTTCAGAGAAACCTTAACATTTCACTACTTCGCGTTACCCGATGCATTAGAGAGCTATATCAGGCTCACCCGCCCTTATTTTATCACGAAACCACCCGTCTTAATAACTATTCCCAAGAACCATAACATAATATTATCACATAAAACATGCATAATGGAAACATAACATTTCCACCTTTCAATAACAAGATATCAAAAAAAACATTGATATAAAAACATTATGAAAACCATTTTCAATACCAAATTAAAAGAAAAGTAAAACATGGTATTTATTTTTCTTTTAAAAAGATGGTATGGCTTGGAGAGGAATCTGAAAATCAAATAATGTTCATGATGGTGGAGAAGTCGTCGTCGCCGCATTATGTATGACAAAAACATTACCTTTTGTCGTTTAGTAAAACTCTTCGTATAAAAAAGATTCTTTTTTGGATAAATGTAAAAATCAATGGGGTTTATACACCGTATAAAAGAAGGTTGTGTATAAAACAAAATATGCCTCAATTAATGGAGATTGAGACGATGTCCCTTACAAAGACGATATCCTTAGTTTAAGGATAAATCAATTACATAATTATGTGTGAAATATGAATACACCAAATATAAGTGGATATTAAGTGTAAAAAAATCAGAGGATATTCACACATATTAATAGAATGACATGTTAAATGAGTACAAGTTTATCCCAAATAATCAAATTTGGGTTATGAAGTTCCCTTGCAAAAAATTTGACAGCCTAACGGCGTCACTACAAAATTCAGAAACTGAGTTGATGAGTGATAAAAAGGGTATCTCATCACATGGAAATAAAATTAAAATCAATAAGGATATAGAAGAACATATCCCAACATAATAGTATGTGAATTAAACGACATAACAAAAGAAGTCTTTTAAAAAGAGGAGGGTGAAAGGTTCCCTTACCGACTTGGGTAACATTCGAAACGTACACCCCATTGAAGAAGGGTCATACAAAAAATATGTAAATACCCATAAATGAAATTATATTATGCAATGAGTATTATAATGTGAATTAAATACACAAATCAAAGTAAATGGTTGAAAATGTAGCAAATCTCACGGGACTAAAAGTGAGATGAAAAATCCCTTACGAAAAATCGGCAGCCTAACAACGCCACTTAAAACATACAAAAAATCGATTGATGAGATCAAATAGGGTCTCTCATCATATTAACATAATGTTTACAGAAATATTAATATAAAATAACATCCCCCAACATAAAAAAGTGTATCGTAAATGAAGTATCATAAAGGATATTACTTAAAAAGAAAGAGAAAGGTTAGATCTCTTACGAAAATTCGGCAGCCTAACAGCGCCATTCAAAACATCCATAATGGATTGATGAGAGGGAATAGGGTCTCTAATCATATGAACATAAATATTACAGTAAGAGTAATTAAAAATAACATCCCAATAACATGAAATATGAGCTTTAACAGTAATGACATAAAAAGTGTACTTAAAAAGAAAGAGAGGAGTAGGATCCCTTACCTTGGGTCCGACATGACTCGATCGTTCTTTAATCTCCTAAATAATAAACATGAGTTAATTTATACTTTTTTAATAACCTTTCTCAAGTTAAT
The DNA here is from genome assembly GCA_963277665.1 of Viscum album. Classification (NCBI taxonomy): domain Eukaryota; kingdom Viridiplantae; phylum Streptophyta; class Magnoliopsida; order Santalales; family Viscaceae; genus Viscum; species Viscum album. The sequence goes on along the minus strand of OY728120.1, from coordinate 2,028,763,476 downwards.
TATTACTTTTATATCACTTATTACCGTGTCATGAACACTATTTTATTATTTAAGTTAATAACAGTCGTTTTAACGATCATTGGTACTTGAGTCAAAAATAAACTCTTTATAATTACAAGTTGTTCATGTGGTAAAATATCCATTATATCCAGAATTTTACTCATGATGTAGATATCATATATATCATATATATCAAATATATTCATGTATTTATAATATTACATAACATTTAGAGGTGAGAAATGAAATGCACCGTTCATGGAGATGGCAAGCTGTACGTACGCATGAACGCTACTTCCATTTCTTTTTCATATTTAATGGAATTAAAACATAATGATACATGATAGTACTTTAATTCCAGTATGGTATCATATATATAATATCATTAAATATATCCTTTATACGTACCACATATGGTATTAACGAATCAAATCACTTTGAGGGGGCGGTAGTCCGCACTTCCTAAAATAAAGATATCGCGTATACCCATAATGGAAGCCATAAAGATATGAAATAAATGTAAAATATAGAATCTTAAGGAAAAAATAAAGATATTATATATCATATATAAATATAGTGACATCTTAATGGCCACCTTTGAAGGTGATATATGAGTGTTGAACAATCATCGTTTTGTGAGGCAGAAATTCGCCATCCACGGAAACCGTATGTTCTTTATACATTATATGTAGGTGTATGTAAGTGTATATCTAATCCTTCTTATAAATAAATCCTAGTATATTTAAGATACTGGATTTGTTACAAAATAAATTAATAAAAAGAGTTTAGGGGGTTGGAGAATCAAAATAAAACAAAATGACTCAAGTGAAGACATTACCATAAAATCGGGTAACTCCCTTTGGTTTGAGCTAAAATGCATCCTTGGGAAGACTTCTTCACAATGTGAGGATTCAAGGAGTTAGAGAGGTATGTGGAGAGAAAAAATGGACAGGGGTTGGCCGAGTCAAAGGATTTGGAAGTGTGGGTAAGGAGGTAGAGGTGGGGGCCTTTTATAAGAGTAGGGGACGGGCACTCTTGGAAAGTAAGGAAATGTTACATTCTTTTAGAATGAGTTTAAGATATTAATGGTTCCACATTGATGTGTTTCTAGGATAAGGTGATAAGGGTTATAAATACACCCATCTAATAGGTTTTGGACATTTTTAGTTCTTAGATTTTACATTATCTTACCATTTTATTTAAATCGTTAAATAATGAGGTCATCGCTGCATCATCATGATGTCATCAATAATTTAATTTTATTTAATGTCTAAAAATTATAAAAAAAATACTGTGATGTATGAAATCCTTTTATAGTTCCAATGACTATTTATAGTCAAATATCTGACCTGTATAACCCCATTTAAAAATTGTTTTAGTAAAACAACTCATGTTTGTGTCATTTTAATTTTAACTTTAAATAAAAAGTTATTTATGTCATTTTCCTACCAAAGTGGCTCCATGGGGTCCCCAAGTTGACCAATGGATTTTATTGGTCAGCCATGACACATAAAATTAGTTTAGGACATGTGTCTAGTTCATTTCATATTATTAAATCCTTATTTTTACCTTAAACTATACTAATTGCCACTAATCGCGATTAATAAACTTAAAAGTTACTATTCACCGAAAAATTATTTTAATCCCCTTGAACCATATTTTACTTATTAATGACAGCCATGTATTTCAGATTTTTGAAATTCAAAACACAAAGGTGGAAAATTTTCATTTAAACGGAAAATCAGTTTTTATAAGTACCACTTAGTGGTTTCACTATTCATCAAAAATTGAAGTTTTTCAGAAAATTATCAAAAATTCACCCTAGGCTATATTTGATATTCCAAATTCAAAAATGATGTCTATTTTAAAAAATTCAAAACATATATGTTTCATTAATTAATTTAATAATTAATTCCCGCCGTCAAAACAAATAGCATGTTTTTATGAAACAAAATGTATCAAAAGATTGACAATAGTTTAAGTCCGATTTCAAAGTGAAATTAATTCCAACGACCAATATTGGATTAAATGGTAAAAATATATTCTAATTTCACTTTAAAACCAATTAAAAAGATAATCTAATCTTATAAATAAATCAAATTAAAAAGAGGGTTTGAATTAAAATACCGCATTTTTCACTATTCATTAAAAATTGTACTTTTTCGGAAAAATACCAAAAATATACACAATGTAAATTTTGATGTCCCGATTCTAAAGAAGAATTTTATTTTGTAAAATATAACACATAAAATTTTCAAAAAGTGAATTTAAAAGAGGTTCCCCATCAAAAGGCATTTAATCGACTTTTTAAAGAATATTAGAATGTTTACGCTTAAAATTGGATTCATTCGCATTTTGAATCCTCTAACATTTATTGAAAAAATGTAAAAATATTTGACCAACATATATAATAATTTTGTAGTTAGTTATATTCATTCCCGCCATCACAACCGCTAGGCGTTATCTACCAATTAAAATAATATTATTTTATTATTAGAGAGCAACGTAAGATTCCCAAGAAACTCATTGTTGCGTGTTGGGTACGCCATAGAGCATAGCATCCCCTTTAAAGTTATATTAATATTTTATTCACAAATATGGATAAATTTGAAAATTTCATACTCGTTATTTACCTATGGTGTTATATCCTTCCCCCCTTTTGGGAATTGTGTCCTCTCAATTTTAAAATTGGGCTTGGAAACTTCATTGAAAATCCCACATCAGAACAAGAGTCAGTAAAACAATCACTTTAAAATAAATAATGATAAGTACAAAGGTCACCCTAGTTAACCCATACATGGATTCCATGTATGAAAATATGGACATGGAGGAAAAAAAGGGTCATGTTCTGATGGAGAGTGATAGTAAACATGTCTAGGAGAAAGTTAACCATAAGAGAATCACAAACTTGTGATTGGTTAAACGATATTCGATTCCCCAGGAGGAAAAGTTAACAGAAAACACTTTTGTTTTAAGTTACTCATCATTGAGGAATTTATTTTTGATCTTAAGCAAACATACTTACTTGTGATGTTGACTTTTAGATTTTACTAGATTTCTTACACAAACTCATACTTTCCCCAAAAGACGAGTATTTAAGAAGACTTATTCACATTAAGAGTACTATAATCAACTTCTATAGAATCACCTGATCCACAAAAGAGAACTATATACTTCTCATATCTTTAGACCTTAACCAAAACCAAAACCAAAATGGTTAGTACAATATCAGATAATACTCAAAAAGGATAATCCTTTTAAAAAAAATCTATTTTTAATCTCCAAAATTTATCAAACAATACCCAAAGTTAAACAATGAACATTCAATAAACAAATTTTCCATAAAATACTTCAAAGTAGACCAAACTAAGATTGAAACCCAAATATTTGATGGATTTAGTCACGTAGTCTTCCAAGTTAAATCGTAACATTTATCTCCAAACAACATCAGTTTCTCTTAATGTCACGTATTGAAAAGTAATTAACCTAATCACATATCCTCCATGATAGGTTAATAAATTTACATAAATAACCCAAAATCAAATTAATCTTAATTCATAAAATCATCTAAATAAAAAGACCCAGTCAAACTAAATAGGGACTTCACCTAGTCCAGTGGTAGGCGATAAATACAAGTTTCACTTTGGTTGTGGGTTTGATTCCCGCAGCTTTGTCTGGCGTGACGGGTTGTCACACGGTCAGCATGTTGTCCTTTTTCCAAAACTATATAATTGTCAAACCATTCCCCAAAACGAGATAAAATCATCAAAAATAACAATAACATAATTTAACCTCAATTTTATCTCATGCCTTTCACTTCCATCATAACATATAGTAACCCATAATTACCTCAAAAGTAAGGATCATATAAACCCAAATGGTTCTTTATAATTATGTCCACAATAGAACAGATAAATACTCCTTGAATAAAATTTTCATATATTAAACATCAGGGTTACACATACTATAAAATGTCTTCTAATGTAACACCATCATCAGAAGAGACGTAATACTCTTAATAATTTCACCATAACTCTTGAAGCCCTTATATGTTGACTTCTTAATCATTCAAAATTCTTCATGATCCATTATCCATTCCTTTCCAACTTATTCTGAAATACTTCTATCCTACAAAAAAATCATGAATCATTTCCTAAGATTCCAAAATAGGAAAACAAAAGTTATGAAATAATCCATACCTTTGATTGGTCATTATCAGTTTCTTCATCCTCAATCGTAATTGAATTAGGTATTGGTAAATGAATATTTCTACGATCTTGGTGATCCCATTCACAAAACTTCTTCATATGACATGTGTTTCCATAATGACCATGCACACCACATTTAAAACATTAAATTGAGCCCTTAGAAAGTACTTCTTTTCCTTTCCTTGAGTAAACTTGATGCTTCCTTTTTCCATGGCAGGTTCTTGGTTTATGACCTTCATTTCCACATCTATAGCATATTTTTGTCCCTTTGAAACATTTTCTTAGGTGTTTCTTTCCACATCTTTGACACATAGGTTTTTGAACATACTTACCTTTAGGATTATTACCTGTAGTTCCGTAGGGATTTTTTTCTTGCATATATGATTCCTTATAGAAATCAACAAGGTTTAGGTGGTCAATAATGACTCTTGATAGTTTGTTGAGGATAAACACATGAGTTCTCATTGCAGCTCCCATATCATTCAGTTGCTTGCTCAAAGAACTGTCATAGTTTCCTTCAAATCCACTATTACTTTTGTGCCTGCTAGATCCAGCCATTTACTAAAACCAAAAAGGTAAATGTGAGTATATCAACAAAACAATAATGTACTAATTAGGAAGATAAACAATAAGATATACTTACTCATTCACTTTATCTAAAACTAGGACTCTTTCGGAATTCCTAACCATTATGGTAAGGTCACTTATGCTTAAAGAATACCCTAACCTCTAAATTTATCTAAACCGACCTTTGATACCAACTATAAGGCCCCATCCTTAAAACTTACTTAATCATGAGTTATTACAAAATTACACATTGAGGATATTTTCAGGTATAGAGTTTTAGAGAATTAGATCATAAAACTTGCATTACATTCCACATTTAAACAAAGTGGTTACATAAAAGATAGTATTCATTTTTTTCCCATCAACGGAAACATATTTAAAAATAAAGCATGGATTCTTTCTTGACACTTCCTTGACACTATCATCATATCATGTACCTTTCCCTTGACCTGTGAAACACATTTTAAAAAAACATGGGATGAGCATAAAAAGATCAGTAAGGGTTATAAAAATATGGAAAGGAAACATGTGTTCATACATACCTAAGAATGAAATCATACTTTACCCATAAAACATAGGCACTTTAACATAACTCATCAAATCATGAATAAATCATAGAAATCATAATACAAAAAAGGTAACTTGAGGCATTCATAACATTCTTATGTAGGGAGTAACCCTCTTGGTTACGTTTGGAATACCCACCATAGTATATTCCCTAAATCGCTTCGGAGAAACCTTAACGTTTCACTCCTTCATGTTACCCAATGCAATAGAGAGCTATATCGGGCTCACCCGCCCATTGTTTATCACGGAACCACCCGTCTTCATAAAAATTCCCAAGAACTATAACATAATATTATCACATAAAACATTCATAAAGGAAACATAACATTTCCACCTTTCAATAACAAGATATCAATAAAACACATTGATATAAAAACATTATGAAAACCATATTCAATACCAAAATAAAGGAAAAGTAAAACATGGTATTTATTCTTCTTTTAAAAAGAAGGTATGGCTTGGAGAGGAAGCTGAAACTCAAATAATGGTCACGGCGACGGAGAAGTCATTGTCGTCGCATTACGTACGATAAAAACATTCCCTTTTGTCGTTTAGTAAAACGCTTCGTATAAAAAAGATTCTTTTTGGATAAATGTAAAAGTCAAAGGGGTTTATACACTGTATAAAAGAAGGTTGTGTATAAAACAAAATATGCCTCAATGAATGGATATTGAGACGACGTCCCTTACAAAGATGGTATCCTTGGTTTAAGGATAAATCAATTACATAATTATGTGTGACAAACGAATACACCAAATATAAGTGGATATAAATTTTAAAACAATCAGAAGTTATTCACACATATTCATGGAACAAAATATTCAAGGAGTACAAGTTTATCCCAAAGAATCAAATTTGGGTTAAGAAGTTCCCTTGCAAAAAATATGACAGCCTAACGTCGTCACTACTAAATTTAGAAAATGAGTTGATGAGAGATAAAAAGGGTATCTCATCACATGGACATAAAATTTAAATCAATAAGGATATTGAAGAACATATCCCAACATAATAGTATGTGAATTAAAAGACATAACAAAATAAGTCTTTTAAAAATAGGAGGGTGAAGGTTTCCCTTACCGACTTGGGTAACTTTCGAAACATACACCCCATTGAAGAAAGGTCAAACAATAAATATTTAAATACCCATAAATGAAATTATATTACACAAAGAGTATAATAATGGGAAGTACATACACCACTCAAAGGAAATTGTGGAAAATGTAGCATAAATCTCACGGGACTAAAAGTGAGATGAAAATTCCATTACGAAAACTCGGCAGCCTCACAACGCCACATAAAACATACAAAAATGGATTGATGAGATCAAATAGGGTCTATCATCATATTAGCATAATGTTTATAGAAATATGAATATAAAATATCATCCCCCAACATAACAAAGAGTATCTTAAAAGAAGTGACATAAAGGAGAGTACTTAAAAACAAAGAGATAGGTTAGATCTCTTACGAAACTTCGGCAGCCTAACAGCGCCACTTAAAACATCCAAAATAGATTGATGAGAGAGAATAGGGTCTCTCATCATATGAACATAAAAATAACAGTAAGAGTAATATAAAAGAACATCCCAATAACAAGAAAGATTAGCTTTAAAAGGAATGACATAAATGAGTGTACATAAAAAGAAAGAGAGGAGTAGGATCCCTTACCTCGGGTCCGACTTGACTCGATCGTTCATTAATATCCTCAATAATAAACATGAGTTAATTTATACTTCCTTAATAACATTTTTCAAGTTCATTATTCTTTTTATATCACTTATTACGATGTCATTAACACTATGTTATTATTTAAGTTAATAACGGTCGTTTTAACGATCATTGGTACTTGAGTCAAAAATAATCTCTTTATAATTACAAGTTGTTCATTTGATAAAATATCCATTATATCCAGAATATTATTCATGATTTAGATATCATATATATCATATATATCCAGTATATTCATTTATTTATAATATTACAAAACATTTAGAGGTGAGAAATGAAATGCACCGTTCATGGAGACGGTAAGCCGTACGTACGCATGAACGCTACTTCCATTTCTATTTCATATTTAATGGATTTAAAACATAATGATAAATAATAGTACATTAATTCCAGTATGGTGTCATATATATAATATCATTAAATATATCTTTTATACGTACCACATATTTTATTAATGAATCAAATCACTTTGAGGGGCGGTAGTCCGCACTTCCTAAAATGAAGATATCACATATACCCATTACAGAATCCATAAAGGTATGCCATAAATGAAAAATACAGAAGATTAAGGAAAACATAAACATATTATATATAATATATAAATACAGTGACATCTTAATGGCTACCTTTGAAGGTGATATATTAGTGTTGAATAATCATCGTTTCGTGATGCAGAAATTCGCCATCCATGGAAACAGTATGTTATTTAACCATTAGATGTTGGTGTTTGCAAGTGTAGCTCGAATATTTCTTAAAGAAAAATCCTAATATATTTAATATACTGTAGTAGTTACAAAAGAAATGAATAAAAATATTTTATGGGGTTGGAGAAGAAAAATAAAACAAAAGGACTCAAGTGAAGACATTACCTTAAAATCGGGTAACTCCCTTTGGTTTGAGCTAAAAGGATTCCATGGGAAGACCTCTGCCCAAATTGAGGCTTCAAGGAGTTATAGAGGGATGTGGAGAGACAAAATGGACAGGGTTTAGCCTTGCAAAAGGCTTTGGAAGTGTGGGTAAATAGGTAGAGGTGGGAGCCTTTTATAAGAGGAGGGGAGGGGCACTCTTGGAAAGTAAGGAAATGTTACTTTATTTTAGAATTATTTTCAGATTTTAATGGTCCCCCATTGATGTGTTTCAAGGATAAGGTGATAAGGGTTCTAAATAAACCCATCCAATAGGTTTTGGACATGTTTAGGTATTAGAATTTACATTATCTTTCCATTTTATTTAAATAATTAAATAATGAGGTCATCGGTGCATCATCATGATGTCATAAATAATTTATTTTATTTAATGTCTAAAAATTATAAATAAAATTAATATGATTTAGTAAATCCTTTTATATTTCCAATTAATATTTATAGTAAAAAATCTAACTTGTATAACCCCATTTGAAAATTGTTTTAGTAAAACAACTCATGTTTGTGTCATTTTAATTTTTTCATTAAATAAAAAGTTATTGATTTCATTTTCCTACCAACGTGGCTCCATGGGGTCCCCAAGATGAACCATGGATATTCTTGGTCGGGAATGACACATCCAATGAGGGTAGGACATGTTTCTAGGTCATTTCATATTATTAAAACATTATTTTTACCTTAAACTACACTAATTACCTCTAATCGCGATTAATAAACTTAAAAGTTACTATTCACCAAAAAATTATTTTAATCCCATTGAACCAAAATTTACTTCTTAATGACAACCATTTGTGTCATATTTTTGAAATTCAAAACAAAAAAGTGGAAAAATTTCATTTAAATGGAAAATCAGTTTTTATAAGTACCACTTAGTGGTTTCACTATTCATAAAAAATTTATGTTTTTCAGAAAATTTCCTAAAATTCACACTAGGATATATTTGATATTCCAAATTAAAAAATGATTTCTATTTTAAAAAATTCAAAACATATAAGTTGAATTAATTAATTTAATAATTAATTCCAACTGTCAAAACAAATAGCGTGTTTTTATGAAACAAAATGTATCAAAATATTGACACTAGTTTAAGTCCGATTTCAAAGTGAAATTAATTCCAATGACCAATATTGGATTAAATGGTAAAAATATATTCTAATTTCACTTTAAAACCAATTCAAAAGATAATCTAATCATATAAATAAATCAGATTAAAAATAGGATTTGAATTAAAATACAACATTTTTCACTATACATTAAAAATTGAACTTTTTTCGGAAAAATACCAAAAATTTACACAATGTAAATTTTGATGTCCCAAATCTATAGAAGAATTTTAATTTGTCAAATATAACACATAAAATTGTCAAAAAGTGGATTTAGAAGAGGATCTCCATCAAAAGGCAGTTAATCGACCTATTAAAGAATATTAGAATGTTTATGCTTAAATTTGGATTCATTCACATTTTTATTCCTATAACATTTATTGAAAAAAGTAAAAATATTTGACAAACATATATAATAGTTTTTAGTTAGTTCTATTCATTCCCACCATCACAAAAACTAGGCATTAATTACCATTTAAAATAATATTATTTTATTATTAGAGTGCAACGTAAGATTTCCAAGAAACTCGTTGTTGCGTGTTGGGTACACTATTGAGAATAGCTTCCCCTTTAAAGTTATATTAATACATTTTTAACAAATATGGATAAATGTGAAAAATTCATACACTTTATTTACCTGGGGTGTTACACTCAGGGGTCATTATCTCCCATTTCAAATTGACGGACCAGGAGGGGTACACATTTTGGGGATGGGGTCGTGACAATTAATGATGACTATCCTCAAATATATCTTCATTATTATCATGTTTGGATGTAATAAATAACTGATTACTAAACCATATCATTCCATCCTAAAGTAGGTTTTCCTCGAGAAAAATCTGAGCATTTAATTTCATCGATACGTCATCATTTTTTTCCTCAATAATATTCACTTTGATATAGGGTTGAACAGTAAATTGAGCAAGATATGATTTCTCCCATTTCAATTCTCATGGGGAATAGGATCTAGCAATGTTATTCTTCCAAAGAACGTATATCGATAACTTCATGGATGAATCAATATTTATGTAAATTGATTCTACATTACATCATATTGTAATAAAAGGTGTTATTACCAACAATCTTTTCCGTGGAATGAATTTTTTTTCACATTCACCTGTCAAGAGGTAGTTCTCACCCTTCGGTGTTAACATGATCATAATATTAGATTATTGTGAGAAAATCATTAAAAACAATAGATAATATCCTTATATACCATGAAAATTATGGATCTCAGTCATCATAGTTGGTATTGGCCATTATTCAAGGGAATTTCTCTTCGATGGATCAACTTACATACCCTCTCTTTATATTATTTTCCACAAAAAATACCTACTTCATAAAACTTTTACACATTGTAATTTTTTTCTTTCAATTTATCCTTCCATATAGTCTATTGTATAGTTTTTATGTAGTCTTAATTCTATTTCTTCCACTTTTCATACATAATTATATCATTTATAAAGACAAAACAAATTCATCCAAGAATTCTAAAAATACTATATTCATTAAATCCTTGATGACCGAAAGGGAATTAGTAAGATGAAAATGAATCACTATATATTCATTGATTTTATACCATGTATGGAATGTCATCATGGGAATAGCCTCCATCATGTCCCGGAATTGACGATATCTTGAACAAAGGTAAATATTAAAATAGTATTAATCTCACCATAGATGAAAAAATTATTCACTAATATGGGGTTGAGGTACCCTTTTATTTTTAGTGATATTGTTCATCACCCAATAATCAAAAATGATTCACGTTGATCCATATTTCTTTTTCATAATTAGAAATTGTTCACACTATGCTGACACACCTGGAAAAATGAGTCCATTATAATTTTTTCTTGGATTTTCCCCATCGATTTTGGTAACTCAATAGGTGATAATATAATCGGTGGCCTAGAAATTTGTGTGGAAGATGGTATAATTTCTATAGAGATGTATGTATCATGTTTTAGTGGATATATACGAAAATATTCTAAAAATACATCCACAAACACCCCAATAATAGGAATATCATTAATGTCTAAATATTTTACTACCATTTTAGAAAAAAACACCTTCTGAAAATATCCATATCAACCGAGAGTAAATGTATCGTTAATAACATTTTATGATGCATATAAAATCACATGTACTTTTAAACAATATGAGATAACATCGTGAAAAAATAAGAAGTTGGTGACATATAAATAATATGAAGGATATTATCAAATAATAACATGAATAATATACTAAATGTTGGTAAATATCCATATAAATGGGGAATAAATGTATCATTATTAATAAGGCATGATATTTAATTATAATCATAACATGTGAAATGTGGAAAAAATATAAATCACTGAATCATAAACATTTTTCAAGTATAAAAATCCAAGGATTCAAGGTGAAAAAGATACCATAAAGTAATTATGTTCACTCTCAATCCCATTGTGACATATCATGATACTAAACATTACCCAATGCAATAGATTTCTATCTTGGTGCACCCATCATAATCATTTAATTATCATGATTTACTGTAACATATAGATCATAAAACATGGATTCATTCATTATCATAACATATTCCATGATTACATTCTTATGAATATATATATATAATTATTTGGCCAAAAAGATTATTTTTATAAATGTGAAAACCCATTACATGAATTTGGTGTGGTATTCACTACACAATTGTATTGTCATGGAAAAATCATAGGGGAATTTTTGGAACATAAAGCTATTAGTTTAATATTCATAAAAAGTATTGATGGGAATGAATGGGGTAAATAATTACTTATACATAAAATGGATTGTAACGGGGAAATTTGAATACATATTGCAATGATATAAAATCAAATTAAAAGTCATAGCGTAATGCCGAAAAATGAATAATGAAAAGAATCCATATAATATTTCAGCAAGTTAAACATGCATAACTAAAGGATCTTGAGAAGCATAATGAAATTTAATGTGGATACAATAATTTAAAAATTAAATTTATATTAATGGGAATATTAAGAACATATTCTACTATATAAAAATGGAATTTATGATACATCACATAAAAGAAATTCTTGAATGGAAGTGAGAATAAAGAAATCCATTACGAAATTTCTGCATAGTAACAACTTAGATAAGGGATGAACTAGGTTATTATAATTGGAAAATCATTGGAATAAAATTAGTTTTTTAAATTTAATGATAATAAATCAGTGACTACAAAAAAAATGAAATTATAAAGTGTAATTTCAACGAATATTCATAAATTGAAAGAAAGGGATGAATGTTGGGATCCAATACTTGGGTGTTTGACTCCCTATGATTTAGAGCGAATTAATGAGATCTTTGGGAAACATTTAGAGGATTATAATTATTGTAGCAAAAATAATTGAAGTGATTATAATATATTTTGTGATGATAAATGGGATAATGGGTTGGAATATAATGTTAATTATATGGATATCATTATTATAATATTTTTGGACTCTACATAAAAAAATTACCAAAACCACAAACCATCCCGTGGTATATTATGAATAGGATTGGTTTAAATTATTTTTTAATTTAAATTATAGAACTAATTTAAATATTTTTGTTTTATATGTTCATGATAGTCAAACTCCCATATATATAATTTTAGAACCATAAAATATTTTACATGTTCTAGAGGATTGATAATTAAATTTTAAAATAAATTAAATACACACAAAATCACATTATTTTTAAGTTAAAAATTTATGGGGTCTTTTATCCAATTAATATCATTTATATCAAAAACATTTAATCATATTTATGTCATAAATTCCAAAGTATATTTATATGATATTATATTTTTAACAGAAAAATCCAATGTCTCATAAATTTAGTAAAATTTAACCATTTTATAATTTCTTCATTCTGATTCCTAAAATAATATTCATATTATCTCAATAGTTTTTATAAATATGTTGATATTATATTTAAATATAATATAATATTTTTATGGGATTACAATGGTTTATTTACAATGATAGTTTTTAAATCCTTATAGAAATAACATTTGACTATGAAAAAATTATATGATACTTTAATTTAATAAAAATTATTTTATATTAAAATTTCATTAAAATAAAATTTATTTTTTAACAACAATTAAATAAATTAAATATATTCATTAATTAAAAATGCATATAAAAAAAATTATTGTTTTTTTATATGATGTAAAATTTATTTATAATGTAATAATAATAGGATGGAAATATGATCATTAATCTAAAAAAAATATAAATACTCATAATTATAGGCCTATATACATATACCTTTAAAACACTACTGAATTCACTAAGGATATGGTGCATGATGACGGGTCATTCAAGGGGTGGTTCGACAATCATGGATTGGGTTATGATCTTGACGTGCTTGAGATTATCCAATAAATGGTTTCACTCATGCTATTATTATTTGATATATGATTGGTCATGTTGAAGATAATGTATTAAAATTTATATCTACCTCAAACGCTAAGATAAATGGGATTTATAGGGAATGTTCCGATTTGTTGAGTCCATCTCTACCTTTTTCAATTTCATTTGTATTTTTAAACTCCATATATTTTTTAAAATATTGTTATCACTTTTTGATGGCTATATTATCACCTGAAAGGATTCATAATGGTCAATCAAATCTAATAGGATATAATAAATCCAAATAAGGGTATTTATTTTCTATAACCATATTACATAATAATACATTTAATTAATAAATTTGAATTTTATTTGTAACTGTTTTGGTCTTTATAATATTTAGAGGTGTGTCTATGTTCAATAATTTAAACAGTTTATAACCCTATAGTGGAAGACCCATGTGGGGTTATTAAATTAACACATACCAACATTCAAACCAATATAAATTCAAACCCATATTTGATCACAACAATGTCATCCCAACACCCATGTTTACTTGCACTCCAACACTTACTCCCCCTAACAACCATACATTAGAAATTGTTTTCTCTTCGATAAATAGTGTTCATTATTATGGAATATTTAAATTATTGATGATTTTATCTATGGAAAAAGTGCTATTTATGTGACTCTTTGGCATCATTGATAATTTATAAATAGATATAATTTTTTTTTCCATATTTGATTAATTATGTATTTATTAGTATGGAAATGAACTAGTAAAACCTGGAAAAAATATTATAATTATATATGTTCTTCACTAATGACCCATATTAGCATCATCCCATCAACGATGACTCATAAATGCATGTCACCTCATCCTCAGGTGTGACACTAACCACTTTTTTAATTAGTAAAAATTATCTTCAATCCTGGATATTGAATAAATAATCAATTGAATAAATGAAACATGAATTAATTACTTAATGACATAAAATACAAATTCATGTCCTTGTGAAATAAAAAAAACTACAATACCTATTATAAAGGACTATATTCCATAACACATTGTATTATCCATCCATAGTCCATTTAATATCTCTATGGGTTATTAATAAATGATCACGGTTATTCTAGCATGAAATGGCGTGGATGATTATGTTATTTCAAAGAAGGATAAAGAAGAAAATAAAATTTAAAATTATCCTTATCATTTAAATTCATAATAATTTAAAAAGTAATATATTATTAAAAATTTTAATGATCCGATATTGATATCACATGATAGTTTTTTGAAAAATAAATATACTTATCGGGGTTGGTCATTACTCAGATGTTTTTATAATAGATGTTTCATTTGGTTATTGTAAAATACCTTAACATAATGACAAATGAATTATTTATGATGAATATAGAAAAATATGTACACTATGAAAAGAATAAATATTATCACATGAAATTTAATATTATTTTAAATATAAAAGAATAAAAGTTACCTTGGTCTAGTGATCAATATTCAATGAAAATATTGATTTCCTGAAACCATGTTTTCTTAACATTGTAATGTTTGTAGGTAAAATTTTATAATCCATCATATTGTGATCCAGATATGAACATTTTTCTACAACCACCAATGATGGATTTATTGGGGTTGGTTTGCTGGATTGATCATCTTGTAGTGATTTTCACGATCATTGTGATGGTTTCTTTGGTATTTAAGGATCATCCCTAAAATCCAAATCTAAAGATGATGCGAGAAGAATGATAATCTCATGAGTTTTTTCAGCTATGATAGAGAGCTCTTGATTTATTTTTGCATGAAAATTCACAATTTTGATAAATAACTAAATAATTAACATAATAATTTATTAATAGAGATATGGAAAGGGTTAAAATAATATTTAAAATCAAAATGGCACTTAAATAATATAATAAACCATTTATGAACTCATTTCATGTCATAAATATTATACATTTATTTTTTCATTATGTGTTAAATCCATGAGAATTATAACTATTATTTAACCATTTTTATTTTAATATTTAATTTTTGACACAATATTGTTACAATAGTCAACCTCAATATTTATTGATAGATACTACATATATTGGTAACAAATAATTTTGTAGTGAATAAATATTCATAAAATATATGTGATCAATAATTCCTAAATGAAATTAATCCGTGGAATTTATTTTAAAAAAAAATATATTCATAGAGATTTTTTATTGTACCAATAGAAGAACCTACTAAGTTAATCAATTGGATAATTATCATTGTAAATATGTAAGATTACCTGAAATCTAGGATTAATATATAGTAATTTAATAGGTTTAATGATTAAAAAAGTTATTTTAGAAAAATAGATAAGCACACATGAGTGTTAGTGGTGTAAGACAATCAATTTGTCACACTACCACATCAAGTTAGTTACACGCCCTTGAAGTCAACATATAAGATTGATAATAATTTATTTTAATATATAAAATAATATTTCAATTACAATATGTTCAAGGTATTTATTGTGGTAGTTCTATTTCAATTGAACATTCAAGATACCAACACCCATTAATATGGAATGGAAAATCCTTTAATTACATATCCATTAGTAACATGTCATTCAAGATGAACCCTATATAACATACATCAATCAAACATACATAAACACAGTTTTTTCCAGTATATAATTGTATGTATGTCTTTGTATACATTAGTAATAATCATAATTTATAAGGATAATTTCACGCAATTTTATAGGGGGATATTTGATGTCACTGAGAATGTACAATATCTACTTGCATGTATGTTCCCATAATCCTCCATCATGATTATAATCAAGTGTTAATTTCGTGAGATGTCGTCTCATTTAATTTTGTATACTCATGATTGATAGAAAACATACTATGTGAACTAAGAGTATTATAAACTGTAAACCAATATTGTTATCATTATTTTGGTGAATGTTAATTGGGCACCTCCGGGCATGCAATGAGATTTAAAAGAAATTTTTGTATTATTAAGGGAAAATATTGATTAATTATTTTTTAAGGAAGTCATATGAAGTGGAATATAAACATTTTCATTTGATAAGAAGACACATATTCACTATCTAAGGAATAAGGAAACAAGTTTTTGCATAGGAATGTTGGTCATCTAATTCATTCATCCTTCAAAAATTTTATAAATTGTGAACTATATGAGATGTCCCAGAGTTATCACATGATCACACTCATTCATGTTATGCCTTTGAAAAATGAAATATTTCCGAAATGATATATAATGAAAAATGGGAATTTTTAACACATGTTCTTGACTACTGTATATTGATATACTTGTGAATATTTAACCCATAGACATCGATGGGTAGATATTTTATGCACTTTTAATTAATCATATCTGAATAGTGGAATGGGTTTCAGTTCTCATCCTCATAATCAAGGTGTCAAGTTGAATAAAACTTTAGAGAATGGATGTCAATAATATTCCAGATCAAAATATCCATAAGTTCTATATTGAACATGGAACAAAATTCATGAATATTAATGTGGAGTATTATCTTTAGAAACATATAATAAGGGACCTTGTTTTAGAATTAATAACACCCTGGATAAAATGGAGTGTTCAGCAGAACAAGTCTGATTAACAACAATATCACACGATTGAGGCTTATCGAGAAAAAACATCCTTATATGTTTAAAAATGAATATGTGTTTAAATATATCACTATTTTTGATAGATCCTTATTGTGTCCAAATTATTAAAATACTCCAAACATATTGTTGTATTGAAATAATGCAACATTGAAATACATTTTTTTGAATATGTTTTTTTATTATAAATAAGGATAATCAAATGATGTTTAATTACAATGTGGATTAATGTTTATTTAGATTAACTCATGAATATGAAATTTATATAAATGATTAAATAAGGTGTTTGGAATTTTTTTTTTGAGATAATAGATGTTTTTGTGGTAGTAAATGAGTATAATCATTAAAAAACCAAAAAATAGTCTAAGGTGGATACTGCAAATGATGTGAGAAACTCAAGGAGACACTATGAACCTTCATAAAATTAAGAAAAATACATATATTATGATCAAAATATACCTCTTATGAAATAAATATATTGAGCCAAAATTGATTTAAATAATTTCATCAAGTATCATATAACTTTTGTTTATAAGATGAGGATAATGAAACAATAATTAAAATATTCCATACCATAGGTGGATCAATTGTTTTTAGAAGAAGATTCAAAAGGAGTTATTTGGGTTCAAAAAATGATTAATGAAAATAATCCCAATAGAAATTACTCAAGCACGTTAAAAAAATTTAGGACAACATATAATCATCTAATTATGAAAGAATGGATTTTCCATAACAAGATTAATGAATATCGCACAAAAAATATAAACAAAGTAATAATTTTGTGAAATGGATACACCTAAATAGTTCATATTGATGATGGTGGTGAATTATATTCCCATAATTTAAGGCTTAATATTCTTTGATCATGTATGGATGAGTAATTCGAAATGAAATTAAATGTTTTACATGGGGGTGAAAATTATGAATTTATAAATAGGGTTAATGAAGTATAATATAATCATTAGTATCCAAATGGTTTAATCAATCAGGTAGAGATGAGAAACATTGGTTAAAGAAGGCTCTATATGGGTTGAAGAAGGTACCCAGATCCTGATATATAAAACATGATAATCATTTCATGTATATTATATTTTTTTGTGGTGATGTTCATTATAATATTAATGAAAATAATTATTGAAATAAAAGGATGATGGATTTTGTATATGTATATGGAATAATGTTTTTTGTATCAAATGAAGTGTATTTAATTTTTTGTCATAATTCATGAAATGTTATTTTTAAATACAAATTATTGTGGATATAACATATTTTCTTTCATTTACAGGTAATGAAATGAAGACATGGGAAATTTATTCTTATATAAAAATATACTAATGTGGTATGATAATATTTACGAAGGAAAATTAAAAATAAATTAATACTCTAGTTTTTACCTGGAAGAAATTTTAAACTGATGATGAATGTAAAGTAGTAAATTTCAATGAATATTGGGAAATCATTATTAGTCAGTTATTCTTACTATAGATATGATCTAATATTTTTTCCCCAAAATCCATGTGGTGTGGTATAAAATTTGACACCAAATAAATCACTTTCATGATGTAAAACCAGATACACAGGTATATTTATTGAATGCGTGATATTTTTAACACACAATGAAAAATACCAGCAATAGTTATTGGAAATTATATAGGGAGATTGGGATGGTTCAAAAAATGATATAAATTCAACATCATGTGGATCATTTGATATCCGAGGACTATATATTTCTTGTGATTAAATGAAAAAAGAATGATTTTCATTGAAAATAAAAATGATTATTATATTATACCTACTTTTCCTTGT
Organism: Viscum album; assembly: GCA_963277665.1. Classification (NCBI taxonomy): domain Eukaryota; kingdom Viridiplantae; phylum Streptophyta; class Magnoliopsida; order Santalales; family Viscaceae; genus Viscum; species Viscum album. The sequence continues at coordinate 2,028,744,541 of OY728120.1, read as the reverse complement.
GCATAGTTATTGTGGATGGTAAAACATCATGAATATGTGAGACTTGATGTCACATCTCCAGTCAAAATTCATTTTAACAAATCTTGTGATATAGATCCTTGAATAAATGATATTAATAACTCATGGAAAAATATTATTGAAAAAATATCATATTATCATTGAGTAAATGGGGCATGGTCTTATTAATCTATTTAATGTCAAGGAAGAAAATCATATTATAGACATCCTGACACTTTCATAACCTAAAAAAGTGATTTATTATAATCAAGTATCTATAGTAGCTTATTCAACTCTACACAATTAATTTTTGTCGACATGGAGCTCCCTTATCCCCAAGGTATTGTAGGTAAATTATTATATACTTATACATTTTATATACAAATTTTCCTAACAAAATGTAGTGACCTTTATGTTCTTTTAAATTGGGGAGAAAATTTCTTCAGAAAGACATGGGGGAGCTGATAGTGGAAGAAGTGAAATATTTCAGTTATAAAAATAAGAATGAAATAACTTGTCTATCAAAATCAAATAATCATTCAATGTATTCCACATTGGGACGGTGATGAGAAAGATTCAGTTGGATGGTTTGGGAATGAAGATATTCATCCATCAAAATTTCATTCTACAATTGGTTCTCACATGGATCATGACTCTTGAATGTGTTTGAGTGTGTGCTAAGGATTTCATTTGGACATTATCTACTGTTAAATAATGGAAAATCTTCCCGCTAGTGCATGAAATGTCAACATGTTGGTTAATGAAGATTATATGTATTTTCAGCAAACCCAAAGGGGGATATTGTCTGAAAAAAAATCCATTATATAGATACTATTGTATTGATAATTTATGATGAAAAAGAATGCGTCTATGGATGAAGGAAGTCCATAAAATTAGGATTGTAGAGTGAGAATCAATATGTAAACTAATTTTTATTGTGTTAAATTTTTGAACTAATCTCATAGAGAGTGAATATCTGAACTAATCTCGTAGATCCTAAATCTTAGAATTCATATCGTGGAGCCTGAATGACAAAACAAATCATGAACTATATTAATGTAATAACTAATCTCATAGATAAATCAAATGAACTCCCAAAAAATTTAATTATATCATTCATTGAAATAATGTGAAAAACCAGATTACATAACATGATTGTCATACAATCTCATGAATATGGAATGTCAAGCACATGAAGACATTGAATTAATGGCATAGAATCTCACAAAGAGATCATGTGAATCAGTTGATGACATAACATGATTATTATAGGATTTTATCAAGATATAATTTGAATCACTAGAAAGAAACTCTTGATTTTTAGAGGATTTCATTGAGACATAATGTGATGCTCTTGAACACAAAGATGATGGAAAATATATTGATATAACACAAACATTCAAAATCATGTTACTTCCTGATTTCAACTCACTATTGTGAAAAGATATCATAAGTCACATGAATACAATATAAGTGACATGGAATGATTTAGATTTTTTATCCAGATGTGATCATGTGATGCACTAGAAGAAAATGTAACTAGACACATGATTTTCATTGGATATCACAATGATATCACTTGATAATCCTGGAGGTTGTGATATGGATCACTTGAATCACTTGAAACATGTAGTATTTTACTAGGTGAAGTGATCATGATATGTGTGTGTTTCTGGTTCTTATGGCGGTGGAATAGATTTCTAAGAGGAAAATTATATTTATGGAGGTGTGTATAGGACAATAAATATCTCCTAACCCATCCATAAAATTCATTATTTTTCTAAAGTGGGTTGATCTAATGTAAAATTATTTCACTAAACCTGAAAAAAACTATTTTCAGGGAGTGTTGATATTCACATAATTTGTAAAAAATTCTAAAAATGATCTATTTAAAAAGTCTCATGATGTTAATTATTCAATGGGTGTTTGTGGGCATAGGAAGATCTATTTATGTCCCACAATCCATGAGATCTAAACTATGTCATGTGTTCTATGTGATTGAACTAGGTCTCACAATGCATATGATATAAACAATATATCACAATCAACGTGAAATGATATAGGACTCAAAAAAGATTCTAGTAATGTCTGTTATGATTTGGACATAGACAAACCAACTATAGTCAGGTTATCCACATGAATATAATACAATCATGTTGTGAATTCATGTGATCTATGTAATATTATAAGAGAATTGTAATATGGTATCTTATACGGTTATTGTTGAGTAGCCCCAAAAATATTGTTTCTTATCTCATTGATGAATCAAGAACATAAAGATACACCTGAGGGGGAATGAATTAAGATATAATTTTCAGAATATTCTACTAGAGGAGAAGTGTATCCAAATTTGGGAAAGATTAGTGAGCATTCGTAAAGTGATTTATTGTAAAAATTTTGGATAGTTAGAATAATATGAACTCCGTAGAAGTATAGATACTTATTTTATTATTTACATTGATACATTTCCTTTGTATAATATATGGAAAAATCCCAGTGAGGGGTAACTATGTAAAATTGTTGTGTCCTATACATGTATAAATTTTTATTTATATTGCAATGTGGAATAGGGAGAGGATAGTGGTTTTGAAAATGAATAAAAATGATATTTGGTGTTTTTTTATATATCATAGCATGATTCACCCCCTATTAGGGTTTTTAACCACATTTGGATAATAGTTTGGTTCCCCTTACTATAATTATCTAAAGATTTATCTCTTTATTATTATCATATAATTTTTCTTTATTTATTTTTTATAAAAAATAAATATTTATCGAAACTATTAATAGGATTATATTTCAAAAATTTATTCCCAATAATCATATGAAAATTGTATTTGAATATGGAGTTAATGAGTTCATCATGTTTGAAATAGATTATGAAAACGACCCTTTTCGAATCCTTTTTATATGATTACATTCTTTTTATTAACAAAACATCAGACTAAATTTTATTGCAGATAAATATAGTTTTTCACAAAATAAATCCGGGATATAAATATTTATCCTAACATGGGGAAAAATGGTTCACATCGATTGGAATGATTCAACTATTTATGGATCATTTGATATGAATGTCATTGTAAATGATTATGGAGATCATATGGAATAACTAATAATAGAAATTTAATATGACCTTTCTGATTTTCAATAGATGATGGATAAGATTACTAAGAACTCTAGGAGGCCATCGTATGCATGTTTTATAAAATATAAAAACAATTAGTAGAATTAATGTTATATAATATGAATTCTATTAGTGTATAGTGGAAGAATTGCAATAAAAAACACTTGGTCTCCTAAATTATATTTTACCAGATGAAAATAATATTCCTTATCAAACACAGTACAATAAAAGAATTATATACACAATGTTAATGATCTATTGAAAAATTAATGCACGTTAACATGATTTCATACTATAACTCAATGATGAATAATCTCTCATGAAACTCCCTATGAGTGGGATTAAACCATACTGTAATGATTAATATGTTACATAATATTTTTTATAGTTTTTTATTTATAATTATAATGTTTAGATAAATCAATAAATTTCATGAATTTTCTTGAAAATTGATATAGTACACAGATTAATTAATTAATAATGTGAAACTACATCACCTAACCGACTCTCCTCTATGAATTAATATTGTTATTGAGTATCATAAATCTATAAATAAGTTGAGAAAACTTAGGCTTACATTGTGTATAAATGTAATAAATCATTTTGATGTAAAGAGTAGTAGTCATAGTATATAGAAAGTTAATTTGGTAAATTATATCGTTCCACATTAGTTATGCAACAATATTAGATTCATTATGTTGTCTATGCATAACTATAGAAAAAAACCCAGTAATGATACTAACATCGGTTTGTATAAATTTATTGAAGTTTTGAATTGAAATGGGATTCATTTTTAAATTTTATGATTCTCATATAATTGATGAATTCACATTATGATCCACATTGTATTTTATGATAAATAACATTACTGCTTATGGAAATTTATCAGCATATAACATTAACTAAATGTTGTGGTGTCCCAATTGTGAATAACACACTCTATCAAATTAGTTGAAACATTCCTAAAATATTTTATTTTTTAGAAATTATAAAATTTTACCTAATTGCAAAAACTGATCTAGGATGACATAATTCCATGGGAATATAGAACATTGTGCAACAACATCTGCAGTAGTAGATGATTAACTATTATAGAAAGTAAAATACATTGATAGTAACTTATTAAACATTTCATAGAATACAAAAAGAAATATTTTTTGAATGATATATGAAATTTCATTTAATTGTCAGTTTATTTTTTATGTCAATAATTTTCTTCATGTCATGTATATAGTAAAAATGTATTTTATATTGTCATTGAGACATTACTAAATGATCATGGAAAACCAATATATTGAATTAAGGATTCACTAGACATCATTGACATATTCATATGGGAATAATATGAATATGTTATGGTTAAAAGTTTTACTATTCTTCATCCATCTTTGTACACTCTATTCAGACATGAAAAATTGTATTTGGATCATTTTTATTAATGGTTTTTACATTCTAGAGGGGAATTAATCAAATATCTATAATGTAATATTAATGACTAATTTAAAATTGTAGTGTATAAAATCACAAGACTGTCCCATGTGGATACAAATTATGATGCAATCCTCATTAATTTAAATTACTCTTAAAAATGTATAAAATATATTAACCATAATCTACTCCTTTTTCAAATACACGTATAGTAAAATTATAAACATGGTGTTGTTTCCAATCATGAATAAGAATATTGTAGTCATATTAAGTGAAAAACTATGTTTTACCGCATCATTATTTGTTATAAAATCCTACCTAATGATTTACATGTTTAGAAATGTTCAACTATTTGTTCCTATACATTATTGATTGATGCAACCCATTAAATAGATAATGAATAATTTGAAATGATACCTCAATAATCAATGTCTTTCATATTTTTTTATAAAAAATACACTGTTAAAGAATATTAGGTATTCTCTATAGATTACGTGTCATAATTTTCTAGCATCAATAACCAAAATTCTATTTAAGGTATACACCATTTGAGAATAGGTATTTATGGATGATATGTTGTTACGAGTATCATCATAGAACTAGATGAATCTGAACATTACATTTTACATATTAGTGAAGTGTTTGATCCATATTAATAATCCCACAAAGTTATTCATAGTCATTTGAAACTATTAATTGGAAGATAATGGATAACAAATATAAATATTAAATAGCTTTTTGGATGTTATCAAGATCATATTTATAATGAGTTTTCTCAAAATGAAAATTCAATTACTGATAAACCACGACAGATTTCTAAGTGTTTAATAGAGAATTATTTATATTACATTGAATTTTTAATTAATGGTTATAGATTCTTTATAGATAAAATGATGAAAAAAATATGATAAAAATAGTGGGATCACATTAATGGTGCAATAGATGAACACATATGGTTATATAGATGTAAATATAATTTATTACAAATTTTTATTTTTCAACATCATAAAAATATATATATGAGATAGATTATACATCATTTTATGTGTTTATTTTCAATTGAAAATCTTTTTAAAACACAGGTGTAGAAAGTTTTGATGAATTGGCATTAATAATGGTGAAATTATATGAGGATGTGTATAAGGAAAAGCCATACATATTAGATTCACATTAAAAAATTGTAGTGTATGTCTCTTATCAATCAAACTAGAATAATTTAATTTTCCTTATTATCACTAAAACAACTATAGTATTAGATGTAAAGTAAATTATGGATGACCCATTCAGTGGAAGATAAAAATATATTAAAATAGGTCCCAATGTGGAAATTATTACTATATTAGAGGGCAAAATATATATTGTATTTGTAAAATTGATGGAGGATCCAAATCCATTCATCCTTAGTGAAAATAAATACAGTTCAATGATAAGTAACATTTTTAATACACTATAAATTTCCTTATAATATTATGTTTTCTATTGTATAATTACATAAAATAAATTATTTTACTTACTAATCATAAAAATAAATTCCTTTATACATGTTTATGTTTCAAATATCAAGAAATAATAGATTGTTTATGCCTAAACTATAGAACAATTAATGGATGAACAAAATGTTTATGAAAAAGGAAATAACACAAGAAAATCAGTTTGTAGAATAAAATAATCAAGGAAAAAAGTCGTGGTATAAAAAATTAGGATCCGTGGATTCAATATGGTCATCGTGTTTACCCCAACATTTCTATATTAATTAGTTATATGAGGTCCAAAATTTGAGTAATGGTGGAAACTGATATACATAGATGTATTCATGTCAATACTATATTAATGGAACCCCATATGGATCATAAAAGTGAATTTTAGGACATACTTATTCTATTTTATGAAAAAATTATATAATTAATTATTTATATTCTAATTATTATCCCTCTTAGATTTTATTAGTTTTAAATTATTCAAATAAGAAATAATTATTTATGGATGTTGGAAAATCACATTGAAGAATCCATATACTTCAAATAAAACTTAATCATATGGATGTTGTGGGGAATGTAAATATCTTCTGACCAGGTATGTCATTACACATTATAAATAATGATACCTTGAATAATTTCAACAATACTAATGATGTGAAATTATTTCAATTGGATTATTCTAAATACTATATTATTTAATTTTATTTATTATATCCATTTTGATTCCAAATTATTAATTTATGAATTATATATTTATTGATTCAAATAAACAATGTGCATCAAAACCAATTCAACTCATTTGTAATGTATGGGTATGGTAGGATTAACAAGAGAAGAAAATTAAATTTATTTTAGGTATATAAAAAAATTGATATTTGATATGATAATCCATATGTCTTGTTCTATATATGCGTATACCTGAATAATAATTGTTGTCCACTTTTATCCCGAATAATGTTATATATAATGAGGCCCATGTAAATAAATATGGTAATCATGTTGATGAAGACACACAATTTTTATGATAAACATTTCTAAGTATAGAATTATAGTAATTATTTATGATTTATGAAAATATTTAACAAAAATATATATTTATGGTCTTATGTTTTTTATATGGTTTATAAAAAAGAATTAGTATCTACCATAACAGAAAAAAACTAAATTATGTAGCTTAAAACTAGACGAAACAATATAACCGCATTAGAGGTACAAATTCTTTTTACCTAGATAATATTTTAAAATTACCATGTTGTAGGGATACGTGTATGAGATGATTAATTTACCATTAAAAATAATATTGGATTTAAATGTTAGTATTTTATAGTATGGTTTGTAGGACCATTGTTTGTTAATGGATAAAAAACTTATTCTGTAACAACGATCATCATAAAAAGTTCGAAATGACACCACTATATTTTATGCTAGTAATTATCGTAATGTGCCTAACCTAATAGTGGAAATCATATTTTTTATTAATTATTCTAAAAAATGTGAATCAATCATAATCCGAAAACATTATATTAATAAAGTTACGCATGATGAATTTTTATGTCTTATTTATATATCAACACCTTTGAACCACTTTGTTTCATGGTGTGTGGGGATTCATATCAAAGGATACGTGATACACAAAAAATAAATCCAAAAATATTATATAAGATTGTGTATTGAACTAGAATACGAGTTTACATTTTAGTTTCATGATCCATATGATAATCTATATATTACAATAGTGAATGATGATACAAAAATGTTAACAGCATGGAAGTGTAATATTATATAGAAACTTCTCTTATGATATTAATTTTTTTTTCAAATGATTAAAATTTAATAGACAATGATAATGGTTTAAAACGAGATATGGTATTACATATGGAAAAAATTATGGGGGTACAAAAGGCCAGATCAAGACAATCTAATGAATAAACCAAGAAAAAATGACCTTACTAGAGTACCTTTACTTATTTAGTTCCACTAAACCATGTTTTGACATTACATTTTCATGTAAACACAACATTAGAAAATAGTTATATTCCATATATTCAACATGTAAAATAAATAGTTTCTAATTTCATTGATGATGTGGTTGGTCTGGAGATTATTAAAGATATTATCAGGAATGAATGGCTAGGAGTATTTGTTTTGAATACATACATGTAGTACATTTTCATAGACTGTATAGAGAAAAAAATTTATACTATGTTAATTAATGCTAATGACTACTAATATTTTATATAGACATTTTTGTACTATAAAATATATTCATAACTCTAAAAATTATGGTGTGGATTCATTAAACAATTTATAATTTTTATGGGTGAAAATTTTTTGTATATGTAATAAATTGATAAGAAAAAAGTTAAAAAAATTGTGGGGTTTGTGAAAAAATAATAGGTGATAAGCTCCTCTTGATGCTTATGATGATTCGGTAAAACAATACAATATAATCATATAAGATTAATTTTTTCATTGTTATTTATTTTATTTTTTTAAAAGGCACATGATGATAATGAAAATAAATTTGGATAAACAAAACATTAATTTTTATATATTCAATGAACAAATTGACATAAAAAATTTCTGTAGTGATATGTGTTGTGAAATTGCAGTACGATGTTGTAAATATTTTTTAGATTAAATTTTACTTGAAAATATTTGTTTGTTTTTCCTTGATAATATTGTTAGGACAGTGAGATCTATAAATATATTCTGAATCATATTATGTAGTCAGTGGCATTACATAATAATCCTATGGAATTTATCTAATTGAATGAAATTAATGTATAAATAGAAATATTTAAATATCCCAAATTATTTCAAAACAATTACAAATTTTGGTTTATATTTATATATTATAAAATAAAATATAATAACCAAAAGTATATATATTTGATTTCATAATTTATAAAATATATTTTAAACCATCAAGAGTAATGATTCCCAAATAGGAAATTGATAATTCTAAATTCATTTTCCTTAATGAAATTTCTTAACCATTTAATTGCCTATATTTTATCAATATTAAATAGATTTTGAACAATATCCATATGAAAAATTAGTAAATTTGTTTATTGATATACAGATGTTGTACGTGGTGTTTTTAGGACTATTAGAATCAAAATTAGGTGATTTACTATTATTTTTTTTGCTAGTATGATCTTTGACCGTAGAAATTCTTGTGGGTTTTGAATAATTAGTATCATAATATTTATATTTTATTTTTAATACTTTTTTTCAATGAACATTATAATTGATTATATGTATATGTTTCAAAATAAATGGGAAGAATACATGATGTTGGAATTTATACATACATCCTGATATGGTTTGTTCATACTATTTTTTAATTAATTTTCTCATCATTTAATCTAAATATTTTATGTTGTTTACTTACCATTTTTAACATTTTTTTATTTTTCATAGATATCACGATGAAGTGAATTCATCTATGATTTTGTTCATTAACACTGATGATGAACTAATGTACAATGATCATGACATCATAAAGGAAAATGATCTCATGATGAACATGTTTTCATTTCAATTTAAAATAATTTAATATTCTAGGATATAAAGCAATAATATTATTATAATACCTAGAATTTATAATCAATTAAAAGATGAATATTTTTTAAGAATCATCCAATTCTCAAGAAAAATCACATAATGTTCAATTTGACCGGATGATTATGTTTTTAGTATAAAAATGGATTTCCAGTTCCAAAAACAAATTTTATATACAAAATAATGATAAAAAAACATTAAAAATGTTTTTATAATTTAGGGAAATAATTATTATATAATTATTGATTTTTAGGAATTATATTCATCTCAATTAAATACATGATTCTCACAGTATGGATCAATATATAGATTTTTTTTGAGAATCACACATTAGTTAAAAACACAAGTCACTTTCTCAAAAAAATGTAAAAAGTCAATATTATATGATAAATTAGGGAAACATTCCACAAATAATTTTTAAATATATGATTAATCTAAACCTCAATCTAATACACAATGTAATATATATGACTAATTTTGCATGTTATTATATTAAATTTATATTTTAGATAAAAACTTGTGTCACCAACTGGAAACATATAAAACATGATCAGATTAAATTGTGAATTTTGGTAACTAATTCATCATTATTATTTGACATGTTAGAATTAACCTCATATAATTTTAATGAATGTTTTAATCTGTTTGACTAAATATTTTTGTTTTTAATAAAAAAAGTTTAATTTTTTTTAAAATCATGATTTAAAATGATAAATTAAAATAAGTCATTGGATTGTTTCTGAAAATATATGACAGTGATCCATAATTAATTATTGTTGTTTATAATTCAATTATTGATTAATCAGTCAACTAGAGTTTTCAACAATAGTATTATTACATGATTTTAATTTAAAAGGTTCATTATTTCTAAAAAAATCCACATAGAAAAAACTAATACAAATACATCTGATCAAATAATTGAAAATTGATCAATAATTCATTTTTAATTTTTATTAATTGATCACACACTAAAAAGACACACAACATGGTCAGAATAACATGAAGTACAAGTTTTCAATATAAAAATGTATTTTTTTTCTTACAACGCAGCACATATCTAAAAATGGAAAAATGATCTCAGATTATCGTCAAACATTAGGAAAAAAATTCATAATTAAATTGTGAATTCTATAAATTGACTATAAGTAAATATGACTTCATATGGGATTGGTATGACTGAAAAGGAAGGTTTTTGTTTTAAAAGTTTCATTTTACTTTAAAAGGCATTTCAAAATCACCCAAACTTATAAAAAGAAAATGATTTTTAAAAATAAATTAGTAAAAAGTACAGAAATTAAGTTTAAAAGTGTTTTAATTGATCATACATTAATCTGAAAAATTATGTGGTCGATATGACTATAAGTGTGTGTTTTCAATATGAAAGTGTAATTTTACATAAAAACACACATCAAATAGCCAAACAGGGGAAAACATGTTCAGGTAGTTATCAAACCATATAAAAATGATTCATAATTAATTTTTAATATTATGAAATATACCACACTTCAAACTAATACATGATATATCTGATATTACTTAATCTACATTTTTACAAAACAAATGTGTATTTTTAGTTTATAACACGAATCACTATACAAAAATTTAAAAAACATGATCATATTATTTTAAAAAATTATTTAAAAAATATAAATAATTAATTTATGATTTGTAGGGATCGATTGGACATCAATTTGACACACTGTGAAGTCTTTATGTCTTGAAGTACATGTCTTGGATATAAAAGTGTCATTTTATAACTAAACGTGTCTCGCGTCAACAAATCAAAGAAAAAGTGTTCTAATTATTTTATTTTTTAAGTGATCTATAATTAATTTATGACATATAGGAATTGACCGCCTGTCAATATAACATACGATGTGGTTGGTATGTCATAATGTGTAATTTCTTCAATATAAAAGACCAATTTTTTTCATTGAAACACACATAAAATAACAAGAACATACAAAATAGAATATATTGTTTTCAATCATTCAGAAAAAGGTGCATTGTTTGATTATGAAATGTATGAAATGATCCAATATGTAGCACTATGTATCTGATATGAATCAAATATATATTTTTAAATATAGATTTTTAATTTAATTTAAGATATGTGTCTCCATCCAAAACTGAGCAAACGATCTTGACTTTTTGAAAACTCCTCGAAACTAGACAATAATTACTTGATGAATTTTAGGAATTGACTACATGTCAATCTAGAAAATGATGTGATCCAGGTGACTCAATGCCTGTGATTTCAATATATATGTTTCATTTTTATTTAAATTGCACAACACATTTCATTAATTTTGAAAAATTTATTTTTTAAGTGATTTTATATTCTATTTAATATTAAATTTCCATATAATTTTTAACAAATATGTATTTAATTAGTTATTAGATAGATAATTCTTTATGTTTAAAAATAGTTGGTGTGACAGTCGAAGGCTTGTTCTTATAAGTATGTACTTTTTAATTAGCTCGAATATGGAGTGAGAGTTATAAAATAAGATGTTATCCAATTCCGGATCACGATTTTTTGAGAACAATAAGAAATGTAAAGACCCATGAGAATCTACTACACCATAATTCAAAATATGGTGTTCCTCGTATAACTAAATGTATATATTTTTATTTGAAAATTTAAAATTTAGGTTTATTTATTTATTTTTTGTACTAATAATATAATAATTTTTTTCTTGTATGTTTGAATTCTATTTCTTGAGATATGGTGGTTCATTCATAAACTGATAGGGAGATTACGAGTAAGGGGCCAAATAAAATATTTATTGATGGTTTTTTATTTCTATTATAAATTGAACTTATTAATGTAATTTTTCAAACAAATTTTTGAAATTTATATACTATATTATTTTTCATATATTTTTGATGAAAATTTAATATTAGTTAAACATTGTATTTTCTCCACATATTTTATTCCTATATATACTAATGATGTGCACTATATTTTTAATTGGAAAATGATGTTGAATAACCCTTTATTAGTTATGGTAACATTGATGATAAAATAAGCCTTTATTAGTGCTTTTATTGTCTAGATAATCGTACACTTTATATGGTATAACCTAGCACCGATAAAATATCATGTTTATCTACATTATTTTTTCTCTAGTAAATAATTTCCTAGGGGTATTGAGGGTTCACTAATTTTATGTGTTTTTTTTGCGGTGATAATGGAAGTTTTCACACTGTTAAAATCCCTCCCTATAATAATATAATTATTATTTCATAGAACATTTTGAACTCAAATTTTTATTCCATTTAATGAACCAAGAAGATCACATAATATTACAAGTGGATAAATAGCTATTCAATCTTTAAATAGGTTATTTCTTATTTCCTTGGCTATTGGAGATTATAACATACCATTTAAAATAATGATGATCTTTGATTTGGAAGAATGTTTTTATGTACCAACAATTTCCTCAATATAATTTTTATGTCCTTTCTAGATAATGATTGTTTTTTTCATCTTTGGAAAAAAATTCTTCTGAAAATATATTATATGTTATGGTAATACACAATTAAATAATTTTAATTCTTTTTAAGATTACTAAAACCAAAATTTGGTAATTTATAATGAAAACAAATATGATGACTCATATCCCAAAAATTTATGGAATCCTTATTTTTTCATGTAAATTATAATATCATAAAAAATTATAAAAAAAAATTTATTTGGAGTGATTTTTTTCAAAACCACTTATCCAATTTCATTCATGAATAAAAATATTATTACCAAACCATCATATGATTGGATAGGTTAAAAGTCCATAATTATTTTATATTTGGTTCAAATTTTTGTGTGTAAACAATTTCCAATTTAATTTATACATTAATATTATCAAAATAAATATTTACTAATGACTTATGAAGATATGGATATGTCTACATAATTATGAATTTGTGTTAGTCCATTGAGAAATTCAATGAATTCAATATTTATGTATAGAATCAATGTTCTAAGAATGTAAATATGTTTAAATTTGATTGAGAATGAAGCTACAATAACTAAATGTTCATCAACATTATATGGGAGTGTGGGATTCTATGTTAAGTCAATCCACAGTATACACTACAATTTAATAGTGAGAAATATTGGAAAATCGTATATTTCATGTCATGGTAATGTCGATGAAGAGTCATGTAGTTAATAACATATATTTTATGGGACATGGAATATATAATATGTAATAAACACTAATAAATGTACCAAATAACACAAACAATGAAATTCCTTAAATGCTATTTTTTAGAAGACAAAATGTGTACTTAAACATACATATATGGGGATTTGACATATTTTTTTGCGAACATCTCAGTAAAAAAATAACCATAAGGAAACAATTGTGTCATTATAACGTAACATAAGGAATCATGGTTATAAATATTTTTAACATCTTATAAAAATATTTAAATTTCATTTGGAATGTCATATTTCATAGGATTTAGTTTGACGATGTTAATTATCCAAATACATAGAAATTTATTATAAGAACACATTCTGTATGACTCCATAAAAGAGGTTTTTATAGATAACCATGTAATATGTTGGAGCATAATAGTAGTTAAAAATAGTAAGGAATTTATTTTATCCATATTTTGGTTTTATTTTTATCCATTTTATAAAAATAGCTAAATAATTTTCAAAAAAATCATAAAAAATATGATAATGTGTTTGAGTATTGTATACTTGTTTATAAACAATGATGAAATAGTTAAGTTTGGAAATATTTTTATTTTAGAAAAAATTATGAAATCCATGCAGTGGGAAATTATACAATTATAGCTAATATACCAACAATATTTACTAGTATTTTATGTAAATTTTCCTAAATGAGAAATTCATTTCCCATTATTTCTATAAACATTTACTATTTATTTTCATAATTTTTTTTAATATTTTTTTATTCAAGTAAAAAAATAAATATGTGGTTTTTGAACAACACCATTAGTGATATATCCTATTGAAATCTAACATTCCATGTGAACCTATTGATCACAACAAAATCCAAAAAATCATTCCTATAGACCAAATAAACCCTAAATGGAATTCACACACAATCCTTGTTATTGAGGAACTCCCATTATAAAAAATGATGACAAAACAACCCTCCACTTGTTCTCACCACCCATAGTGACATCACTCATCCTCCTAAGAAAACAAATTTTATGTGGGATTGAATAAAAATTATCATTGATATGATCACAAAAAATTATAAAACTATGAATCATTAATCAATTATGATTAATAAATTAAGGGATCAATGTAACATTGAGACAATTTGGGGGAACATTGACCATATTTTAGAGGTTTTCTTAAGCCTCATGTTTTTTAGAAATTGGTCAATCCCATTAGAATGATATTTTCTATTATTTTGTGATTGGATAATGAACAAGACATTTTTAAATATTTTGTAAGGAGATTAAAATTAATGATATAATTTCATCAATAATTTTATGAAAAACTTAAAATTTGAATCCATAGTGTGGTCTGAGTTTCTGATATTTTTTCGATAAGTACATTAATTATATTCCACATATGAAAAGATTTAATTAATTAAAAGGAAAAAAAACAAGAGTAATGTAAATTATATGGAAACTATGAGGAAAAAATAAACATAAATGTGGTTTAATCTTATGGTATTATCATCTTACCTAAAACTAAGGTCAACCGATTCTCTTGTGGATGAAAACCTAATTTATAATGGGATTTATCCATAAGGATCTTCAATATATATGAGATAATATTTTAAGGTTTGGTCTTGGTGGAAATGGGTATGGAGGATACACATTAATATTATGGTTTTGATAGGTTATGAAATAATGAATTTAGTGGAATATCTAAAAATAACGTGGATAAGAACATAAAATTTCCTTCATGATTGAATTGTCAATTGAGAAAAATATAAAATTATCATAAATGGATTATTTATTTTTTTAATAATCAAAATGTTTTCCACCAAGAATATTTATGTGAATTGTGATAAATAGTTCTAAAATATGAAGGTTGATGAGGAATAATCAATGATTGTCAATGTATTCTAATCTTCAGATTATGGTTTTGTTTTTCATGGGATTTTTTTGTTTGTGGTGACTTTTCATTCATTTATGAGATAATTTAGAGACAGGGTTCAGAGCATTAGTCTTTCAACTATGCATGGGGTTTGGATTTTGATGTTCAAAGGGTATGGAAATTCAATCTCTTCCAGGATTCTCTTCGTACCGTACATCTAGTTGAGTGGTCATGCATTAGTGGGATTTGTCAAAACAACGATATTGACTTGGTGTGGAAGATATTGTCTATGATTAGATGTTATTAGTTTTAACTATTTGTTTTTATGTTGGACATTTTTTTTACTAACATTGCCCTGAATGTTTTTTTTTAAATTAAATTTTAATCATGGTGAAATGTGTAAGTTTCACGTAATGACTATTTATAATAAAGGATTTAATAATTATGTGGTAAAATGATCAATTAACATAGATTTTTGAACTACTAATGACATATTTGATTCTTAACATACATAATTTTATATATATATATAAAATTTAATAAGGGTATATAAATGCTATGAAAAAATAAGATATTGAATTAGATGTGAAAACCCCAAAATGGTATGACGATCATATCTCTTTTCTACACATATTACCCAATTGAAATATATTGGAATTTTCATCCTATAAATATTTTTATTCTCCCCCTAGTGTAATTATTTGTCATATTAAGTATTTTTTTGTTATCTACAAATAAATCCCTCATCTATTTCCACGGATTGGATGTAATTTCTGATATTCAAAACCAAACTATGATATTCTATTTTTTGGATGAAAATTATAATTAGCAATGTAGATCACATCAATTTTATGGGTCCTAATTACAATTCAAAATTGGGGTTTGTCTCAAATGGTTTGGGTGAAACTATACACTAATTATATTACTATTGATATTTAGTATGGGTGATTATTTCATGATGGGATTCCTTGTCTTCATGGAAATGATGAAGTTAATTTATTAGAAGTAAAAATTCTTATTGTGACATCAATTTCAAATACACTCTATAAAATGAAATTTATTGATTAGTTTGAATTGAAGAATAATATCAAAGACAATATTTACAAGGTATTCATTCATCCATGTGTATCACCCTATGGTTTATTGGTTCTTTTTTTAATAAGAAATATGGATAAATGCAAATATTTATTGATTACCAAGAACTAATCATGATCACAATCAATGATATATATAATATACTACGTATTGATAGATGTTTTGATAAAATAAATTGAGATCAATACCTTTAAATTATTTAATATTTTTTGGATATCATCAATTTTGTTTTAATAAATTTAATATACACATGAAATAATTTTATATAAGTCATAGACACTTTTTATACATATAAATCCATTTGGTCTTATTATTGGACCCATTATCTTTATTGGTTTAATTTATACAGTATTTATTGATTACCTATATTTGATTTTGTTGGTCATTATAGATGATATTGTTATATAGTCAAAGATAATGTAATAGAATGTAGATAACATGAGAATTATGTTGAATACCCAAAGGAATTATAGGAGGTACAAAATATTTTAATATTGTGATTTTTTTATATAAAAAATCAATTTTTGATCATATAATATCAAAATATGTTATATATGCGGATACATCGAATATCTATGTTATTGAATGTTGTCATATATAAACCATTTTAAATATGATCAACACAATTATATTTATATAGGATTTTTGAAATGTTTTTTAAAGAAATGTTCCTGAAAATTTAAGCCAATAAGATTTATAACTTGAAAGGCATCAAAATTTCTATATAAATATCAATATTAAAAAAATTTAAAGGAACATAAGAAAAGGATATTCATTGCACCCATACATATATCACCCTATATTTTTAAGGGTTTTTAATTTATAGAGATATATAAATTAAGGTTTTATGTTTCTTTATCAAGAATAATGATAGGGTGATAGCTTATATATCATGCCAACTTATGGTTCATTATAAAAATTATTCGACTCTTGATTTTTAGTTATCATTGGTATTTTTTTTAATTAATTATATGGATACATTATCATAATGTAGAATGGAAAAATATATATAGTTATTAATAATGTTTAATATATATTTTCATTTAGAATAATATGAATATAGGACTGAGATTTTTTTGGGACTTATTAAAATTGTTAATACTGAATACATTACAACCATAAAGATGATATAATAGTTGGATTGTGTTTTGAGTTAAAAATATCTTGATAGCTTATAAAATTTGAAGATCACAAATGATCCAATATTTATGTATTTATGAACCGTTATATTTTGAAATCTCAACGAAATGGGAAAAATATTTTTCATTCTCAAATTATTGTTTAACCTTGTGTGCATGCAATGATTAAAGAGTTATATAGGTAAGATATAAAATATGAGAATAATTTAACAAATGATTCTGATTGTAACCGTGAACAGGATAAAATTATAAGTTATATTAACTATGTTTACATTTAACCCATTCCATATTTTATGAATGTTTATTTAGATAAGGCTCAACGATCATCATTCTATATTAATCATAGATGTAAACATATGTATAGATACTTGAATGAGTATTTCATATTTTATGAGTTTTAGAGAGATATTGTATATTTTTTCTCTTTGTTCACGATATGTCATAAATTTATGGTAGAGAGGAAAAAATATATGTTGATGTTATAATAATTACCAATACCATAATGAAACTGGAAAAAAACACTGATGATTATTTTGTAGAACTACAAAAAAATTCTAAAGAGAATAATTATATCTGGGGTGTAGTTAACCTCCTTACAAAATCAGCACACATTATCACTATAATAGAACATTGTAATCTTAATTAATATTACAGGATATACATTACGTATGATTTAATTTTTCATCGAGTACCACATTCTATATTAACTATTCATGATCCAATGTTTACCTCAATGTTTTGGTGGTGTATTCTAAAGGATTTGGATATATAGTTGTGATTTAGAATTTCGTGCTAGACTCAGAAAAGTTTTTATTCCAATAGAATAGTTAAAAAACTATAGGATTTTCGAATATATATTTTTATGAATTTAAAAGGTTTTATAGATCACACTATCCACTATTATATTTTTCATTGAATAATAACTTTAACTTGACCATTTAGATTTATCCTTATTAATCTGTATATTAAAGGATGTGGAGAGATCATACGTGAAATGATTAAGATAGCGAGTGAAATATATTGGGAGTTGACCTAGATGTGGAAATGGTAGATTGATTTAGATATATTAAAAAAACACCTCATAGAGGCTCAGTGTTTATTAATGTTTTATGATGATTATTGTTTTCATTATCTAGAGTTTGAAGTTGATGAGAAAGAATTCCTATGAATTTTTCCATGTACTATAGTTACAAAAGATTGAAATATTTGAAATCTGATACCTCGATTTAATTTCCTTATTGAAATTATTGATTTAATATTAACGGTTTCTTATCGTTAGTGATTCTACTAAACATATCTCTTGTTCAAGATGTGTTCCATACCTCTCTCACGAATACATACATAGATGATCCATACCAAGTAATGAAATGAGAGTTCATACTACTTGATCATGATATTTTCTATTAATAACAATTTTTTAATTCTATGTCATTAAGATAATGTTTTGAGAAACAATACCAATCACCTTGTTAAGGATTTCTGGAAATGGAACCATTTTGAAGAAGCTACAAGGGAACTCGAATATATGATGATACATAAGTTTCCTCTAGTTGTTGTTTCAGAGTGACAAAATACCATGTTATAAATGCACTTTCATTGGGGATAATTTAAAATACCTAGATTTTATTAATTTATTATTAAAATATATTTAATTTCATTGATAATATTAATAACATGAATCACTAATTATTAATGATCCACAATATACTATTAATATTATTTTTTAAATAGGTTAATTATCACCTTGATTTTAAAATTTTATTTTTTATTGGAATCACAAAATTTTAATATTATTTATTAATTTTTTAGATAATGATTTTTTTTCATGTCATTATATTCGTATATAATAAATGTTTTTCATAAATGTTTTATTTATTTATTTTGGTAGTCAATAAATAATTTTTTTTCCAATTGTATAAAAGTACTTAAAAACTGTCATCATTTTCATAATAACAATTTAAAATTTATCATAGGATTGATTTTTTAGAATTTTCTTAAATGATTAATTTTTTTGATGATAAATAATAATTTAAAATTATTCTGAAAATAATTTTATTTTTTTATTATTCCAATTTACTTCATTGGAATACACTATTTGTTCAATATTGATATAAATAATAATATGGTATTTAAAATAGTTTCCTTTGAAAACCACTTTTATATGGCATGCGATATTAAATTTAATTTTAACAATAAAAATTATATATATTTAATTTAAGAAATTGGATTAAAAATTTTTAATTATAATAACCGAAATTAAATAACAATTTCAATTTAAATTTTGGGTATGATCAATAGTAAAAATAAATATTTTTAATTATAATGGTTAGCAATAAAATGTGACTACGTGGAGTTAAAATAAAATATAGGGATTAAAATAAAAAAAATTTGTAAAATACCTATTTTATTCCCATATTCAATCCTTGCGATTTCTATGGTTATAAATGATAAAATTTTTATCTTTTCTTCTTGTTTAAAATGTTGGGGTACCTTTTAATTTTCATGAATACAATGCATGTCTTCCGCCCACTTACACGAGGGGACCCCCATATCCTCGCATAGCCACACGTCCAAAAAAAATTGGTTAAGAGAATACCTACCAAAATATCAACCTTAACTTCATCCCAATTTTCTATAGTACATATTTTTATTATTTATCCCACCTTATAAGGCATTTGGCTCGATCATAAGGAGGTCTTATGGAAAATTAGTATCGTTCATAAAAAATAATTTTATTTAATTTATTCTTCCACCTAGTTAATATATTGTTAAATTATTATGATAAAATAACAAAATTATACAATATATAATTATTTTTTAGTAAATTAATTTTTTAAAATATATTCATATCTATTTCCATCTAATGTGAATCAAAACTGTGGATCAATATTATAGTGGAAAACCTACTCCCAAATTGTAGTAATTGTTTTCAATAAATCTCCATCATATATGAACATAATGAATTATTTAATATATATATATAATTTTTTAAAATAATTTTATATATTATTATATAATATCACATATACCCTCTTACAATCATACAAATTTTAAAATTATAACATCGCTCATGAAAACGTGTGGACTACCGTATCAAGAAAATGACATGATGCGCATTTCATTTTATTTTGACATAGATTATAATATGGATATATTAAATGAATATATATTATATATAAAATATATAAATTATTATAGAAAAATAATGTAATATTTTAATTTGGTTTGTTCCATTAACCAAGAAACTAGAATTCATATTCATTAATAATTACAACATACCTTCTCTATATTATATTTAATTCATTTTTTTATGTATAAATATTATGGATTCATATAAATATATATATATATATAATTAATATATTTTATATTTTATTATGGTTAAAATATTAGTGACTGGTGAATTACAAAAAAATTAAAATAAAAAAAATTCAAACCGATATATGCATGAAAAATGATATGTTATTACTTGATAACGATATTTACAAGGAATTATTTCAAATAATTTAATAAATGTTGAAAAGAAAATAATTTATGGTATGATATATGCGTGTTTTGGTAAATAAGATATGTATACTAAACTAGAAATTATTTTATAGGTCGTTCAAACATGTCCAATGATATTCGATACAAGAAGTAGGAGATTTATATATCACTTTTATTTTGGTGAGAAAGTGTCCATATTCACCACCTTTTTATATGTGTGGTGTATATAAATCCATTTAATATATTTTAGAATTATTATAATAATCATTTCGGGGAGTTAAATATCCAAATACGGGAAATAATTTCATAGGGATTTGGATTCAAAAGATACCAATGTGGCGAGGGTAAGATATTAGATTCTTATTGATTATTAAGATTGTTTATGAATATTCATTCAATGATGAGATAATTTTATATAACTTTTAATGAAGACATATAATATCTTCTCCATTGGTTATTTTTTCAAAATAATTGTTTAATTTCTTTTTCCACTAATTATTTACAAAATTATCCAAAATAATATTTAAAGGAAAACCGACTTCATTTCACTCTTTGGAAGAAAACATTTTTCATTATATATCCATGTTCTCTAAATAATTCAATATTTTTTTTTGTATTCTACTTTTATGTATTAAATTCATGTTTTCCAATGTTTTAATTACTTCAAAATTACATAATATTAATCTGTTTTATTCTTTCTGAATGAGGTAAATATTACTTTTACTGAAAAAGTTAATGTATTAAAATGGATGACATGGAAAATATTTTCCATCTCCATGAAAACCAAATTATTTAATGATTCTTTTATATATTAAAAAATTTAATGAAAAGAATAATTTTTCATTATTCATTAGAAATTTTTATATTAAATATTTTATTTCAAAATTTGAAGTATATTTTTCTTATGATTGATTCAAAATGATCTTTCAAAATAATTTTTTTATCTAAGATGGAATAATTTATTGTTAGTTAATATTTATTTGGGATATAATCAAATTATTCCATCCTTTTTTATTTTCTACATATTTTTTGATTAATGAAAATAAAAATATGAACCCATTAAATTTTCATTGCTTATGTTTTGATGATCTATTTATGAAACTTGTTTTTATTTCGTGGGTTATGATATGATGATTTTTTAATGATCCCATGGTAAAAAATGTATGGATTATGTGATGGGTGGGACCTATATCTCCATACAATTCATTGGATGATGATTAATGTTATTTGATATTAATGGTTACATAGGAGGTTATACCTAGACCCCAATAAGGTACATGTAAGGTAATCCCATGCCAGAAAGGGGGTGGACATAAGGTTATATCAATCCCAAATGATCTTATATTGTAGGTTATCCAATTAACTAATCAGTAACATGGGTGGTTATCCTAAGCCTATGATATTACTAACTTGTTGTTGGATATCCTAAACATAATAATTTATAGGATTTTTTGTATCAAACTTTTATATTTCTTATGCCAATGTTATTCACTAATAGATCAAATTCTATAATTACATTTTTATTAATGTCTTATGAACCACCGTGATTTTTTACAAGACTCATGTATATTGTTGATGATTTGAGGGGTATAGTTTTAAAATGTTACTCTCATCGTCTCAAAACATTATGCCCAAGATGTGTGCATATGTATCTTTTTTAACCATACTATGTATTTTGGATCACCCTTTCTTGTGTTTCCATTACATGGGATATGAGAAAATTCATTATGAGTTATAGGTATAAGATGGGTTATAGTTACATAGAATAGTGAGGGAGATTATGTAGTACACTTAGGAAATGTATTATCATGTATCCCAATTTTCACCGGAACATGGCCTACAGTTTTTTGTGGTATATTTTTATGTAATGTAATTAATATTCATCTATTAATATGTTATATTTATGTAAAACAATTCAGGGTTTCTATAGCCGTTTTGTATTTTCTATAATATTATAAGTGGATTATATGATGCTGATTTGAAATGGCATAACAGTGTTATAGTTAGTTAATTATTGATTAAATAATTTCATATATATGAAGGAAATAGTATAAGAAGCCTATATTCATATAATTAAGATTATTTAGGATAGATATGATAGGTTTCTTGGTCCACCTCAGAGATCATAAATTAACTAGATACTGATAGATAGATTATGGGAAAATCCATTATGGGATTAGTTCTAATGTAACATGTAATAATTATTTACATGAATATGTATTCTATATAATGTTGGTAATAAATATGCTGATTATGATATTTTACGAATTATTGATTGTATCTATCATGTTTGGAATGTTATGTAATATTTTTGATATGTATTATTACATGATCAAGGTTGAAAAAAATGATTATCTTATTGACCAATGTTATTCTTCTATAATGATTATTCTTATGAATCATAGGTGTTCTATAGATATGTAATTGTTAATTGGTGTATATGAGAAGTAGTTTATCTAGGGATTTACTAATAATTTTTTATAAAAAATATATTGGAATGATCTAAAATCATATTAAGGATATGTATCCCATCTCTATAGGGGAGCTCTCAGTAAGAGTAGATCAAACCATATTAATGTCACTGAATATATATCCTGATATTACAATATTGTACAATTCTATTTAACCAAAAATAGATTATTAGTTACAAATAATAATCCATGTAATTTATCTGGTTCCCATAAAAATGATGTTACCACATTGGATTGTGAATTTTCTAAAGTGTTGCATATCGTAAAGGTGACAAGGATATATCAATCGATGAAACACATACATGTGATGTGTCTCATCCTGATGCAATTTTTTCCAATTGGTGGGGTAACAAGATGTATATTTTACATAATTGTGAATCTGAAAAGACCATTTAAATAATACATACATTTTTAGAATCTAGAATATATTGGAGTTCTATATTACTAATATTGGTGACATTAAACCAACATCTTTGTGACAAATAACTACATTTATATAAATTAAATGATTATTTATATGTTTTTTAAATCATGGGAGTTATTATATGTGACATTAAATGTGATATACTTATTAAGGGAAATGATCATAATAAATGTTCATATAATTTCACTACTATGATTTAAACCTAGATGTGTTATGAAGACATTACTAAATATATTATATAATAGAGGATTATTGCTTTTCACTAGGTAAAAATTAGACATGAGATGACAGTAGGAGACTCATTAGATATTGTGAAACTATCTCATGATGTATGCCCAATGTTATCTAATGGATAGTTTTTTATGAGAATATTTCCCATGCATTCTAAATTAAAAATAATACGATTGGTTGGATGTACTTATTTGTAGACATTTTATTAGTTCCTTAGAATTCATATGAATGTGATATTTTTTATATTTTTAAACGATTTCATGGTTATAATGCCTATTGGGAATTAGTGTAAAAAAATTGGAGTTGTTGTAGAAAGATGCTATGTCAATATTTTTGTTATAAAAATTATTAGTAAACATGTGAAAAATAGGTTTTATGTATCCCTTTTTTCTAGTAGTGATTTTTTATTTCATAATTATTTTACTTCTCATGGTTGTTTCTTGGAGAGCCGTGATAAAGGATGGTTTTTGAGTAAAATGTTTTTCATTTATATTGAGTGTTGTTCGCCTAACTATGGGGCTATTAACATGTAACATTGTGCTTCATTTTTTAAGGGATAGTATCTGCCACATGTTTAATTCATTATTTATCTAACCATGAATACAAACCATGAAACAAAACCCAAATTCATGAAATGAAAAAAATTACATTTATTCGTATGGTCATTTTTTATTCTAAACTCTACATAGTCCCCCATTATCTTATACCATACCCAATATAAAGATTTATAAAAATACCATATTTTCTATTTGGTGATTCTAAGTCAGTTTTGGGTTATCTATTTGATTTATATTTCTATTTCCTCTTGATTTCTCATCTTTTATCATTATCTTATACCACACCCAATATAATGACTATTTTGACATTATTATTTGATATATTGAAATATGTTATTCTAGTAACCCCATGAAATTTTAGAAAATATTTCCATTTATATAATTTTATTTCATCAACGTATTTCATTATAGGAAACACTGCGTTTAACGAATTGTGATACATTATTAAATTATTATTCTTTAGTTCATCAATTATTACCTAGCTATTAATTTGAGAATATGAATATTATTAAATAAATAATTATATATATATATTTCTAGATCAATATAAATGTATTGAACAAATCATAGTAATTATTCATTC
Source organism: Viscum album (assembly GCA_963277665.1). Classification (NCBI taxonomy): domain Eukaryota; kingdom Viridiplantae; phylum Streptophyta; class Magnoliopsida; order Santalales; family Viscaceae; genus Viscum; species Viscum album. The sequence goes on along the minus strand of OY728120.1, from coordinate 2,028,718,921 downwards.
AATTTTTAGAAGAAAGACTAATATTCAGAAAATGTTTTTCTCCAAAAAAATGTTTTCTTAATATATATATATTATAATTAATTTATAACATATTTAGAAAATTTATTTTACATGTTTTTTTATTTTTTTATTCATAATGACAAAAGTATCACATTTTATTTTTTTTGTAATTTTATTAAGTTTTTTAAGGATTCGTGATAATAATAATTTTTATTGATAATTATACATTATATTAAACTAATTACATGGTTAAATTATGATTTAAATTTTTTAAAAAATATTAATTCGATCATATTTATTTAAAAAATCAATTTGTTCTTTTTTTGTATTTTATTCATGAATTCAATAAAAAAAATATACATTTAAGGTGGAATCTTTTCGAATAAGTATTTTTTATTCCATATTTTTTTATTAGATTTAACGTAAATTAAAAAACAAAGGAATTTTTAATTTTAAATAAATAATTTTTTTAATTACAGTTCACTTAATTATTAATTAGTTCCCTCCTATTTTTGGATAATATTAATAGTAAACTTATTATCATTTATTACCACGGTAATGTTAAATTATTGTATTTGGGATAATAATAAAATTATAGTGCTTATAAAATTTCCTAAACACTTCAATAATTTTTATTTTATGACTTAATTTTTTTAATATTCGTCAAAATTATTTTTTTTGGATTTTTGTGGCTAATTGGTTGAGATTATCTACTTTATAGTATTTTATTTATTGAAAGGTAACTAATTTCAAATACCAGTTTTTAATATATATTATAGATTAAGAATAGATTATCCAGAGGACATATTTTATTGTATATATATTTTTTCAAGATATAATACATCACTTATATATTTACTTTCTTAATAATTTTTACATTAAAAATAAGTAACATTAGTATCTTTCACCATACATGGGAAGTTATTATTAAAATAATACAAAAATCATATTAATGACATTAAAAATATTAAAATTATTATAATGTGACAGTTTATATAATCCAAGAATTATCCATATGATCAAGAACCATTAGGGATCTTTTAAAATATTTTTTTGGATAATAGGTTTTTTATGATGTTATAAAGTATAATGAATTTAACATAGTCAAAATTAACATTTTTAAATTTTATGAAAATAATATTATATTAAAATAAATATAATAATTCAATTCATAAATAATGGATATGGGGATATGATATGATCTATAATGTCTCCACCAATGCATTTATATACCATTGTAATCATTTTTCACTATAATATACCTATTATAATAAAATATTCATCAAAATTCTAAATTTGACCCTCACATACATTTCAAAAATGTCCCACATCCATCACATCCATAAACAACAATGATCATTCTAAATAAAAATTACATGGTAATATTTTATTATAATCTACCTTAGTGAATTTTTTGATTTTAATTTCATTCCAAAATATAAACTCTAGATCCATTTATATGATATCTAAAGGAGTCGTTTCAATGATGATGTAATCACCCTAATTATTCAATTTCTTTTTCTACTCTTCACTAACACCAAAAAATCAATTATATTTATGATACAGTAATTACTTTGGTATCAAAAATATGATTATATTTTATTTTAATTACGAAAAAACACCACTATACATTCTCTTTCCCATCAAAAATAAATTGAAATTATCGATCATACATACATACTACTTGCCATCTCAAAATTTAAATACCATTAATTTATCATATCCATCCTTAATGGATGGTTAATATGATTTAATTAATAATTATAAGTTATATTTAATAAATTATTATTATTTTATAACTAAATTTAAATTTATTCTTTAATTTGTTCCAAATTTTAGGAAAATGACAATGTCGCTTATACGTACGTAGGGGCAAGCACATACACGTATCGATGTGGTTGATTTTTCAAATCAACTTTCCATAGATATTAAGGGGGGATATAATTAAAAGATATTATATATATTATATAATAATTACTATTTTTATTTATTTATTAGTTACCATTCACTAAATAAATTGATAAGAAACCTAATTATTCATTCAGGCATATTTATGGACTGCAATATCCATGAACGGTGTAATTAATTTTTGATATATATCACTATAGATGAAAAAATATATATATATAATAAATATATAATATATATTATTCATTTCAATTTTTTGGGTATATGTTTATAAGAATTATAATTTATTATAAATGATGTAATGAACATTAAACAAATGTCTAATATAATGTAAGGTATTTTTAACAATAATTTATTTGAAAAGAAAACATTCCTTATAATCTACATTCTTATATTTTTTGAATTATATAATTCCTGATAATGTATTTTTTTTAATATTATTAGGAAATTTTTGTGATATATATATCTAAATCAAATTTTCTTTATTTCATTGTGCATAAAATTCAAATTATACAAAAGTGCTAATGGTTTATTAATCTATCTCATCATTATTCCCGATTGTTTATGTCTCCACTAGAGAATATTTCACTTCAATATCCATTTTTTTAGAAATATGTTTTAAAATGGATTTTTTATATTATATAACAATTTTACAAATAATTTTATCCATTTTTTTATTTTTACATAATTTTATAAATGGAATCAATTTAAAAAATTAAAAAGAAGGTACATTGTTTTATTTCTAAAAAATGATGAATGAGTATTTTATCTTATACAAAAAGAGTATATTTTTCTTATGTCATGACACCTAAATGATTTTAAGATTGCAATAGAAGTATATGATCTAATCCTAAATAAAAATTCATTAATTAATAAATTTTTAATTTTTTTTTAATTAGACATGATTTGAAAATTTAAAATCGATTCACTCGATAATTATTCCATGTAATATTTAAATTTCAATTTCTTATATATAATTAAATCCTATGATAATACATATTTTTACTATTTATTGGATCCTTGGATACCATATTTATTCTTTTTTGGGATGGTTTATCTTTATGATTACTTGACATAGATAATGCCCATCCCCATTTTCCATGGTTACTCATTGATAAAATTTTCTATTTTCTTGTGTTCTTATTTTATAAATGTTTTATGATCTTATAGAAAATCTTTGTATAACTTTATTTATATGATGGTTGTAAACTATATATCTACATATAATTTATTTCACCGACATTGATATCTCATGAGAAATTTTGTACTAGCATTGGGACTGAACCTAATTCTGTTAGAGACATTTTCAACCATAATAGTTTAGATAGTGAACCTTGATAATATTGACGATTTGGGCAGTGAACCCATTATACTATGATTTTTAGGGGTGTGATCCTTCACTAATACGATGGTTAGTGGAGGGACGAACATCTACTATGATAGTCTTCTGAGTGAACCTTTTCTAATATGACTATTTTGGGAGTGAACCAATTCTATAATGATAGTACTGGGAGTTATCTGTGACAAGTACGATGGTTTGTGTAGTGAATCCATTATACTATTTTTGTACTAGGAATGGACCTTAACAATTATGATGGTTTGGCGAGTGAAATATTTCCACTATAGTAGTCTTCTGAGTGAAACATGACTATAATGATGGTTTGGGATGTGAACCCATTCCACTATGAAAGTCTGGGAAATGATCCCAGACTACTAAGGAAATGTTAATTTTTACTAATCTATATGATCTAATTCCATTTCATATTCACATTTTATTCACTCATTGACCAAATTCATTTATGAATCATGAATTGTGAACATAAATGAATTATTCCATTACTCATGGTTATGATCAGTGATATTCAGGGTATTTTTATCATATACATGTTCATGTTTATATGTTCTTATTCTCATGATATTCATCTATAATCATTGTTATCTACTTTGTTTAATAATATTGAGAATTTCACCTCCAAATTTTCAATTAATTAAATTAGTCAAGATATGATTAATTATTTTATGTAGGTTATGTATATGATGTTTTTTAAAACATTTTGTGAGGTGATATCGATAATTATAAACTATATTTTTAATTTCATAATGACTTGTTCAATATATTTTAATTAATTCACTGGTTATTTGATACATTAGAATATTATTTTAGAGCATCATGTTTTGAAAAATATTCACCTAAAATAATCATAATTTAGATAAAGAGATGATATTATGGTCGGAATTAATTAAATAATGAATCTCTACTATACAATTATTTATATATCATTATGATATTAGACTGGGATGTAATGTTATTCATTAAATATAAGAATAGTGTATTAAAATAAAAACATTATCCATTTAATTTTCTTATTGAGAAATGAATGACTTTTTAAACTGTCTCATATTAAATGTTTTTGGTTGGTTAATAGTGTAACACCCCAATATTTCGTACTAAGTTATCTCATTAAAATAATTCACTGGCTTGTTCTACACGAAACACCGAGTTTGAGTGCACCACAACTTACCAAACTAGCCATTAAAAAAGCGGTTATGATTAGTATTAACTCCATTTTGAATAATATATAATCTATAATATTTTAAAATCAATATTATGTGTTTGTTAGACATAATATCGAAATAAATTAGATTTTTCAGATAAAAAAATTATTTTTAAAAAGTGAAATATTACCACCATTTAATGGGGAAACATTTTTAAAACCAATATCTGCCACTTTTATATATTAAATTTAATGAAATGAAATTCTTCATTAGAAGTGAAACATAAAAAAAATTTGGAAATTTATTTGCACTTTTCTGTTAACTTTTATATTTTGATGAATAGTGAAAAAATATGTTTTTTTGAAACTCTTTTTATCTAAATAATTTATTTTGTTGAAATATACATTTTATTGTTTTTGATTTATAATTAGATTATATTTTTAATATTTAAAACAACATAGGTCATTTTATGTAATTTCACATTAAAATTTGACATAAACACATGTCAATCTTTTTATAGTTTTGACTTTTTAAAAACCCTCTTTTTGGTTTTGACAATGGAAATTAATATTAAATTAATTAATAAAACATATATGTTTTCAATTTGGTAAATGTGAAATCTTTTTTTATTTCAGAATATCAATATTTTCATAGGGTGACTTTATTTTATTTTTCTCAAAAACATTCAATTTTTGAAGAATAGTAAAAACACATCGTTACAGTTTAAAAAAAACTTTCTTTTCAAATAATAATTAATTTTATTTAAATTTATTTTATGTAATTATAGATATATAATACCTATATATTTTCAATTTAATTCATTGGTGTGATTTTATAATAAAATTAGATGTATACATTTTTATTTAACTTTTTACCGTCTTTTACCCACATCCAATGTCATTTTAAAATTTTTCATAAAAAATAATTTTAAAGATTCAATGTATTGAATTTCAAAAATCCAAGAGTCACGGTTGATATTAGATTTCAAAACATTGGTCAATAAGATTAAATTAATTTTTGTTGAATAGTAACTTTTGAATTTTAGTTACCACAGTTAAATGTAAATAGGGTTATTAATTTTAAAAATGATATTAAAATTACACTATCACATGTACTTATTCTATTGGATACATTTATTTAGAAGAAAAGAGACAATAGTAATAATATATGATCCATTAGGTCCATTTGGAATAGACTATGATATTTATTATTATTTTATTTAAAGAAGATTTAAAAGTGTTAAATTCAGTGTTTAATAGGTAAATTTTTTTATTATAGTGTTACACAGAAGATAAATTATATAATACATATTCATTAGGATGGTAAGACAATATAATAAATGATTAAATTTTATTTATAATTTTTGGACCTTAAATAATTAAATTTATTTTTGACACAATGATGATGTGGTAATTAACTTATTAATGAATGAATCAAATAAAGGATATTATAAATATTAAAATAAATATTTTACTAATGTTTTTATGACATACAAAAATTTTATAGCTGAATATGACATGTTATAATTTATTTAATGTTTCTTTTTCGATGTAATCATTTTGTGATGAAATTCACAAAAACCAAATAATAAAAAGTGTCAAAATTGACATAAATGGGTTTTTTAGAACAAATATCTTATTGTTAAAGTATCTAATATTCAAAAAAAATATAATGTTCATACCTAGGTATTAAATAATATCATATATGAAATTAATTGACCAATGAGGTTCCCTTGGATGTTTTGAGTATGTTTATTAACAGTATAGTGTAATAATACAAGAAGACATCGTAAAAGTAAAACTATTTAACTAACAGACAAATCTAAAAGATAAGGTTAATATGTTGACCTAAATATGTATAAACCCTATTTGTAAAGTGGTTTTAGACCCATACTCACATTATCCTTCAATTAAATCATTTTTTTCCAATTAGAAAACGAAAATTATTTTATTATAAAATAATATTTGAAGCTACTCCAAAAGTTGACATCACCACTCTTATAAAAGGGTATGTCTCCTTCTCTCAAAATCACTCCTCCAATGTCATTTGTCTCATCCAAAACCTTCCAAAATATCCTCCAAAAATCCCTCAAATAATATTATCTTACTTACATTGATCATAAATCGTACCTAATGAGCCATTATGATCAACTCAGAAGGAAACGCCCAAAGAAGTGGTAATAATTTCACCACCCTCATTCAAGTTATTTTCGTCTTCCACTTCAACTTTATATTTTGTTTCCAAACCAAAATAATTACTTTAGTACCTTATACATAATTTTATGTTATTATAAATATGTTACAACAATATACGTTATATTATCCATCCTATAAATGACAATGTCACCATATGTGTCTACGTACGACTTACGATTTCCACATCGTGGTGTACTATGTTATTCAAACACTTAATTATTTGTATGGGTATAATAATGACTATAACTGATTTAATAATAATTATAACATGATAATGTTTCTATATATACCATATACCAAACAATTAAATACTATTTCACCATTAATATAATGATAATGTTTCTCCTGTGTACGTACAGATTACCATCTCCACAACGTGATATGATTCATTTGCACATTCACCTTTCTACAATGATTATGAAAATATATATTATTAATAAGTATGTTATATATGACATAATAATTCTACATAATATTTATATATATATATATCTATACTTACTGATATCTTATTCACATAATTCCATTCACTATGATATGAAAACGTAAACAACGTTTATGCATACGCACGACCTACCGCCTCCATAAAAGGGGTTTTCCAATTCATATACCTATCTATTATACATATTTATATTATAAATATATATGTTATATAAATCATGTGTTATATTATTTATTTATGTAAATCCCGATCTAAATGATATGATCAAGAATACCAAGTTAAAACACTTATGATAAACAATGTGATTATTACCTGAAATGTTAATATAATTTGGAAATAATTAATAAATGGTAGTCTAAAGTTATAAATGAATAATTTTTAATATTAAAAATAAGAATATTATTCTGGTATATTTTAATAACATATTATTGCCATTATATTGGAGGTTAAATGTACCTTCAACTAATGGATTGTGCACGATAAGGGTAAATTCTTCAATCACTTTATTATTTTAGATTGTTTATGGGTATGTTTTTTCATGGAAATATTTATTATCTATGTCAGTGTTTCATAAAATAAATTTCATAAATTATTCTTTTAAATAAATCCTTAAATAAAACACCATTTTAAATGTTTTAAATATTTACACTTCTAAATCTTTCTCATTAATGTCCATGTATTCAAGATGGATTTTACGATTTATTTATATGTACAAGAATTTTTTAAAATGTTACTTCCTCTCAAAAGTTTCAAAGTGGTTCAAGACACTTTGAATTAGAAATGTTTTAAATTTGACATTGGTATATATTATTAAGGATAATGAATTTATTAAGATTGTTTTGGGATTGTTATAAAATACACAACGTAGAGGTTGGGCGACAACCCGTCGTGTCTGGTAAGGCCATTAGACTTTAACCCGCAACCGAATGGTGACAAGGGTGTATCACCTATCATTGGCCAACTTGATGTTGTGGTTTGTATAATGTTGTTTTTTATATAGTCTGACAAATGAATTATAAATGAATTATTATTAAATCCCTATAAGAATACGATAAATAGAATATTTTTGAATTGTATTATATTTTTGCGTCAAAGATGAATTTGTGGTAGGAATTAGTTGATGGATAAAAGTCTACTTTTAAATTATATTTTTTTCACTTATTCTATGAATTAATTAATTCTTAAACTATAGGGAAATTATTTTAAATAAAAAATGTGTTATCCCTATACCTTATGTTTTTTTAACTAATTATATTTTATATCATCATTGATTGATGAAATTGGGGCCATCAAATTTATAATTTTTTGTGATTGATGAACTCAATCAATAACTATATGTATTTAAAATTTTCTTCCAATTATGTGTCTTTAATTTCTAGCAATGTTATCCTAATAGATATCAAAATTTGGTGATGACTTTTTCATTTCCCTTTCCCTCCTTTTAAGACAAAATAATATTAACCTTATTTCTTATGTGGGTTTTCCACATAGGTATTTTTCTATTTTTATGCTTTTATTTTCAACGAAAATTTTCAAATTGCAATGACACAATTTATTGATGTTGGGGAGAATGTTGCACCCCAATATTTTATGGTACATTATCTCATTAAAATAATTTATTACTGTTCTACACACAACACCAAGTTCGATTGCACCACCACGTACCAAACTAGCCGTTCAAAAAGAGGTTATGAATGGTATTAACTCAATTTTTAATATTATATAATCTATAAAATTTTAACGTCAATTTTATGTGTTTCTTACAAATAATATAATAACAGATACATTTTATCCGAAAAAATATTTATTTTTCAAAAAAAATAATTATAGAGCCTTTTAATAGAGAACCCTTTTTGAAACCAATATTTTAAACTTTTATTTATTCAATTTAACGAAATTAAATTCTTATTTTTATGCGGGACCTAAAAATTTTGTTTGAAAAAATTCTAGTACATCTCTGATAACATTCATATTTTGATGAACAATGAAAAATACTATGTTTTAATTGAAAACAACTTTTTAATCGAAATAATTTATAGTGATAAATTAAGAATAAGAATGTTTTTTTATGTATAATTAGATTATATTTTTATCATTTAACACAACGTAGTTCATTATAAATAATTTCAGTATTAAATTTTACATAAACACATGTCATTCATTAGATAGTTTTTAATTTTTAAAAACTCTCTTTTTGGTTTTGACAATGAGAAATAATTTTAAATTAATTTATGCAACATCTATCTTTTGATTATTGTATAATATAAATCATTTTTGAATTTATAATATCAAAATTATCATAGGATTAATTTTCGGTATTTTTCTAAAAACATTCAATTTTTGTTGAATAGTGAAAACACTACGTTATTGATTAAAACTGAAATTTTATATAAAAAATTATTTATTTTATTTAAATTTATTATATTTCAAGATAGATCTATTATATATATATATATACGTTCATTGTAATTAATTTGAGTAATTTTGTAATATAAATAGATGTATAATTTTTTATTGAGATTTTTACTGTCTTTTACCCACCTTCTAAGAGAATTTGCCAATTTACATAAAACAGAATTTTACCACCTCAGTGAATTAAATTTCAAAATTCTTAGAGAAACAATTGATATCAGTATGTAAAATGTTGTTCAATAATATGAAAATAATTTTTTTCTGAATAGTAACTTTTGACAGTTAGTTACAACAATTAAAAGTAAATAGGTTTATTAAATGTAAAAATGATATTAAAATTACCCTATCACTATCCCAATTCAATTGGAAAAGTGTATTTCAACTAATAACATCATTATGAATAAAATATGATCCTTTAGGTCTACTTGGACTAGATTAGAACAATTATTATTATGTTATTTAAAGAAGAGTTAAAAGTGTTAAATTAAATTTTTAATAACTAAACCATTTTTCATATATGGTTACACATAATATAATTTCGACTACAATTATTAATAATAAATTTAAATAGATTTCCTACATAATGCTATTTATTTAATAATTTTTGAACATTAAATAATTAATTATATTTCTGACACAATGATGATGCAGTAATTACCTTATTAATGAATGAATCAAATAAATGGTATTAGAAATATTAAAATAAAAATAATATCAATGTTTTTATTACATCCACGAATTTTCTATATGTGTATGACATGTTATGATTGATTCAATTTAATTTGTTCTAAGTAATCGAGGTGTTATGACTTTCACAAAAACCAAATACAAAATTGTGTCAAAATTGACATAAATGTGTTTTTTAAAACATATTTTATATTATTAAAAGATATAATATTCCGATAAATCTATGGTTTGATTAAAGCTCTTTAATAATATTACATATTTAATTATTGAACCACTTTATGTTTTCTTGGATTTCTAGAGTATTTTTATGAATCATATATTGGAAGAATATAAGAAGACATGGTAAAAGATAAAATATTTAACTAGGACTGAAATCAAAAATATAATGTTAATATGATGACATAAACCTATATAAAGCCTAATCATGGAGTTTTTTTCAACACATCGCCACCATATCCCTGAAATAAATTATTTTGGAGAAATTAGAATCATAAAATTATTTTATTATAAAATAATATTTCAGACTTTGCCTATAATGACCCTCACCTCTTTTATAAAAGCGTACACCGCCTTCTCTCAAAATCACACCTCCAAAGATAATCGTCTCGGCCATCCCCTTCCCAAATATCCTCCGAACTTCCCTCATTTTATCCTATAGTCCTTAATTTTATAAGAATGTAATCCTATAGAGTTTTTGGATCAACTCAAAAGGAAACACCTGAAGATGAGGTAATAATTTCATCACCCTCTTTCATGTTCTTTTCATCTTCCACTTCCACTTTATTTGTTCTTTCCAAACAAAAATAATAACTCCAATACCTCCTACATACTATGATTTTATTATAAATATGGTACAACAATATTAACTATTCTATCAATACAATTTATAACAAAGTCCCCATAGGTTCATATGTATGACTTAACGTCTCTACGTCATGATGTTGTTTGTTATTCAAACACATCATTATTTAGATGGTTATAATAGTGAGTATAACTGATGTAATAATAAATATAACATGTTAATTATTATTTATTTGTAATATACCATCCAAATACATATTACTTCACCATCAATATAATGTTATTGTCACTCATTCGTATGTACAGATTATTATCTCCACAACACGATGAGATTCATTTCCATATTCACCATTCAACGATGATTATAAAAATATATATTATTATTAAGTATGTAAAATAAGAAATAATAATTCCAATTAATATATATATATATATATATATATATCTGTGTGTGTGTGTGTGTGTAAGTGTACTAACATATATCTTATTCACTTACTTCTAATCAATATGATATGAAAACGGAAACTGCGTTCACCTATACGTACGACATACCGTCTCCATAAATGGGTTTTTCCAGTTTAGATACCAGTCTATTATACAAATTTATATTCTAAATATTAAAGATATATAAATCATGATTTATATTCTGGATGTATCTAAATCATGATTTAAATGATATGATCAATAATAACAAGTTCAATCACGTACAATAATGAATGCAATTATTAACTAAATTGTTAATTTAACATTGAAATAATTATTAAATGGGTGGTATAAAGTCATAAATGAATCATGTATTATATAATAAATATTAATATGGTTCTAGTATAATTTAATAACATACTATGGTCATTATACCATAGGTTAAACTTACCCTCGACCAATGTAAAGTGCAATGTAAGATTAAATTCCTCAATCTCATTAGTATTTGATATTGTTTTTGTTTAAGTATTTTATAGAACATATTTATTATACAAGTCTGTGTTTCATAAAATTCATTTCATAAATGATTCTTTTCTGTTACTCATTAACTAAAACATCATTTTAAATGTTTAAAATATTTATTATTCTAAATCTTTCTCATTAATGTCCATGTTTTCAAGATAGTTGTGAGGATTTTTTTATATAGACATGATTGTTTTAAAATGTTAATTCCATTAAAAAATTCAACGTTGTATTGGAAAATTTGATTCAAAAATTCCTTTTAAATATCTTCCTTTCTAAATTGTGTGACTAATAAATGTACTCATGAAAAATTATATTTCTCTCAAAGTGTTTTACTAATCATTTTCAATTTTGTTAACATCCTTTTGGTATATTATTCTTGATAGAGTTTGATTATTTATAAATACAATATTCAATATTGTATTGAATGAGTTATGATATGATTGACTATGAATGACCTATTTTTATACAATTCACGATTTATTGTTAATGTATTAACATTTATTATGCTAGTTTTAATTTGAATGTTTATGTTAAGTTTAAACCATAACATATGAGTAATTAATTGGAATTAGAATGTGACGGTTGGAGCCCGGTAAAGTTTGTCAATGCATTCGTTGGTCCAATGGGACAAAATGGTGACTAGGGACAAGGTCTTGAAAAAATATTATTTGTAGTATTGGCACAATGCCATGACTATGTGGTTTAGAATTCTAATAGTATGCATTCCATCATTATGAAATAGGCTATGGGTATTGCATTTGATTATTTGATGAGTATAATATCCATGTGAATTAGTAAATGGAATTTTTTGATTTATGTTTGCCATATTTTACTGCTGTTTATGTTTAAAAGCGTTTTGTTTATGTTTTATACATTCCTTAAATCATTATTCGTATTTGTGAAAGATACTGCTATATTTTTATCTTTACTAAGTGTTTGTGCTCACCCCTTTCTTATGTTTTATTTTCCTAGGATTACAATAAGTATATTATGATTGATAAGAAGGGTTAAGCGAGGGGATTAATGGAAATATCAAATGATAATTTTTGTGATGTTTTATTTTATAATGTGTAATTTAACTTTCATGTATTTAATCTATTTTCCAAGACTGCAAAAACGATTGGTCTTTCGGGACACAATTACTTGTAATCAATCCAATGTATTAAAATAATGCTCCGACTCAAGGCTTATAAGGTTAGTGCATTAGAAATAGTATCCTGACCATGTTCTATGTCACTCCTAATTAGTTCATAGGTGGTATGAATTTCTTCTATATCTGTGATTCCAATTTCTTTCTAATTATTATATTCATAGACCTAGTTATATGTCATTCCATCTTATATTAATACTTCTCGTTCTATCTATTGAAGATAACATTTGATTAACCCTTTTTGTGATGTGGGATTTACTTTGTATTTTACGAATTTCAATGAGAACAAGTTCAAATTTCAAGGACACAATTTTAAAATTGTGGGATGTAACAACTATATATTTTAGAAAATATTTCAACTCGTATAATTTGATTTGATTAATGCCTTGTCTTATATATAAAACTTTTTTTAAAAGAACCACAATATACTATAAATATATTATTATTTAATATGATAATTATAACTCATTAGTTAATTTGGAATGTTTTAAAATGATTAAAAAATATAATAAATAAATATATATATAGTACTAAATATATATTTATTGATAAATTCATAGTAAATTAACGTTCAATATTTTATAAGGTCCTCATATTCTTCGAAAATAGATTTTCTACAAAAAATAATTTTTCATCTGATATAATATTATTATTAATTTACCAATGTTTTAGAAATTATATTTGAAAATATAGATTTTATTTTTTAATTTACTATGTATTAATTATTTTAGGATTAATTTTTTATAATTTTTTTAACATACATATTTCTTAAGGAATAGTGAAAAATATTGATTTTTATAGAAAAGTGTATTTAACATTAATGTATTTAAAAGTAAAAATTATGTTACTGATTTGTTTTAAAAATTAAATAGATAATTTAGTTATATAATAATACATTTATGTTATGATTAATTTCTTTTCGAATTTTAATTGGTATAAAAATATTTCATATTTTAAACGGGACTACTTTATAAAAATAATTTTTCTTCTCCTTTTACCAGTTAAATTTTAACTAAATTTTGAAATATAAATGTCATAAGAATTACAAAATGGATTCTATATTTATATTAATTTTATATAAACTGATCAAATCTGTAATTTTTTTTATTTATATGAATAGTAATCATCGTAATTTTTGTTATCATTGTCAGGGTAAATTAGTTAATATATGTTTAAAATAAAATGATATTGATAATTAAATTAAATTAAAACTTGGATAAATTATATGGAATGATATGATTTATTCCATAAACATCATGTTTTTTGTTTCATGAACATTTTTTTAAATTTTGAATATGTTATGCCCTTTAAAACATTTTCTTTCTAGAAATTTCATACATGTGACATTCATGTTTTTTATAAATTTTATTTATATGGGGTAATTAATTAGATATGTTATACTATAAATAATATTTTTAAATATAATAGTTTCATATTTACCATGGTAATTTGTTTAATATTTAATGAATAAATTGTTACCTTAAATACTTAAACAACCTAGATAGAGTAATTATTCAAATAATGAATAAAATAAAATTAATGATAACAATAAAAATAGTATAATAAAATGAAATATTATAGGTTAAAAAAAACTTTATATAAGATAATGACATGTTTTTTATGTACTAAACTAATTCTTTTTATTTTCATTTTTTTATTGATGTTATTAATGATAATGTAATCAATGCATTCAAAATTATTTATATTTATATTTATTGAAATTTATATATTATTATATTTTTGAAAATTCAAAAAATAATAATAATATAAAGATTTAAATGCAATAATAAATTTATTTATAAGACTTTACTATGTATTTCTCTCTCGAAATGTATTATAAAAATTAATATTTAATGATATTCCAAAAGTGAACCTCAACACAGTTATAAATAAGTCACTCCATGAACTATTATTTACACCATGGTGGAAATTATATATAAACCATTCTCCAAAATTCTCTAATAATCTTCCTTAGTATCATCTTTGAAATTTTGGGTTTTTCAAAAACACCAACCCTATAGCCCTTTATAGGAGATCAATGTAGACATTTTGAATGAGAGGAAATCACCGTAACTGATCACCTTATTTTAATACTCTTCACTACCCCTAATAATATATCATATTTATCAAAATAAATAAATTCCTTATTATCGTAAATATTTTTAAATGTAAATATAATTATGAAGAAATCACAATACACCCTATTTCTCATTAAATAATAATTACAGGTTTCTCTGTTGCATAGGTATGGGTTACACTGTCCATATAGTGATTCAATTCATATTCCATCACCAACATTAAAGGATGTTTTATATTGTGGGTTCAATGTTTATTTATGAAATATTTAAAATAATAATTATTCTATAACAAAAATATAATATCTATCTTCTTAACATATAAAATATTGAAAAATGATAACATTATTCGTACATAAGTTTAGACTATCACCTCAATGAAGCGCAGTGATTTTATTCAATTATATTTTACATTGATGGTATTAAGGAAGGATATAATAAATTATTTAATGATGATTATTGAAGGGTTAATTATTTTTTAGCTTTATTTCATTTGACCATTCATAAAAGTGAATACAACATTCATTCATATGTACGACCTACCATCTGCATGAATTGTGAAATAAATATTATATATATAGATGATATTCAATATATATATATATATATATAATGAATATTTTTTCTGTAATAATAATGTAAATTATATTTTTATATTTTCATAATTACATTATAATTATTATACATGAGGTCAATGGATAGTTTGGGCCACGTTTGATGGAAGTTGTTTTTATAGCTAAAAAACTCTTCTATTGATTGTTTTGTATTTCGTTGTAATTGTTGATAAATTATTTTTATTAGTATAATTTTGTAATTGGAAAAAAGTTGAAATAAAATTGAAATGAATGATTCTTTTCTAGTTATGAATGTCCCTTAGTTTCGGTATACAATTCTGATGATGTTTTCAAAATGTGGTCGTTTTTTCGGACACACATTATGACTATAATGATTTTTTTTCATTATTATGGTGAAATGTATCATAGTATAAATTTCACCATAATGAAACTATTGATTTTTTTTGTATTCAATTAATTATATAATATCTTAGGTTTCCTTAAAATCTTTTTATTTGAGATTCGTAAAAGAATGGGTGAGAATATATGTCTAGACATTCTACGTGGTGCTAATCAGATTAATGATCGCGATGAAAGGATTGGAACACATAGAAATTTTCAAATGTAATTTATATTATATTTTAAAAAACATTAAAATTTTAAAATCTTGAGTACTCCCTGATACAAAAGATGTTTTTCAATGAATATTGTTAATTAAATATGATGTTTTATTATAGTATAGAAAGAATAATACATCCAATGAGTGGATCCGTCAGACTCTCTGATTCACCAAAAGAAAAAATAAATAATTATCAATCGATTGTTTTAATGATTCTCGTTTAATTACATAACATCAGACATGGGTCCATCGAATGAGGTGTTACATTGATCAATTATAGGTGGAATAAAACCGACTTACTGAAGGAGATCAATAAGTTAAGATTGACGGTATAGAGAATACAAATGGATTCATAAATTCATTAAATATTTGAATCAAAAATAATGTAGTCAACCATTTTTATAAATCAAATATTTTCTATTGTCATCCAATTAGTTCAAAAAAAATGATCAAAATATTTTTTAAGGCATTAAAGACTCAATGGATTGGTTTTGACATTGATCCCTCAGTAGAAAATAGAAATTGATTCATCAAACATGTGGAGAAACCAATAAGTTATCATATAGAATAATTCATCAGATATATTCTGACGATTTGAAAAAATAAAGAAAATGGGAAATAATTAGATGATATTTTAGATGTGGTTTCAGTGTATTGATTTATTCTAATATATTTTTGAAAGGAGGATATGATGCATATTGTAGTAGAAAAATGCATATGGGAGAATGATTTCATGGTACTATGTTCAAAATTTGGTATGGTGATCTGGAATGGAATTTCATTTATATTTTGTTTGGATCTGATAATCATATTGATAAGTCTTCAGTTAATATGTGTTTCAACTTGGGTTAAGAAAATGTATGTGACCATATGTTTTCTTTATAACGTACTCGTTAATGGACTAATGAATTAATAAAATGTCAAATATGTTTGGATTGTTTAGAATATTGGATAATTTTAATAAGGAATAAAAAATCGTGGTAAAGTGTTGAAAGATCCAATGATGATGTCAATATAGAAACAAAATTCAAGTATATAGTCAATTTTTAATAGACAATGTGAATTTAGTTTCCCACCTCTTCCACTTATAGATCTCTTATTTATAGTAATTAATATATTTAACATTTTTATTAATGTTTTTTTCATAGGTTATGAAAAATAGAGATAGAGCACAAAAACGTTTTCAAGAGAGAAAAAGTTTTTAGATTTTTTTTTTCTGATGATGAATTTCTAGATAAATCAATGAGAATAATGTTTTTTCTAATCAGATCGATCCATTGGAAAGAGGTTTTCTGGGAATGTTTCATGTGGTTCCTAATTTTTTAGAATATTATTTTCTTATCTGTTTTCCAAACTGATGTGTTGTACAGAGGAATCAAACTAATCCATTAGACCGTGTCTTTGTAAGACTTTTATAATGGTTTTTTCTACATTATATTGATTAATATCATTAAGAAGTTACTTTTGAAGAATCTCATATGTGTAGGTTCATAAGGAATCACAATAACATGTTTAGAACAAATTTTTTTATGTTTTTAGCATGTTTCATAAACTTTTCTACATCATTCATGCCAGAATAATCACATTAAATACTCTATCAATCATATTAATCAAAATTATTAATGGTATATGATACATTTTCAATACAAATAAAAGGAATATTTTTCTAGTTAATTATGTTTCATTGAATTATTTTCAAACTGAGCAAAGGATGGAACACCACTTATTGAGTATAGAAACTTTTCAGTACTTTTTTTCACTAAATGTGTGAATGTATTATCATCAATTTGATATATCGTTAACATTATACATTTATAGTTCTAAAGTATAAACAACATGAAAGAAAATATATATCAATGATTTACACATCACTCTATTATTGATATGTCCCTCAAATTGTTCCTTTAGAAGTGGTTTTGGATGGTAGGATCACTTCATTTACTCTTTATTTATTTATTTTTTAACAAATTTGTTATAGAACATCTAAATTTATTACATATTAACGGTATTATGGTTTTTTATTGAAGGAACATTCATATATGAAAAAAATATGTTAATTATTTATTATATATATCATGGGAATGAGGTTTTGGAAGCTAATACATATGGAATTCATGATCTTATTGATAATTTTATATTTACACCAGTGGATTAGTAGAATTTTGATAATTATGTATGATAATTATGGAAGATAATGTTGATGGAAATTTATGAAGGAAATTCAAAGGTAAAAAAACCATGTTACAAATTTACAAGCTGAATTATGAATATATTTAAAAGGGTTAGTGTAAATAATTTTGTCTCTTTTATAAATGTAAGAATAATATGGATAACATCATATGATATCCCAATGTAAATATGTAACACTTAACTATTTTTGGAAAGTGGATAAGTATTATTATTGAAAATCATGATACCAATGTTTTATCGTTTGATGATATAGATCCTAAAAATCTATCATATAATGACCTTCAATGTAATCTAATAAATTATTAAATGAGTATGGTGAAATTTATTATTAAAAAAACAAATTCATCATGATATTTAAATCAAATATTCTAATAAAATTATGTATAATAAGATTCTCTAAGAAGAAATAAATTCAAACTATAAATCAAAAATGTGTTATGAGACAATTTTTATGAATTCATATATTTTTTTCAAATATATATAAATATAGATATTGGAAATTAAATTTTGATACATCAATTGAGATGATATGAATATAGAGTAGATGGGACATTTTTTTCTATTTTTCTCCCAAGAAAAAATTAAGATAACAGTAATGATAATGATATAAGTCTAATAATATCTTGAACAGAATAGTGTGATAAGAAAAAAATATTATTCTATGGGAATATATAGAATGTACAAAAAATTAAAAAGGAGAATATTTTATTCTAATGAAGAAGAAGAGGGAGATAGTGATAAAGAGGACAAATATATTAACGATGTTTCTCGTGAAA
This sequence comes from Viscum album, assembly GCA_963277665.1. NCBI lineage: Eukaryota > Viridiplantae > Streptophyta > Magnoliopsida > Santalales > Viscaceae > Viscum > Viscum album. Next base: position 2,028,699,668 of record OY728120.1, on the reverse strand, counting down.
TTAGACTCATTTCAACAATTATGTATAAATATTTTTAATGAATTTTCTTTTCAACATGAAAAAACATTTTTATAATTTCATCTAAATATAGAAATAAAATAATATCATAGATATATTGTATGTCATGAAAGTTAGATAAAAATCTAAATAAGGAATTTCCAAAAACAAAAAAAACATGAGTTTCTCGATAAGATAAATTAATGTTACATAAAGATATATATTATCAAAAAAATTATCGTTGGGGAAAAAATTCAATTAATATATTTAATTATAGATGAATACAAAGGAATAGAATATTAATTTCATCCAACATATGTTTTTGAATGATGAAGAAGGTAACTAAATGTTTTAATCCAACTATCTCAAAAGATTGTGAATGTTCGGGAATGTGTAAACCTGTGAAGGGTTACATGTTACCTTCAATGGTTCGAAAGAAATTTGAAAATATTCCTATGAATAAATTGTTATAGAAATTGTATTTGTGACTAAAACCAATAATGAGGAATGTTTTGATGTTTCTTATAATTAATATTCTAAAAAAAATGTTTAAACAACATATTCTTCTAATAATGATGTAATTAAATATGAATTGAATAGAATGACTTTTTGTGATAATAGAATGTTTTGGGAACAAATTTTTTATTATGGTGAAATATAATAAATTTTCCGAGAAACATGTTTTCATCCATTCATTATAATTGTTGTAGAGAAATGTATTCCCTCTATGTTTTTAGTTCGTATTGTTTTGGATTTGGGAATATAAAAAATATATACTTTTCAAATCTATAATATTTTTATTTTTCTATGAGTTGTAAATGTTATACACATGGGAGAGTGAATCCTCACGAAGGAAGTGATATAGGGAGGTTGGTGTGATGTTTGAGAATATGTTCTAACCAGTAGAATTTAATTGCTAAAAATTTAAAATGACCTGGAAAACATGAAGAAGGATGTTTGGTTCTTTTACTAGTATAAAAACTTGTTTATAACAATTATCAAAATTCCTATATGATGAAATATAATGGAAATTAAGTCTTGTGTTTTAGAAAAATATCTCAATGATAAAAAAGTGAAATTAAAACACGTCATCGATAGATTATGTTCTTTTGAAAATATATGAGATTTTAATATATTAAAGAATTTTAAATAAATAAAATATGTAATTTTGACATTTGGAAATGATCGACCATTTAAAATAAAAAGAGTTAGATAAAATATCTTTTGGGGAACAAAATTTTAAATATGAGAAAGATTTTTAATTTTATGGGATGAATCACAACATTTATATTCTTTCATAAAATTGTTATAAAGAAAATAATGTAGTTTTTAGAAAATATTTTCTTCTTTTGAAAATAATGTATTACAAAACTGTTGTTGCAATTGGTGAAAAATCAAACAGAAACCAGTTTCTTATTGGTGTAGTTCATAACTCATGTCATTTAAACATGACTAAGTATAATTATTTGTATGGTAATATATTGACACATATTTTTTAGGGAAATATTGTAATTTTATAAAACTAATTTAGTATCCATGGAATTATATATATTTGAAGAAGAAGATATTGGTGTTTCATAATTTCTTAGGATATAAAGAAAACAAACATGGTGAATAAGAGGGTTTATATTCATTAAACTCACCCCCATTAACATATTCCTTAAAAAAAATTCTATTCCAATGATAAGAAATCAAAATTCATAGATAAATGCATCATTTTTTTCATTGATGACTTTACTATTATTATTTTATTATTTATATGAAACACAACTAAAATGATATGAAGATTTTTAAATGTTTTAGTATAAGTGAAGATAAGGAATATCTGTATTATATGATGAATTTGAGAATATATAATACTGATGAGTATATGAAATAATAGTTCAATATTTTCTTTAAAAACAAGGTATTAGACATGTTTTTAATAGACAATAACACCACAATAAAATCGTGTAACTAAAATGAATAACAGATATTTTATTCAAATAGGTTTCATTATATTACATGAACATGGTCTTGGTAATTTCATTTGGATTATTACTATAATAATTAGTATTTTTATTCATAACTTAGGTTTTTACATTCCGTGTTCTATTATGACTCCTTATGAAATATTTTATGAAAAAAAAACATGTTTGAAACACGTAAGAGTTTTCAGGAGTCTGATCATTATAATGATGAAATGGAGAAACCATGGAATGATTCATTAGAGAGGTTAGGGTAGAATAATTATTTTATATTCCTGATATAGAAGAGGATATATATTTTTTAATATATATAAATTAATATTACATGATTTAGTTACTTTAAATGTTTAAGAAATAAGTGATTAAGTTGTTACAATCACATGTAGATGTAAAAGATGAATATAATGAAATAAATTTGTGTAAGCATCATGAGATGGATTAAATTAATTTTTATGAAACCCAAGTGGATTATTTAAACATAAAAATTTATATAATTGAGGTATAATTTCAAAAATCACAAACAAGGGAGAAGAAGAATGTGGAATCTCAATAAAAAAATTGGTGATTAATATCAAAAGGTACAAACAATAAGATCATATGATGTCTATAATCACACATCTTTTTATTTATAATTATATCTCAATGATGATAATAAATATTTTTTAATTTGATATGGATTTAGTAAATGAAATAATATTTGGTTCAAATTTATAAAAATGATATATGTGAAATCATACATAAGCAAAAATTCATAAATGTTATTTGTACAATATTGGTGTTTTGAAAATTATTGAACAATAATAGTTAAGTGATAAGAAATAAATCTATACTAGAATGAAAAGATTAATCATAGATTGTATGTATTTATTTTGAAGTAACTTTTTATCCATGGGATGGTTGGAAAAAATTATAAACCTTTTTGATATTACAACACAATAATGATATAAATTTTTTCAAATGTATGTGAATTCGTCCTTTCAAAATGGAAAACATGATAAAAAATTATGATAAATATTGTTGTTATTATATTATTGGTAATGATACAATTTTTTTGCGAATGTTGAAGAAATCAATGTTTGGGATGAAGTAAGATCCAAGGGCATGGTAATATTATTTTTATAACAATATAAAAAGGATAATATTATTATATTAATGGTTGATAATAATATGTACATCAATAAAAGATAGTAAATTTCCTTCATTATTACTAAAAATGTTGATGACATTAACATTACTGGGGACTATGAATGAACATGTGAATAGTTTTATAAAGTGATGAAAGAGGTATTTTAAATTTATATAATTTGGGAAATGAAAAACATTCATGGGTTACAAATCTAACAAATGAAGAAAAACACATTTCATTCTAAATAAAGGTAAAACAATGAAACTATTAAGCAGTTTTTATGGAAAATTAAAAACTTGTTTCTACTAAAATTATAGTGGGAACCATGATGAATAATTATGAATAATTTATGGATGTTTTCTCTAAGGATATTCATATGCTGATGGATTATTGTTATATTGGACCACCTAATGACCAGAAATTGTGTATGTTGTTAAATTATGTAGAAGAATCTAAATTTATACAAACTAGTCAATTCTATTTAAGGGGAATATATATATATATTACATAGTTATATCATATTTAGTTATCATATATGATATCGTAGAATGACTTTATTTGTCCAGTTATACATATAATGATTGGAGAGGAAATATTGATTATAGAAGATCAATATCATGTCATGTTTTTATTTAAGTAAAATGTTTGGTAAGTTGGAAAACTAGGAAACAATGTTTAGAAACTCTTCACAATTTTGAATTTGAGTATGTTCCCACCTATTAAATTTAAACACACCATATATGGATGGTGACATAGTTAGATGATATACTTTTTGAATTGAAGAAAACATAACTCTTGGGATGAGATAATCATATCACTATTAACCTTTCAGGAACCATTGTTCATATTTTTATTTAAAACATATTGATATCATATATGAAATCATCATAGATCATGTGGAGAATAATATATTGAAACATGAGTATGTTCTTAAATTGGAACAATTTTCTGACATATTCACAAAACCATTACAAAATGACTAATTTTTCATTTTGATATTTAACATGGGTATCCAACATATTTCAATCCTTGGATTAGGTATATGCATATGTACCCTATATTATCTACTCATCAGATAGTGTTTTGAATGTGTGAGAAGAAAAAATAAAATGATGATTCATAAATTTATCAAATGATATCTGCAAATCCTTTTAAGGAATATAATAGTCCATGAGTGTTATACGTACACAATTAAATAAAATTGGATGTGTATGAATTATTCTTATATTTTGATGAGATGGTTATAGGAGACATGTTTTAATAGAAAAGTGAATGAATCTAAATTGTATTTATTAAAATGTGTTTATTTTTCAAGATGAAATGTATTAAATGTTATTTATTTTGTACAACATGGTTTTTCTGTCAAAAATTCATCTTTCCTAACATGATTTCACTCATATAGGATTGGATTTTTATTACATTGTCATCCATATATTGAGGTTATAATGTTTAGTGATTTAGGAACCTGGGTTGATAATAATATCCAAAGGGGGGGATAATTGGGACCATTTTGGATATATTATTTTTTTCTGAAAAAAGATTATGTGGATTGTTTTTTATTTTGTTCTAAATATGGGAAAAAATAACATTAAATGTTTTTGTAATAAAAACAACGGGGCATTAAAATAATAATTTTAGATAGACTTGGTCAAAATGTTCTTTAGAATCTATTTTCGTTTTTGATCTTGTTTTCAAAATGAATGTATTTTTCGGACTCACTTTGATTTTATTATGAATGTTTTGATTGATATGAGGAAATATATCGATGTATGAATGTATCTGTAAAAAATAATATGATTCATATATTAGAATTAATTGTAAAATATCATATATTTCATTAGAAACATGGAATGCATGCTATGTATAAGAGAGGGTGAGATTAAGAGTTATCCCAATCTATGTGGGGCTAATTTGATTACTGAAGGTGATGAAATGATGTCATTTAATATTATAAATTAAATGAAATTTAGATAATGATGTGCCAATATTATTATTCATAACATATGGAATATCTCAGGAGATAGGTAAAAGTTTGTGGATGAATTGTGGTTATGAGTATTGAAGTGTTTCCAAGGTACTGATTGATCGATTCATCAGACGAGCTGATCCATTGAACACTCATGTTCAACAAATCAATAAATCATAAAGATAAAGCAATAGATGTGTGGAAACTAGAATAAGGATTTTGATGTTAACATTGATCAATCAGAAGTGGGTTACCAAAAATCAAATAGAGGTAGAATAAGAAAAGTACGTTGAAGCATATCAATAATTGTGATTTATTTAGACTGATAATACAAATGGATCTACAGACCGGTCAAATTGATGAAGCAAAAACATGTGGTCATACATTTATATAAAACAAAATATTTTTGAAATACATTAATTGCTTAAAAATAAAAAATAGAAAATGTGTTATTTTTTCAATTGGATCAATATGCATTAGATAGGATTTTACATTGATCCATATGATGGAAACATATTCTCATTCAATGGAAGAATATTTACACAGATAAATCATTGGATCTTTGAATTCATCATGTGTGGTCTGAGGATTTTTCTAATTGGATGAAGGGAAAATACATTGAATATATTTCAGATTAGTTATAAATGGAGAGGATGAAGTCAAAGTGTTTTTGAAGGGGATATTATATTAAAAAATTTATTGGGACATTGTTTGAGGTAGGATAGATTCTAGGATTTTTGTTTACAATTAAGTAAGGATATCTAGATAGGAAATTCATTTTTCATTCAGTAGATTCAGATAGTCTTATTGATAAGTCTTCACTTCCTATCTGCTTTCCATTAGATCATGATCAACAGTGTATCCGTATTTTTCCAACATAATGGCCATGGTTTCACAAAAATGATTTTTTAGAATGTCAATGTTGGCTTGTGTTGCAAGAATATTACAGATGTTTTGAGAAGAATCATGAAAAGTTGGGAAGTGTAGAACGATTCACAAATGTAGTTAAAATGGGAATGATATTCATGATTATTGAAACATGGTTGTGAAAGAATGTGAAAGTAGTTTACCACCTATTCAACATTCATTTATCCTCTAAATATTATAAATTATATTATAATTTTTTATTATTTTACTGTTATCATGTGATGTGAGTGAGAGAGAGAGTTAACTGAATGATTTTAAGAGAGAATTTGTTTCTGTGTAAATTTTTCTTAAATAATTTCACCAGATAGAAGAATAATAAGATAGCGTATTTGAGTCAAACCAATCCATAATATTCATATGCTTGAGGAACTTTTTATGTTTTTTCATAATTATTTACAGTGTATAATTTTCTTATCAATTTTTTATGCTGAATGATACATTAATAGATTCAAATTGATCCACAATAGTGAGTTTTTTTACGATGCCCGCATAGGGTGATTCTGTCCTCTACTAGGTTAGAATGTAAGGATGTGGATTATAATGAATCACATATGTTCAAGATTAAATGGATGAATTGTAATATGTTTTGAACAAATTTTATAACATTTAATAGCATTTTACATAATATTTCATTACATCATTCATTCTAGAATTAGATGATGTATTTTTGTATTGAATAATGTTCTACACCAGTGAGTGGGTATATCCAACTTTTTATATCAACAAAGAAGGATTCCTTTCTTAGGTATTATATGGTATTTGATCATTAGACATCCATTATATGAAAATAGGTGTTCTTATTGAGTATTTATCCTTGTAAATACATTTGTTTACATGGATGCGTGATTTTTTGGTATTCAAAAATTTGATTGATCATTAATATGATTAGAAGGTTGTTATAAATGAAATATAACATGAATGAAAATGATATTACTAATACACCCCATCCCCCTCAAAATAATATATATTTCATAATTTATATTTTACATGATTATTCATTTGATGCTAGTTCAAGTCTAACAGATGTTAATCCCACTTTTTTTGTCGAAAAAGTTCATTATACAATACGTGCTACTTTTTTATGGTTGATAGACAACCCACAAATTACTTTTATGATTCACATGATGAAAATAATTTTATATACATATCCATATAATGTTTTCTTTTTCCTGGGATATATGATTTGTTTTATTAAAATGTGGAAAGGTTTTATTTAACTATCTCATCATTATTCAGGGTTTTTTATTTCACCACTCAATAATATTTCTCTTTCATATCAATGTTTGATAAAAAAGTAATTTTAAATAGATTTTTACTATTCAATAGTGGATTTTTAAAATTGTTATTTCCATTTTTAACTTATTAAAAATTGTTGGAAATAAATATTCTATTATTTTTTCAAACGTGATTCTATGTCACTTTTCTGAAAAAATACCAAACAAATGTTGTTTAATAGATAAAACATGTTAATATATTCCATTATTTGTAACACCCCGCCCCTACCTCATTGGATGAGGAGGTGGTGAGGGCTACTTGGCTTTAAGTGATGTTCCCAAGATGCGAAAGGCTGGAGATAAATAGTGAGGGCTTCAAGATCAAATTGGTGAATGATTTTCTCTTATTAAAAAACCAACCAAACTATCCATTAACAGTCACTATATGATGCAGGTCAATAAAATTACCCATCATGTATTCCCGAAGGACATCCAAGTTTTTCCACAATAAAACCCAAAGCATCTATTGCTATACATGTCTATCCCACATCATAGTACGGAGTAGAATCTAAACAACAAAACCCAACATGATCCAAGACACACTCCATGGCTCCACACCAAGCTCCATACTTCAAGCTCCACCCAGACATCACGATGCACCATTAAAGGAGGGTAATTCCTTACCTTTTCCCACGTCATGGTACGAAACATCTACAAAGACACCAACGTGCCAAAGTAGGGGGTGAGTACTAAAACTCGGTAGGATTTCCCCAAATTACTTCCCTACACACTCCACTGGAATAAAACCGTTAGGACATTTATATAAAAAAGTTTATATAAAATAATCCCAAGTGCATCCATTACCAAAAACCGAACACACCCTTACCAATCCATTCCACCCAAACCAAGTAACCCAAGGAAAGATAAGCAATCATGCCTTAATCCACACATGCCACAAAAGGAATCCAAATCAACACTTCCACAAACCGATTACTTTTTTCATATTTCACTCACAATCCCCATCTAAAAACATCCCCAGCCAAGCACACAACACATCATGGTTTCACTTCCCTTCCAACCCATGCACACAACAAACCATGGTGTCACATCCTGTCAACTTGCTATTTATGGTGGATCTTATCATCTATTGTCCATCACCTTTTTAAAGTAGCACATCTCATCCACATACAATTGTTTGTGGAACTTCTCATCCACTATCCATCCCCTTTTTATAGTGGAACTTCTCATCCACTTACTATTGATGGTGGAACTTCTCATCCATTATCCATCACCTTTTTATAGTGGCACTTATCATCCACTTACCAATGATGGTGGCGCATCTCGTCCATTATCCATCCCCTTTTTATAGTGGCCCTTCACGTCCACTTTCATAACATTCATGCATGCCAACAGAACATAGAATATAACTCATTAAGGCCAGAACAACATGCAATCATCCATTTCCATTTCATGCCATTCCTCTCCAATAAATTTAACATTTATTGAAAACGCCCTTTAACCATTTTACATGCCAAACCCCATTTCAATAAAAAAACCTTTTTTAAAACCCATTTACTCTGATCATCATAATCATCCAACAAAAACAACTCATTTTAAAAACCCATTTAAAAATCACATCATGTGAATTTCAAAACAAGACCTTTTTCCCAAAAATTCCCAAACCATTACCAATGTTATTTTCATCCGATTTTTCACATCAAAAACAAATTAAATTTAAGCAACAAAAATTAATTGTAACCAATCCATGTTCTAACCAAGTGGAGTTAAGAGAGAATCCACTTACCTTTAGGGTTCCAGTGAAATCGACCCACAATCAATCGCACCTCAAACCCAGCCAATGCACCACTGAAACCTCTCTAGATCCCCTTCCCTGACATTAATAAGACATAATAAAAAATCCAAGGCAACCACAACCCTAGATCTACACAAAACACGTGCAGATCTAGAAAACCAATAATGAGAGGGATGTAGATCTAGAGGAAAACACAAGGAAACCAAGTGTAGAGACATATCCGAAAGAATCCACCCTAAAACCACATTGAATCACCTTTTAATCGCTTCGAAAACTAGTGGGAGAACCCCTCCAACTCTTGAGAACCGAAAAACTCGAGACACACTCGAGTGAGAGAGGATTTGGAGAGCAGTGAGGCAATCCCATGTGAGCCCGGGTTTTAAAACCCAAATTTTACGTTGTTACATGGTTAGCCAAAATGGTTTGTAAAACCATGTTCTAATCGTGCGCACTCTACTACCTTGGGAGCAAGGGTATGCACGGTTGCCTTTCACTGTTTGGAAAACCGTGTGCAGGCCGTGTGAAGCTTACTGTCCACCCCTGCACGGTTTCCTGGAGCATCCCCATGGTTTCCCCGAACTGTGCTCAAACCGTGCTCCCCTGGAAAAACATCCAATCTTATCCAAAACCTTTAAAAAATCTTCCAACCTCTTCCCAAATAATCCAATGCACTTTTAGAACATAATATATGAATAAAAAAGGCCACAAACCTCAAACCGGGGGTACTAAATTCTCCCCAACATTGGACTTTCAGTCGTCAAAATGTAGTGAACCCTCCCTTTACTGAAAGTGCTCGGGCCACTGCTCAAATATCTCTTTCTCCTGCACCCAAGTCTCCCATTGAATCTGACCATGTTTCCACAAAACACAAACTAAACTGATGCTTTACCACGCAAGACATTCTCTTTCTTATCCACAACCCGCACTGGCACATGCACCAATGAAGAATCTGATTCTATCTCAACATTATCCCATCGAATCACGTGGTCATGATCTGGCTGATACTTTTTCAACTACGACTCATTAAACACATTGTGCACCTCACCGATCCTAGGTGGAAAATCCAAATGATAAGCCACCTCACCAACATGATCAAGAATCTCCAAATGCCAAATATACCACGAAGATAGCATTCCCTTCTTCCCAAACCGATGATGTACCAACCTAGGAGATATCCTCAAGAACACATGATCACTCAACTAGAATGACAACGACCGTCGACGCTAATACACAAACAATTTCTGACGACTCTGATTCGTCTCCATTCTCTTCTTGTTCAACTTGATCTTCTCCATCATCTCCTGGACAAGGCTCGGTCCAACCATCGAGGACTCTCCCGTTTCCACCTAACATCGTGGTGAACGACATGGCCGCCCATACAATGCTTCAAACGGAGCCATCTGTATGGATGGGTGATAACTGTTATTGTACCAAAACTCAACCAACGACAAGTGCTTCTCCCACGAGCCACCAAAATCCATGACACAAGCCCACAACATATCCTCCATAGTTTGTATCGTCCACTCAGATTGACCATTCATCTGAGGGTGATACACCATGCTCATAGTCAATGGTGTCCCAAGGGATTGTTATAGGGATTTTGAGGAATGTGATGTAAACCTAAGATCTCTATCTGATACAATAGAAACTGGGACATCATGCCTCTTTATAACCTCCCAGATATAGATTTTGGATAGATCCTCCACCGTATTAGATTCACGAATCGGGATGAAATGAGTAGACTTCAAAAGCCGATCCACTGTCACCCAGATGCAATCGTGCTTTCTGACAGTTCTTGGCAGACCTATGACAAAATCCATATCGATCTGCTCCCACTTCCAAATAGGGATTGGTAAATACTGCAACGTTCCTGCTGGCCTCTGATGCTCTACCTTGACCTGCTGACAAGCCAAGCATCTCAAAACAAACTCACCCACTCATCTTTTCATAAAATCCCACCAGAACTGTGATTTCAAAACATTATACATTTTCTGAATTCTAGGATGAACAACCCACATGGAATGATGATACTCCCTAAGATGATCCTCCTGACAAGAAACTGGTACACTCATCCACTTCTGAGAACGAAAAACTGAATCTCCATTCAGTTTCCAATGCTCAATGGTCTCCCAACCATTGAGTCTCGACCCCATGGTGACTAACTCAGAATCAGATATGTGTGCCTATTTGACCAAGACAACCAAGTCAGGAATCAACAAAACTGGAAATAAGGAACCTATATCTCCATGGTCCTCAAATTCCAACAGTATATCAGCTATAACCGACATCCATTGCCACTGGTCCGATGCCTTTTTTACCGACTGAGAATATTATTTTCTACATAATGCACCTTCCACCTAATTTCCCTTACATGGTGTGTAAATTAATTCAAAATCAATAATCTTGAGAAATTCCATCCATCTCATTTGAAAATGTTCCATACAAAAAATGATCCCTCAAGATCCCCAGCACTATCGCCAAGTGCTGCTCATGCTCTTCCCTTGTCATTGAATACACTAGAATGTCATCTACAAACACCACCACAAATGAATCCAGATATATTTCAAATATCCTATCCATTAATGTCATGAACACCACTGGTGCATTTTCTAGTCCCAAGGGTATAACCACATATTAATAATGTCGATATCTACTTCTGAAAGCTATTTTGTAAATATCCTCCTTCCTCACCCGCAATTGACAGTATCCCGACCTCAGGTCGATCTTGGAGAACCACTGGGCTCCCCTCAACTTGTCAAACAATTCATCAATTTGTGGAAGTGGATATCTATTATTTATCATGACATGGTTAAGTCTACTATAATCAACACATAGCCTCAAATTTCCATCCACCTTTTTCACAAACAACAGCGGTGCTGCCCACGAAGACGTGCTAGGCCGGATAAACCCATTGTTTTCTAACTCTTCTAAATGGAATTTAAATTCTCTCAATTCAGATGGTTCCATCCCATATGATGGATGTGAGATAGGGATGGTCCCTAGATGGAGGTCAATCATCAACTATACTTCTCATAGGAAAGGTAATGCATAGAAATTATTAGGAAAAACATCCATTAACTGATCCACTATTGCTGGAGGAACACTCTGATCAACACCCTCTACCGATTCCAACAACAACAACACCAACTAATACGATTATGTACCCACTTCTGGTGCCAACAAACTCATTGTACCCTTAATTTCATTCCTCTCTCCTCTAAAGATATGTCTAACACCATCGTGTGTCGTAAAATCTATTTTTCGTGCATCATAATCAATGTGGGCCTTAAATTCCACCAGACATCCACTTACAGGATTACATTATAACAATCCATCTCAAGTACTGAGGAGGCGGTGAGGTCTACTTGCCTTAAGAGACGTTCCCAAGATGGCAAATCCTGGCAATAAATGCTGAGGGCTTCAATATAAAATTGGGGAATGATTTTCCATTAAGACAAAACCAACCAAACCATCCATTAACGACCACTCTATGATTCATGTCAATAAAATATCCCAGCATATATTTCTGATCGACAACAAAGTTGTTCCACAATACAACCCAAAGCCAATACAACTAGACATGTGTATCCCCCATCAGAGTTCAAAGCGGAAACTAGAAAACAAAACCCAACATGAGCCAAGACACACTCCATGGCTCCACACCACGCTCATTTCCCAAATCTCCACCCAGACATCACGATGCAACAATAAGTAGGGTGATGCCTTACCTTCTCCCACGTCACGGTACGCAACATATGCAAAGACACCAATGGGCCAAAGCACGAGGTGTGTAATAAAACACTGTAGGATTTCCCCAAATGACTTCCCTACACATGCTACTATAATAAAACCATTAGCACATTTATATAAAACAATTTATATAAAATAATCACAAGTGCATCCATTATCATAAACCAAACAAACCCTAACCAAGACATTTCACCCAAACCAAGTAACCCATGGAAAGCCAAGAAATCATGTCGTAAGAATTACATGCCACACAAAGAAGCCAAATGAACCATGCCACATTCTGATTACCTTTTTCATATTTCACTCACAAGCCCCATCTACAAATTTCACCATCCAAGAACACAACACATCATAGTGGCACTTCACGTCCATCCCATTCACACAAAAATCCATGGTGGCACTTCCCGTCCACATGCTATTAATGGTGGCACTTCTTGTCCACTATCCATCCCCTTTTTATAGTGCCGATTCTCATCCACATTCCGTTGATGGTGGAACTTCTCATCCATTATCCATCCCCTTTTTATAGTGGCACATCTCATCCACTTACCATTGATGGTGGAACTTCTTGTCCGTTATCCATCACCTTTTTATAGTGGCACAGGTCGTCCACTAACCATTGATGGTGGCACTTCTCATCCACTATCCATCCCCTTTTTATACTGTCCCTTCTCGTCCACATTCACAACATTCGTGCAATCAAACATAACCGAGCATATAAACCATCAAGGCCACAACAACATTCAATCAACCTTTTCCATCACATGCCAATCCACTTCAATAACTGAAACATTTATTAAAAACTTCCTTGAACCATTTTCGATGCCAAACCACATTTTCAATAAAACAACCATTTTTATTGAAAACCATTTACTCATTTCATCATAATCAACCAACAAAAACCACTGATTTTAAAAACCCATTTTAAAATCACATCTAGAGAATTTCACCACAATCCCTTCATCCTCAAAATTCCCAAACCATTACCAAATGGATTTCCATCTGATTTCAAACATAAACAACAAAATTTATTTTAAGCAACACAAATTAATTTCAACCAAAACAAGTTCAATCCCAGTGGAGTCGAGAGAGAAGTGACCTACCTTTAGGGTTCTGAAAAAATTGACCCAAAAGAAATCACACCTCAAACTCATCGATCACACAATTGAAGCCTCTCTAGATCCCATTCCCTGAAATTCATAAACTGTAAACTCATAATCCAAGGCAACCACAACCCTAGATCTACACAAAACAAGTTTAGATATAGAAAAACAAGAAAGAGAGGGATGTATATCTTGTGGAAAACACAAGGAAATCAAGAGAAATATCATACCCGGAAGAAACCACCCTCAAACTGCCTTGAAACCCCTTTGAATCACATCCAAAACGAGTGGGAGAACACCTACAAATCTTCAGAACTGAATAACCCAAGTGAGGCTCTAGTGGGAGAGGTTTGGAGAGGAATGAGGCAATCTCGAGTGAGCCCAAGATTTAAAACCCTAATTTTAAGTGGCTTCACGGTTAGCCCGCTCTATTTGGAAAACTATGCGCTAACCATGTGCACGCTATTTCCACTGCATCAAGGGTCCACACGGTTGCCTCCAATGTTATGGAAAACCATGCACATGCCATGTAAAGCCTAATGTCTCCCCCCTGCAAGGTTTCCTGGAGCATCCTCATGGTTTCCACCAACTGTGCTCAAACTGTGCTCCACTATAAAAGCCTGCAAACATTTCCAAAACCATTCCAACCTCTCCCAACCTCTTACCAACTCATCCCATTCACTTTAAACACATAAAAAATGCATCAAAAAAGGCCACAAACCTCAAACCAGGGGTACTACAGTATTCATGAAAAAAAATTTAATATTTATTTACAATTTTAAAAGTATATATTCATTGAAAATGATTTCATTAATATGTGATCAAAGTTGTTAAAAAAAGATATGATTGAAAAATGGGAATTTTATTTACATAAATAATTATTCAATGTGATATTTCACAATCATTTATATATATATGATTAACAAAATTTATGATACATGATAGTTACTATGGATATGATCAAAAGAGACCATTCATATTCTTTTTTGTGTGATGCTATTTGGTTATTTTGAAATTATTTCTATGAAAATCATTCCCTTTTCATCGGTACTGCTTTGATGAAATTCTTATATTTTAATGAGTTTGGATATGATGAATGTATTTTATATTATAGTAAAAATGTAAAGGATATTATTTATGTGATGGGTGGTAAATATATCTCTCTCTGAAGATTTGGGTTTCTATTTATATCTCATGAGAAAAATATTACTACAAATGGTATTGAACCCAGATTAGTACGGTACCTTTTCAACCATGATAGTCTTGAGATTGAACCTTGACTATAATGATGGTTTGGGGAGTGAAATAATCCCACTATGATAGTAATGGTAGTGGAACATGACTGCTACGATATTTTTGGAAACTTAACAATTCTACCCTGATATTTAAAAGAGTGATCCTCAACTACTATGATCGTTTTTCGATTTAATACATTCAACTATGAAAGTGTTTGAAATGATCCTTTTCTATTTTGATTCTTTGTGGAGTGATAAAATTACACTATGATAGTTATTTGAGTAAATAAAAACTAATATGATTGTTTAGGAAGTTAACTCATTCTACAATCATAGTCTTTGAAATTTTCCTTCACAAATACGGAAATGATTTTCCATGATAATGTGTATGACAAAATTAAATTTCTTATTCTAATGTTATTATATTATAGATAATGTTCATTTATGATTAAATCCTTATAACCTTCCAGGATTTATCCCATGATTCAATAATGTGGTCTATGATATGTAATGTATAATATCTAAATGTTATGTTCATATTTTATTTCCCATATCATCATGTTATTCATATAAAGTCATTTATATCTCCCTTGTTCATATTTATTGATCATTTGATATTACCATTTTATTTTTTTACATAACTCATGATATGATGAATTGTTTTAAGTTGGATATGTCTTAGAAATGTTCTATACAAGAAGTGATTTTTGGATTTGATATATATTTTAATGAACCATTTATTTATTTTGTCTATGATATGTAAGAAATTGTACTAATTAGAATAAAATGAAATTCAAATAGGTGAATCATAATGAAAGGGATCAAATATTTCTTTTTTTATTTTCATTTTTTATTGAAGAAATTGGGCCATGTTTGTGAGTATCAAATGAAAAAATTTAAAGATTTTGTTTCTATCACCAAATCGAGGAGTGTGGGTTATGAGATGTTACAATTATACCTTAATCATTAGGGGGAAGGGAAATATTTGTAAGGGGTTTTCATTAAAAATGGTTTCAAAAATAGTTTTTATTTGATGAAATAACAGATTAATAATTGTAATTTTTTTTTCTGGTATTATTTTTCAAATAATGATTGATTTTGGAGAAAGGGGAATATCATGCAATATATGTCTCTATATGGACCTTGGATTCACTATAATAGGTAGATTTCCATGTATTTCTTGTTAACATATACCACATCAGGTGGAATATTTATTAATTATTATTATAAATTAAAAGGATTCATGAAATATACATTGACTATATTTATTATATAAATGTATTTATTTTTTATTGACATTTATTTAACCAAAATTTATTTACATACATTTTATTAAGGCATCTACTATGGATTTTTTCCAAAAGGATAACCAATGTGGTGTTTTATGAAAATATACTTTCATATGTTATTATTTATAAAATGTAGTTCTATTTTAATTATACAACATTCTATTTTATGGTGATTTATTTTCATATATTCTTGAGGGTATTCCACTAGGCATTTGCAGATATGAAATATATAGATTTTTGTGTATATGGAATTGATTTTTTGTAGGAATATCATAGATGGTTGAGTTTAATGGAAACTAGTGGATCCTACATTTCTATATCATTAGAGAGTGGTTTGAAATGGTGTTGAATAATGTTCACATTTGTAAAGTGTAACATACCAAGTATGTAATGAATAATAGATATTTTTATCTATTTCTATTAATAAATTATATAGTGTTTTATAGTATTTAAATGAGAATAAATCCAATCTTAAGCATGTAATACACTAATATTTTTAAAAGATTGCTTTACTGGATTTAGATGGCAAACCATTTTTAAATCAAACTTGTGACAATTTTATAAGCTCTATTTGTAAATATAAACTTATTATTTATTATTGGGACATTGAAAATTACTTTTAGTAAATTTTAGTTATTTTTCTGAAAAAAGTACATTTTTAATGAATAGTGAAAAATGTTGTATTTTAATTTAAAAGCTCTTATTAATATAATTTATTTATATGATTTGATTATTTTTTGAATTGGTCATAAAGTTAAATTAGAATATATTTTTACCATTTAATAAAATAGTGGTATTTGGAATTAATTTAACTTTGAAATTGGACTTAAAGTACTGTCAATCTGTTGATACTTATTGTTTCATAAAAATACGCTATTTCCTCTGACAGTAGGAATTAATTATTAAATAAATTAATGTAACATATATGTTTTGAATTTTTTTAAATATACATAATTTTTTAATTTGGAATATCAAATATTTCTGAGGGTGATTTTTTGGTATTTTTCCGAAAAACTTCAATTTTTTTTGAATAGTGAAACCACTAAGTGGTACTTAAAAAACTGATTTTTACTTTAAATGAAATTTTACAACCTCTGTGTTTTAAATTTCAAAAATAAGACATATATGGTTTTCATCAAGATGTAAAATGTTGTTCAATGGGATTAAAATAATTTTTTTGTTAATATTAACTTTTATGTTTTTAATAGCGATTAGAGGTAATTAGTGAAATTTAAGGTAAAAATAATGTTTTAATAATATGAAATGACCTAGACACATTTCCTACCCTTTTTGGATGTGTCATGGCCGACCAAGACAACCCATGTGTCGATTTTGGGGACCCCATGGAGCCACATGGGTAAGATAATGACATTAATGACTTTTATTTAATGTTAAAATGAAAATGTCACAAACATATGTTGTTTTAATAAAACAATTTTTATGTGTGGTAATAAAAGTCATATTTTTGACTATAAATAGTCATTATAAAGATAAAAAGATTTACTAAATCATGATATTTTTTTTATAATTTTTATACATTATATAAATTAAATTATTTATGACACCATGATGATGCAACGATTACCTGATTATTTAACGATTTAAATAAAATAAAAATATAATGTAAAATCTAAGACCTACACTTGTCAAAACCTATTTTATGGGTGGATTTAGAACCCTTATCACCTTATACTTGAAATTTATAATTTTGGGACCTTTTTATCCGAAAATAATTTTATAACAAAGTATCTTTTCTTAACATTCCACGAGTGCCCCTCCTCTCCTCTTATAAAAGGCCCCCACCTCTACCTCCTTACCCACACATCTAAAGCCTTTGGTTCGGCCAATCCCTGCCCATTTTGTCTCTCCAAATACCTCTCCTCATCCTATAAGACTTACCTTAGATGTAGGTGTGTGTAAGTGTAGCTCGAAAACTTCTTATAAAAACATCCTAGTATTCGAGCTACACTTACACACACCTACATCTAATGGTTAAGGAACATACTGTTTATGTGGACGACGAATTCTTGCCTCATGAAATGATGATTGTTCAAGACTCATATAACACCTTCAAAGGTGGACATTAAGATGTCACTATATTTATATATTATATATAATATGATTATTTTTTACTTAAGCATCTGTATTTTTCATTTATGGCATACCTTTATGGTTTCCATTATGGGTAAACACGATATCTTCATTTTAGGAGGTGCGGACTACCGCCCCCTCAAAGTGATTTGATTCGTTAATACCATATGTGGGATGTATAAATGATTTAATTAATGATATTATATATGATATTATACTGGAATTGTTATATACCTTTATATCATTATGTTCCATTCCATAAAATACTAAATAGAAATGAAAGTAGCGTTCATGCGTACGTACGACTTACCGTCTCCATGAACGGTGCATTTAATTTCTTACATCTAAACGTTATGTAATACTATAAATGAATGCATATAATAGATATATTTTATATATTTTATATCTATATCAAGATTATAACTCTGGATATAATGGATACATGAACAACTTGTAATTATAAAGAGTTTATTTTTGACTCAAGTACCAATGATCGTTAAAACAACCGTTATTAACTTAAATAATTACATAGTATTCATGAAATGGTAATAAGTGATATAAAAGGAATAATGAAATTGAAAATGGTTCTTAAGAAAGTAGAAAGTAACTCGTGTTTATTATTCAGGACATTAAAGAACGATCGAGTCATGTCGGACCTAAGGTATGGGACTTCATCTCAATCTCCTTTCATTGAGGCGTATTATGTTTTATACACAAAATTCTATTATACCATTTATAAACCCCTTTGACTTTTACGTTTACCCAAAAGGAATATTTTTATATGAAGCATTTTACTAAACGACAAAAGGGAATGTTTTTTTCGTACGTATGCGGCGATAACAACTTCTCCGCCACCATGACCATTATTTGAGTTTCGGCTTCCTCTACAAGCCATACCTTTTTTTTAAATGAAAAATAAATACCATGTTTTACTTTTATTTTATTTTTTTATTGAAAATGTTTTTCTTAATTTTTTTATATCACTGTGTTGTATTGATATCTTGTGATTGAAAACTGGAAATGTTATGTTTCCTTTATGCATGTTTTATGTGATTCGATTATGTTATGGTTCTTGGGAATTATTTTGAAGACGAGTGGTTCCATGATAAACTAAGGTCGGGTGAGCCCAATATAGATCTCCAATGAATTGGGTAACGTGAAGGAGTTAAACATTAAAGTCTCTCTAAAGTGATTTAGGGAATATACTGTGATGGGTATTCCAAATGTAACCAAGAGGGTTACACCCTACGTAAGAATGCTATGAATGACTCAAGTTACCTTTATGTCTTATGATTTCTATGATTTAATCATGATTTGATGAGGTATGTTAAGGTTCTTATGTTTTATGAGTAGAGTCTGATTTCATTGATTCTTATGTATACATGTGCTAATGTTTCCTTTCCATATTTTTATATCCCTTACTGAGATTTTTATGATCATCCCATGTAATTGAAATGTTTTTCACAGGTCAAGGTAAGGGTACATGATATGATGATAATGTCAATGAAGTGTCGAGAAAGAATCCATGTATTATTTTTAATATGTTTCCGTTGATGGGAAAAAATGAATACTATCTTTTATTGTACCCACTTTGTTTAAATTTGGGATGTAATGCATGATTTATGATCTAATTCTCTAAAACTCTAAACCGGAAAATATCCTCAATGTTTAATCTTTTAATAACTCAAGATTAAGTAAGGTTTATGTCCGGGTCTTTATAGTCAGTATCAGAGGTCGTTTTAGATAACTTTAGGAATTATAATTCTATTAAATGATTACCCAAAAATATATTTTTTTAAAGTAAAATTTAAATTATATAGCATTTGAAGATTACCATGTTTCTTCATCTAAGACATGTTTGTTCAGAATGGTTTTTCGTAGTGGAAAATGAACAGATTTTCTGGGAAGGAATTCAGAGGGAAATGACCTTTTAAATCAGTATCCTTAGATGGTCAGAATCAGAACTAAACTGTTTGTTGTAGTGATGGATCAGTTGACTCAGGTGAAAAGTGTTGGTTATTTTTATTTATGATATTTTGGTGTTTTCTAAATGTAAATAGGAACATGAATGTATTTTAAGGGTTATCTTGAAATCCTTAAAAAGAAAAGAAACTATATGGAAAATTCAGCTACTATGAGTTTTGGTTGCAACAAATTTCTTTCCTTGGTTGCATTGTTTCTAAAGAGGGAATAACTATGGATCCTGCAAAAACAAGAGTTGTTGAAGAATGGACAAGACACACAAATGTTACCGAGACCCGTAGTTTTCATGGTTTGGAAGGTTATTACCAAAGTTTTTCTAGATTTTTTTCACGATTATCTAGTGCCAGGACAAAGCTAACTCGGAAGGGTGTTATGTTTATCTGGAAAAAAGAATGTAATGATTGTTTCTAGAAATTGAAAAGAAATTCGTGAATGCTCCAGTTTGGAAACTACCTACTAGGAATGGTGAGTTTGTTATCTACAGCGATGCTTCATTGAAAGGACTTGGTTGTGTCCTAATGCAGAATGATTAGGTAATTTCTTATGCATCACGACAGTTGAAAACTCATGAGGTAAATTACCTTACACATGATTTGGAATTAGCTGCTGTTGTTTTCTCTTAAAAAATTTAGAGGCATCATTTGTATGGAGTAATGTGTGAAATATATACCGATCACAAAAGGTTAATGTATATATTCACTCAGAATTAATTGAACATGAGACAAAGCAGATGGATAGAATTAATCAAGGATTATGTTTGTAAAATTCATTACTACCCGGGAAAAGCAAATAAAGTGGCTGATGCTTTAAGTTGAAAAAGTAACGCTTTATTAACAATTTTGCATTTGGAACGTGATCCTTTGGTTACAGATTTGATGAACTTTTTCATAGAAGTTGTTGGTGTAGGATGTCCATCTATTTTGATTTTGGTATCAGTGAAATATTCTCTATCAAACAGAATCAAGAAAGCACAGAAGCAAGACATTGAGTTGCAGAAAAAGGTAGAGATGGTTTAGAAAGTTAAGATTCCTGAATTCAACATTGATAATAATTATGTTTTGAGATTTGGTAAAAGATTGTGTGTGCCTTGTGATTCACAGTTGACGAGAGAATTTTCATGTGAAGCTCATACTTATCCGTTTTTAGTTCATCCTGGCAGTACTAGGATGTACAGAGATATGCGGGAGTATTACTGGTGGGATGGAATGAAAAGAGATTTTGCTGATTTTACAATGAAGTGTTTGACATGTCAACAGGTTAAAGTAGAGCGGCAGTAACCGAAAGGGATGCTTCAGCCTTTACCAGTGCCAGAGAGGAAATGGGAGAATATATCCATGGACTTCATTGTGGGATTGCGGAGGACACCTCGAGGTAAAAATGAAATCTGTGTTATTGTTGATCGCTTGACTAAATCTGCTCATTTCCTTTCTATACAAGATACTTTTTCCCTAGATCAACTTTCCCGTTTGTATCTTAAAGTGATAGTCAGGTTACATGGAGTTCCTCTCTCCATTGTATCTGACTATGATCCCAGGTTCACTTCTAACTTTTGGAAAGGCCTTCAGAAGTCATTGGGTACTGAATTAAATTTTTGTACAGCTTTTCATCCTCAATCAGATGGGTAGTCAGAACGAACAATTCCTACTTTAGAAGATATGCTACATGCTTGTTCGATGGATTATCATGGAAGTTGGGACCAATATCTTTCTTTGGTTGAGTTTTCATATAATAATAGTTTTCCTTCTAGTATACAGATGGCACCATTTGAGGCGTTATAAGAGAAGAGGTGTCGAACTCCAACTTTCTGGGATGAAGTGGGTGAAAGGAAGTCGATGGGACCATAATTGGTAGAAGAGTTGGCATAAAAAGTTCAGCTGATACAGACGCACATGAGAACAGGTCAGAGCAGGCAGAAGAGTTTTACAGACAATAAGAGGAAGGATCTATCATTCGAGGTAGGTGATCAGGGTTTTCTCAAAGTTTCACCGTGGAAAAGTGTGATGTGATTTGGTAAGAAAGGAAATATGAATCCAATGTTCATTCGAGATACACTTACACACACCGACATCTAATGGTTATGGAACATACTGTTTATGTGGACGGCGAATTCCTGCCTCATGAAATGATGATTGTTCAACACTCATATAACACCTTCAAAGGTGGACATTAAGGTGTCACTATATTTATATATTATATATAATATGATTATTTTTTTACTTAAGCTTCTATATTTTTCATTTATGGCATACCTTTATGGTTTCTATTATGGGTAAACACGATATCATCATTTTAAGAAGGGCGGACTACCTCCCCCTCAAAGTTATTTGATTCGTTAATACCATATGTGGGACGTATAAAGGATTTAATTAATTATATTATATATGATATTATACTGTAATTATTATATACCTTTATATCATTATGATTCCATTCCATAAAATACTAAATAGAAATGAATGTAGCGTTCATGCGTACGTACGACTTACCGTCTCCATGAATGGTGCATTTCATTTCTTACATCTAAACATTATATAAAACTATAAATGAATGTATATAATAAATATATATGATATATTTGATATCTATATCATGATTATAACTCTGGATATAATGGATACATGAACAACTTGTAATTATAAAGAGTTTATTTTTGACTCAAGTACCAATGATCGTTAAAACGACCGTTATTAACTTAAATAATTACATAGGGTTCATGAAATGGTAATAAGTGATATAAAAGGAATAATGAACTTGAAAATTGTTCTTAAGAAAGTACAAAGTAACTCTTGTTTATTATTCAGGACATTAAAGAACGATCGAGTCATGTCAGACCTGAGGTATGGGACTTCATCTCAATCTCCTTTCATTGAGGCGTATTATGTTTTATACACAAAATTATATTATACCATGTATAAACCCCATTGAATTTTACGTTTATCCAAAAGGAATATTTTTATATGAAGAATTTTTCTAAACGAAAAAAGGGAATGTTTTTTTCATACGTATGTGGCGACAATGACTTCTCCGCCACCATGACCATTATTTGAGTTTCGGCTTCCTCTACAAGCCATAACTTTTTTTAAATGAAAAATAAATACCATGTTTTAATTTAATTTAATTTTTTTATTGAAAATGTTTTTCATAATGTTTTTATATCAATGTGTTGTATTGATATCTTGTGATTGAAAACTGGAAATGTTATGTTTCCTTTATGCATGTTTTATGTGATTCGATTATGTTATGGTTCTTGGAAATTATTTTGAAGACGGGTGGTTCCATGATAATCTAAGGGCGGGTGAGCCCAATATAGCTCTCCAATGAATTGGGTAACGTGAAGGAGTTAAACATTAAGGTTTCTCCGAAGAGATTTAGGGAATATACTGTGATGGGTATTCCAAATGTAACCAAGAGGGTTACACCCTATGTAACAATGTTATGAATGACTCAAGATACCTTTATGTATTATGATTTCTATAATTTATTCATGATTTGATGAGGTATGTTGAAGTTCTTATGTTTTATGAGTAGAGTCTGATTTCATTGATTATTATGTATACATGTGCTAATGTTTGATTTCCATATTTTTATATCCCTTACTGAGCTTTTTATGATCATCCCATGTTTTTGAAATTATTTTCACAGGTCAAGAGAAGGGTACATGATATGATTATAGTGTCAAGGATGTTTCAAGAAAGAATCTATGTTTTATTTTTAATATGTTTCCGTTGATGGGAAAAAATGAATACTATCTTTCATTATAACCACTTTGTTTAAATTTGGGATGTAATGCATGATTTATGATCTAATTCTCTAAAACTATAAACCGGAAAATATCCTCAATTTGTAAGCTTGTAATAACTCAAGATTAAGTAAGGCTTAAGGCTGGGTCCTTATAGTCGGTATCAGAGGTCGGTTTAGATAACTTTAGGAGTTATAATTTTGTTAAATGATTATCTAAAAACATATTTTTTAAGGTAAAATTTAATTGATATAGAATTTCAAGATTACCATGTTGCTTCATCTAAGACATGTTTCTACAGAATGGTTTTCCGTAGTGGAAAATGAACAGATTTTCTGCGAAGGAATATAGAGGGAAATGACCTTTTAAATTAGTATCCTGAGATGGTCAGAATCAGAACTAAACTGTTTGTTACAGTGATGGCTCAGTTGACTCAAGTGAAAAATGTTGGTTGTTTTTATTGATGATATTTTGGTGTTTTCTAAAAGTAAAGAGGAGCATGAAAGTCATTTAAGGGTTATCTTTCAAACCATAAAAAGAAAAGAAACTGTATGGAAAATTCACCAACTGTGAGTTTTGGTTGCAAAAAATTTCTTTCCTTGGTCGCATTGTTTCTAAAGAGGGAATAACTGTGGATCCTGTAAAAACAAGAGTTGTTTATGAATGGCCAAGACACACAAATGTAACCGAGACCCGTTTTTTTCATGGTTTGGAAGGTTATTACCAAAGGATTGTTAGATGTTTTTCACGGTTATCTAGTCCCATGACAAAGCTAACTCGGAATGGTGTTAAGTTTATCTAGACAAAAGAATGTAATGATTGTTTTCAGAAATTGAAAAAAATTCGTGAATGCTCTAGTTTGGGCACTACCTTTTAGGAATGGTAAGTTTGTTATCTAGAATGATGCTTCATTGAATGAACTTGGTTTTTTCCTAATGCAGAATGATCAGGTAATTTCTTATGCATCACGATAGTTGAAAACTCATGAGGTAAATTACCCTACACATGATTTGGAATTAGCTGCTGTTGTTTTCTCTTTAAAAATTTGTAGGCATCATTTGTATGGAGTAAAGTGTGAAATATATACCGATCAAAAAATTTTAATGTATATATTCACTCAGAATGAAATGAACATGAGACATAGGAGATGGATAGAATTAATCAAGGATTATGATTGTACAATTCATTACCATCGGGGAAAAGAAAATAAAGTGGTTGTTGCTTTGAGTCGAAAAAGTAATGCTTCATTAACAATTTTGCATTTGGAACGTGATCCTTTGGTTACAGATTTGATGAACATTGGCATAGAAGTTGTTGGTGTAGGATGTCATTCTATTTTGATTCAGGTATCAGTGAAATCTTCTCTATCAGACAGAATCAAGAAAGCACAGAAGCAAAATAGTGGGTTGCAGAAAAAGGTAGAGCTGGTTCAGAAAGGCAAGTTTACTGAATTCAACATTGATAATAATTTTGTTTTGAGATTTGGGAAAACATTTTGTGTGCCTTGTGATTCACAGTTGAGGAGAGATTTGTTATGTGAAGCTCATACTTATCCGTTTTTAGTTCATCCTGGCAGTACTAGGATGTACAGAGATTTGCGGAAATATTACTGGTGGGATGGAATGAAAATAGATTTTACTGATTTTACTGTGAAGTGTTTGACATGTCAACAGGTTAAAGTAGAGCGGCAGTTACTGAAAGGGATGCTTCACCCTTTACCAGTGCCAGAGTGGAAATGAGAGAATATATCCATAAACTTCGTTGTGGGATTGTCGAAGACACATCGAGGTAAAAATGAAATCTGGGTTATTGTTGATCGCTTGACTAAATCTGCTCATTTCCATTCTATACGAGATACTTTTTCCCGAGATCAACTTTCCCGTTTGAATCTTAATGAGATAGTCAGGTTACATGGAGTTCCTCTCTCCATTGTATCTGACCGTGATCCCAGGTTCACTT
Source organism: Viscum album (assembly GCA_963277665.1). Lineage (NCBI taxonomy): Eukaryota > Viridiplantae > Streptophyta > Magnoliopsida > Santalales > Viscaceae > Viscum > Viscum album. The sequence goes on along the minus strand of OY728120.1, from coordinate 2,028,673,509 downwards.
CTAACTTTTGGAAAGGCCTTCTGAAGTCATTGGGTACTGAATTAAATTTTTGTACAGCTTTTCATCCTCAATCAGATGGGTAGTCAGAACGAACAATTCCGACTTTAGAAGATATGCTACATGCTTGTTCGATGGATTATCAGGGAAGTTGGTACCAGTATCATTCTTTGGTTGAGTTTTCATATAATAACAGTTTTCATTCCAATATACAGTTGGCACCATTTGAGGCGTTATATGGGAAGCGGTGTCAAACTCCAACTTTCTGGGATGAATTGGGTGAAAGGAAGTTTATGGGACCATAATTGGTAGAAGAGTTGGCATAAAAAGTTCAGCTGATACAAAAACACATGAGAACATGTCAGAGCATGTAGAAGAGTTATACAGAAAATAGTAGGAAGGATCTATCTTTCGAGGTAGGTGATCAGGTTTTTCTCAGAGTTTCACCATGGAAAAGTGTGATGTGATTTGGTAAGAAAGGAAATGTGAATCCAATGTTCATTTGAGCTACACTTACACACACCTACATCTAATGGTTAAGGAACATATTGTTTATGTGGACGGCGAATTCCTGCCTCATGAAATGATGATTGTTCAACACTCATATAACACCTTCAAAGGTGGACATTAAGATGTCACTATATTTATATATTATATATAATATTATTATGTTTTACTTATGCTTCTGTATTTTTCATTAATGGAATACCTTTATGGTTTCCATTATGGGTAAACGCGATATCTTCATTTTAGGAAGTGCGGACTACCGCCCCCTCAAAGTGATTTGATTCGTTAATACCATATGCGGGACTTATAAAGGATTTAATTAATGATATTATAAATGATATTATACTGGAATTATTATATACCTTTATATCATTATGATTCCATTCCACAAAATACTAAATAGAAATGAAAGTATCATTCATGAGAACGTATGGCTTACCGTCTCCATGAACGGTGCATTTCATTTCTTACATATAAACATTATGTAATACTATAAATGCATGTATATAATAGATATATATGATATATTTGATAACTATATCATGATTATAACTCTGTATATAATGGATACATGAACAACTTGTAATTATAAAGAGTTTATTTTGGACTCAAGTACCAATGATCGTTAAAACGACCGTTATTAAATTAAATAATTACATAGTGTTCATGAAATGGTAATAAGTGATATAAAAGGAATAATGAACTTGAAAATGGTTCTTAAGAATGTAGAAAGTAACTCATGTTTATTATTAAGGACATTAAAGAATGATCGAGTCATGTCGGACCTGAGGTATGGGACTTCATCTCAATCTCCTTTCATTGAGGCTTATTATGTTTTATACACAAAATTCTATTACACCATGTATAAACCCCTTTGACTTTTACGTTTATCCAAGAGGAATATTTTTATATGAAGAATTTTACTAAACGACAAAATGGATTGTTTTTTTCATACGTATGCGGAGACAACGACTTCTCCGCCACCAGGAACATTATTTGAGTTTCGGATTCCTCTACAATCGATGCCATTTTTAAATGAAAAATAAATACAATGATTTACTTTTATTTTATTTTTTTATTTAAAATGTTTTTCATAATGTTTTTATATCAATGTGTTGTATTGATATCTTGTTATTGAAAACTGGAAATGTTATGTTTCCTTTATGAATGTTTTATGTCATTCGATTATGTTATGGTTCTTGGGAATTATTTTGAAGATGGGTGGTTCCATGATAAACTAAGGGAGGTTGAGCCCAATATAGCTCTCCAATGAATTGGGTAACGTGAAGGAGTTAAACATTAAGGTTTTTCCCAAGAGATTTAGGGAATATACTGTGATGGGTATTCCAAATGTAACCAAGAGGGTTACACCCTACGTAAGAATGTTATGAATGACTCAAGATACCTTTATGTCTTATGATTTCTATGATTTATTCATGATTTGATGAGGTATGTTAAAGTTCTTATGTTTTATGAGTAGATTCTAATTTCATTGATTCTTATGTATACATGTGCTAATGTTTCCTTTCAATATTTTTATATCCCTTGCTGAGCTTTTTATGATCATCCCATTTTTTTGAAATGTATTTCACAGGTCAAGGGAAGGGTACATGATATGATGATATTGTCAAGGAAGTGTCAAGAAATAATCCATGTTTTATTTTTAATATGTTTCCGTTGATGGGAAAAATGAATACTATCTTCTATTATAACCACTTTGTTTAAATTTGGGATGTAATGCATGATTTATGATCTTATTCTCTAAAACTCTAAACCGGAAAATATCCTCAATGTGTAATCTTGTAATAACTCAAGATGAAGTAAGGTTTATGGCTGGGTCCTTATAGCTGGTATAAGAGGTCGGTTTAGATAACATTAGGAGTTATAATTCTATTAAATGATTATCCAAAAATAAATTTTTTTAAGGTAAAATTTAAATGATATAGCATTTGAAGATTACCATGTTGCTTCATCTAAGACATGTTTCTTCAGAATGGTTTTCCGTAGTGGAAAATGAATAGCTTTTCAGGGAAGGAATACAGATGGAAATGACCTTTTAAATCAATATCCTGAGATGGTCAGAATCAGAACTAAACTGTTTGTTGCAGTGATGGCTCAGTTGACTCGGGTGAAAAATATTGGTTGTTTTTATTGATGATATTTTGGTGTTTTCTAAAAGTAAAGAGGATCATGAAAGTCATTTAAGGGCTATCTTGCAAAACTTAAAAAGAAAAGAAACTGTATGGAAAATTCAGCAACTGTGAGTTTTGGTTGCAACAAATTTCTTTCCTTGGTCGCATTGTTTCTAAAGAGGGAATAACTGTGGATCCTGAAAAAACAATAGTTGTTGAAGAATGGCCAAGACACACAAATGTAACTGAGACCCGTAGTTTTCATGGTTTGGAAGGTTATTACAAAATGTTTGTTATAAGTTTTTCATAGTTATCTAGTTCCACGACAAAGCTAACTCGGACGGGTGTTATGTTTATCTGGACAAAAGAATGTAATGATTGTTTTCAGAAATTGAAAAGAAATTCATGAATTCTCCAGTTTGGGCACTACCTTCCAGGAATGGTGAGTTTGTTATCTATAGTGATGCTTCATTGAAAGGAATTGGTTGTGTCCTAATGCAGAATGATAAGGTAATTTCTTATGCATCACCACAATTGAAAACTCATGAGGTAAATTACCCTACACATGATTTGGAATTAGTTGTTGTTGTTTTCTCTTTAAAAATTTGGAGGCATCATTTGAATGGAGTAAAGTGTGAAATATATACCGATCACAAAAGTTTAATATATATATTAACTCAGAATAAATTTAACATGAGACATAGGAGATGTATAGAATTAATCAAGGATTATGATTGTACAATTTATTACCATCCGAGAAAAGAAAATAAAGTGGCTGATGCTTTGAGTCGAAAAAGTAATGATTCATTAACAATTTTGCATTTGGAACGTGATCCTTTGGTTACAGATTTGATAAACTTTGGCATTGAAGTTGTTTGTGTAGGATGTCCTTCTATTTTGATTCAGGTATCAGTGAAATCGTCTCTATCAGACAGAATCAAGAAATCACAGAAGCACAATAGTGAGTTTCAGAAAAAGGTAGAGCTGGTTCAGAAAGGTAAGTTTCCTGAATTCAACATTGGTAATAATTATGTTTTGAGTTTTGGGAAAATATTGTGTGTGCCTTTTGATTCACAGTTGAAGAGAGAGTTGTTATGTGAAGCTCATACTTATCCGTTTTTAGTTCATCCTGGCAGTACTAGGATGTACAGAGATATGCGAGAGTATTACTGGTTGGATGGAATGAAAAAAGATTTTGCTGATTTTACTGTGAAGTGTTTGACATGTCAATAGGTTAATGTAGAGTGGCAGTTACCAAAAGGGATGATTCAGCCTTTACCAGTGCCAGAGTGGAAATGGGATAATATATCCATGGACTTCGTTGTGGGATTTCCGAAGACACCTCGAGGTAAAAATGAAATCTGGGTTATTTTTGATCGCTTGACTAAATCTGCTCATTTCCTTTCTATACGAGATAATTTTTCCTAGATCAACTTTCCCGTTTGTATCATAAAGAGATAGCCAGGTTACATGTAGTTCCTCTCTCCATTGTATTTTACCGTGATCCCAGGTTCACTTCTAACTTTTGGAAAGGCCTTCAGAAGTCATTGGGTACTGAATTAAATTTTTGTACAGCTTTTCATCCTCAATCAGATGGGTAGTCAGAACGAAAAATTCCGACATTAGAAGTTATGCTACATGCTTGTTTGATGGATTATCAGGGATGTTGGGACCAATATATTTCTTTGTTTGCGTTTTCATATAATAACAGTTTTCATTCCAGTATACAGATGGCACCATTTGAGGCGTTATATGGGAAGCGGTGTCGAACTCCAACTTTCTGGGATGAAGTGGGTGAAAGGAAGTTGATGGGACCATAATTGGTAGAAGAGTTGGCATAAAAAGTTCAGATGATACAGAAACACATGAGAACAGGTCAGAGTAGGCAGAAGAGTTATACAGACAATAGGAGGAAGGATCTATCTTTCGAGGTAGGTGATCAGGTTTTTCTCAAAGTTTCACCGTGGAAAACTGTGATGCGATTTGGTAAGAAAGTAAATATGAATCCAATGTTCATTGGACCATATGAAATTCTGGAGAGAGTTGCATCAGTTGCATACGGAGTGGATTTACCTTCGAGTTTATCTCAGGTACACAATGTTTTTAATTTTTCAATGATAAGGAAGTACATGCCAGATCCATCTCATGTTCTGAGTCCAGAGGTAGTTCAGCTGGAAGAGAACCTATCTTATGAGGAACAACCATTACTGATTCTTGAACACAGGGAGAAAGTGTTACTAAATAAGTTGATTCATTAGGTAAAGGTTTGTGGAAAAACCACATGATTGAAGAGGCAACATGGGAATCTGAAAAAGGAATGATGGTTAAATACCCCCACTTATTCGATATGTAAATAAATTGCGGGGAAGTAATTTTCTAAAGGGGAAGGATGTAACATCCCAAGTAAGTAATTAATAATAGATATTTTTATCTATGCCTATTAATTAATTAGATAGTTTTTTAGAGGGTTAAAATGAGAATAAATCCAATCTTAAACAAGGAATACACTAATATTTTTAAAAGATTGTTTTACTTTCTTTTGATGGAAAACCATTTTTTAATAAAACTTTTGACACTTTTATAAGCTCTATTTTTCAAAATAAACTTATTCTTTATTATTGGGTCATTTAAATTTACTTTGGGTAAATTTTAGGTATTTTTCGGATAAACTTAATTTTTGTAATGAATAGTGAAAAATGTTGTATTTTAATTCAAAACCTCTTTTTAATATAATTTATTTATATGGTTAGATTATATTTTGAATTGGTTTTAAAGTTAAATTAGAATATATTTTTACCATTTAATCCAACATTGGTCATTGGAACAAATTTCACTTTGAAATTGGACTTAAACTAGTGTCAATGTTTTGATACTTATTGTTTAATAAAAACATGCTATTTTCTCTGACAACGGGAATTAATTATTAAATTAATTAATGTTACGTGTATGTTTTTAATTTTGTAAAATAGACATCATTTTTTAAATCAGAATATCAAATATATCTTAGGGTTAATTTTTAGTATTTTTCTGAAAAACATTAATTTTTTATGAATAGTGAAACCACTAAGTGGTACTTAAAAAACTGATTTTTCGTTTAAATGAAATATACCACCGCTGTTTTTTGAATTTCAAAAATCCAACATACATGGTTTTCATTATGAAGTAAAATGTGGTTTAATGGGATTAAAATAATTTCATACTGAATAGTAACTTTTAAGTTTTTTAATCGCAATTAGAGGTAATTAGTGTAATTTAAGGTAAAAATAATGTTTTAATAATATGAAATGACCTAGACACATGTCCTACCCTTATTGGATGTGTCGTGGCCGACCAAGACAACCCATGGGTCGATTTTGGGGACCCCATGGAGCCACTTGGGTAAGATAATGACATTAATGACTTTTATTTAAAGTTAAAATGAAAATGTCACAAACATGAGTTATTTTACTAAAACAATTTTTACATAGGGTTATACAAGTCATATTTTTAACTATAAATATTCATTAGGAATCTAAAACGATTTAATACATCATGATATTTTTTTATAATTTTTAGACTTTAAATAAATTAAATTATTTATGACACCATGATGATGCAGCGATTACATAATTATTTAACGATTTAAATAAAATGAAAATATAATGTAAAATCTAAGACCTACACATGTCAAAAACCTATTGGATGGGTGGATTTAGAACCCTTTTCACCTTATACTCAAAATTTATAATTGTGGGACCTTTTTATCCGAAAATCATTTTATAACAAAGTAACTTTTCTTTACATTCCATGAGTGACCCTCCCCTCCTCTTATAAAAGGCCCCCACCTCTACCTCCTTACCCACACCTCTCAAGACTTTGGTTCGGAAAATCCCTGCTCATTTTGTCTCTCCACATACCTCTACTCATCCTAAAATCCTTAACATAGGTAGTAAGCTCTTGATGGAGCCCTTTTGGTTCAAACCAAAGGGAGTTACCCGATTTTAAGGTAATGTCTTCACTTGTGTTCTTTTGTTTTATTTTGATTCTACAACCCCATAAAACTTTTTATTAATTTATTTTGTAACAAATAATGTATTTTAAATATACTAGGATGTTTTTATAAGAACGGTTCGAGGAACACTTACACACACCTACATCTAATGGTTAAAGAACATACTGTTTCTGTGGACGGCGAATTTCTGCCTCACAAAACGATGATTGTTCAACACTCATATAACATCTTCAAAGGTGGCCATTAAGATGTCACTATATTTATATATTATATATTATATGTTTATGTTTTACTTATGATTCTCTATTTCTCATTTATGGCATACCTTTATGGTTTCCATTATGGGTAAATGCGATATCTTCATTTTAGGAAGTGCGGACTACCGCCCCCTCAAAGTGATTTGATTCATTAATTTCATATGTGGGATGTATAAAGGATGTAATTAATGATAGTATATATGATATTATACTGGAATTATAATATACCATTATATCATTATGATTCCATTCCATAAAATACGAAATAGAAATGAAAGTAGCGTTCATGCGTACGTACGGCTTACCGTCTCCATGAACGGTGCATTTTAATTCTAACCTCTAAACGTTATGTAATACTATAAATGCAAGTATATAATGGATATATATTATATATATTATATCTTAATCATGAGTTTAACTCTGGATATAATGGATACATGAACAACTTGTAATTATAATGATTTTATTTTTGACTCAAGTACCAATGATTGTTAAAACGACCGTTATTAACTTAAATAATTACATAGTGTTCATGACATGGTAATAAGTGATATAAAAGTAATAATGAACATGAAAAAGGTTCTTAAGAAAATACAAATTAACCCAAGTTTATTATTCAGGACATTAAGTAACGATCAAGTCAAGTCGGACCCAAGGTATGGGACTTCGTCTCAATCTCCTTTCATTGAGGCATATTATGTTTTATACACAACATTCTTTTATAAGGTGTATAAACCCCGTTGAATTTTACGTTTATCCAAAAGAAATATTTTTATACAAACCGTTTTACTAAACGACAAAAGGAAATGTTTTTATCGTACATATGCGGCGACAACAACTTATCCACCGCCGTGACCATTATTTGAGTTTCGGCTTCCTCTACAAGCCATACCTTTTATTAAATGAAAAATAAATACCAGGTTTTACTTTTGTTTTATTTTGGTATTGAAATTTTTTTTCATAATGTTTTAATATCAATGTATTGTATTGATATCTTGTGATTGAAAAGTGGAAATGTTATGTTTCTTTATGCATGTTTTATGTGATACAATTATGTTATGGTTCATGGGAATTATTATGAAGATGGGTGGTTCCGTGATAAAATAAAGGCGGGTGAGTCCTATATATCTCTCCAATGCATTGGGTATTGCGATGGAGTTAAACGTTATGTTTTCTCCGAAGAGATTTATGGAATATACTGTGATGGGTATTCCAAACGTAACCAAGAGGGTTACTCCCTACGTAATAATGTTATGAATTCCTCAATTTACCTTTATGTATTATGATTTCAATGATTTATTCATGATTTGAAGATTTATGTTAATGTGCTTATGTTTTATGAGTAGAGTATGATTTCATTGATTCTTATGTATACATGTACTCATGTTTCTTTTCCATATTTTTATATCCCCTACTGAGATTTTTATGCTCATCCCATGTTTTTTAAATGTTTTTCATAGGTCAAGGGAAGGGTACATGATATGATGATAGTGTCAAGAATGTGTCAAGAAATAATCCATGTTTTATTTTAAATATGTTTCCGTTGATTCGAAAAATGAATACTTTCATTTTTTGTAACCACTTTGTTTAAATGTGGGATGTAATTAATGTTTTATGATTTTATTCTCTAAAACTCTAAACCTGAAAAGATCCTCAATGTGTAATCTTGTAATAACTCAAGATTAAGTAAGGTTTAAGGCCGGTGCCTTATATAAAGACTCTTATATTATGGATTTTCAAGTGTTTTTTACCATTGGGATTATTCATTGTTATATCTCCTGTATGTATTTATAATTATACCATATTCTCTATTTTTAATTTATACCATAAAATGTATTTACATTAATAAATTAGTCATGTACTATTGATGTTCCGAGTTTTGTAATTCCAATTATATTCTATATTGATAAAAATATTATTTTCTACAACTTATGGTTATTGGGAACGTGCTCCAAAACTTATCGCAGGACCTCTCATGTGATATGTCTAGTCTATCTAGGTGGGTCTATTAAAAATTTATATCAAATAAAATTCTCAAATGGAATATTGATGGATCCTATATGGTATTAATTAGTGGTTATGAACTATATGAATTATAATGTTGTAATGTGAGAGGTATGGAAGGGTGTGTGGACAATTCACTTTCATATATGATGATGAGTTACCATGAGTGGTCTTTGGCTTTTAATAACCATGATGCTTTAATTTTGGGTTTATATATATATATATATAACATTAATGGTAATATTTTGGTTTCTAATGTTTCCATTTTTCAATAAATAACACTTTTGATTCTACAAATTCTTAGGTTCAAAGGGAATCAGTCCATAATAATTTAAATCATTTATTTAGCTAGTGTTATATTCCATTATTGAACAATTTTTATCTTTTGAATTTTATTCACAACAACACAAACATGTTATCTTATAAATCATAGAGATGAAGATATGTAAAAATATCTACATGTAAATTCCCTAGTATAGCCTTCATTATTGGTAGTAGTTCTATAGAAAATATTGATTTTTGGTTACGGTGTTGTAGGAAACCTAGTCAAGACTTTGGAATGTGCCTCAATGTTTACCAACAATAATTCAAATATATTTTATTGTAAAAAAACATCATAATATCCCAAGGATTGTATTGAATGGTTAGAAATAATTTCCCCATTTCGGAATATTCTCGGGGATTCAGTGATGTGTTTCAAACTATATATATAATAACAATTAGCAATGAAATAGTTGAATTCCATAGTTATAACAGTGTACCGGGAGGATGTTACTTGGGAAATATTCATGAAGGCCTTTAATTATTAGTTTGATAATGAAACATTAGTCATTATGAATACAAATTAAATTTTTACCTTCGAATAAGGGGAAAATTCATATTTATATTTTTATAATATTTTCATTTAGATTATGAATATATGAACCAAGATTATTTTTATGTACATCAATAATGCTCAATGATTTTATGTCGGTTCTATGGATCCATATTTCCTTGAGCTTGATCATATAGTTCCTACAAACATTTAAATTTATGGTCGATAAGGTAACTATAGAGGAGACAAACATAGTCGAGTTGACTATTCATTAAGGAATTTCTATAACCACAATGGGAAACCATAATATGTCTTTTAGTTAAAAGAGGAGGAAAGAAGATTCATGTTCATGTAGTGGATGTGGTGTAAATTAGAAAATATGATTGAGTAACAAGTTATAAATAGAGTATTTGAATATATAACCACACTATTTTTGATAATAGGACAATGACAATAGTATTACATATATGTGGATATTCTCATCATCTCTAGTGCTTCATTGGTATGGTTCGTCAAGGAAGTGGGGAATGATAAATGGTTACTAAAGGCTATATGTTAAAATAATATATAGTGATATAATGTGAATCCCACTCTTATTTTAAAAGTTATACCTAGGTTGTGAATAAAGGACAAGGAGGATTTGATGTTGGTTTTCTTTTCATTATAGAGTATGATCCATATGAATCCATATAATGTTCAACTACTATATGAGGTATAACTTGTATTTCTTCATATGTGGATATATTATTGATTGATACTAGTGGATTTCATTACATAATATGATCTAATTTGTTTGATATGTAGTGATTTAATTCAATGCTTATTCCATTCATGACGGATCATTCCACTCCATTAATAAATAGGTATTTTAATGGTTTTTAATTCCATGAATGGAATGTGATTATTATTATATTCGATGTCAAGTGGGATTTATTGGTTAATAATATTTCTATAATCACCCTTATTATTATTATTATGAATTAGAATTATATTTTTAAACATATGTTAATTATCCATCCCCATATGGTTTAATTTTTCTCTTCTGATAGATTTTCTAATGTATTTTTTGTTTATTGGGATTTGATATATTAGAGAGTGTGTCCTATTATTCCTTATTCTACAATGATATCATGAAATTTTATGGAGGCGTTTAGTGATTCGACTTATTATAATTTTATCATTCCACTTCTTGTCATGATGATTGATTTCTTTCATTATGTTCCAAATGATTGTTCATGGTTACCATTAATGAAATTGGTTGAGTTCACTGTTTAACTACCACCTAGTATGAGACTTAATTCCATTCCATCTCAGTATTTTGTACCAACTATGTTGATAGTGGGTAAAACTCATGTTGATGATCAACTGGCTAAGTGATATATACACCATTTCATTTAACCATGAGAATCACCAGTTCTCATTAAAATGATTGATGACAAAAATCTCTGTAACTGGGATCACTATTGAAATATTAATTAGGTTATTTTTAAGAAGAAATACACCACTCCCTGGATTTATGATGTATTTTATCATCTCAGATGAGCTTGATGGGTTTCAATGATTGAAATATTATCATGGTATCATCAAATGAGAGTGTCACACTATGACAATTATTTAATGATTATATTATATATTTATATATTTTTTATTTATGGAGGATTTATTCTATTATAATTGTGAAAATTTTAAAAAGGTTTATTATTTTAGTGTGTCACATGTTTCGGAAAGATGATTGGACAAAATGTATGGAAAATATGCCTGTGAGTATTTCACCTTGGATGAGTGGTTTGTCACAATTTTATCATTATTAATTAAATCATCTGATCAACCAGTGTGGGTGCCATTTTTATCCAATTATAGGAATATAATTGTCAAATTGTTTGTTAAACTATTCCTCAATACCATTAGAGTCCCCTTGTTGCAAAAATTAACAATATATTAATAATAATAAGACCTCTAGCATGGTTTAACCCCAAATTTCTACTCCTATTTCCAAATACCTCTAATGACTCCCCTACCCATGGTCAACCCTCTTTCACAAACCACGCTTCCTAAATTCATCAGGTGCTCATAATTTTTTTCCTCAACATGAATACCGTAATCCAATGCATGTATTTCTCCTCCTATGGTTTCTCCTTCTTCATCCTCTATTCTTACCCCATGGTAGGTGATCATTATTAAAAAATATATAAGGATTTTATATATATTACTAATTTGGTGGACCTATTTTTAGAGAGTTTAATCTCATTTAGGATTCTATTTTCCCTCTTGGAGTTCATGGGATCTTCTTGTGGGGGGTTTTACATGTCTATTGTCGAAGGAAGTGAGTTTCTTGTAGGATACCTTATCTTTGAGATTATATGTTGAGATCAATAATTTCATGTGTGTTTAATTAGTATTTTCCATTATATTATAAATTAAATATATTTTAGAAATTTTTTCCAATGAATATATATTTAAATTTTCATGTTTTACATGATCTGTTATGATTTGTCCATGGATTTTATTTTATGGATCATGTTTCAAAAAATAAATTTTTAAATTTGAACCATGCCATGTTCTTCATTTGTATAAATAAATTTTATTTTTATGAATGTTATGAATCATCCAAGAAGATTTGGTCAATAAAATATTATTTTGATAATGGTTTTACATTGTTTTTGATTTCCAAAAAGAATTTAAATAGTTTCTAAATTCTCATATATTTTCCAATGAATCCATTTTACGTATACATGATTAGATGTAGATTTATATATATTGTCCATTTGGACATATTTACTCATGGTGTTGGGAATATGTTCACTGGTACAAGGGGTATTTAAATATAAATAGAAATACAGGTATTTAAGGGTGATTAGGAATTTCAACGCACATTCCCATAAAGTTCCAATGACATTTTTTGATTTCATAAATATCCCATCATCTTTTCAAATAACAATATATTGACATTGTTTTATTCATAAATACATATATTGATAAAATAAAAGTTTTATATTTTTATATCATCACTCATAGCGGTGGGACAATGTATATTTGGTGAAAAAGGTTCTCATATATATCTCTTTGTGTGTATGTGTATATATTTATATGTTTGAGGAATAGTTTCAAAACATGAAATCAATTATATGAAAGAATATTTTTTATCAAAATATATATCAAAGGCTCATTTGGAACATTCTAACTATTTTTAAAAAATGATGTGCACACCAATGGAATCCCATATTTGTATTTTTTTTATGTATCTCATAATTGTTTTATTTTATTGTGGATATGGTTTTTGATGAAAGGGGTTTATCATTCGATGTGTAGATAGGTGAATTTTATTTTGTTCTGTATTTTAAATGTTGTTTGATTGGATCCTAGTTTTTTGGTTTGTTTCCTTCACCTCTTTTACTTTATGAATTGAATTTTTTACATCCTGATTTTTTATAACACTTGATGATATTATTTATAATATAATTATTTATAAAAATAATTCATAATTGTCATTATATTACTTTTTATTGATTGATTATTGGATATTATCTTACTCCTTTTAAACTATCTTGATAATGAAAAATTAAATTTTTTAATGAATCAACAGCTTGTTACATATTTTTGAAATGAAATAGAAACCCCTATTTTTATAATTTTATTTTATAACTATCATGAAATAGTTTTCTAGTTATTGGTAATAAATATATTGTGGTTTTTTCCTTTTGAATCACTATTAATCATATAAGTGGTCACACCTATATACCATTTTTTTATTTTCATATATTGTTTAAACATTAAATATCTCATAGATTAATCATGTTTTGAACTTAGTGGTAGTGTGATAGGTCATAAAGATTCATTATTAGTTTTTATTTACCTTTATCTTCTAGTTTCTAGATTATTATTGTCATATTAAATTTTTTATACTACATTTTGGCATAAATCATTCTCAATTGAGTTATATTTGATGTTTGACAATGGTTTAGAACCTAGTATGATGATGAATTCTTCTTGGGCCTTGTTTTATCCTAACCCAGGTGAACAATTAGGGGTATACCATGGTTATTTCATGAAAAAATGTTATCATATGTATACATATTCATTTCTCCATATGATACATGCATCAATACTGAGTATCACATATTATTTGGGATTTATAATAGCTAATAGATAGTATTATTGAAGAAAAGTGGTTTGTAATGGGTTGGTGCATTATGGCAATAAATCATGACAATACGATATTTACATGGGGTTGTTAGGATTAATTTTTTTAATTTTATCATTAATTTTATGTATTTTCAAGACATAAAACAAAAAGTAAGTGTTATAGAAATAACTAGTATCCGGTGTGGCCTATCAAAACATGTTGATCATGTTTGGATGTTTCTAAGAGGCACTACGTGCGCCAAAAATTATTTCTCCATTTTTATAAAATAGTTTATCCAACACAGTATTGATCACTAAACTCGTGGAAATGTTAGTTTTGGATTTGTTTATTTTGGATGTTTTGAGTGACATGTTCAAATGATTTGGATTATTATTTTTCAATGTTTTTAAATGTAATTTGGTTTTAAATTGTAAAATAGTGTTTTTAAAAGATTAATGATTTTTTAAAAATTGATCCAATTTAGGTCTTAAGAAATTTCAGGTGTTTTAAGAACATAATGTTATTGTTTTAAGATGATTTCTATTTTGGGACATGATGTTTTTAGAATGGACGTGTGGTACTTGAAACATGTTTTAGAGGGTACGAAATGTTTTGAAATTTTTATGTTACGATAAAAACCATTATTAAATAAGGTATAAATTTTCATAAATTAAAATTTAATTTTTAAAATATTTTATCTAAATTTATAATTCATTAATACATTTCTCAAATTTATTATACATGTGGTTTTTTACAATAAATCATTGTTTTTTATATGTGAATTAATTTATTTTGTGGGTTTTTAAATTTGGATTGACTAATAATTTTAAAGAATTTTTTTAAAGAAACAGAAATTATTGTTTTGAAAATTATATATTTTATTTTTGTAATTTTATCTTATTTTTAATGTTTTTTCTATTGATTTTATTGTGATGGATTAGGTATTTATTTGGGATTCACGATTCATGTTTTCTGGAAATTAATTTATAAAATGTATCAAGTGTTGTGGGGATATGAAGATTGTCTATTATAGATTTTTGATCGATTGAGTTCTCAAGGTGGCACTTTATTGGGTTATTTATACAGTTTAAAATTCAATTTCAAATGTTTATGGAGACTCTTTAGGGCCATTTTTTACTCAATTGTGGAAAATTTGTCTTCTGAGGATATTATGTGATAAGGGTTTTGAGGAGATCTTATACTTATTTACAAGAAATATGAAACCCTTTGTGTATTCATCAGGTGATGGGGATGTATTCTAAAATATTAAATTTTATACTTTTGGTGGTATAGGTTTGGCTATTATTGTGATCATCATGGATTGTGACATGGATTTGAGGTTCTTTGGAATACCGTTTTTATTTTTAATGTTGAGGGAGACCATGTCATCAATGAAGTTTCATGACAATGATTTATCTGTATTTCTTTTTTCCATTGTAAATGTGTGTCGATGAGTGTGTCAGGAAGTTCTTATTTTGTAAATTCATCGGGGTTACCTTATGGTTGTGTTATTCAATGAAAAATCATGGTTATTTCATTTTTGGCATTCTTCTAATTTTTTCTTTATTTATCTTTCTTATTCTTTTGGTGTTCATAGTTTTATCCTTGTGTTGATTTATTGGAGAATTAATTTTTTTTGGTCGATATTTTTGATGAGCATTGGTTTAAATGTTTTACGTGAGTTGTATTGGTAGGATACATTTTTATGTTTCATTTTGGAACAAATTATGTTCAATTACTTCATCTAATATGAATTTTACTATAATCTGAAACATTTGGTGGAATCCATTTTGATTTTGTTCTCCTTGTATTCATTGATCACATTGGTTGGGTGTGATTTCTGAATTTGGATAAATTCATAGATTCATAGGTATTTAGTGGAGATCATGGAGTTTGAGGATGTTTTGGTGGTTGTAATATCATGTTTATGTCTCTTCAGGGTGTCTACCTTCATGATTTTGATGGATTTATGTGTGAAAAAGGATCATGGTGAGGATAAATATCACCCCATTATCCATGTTTTTTTTCATAGTTTCATGTATTAAAATTTAATAAATTTTTAATTTTTAATCATTCAGTGTGTCTCCCTGTTTGGATGCCCCGTTTTACAAACAATATGGAAATAATGTAGATGGGGTTTTCACCTTTTAGAGTGTTCTTTCTTCATGTTTGTCACATGGTTTATTAAAATATATGACCAACCCATGATAGTTATAATTGTTCTTAGTGAAGGGAGAATGGTTTGATAATATAAGTTCCAAAACCATGTTATACACCCCTGTTTCAAATAATAATAATAATAATAATAGAAATAAAAAATATACAATGTTTTAAACTCACCATCCCCCCGACATAACTTACAAGGAAACCTCCACCATTATTATCTATCTTTCATGAAACCCCCACCCTTGATCTTGCCATTTTTCATCATTTTACTACACTAATCACTATGTAATCATCTATGGTATTGGTTTCTCCTCTTTTACCTACATAGTAATACTATAATTTCCACTTTTTATATTCGACGATGCTATTTTCATATGGGAACATATTCTAGATATGTATTTGGTCTAGTATTGGTGGTGTGGCCCAATTTTCAGAAGGGTGGTTTTTGTTTTGGATCCCCTTTTAAATCATAGATTTCTTGGGATTATATAACAATGGTTTTAGGCATCAATTCTCAAATGCATTAAATTATGTTCAGGTTAAAATATGTATGAAACTTTTATTTGTAAACTATAATTGATTGGGGTTTTTTGGTTTTTTCTTAATATTATAATTTTTATAAATTATAGAAAATTTCTTTGATGACCTAAAATTACCCAAATGCTATTTTCCAAGTTGTGTTAAGTTTTTTCAAGGGGATTTCACTAATGAAAAACAATTCAAAAAATGACTTTTTTGAATGATAATCATGACAAGTTCTAAATTTAACATATAAAATTCCTTATTTTTTAAATTTGGACAATTTCAATGTTTTATTTGTGTTTTGTTTCGAATTATCCTAAATGATTGATGGTGTGTCGTTTTCTTACAATACCAAATCTTGGTTTTAAATTTTCCTTTGTTTATAAATTCATATTAAATAAATATACATGAATATATATATACAAACACCTTATACATATATTAACAAATAGTATTCATAATTTCATTGGGATAGGTCATATACATATATATATTATATAGGATTTTATGTATTAAATGTTGTTTTTTCACATCAAGTAATTTTAAAAAAAATGTATGAATATAATGTTTTGGTTTTGTAATGATCCTTAAGATTTTTATAACATTTGATGCATTTAATAGAGGCTTATTAATATTTACACACACATATATATATAAGTTCCCTCTTGTTACATATTCAATCATTGTAGTGGGAACATGTAATATTGATAAATGTGTTCTCATATATATATACATCTGAGATTTTATTTATATATGTCTATGAATGGTTTTTGAATCTGAAATCAATGGTATTTAAGTGTATTTTTTGATTAAAATAAAAAATTTAGTAAAATTTGGAGCATTCTAAATATTTTCAAATAAAGGATGTTCACTCTAATGGAAGCTCAAATTTCTATGTTGTTTATATAAGCCATATTTTATTATATTAGAATGTGGGTTTAGTTTCAAAAAAGTGGATTCACCTTGGTATTTTAGGGAGGTGAAATATTACTGTTTAGTTGTTTTGTACTACACTGTGATTGGAACATAGGGTTTCAAACTACACCTCTATTATGTTTACGAGTTACAAGAATGGGACATGGAAAAATTTTATATCTTGGTAAGTTTAATATTGAATGGTACTCTAGGAAGTTACAATAGATCTATCTCAGTCTCCCTTGAAGTATTATGATAAAAAATAACTAAAAAATTAATATAATATGGTGACCTCTAAAACATTGACTTCATCATCTTTAGAAGATCATGAATGGGGTATTTATTATTTGGATCAATCATTAAGAGTTTGAGAATCCTAGGACCCCAAATAACCTAGTTTGTTAAGTATTTATCATATAAACTACTCTGATTTTACTCATATTTCCAAGGTGTTGTTTTGAAATTATCCTTTTTTTAGTTTCCTTTTACATGATTGAAATAAAGAAAAACCATATTTATATTACTCTATTTCGTGGAAACCAATGATATGGTTTCTAATTTGTTGATTTCATACTAAAATTATTAATTAAACAATTTATTGAATTTTATAAATGGATTCTTTTAATGTATCTCACTCATTTCAATCCATTTTGGAAATAAAATGGAAAATTAATCTCTAAATCGATAGGTGAATAATTATTTTTTAATTGAAATGGAAGAAAATATTTCTCTCTATGTATTTTAAAATTATAATTATATAGTTTTGTTTTTAAATTTTATTATTAGTTTGTGATTTTTTCACTTTTGAATCCCTAATGAGAATCTTGGGTCACGTTCTTTTAACAATATATCTTTTATTTTTAGGTTTATATTTTACCTTGAATCGCTCGTTGAGTGAACATGTTCTTTGGTTGTTAGTTACCTATTAGGTATCATGGAGGTACTTTCAGTTTTTTTTCATTTCCACTCCATATTTTATAGTTTTCTAGTAGTCTATGTTTATTTACTAATTTTTCTTGTTATAAATCATTACCAATTGATTTATATTTAATTCTCGGCCCATATTCCCATCCGAAGAGGATCAAGAACAACTTTTGGCCCTTGTTTTAGGCCATATAGTGTCACCAATTTGTGGATGACCTGAGATGGATCATGAAACATATTATGAGATTAACATATACTTTAGACAATTCTTAGGTTCAACTATAGTAATTTTGAGTTACAAATGATGGAGTTCATTTTTAATCTGTGGCTTCGATCCCATAAGATATGTTTATTGGGAATATGATATATGAGGCGGGGAATCATTATGGATCTAATGATGATTAGGGAGGTTATGTCCTTAGAACAACATTTCCATGTTTTTGATATCTATAACAACTATGGTTTAGTATGATATTATAGCCATTTTATTCTAAAATTATCTAATATTTAATATCAAATTATTTAGTTAACCTGTAATGATGTTATGTTCAAATTGAAAAAAAAAATCATGTGACCTCCTAGACCCATATTCTACTTGATAGTTGCCCTGATCCTAGTGGTCAACATGTCATCAAGCAGATTTTCCAAAATGCCCGAGGCTTTTGACTAGCAGTGGGGGCCTTAGGTGTGTCCATGGGGAGACTATGCCCTCATTACCAAATTGTATCACAACAGATGGATGATAATATAGTTAAATATAAGATGAAAGATAAGTAACAACTGAAATAAATTGTAGGAATATATAAATAAGTTATATAAATAATTATGTAACTAAAACACCATTCATGAATAAAATAAATGTTGTGTATAAGAAACATCACTTTAAAATTGTAAAACATGGATACATAACATCAAAAATAATATGTTCCATAATATTATAAAAGAAATAAAAAACAATTATACAAATCCTGAGCAATTTATTAGACATCATCTCTCTAGACCCATCCTTAATAGCAAGAAATCCACTGTTTGAAGATATATATATCCCTTTGTCAAGATCTGCAATAGTGAAATCTACATTGGGTAACAAACATCTCCCAAAGTGGTTACGAGACAATTCTTAGTTGGCCACCAACAATGGTGTCTATAACATCTATCCCATGTAATGGAATATAATAGTGTGAAGTCATGTCTATATAAATTAATGTTTTAAAATCAAACAAAATACCCAAGTACCAGCTTAATCCCTCATCTATCTTCTGAAAATGTAACCAAATTATTACATGATTGATACCTATTTATAAATAATTCACTTGTAATTATATTAAAAAAACTTCCAAGATGTAACAAATGAAACCTACGATGATATTTAACAATGAGGTTCTATGTTAGTAACCAAGGCAACCTACGACTCAAGGGCCATTAACATAGTAGTATCCGAGTCATGGTAAGGTGTAAGAGTTAATTATGATGAGTAAAATATAAGTAATTATATAATGATATGCATTCCTATTCAAGGGAGTGCATCCAAAGTAAGATAGGGTTAAGAAAAGACATTCCCCAATAGGCTTTTACAATGGCACATACTTTTCATTACAAGATCCACGTAGTGTATATGTTTAATCCTATATCCATGTACTATATACCGGGCATCCGATAGTAAAATATGAGGGATTATTTGGTATCATACCAGGAATCCAAATGTTAGATAGAGATTAGGTTATAGGTTTGTCACAACCTAAGAATGATATATCTTTAAATCAGTATGGGGTTCTTGAGTGCTCTTGGTATCCTCCAATCTGAATCCAATGAGATCTCATGTTAGGACGTTCTTATATGACAGTAAAGTCACATAATAATTCAATTGGTTCTATCCTTTCCATTACATAGTTATGTATGTTCAATTATCAGGTGACCATATAATATATTTAAGGAATATAACATATTCAAGGTTCATTCAACTACCATCCATTAATGTGGTTAGGGTTGCAAAAATATGAATCATACTCTTCATTCTCATTCAGTAAGACCAAGTAATATAGTCAATATACTTAAAGTTAACATTTCAAATTAATTTATCAATTGAAGCACTCTCCTTATTTGGGTCATGCTGTATGAATTAATGGTACATTACATTATGAAATTTAGAAAACAAACATGCCATTTAATATAGAAAGATTAAAATTGGTTAGGTTAAATAAAGTAATAACCCAACGATGGTTAAAACATGTTCGAATAATAAAAACCAAATTTTGGATTTACCATTGATATGGGGTGGATATAGTTGTTTGTGTAATTACTAACAAATAATCAAATATTTGTAATGAGAATAACCATACTATTATAATTTTTATAATGATTGAATATAAATTTATGAAACGTATCCCAATGAAATTATTGGTCCCCTACATATTTTCCAAAATTTACAAATATTAACAATAAATTATAATACACCCACCATAGGTCAGTACGACTATGATCCTATGGTATCAGACCTTTATATTATTTGAAACAAAGTAGATTTATGAAAAGATAATATCTTTAAAATCATGATATATAGGTCGATATAAAGAAAGATATGGAGAACAACTCAAGAGAACTTGAGTACATATCCTTTGACATCAATGGCGAATAACAGAAGCCCGTTCGGTTTCTAGATGAAAGGGATATCCTGATCCCAAGATTACATCTTCAAAAAGCACTAAAATGTGAGAAAAATATGTTACCCCTAAATAAGCTTATATTTTATAAATATGAGGGAGGATAATAAGATCACTATAGTAAAAATTATCAATTTACCCTTCAAATAGTTTGGGCATAGTTTGTCCTCACGATTTGAAAACCCATAATAAAACCATAAACACGTACATGAGAAATTGTCGCTTACATAGTTTTGATCCATGGCCATGACCCAACCGTGTGAGGTGGCTCTATCTAGAAAACACAATATGCATAGTCTTCCAAACCATGTATAATTCCTGCATTCTTTACTCTGAACCATGCACTAGGCTAATTTTACCAAAAATATTGGTTTTTGGGCTTCGAACATTACCCAGACACCCTATATACATTTAATAACCCATTAGGGCTGCATAATAGGCCATATATAAATAAATAGTGTGAAAATTTAAAAATCCATTTTTATAGGATAAATCATCTTTTTACATTATTCCACCAAAAATGAACTCATCACTGAGTTCAACTTCCTCTGTTGGAAAAACATTGTCTAAGAACAACTTTTGAAATTGGCCACGTACATCATCTTCTCTATTTCATGTATCATCCTATAATCTATCATGCTTCCATAGCACCCATACAAGAGGGACATACCTTCCTCATTGAGCCTTCATCCACTGGTTGACGATTATAATATATACTCCACAAAGGTAGCATTAGAATCTAACACAACATCCTTGGGATAAAAAGGATAAGATATGTGGACATGATAAATTAAAATCTACGAAACATGAAATACATCATGCATGTCATGGTATCTATTAGGTAATATAAACTGATAAGATTCATGCTCAATGATCTCTAAAATCTCAAACAACCCTACATAATGAGGTGACTACATTCCTTTCTTTTATAACTATCTACGCACAATCTTGTGGGATACATGAAATAAAAAATGATCCCTAACCTTGAATTCCTGAGGTCATCGATGATGATAAACATATGATTTGTTTCTAGACTAAACAATAGTCATACTCCTTCTGATTAGCTGAACATTCTCTAAATTAGCATGAACAAGACGAGGAATTAGTAGGGTTGTCTCATATGCCTCAATCCAACACAAGAATGAAACAAATGAACTTCCATATAAGAACACAAATTGAACCATCTAAATTATTTCTATAATTATTTTATTATAGGAGAACTCATGGAAGGTGATATTATTCTCCGAAGAACCAAAAAAATAAATGACACATGCTCAAAGAATATCCTCAGGAACTTGTCTTTTCTATTCAAATTTTTTTGGGTCTGTGGGTAATTTTTTTTTCATTGAATCCTGTTTATAAACATAGATTATTTCCAACCCTACTAGAACAATGAAGTGAAACGAGCATCCCTATAGAAAAATAATTTTACATGGAACCCCATTTATTCATATGATCTCACTAACATATAGTCTTCCCATCTCATTAACTTGTATAGGCTCCCGAATAGGAATAAATTTGTATGACATCATTATATAGTCAATGACTACCAAGATAACATTTCCACACCTTGAAAACCATGGAAATCGAACTACGATGTCTATAGAAACATCTTCACATTTCAATTCGAGGATTGCAAGTAGTTGTAACAAGCCTGTTGGTCTCTTGTGCTCCTCCATCACCTGTTGATTGGTGGAACACCTATTGATAAAGCCTATTATCTGATGTTTCATCACAGGAAACAAATACATGTTTCAAATTTATTGATACATCATTGAAATTCCTAGATAATATTTCCACTATGAAATGTGGGACACCTTCATCAACTCCTCCCAAATATTTATAGGACCCCGAATATATCCATTTATGCACAAGACATTGTCTATATCCCAATACCAATCTAGATGTGGGATATCTCAAATGTATTTGCATATAGAACCAAGCCTTCACTATCTAAATACTATATACTCTTCACCTTCTCATAGAGGGATGAGGTAATTTAAAATTATGAGAGGTATGACTGCTCATATCCATCATGGAACTCAAGATGTATCTTAAAAAATGGATTCAATAAAATCCATTCATCACTAGATAATCGAACGTCTTGTTCTTGAGTTTTTCCACTAAGTGCATCTTCAACTACATTGCACTTACAATGCATATTGGAATGATCAAAATAAAATATTGTAGATATTCATCCCATATCCACTTTTGAGGATCATGTCACGCTATGAAAAGATAAACTTGAGCTTCTTATAGTCAGTGTATACAAAAAAGTTATCCCCCAAAAGATAATATCTCATGCAATGTTCGACATAGAGAACCATTTCATGCTCAAGGTCATTTGTTGGGAAATTTCTCTAATGAGGCATCAACTGTCAAGATCCATATGAAACAAATATGTCATCCTACATATATAATTGTCGAATTAAAATTCCTGATGCATCATCGAATATGGAATAACATATACTCGGTACTAGAAGAATTATAAAATGTTCTGAAACAAGATACTCTTTCATCTACTAAATGTATTTCTCACATGATTCTAACATTTTGAACATAGAAACCTTATTGTTAATACTAGTATGATGTATTGAAAGTTAATAGATGTGATGTATGAAATTCCTTTAATATCTAGATAACACCAAAAAACTTATAATATCAAATACATTCTTGGTCAACATCTAGGAAAAAATAGAAAAAAGGTTTTCAGGGTTAATATATAATCCATATTATTTGATAATAAAACCAATGAAGAGAAATGTTTCAATCAAGAAGTGGTATTTAGAGAGCCTTTCATAATTCTTATTTTCTCTTTGTATACATTGAATGATCACAAGATGTTTGGTATGGTCTATATGATTATTATAATACACCAAGTTGTAATCCAAAAATACCACAACAAAAGAATCCAAATATGGTGGAATACCCAATTCATAAAATACACAAAAACATCATGTGTTATCGTAAGACCGAACAACATAACAAGGTACACATACAGTCCATACCTTCTATATAATTTATAATGTGAAATGTCCAATGGTCTGATTCACACTATAGGATATCCCGATCTCAAGTTGATCTTTGAGATCACCTTTTCACTTCCGAGCTGGCCAAAGAAATCATCTAAAAGAGGATGAAGATACTGGTTCATGTCTGTAAAAAATTTTCCTTATTCTAAAATCCACGCATTAAAATAAGGTTCCATCTTACTTCTGGAAGAATAACACATCCCAACCCAAAGGGAATGTACTGGGGAATAATAATACCTTTCACCTCAAAATCATTCTACTGCCTCTTGATCTCTGAATCCTCTATGGGTTCCATCCTGTTAGGATGAAAGGAAACTAGAACCACTATGAGTGTATTCTCGATTGTGAAATCTACCACTCTCTGAAGTAGTAATCCATGAAAATCATCTGGAAAGGCATCCCTAAAATGATAAAAAAACTAGAGGGAATAAAATTTTTGTAAACCCTGATCCTCCATTAATAGATTTTTGATCTAGGTGGTCACTCCACCTAGCCCATGATGACCTAGTTCATCTCTACCAGCCTGAACATCCCACTCACCGCTATGTAGATAACTTCTACCCTCTAGTGAAGTAAACAATAACCATTGGAGATAACAGCCTAAAAAATTGTGATAGTGATCTAGCTGGTACATCCTGACAATGACATCGAATGTAGTCATCTTGAGAATAAATATATTCTATAGTAATGGGTTACTTCCTACATTAAGGGGATAATACCTACAATGATGTATATTCTATCATCATACTCTTAACTATGTATCATTGTTCATTAGATCAAAGTGACACACTATCTCTAGTATCAAATTATCCACAATATATAAAGAGATAAGAGTGTTTGAAGGAAATATATCAAATAAAGCTGAAACTATAGTATAGGTTACTAGGATAGTACCTCGTAATATAGAAGGTCCCAAATCTTGTTTCTTGGGTATTGTTTGTAGTGCATGAAAATGACCTAATGCACGACCCTATGAAATAGATGGACTACCAAGATCATAAATACTTTGATGGTGCTATTAGTGACTAGGGGTATAACTACCTTGGCCACATCCTCCTCTATATCAAGGCCTATAGATGATATTCAAACTCCCTTTCTTACGTAGTAAAAAAAACGTTTTCCCAATGGTGGAGTTGGTGCATATCCTTTTTCTGTTGATGATGGTGGAATGGTCTTATAGGAATGCAGACAATTCCCCAAACAGCTATAGGGACAACCCCTAATTTGGTCTCTATCACATTGGGGCATGGAGTGGCCACATCATCAACACTAATGACACACATTAGAGCTATTAAATCCTACACCCTATTTATTACTTCTCTAATGAGGAACCTCGAGGGAATACATCCTGCCACCAAAATAACTACATTCCTAACGTAGCCCTGTAACTCTATATCTGACAATATTTTCATACATTTGGTTATTCTCAGTGATATGTTCATGATTTACTTTTTTAGAAAAATTAGGATGGATAAAGTCATTGACCTACACACGGAGGCATACTAGAAACACCCTATAAACATATAGCACATGAATGTTCATCACCTTCCAGAAGTGGTGCAAGGTGCTCTAACTCTGTATAGCTCACCAAATTAACCCTAATAGACATAATAACCTACACGTGAAGAAGGAAATATTTTTCTCTATTATATATTATTGTTTGAGGAATGAACTGATCATAGAATATAGTTTTGATGTAATCCCATATCATTCCTTGATGGTGATCTGTATTGGTTGCCACATCCCACCAGTACTTTGACGAATTCTGAATAATGTATGTATCATTCTTAACTCTCCACTCAAGAGGAATTTCTAGATTCTAACTTATGTATATGATGTCCCCTAGACAATAATCAGTAGCCTATGGACAAGTATCCTGTGAAAATGTAGGATGATGATTTTTAGCAACTCATGGGTATGATCATCAATAATGGTTGCAAGCCATGGAACTCCACACATGGACTATTTTAGACGTAAGAAACTATCACGAACATGGTAACTAATGACTAAATCAGTTACAATAGGTGGTGACTCAAGTGGCACTCCTGGATGTATGACTAATGGCTCCGGGCCCACCACGTCTGTATCATTGTCTTCACCGCCTTCTTGACATACGATACGGGTACATTATGGCTGAATTTTCCTACAATACCAAATCACATGACTTATAACAATATTCGAATATTAAATATAGCATAACAAGTAGATGATCAACTTATGGAAACCCACATCCCATGGAATACTATCACAACTACAATCATAGTTGGCTAGTTATCGGCAAGTGGTTACGTATAAGTTCAATTTCACTTTTCATTTCATTTCTAGGTTAACCCCTTTTCCATTAAAAAATGAGAATGTGGGATCGGGATATTGAATGATATTATTTTAGATTTCAGGATTCTCATTATAATGGAAATTCATTTTAGACGAATCATTTCCCATACACCTATCACTTGAATCCACTCACATTTGTAATAGTATATTGGCTCGACTCAATATATTACTCATTCAAATACATGAAGTCATATAAACCTCATAAATTGAGACATGAAATCACTAAATCCAAACCAATAGTAACACAATAATGATCTATCTATCAAAAAATCACTCATCAATCACATTCATATCAATCAGTGTAATGTAGTGGAATGCATCAATATGGCATGGTAATATGAATGAAATGTTAATTCAAGGTCACTATAATTATTCTTGTAATAATGATCCTTACCCTTATTTCATCAAGACAAGAATGAATGAAAATCCCCAAATAGAGTAATAATCCATAATACCACACAACATGTGCATCACCCAATAGTGAAATAATATCAACAATAATAGGAAAAACCAGAACAACAATTATAATAAATGGAACATGGATTTTACCCCAACCATTGATCCGGACGCACATACAAGGATCATGACCATGTACCAAGTGTTTATATTCTCCAACATATTTTCCCTAAATTAGTAACGTATGAAACAAAACCACATATGATGCCACTTTGTGACGTTCCAAACCTGAATTCAACCTGATAGGTAGCCTGTTCCCTATGGTCGATAAGGCCAAAAGTGTGTCTCCATTAAAACTAGAGGTTACCGACTAGGATCAAGGGCCTAGAGTGTGTCCATGGGTGGATAATTTCTCCATTAAAAATGTTTAGAGCAACTGATAGAAGATAACATAGGAAAATAATAGAAGGAAGATATTTTTCAGTTGAAATAGATAATTATAATAAATAAAGAATGGATGAAATTAATTTGGTAACTAAAAAACCATTGAACAATAAAAACACTAATAATGATAAGTCACATCACATGAAAACTAAAAAACATGGATACAAGACATTAGGCATAATATGTTCTAAAATAATTTAAAGAAAACAAATGACTATTCCTAGCATCCCAAGCTATTGATCAATCATTATCATTGAAGATCCATCCAAGCATAATAGTCTTGTTTTTAAAGCCATATACTTCCCCTTGTCAACACATAACACCTTGGATCTACTCTGGGTACCAAAAATAACCAAGAGAGGGTGGGAGATAAATCTTATATGTCCACCACCAATGATGTTGATAAAATCCAACATGTGTAATGGAATATAACATTGTACATTCATGTAAATATAATGTACTACGATACAATGTTACTAAATACACAAGTACTTACATTATCCCTTGGATGGTGTCTAAACATGTAACCAATTCATAGCATGATTTTAATCCAATTTATCAATAAGTCACTTGAATTTAATTGTAGCATATCCAAGATGTTACAAGGAAACCTGTGGTGATATTTTAATATGATGTTCTGAGGAGGTAACCAAGGGAACATAAGCATCATGGGACACAAACTTAGAAGAATCTAACTCTAGATAAGGTGTATGAGTTTAATCCCAATATAATTTTCCAAGGGAAGTCGACAATGATATTCCAACAAATCCTAGGCAGTGCATCCAAGACACAAATTGGGATATGAAAAGAGTGGGACAGATGGGCTTTAACCGTTGAACCTACATGTTAATGCATTATCCAAGGAGTGTATGCAAGACATCATGGATCCAAGTTGTGCATCCATTTAATACTATAGTACTACATGAGAGATCCTACAGTATCATACCAGGGATCCAATGGTTAGACAAGGTTCATATTCTATGAGGGTCATAATCATAGGAAACCATATCCTTGAATTGGAAATTCATTACCAAGTGTTCATGGTATCCTCCGATCAGAATCAATAGAGAGATCTATTCCATCCAATTCTATTTGATAGTTATGTCAAATAAAAATTAAATTGTTTCACGGATTTTATTCCATTAGTTTTATATGTTCAAGTAGAATACAAACATTTAATAGATTTAAGGAATATTCATTTTTCATGTTTCAATCTGTTACATTCCCTTATTCTGGAAAGGGGAGCAAAGGATATGCATCATACTATTCCTACATATTCCACACAGTCAATACATAATCTCAATAACCATTCTAACATCCATTTCAAATTAAATTATCAATTTAAGCACTTACCTTTGGCGTGTCATGTGGTAAGAATACATGATACATTCCCTTATGAAATTGACAATATAAAAATTCAATTTAATATAGAATTATTACCCTTATAGAGGTCATGTAAAGGCACACCCAAATAGTGTCTAAAATGTGTCAAAACACTAAAAAAATTATGGAATAACCATCTAAATGCAGTGAATTGAGTTATGGGTATAACCACATACTACTAAACACATATTTTAAATGATCATAACCATATGGATTTAATGAAGATAATCATAGAATATAAATTTTTGAAATAACCCCTTCTTAAATCGATGGTCCCTATATGTATATTCATGAATTTAGAAACATAATGTATAAATTTTAGACCACACACATTACGGTTGTATGAATATCCACCTCTCGTATAAGACATAGATTTTCCACATACAAGAGTAGATCTATGAAAAGGTGAATTGTGCTCAATCCAAGATAAATAGATCATGATAAAAAGATAAGAACAATGGATATAGAGGGCTCAATTTCATTCTATTTTGCATCCAAGGTGATGGACATAAGACCAATCAGTTTCCAGATTAATGGGATCTCTTGATCCAAAGTTTAGATCATATAAATTTACTAAAATGGGAGAATAGTAGGTTAATATGTAACATTACTATATTTTGGTGTGAGGAGGATGATTATTTATATCATTAATGAAAAAATTTACAATTTACCATTAAAATAGCATGTGCACTGTTTGTCTCCACGGCTTGATAAACCATGCACAAACCATGAAATGTTACCTTAGAAAAAGGGGATCACACATAGTTAGGATGCATAGAAATGTGCCAACCGTGTGAGGTGGATCATTCTAGAAAAATAAAATATAAATGGTTTTTAAAATGGTCTGTAATTCCAACACTTCTTACTCTAAACCATGTACTAATCTTATTTTTCCAAAAAATATTGTGTTCATGTTTCAAAATTTCCCTAGACACCACTTAGAGCCTATTAATACCATAAGAATCAATATGATGCCCAAATTAATGACATAGACTGAAAATAAATGGAACTATACCTAAAGGAAAAATGTTAGTACATTTAAAATCTGTATTTTATAAATTACAATTATTATAAAATTTATTTTTAGTTTTGACTCTCGCTAATTTTAGAATAAAATATGTTTTTAAAGTGATTCCTCTAGTGGGGAAATAGGATATGATCTAATATTTGGTATTAATTTTGTGTCATGTGTCTCTCACCAATAATTAACTCATGAGTAGAAATACCCAACCCAAAATCATATGTTTGTTGCAGTGATGCATTCCCACAATACATTGCCCTACTATCTCTATGGTGTGTGTTTGAAAATTTATTCATATAATAACATCCACATGTATATTTATACCCGATGGGAATTGATATTATGATATACATATTGGGTTTAAATACCCTTAAACATTTATTTTTGATATTTCATAGACACTAGTAATACTAAATGTTCTCACTTACATGTTGAGTAGGATGTTCCCAACACAAGCCCTGAAGAAATTGATGAGGAGTGCTATTTTATAATAATTCATTCTATGGTATGAATAGATATTTATGGTGTCAATGAGTAGGTTTCATTTTCACACTCTAATTTTGAATCATCTTCTTATGTTCATATTCTTATTGTGAATCAAAATTATGTCAATTTCTTGGTTTTATTAAATTATTATATCATGGGGAGACCTGGGTGATTGGTCTTAGACTCATTTTTTAATTTCTCAAGATAGATTTTTCTTTTAGACCAATTTTAGGAATTAGTTGATCGCTGGGGGACATCAATTGATCATGTTCATGGGTGGATGATCTTCCAAAATGCATCAAGACTTTAGATATTGATATTAATTCTTAGGTATTATGAAATTTATTGTATAAATGGTTTCAGTTTTCCTTCCTTTCAAAATCATTATGTAAGATCACCATACAACATCTTATTTGTTAATATGTTATCCATTCAAGTTTGGAAATGGGATGATATTTCCATGGACTTCTTAATCTAAATACCACATATACCTAGTTATATAGATTCAATATTGGCAATCATAGAAGGAATTATTAAAATGGATAATTTACATCCAATTACATCATCAAGGAAGGTAAATGTTCCTATTTTCATATATGGATGGTACATTTTGAATGTCCATAGTGTGTCTGTTTATATTGTTTTTTATTGAGACACATGTTTTACATATCAAGTTTACAAGGGATTGTAAGATGTTATTGGTAACTAATTGATTATTATCATCATGTATTATAAAAAAAGATGGTCCTATTGAGTGAGGTATTAAAATTCTAGGATATACGATTCAATTTTGAATGATTTCCTTTGGTTGTTCTTTGGGGAATCGTTAGACCTAGACGTGACTTTTCAATAATGATTGTTTTCACTATTTTAATATTATAACACACATTGAATCATTGTATAGAAAGCAATATATATTTTATTTGTGGAAAATATTACATGGTAGTAGTAAAATTTGGATTCAAATATTGTTAAAGAGATGATTTATAATTTTTAGTAGACCCTTACGAAGTTAGAAATGGTTCATATTCACCAGATATATTATGTAGACATCCATCATGATCCATTAGAATTTGGGTAGTGTGATATATTGTTTCTTATAGTTTCTAGATGGATAGGGAATAGTCAATTGGAGAAGAAATTATCACTATACCGATTGTATATAATCACTTTATCATTCCTTTAGAAACATGGAATGTTGGAATATTGGTTGGGAATACCATATCTTTTGACACTAATTCATGATACATACAATGTTTCTTAGTTTAATAATTATCAATCATACCATTCCCATATGATTTATTGTGAGGAAGTTGATATAGATATTGAAACCTCGAAGGATGAAATTACATATCATATTATGGATCATGATGAAAATGTGTTTCATGATAAAAACACACTTTATACTACATTTCATCAAATAACAGTTGATATAGTCATGAGGTGTACGAGAGGGAAGAGATTAATAGGTAGAAACATCTGTATCTATTCCAATGTCTATAATCATGAGTGATATTAAAGGATAAAAATGACTCCTGCTGGGAATTGCGACACCCTCATGGTTAGAGGTATGTTTATTTTTGGGATTTGATTATATATATTTTTGTTCTAATTGAAATTGAGAGTCAAGGAATGAAAATTAATAATTTTTGGAGAAACATACCACGATCATGGTTTGTAGTAACGTTTTTCTAACCATGAGCTTTGGATTTATTGGATCTAGTGGTAATTTTCATGGTTTGGGAATGGTTTTTCTATGCATGATAGACTTTATAAAATTAATTAATATGAATGGATATGGGTTTATAGGATTTCAAGAAGATTTATCATAGTTTTTCTATCCATGAAACAATTTCTATGTAACTATACACTCTTATTTTTAGTGGATTGTTGTGATGACATGTTTATCATATGATTTTTCTAACAACGTATCCTTACCATTAAACCCAGTTCAAAATTTTAAAATGCATAATTATCATTATTATCAAAGTTATTTTTATCAATATTCTACTCATAATCCCTCGTTTAATTAATCTATAATCTCTATGATGGTTTAGAGAACATTCTCATTAATTATATTGTTATTATTGAACTATTATGGTGGATCTCAATTTTTGTTATATTTTCTATTTATTTATCAACTTTTATAAAGATCTGGACTCAATATAAATTTCCCATGATCTATTATTACAAAAAAATATTTTAATGGTAAAAATATGTTTGTTGTTAGAGGATTATTGATCTCTTTAATTGATATAGGTTTTTCAGAAACATATTCTCAACCCCAACTTCAATGTAATTGATGTTTACTCCCTTAGAGGGGTTGGTGTCTCAATTCAAGAGATTATTTCCAATAAAAATTAAATTTTCATCTAAAATACTATGATATTATAATATGAGAATTATTGTTTGGACGAAGTTGTGTTCTATTTTGAAATAAATGACTCATCCTTCACCTTTTATTGGGATGAGAAATGTTTTTAAGAGTTTTTTAACTATTTATTTTCTATAAAACATTGTATTATGATGATGTAAAAAAATAATATTATAAAAATTTTGGTCTTGGATTAAATTTTAGATAATGGTAGACATATTATCATTAGATGGACCCTAGGATACAAGCATTTGTGGTGTCTTGGGATCCAATTTAAAAAATATAGTTCCTTTAATTTAATCAAATCATGGACTCCATATATAATTACATTTATGTAGTTTTAGTATAAATTTCCATTATTGTAGGTCATTACAGTACCAAAGTTTATAATATTCATTGATTTCTTGGATATGGATCTTTCTTTAATAAAACATTTTTTACATCCATGTCATTATGATTTGAAATAAATAATTATTAAAAAAACCAAAGAAATATTTTATCAAAATATATTTTTATGTGGGTTTTGTAAAGAAATTGAAATTGTTATAAAACTATATCTAATGGATTAATGGAGAAAAACATCATATCTATTCAGGGTGGCATCATCCTTATTGTTTAATCATACCAAACATATTATTTTATGTGTATATATAAATGGTATTATAGGATGCAGTTAAAGGGAATTACATTGTGTAGACAAATAGAAACTCCCTATCGATATAATCTTCGGGTGGTCTGAAATAGTGGTGAATAATTATTACATAGTTATTGACTCTTAGATTGATGGTTTTCATGTCTTCTGGACCATTGGGATTTTGTGTAATTTATGCCTCATGTTTCTATTTAGACTTCCACTATGTACTTTGTTTTGCATTTATACTCTCCTATGTATTTCCATTGGTACATGAGATATTTCACACTAATATATATGGTTAAATTCATCCCATACTATTCTATATTGATATGTTGGTTTTTGTCTCCAATCATGGCTATCAGGAATTCATTTTTTCCCTAATGGATTGATATCATGGGTAATAAATTTGGATGACAAGGGTTGGTTATTTATATTGTGTAATGGTCCAAATACATTTAGATTACTATTAAATCATATCATGAGTCACATACATTTATTTATTGCTCAAAAACAACATGAAATATGCTCATGATGAGGTATGATATTATGTGTGTGTAACAAGAGAAATTTAATTAATGAATAATGTGAAAGTGAAATTCTCAATTTTGATATTAGTTGATATTGATATCCTAATACCGATAAATGGAATGTAAATCCAAATTAATTCTATGTCCATGGAATTCAATTGGAAATTAAAATTATATAATTTAAAAAAATATATCAAGAATAAACCTTCATTAAACCTACATAAAACTAACTTCATTAGATATATCTTTATTAAAGGATTAGATAACATTGTATAATTCCATAGGTGGTTTTATTTGGAAAAAAGTAATCTTTTCACCATGGGTTCCATGACATGTATCTAGATTCTTATGATGAAAATCAGTACTATAAACTAATTTCATTGAGAAAAAGGGGCTAGAGGGTCCACATCAGAAAGATAATGATTTAGCATGGAGGATATCAGGGAGAAATGGGGGCGTTTTAAAAATAATTTATAAAAAAAATAATAAATTTCAATTCATTTAACAGAAAAAATAATAATTAAACATGTTTATATGAAATGTGGATAATTTTAAACATTTTTTACTTTTGATTTGAAAAGTAGTGGAGAAATGGTTGTCAGGTAAAAATTGTTTATTTAATGATGTTTACAAATGCACCAAACATTTTATGAATATAAAGGTGTCCTATTATTATTTTTTATAAATATAGGTAATTAGAGTCTTTTAAAAACTTTCCTTATTATTGTTATTTATAAACATGTCCAATTATATATATCTCTAACCATGGAAAATTAGTGATGCACTGTTTCAATTAAAAATTCATAAATGTTGCTATCTGGATTATCCTAATTTATAAACATTTTAAATCCTATAATTTTTTTTCTAAATCCTAATTTTACTATAGATGTCACAAACTATGTTTATCAATAGCATATATTGTATAATATATGAATTTAATATGCAATATATATATTTTTCTCATGCATGGTTTAATAATTATTCATTTTTAGTTGGAAAAAAATACATGGTCACATGAAATTTGAGATAATATATATATGTTTAATAATTAGTAAAAGTTATATTCATTGTTGTAGTGAATAACGAATCAAATTATTTTTAGTTGAATAATGGAACCATACATATTTATTTTAGAATTATATATTATTCAATCTTTGAAAAATCTAGATATGGATTGTATTATTGAGATTATTAACCCCGTAAGAAATAATATATTATATATTGTATGATTAAATAATAATTTATTTATTTGATATAGGGATATTGATTTAACAATGACTGTAGAGTATAAATAATAATAATTATTTGTTAGAAATAATTTTCATTATGGATTAAGATAGATATTGTAATATCCCATTTACAATTATTATTCTATAATCCTTGATCTCTTTAAACCATATTTTATCATTGTCATCTATATTTGTGGATATTCACAAGGAATGGCTTGAAAAAATTATCCCAACACATAAAGATCCAATCCACAAAAAACATGAATGAACCTATATAGTTTCTCTACATCCACCCTATAAACGATTGATTGATCAATAATAATCCTTTTGTTCTTGATGTGATTCTAGTTGTTATCAACAATCTATGATTCAAGCATTATATTCATCCATGGTAAAGACTACTAATTTCTACAATGATGTTTGAAGGTTCCTATGATATTTTTCGATCATCCATAGTATGATCATTCCTGATAATCCTCACAATGGAATAATGGAATGATGAAATGATAATAATTGGTACACCAATATTTAAAATAACAAATAATTCCGTGATGATGTTATTCATAATATATAAATATATATCAGTTAATTATAAATTATTTGAGATTATTACATATTTCGGGATCTTCTGTTTTAGATTACTTAATATCTATATTAATTTCATTCATCACAAAATAATTTATCATGTATATCTCAAATAATTCATATATTAACTATATATATGAGTTCTAAATTTTCTTTATAAGTGTTTCCCTTGCATCCAAAACAATTCAGAATTATCAATGATGTTTTATAATAAGATATAATTAGTTATTTATAATTGATTGATTTGTTTATTAACTATTATTTTTCATTATCATTTTGACCATTCTTTAATTTCAATTATAGAGTAGTTATCTTATCCACATCATATGATCTCATATAATAAAAATTAAAAATTATTCATAAATTAATAATATTTGATGAAACCATCTATGTAGGTTTAGGTTTCTTCCATGATTTATTAAGAGTTCATGATATTATATGATGGTAATCATTGAATACCAATGTACACCAATTCAGGAAGAACTAAGAGATATATATATTTTCATATTGAAAATACACGGGAAATGAATTTATATATGCAACATGTTGTTCAGGACATCTTAACACACATTTAGTCCAAAGAAACACTATGAATCCCACATAAACCACATTATATCCATTTATTAAAGACGCAACAGGAATTTCATACAGGGTGTGTTTTACTGGAAACCATTTCATTTTGCATTCATAGTGTGTGTAAATCCTTTTTATTGTACCATCATTAATTATTGTATCTGATGTACTTTCCCATTCCATATTCTATTGATTAAAATATAATGTGATGATATATACGTAACATGTACATAGGATATACAAACTATTTACATGAAATATTTATATAGAAATTAATATTGATTAATTATTCCATTTAAGCCAGATCAACATTTTGTATTGTGTCGTTTATTGATATTAAACTCCATGTGAAAGGATTCATATATATTAAATTCATATTTAATTTCTATGAAATATTCTGACCAACATACACCATATAGTCGTAATACATTGAATACACCATGCACATAAAATAATTACATGCTACATAATTAATATATCGTTTTCTTCATTTCATGAATATACATATCATGTCATTACTTGATATGTTTTAATTCAATATGTTTAATTATTTTATAATATATGAACAGAAATCACACCATGTTTTTTGGATGAGTGTCCTTCATATTTCCACCAATTACCTATATCTTATGAATTTAATTAAATATTAAATTTATTTATTTAGTTTCTATAAAAAAAATATTGGATGAAAATCTCAAGGAAAATATTGACGAAAATTATGATAAATGAATGTATTAATTAATAAATAAAATCAGTTATTTTTTATAATGTTTATACTTAAATAATAATAATTTAAATAATTTATAAATTATAAATTATATATTCCCTTCATTTGTGTGGATTATCATGATATAGGATGAAGCTATATATGTGATTTGTTTCTTCAAATTCATTATCAATCCGGGGTATTTTAATAGTTTATTTATTTAGATTTCTTAACATTACTTCATCCCTCCTTCTCAATATATAAACAATTATATTCTCATTGTTCTATTTCTACATACCCAAAAACTAATAATTTTCTTCCTCTTAACAATGTGTGATTAAAGGTTATGTAACAGATGGATCTCCCATGTTAGTGGAATAGGATCATGTGAAGAAATGAGGTTAATCCATTCCAGCAGAAACATAATAGCATTGGAAGAATTATACAACTAGAATAGGGCATGGTTCTAAAAATTCAATGCCAAGGGTTAATGGATGGATTATCATACACTAAGTAAAACCCATTCGATAATATCATTCTCATACTACCTTATTATTTAATTTATTCCGGTTTCATGATTAATTATTTATGGAATATTTATTATGATCACCCCGTAAGTAAAACTATAAGAATATATGGTGGAATTGAACTATATTATATTATGGGGAAATATTGTCCAATACATAGTTATTTACTTATATAAAATACAATTAATATTAATAATTAATGTAAAACAATAAAATGTAAATTTTTTTCATATGGATAATAATCCATCAATTAAAATACAATGTTGGAAAAATATTATATTAAATTGTTTATAATGGGCCAACTGTGTCATAATCATTGATTGTCCCCTCTCTATGATACAATAGCTATTTTTATTAAATTGATTGGAATATTTTACTAAATTAACAACAATAGGAGTAACCCTTTTTATAAATTTCATTAATTCAGAATCAATATTTATAGAAATCCATTCCCAGGATTTCCGGATTGTGGAGTCCATTGGATTACTGATACATATACTCTCGAATCTACTTCAATAGACCCAGACATAAAATATAACATTCAATACCACCTATAGATTCAATGATAAACAATCCCGAAATTATAATAAATAAATTTTATAGTGTAATACATTTATCCCTAAGAAAATTAATGTTTACATCATTATTGAAATAGGAAAATCATACAATAATAAATATGATGTTTTTATGGAAAAAATATGTTTTAAACTATATTAGAAACTACTAAATCCTTAATAAGTAGTCATAATAAACCACCAATTGTTATATTCTAGACATATCGTATGTAAAACCATTCATTATATAATGTGGAAATATGAAAATAAAAATAGGTGAGATAAAGTGATCATTAAGGGAAATAAACATATGGAACATGGTATAAATACTATGGAATGAATAATTTATCATCATGTAATAATAAAATGAAAATGATAGGATAATAAATTAATGGATAACAATGTGAAAAAAAATATATCATATGGGTAAAAATAATTGATTATTTTCATATAATATTCACAATGTTGGGAACCTATATATTTCTATCATGCAATCATCCATGACTTAATTTTTACAACCAAGTCTACATTTAAGACATCTATGAATATGAAAAAAATACTTGAAACCAAAAAAATATAAATTATCATACATGATCTCATTTCCATATTAAAACATATTATGAGAATAATTCATATAATGGAAAATTGGTGATTAATATATAACATATGAAATAATGAATAACTCCTTAACAAAAAAACCGTGGAAAATTTTAGTCTAAAAGAAATCATCTAAATCCTTCCCAACAACCCTTTTTCATACACCATAATACACTATTTAGTTGAGTTTTTTCAGATCCATATACAGTTCTCAAAAAAATGTTCCATGCAATAATGATAAAACAGACCACAATACTCCAAAATATTGTTGTTATCTATAGATTTATACTTATTATTAGTTTTCATATACAAAAATATATAATTTCATATAATAATTATGAACATGAAATTTGGAAATCAAATAATAATCCCAAATATTGCATGGGTATTCATTAATAAACTCTAAAAAATAAGGAAATATATATAATGACACACACTTCAAAGAAATCATTTTTTTTTTGAATTTAGTAATTTATTTATTTTGATTTCCTATTAAATGGGTAACTATTACGAATCATCCTTCCATATTTTCTAGAAGTATAATTACTTAATGAGTCTAACATAAAACCCTTAAAATATGGAAGAGAATATATCTTTGAAACAAATCCACGACCATTCTTACTAATTTTGACAATCCAATTATAATATATCAACTAATAAAAAACACACTCAACAATACAATATCTACCATAAGAAATATATTATATTGTCTTCTACAAACCGGTCTACATCTTTCCTTGATCCAATATTAATGAAACCAATAAAATATTTTATTTTAAATAACCAAATGTACTGATTAAGCCATCATCATCATCATGAACACTAGTATATGTAATATTCAAATTAACAATATTATCATGGTATGTATTATTCAATATAATCATATTTCTTGTACTTGTCTATGAATTAAATATCCACATACTGACAGCAAAAACACGACTATCATTACAAATAATTCAAATCCCAAAATTTATTGGGCTATAAAATTTAATAAAAATCGTCCATATTTTCTTGTGATGGAAGGACCCATTGAAAAAAATACATCAAATATTATCTGAAAAGATATTATTGGATTAATTACCGATAAAAATAACAGAATGTCCCTGCAATAACAAGATCATCTTGACCACCATTTTTCATATATTGATTTACCTTCATTTTAAATTTTTTATAGATAGAAAGCCTATTTAACATTTCCATTACAATAAAATGATGGAATTCAATATACTCTACATTAATTATGATTCCTTTCAATATTTTCAGTTACATAAAATAATAATTCCTTGATTTCATTATTTACTTATCCCCCCAAATAATTTCTACCAAAATCTCTGATGATGATATTTCATATGAATTTCTATTATATTCAACATTACAAATATTATACACGACAAAAATAAATGTAATAATATAATTAATAAGCATAACTAGTTTTGTTAACACAATTATTCTACCATGTAATAGGTAATCAATTTTTATGAAAATGTGTTAAAAAATTATAATCAAAATAAATACCTATACATGATTACTGGTCAAATGTTAAAAATAAATTTACAAAATTAATTTTAAATATATATATTTCCTTTTGCCTAAAATTTTTCACTTATTATGATGATCATTTTTTTAGTTTTTTATCTAGGAAGCATAAATTGACTCAATTTTTTACCACAAAGTAATATCATGAGATATATTGAAAATATGTCCCATCATGTTTCCTTTTTCCTAGTGTAAATGAAACAAAAACGCATCTCATGATTAAAATACAATTAATTATTAGAAATTATTTCACGATTTCTGTTAGAAAAACTAGTTAATTTATTCTCTTGATAAGAATGATAATTAATTTTTTATCACCACATATTATAATTGGTTTTATTGTTTTAAATAATCTAATTTTAATTAACATTCATAATTTATATATATAAAAACTATATCATAAATAATAAATGTTGATAAATAATAAGTGTACAAAACAAAAAAACAAACAAAAGGCATTTTAGTTTAGAAAAAATAAATTTTCATACCGATCTATGTATGTTTGAAAAAATATATTCATAAAAAAATATATAAATGTTTTTGCTGAAAATTAAATGATCAAATAAATAAAACTTCAACAAGGAGAACAATGTAGGGGAAAACCATAGGACATAGTATGAAATGATGAAAAGGTATAATTAGTGGGTAAATAGTATTTACTCATAGAATTGAACGGATCAAAAAATAATATCTCCACAATATATTATTAAAATATTATAAGAATAGAAATGAAGAGAAAATATAATGAAAAATTCCATCATATAGAAGAGAAGATAAAATAATAATTTTTACCATAAGGATCTATAGAATTATAATTGATTTATTTTTTATATAATAATAAC
This sequence comes from Viscum album, assembly GCA_963277665.1. NCBI lineage: Eukaryota > Viridiplantae > Streptophyta > Magnoliopsida > Santalales > Viscaceae > Viscum > Viscum album. Next base: position 2,028,632,717 of record OY728120.1, on the reverse strand, counting down.
TAATATCAAAATAAAATCCATCATCAATAAAATTTGATCATAATCATAAACGTTATCCTAAAAATTATATTGGATATAAGACCTAGTCGTCTCATTCAAAAAAATATAATACTCAGATAACATAATTACACCAAACAAAATTATTTCCCTTAATTAAAAGAAAAATAGGGTCCCCATAAGTGGATTACCCCCAACCAATATAATCGTTTCCCCTTAACTAGTTAATTATATCAACATAATCCGGAATCTTATATGAGAACTAGTGGATATAAAGTTGTTAATAGTTACATTTATTGATAACATTAGTCTGATAGAGTTGGTTCCATAGAATCATCTTTTATGTACAGTATTATAAAATTTAATTAATATTGTGTTTTACTAATTTGAGATCACATTCTTATTTTTTTTCTATGTTACACTAAATATAATAAATTTTCTATGAGTACCTATTTCACTAAAATTTCACAACAGTTCCCTGCAATGATGAGAACATCGAATTTCATAGAATGTATTCCAAAATATAATTTCAATATAGTAATGATTTAATTTATTTTGAAAAATGATATCATATATTAGAATTGGCTACTCATAAACATTGAGACACATTCTCATGTTTTATTTCAATAGTAATCTCATGAATATACATCATGAGAACATGAACCACCAATAGGGAATGCTCATTCATATTTTCCATTGAATTTTCTTATCTTTGTATTTTTGTAATGGTCCGTAGAAATATTGATTATTATTAATTCACATCATGAGTAATGTAATTTAATTTATTGAATAATAAAACGATTATATTATATAACGATGATATGGGATACCCTGGGTGTGTCATGGGTGATATTGAATTAATGATTAATATAATAAATGAATAAACTGTTTTTATTTTGATGGATGTTCATATCTAATTATATTGATATGAAATTAAAGGATAATTATTATAATTTTCATAGTTTTATAAATGATATTTAATTATTAATTTTTTATATAATATGATCTTGAGAATACATGTTGATAACCTCAGTCTGATATCTTCCTGATTAATGATATTATAATGAAGGTATTATAATTTTCACATTCTAGTTATTCAAAAATGTATATATTATATTATACTTCATTAAATCTAGAGACCCTTCCAAATTATTGGTCCATTCATCTATGTTTAATGGTTAGATGGTTTGATAGATCGTAGTTGTATACCATATTACACTATGTGTTATTTAATATATGACGTATATTTAAATACATGATGTGTATTAAAATACATGACATTTCTTTTGATTACAATACTCATTCACATCCTGAAAAAGATATTTCCTGGGATGAAAATCCAGGGCATTACTCATTTTGTAAATTCATAAAAATGTTTTTTAAATAGTTTTAGAAGTCATGTTTTTAATAATGGATAACATCATCTCTCGTAGCGCAGCAGTGACATGTGAGATCCTCCTCATTCATCTACCCCTAGGTTTTCCACGATCTCTTTTGTCTGATCTCTATTTCCTTATCCAGCAGATGCATGGGAACCGACAATATACGCTATCCATTCTACATCATGTTTTTCATGTTTTTTTATTTTCATCTCTTTCACTACTTTAGTGTGATCTTATATTACATATTATCTAAGATTAAGACCATTATTAATTTTTCTTCCAACCTATATTCAATAAAAGGTGGATACTAGATAAGGGAATAACTACAATGCTAAGGTATGTGGTCTTTGAGTTTTCACATTATTTTATTGCATTTATTAAATTGTGATGTTGTTCCATGGGATGAAAATTTCATTCATTGCCTCCCTTTTTTAAATTTGATATCTTTACATGAATTGGTGGCCCAACATTGAGGAAAATAAATACCATATATTGATATCCTTGTGTTGTGTCACCAAATTGGGATTGATCCACATTGGATCGATATTTTATTTTCCTTACATGGCTTGAACATCACTTGTGGGGTGTTTGTTGATAATCAAACCCATAAAATATTTATGTTAATTTAGTTGAATGGTGATCCATTTTTTAGGATTCACATCCTAATCGATGAGGGGTGACATGATTAAATTACAGAAAATCCTAAGTGAATAATTATATATTTGTCTTAGAAAATTATTTTTCCATGTTCCATATGACTTAAAATATTGTTCTATAGGAAATTGGTTTACCAACATACATATTGTAATTAAAATTATTGAACAAATGTAAATGATCCAGGATATTGAATCTATATTTATATGTATATGTTATTTTTTGTTCAGTTATTTTAACTTTTTTCTAGGTTGATATAAGTTGTTCCGACATAAATGACATCTCTATAAAAATTCATGCTTATAGATAGTAATATAGGTAATGTATAATAATCTTTTGGGGTAACATCACCTTTGTACGAGATGGGATCTCCATGTGTTATCAATTTACATCCATACGAGTAATACCAATTCCCTTGGGGAGACCCCTTGAACGAGACCAATGGTACAATTAGTTTTACCATGCCACATGCTAGTGTCTATCCCAACATGTGATATTTGTTATGTAATGATAGGTTTATAAGAATTGAATATTTTCCAATCATGCCAGAGTGATACGTGGGACATCAATATTGGGTCACCTTTTATGTAATCCTTGGCATTTCACTCATATAAATTCGCTTTAGAAATACATGGAATGTATCTTATTATTACCACAGATGGGAAAAGGGTGACTCATTATAATTTAATATTTGATTTTTAAATTTTATCAAATGGAAATATTTTTTTTTCAAATTATATCTTCTCCATTGGTCTAGAAAATATAGGGATGTTTCCTCCAAGCCAAATTGCATCCTGGAGACAATCCAATCTATGGAACATTACCCTACTAAAATTAAAATTATAGGATTTCTCAGTTTGGACACACTGGCATAGCTCGATGTAGGTATATTGGGCAGGTCTACAAGTGGATTTCATTCTAATGGGTTTTTTAATTATTTCAATATTTAATTTAAATTTTTATTTCATAGTTTTTATTTAATATCACAATAAATGGAATTGACTATAAATTGTGGGTCCTAGCCAATTGAGATTGTACATTCACACCCTAATCAAGATCCATTGGTACCTGAGTAATCATTATGGTTTTTGGTATCGATATTGTGATCAATACAAATTCTAATGATTGATTTATAGCATATGATGAATTTTGGGGGCCGAGGATGGAGCCCATGCTCGAGATGCTAGTTATAGTTGTTATTGGACATTTTTTTGAAATCAAGAGATATATACTTGTATCCATTCCTTAATATATTAAATATTTTTATATGTTCATTACCATGACATGATTATTATATTGTATCTTTTCATTATTTGAATTTAGACATATTTTTTCCCAATCATGAATGATATGATTTTGTTTCCACTAATATATTCATGTTTTATTATTATTTGGTATCATATTTTAATGTATTATTTTTATCTACTATGATCTATGAGGATATAGTCTCCCAATGGATAGAGACTAAGCCCACTCTGTTAGTCAGTAACCATTGGTGTTCGAGGATGTTTGCATGAGGCCTTGTGCCTAACCGACTCGAATCACTCGTTAGTCGAATCTCAAGCATGATGTTACAATGTGGTATGAGCCCAGTTTTCATTCTTCTATTGTTGTTCATGATTGTTAGAATACTATGATATAGGAATTTGGATATCACCCTATTACTGGGAGTATCAACACCACATACATTGAAAACCCAATTTCCTTGGATGGGTAATTATTGTCATTACATTTACATGTTAACTTCTCATTAGAATTCAGCATGGGCTGAGACAATTAATTTTAAATGATAATATTTGTATGATATATCAATTACAATGCATTAGGATATGAGGGAATATTAGAATAATGCATCATACAAAGGATGATAGGATTTGAACTACCGTGAATTATGAATTTACATATCTACAATAATGGTTTCACTTCATATTTTCTTATTATTGTTATTATTACATATTTTTATGTTTATTAGTTTTCTAGTACTCTCAATGATGTAATATTTGTATTACATTACAAATAATTAAACATTAGTCAGTTTTAATGGTTTGTGTCATCAGCATCTTGTCAGATCAAACAACAATTATAGACTATTACAGTTGTTGTATACTGTAAGGGTATGTATTGTGTTACTTGATGTGCTATTTTCAATTTATATTGTTTATGAGAACTTATGAATTGGAAATGGTAATGAAATTAACAGGATACTGATTCTAATTTTTAATTTAATAATAATTATTATAAATTAATTCAAATGAAACAATTACTTTTATAGTGATATTTTGAGAACATAGACTAACCAGATCATAGTTTTTGGTTTAGGTCGTGTCTACCATGATATAAATGTTTCTCACTCATACAACCCATACATTACTCAAGGATATGGAATATGTGTTGGTCTTTGTATTATGATGTCTTAGTACCTTATCTTTATTTACATCTTTCTATATGTATTATAAATATCAATAGAGCCTTGCATGAGGGAATGTAGATCCATTCCACCACAATAAACAGAATTTATATGCAGGTTAAGTATTGAGGATCTTATGCTCGAGGATAGAGAATTTAGTCCACCTATGGTACCTCCTATAGTGGAACCTGAAGCACCTCCTCTGGATCCTCCATTTTTTTATTCCTAGTCATGTGATATATCCCTCTGGTTAGTAAAAAAAAGAAATGTGTTCCTATAAATTCCATTTATATTGTAGAGTTTTCCCATGATATTCAATAACACCATCCTCCACCTTATCGAGGCATAGTGCGTGTCAGACTACTGAGTTCTTGTTGGATTCCATGGTTTTTATTGAAAGGATTATCGAGATTCCTCTATAGTAGATGGGAAAACATGAAATATATCTATTAACCAATTCCACCATGTATTGACTGGATGTTTTGAATTAGTCTAGTCAACAGTCGGATATGGTCATGGATGATTTCCAAATATCCGTTTTTAATAAAAAAACCTCATAATACCTTTAGAACATATCATGTTATAGAATTCAGGTACCATGAGAAAAGTGAAATGTGAGTGATGGAATATACAACTCTCTTCCATAAATTAAAGCATTTTTTCTCTGACCAGGACTGGTGATTAATTGAAAATTTCCAGGTGACGTGAGGATGGGTTTTCTTATTCAGTCCGCTCATAGGTGAACATATTTTGGGTAACCTCCTTTTTAGAGATCATTTATCAGGCCCACATCATTGGGTGGAATATGAGGGAATCAAAGGATATTAATTAGTGTGGTTCAGCTACTAGAAAATATTATGAGCGATTTATCTTGTGAAAATAAGTAATGATTAAACTAAAAACATGGCGGTATCAAAATCTATGTTGAAAACAGTAATATATTTGTGGTGTGCCACTAGTGTGGATGTCCAGGGAACAAAATCTCCTAGTTTATAAGGAAAATACATGACTTATAGGCTTTCGAAAGGATTTCCACCTCTAGATCTTATCTTGATCCATTATATTAGTGAAAAAAGATTGAGGCTTGATGCATGATAGAACCAACATTTGGTGTTGGGCCAGTGAAATCTTCTCAACTAGGTAGTGGTCTTCTACAGTCCAAACAAGTGGTTGAGGATGAGTAATTTAAGATTCAGAGTTCAGTTGTCAGTATGGTTGTCCGACTCTGGCATCATCCCATATAATGGGTCAGGATATACTTATACTGATCATACTATAATATTGAAATATAGTTCAATTCTATCTAAAGTTGGATGTACAATTCTGGTTGCCTCTACATTAGTGTCTTCCATTTCGTTATAGGTGAATCACAATTTTTTCAATTTTCTGCAAATATCAAATGACTGCACATAGTAATCGATTACTATAGTGGGGTTGTAACCCAAGACACAAAATTTTGAGTTCATGTAGATGGTATACGCTAGTGCACCGATATCCCCATTGGGAATGAATGGTATAGTTTTATATGGAGATTATTCTTCATCAAGATGACCATATTTGAAATCATTCTCCTTATCGAATGGATTCTTCCTTATCAAACCCTTTTTGATTGTTATCTCTGCATAGTGACATTTAAATCACATGAGGGAAAAAAAATATCCAAAAGTTCTTGTGGGATATTTAGTACAATCGATATGAATTAAATCATAGTGGGATGGGATGTGAAACCAACAAAATGTATGGTACCTTTCTATGTGATCTCAGAATGGATGTTTTATAATTTCAACATGAAATAGATATTCATTTCAATATTGGGATTATTTTTTTTGTAGAACAAGATTCCCTTCCTCCTTATAAGATGGAACCTATAGAGAACTAGAAACTCAAGAAGAATAATGGTGAATTTTAGGATATATGGCTTATACAACCCATCATATTTTCCTAGATTTCATGAGTCATGTTCACCATGAATGACATTGTAAACCCTAGATTGTGTGTGTATTACCATTGAATGAACCATATTGTGGTGGAATTATGATTTTAACTACATCGTATAGATGACTTATTCAACATTTTCAAAGGAAAAACTATTTTCTCTACGGGAAATTTGTGGTTGTGATACCATATTGTTCATGTGATTCCATCAGAGATATCACATAAAATGTTTCATCAAAGGTAATATCTATATGAGTATTTTGTTCTGTCGTTCTCCCTAATACTCTTACATGTTTCATGGATATTATGAATCAGATTTTCCAACAATATCTTTTTTCCTTTGTTGTAGTCTCTAGAGATGTAATCTTAATGTATTCACGCTCTATACACCAGCATTGCAGTCTTCTTGAGATCATGATGACTACATTGAGAGGGAACCATCAACGTGTGATGCACAATAAATGCCACATTTGGATCAGTAATAAGTAGTTCATTATTTATATAACATCTAAGGAAGGAATCTAAGACGACCCTAAGAATGTGATTTTTATGGTTTCCATTTAGATGTCTAATAATTTGTTTGACATACACAGGGATAACTTTATATTATATGTGATTATTCCAAGACTTCTAAATCTATATAGTAACACATATAGGCAAAACCAAGAATTGATTGATTTTCTACTAGATAGAATATTGAGGGAAATATTTTATATAGTAAATGGGACGTCTCACTTCATCCCTGATCCTGATTTTCTTTTATTGAAGAACCAGTATACCATTTAATATGATGCTTCATGGATTGAATTTTGAGCAGTTCAGATGAAGGGTGATCTAGTTGTAACATATGGATCCCACCAACTAAAACCTAATTAGATGAACTATTTTATGAACTAAAATGAGCTATTAGATTTGTAATATTATCTATACTATTAGATTCACTACATTATGGGTGAGTAATTCATCATTTATATAAATCATAAAATTATTTTTTAAATCTCTACTTAGAGGGACTTTAATCTAATGTACAAGAGGTGTTTTGAATAACTATAGTCATTAGACAATGAGGTTTCATACACACCAGGAATTGGGAATTCCATAAATAATTCAATGAGTCAGAAAATGGATGCCCAATCCCTCAAGGAGGCCAATTGTGTGTTGATGTTGATGGATCATGTTTTTTGTGATGAATTTGGAGGATTAGGAACAACACATGAAAACAATTCTAACAGCTCTAACCATGAACTTGTCTCTCATATAATGGGTTCAAATGAGGTATTTATTAGATTAATATGGGCTTGGTATGAGGTAGATAATCATTATATATAACCCAAATCAAAGATTGTTCATTTATAATAGTGATAAAATTCATTTCTCATTGTTATTTATGGTTTCCTTCATATATTTATGAAAAGATGATGATGGAATAACATGAATTTATTTGGATAGTTAATACTGGTGAAACTAAGATGTATAGATACATCTACCATCAATATCATTGTCCTTTTTTAAAGAATTAAACATAATTCTTTATTACTTGGTACTCTACCTTTTAGTGTTTGAAGGAAGAGAACCTGTGACCTATTGAACCTATACCAACTCTTTCCATTCTAATGAGTAAATACTATGAAATCACCATAGAATTCATGAAATTTATAGTTGAAATCCCCTCAATGTAGTGACGTAGAAGGGGTGATATTCGATTTGTGGAAAATGGTGGAACACTTCCTACTGATCAAGGAGGAAATCTCTATTGATGAGTATGGAAGGACATATACCTAAAAGATAGAGTGACTATATGGAGTACTGTATAATATCATTCAGGACACAGACATATGATTTACATCACGATTTTGAAAAGGGATGAGGACAAACCAGGTTAATAGGTTCTCTTAAGTACTACATATATCCCTCATACTGAGGGTTAGTCCGAGTTGTCCATACATGTTTTATAGGATATTAAACGAGAATATATCCATGATTATAGATGTTCCTTGGAAAATAATTTTCTATTGGTTACAATTTCAACCAATAATAGCTCACAAGTAATGATTCAGATTTCTCTAAAAGGGGTATCTATTGTATATTTTTCTCTTCACCTCTATGATGGCATATAGAAGGTGCGGAAGCTCTACTAGGAACATTTATCATTTAGGAATCTTCAAATATAGTCCATCTGATTAAAAAGCATATTGTTAGAGATTATTCCATCCATAAGTATTATATTGATCATTAATGCAGGACTATTTAGTTCATGGATGGACACTAGGTATTTATATGTGTATATGCTATATTGGGTAGAGACTAATTAAGGGAGAAATAAATTTTTCACTACCATATTTTAGAGATTTTGAGATAGTATAGAGAGTTAGGCTGGTAGAATATTGGTTGTTCTTCTATAAGAGGTATCATTCCATGAACAAAATCTTCCATATATCTAGGCTTTGACAGCATCATCCGGACCCATGTCCTTAATTTTTCATTTAGGATATTTACTTTGATGAAGATGTGTCATTTAGGGAGAAACAGATGAATACCATTGATCATAGAATGAAGGATCATTCAATGTTGTACAATTCCCTTTATTTTTTCTTAAATATGAAGAACACACATAAAAGTCAGTTTGTATACTTTGTATGAGGCATTAGTTTGTGGGAATGATCAGGTATGTAGACCATATAACAATGAATATATTAAAATAAACGATTTTTATTTAAAAACATGATACGTATTCCATTGGATTGGATTCATCCAATTCTGTAGAGGATTTATCATGGGATGGAAATCAAGATCATTACATGATATTTAGTTAATATAGACATAGTTTATATAGTGACACAGTTTTTAAAAAATAGATAGAGCATGTGTTTCTTTTAATAGGGGATACAATTCATTCTTGTATAATAGGTCAGCCATGAAAGAGCCTTCTCCCCCTCCTTCACCATTGGTTCGTCATAATAACATCCATCTAATCTCAATTTCCTACATCCCACGATATGTTCGACTCCTCTCAGTGAACTATCCACTCCCCCTACTCCTATTACTCGTTTGACATCTCTTATCATGTGATATTTTGGGGATTGATGATTGTCCCCATTTTTAAACGTTTGGACTGTTCATTTTTCATCCATCCTATCTCAAATCAATGGTCGATACTGGATGATGGATTCTCTTAGAAGCTCAGGTATATGGTCTTGGATTTTTTCCAACATTTAATTATGGTCTATAAAACATTTTGTTATACCATAGGATGGTACCTTGCAATTTTTTCTACCAGTATCCAAATTAAATTAAAATGGATTTCTAGTCATGACATTGGTTACTCAGGATATTGGTGAATCTTCCCCGTGGGTTTATCACCTTCAGTTATGTCACACAATTAGTTGTGCTCTAATTTAGTGCTGCAATTTCCATTTTGATAGATTGTTTTAAAATACATCAGGGGGTCTTTGTTGATAATCAAACCCCAATTTTTTTAATTTAATGGAAATTTGATTCATGCATTAGTATCCACATTCTTTTCCATTAGTTTTTACTATATTGAATACCATGATCACAATGGGAGATCTTTTATATTTTTTTCCAATTCCTATGTCCAATTCCTTTTGATAGAAATGTTTTTTCAAAATGATGTACCGTTACAAACATGACTCTTTTAATATTAATTATAGAAAAATTGAAAAGATGAATGGATAGACATATATATAAATATATATATATATATATATATATGAATTTCCGTTCCCTGTTAAGATATTTTTCCATAGTGTCTGGTTTATATAAGGTGTTCCAACATACGTACCAAATTGATGGACTCTCATGTTTCCTGTTATAATTAAATGTTATATATAAAAACATCTGAGTGACATCATCTATGCATGATGTGGCCTCACAAAGAATTATCTATTTTACCTCTAGACGAGAGATACAAGTTCCCTTGGTGATACCTATGGGATGAGTATGAAGGAATGATTGGTTGTACCATTCCATGAGTGAGACTCATTCCCAAATGTTTGAAACTATTTATAGAATTTGAGGTCTTTTAGACGTTATTTTTTTAATATCATGCAAGGTTAATAATTTTGGCCTCATATTTGGGTTTACATTGACATAATAAATCACATGGGGATCATACCAATCCCCTGAGTGATTAAAGGAATGACTCTAAATATATCCAAGTGTGGCATAAAGGTGACAACTTCTAATATAATATGTTCTATTAAATTTTCATCGAATGTAAATAAACATCATCCATTAAGACATACATAATTGTTATCGAATAAGTTGTGGTGTGCCCGCCAAGACAAATCCCAATATTATGGATAGTCCAACCAGTATAATGTTACCCTAACCACTTTACCATTGTAGAATCTCTCAATTTAGACACACCATTTTAGCTAGAAATATGTGTATTTGATGGATTCCCATGTGGAACCCAATTCAATTGAATTCTTTAATTATTTCCATATCTCATATAAAATTTAATATATAACTTGTTATTTTATAATTTGTGAAATGGAATTTCCTAGAAATAGTGGCTATCGAACAATTGAGATTGTATCTCTCACCCTACTCGAGCTCCATTGTAACCAATGTAGACTTTATTTATTATGTTATTAATAAAAAGATGTAGACAACTTTTATTGACTGATTTACAGTATTAAGATGGAGTATGGGGAAATATGACCTATCCTATGTTTGAGATGATAGATTTAATAGTTTTAGTAATTTTTTTATTTTTAAAGCATTTTTTATATTCGTGTATCAATACCAAAGAATAGACATTTTTTAATAGTTACATTACCATGTAAGTATCATTATATTTAATATTTTCATAATTTCACTTCTATTATATTATTTTGTAATCTTGAATGATATGTAGTTGTTTATGATTTTTTTAATGTTTTTATCGTGAATTATGTCTCTAATTTAAATGTACATATATGATACACTATGATATAAAATTGACTAGTCTCCACAATGAAACACCATTGGCGCTTTCTACTAGTCGGAAATTTCTAAAATTTGCGGAGGTGTGTGGGAGGTCTTCTATACAAACGTCTATTGTCATTGATGAGTGGAATATAGGGAAGGATGATAAAATGTTAGCTAGTATAAATACATCTGTGGTTTTGTGTTTTCATTAAATTTAATTATTCCACTATGATTAATTGGGAATTTTACAAGACTCTAACCATTGACATTATGTTTTGTTTTCTAATTCCCCTATGAAAAGGGGAATTGATAGTCACAGAATAACTATATTGAGAACATTTTTGAAATTATTTATGAATTTTATATGTTGAATCACTATTATTACCGCATATGGTTTAGTAATTAATTTTTTTGGATTATCAGTAATATTTTTTTTTAAATCATGATATTATCTATGAGTTTAATATATGATAAATATTTACTTTTCTTTTTAGTGAATATAATATTTATTAATTTACAAGAGAATAATATATTTATAATTTTCTATTTAAATATGTATTCATAATCCATGATTTGGTAAATATTTCATAGGGTTGGAAGACCAAGAATGTTTGTCTAGTGAGAAACAATAATTATAATATTATTTAGATAAATTGTTATCTTTTTTTCCATATAATAATATTCATATAAACATTAGTGTAGAACATGTCATGTAAATGAAAATAATTAAATTATTACATGGATACGGTGTTCATCGATCCTAAATATTATGATAAAGATCAATGTGCAATCATTATTCTGTAAACCAAGATCTATTTGAAACGGATTATATCATTGTGAGGTTGAATCATCACTATACAAAATCAATGTAAATAGACAATTATCCAAATACCAAGAGAGTTATTTTTCTAGAATAGTCTTAATAATCCTGAGTTATTAAACTCCTATAACCAATCAACTCAAAATAGAATAATAATTTTATCCATAATGGAATTCTTAAAGAGATCGTCAATATTTGATAGAAGAAATATAATCTTCTAGTTCATACAAAAAGATTTAAACAATGATATAGAGAGGATTATATAGAATATGTGGATAACTGTAAGTGGGATTATATACATAAATCATCTCATCACAATGACCACTCAAAAAGAAGTGTTATTTCATATCATCAATGAAAAATTAATTCCAATGAGATATAATTATTTTTTTACATAAATTTATTTTAAATTATTTGTGATGATTTTATCTTCTTGGTTTTGGTGTTTTATTAAAATTATTTTTATAATTAATTTTTTGGGTAATTACTTTCTTCAACATATATAACCTGAATTATTAGTATATTTCAATAAGAAGTCAATTTCCAAACATCCAAATAGAAAATTTTGTTGTGTCCATAACCTTCACATAAACATGAATACACATACATACATATAAAAATACATATTAAAACACACACAAATAGATAAACATGGACATACATACACAAACACAAACACAATATATTCACATTCCCATACATATATATATAATCATGATAGGAAAATATAGAAATACCCATACATAAAAATACATACACATTAATAAACATGCATACACATTCATAAAAAATGTAAATATATATATTAGATACACATACATACATACATACATACATAATACATACATACATGCATACATACATACTAATACATACACATGTATACACATATACACACATTCATATACATGTACATACACATACATCAACATAATCATACATACACATACATTCACATAAAAAAAATTCATACACATGTACATACATAAATAAAATATTCAATACTAGCGCATATAAACATACACACACAAACACACACATATATGATCATTTCAATTAATATCAAATATTTTCATCAATAATAATATAAATATGTATTTATTTTTATTAACAAAAAATTTATATAATTATTAAAAAATGTATATATATTCATTTATATATTTATATTAATATATAAATAAAATTTAAATATATTAGACTGATGTAATCATTTTTTAATTTAAATATTTTTTTTCTATCATCATCGAATAGTATAAATTATATATATATATATATTATTAATGTGATAATGTTAATTTTTTCATATAAATCAAAATTTTAAATGTACATAACACATATGTATAAAAATTTATATATTGAATATAAATATATATAAATAATCAAACACATATAATTAAAAATATTGTTATGATGTAATAGGTTAGTTAGTGAGTAGGATAACCATAGGTGGGGGTTTGATCTATATGTATTTTCCCTAGGGTTTGTGGGTTTACATGCATTTCATGATATATATAAGACCACATATATATATTGTTACAATTATCATATTTAATAATGTTTAAATATGTGTATATAATATATTTTATATAGGGTTTTGTTTATCAGGACCATATAATATCCCATAATGGGAGTAATTTTTTAATTATAAATAAAGCATTGTTAAATTGGAAACATTATTAGTTCATAAAAACATGAAAATGAAGCACATTTATCGTATACATATTATCTCTATTTAAGGTGGCATTTATTTGTACTGATTATATTATCACTATTACCAAATTCTTGGTTACCAGTGATAAAGCATAACAATTTATATAGATGAATATTTAGTAGTGAATGAATACCCGAAAAAAATTATATGGAAACAGAAGCATGCAATCATGTTTCAATCGATATAGTAGAATATGGTTTATATTATGAAAAATAAAAAATTATATACTTTTTTCATTGCAATTTTTTTTGTTTTCATTCATAATTTTTTTTGTCACCATTACTTATCATCGGTGAAAAAATGATGATAATTTAATTACATTAATCAATACTAAAAAAGTCACCTTTTTCGAACCTATAATTGGACCTGATAAATGTACAACCATTATCAATGCTTTTTAAATAGTGGTAATGGGTAAAATTAATGGATGTCTTATTTAGTGATGATAAATTTTTCCATGTTTTAAATATTAAATACATATATATATATTAAAAATATGATTTATATAGCTGTTAATATATATATATACATATAATATATGTATTTTCGTAATTTAAATAATATTATTGTGTATTTAAATTAATAAAATATAAATTACCAAATACATTCATATATATATATATACTCATATTTAAATTTATATATTTAAATTAATGTTATAGAATTTATTATATTCATGTATAGGAACCAGCTCATGTTCATGACCTTCCATGAATAAAATTAGTTGGGACTATATCGCGCGTGTAATAACTAAATATATAATAATATCTTTTTTATTTAAATTAATATTATCATTGATTGATTTCACCACATGAAACCTCATACTAAATAGTAGCATGACATATTTGATTAATATTAATACATATATATATATATGAATAAGAAAACCACTTTAAATTAACTAAAAATAATAACAATTATAAAAAAATTTCATTTAAATCATATATAATTAATATGGTAATTTATTATTAATTAGGTGGTTAAAAAACTAAAAAATTAAATAAATAAATTTTAAATTATCATTATGGTAATATATTATATTACATTATGTTATGTAATATATTAAAAATATTTAAATTATAAATTATTATCAAATTATATTTATAATGCATAATGTTTTAAAATACATTTTTCAATATTTTTTTTAATTTACAATATTTTCATGTAAAAGAATTTTTTATAAATTTCTATGTTTCATTTTGATAAAATGAATTATATTCTTCATTAAATATGTTATAAATTTTTTGTACAAATTATTGACATCTTTCGAATATAATTTCTTTTTAGGCGAAGTGTTTAATATATAGATTTTAAATATATCAATTTTTTTACATTATATTGAATTAAATATTACATGAAATGTTATAAAATTACCTAGTATAATAGAATATATATATTTATATACAGGTAAAAAAATTTCAGATAAAAAATTAAAATTAAAAATTTAAAAACCCTTTCTTATATGTTGTAGAACTTATGAAATAGGACAATCAAAAAAAATTATTATATTATATTAAAGATAAGTTTCCATCACTTATAAGAATTAAAAATAAAAAATTGTTTTAATATTTTATATCAATAATTTTAAAATATTAAACAAGATCAATTTAATTTTGAGGTGTAAAATTAACACTACCGAGATTAATGTTTTTTAATTTGATAGTAGTAAAAATAGTAATTTGAAGGAAATATTTTATTAATATTTTATTAATTTTTTAATCAAATTAATCAGTACCTTCAAAATACTAAATTGATCATAAATTTTAAACACATATATAAATATTTAATTTTTGATTCAATTTTAAATAATTACAAAATAGGGATAAGAACAATAAATGTAAAAAATAACATCTTCCTCTAAAAAGTAATTTTTCTCTATATTAAAATATTTATTTAAATATTAAATTTGTTATTATTTAGAAATTAAATTTAAATATATGGGTATTAAATTGAGGGTCATCATGCTCAAATTTTTTATTAATTTTTATCATATATTTTTTATAAAAATAATAATTACTTATTTAGAAGAAAATAATCTATTTAGACAAATATGTTAAATTACAAAAAACAAGATTGGAAAATGCATAAAACATGTCTAAAAAGTGAGTGTAAATTCATTTGATGTGATATTTACCTTATCTCCACAAAAAATATATATTTCACACTATTGGATCCACAATACCTTGAATCGTGTCATGCCATCATTGATAAATAATTGGAATTCAAAAAAAATTATTTTTCCACATATAAAATTGGAATCTTACATTGTTCATATGATCAACATTACCTTTCAAATTTTATTTAAAACAATACCTATAATCCACTAAATGAATTTAATTTTACATTTTTCTGCCCTTGATCACAATAGGTCAGTCTATTCCTTTCATTTCTTAATGGTAATTTAGGATAACATTCAGGTTCCGAACATAAATATTACTTATTCCCTAACATTTTATTCATAATATTTCCATTAAACCCTAACATAAAATTTTAAAATAAGGGACAATGTATCACTATTATAATGAAATGATATTATATTATGTGGAAACCCATTATTTATTCATTTTCCTCAGCATAGAAAAACTAAAGAATATGGCTTTTGTGTACTTGTTAACTACTTACTCCATTAAGAATCCTTTTTTTCATTTGTCATTTTTATTTTTATTGTTTATAAAAAATAAAAAATTGACTCATAAAAAATATATAAAAATTATAAAATTTTATTTATTTTAATATTTTATTATACACATCCTTAATAATTAAATTATATGTAGTGAAATCCACATCATTTAATATGCGTCAATGAATTGATGTTATGAACACACGCTAATATAAATAAATTATAAATAACTAATATATTCATAATAAATGATCTTAAATAATTTTTATTATATTTAATATATATAAATAAGGTTATTCAATTTAATATGAATATATTTATCTTTGTTTTCAAATATGAAAAATCACAATTCATTATGATTAGAAACAATGTATTGTGGTTTTCATCTAAATTTGGATTTATTGCGATCTGATGTGTACTCCACACATGATTCCATTTTTGTTCAATATATTGGATTTCAAAAAAACAATAAAGTTTTGATGAATTAAATTATATTTTCCAAGTCATCAAACATTTTACCTTTTATGGGATTTCAATTCAATGGATACCAATTTTAAAATGGTTATTTGTCTCTATTTTCAATTCCATATGATATGATTGATATTTCACTCCGTAATTTATTTTTTATGTTTAATTAAAAAACATATTATGTTTCATTATAATTAATGAAACTCTACTAGTTTTTTTGAAATAGTTGTTTTGAATAAATTTTATTTAATCAATTTCATGTGCTATATAGTGCAACATGTATAAATTAACCATGATATAATATTAATAATATTATTCAAACATGACCATTATCAACTATAAATAAATATTGTTGTAATGAATATGAATATAAATATTTTGAATATTAAGTACAAAAGTTTTAAATAGAATAAATATTTATTAATAAGTTCTTTAATTTTATTAAACCCTTTATATGCATTGAAAATACTAATTTTCGATAAAATTGAATTTTATTAATGTGTATGAATGGATAATATATTAATTTTTTAAATATTTTATAAAATTTATTTGATCACATTAAATTCAAATTTTTAATCAACATTTTAATATTATTTTATTATATAATTTTGATAATTTTTTGAAGAGATTAAATTTTTAGTGAATAGGGAATATACTAATTTTTATTATAAACTTTTATTTTGATTAATGAACATAGAAGATAAATTTTACTTTAAGATTCCTCTAAATTTTAAATTACCTTAATTATAATATATTTACTCAGATTTACGAAACTATAATCAATTTAATTTTGAATTATTATATTATAACGTTCTATACTCATTCAAAATTTCCCTTTGGAAAATCACTTTTAGTTACATCTGAGAGTTTAATTTAAAATTAAAATTTTCCAATTATTTGAATGATGTCTATAAAAATGGTTTTAATATTATTAATTAGTATAATTAATATTATATAATAATTTAATCTTAGTTTATGTAAATTAATATTATAAAAATAGTATAAATTAACTATCATGGGTAAAGTTAGAACTCTTTTATCATGTGTTAAAATTAAAATATATGTATTAAAATGAACTAAAAACATGTAAAATTTGTATTTAATTGAACTAATTTGACCATATATCATATAAGGATATATAATTAATATAATTAATTTTTTTTTCATGTTTAAAAGGAGGGTACACCATTTTCATTTCAAATATTTCATGTGTGTCATCTCGCCCACTTCCAAAAAAGCACCCCAGTAATTTCCTATTCACACATTCAAGTCTATTTGTTATATAAAACAGATAAAAAAAATACAGTAAATAATTTTTTCAAAAACTATATTTTTTTTATTATGTGAACCCCATTATAATGATTTTTGTGTAAAACTAATGATGTTCACTAATGAATAGGTGTAGTCCTTAACGATGTGTGTTTATATTATTTCATCTTATAAGAGCTAAAAATATTCATAATATATTATTATAACACAAAATTATCATATAAATAATATTTATATGTTATTTTTTAAATTTCATGACCAATATTTATATCCACTTCCATGAAGTGGGAAACAAGAACATTGATTAGGTCTAGGGCAGACTACCGCCTCATGATCAAATGCAATTTTTTTTTCATCAACACCAGTCACGGATTGATTTAACAATTATATTAACATATTTAAATTTTATTTATGAAATAAATATAATTATTCATGTATGATATTCTTTATAACTTATTATATTTCATTCCATGGTCAACTGATAATATCATTGTGTGTACGTTATACTACCGCCTTGCGAAGAGTTTTGAATCGCTCATCACATAAGATTTATATTGAAGGTAATAATTATATTTGTTATGATCCCAGAAGACATATATATTTCATAAAAATTATTATTTTATGGTATGTATTATTTACATATCTTCCATTCTAATATGTTATGAAAAAGGAAAAAATGTTCAAGTGTACATATGTCCCACTGTCTTCATGAATGGTTTATTAAATTTTCTATATCTAAATTTAACGGATTACTCTAAATACAAATATATTTAATAAATATTATATTTATATAATGTATAAAATTATTCATGTGATCGAACTGAGATCAATGTATTAGATCCAAAAATATCAAAACTAATAATTCATGAAAAATGAAGTTTTAATAACCCGAATAATGATTTTCCAGAGGAATTGTTAACAATTAGTTAATAAAAGGATATAAGTAAATAATAAATAATATTTATCTTTTGAGTACGAATCATTAATAGATATATAATAAATATATATATAATTTATTTTACTTTGATTATTTATGAAAGAATTTGAGATGTGAGGTAATGGATTTCTAGTCTCTCTGTTATTTTTGAGAGACATATGCCATATTAACCACTACTTTATTTTGTTAAATGTGTATACTACCACTTGGATATGTTACATCACACATATTATTTTATTAAATTATCTATATTTTTTTAATTTATTTGATAAATTAATAAGGATTAAGATTCAAAATATTCAAATGTGGAAATGGATCTTTAACTCAATTTTCGTTCTATTGGACACATGCCTTATACCCAATATTATAACTTGTGTGCTGTATATAATTCCCATGGTTGAATTTAATAATTATTCCCATGAATGTTATTTCAAATATATATATATATATATCCCTTTATTGTTATATCATTTATGGGGATTATAATTAAAAAATTACAAATGTGGTAAGGGACTAAATATTCAGACACATTGTTTATCGGGATTGTTTATGATTATCCTTTGAATGATGAAATATTTTTATCTATATAATTAAAATATAATTAATTTTTATATCATTTTATTATTTTTTGAGAATACGTGGTTTCATTTCATTTTAATCTCCATATATAATCATGATACAAATTTATTTTTTGTTGAAAATCTTCATTATTTATCTCCTTGATAGAAAAAACGTGTTCATCCATGTCCATGTTTTATTATAATGATTTAACGAACTATTTTACATTTATAACAAATTTTAAAATAATATTTTACCTAATTTTTAATATTTAAAAATTACTCCCATGGAATCTTCATGTTGTTTTATATCCATTATTTTTAACTTTTTTCTAATAATTATAATGGAAAAATTGTTTTCACATGTTAAAAATCAAATGTAATTCCTTAAATCAAGGAAGCTGAAAATTTAATTTTTACATTAACTGTTTCTGTGGAAAAATTCATATAATTTTTTTAATAAAATTTTGGAATTCCACATATATTAAATATTTTAATTGAATTAGAGTATAAATTTTCATAAAGAAATGTTCCATGTGAACATTAAATATAATTATACATATAACATTACATCATTTGATGTTACTTAAGTTTTAATGGTTATAAGAAACAAGGAAACCACCATTAACATTATTTTTATATTTTTTATTATGACAATATGATTATGAAACTCATTCCATTTACATGGTTTATGATATGATGAAATGATAAATTATTTATGGAATATCTTTCATTAACATAGGTTTTGAAATGATGAAATTTTTCTGAAACACATTTATTTTTCTCAGTTTTGGAGATGATAAATTATTTGTGATTTTTGGAAGGCATGATTATGATTTTCAACATTTTATGCATGGGAACTGTATGTCACTACAATATATAAAGTATATATTGATGTTTGTGTGATAAATAGAACTATAATGAAGAGTCACCTATGTTCACTAATGGACATTTCCACTATGACAATATTGGGATTGATCCCTGGATAATATGATTGCATGGGAGTGAAACCATTCCAATATTACTGGATTTTAGATAAGCCTTGACTACAAAGAAAATTATATTCTATTCTTATGTTTATTCACACAATTCCATGTCTTATGATAATTTAATTCTATCATGAGTAATGTTCAATGATTAGAATTTGATTCATGTGTTTCAAATATCCAGGATTAAATAAATGAATCAATCCTATGATATATAAGATGAAGGGTATGGTATTCAAATTCAATGTTCATGTTCCCATGGACTAATTATAATGGCATGATTATGTGTCCATTAATATCTCCCTTGTTTACATTATTGATCATATGAGCTATGAATTTATTATATTAAATTTCCCCATGTTATAAAAAATGGTATAATGAAAGATATGTCTACGAAATGAACTACTTATGAGTTACTATATGGTATGTGATGTATTAACCATATCAACTAGTTGTCAATGATTTGATATGTCTAATGTAACAAAAAATTAATGTTTATGGCTTTTATTATTATGGTCTATGGTTACTATTATTCTATTAAGATCTAATATTTTCATATGACATATATTGGTAATTTCAATGAATATCATAAAATTTAAGATATTTTAATTTCCAATTCATGATAACCCTATTATTATTATTATTTTTAAATTACCATTATCGTAATGTTTTATTTATTAACATAAATTTCATATCTAGATTTTTTTGAAAGATAATTCCTTTTGGGGTTTTATATGATATTTAATTCAGACACCCCCATCATTTTCCCCTCCCATGATTATTTTTTGTATATTATTTTCATTATTACTATTTCATTTCACACCATTGATCAATATTTACACCTTGAAATGATATCAAACATAGAATATATATTCTATTAATAATAAAACTCTTCAATGACCATATTCATAAAAATATTTTATAAATGTACTTTTCTATTACACAATAATATATTAAGGTAATATTGTTGTCAATTTTCTTTCTTTAAATGTCTTAAATTTGTAATTAAGGTTTTTCTTATGGGTCATTTTCATCATTTTGGGAAATGAATCTCTCTTTAATGTTTCTTGTGTAGACACATAATTCATCCATTTTTATTTTTATATATGAAACATCATATATATTTATGAATTTTTTATTAAATAATTTCTTATTCTAACTATTTTATAAAACATTTATACTTCAATAAACCATTTAAAAATATCACGAATGATTATTTTTTATAATGAAATTTTCCTAATTATCCAAAAACATGAATTTCATCTAAATCAGTGACATATGAAATTTATTTAGTTTTGATAAAAAATATTATTCATTTCATTCAATCTACCGTCTTTTTCTGAATGGATTATTATGTTTATTATCTATTATTGGATTAATCCATCACTACCTTTTCTTACCTTAAAACCATAATCAGTAAGAATAACATTTCATCCAAAGCCAATATTTTTTTAATATATTTTCATCCAATTCAATGAATAAAGGTTGTTTTATAAGAATCCATACATTGATTGATTTTAGAGATTATTGACTTAATCATATTGCTTTTATCTATATGATGTAATTAATATATGATCTATTCTATTAATATATATTATATTTACGTATAAAGATACAAAATATCATTGGTACCAATTTATATTCCATTGGTATATCTTGTTAAAATTATTAATTGAATTATATATGTTTTCCTTATATTATTCTATATGCGAATTATATTGAACAAATTTTCATTCCATGGTTTCATTGTGACATGATTAATTATCTCATTCAATTGGCACTCAGATATAAGTATGATGGTTCATTGGTACCTATATCTCCATATAATTACATTGTTAATTATTTATATCTCATGATACAGTCATGAATTAACAAACATGTATTTTTTCAAAACCTTAAAGGGAAGGCATTCATTGATTTTCTCACATTGTCTTCCTATTCCTAAAGTTTCTTTAATGTATCATTATTATTCATATGAATCTTTTATTTTCTCATTTATTATGTTTATTGACTCATGTTTCCATACTCTCTTGATTTATTTTTTGTGATATTACTTTTCATTAACCATGACACTTGTTATAAGATATATATTTTATTGGTTATGAATTATCTTTTATATATTGATTATAGATATTGTACCACTTTATCCACACTTGAGAATATATACCATTATCGGTTTTGTATAACCTGACTAAAACTTTAAACCAACCCCTTTATTATGCTTCCATTAACACAGGTCATGAAGATTATTGTAATTTATAATATGTACGAAATGAAGCCTATTGTGAATCAATTGTAGGGAAATGTTCACAAGTATTGAAAATTAGGTTTCTAATGTTTATTATACTTAATTATAGTATGCCTTCAATTCACGGGATTGTGTGTATAATTTTTTGATTTGAAGAGTATATTATGAATCTTTTTTAAAATAATTATATAATAATCATACTTTGGACCAAGGCTAGTGTCTAATAAAATTTTTTTTACACCAAACATGAGAGTGGATGCCATTTTATATATAATTCATATCAATGAAGGTTTTAGTTATTATTAGGGATTAGTTTAGTTCTTTTAAAAATATGACTCTATAAATTTATTCAAAACATGAGGCATATCTCTAATGGATACGTATATATAATTGATAAATAATGAAATATTTGGTAAAATATAGGTTTTGTTTTTTTTTCATATCGATGATATCACTATCTGGATAATAAAAGTGGATATAGAATCTATAATAGATATAAGTAGGTGATGTTACGACAAAAGGGGAAAATAGGGTATTAACATAAGAGTCACCTCTTGAATGATAAATATCCTTAACTAACACATCATTTAACAATTTTGTCAGATATTAACCGTTCAATCACATTATTTTGTTCATTCCATTAAAGTGGATTTAATATCATTCATAAATAGATTTTTGAGTATGAGAGAACTCAATAAAAATAAAACTATATTGAACTATGAGTTATTTAGGATGAAATTAATGGTAATATTATGGTTTTAATGAAAAAAATTTCAAGGATATCTTCCTCATATTATAATTTACTATAATTATTTTATTATGTAAATTATTTATCAATCATTTTAATTAATCTCTATTAGTTTTTGAAATGTAATAATCGTGATCTATCAACCTCAAAAATTAATGACATGAACAATGAATAGATTATACCAACTAAATAACTAATTGTATAAGAGTTGATGTGATAAAACATGTGATAATTCCAATCCTTGTATCATTAATTATGATTAATAATTGAACATATTTGAGTTTCCAAAATAATCAGGGAAGAAATGTTTTAATAAAATGTAAGGTTGGCTAATGATAAAGATGAATGAATGGAGATTAAATTTCTTTCATGCCAACAATGTGGAATTGGGATCCCTGAGGATTGTCTCAATGGAATGAGATTATGTTTTATCCATGTTAAATCAATGATTAGAGAAATAAATATAATAAAAATTAATAGTTTGAGTAATATATAAATGGTATGGATTGTTATATTTTTATTAAAGGAACGGAACTTGATTATATTTATAGTGATCAATTTTATGAAATTATTTGTATTTTTGTTTATAGTAAGGTAGTATTATGGAATAATTTGATAGAACAGTGTTTATGTTGGTAGTAGGATGATAAAGTTTCTATGTATAGGGTTATATATATTATAAAATAATGTAATTTATGAATAATGTTTCTCAATATTTAAATTTCAGGGGTATTATATAAAACATCTATTTATCATTCATCATTATATTTTATTAATGTTTTTAAAAACACGATATAAAGTATTCAAAAACAATGAATAGTTATTTATTGAAAATTTAAAATTTTGGAAACATTACGATTTATGAACACATGATTATGGATGGATATATAATATGGATAAAATGTTATTAATTAGGATAGAATGGTGAGTGGATGGTTAAAATGATTGATTGATTTAAATAATATAAGTTAAAAAATATTGGTATACTTATGAATGAAATTGTATTCCATGAATTTATATTTTATGGTATTTTTAGTAATTTTACAAATCATTTTATTATTATAATACATATTTGATGGTCTAAAACTTATAACCTTGTCGTTAACACCACTTACATGGTCAATTATATATTTAATTTTTGGAATAATATAACATTTAAATGTGGTTTAATGCCTTACAAAATCAGGTTATCTTACAATATATTATTAGTGTAAAAAAACTCATAGATATATATGTAATTAATGATTAAAACCAATGTATCTTCATCTAGATTTAGATATTAAAGAAAATATATCACTTGAATTTATACATACATTAGGAATTCTATTTATAATATCAATAGATAACTTATGAATTAATTGAAAATTAAGATTATGTGGGTGAAATTTATTTAAGGTGGTAGAGTATATTAACATATGATTTTGGAATATATAAATTTACCCTAAATTAATATAATGTTCGACTGCTTTCGGCACCTAAACACCATACAAAAATGAGTCACAAAATATTTTTTAAATAATATAATATATATATATATATATATATTAGAATATGAAAACCCCAATACATAAAAAAAGTGATATTATCCAATCCAAAATTCCCACATATTGAGTATAATAGAATAATATGATTTTTTATTCTTAAGTAAATGGTTAATGTATTTAATAAGTTAAATATATTATTTTTATTTGATTATCATGATAATATATAATATTTTAAATCATTAAATAACAACTTATCATGATTAGAACTAGAAATGTGTATCAAATAATATTTGAAGAACACAATTATTTAAAAATCTATTTTCAATAAAATATGTTTTTCATTATATATTATATTTAATTTAAAAAATAAATATATAATTTAAAAATTTTATTTTTATAAAATGATATATATTTTATTTATTTAAAATGAAAATAATTTCATAGGATGATATTTTGATATTTCTATAAAACAATATATATATGGGGAATTGTAAAAAATAATTTTTTGATAACACAGTAGTGTTGAAAAATTTATCATGAAATAAATATTACAAAAAAATACAAAATTTTTAATTAGATATATATATATATATATATATATATATATATTATACGATGTAATTTTAAAGCACTAAAAATTAAATTTTGAATTTATAAAGCCCATCACTAATTTTTGGAAAAAATTTGTAAGTTTTTACACTAAAACTCTTTCTATTTGTTTATATTAGAAAATTGGTTTCCAATAATTTTAAAAAATAACTATTATAAATGTATGCCATATTTCAAATCATCATGTCCATATTATTTAAAATAATCAATTATATATATAGAAATAAATATAACAATATTATTTTTATAATTAATCAAATTGATAATGGTAATGATTTTATTTTCAACGAACTATTTGTTGACATTGTGTATTTTTTAATCTAAAAAATATATCAAGAAAATCTCAATAATAAATTAAATATTAATTTTTAATATATCTATAAATAAATTAAGACTAAATAAATTGGTTATAAATACTAAATTGGTTTATGAGAATATTTATGGAAAAAGAAACAATTTTTTTAAAAACAATTATAGATATTAGTCATTTTTAAACAATTATTAATTTAATATTAGTTACAATGTTTTTATAATATATTTTAATATGATTATGTAGAAAACTAATTTGGTAGTAGGGGTAATCATTAATTTTATAATAAAACAAAAAGTTTTTAAATAAAACTATTTAACAAAGTAAAAAATCGAAAACCGTAAAATATAAAAATCATGAGTAAAATTTATTTTATAATGTTTATAAATTTATGAAAAATGGATACTATAATATTAATAGAACATATATAACAAATGAAATTATTATTTTAAACCTTTAATGACCTTAACCATTACATATTTTCATGTCCTTATTAATAAATAATTTGAATAAATAGACGTTTAATTTTCATCACAAATAATGGTTGAACAATTACACAATATTAATGAAACACTAATTTTAAAATTTAAAATTATATAATTCCATGTTTTTCTCACCATGATTCCCCTTGAACATCAGAAATTCCATTATCACTATATAATATCCTAATACCATAATCTCCAGGGAGACATTCAGTAGAAAATTTAAGCTCTCAACATTAGTATTAATTAATCTTTATCTTTTTATTCTTAATATTTATTATATAAAAATAAACTATCTATAATTATATAATCATATAAATTACATTAGTACAAGGATTTTTCATACATTAATGATACCAAGATTATTTATTCGTTCCAATCCTATTAGAATACTCATTGAATGTTGACAATGTATACTATTGGAATACCTATTACACTAAGTAACATTATTTAATTTTAATATTGATCTATAATATTTATCTAAAAATAATTTATTATTAAAAAAAGGAAAAATATAAAATAATATCATTTTACAATAGTTATAATGACACTTTACACGTCACTACAGACACTAAATAAGATATAACTTTTTATTGATTGGTTCTATATAACCATGTACATGGGAGATGCTGTAAGACTATAATATGGATGCCTATCTAAACACAAATTATAATATTTATATATCATATAATTAATATAATGATGTATTTATTTATATAACTGTATGAAATATTATAAGGATTATTAGAAACTCTGTGAAACTTCCATTTCATAAATTGCTGTTATAAAAAGCATTATATCCATTTTCATTGGTATGTGATACGAAGCGTATGTTATACTAAATATTAAATATACATGAGTAAAAAATAAATGAAAATTTTATTCACATTATAATTTAAAGTTTAAAGTTAATTAATAGTCACTTCATAAATGATATTATGGTATTTGATGTATCAAGATAAAATGAATCAATATTGATATGTGAATATTTATCCTATACAAATTATATGAAAAAATATCATTAAAAATGTGTTTTTGTAATGAAAATGAGATAATAATTTTTATTCAAATGGTTAATGATTTTATGGATTATATAATCTATATTTGAAAATGATATCAGGATAAAAACAATAATTTATTGTTGATAATGATTTTATATATATGTTTTATAAATTTTTTGGGAAGCTGTTCCCACCAAAAATTAGATATAAATTTTAACAATGATTTTTTATGGATTTTATCCAATTAGATAAAATATTATATATTATATGAAAACATTATTTAATTTTTTACGTATTCAAACTAAAATGATATAATTTATATTTCTTAAAAGAATTCTGTTTCAATTTTCTTATCATGAAAATGTAATAGGAATAGAATGTCATAGAAGCTAGTGGGAGAATTTTTTATATTATAGATTTTAATGAAAAACAAATAATATAATAAACATGTTTAATGGTACGGTTTGTTACACATATATCATAAGGAGTTTATAAAATGTGATTTTATGATAAAAGGGAAACAATTTTATTTTATTTTTATAATACATGAATATCAAAATATTATTAATGGTTAATCCTTGTAAAAATAAAAGGTGATAGTCAAATAGTCCAAAAGATGTTTAGGATGAAATGGAGAATAATAATTTAAACAAATACATTATTTTGAGTCAAAATATTAAAATAATTGCATTCAAAGGATAATGATGTAAAACATAGAATGATTTTGTAATTTATAATGGAAGATGAAAACATAAATATTTGATATTTACATGTTTATTATTTTTAATATGTTCAAGGAGTATAATATTAAGAATTTTATTCCTAAATAAAATATTTATCTAATCATTATTACATAATATATAATATTCACTAAATAATTTAGTGGGAATTTTTTTTCTAATTGTCGTAATGAGACAGTTTTTGAATTATATAATGATGTAAGAAGTAAAAAACAACATAGATAGTTCATAAAACAAATCATTGATGTGGAATTTATTATGTATGTTATCATATATTGATTCTTATTTGGGGTTTTTTAAATATATAAAAAATAATTTTAATAATAAAAAATATATAATATAATTGGAAGTATATATATTATGATACATTCACATTGGTTATATATATATATATACACATTCCAAGAAATATAATTATAATGTAAAACACTATTGGTGACATTTAGAGTATCTCTAATTGATATTCATCTTGATGTTTTATCATTTATGATGAAATATTAGGTTAGGTGGATTATTATTGTTATATGAGATACATTGTTTTCTCATGATGAATAAAAAAGGAAAAATTGTGTGTGTGTGTGTGTGTGTGTCTGATGACCCTCTGGGTATGCCACTGGGAGTGTCACATACTATGTCTCTTGAATAAAATTGGTGCATAGATATTATATTTTCCCCATTTCCTTTCATTTATGAGATACCATTCATGAAAAACATTATAATTTTACACATTTCATGTGTAATCATTGAAATTTAGCTACTCAACTGTTGGATGCGTATATTGTTGATCTCATCATTGTCTAGATCTCAACAAAATTGTTTATTTTCATTTATATCATCAGTATGACATCCTGAATTGTAATTGATATATACATGGGAGTGTGTATCCCCACATATATTGAATAAATGATTTTATTATCATTTAGGGCATGCATCTTGTTATATGTGCATCCATAAAGGTGATTAATATGAGATGTATTCATAAACCTAGTCAGCCTATTTCTAGAGAGTATTGTATTCTTGATTTAAATATATAGGATTTACATACACCTTAAACCAGAGTGACTAATTGTTTAGGGTAAGGATAATATATGATAATTCATTAAATAAATTGAAATTATTTTTTATCAAATGAGTAGATGTACATATGTCTAATTATGATAATTTCATATACATTTGTATCTTGACTAACCCTAAAACATTCCACAAGGATATTATTATATTACAATTATGGATCAATCGATTAGATTTTTTTTCATTTATATATAACCCTATGGGTTTACAAGATTGATTTTGATGAATTTGGATTTATTTTTACTCAAATATATTCTCTAAATGTGCTTTAGGTTGTGTTAAAAAATATATTTTCATGTTCAATTAAAAATGTATTATATATAATGTGATATGAGGTAAAATAGGGATATATTTTTAAAAACTATTTTTTAATATATCCAGATGATATTTGTGTAGATTTCATAATTTATTGTATATAATACAATATAAGTTATAGTGGTATAAAATCTTCTTACTCATTTTCTGAAGGGATAGATTGAAGTTGATATTCCTTGAATCCTTATGCATGTGATGCATTTTATGGTATCATATAAATATAACATGTGTTATAAAAAATTAAAACCATTAATATATATGATATAATCTAGATTAAGAATAAATTTTTTTAATTATATGGACATATAAAATTGAGGGAGAGATCATTATTCATGGTTGAAGGAAACATTGGAATCAAATATATTGAATCACAATGTATTATTTAAGTCTCTTTATAGGCATACCATAGGCCTTATATCATGACATATTCATGATACCAGTGTAAAATTTAAGGGTGATCGAACATAGATCATCAATATATGATTTTATTTTCGAACTGTTACATGATATGTGATGCAGGGGGATAGTTACATTGATTATTATCATGTATGAAATGGGATGTGAATTAAGTCATTCCAAATAATTAAGGTTGTAATGATTTATTTATAATGATAATAATACCGGCTATATAAATGTCACATCCAAGTGATAGAGGTGCCATGAAATTTATACTTGAATCAGGTGTTTGTTTCCTATATCCCATGGTTATATCTTCTTAATCCTTATCCTATAGAGTAACTATGAAACCATTGAATTAAGGAGAGTTAAAATATATCATTTTTGACCCATCTGGTCTATGGATACATATAGAGGTCTACATCGTATTTTTTCCATTTGTGTGAAAAAACTCATACATAGAAAAATTTAATTATAATTATGTATTTGTTTTAATGTATTAAGGTATACACAATTAAAAATCTTTTTTTAATGTATTTCATTAATTTCATATTTCTATTCACGGGTGGTCATGGGAATGATTGAAATAACTTATTCTAGAAAAACGTGTTTTTTCCTCTATATGAATACAATCAACTATTATATAAAAAACTAGAAAAATCCTAATATGTATATATAAAAAATAGATACATTGATATGATGTAAGAAAACATCTTAAAATCATCAATCCCCTTAACATATCACTGTATTATTTTCCCATCATCTAGTTTTATTTTTCAAGAGTAGTATTTGTTCATTTGGGATTGACAAATTTCTAACATGAATTTACTATTGTTTTCAATATAAATAATATCCTAATGATTTTCATATAATCCCTGATATTTTCCTCATTTCCATTTTGTCCCTTGACAAATTCATCAATGTAGTAACTAGTTTTTTCAATAACTTTGAATAACCAATTCCAAACAAATTCACAACTTATTTTTAATAAATTGATTTGGAAATAAATTTTTTTAATCCATATTTATATAGAATTAAAACTATGAATAATATTAATTCACTAATCAGAAAAATTTCCTACTCACAACTTAGGAATTCAACAAACCAATTACATTATGCATAATTAAATCATTGATTGATTATATCATTTATATAATTGATAATCAAAATACTTTAATCATTAAATCTTTTAAATATATTTTATTATTAACACATATACTCTAAAAAATGATCATTATAATTTATTTTTAATGATTATAATACAATTATTTTTGTGTTTCTCATGCCCATAAAAATAATACTCCACTATGAAAAAATATTTCACCATAAATATGGATAATAAAACCATATTGTTTCTCAATTTAAACCATCTATTCCAGTAATCCATTAATTAATGTATATTTAACCTCAATTTATAAAACCATGAAAATGTGTGGTCACTACGTTTATGAATAACTAAATCAATCCAAAACACTCTATTTGAGGAACAATATGATATTAATCTAGTCCAACAATTTTGGCATAAGAATTATACACATGTTATCACTTTTTTCAAATAACATTGTCTTAGTTATTAATCTTATTGTAAAAATTTATTTTATTCTATTAAGATTATTGTTTGTTGAACATGAAAAAATATCATGTGTATAATTTTTTAAAATTTTTAAATCTCACTATGAATATTCATAATCAAATTATAATCATTACTTATATGATCAAAACATTTAGTCTTCTCATGAGATAAGAGTTAAGCCAATAATAATATTTCACCATATGTGTTTGAATTGATGTATTCAGTTCACCAATGACATTATTACCATAATTATTTTCAATTATTATTTTCCCTATTTCTATTAATGAAAGCATTTTAGAATCCTCATTATCAGTGCTGGATTTAGAGTCATCAATAACACTGTTTTCTTCCCCAAAACGACACAAATCAACCTCACATTCATTGAATGTTCTCCAAATAATTTCTTAAAATATCAAATCATTTACATAATAGTCAATTTGTGGATTTAAACTATTTTTCTATGACACATAATTAATAAATAATACCATAATATTATGTGAGTTTTGAAGAAAAATACCTCCACTATTTCAAGATTCACACTTCCAACATCTATTATCCTTATTAATAATGAATCATTTAATTCAATACATTTTATTGTTTTTTAATGTGTTGTTCTTCCAATATCATGTATTACGTAGAGTCCTTTTGTTTGTAGGAACAAAATGCCCTATTTTTAATATATAATTATTTTTAAGGATAGTTACTTATATTAATTTATTGACAGGTCCTTCTTAATGAGAAGGGTTTAAACAATGTAATTAATTTTCAAGATCCTTCTCTTAACCGCATCATTTTAATGATGATCCCAAATAATTGAAACATTTTTCTATATCTTAATAAAATGTTATATAATTAAATAAATTATATTTTGTTGTTACCATGCTATCCTACTATAATATAAAATGACTATTTCAAAATAATTCTTTTCATTACAAGAATATTTTGATATCATCCCACAAATATCAGCATACAAAAATGTAAGAAACTGTGTTGATTTATTTTTTATTATATTTTAATTATTTTTAACGATATTTTCCCTTTAACAAACATCGTATGTTATAGTAAAAAAGTATGAGTCTCTAGTTATATAATTATATCTATCAATTTTATCTAGATATTCCAATATTTTTTTTGTAATGATACCAGGACATTATCACCATATATTTTTTAAATTCCATTAAAAACAACTTATATATTCTCTTTCTATATTGAGGTTATGATTTCCATTCATTAGATATATTTCCACCATATTGGTACCAATTTTCAATTAATAATATATGAAATCATGTTGAAATTTATTACATTCCATGAGTCACAAATCCATGTTCTTCATGTCTTTCCATCCAATAATTTCATTCATGATGCCAATTATATCAATGAATTCATCATTTTCATGTTATTTAAACATCACATATTATTTTCATGATTATTTTAAAAGTATCCTTTTATCCATCATTTTTAAGGATTAGGAACATTCAATTATTAATATTTCAAGATGATTCATTTCATGTAACGTAATATATGCAGTGGTTTCCTTCTCATTAGAATTACTTTTAATAAATTTCCATTTCTTCACATATTTTTTTGTGAACATGTTTTTACTCCCCCATATATGATGAAATACCTATAAAATTAAAGTTTTAAAATTCACTTTTCATTTTAATTTCTCCTGATAAAATCATACAAAACATGTATTGAATATTCTTTATATTTGACATAAAGTGGAACATAATTTTGGTCTTTTTCTGTGTGTATTTTTTGATGTTTTAGAATCTTTTTGTGTACTTTCAATGTCACCCAAATAAATATTATTTTGTGGTGTGGGTGATTATAGATTCAAATTTTATGTTGACACCATTTTCCTATGATCATGCATAGTACTATTTCTACCATTATGATGAATCACATAATGTTGATGAAAAAACTATAACTTCTCTAGTTGGTCTATATACCATTCCATTACCATTTTGAATTAATAAATTATCAAATTTCCGCATGATAAACTATTGGTTTGGATATTATATTTATATTTAATCATTCCCTATATATTTATTATTTATCCCTTATATTAATAAATACATTTATCATTATATTTCACTATGGTCATTATGTTATCAATAAATTGGTATTATTTATCAATTTTCAAATTTTACACATTAAACATCATAGAGATTTTTATATTTTTATATTTTAGATTGTCAATATTAGTGTTGAACATAGATTTATCCTACTATTTTTTAGATATATATATATATATTATTCAATAAGAATTATATTTCTATTAATTATTTTATCCCTGCCAATACAAATTTTATGTGGATAAATATTCAACTCCATAATGAGTTCCATTCTTGAAAAGACCCTATCCACTAAGACCCCTACCAAAACAATGGTAATGTAAGTGTTCCAATACATGACTACCCACAACCCGAAGAGGGGTGATTAGTATAACCCATAATTCATGACACATATAATTGATTCCTTCTCGTATATGACATTCATACAGATACAAATCTCAAATGACAATAACAACCACAACCCATATATGATATAAAATACTAAAAATGTCATAATAATTAAAGATCTAATAATAATAATAATAATAATAATAGAATATTAATATTTTAATAAATAATGGAAAATATAAGGACCCTAATCTCAAAATATAAACTAAAAGCAATCATATTGGAAATAAGATCACAATATAATAATAACACTAAATTGTGCTCCAATATAAATGAACACCAAAATTCTTCTCTATGATTTTTATACATTGTCCCCTTTATCAAAAAAAATCATCATAAACTATTAAATAATATACGAAAACAAAATATTCCTTTTTGGATATTATTATAAAGGGGTTTGAATATAAATTATCTTGTAGGACAACCTAAAAACAAAAGGCTAATAGTCTACAGGTCAAAAAACATCGAAGAGTAGTGCTACACCTCCAACCATCATAATAGTAGAGGTATGAAGAATATGAAAGTGGAGAAGCTATGATTTCAATCCCCAAACAGGCCATTACCTAATTCATATGATTATAAATGATAAAAAGATATTTTACTCATTATATGTAATGAAAACTCGAAAAAAAAACTCAAACCATAGAAGACTCCTCAACACTATACTCATTTATGGTAATTAATAGAAAAAGGATTTAATTCTTAAATGCAATGAAAATATTTTTCAATGTGATTTAAAATTTGTTCCTGTAAAAAAATTTTAAGGATGTTATTTTTTAATTAACTACTTAATATATATTTTCTAATGGTTTAATTTTTCATTAAATAATTCATTACTAATGAATATATGATTTCAATCATCCAATAGTTAAATGGATTATATATTATTTTGAGATCATTTACTTCAGTTAGATCATGTTCTTTATCCCACTTCATTATTCACTTTATATTATTTTTTCTTTTACATGACCTTTTTTTCATCATCAAAAATGAAATCAATATCTTATCTATTAATTTTTTTCAACCATTTGTCATTTATAAATATGATATATGTTGAAAGAATAAATGTAGTTCTTTAATATAGGAAGTATACCATATTCCAATTAAATACATATAATAATTGAGTTATAATAAATTATGGGAATCAATTTTATTTTTTATTATATATATATATATATGTATTCCATAGGATGTTATATTTAAAAGTAGTGATTAGTTACTGAAAGTTCTTCAATGCATCCATATGTCACAAAAGTAAAAATAGTATGCATGTCATATTTAATGGGTGTAATATTTACACCTACAATTTATTATGAATGATGTGTTGCTAAGGATTTATTTAATGGTATGATAAACAATAACATTGTCAAGATCATTATGGAATGTTTATGAATATCTATATTTGTTAATTTCATTTATTAATAGTTTATTTTCAATTATCCATTTTGTTGTTGTATTATTGTTATAAATTGATGTTAATTTATCTATGTTACATAATGAATGACATTAGTTTTCATTATCGAGTCTTCCATATTTATTATACCTTATTTACTTATCTTAGCTTCCATTACACATAACCATTACTGAGAATATATTCACACCCATTATTAATTTTCAATTCCCTATGATATAAAAAACATTATTTTGAAGGACATCAAGGATTCAAATTTTTTTTTTTCTATTAATATATAATTCCAATGAAATATTGGAATCAAGAATTAGTCCTGTTTTTTATGATTTTATACTAATTAATCTAATATGTTGTCCTCCCTTATTTAATGTTATAATATAATAATGTCTACATTAGATTTGGGATAATAGATTATGGGTGTTATAATGGAAGAATGGATATGGAAATTAACAAATTGAAATAATTAAATTAATGAATACACGGAATGATACCATAAGTAATTTTTATATGATTAATATTGGGATGAACAACATCACAGAATAATGAACCTTATTTTCTTGAATTGTAATAATTTAAATGGTATGGATAAATTTAAAATACCACAAAAATGTTTCATGTTTTATGGAATTGAGAAATTTGTAATATACATTCTAAAAAAGTATGATTGTGAGTAATATGATGATAAGAAAGAATAAATTAATTAGAATAATAAATTGTCTAAAAACTCTTTAAAACGTGAGAAAAGTTTTGAGATAATGAAAAGAATCAGAAGAATAAAATGAAATAGAATTCTCTAAAAGGAAGATAATTATAGATCCAGTTAAGGTAGTAAATCAATGTACATTAATTGAGTTATTAACTAAATCCATAAATATATATAAATATATTTCTGATGGATATTTTTATATCATAATTGACAATGTAGGAATATCATACTTTACAAAATTAATCAATTAATCAATATTTTATAATATTTGTCTGGATATATTGTAATGAATAATTTAAAGAAACAATGTTATTACATACACTTATATTAATGCAAAACATTTTGGTATTTTATTTTTATTACTGTCATGGAATAGGATTCATACTGGTTTTATGATTATAAATGGACTAATTGTTATGTGTTGACATTAATGATTCCTCCACATCTATCACCAATAAAAAAACTAATTTTTTGTTCAAAACTATGGGAGAATAAAAATTTGTTGGTGGTTTAAAATTGTATTAACCATTTCCATTTACATTAACATTTCACAATGTTAGTGTAAATGTTATGGTAAAATTTGACATTTCATTAGGCCTATATAAAAATGAAGCATAATAAAAATGGGTGTGATTATTCTATTCCAATGTTTCATCAACTAATTATTCATATTGGTGTCACCTTCTCCATCCTTTCCCACTCAATGTATCAGAATAACATCATTGTAAGGAGGGCCCAATCAAAGGGTTGGGTTATTTTTTTCATTCCATAGTTACATTTTATATCGAGGATTATATTGGTTCGGTAATAGTGATATTTATGGAACATATGATTGATAATGGTAGAAGTAGATCATCGATGAAAGGTAAAAAAATTAAAAAAATTATATATACATGGAATCTTTTTTATAGACTGGTTATCATGTAAATTTTTGGTTTCTATTGTCATCCATTATATTGAACATCTGTGGGGGGTCAATATCTAACAACCAATAAATGGTATTAGATATTTTTCATTCATATTGATTATCTATAACATTTTTAAAATCTATAGTTCTTTTATATCTAATTTAATATCATAGTAAATATAATAAAACACCATTTAAATTGTTTATTGCGACTAATCATATGATAATTTTTATCGTAGGAGGTGATTTTTTTGACTAATCATGGTTTAAAAAACCGGATGTCATAATCTACAATAAGTCAGAACCTTATGGTATATGATATTGTAATACTTGAAATAGTTGAATTCAGTTGGGTTTTATATATTACATTGTAATGTCGGGATTGTATTAATTGTTTACAAAATCATGTAATTTATGCTAAAGATAGAATCATATCGCTAATGAAATTAAATTTCCAATTTCATCCTCCAATATAAAGGAACAATATGATTAATGGTAAATAGGCCACTAGAGTAATAGGATAATTCAATAGAGGACAATAATATAAGGAAATATAAGGTTTATTATCAAATATAATATCAATTAAAATAATGGATGCAACAATTGAATATTATTTATGACTAATCATTATAGATTGTTATGTAATGTGATATTTCATTCCATATTATCAATCACATATTATAGTATAGGATATATCATAAAATATTATATATGGTTTAAAATTGTTTTAAATTTATTTAGATTATATATTAATTGAAGAAACTAATATATTTTAAAAAAATATATTACATTGAATTTTTTTGATATTTATTTAATTATAATTGTTTAAAATTATGTATTTATAATTTTTATAGAATTATTTATAATGAATTTATAAAATATTTTGAAAAAAAATATTCAATAATAATAACTGTAAATAATAAATAAACATTTAAATTATATGGAATATATTATAATTTATAAATATAATGTTATTGAAAAAGTTATAATGGAAATTTATAGTGTTTACAAATTAAAAAATAATGATATTTATATTAGAAATTATATTGAATATTATGAATTCTCCATAATAATTAATTTAAATTGGTCAAATTAATGTACATAATTAATAAATTAATTCAACATTATCAAAAGGATTTCTGATATTTTATATGTTCAAGTATTAAATAATAGAAAATATGTGATATTTCCTATTTTTATATAGTATATGTGTAGTTTATATTCTTGGTGTTTATATTTTAATTTTCATATAGTAAAAAATTTAATTCCATAATATAGGATTTTATGAAGGAGTTCATGGAGGGAGTAAATATAACATGTTTATACTTATGTAATTATGGAATTTTAATAATGGATTTATAAATAATAATGTGATTATAATTACATGATTTATGAATTTTTTATAATCTGATTACCAAATGTTTAAATTTATGAAATGTTCGTTTATTTAGATTACTCCATACATTTTTAATGAGTATAATTCTTATATTATAAATGGAATTGTACATCAGTTTAAATTTTTCAACAATTCCAAAAAAAATTATACATTTATATAAGGATTTGTAGTCATTGTATGATAATTTATTTAGTTTTCTTCTATAGTGACATTGTATTGTGTAATATTTTGATCTTGAATTTGTAGGATAATTATACATTAATGACATTAGGTGATAAAATAGTGATAGAGATCAGAAACTTATTGAGTAAGGTGTATATTAGTGGAGTTATTTTTCATTTCGGCATCTCACTCATCTTGAGGATTTATCCAATTCTATAAAAGTGGGTGTTTCATATCTAATATTCTATGCCTTATCGTATAATGATTAATTATTTCATAGGATTATAATAATTTACCTGATATATTTTAATATAGATTTAGAATTTTATTTATGTGAATATGTGTTAATATTTTTGGATTTTAATTTATGGTGATCACGCATTTCATAAGTGTTTAAGATGTCACATAACATTATGGTTTGAAAATGTTGACTTGTTTAAAGAAATTTTTATTAAAATCTAACAAAATTACAAGATTTAATGCATTAAAGGTAATGTAATACGACCCATCCACATGAATTACATAATGTTGTATCAATATATTACATTTCTCTTTTATAAATTCCAAATTATATTTTTAGGTTTTAAATTTTATATAATCATTTGGAAACAATTACATAAAAAAATAATTTAAAAATATTTAAAATCATTATATTAAAACCCATTAAAACCATTAAAATTTCAATAATGATATGGAAAACATAAAATACATGTCTCCAAATAGAATAATCATTATCTAATATATTGGAGCGCTATCTAGGCCCATCCATCCTATAATATATATAAGTATCAACCAACACTATCTATGCACACCTATCATATAAGCTATATATGTCTCACTCATGAGTTGTATGTTGGATCGAATAGTAGATATAAAAGTCTATTAGATGGAACAATACAAGAGGGGGGGTGAATTGTAGGTTTTAAAAACTTTGAGTTTTAGTAACAAAGAGATTAGTTTAAATGAACTTAAACTAATACAAATACAAACACCCACAGTTGTATTGAAAGTAAAAGGTAAGATATATTGTAATACTATTGTAAAGTAAAACAATTGTATTCAAGATGAACACAATAATCAGAGTAATACAAATATGATTGATTCTACCTTAAAGCGTATAGAACCAATTGATACAATATGTAATAGAACAATTGTAATTGAAACAATTACAATTGAATATGTAAAAGAAGAAAGGAAACAATACAATCCCTTTCTAAAACAAACAGCGGAAATGTAAAAGTAATACAATTCTTTTAACCCAAAGAGAAGGGTTATCCTTTCACCTAGGATAAAAGGTCTGTCTCACCAACACCTTGGTGAGCCCTCGATACGATTATCGGCACGTCTGTCTGCCTATCCCTGGCAGCCCTCGATACGATGATCGGCTCGTCTGTCTGCCTATCCCCGGCAGCCCTCGATTTTGTAGGTAATCGGCACCTCTGTCTTTCAATCACTTGAAAGCCCTCGATACGATGATCGGACGCACAAAGCTTGATGAGAGAAGTCAGAGTCTCTCTCTCTAGAATCTTCGTAGTTCACAATCTCTTTATTCAATCTCTTTGCTCATCGTTCTTCTCAGCTTCAAATGACCTCCTATTTATAGGCCTCGGGTTCCAACGGTCATATTGCCTCCAACGGTCATCTTGAAACAGAAAGCACGACATCGTTTTGATTAGTATATAACTAACTCAACGACATCGTTTTGTTAGGACAAGAGATATATAGAAAAGTAAAACATGAGTATGATTCATATGCAGAGAGAGTATTTTTGACAAAGTACCAAAACAAATAATGATTATCTGAATAGTAGTTAGTACGATACGATCGACAGAGTCAGTACGATACGTTTGACAGAGTCAGTACGATACGTTTGACAGAGTCAGTACGATACGTTTTGGTCGATACGATCAACATCGTACGATACGATAAACATAATAAAAGACAATTTGTTATTTTACAAACATATGATATAATACATTCGAGATTTCCAAAACAAGACAGAATATATTTGTGATTTCCAAAACACGATGTAAAAGCCAAAAGGGGACTTTTGACTTAACAATCTCCCCCTTTTTGGAAAGCACAAACACACAAAGTAAATGAAACAAGAAATACTTATCTCCCCCTGAGTTATTGAAAACTCTTCTGAATAAGAATTTGAATACAACTAACTCCCCCTTAGGTATTGACTTTCCTAAGGATTGTATTCATAGATTTTCCTTAAGAGCATTGTATTGCATTCTCCCCCTTTGTAAAAACAAACTTTGTAAATATTCTCCCCCTTTGTGATTTACAAAAAGAAAGGAGTATTCTCGAATTGTCTGAAAGGATTAGTAAAGTAAAACAAGACAATTGGATAAAAGAGAGAATTATAAGAGTTATTACAACACAAAGTTTCAAAAGAAACAAATACAACAATCATTTCTCTCTTTCCTTCTCCTTCTTTATCAGCTCATGAAGCACGGCTTTCATCTTCTTGATCTCCTTCTTGTCTTCAGAAATTGATTCACCCTGAGTTTTGAGAAGCTCCTGTTGATCCGCAAAAATCTGATCTTGATTTTTTATGGTTTCCTCCTGAACTCTGATTACCTCTTCAAGGGTATCAATTCTGCTTTGCAAAGTTTTGTTGTCCTTAGACAATTCAGAATTTTGTTTCTTCAGAAACACCATTTCATCTTTGAAAGATGAAACCTTCGAAACTTCTGATTGGAAAGTATTCATTCTTTCTTGCAAGTCTTTCATTGAAGGGACATCGGCTCTTTGAGAGGATAAAAGATTCAGCCTTTCAACTGTTTCTTTATCAAGCTTGTTGAAAGCAATTGCAAGATCATTTGATAACCTTCTTATGTCTTCAATAGCAACTTCATGGTCATTGATTGAGCTCTCTGTTTTGTACGACCACTTAGTCATCTTATTACATGCCTTCCTGTGAACAACTGAGCTTTCAGAAAGAACTTTCAAATCGGCTTCTACAGACAAGACTTTCTTCCTTAACTCTTTCACGGATCCAAACTTCTTTCTCTGATTTTCAGTAATAAAGTCAATCTTTCCTTCCAGCCTTGGAAAATAAGGAATAGTTTTCTCCATTCTCCTCAAAACATGAACAATGTAATCACTCTTTTTGAGAGAGATTGTGTGCTCTGAATCAGTATCATCATCGTACGATTCTAGTTCATGTGATTTGCTTGATTCAACAACTAGCTGTTTGCCTTTCGCCTTTTCTTTCTGTTTTCCATCATCCACTTTTTCACTGATGACAACAACTTTGTCAGAATGAGAAGATTGAGCATCATTCTTTTCTTTCGATGACATCCTGTCCGGTGATCTTTCCTGATCGGCATGAGAAGTTTGTTGAACACCTTCGCTCAGCTTTTGAACCGATTCCTCTCTACCTTTCTTAGAGCTTTGAAGAAATTCTAAAAGAAAATCTCCTTCTTCTTCCACTTCTTCCATCACTTGTTTCCCTTTCTCTTTCTCAAGTAAACTCTGTACGATAGGCTCTTGATGGACTTCCACAGTTAGTTGAGCACTGGCCTCTTCAACTGCTTTCAAGACTTTAGAAATATCAAAGTCCTGAGCCTTCCTTTTCAAAATAGTCTTCTTTTTCTTTTCAGCTTGAAGGGTTTCTTCTACCCTTATCCTTTCTGCAAAGGCTTCAGCAGGGTCAAGTCCAAACTTTGGATCACCCTCTTTTCTCTGTTCCTTGTCCTTTCTCCACTTTGCCACAACTTCTTTACTATACTTCGGCTTCTTCTTCGGCTTTGAACTAGTCTGTGGATCAGACTTTCGAGTAACACCGGCCGATTGATTATCCTTGGCTGGCATCGGTGCCGATTGATTCTCAAGCAAATCAGCTTCTTCATCTCTGACAAAAAGTTTTGAATTCGAATCAAAACAAACATTGAGCTTCTTCATCGTACTCTTATTAATGAAAGACGGCCATAAATCCATAGGTTCTCCTTTCAAAGGAATATTACAGAACTTCATACTCTCAAGAATGAATTTCGTGAGGATGGCTGGATACATTATTATCTGGGATTTAATCCCTCCTTTCTTGACATTCTTGATTGTTTCAAAGATATATCCCATGAGATTTACCTTCCTCATGTTCACGAGGTAGTCAAGCATAAAAACATCAGAAACTTTAAGGGTTTCTCTATCCCCTTTCCTTGGAACAAGGAAACCTTTCATCCATAGAGTGACAAACCTATTATCTGGTGAAAGATGATAAACTTTCCTCTTTCCCTTATTATCAACAAACAAAGACTTCTCAGCATTTTCTCTATTGAAAGTACCAACTTCCTCTGGAAGTTTGTGAGATGGACAGAATGCATCACCTTCTATAGAAACATTTAGAAAATGCGCGGCTTGTTTCACAGACATAGATAACTTCCTATCGTACACAGCGAAGTTAATATTCATATCCTTGTCAAAAGAAACGGTTTTGTAGAATTGACACACTTCATCAAACAGAACTGGATCTTGACTATCAGGCTTTTCCACACAGAGATGTTCCCATCCTTGAAACAAAATTATCCTCTTGATTGTAGAATCGTACGTATCAAAGAATTCTCGGGAAACTAACCTTTCTCTGTGAAAGTCTTTCTCTGTAAAGGTCTTTGAAGACATATCAGCGGGAGTGTTGGCAGAAGACTGAGACATAAAGATGATGCCGATTGAGAAGATCGTACGATTGAATATAGCCGGTTGAGCAGAGCTTCGCCTCAAATCTTGGACAAACGATGTGGGTTTGGGGAGGGGAGGGGGGTATTTATAGGCAAAAAGATATGACGGTTGATCTTCTACGGTCAGGATTAAAGAAAAGCAGATCAACGGTTAGAAATAAAATAAAAACTAAAAAAAAATGAAAAAGAATACCTGTCGAAGATCGTAAGGTGATTGCTGGTTTTGGTGACAATACGATGGAAAACAATCTCAAAACTATCATCGGTCGATTCAAAATTTATTGAAAGGTACGATGGAAAAGAATTTCAATAGTATCATCGGTCGATTCAAAAAATTATTGAAAGGTACGATGGAAAAGAATTTCAATAGTATCATCGGTCGATTCAAAAAATTATTGAAAGGTACGATGGAAAAGAATTTCAATAGTATCATCGGTCGATTGAAAAAATTATTGAAAGGTACGATGGAAAAGAATTTCAATAGTATCATCGGTCGATTCAAAAAATTATTGAAAGGTACGATGGAAAAGAATTTCAATACGATAAACAGAAAAATTGAAATGGTCAATACGATAAACAGAAATATTGAAATAGTCAATACGATAAACAGAAATATTGAAATAGTCAATACGATAAACAGAAATATTAACATATAGAGTAAATATTTAAGGATCAGAAACATAAAGACATAAAGACATGTCCTCCCCCTTTCTACGAGGAGTTTCTTACTATAAGGAGAGATTTAAAACAAGAAGTAGATATGAATGATTATTTTATTGTAATCATTCCTAGCTTCTGTTTTATAAATTCAAATCTATCGGAAGGTAAAGGTTTTGTAAAAATATCAGCAAGTTGTTCTTGCGTTCCGATGAATTGTAAAACAATATCTCCTTTTTGTGTGTGATCTCTAAGAAAGTGATGCCTAACATCTATGTGTTTTGCACGAGAGTGATGTGCTGGGTTTTTACTAAGAGCTATGGCACTTGTATTATCACAAAGAATTTGAGTTTTGGAGAAACTCAAACCATAGTCAGTGAGTGTGTGCTGCATCCACAATACTTGAGCACAGCAACTTCCAGCTGCTACATATTCAGCTTCAGCAGTGGAGAGTGCTACCGAGTGTTGTTTCTTGCAGGACCAAGAAACCAAAGAATCTCCTAAGAAATGACATGTTCCAGATGTACTTTTTCTATCCATTCTACAACCACCAAAGTCAGCATCTGAAAAACTTTTTAAAACAAATTCATTTCCAGAAGAGTAAAAAAGTCCTAAATCCATAGTGTCTTTTAAATACCGAAAGATTCTCTTTACGGCTTTTAAGTGAGACTCTTTTGGATTAGATTGATATCTTGCACATAAGCATACAGAAAACATCAAGTCGGGTCGACTAGCTGTCAAGTATAGCAAACTCCCTATCATACCTCTAAAAATTGTTTGATCTACTGGTTTCCCAGTTTCATCAAGATCAAGAGTATTTGAGGTACTAATCGGAGTGCTAATACTTTTAGTTTTGTCAAATCCATACTTTTTGAGTAAGTCTTTAATATACTTAT
This sequence comes from Viscum album, assembly GCA_963277665.1. Lineage (NCBI taxonomy): Eukaryota > Viridiplantae > Streptophyta > Magnoliopsida > Santalales > Viscaceae > Viscum > Viscum album. Next base: position 2,028,587,777 of record OY728120.1, on the reverse strand, counting down.
GTTGAGATATATAAGTTCCTTCTGGTTTTTGAGAAATTTGAAAACCTAGAAAGAATGTTAACTCACCCATCATACTCATTTCAAACTCAGATTTCATTAAATTTGCAAAAGAATCGGTTAAAGATTTCTGAGTTGATCCAAATATGATGTCATCAACATAGATTTGGACAACCAAAACATTTTTGTTTTCCATTTTGATAAAAAGAGTTGGATCAGCTGTACCTTTTCTATAATTGTTTTGTAAAAGAAATCCTGTAAGTCTATCATACCATGCTCTAGGAGCTTGTTTAAGACCATATAGAGCCTTGGTAAGTTTAAAAACATGATCAGGATGTTTTGGATCTTGAAAACCAGGAGGTTGTTCAACAAAAACTTCTTCTTGAACAAAACCATTTAAAAAAGCACATTTGACATCCATTTGAAATAGTTTGAAATTGAAATATGCTGCGAAGGCTAATAGAATTCGAATAGATTCAAGTCTAGCTACAGGAGCATATGTTTCCTCATAGTCTATTCCCTCTTGTTGATTATAGCCTTTAGCAACAAGTCTTGCTTTATTCCTTACAATGATTCCATTTTCATCACACTTGTTTCTGAAAACCCATTTTACACCAATTACAGTTGTTTCTTTAGGTCTTTCAACTAAAGTCCAGACTTGATTCCTTTCAAATTCATTTAGTTCATCCTGCATAGCTTTGATCCAATCATCATCACCTAAGGCCTCACTTGGACTTTTAGGTTCAAATTGGGAAAGAAAAGCAAGATGTTCTATTTCATTTCTTAAGGAATTTCTGGTCCTTACAGGTTGATTTATATCACCAATGATGTTATCACTGGGATGATTCCTAAGAAACAATTGATTTGGGTTTTGTAAAACCTGTTCATCAACATATGGTAGAAAATCTTCTGTGGTAAATGTTTCAGAAATACTTTCTTGAACATTTTCCTTATCAGAATGTTCTTCTAATATAGGTTGATAAATATTTTTGGAAAACACATCCGAGGATGTAGGATTGGGTTGGTTGAAAACAAAAGGGTTAGTTTCATCAAATTTTACATGTACTGTTTCTTCAACAGTACAAGTGTTTTTATTGAAAACTCTATAAGCCTTAGAGGTTGTGGAATAGCCTAGAAAGATTCCTTCATCAGATTTTGGTGCAAATTTGTGTAGATTATCTTTTGTGTTCAGAATGAACACTTTGCATCCAAAAACTTTGAAGTAAGAAACTTTAGGTTTTCGGCCAGTCCATAACTCATAAGGAGTTTTATTAAGAAATGGTCTAGTTAAAACACGATTTATAGTATAACAGGCAGTACTAACAGCTTCAGCCCAAAAGTGCTTAGCAATTGAGTATTCACTCAACATGGTTCGAGTCATTTCCTGAAGAATACGATTTCTTCTTTCAACAACCCCATTTTGCTGAGGAGTTCTTGGTGCTGAGAAATTGTGAGTAATACCTTTCTTACTACAAAAAGTTTCAAAAACTGAATTTTGAAATTCACCACCATGATCACTATGAATAGTTATCAATGGTAGGTTTTTCTCATTTTTAACTTGGGCTCTAAAAATTTTGAAATACGAAAAAGCTTCAGATTTCTTTGTGAGAAAGTAGACCCATGTAAATCTAGTAAAGTCGTCAACTAAAACAAATACATAGTATTTGCCTCCAATGCTTCCAGATTGTGAAGGACCAAACAAATCCATATGCACAAGCTGTAATGCATTAGAAGTTGAAACTTCATTAATTGGTTTAAAGCTAGTTTTATGTTGCTTGCCATATTGACAAGGATCACAGACTTTTGAAGAATCATATCTAAGATCCGGTAGCCCTTTAACAAGTCCTTTCTTTGAGAGTTTTCTTAGGTTTCTCAAATTACAGTGTCCTAGTCTCCTATGCCATAGCCACGATTGGTCTTCTATTACACTTAAGCAAGGTAAGTTTTGGTTCCTAAGGTCTTCTAAGTTAATAGTGTAAACATTCTCTTGCCTATGGGCAGATAGAATGAATTCATCCTTGGAATTGTGAACTAGACACTTATCATTTCTAAAATTCACAAGGTAACCTTCATCACATAATTGACTTATGCTGATGAGATTGTGCCTAAGACCCTTAACAAACAAAACATTTGAAATAAGAACTTTTCCAAGAAAAACGATATTACCTATACCAACAATCTTTCCTTGAGCATTATCTCCGAAGGTAACCTTTCCACCTTTTGTTTTGATAACCTTTTCAAAGAAATCTTTATTTCCAGTCATATGTCGAGAACAACCACTATCCATGTACCAAATGTTTTTATTGGTACACTTCTGATTTTCCTGAAAAAGAAACAATTAGATTTTTGGAATCCAAACTTGTTTGGATCCAGAAGAGTTAGATAAAAGAATTTTAGGAATCCACATTTGTTTTGCAAAATGAGCTTTATGAAATCCTAAGGATTGAGTTTTGTTAAGAGAACAATCTCTTCTCCAATGTCCACCACATTGACACTTGGAACAGAAAATGGTTTTTTGAGGAACAAAATAGTTATTACTAAAAACAGGTTTGGAATAAGTATAACCAAGACCAGAACGATTTCTCAATGGTCTAATTTGAGAATACATCCTATCAAAGTTTTCTTTTCCATGAGTGAAGTTTGACAAACACTTTTTCAAGGATAAAATCTCTGACTTTAGTTTTAAAACCAAATTCTTGTTTTCTAAAACATTTGAATTTGAACTAGAGTTAGATTCTAATATATCTTTCTTTGAAATAGCAGTTTCAAGATCCTTAGAAAGTTTATCCTTTTCAGATTTGACTTTCTCAAGGGTTTTCAGAATACTTTCAAAATCAGCAGTTTTCTCATCAAGATCTTTAGAAAGATCTGATACCTCTTTAGTCAAAACAGAAATTCTAGAATTTGCTTTTTCGAATCTCTTTTTGAGTTTAGAATTTTCATTTTCAAGTAACTTAGCAAATCTAGAAACTTCTTCAAAAGAAGGTAATGTATCATCTTCTGATGATGAGGGTTCATCATTTGAAGATTCATAATATCTATTATCAGCATAATTTGCATTTAAAGAGACATTTGTAACAGCTTCAGCATTATGTACCTTAGCCATGAGACAATGATTTTCAATTGGTAGTCTGGCTAGAAGTCCAATATTCCTTTGTCCTGACGTCTCATTATCTGAAGAATCATCTGAGGAATCACTACCACTTGCACTCCATGTATCGTTAGCTTTCAAGACCTTCTTAGTCTTATAAAACTTTTTCTTGTTTCTTTCAGAGTGTTTCTCTTTTCTATCTCTCCTCTTTAGTAAAGGACAATCAGGCCTTATATGTCCTGCTTTCTTACACTCATAACAAGTTACCTCAGAATCTTTCCTATCTTTCCTGTCTTTCTTTTTGAATCTATATTGAAAATCTTTCTTTCCAACAATCTTGTTCATCCTCCGAGCAAGATTAGCTAACTCATTATCTGAAAGATTACATTCACTTGAATCAGATACAACAACTTTCTTGGATTTAGACCTCGTAACCCTTTCAGGTGTTTTGGCTTTAGATGCAAAAGCTACACTTCCATTCCCATTCTTCTTCTTATTGAAATCAGCATCTCTCTTCATTCTTGTCTCATGCTGTAGAAGAGTTCCAAAGAGTTCATCAAGAGTAATCTGGGAAACTTTTCTATTTTCATCAATAGCTGTTCTTTTTGACTCCCATTCATTTGGCATGATATCTATAATCTTGTCAACAAGAGCTTCATCATCAAGACCCTTTTCTCCCATAGATTGTAAGCTGTTGACAATTGTCATAAACCTCTGTTGCACTTTACATACTGGCTCTCCATAAGGAAAAACAAAACCATGATACTCTGCTCGAAGCATTGCTCTCCTTGTTTCTATAACTTTGGATGTACCAAAATGAGTGACTTCTAATTTCTTCCAAATACAGTTGGCTGCTTCACATGAAGATATCTGACTATATATATTCCTGGTCATAGAGCATAATAAAGTATTGCGTACCTTGTAATTCAGTTGATATTCTTGCTTCTCTTGATTGGTAAAAGTACTAACTTCTTTGTCAGGTATTTTGTAACCTCCAGTAAGCATAATAAAATTGTCTACACCAGTATTGATGACGAAAGTCTTCATACGATCTCTCCAATATTCGTAATCATTCCCATCAAAGATTGGTGGTCTAGAAGGATTCAGATTATCTATTGATCCGATATTCATTCCTGCCATCTATAACAAAAACAACTTTTCCACTCCACACGTTAGTGTAGTAAGTATTTAAGATAAGAAATAGAGCTAGTAATACAAATCAGTGGAAAACCTCCTCTGATACCAATTGTTGGATCGAATAGTAGATATAAAAGTCTATTAGATGGAACAATACAAGAGGGGGGGTGAATTGTAGGTTTTAAAAACTTTGAGTTTTAGTAACAAAGAGATTAGTTTAAATGAACTTAAACTAATACAAATACAAACACCCACAGTTGTATTGAAAGTAAAAGGTAAGATATATTGTAATACTATTGTAAAGTAAAACAATTGTATTCAAGATGAACACAATAATCAGAGTAATACAAATATGATTGATTCTACCTTAAAGCGTATAGAACCAATTGATACAATATGTAATAGAACAATTGTAATTGAAACAATTACAATTGAATATGTAAAAGAAGAAAGGAAACAATACAATCCCTTTCTAAAACAAACAGCGGAAATGTAAAAGTAATACAATTCTTTTAACCCAAAGAGAAGGGTTATCCTTTCACCTAGGATAAAAGGTCTGTCTCACCAACACCTTGGTGAGCCCTCGATACGATTATCGGCACGTCTGTCTGCCTATCCCTGGCAGCCCTCGATACGATGATCGGCTCGTCTGTCTGCCTATCCCCGGCAGCCCTCGATTTTGTAGGTAATCGGCACCTCTGTCTTTCAATCACTTGAAAGCCCTCGATACGATGATCGGACGCACAAAGCTTGATGAGAGAAGTCAGAGTCTCTCTCTCTAGAATCTTCGTAGTTCACAATCTCTTTATTCAATCTCTTTGCTCATCGTTCTTCTCAGCTTCAAATGACCTCCTATTTATAGGCCTCGGGTTCCAACGGTCATATTGCCTCCAACGGTCATCTTGAAACAGAAAGCACGACATCGTTTTGATTAGTATATAACTAACTCAACGACATCGTTTTGTTAGGACAAGAGATATATAGAAAAGTAAAACATGAGTATGATTCATATGCAGAGAGAGTATTTTTGACAAAGTACCAAAACAAATAATGATTATCTGAATAGTAGTTAGTACGATACGATCGACAGAGTCAGTACGATACGTTTGACAGAGTCAGTACGATACGTTTGACAGAGTCAGTACGATACGTTTTGGTCGATACGATCAACATCGTACGATACGATAAACATAATAAAAGACAATTTGTTATTTTACAAACATATGATATAATACATTCGAGATTTCCAAAACAAGACAGAATATATTTGTGATTTCCAAAACACGATGTAAAAGCCAAAAGGGGACTTTTGACTTAACATTGTAATGGGGATCATCTCTTTGCACGCAATGTCATAGATCATATCATGAAAACAAAGAGTTGATAAATTCATTTAAACACATTTGAAATATTTTTCTGATATAAAAATATTATTTTATCATAAAAAGCTGTTATCAACCAAAATATACCTAGAAAAAAGGGATGATGGTTTTTAAATGATATAAAAATTAAATCTTATTGAATATGAAAAACATAATATATTTTTTGGGTGTGGGAAATGAAATTATCACCGTATAAATAAAAATAAAAAACTAATATATATATTTTTATAGGTAAATTAAATCATTATATAAAATGATTCCTTTTTAAAAATTTTGAAATAAATTCATGGGAAAACATTTTTTATAATAAAAAACAATAAAAATAATAAATAAAAAATATTATTTTCAAAAAAACATGAAAAATTATAAATAAAAAATCAAATAATTGAGGCATAATTATGGGGTTAAATATATTTCATTTCATTTTTGAAAAAATATACAATATGTTTTTACCATTTGAAAATGAGTTGAATTTGTATCATTGAAGTGGGATTTTTAAATGGGTGTACCTTACATTTCGTCTGTGTCATCACATACATTCAATTTAATCTTGAAGAAAAAAATTAATTTTATACTTGATGAATAAACTTTTTATTGATCTTCATTCACCTATATCATTAAATAACATTATTTACGCCATTACAGAATCAATTAATGTTTTGTCATGTATTTTGACAATATTTGGCTCATAATTTGGAAATGAATTCAGTAGGTTGAAAGGGGTAAAATAAGTAATTATTTGATCAAATATTGAATAATTATTATGAAATAATTATTACTTTTTAAAAATAAACTATAATTTTAATTAAACTGCTAAATATGTTTGTAGAAATTTGAACAATGTTTTAGTAATTCAGATGGTATGTCATACGTACACATGAGTAACATATCAATTATTCGATTTTCACTATGGAAAGAGGGTATGTGTCATTTTATGAATAATTAATGATAATAATTTCATAAATAAAATTTTAACCAAATAAATATACAAAAAAATAAATATTTACAATATTTGGTGGTGATGAAAATTGAATTACATTTATTTAGGGAGGTAGTAGTCAACATATACAGACAAACAACATTATCATTTTATAGTGAATTGAAATGTTATATGAAAAAAAATATATTATTTTTACATATTGATAAATATTTCATGAATATAATATATAAACATTAATTGACAAAATATCATTCATCCTTGAAATAAATATATGAAAATGAATGACATTGGTTCGTGTGGCGATATTAATCCTTACTGACAAATGATGGTTTAATTTCCCATTTACATAAGAGGATATAGATACATATCATAATATTGAATTATTAAATTCCTAGTATATGGAATAATTTTTTTTTATTTTATCATGTTTGACGAATACATTTATGAGCTTTATGATTAAATAAACTAGAAATTCTTGATTAATAATAATTATTCTCCAAAATACATCTTTTTTTGAAAGTCATAAGAAAAATATGGTTGTTTATCTACATGAAAAATGACATCTAGAATGAGGTATGGGATTCCAGGAGAGTATTTTGGTGTGATGAATCAGAATTAACAGTGCTTCTATTTAGGAAGAGATCTGAATATGTGGTTCCATTTTATAAGAGAGGGGAGGGGAACTTTTGGAATTCCTCAAAATATTAAATAATATAAATTAATTTTTAAATGAAACATTGTTTCAAAATATTTTATTTAGAATATTAAATATTTATGGATCTCCATACATTCATCTATTAATTTTCAAACATGTTTATGTCTCATTTATATACCTACAATTTGGTTTTAACCCATCATTTTTCTCTTTCACTCTCAAAGTGTCAACAAGGTGTTTTACTCATTGGGGGTTAACATAGTTACTAAAATTTTTAAAACACACACTTATAGACCATATATGTTATTATAAACCATATCAATATCAATTTCTATAACCATTCATTACTTTTATTTGAATTACATAATGAAAAAAAGTGAAATATTAAATATATATCTATTAATAAATTCCAAAATATTTAAGTGGTTATATAAAATTCATTCTTTATACTATATATATCATAGTATATTATTTTATATATATTAATCATCATTTTATTGATATTAAAATTTATTAAATAATTATTGTGTCTTTTTTTTGAAAATATTGAGGGTAATTATTTATTCACTATTAATATTTATTACCCAAAATGTAATTTCCCAATTCCCATAACCTCCATGATATACGTTTCATTTCTATAAATAAATAGAATTAAGAAACTAAAAATTAAAATCATATATTCGTCCAAAAGATATTTAAACCATTATTTCTCCAATAAAGACTAATTATATACTGTTTACCGTAGTTTTATATTGCTCAAAAAATTATATTGGAATTACATAAAAAACGTAATCAAACAATCACAAAACTAATTTATAATCCCATGGTCATCAATATGACAAATCATATCTTCCAAAAATAGATATATATATTATGTATGCCTGAAAATTTAATGATATGAAAAAAAAATTCATATTAACAAGGATATCATGTAGGTCAACAGTCAACGATGAAGACATTTCACCATTCACTTGTGGGATCAAGCCTGATAAATTTCTATATGATATTTTTTGTCCACATTAAAGATATTGAATTTTATAAAAAATTATGTTTATATCATTCCCAAAAATTTCATCATCTTCCTCATAAATAAATTTAAAAAATTTAATAAAATTTAATTTTTTTAAACCTCATTGTTTATCTAATACTATTCATTTTGAATTCCCAAATAACAAATAATTACCTAATAAAAAATAAATATAGACCATTAATATCATCTATTCCATTAAAAATATTTCCAACAAATTAAAAATTCATTATTACAAAAATATATTCGTTACCAGATAATCATATGGGTAAATTATACCTCAATCATATATGAAAACTCAATAAAAATCTCTTAATGTGCTCCCATCATCAAAAGATTATTAATTATTTTAAAAATATGATAAATCATAAATATACCTATACATGTTAACTCAAGAATGAGGAAACCAAAATCATTAATCGTTATCTATAATACATTTGGCATTATTTTACCATCTACTATCATCATATTATTATTCCTCCAAAAAGAAATAAGAATCTAATCTTATGATTCAACAATGTCAATCATAAGCTATGAAATAATTGATTCCTTTCCTACTAATTTATAGTTTCCTCATCTTCATCTATAATGAAAATAGGTATTTCTAAGTAATTATATACATATTTATACTGATCCAGTTAATGAGACTTCCCCATTGTACATATTTTTTCCTAATGATCAATCTCCCAACATATAAAATTATAATTTAATACCTTAAGAAGAAATTATTTCCCCTTCATGGAGATAACATAAAGAATCATTTTTTAATCAAATATTACTTCATTATTACCTCCATGACCAAATATAAATCATCTTCACATTATTGTAGGAAGTTTCCTTGGTTCTTTTTTTATCATTTTTGACAAAACATTTGTTGAATATATTACACTTTATGATCATTATCACCTGAACATATAAAGGGATAATTTCTATTTTAATTGATGAATTTGGAAACTCACCAATGTTTATTATATTAATAATTAATCAAAATACATAGTGAAGTATAAAAAATATGTTCTCAATGAAGTTCATACTCTTTTTAGTTTTTCATTCTGAAAACCACCGTATTTGAATTGACATCCAATTTCCAATTATTATTGATTGTATCTATCCATTTACTAAAACAAAAAAAATTTAATGTTAGAATATTTGTAAAAATTATTATGACATTATGTTATGAGCGTAAACACTAATTTAACATTATTAATGTTATATAAGACACTGTCATTTTATCAGAAAATAATTATGCTTCCCTCTAACAAAATAACCATTATAGTTATAATGAATTTCATAATTCTATCAAATTAAATTTGAACTAAAAAATATATTTAATAGATACTATGTTACTAGATGTGAGGGATAATAGTTAAAATATCAATCTTCTAGTAACATTACCTTATAATAAACATTCATATATTAACAAAGTTCTTATTTTTTTGAGAATTAATTCATAACCCTTAAATAACAAAACCATAAGTTTTCACTTCTGCTCCGAATCCATTTTTAAAAAAATATAAAATCTATAAAATTATAAATTTTTTATTTTCATGGAAAAATCATTCTAATATCAAAATTAATTATTAATTTTCATTACACATCATTACAAACTATTTATTTAAAAAAATGGATGAGAAAAAAAATATCATTAAGGAACACTAGGAAATGAAATATATTATTCCTATAAAATATTATAATAGTCCCAAAATTGAAACCAAACCTTTTCTCTAATATAATTATAATTTTACATTAAAAATATACATCAATTACCATATTTAAATTACAATTTTAGTGAAAAATAATTATTATTCATAATTATACCTTGTAGGATCATTGGTACATCATCATCATAATCCCATTTTAAACCCCATTCAATTTGATTAAACATAAGGAAGACAATAAATATAATTTTCTAGAAATAATGACCTTTAATCATTGAAATGGAGGGATATCTTGATGAAACAATTATATAATCTATAGTGGGATTACCCAGATCTATCCTGTTGCACTAATCATATAATATATATTGAGTTCATGTATGAGATATAATGAATCTAAACCCTTCATGATGAACTTCCAAGAACCTTATATGTACAAGATACATGAAATTATATTCCAATCATATAATATTCCCTGAATTTCAGGCCCATTAATTTTCGGGATATGGTAGTTTGAAGTGTTCATAGGAGGCTTAGAGGGAGTCTGGTTTCTAATGAATATAAGAATGAGTATTATATGTAATGTATCCAGAATACACTTCATGAAATTCAGTTTCATAGAATCCATTATAAAATTTATGATGGATAAATATTTTACAAGGCATGAATTTGGGTTTCATGATGTGTAATATTTAAAGGATTGAAAAATAAAATAAAATTAAGATGTGGTGAGTTTTTCAGTGAAAACCAAACCCCATGTTTTACCAGACATGAATGGGGATAACACATCATCAAATTCAATGATCATGTGGAGTTTTAAAATTCATTTTTTGATAAACCACCATTCCTTCTATCATGGTTTCACTTTTCCTATATTGTTGAAAAAAAACAGGTCCCCCTAAGTCTTCTTCAGACCCATTCCCTACCTCTTCAATACATCGAATATGAAGGATGTTCATTGGCGATTTGTGGTTGGTCCGTGGTGAGTTATTTTATATTTTTCATCCATTTTCATATATTCTTCTCTTGGGGAACCATTTTTTGTGGGTTTTTTTTTTCTATGTGGTTTTTTTAGATTTTTTATAATTCCTTGGTTCAGTATAGTTTTATAGGATTTTATCATGTTGTGGTTGCCGTTTTTTAGTGTTCTTATTTTCCCCACAATTTAATGAAATTAAAAAGATTCCATGAAGTAGGAATCCCTTCGTTTCTCTCTATTGTACATAATGTGAGAGGGTTATTACCTTTATTAATATATGACTCATTTTTTCTATCAATCATTTAAATATAGGATCTTTATATTGAAATTGAGGGAAAATATTAGTTGCTTCACATGATTTTTTGAGCTTGATTTTGATAATGATATTGTGATTGTTTGAGAATTATGCACCACTAAAAAATGTGCTTGTTGGTGGATTTTTTGGTCAAGATACATATCTTGTGGTCTGTTCCTTATTGATATTCATTTTTAATCACCATAAAATGAAAATTTGTCTAACCATGAATATTTCTATAATTAATTTCATGATGTAAGATTTTGGATTTTATGATAACTAACAAAAAAATTTACTATAATTTGTTATATGTTATTTTGAACCTATATAATAATTATTTAAGGATGGTACGAGTGGTGAATGTTGATGTATGTGGTTATAGAGTGGGTTGTTGATGGCATGGTATGATTCTATAGTAACGCTGCATAACATGTTAGGTGATTCTATATTGCTGGATGCTGGTGTGATAAGGGAATTTTTTTGATAGAATGGTGGTTTCTACAGGATGAAATTAATAAAGGACAATAATTATTCATATTTGTTCATCTATATTATTATCATGCAAAAAAATTCAACCCATATAATGTTATCGATATATGATTTATCATGAATGGGTGTTAAACATTGAGTTCACAGATCAATTTTTCTTTAATGTGGAGCGACCTTAATTTTTCAGGTTCTCCACCATTTGAAATTCCATTTACAGTGTCGAATGTATTATTATACTATTTTCTCGAGTATTGATGAAATGAAAAAGTAATTATTCAATAAAATACAGTATGTTTTTTTGGATTTTATAAAAAAATGGAAATGGTAAAATAATATGGTTTGGAATGTGAAAAGGGATTTATGACATGTTAATTTTTCTATTGTGAATTTAGAGTTATTAGAAAAAGTGGAAGTGTTGTGAGTTTTTTGTTGGTTTTTGAACCCATAGGTTGGTAATTAGTATTTTATATTTTATATTAATATAATTTTATTTCCGTGGAGTTTATATACATAAACTACCAAACATGATAATTATATATTGTACACCGGAACAGTCATGTGGGGATATCATTCCCATCTTCCTATTCGTAGGATAGATGTATGGCCACCCAGTCATCCCTACTTCCTCTCCCAGGAGATAATGGTGTATGTGTCTTAAGGCTAGATGTGGTGAGATGTGGTAGACAATGTCTTTGTAGGCGAGGGGTCTTGATTCCATAGTGTCTCTGTGATGAGTTGTGATGTGCCTTCCCATGTGTCATTGGGATGAGATGTGATGTGTTTTGAGTCCCATGATTTTGTGGGGGGGGATGTTTTGAGAGGAATATTTGTTACAAGTAGGGTATATTGTGAGGTCTAGGTTTGGGTAGAAGGGATGTGATATGGAATATTCCTAAGTGGTGGGAGCTCCACAAATTTTTCATTGATGTGTGAGTGTGATTAATCAATGGGAATGTATTATGGGGTAACATATCATTGATGTGCTTTATATTATAAAAATAAACATGAATTACCTATCAAGTGTGACTTATTGAAGTTGGGTCTAGTTAGTATAACTTTTTTGGTGCTTCTTGGTTCTATGGTTTTCTCACATGTAAATTAGTATTATTATTTTAGATGTAATTGAGACACATTTTATTTCATACTATGTATACTTTATATTCACCATACATATATAAAATAGTTTTCAAGTTTTCATGTGGATTCTGTGGACCATGTTGGACCATATTAGTTTAGATGATGATATTTTTTGTGTCATTTCATACCATTGCTTGGGATAATTTTTTTACTTGTATCCATTATATTTTACACTTTCATGTGGGATGTATACAGATTTATTTTTTATATGTCTTGGATTTCTTGAGGGTTATCACTCAAATCTCCTAATCTTGATTCCATATATAGTGTAATTCCTCCAATATGGTTATATTTTTACATCCATGGGTCTAGTCTCCATCCTAGTGCCTAATGGAGGTGGGACTCGGGGGTCATTAACACTCTCCACAAATTGTGGTATCTTTGTATAGAGGGGGTCATGACAAAGTGGAATCAGAGTCTTAGGGTTGCGAGATAGAATGTAGTTTGTCGTTAAGAACATTAATGATTGCATGGGGTAGTTTAAAAATGGTTCTAATTGATCATGGATTGTGATATATTCGGGTATTCTAGCAAGGAAATGATATTTTATGGACCCCATGATCATGTTTATGTACACTGAGCTTATTGAACGACAATTTTAGACGAACCTGCATTGAGGGTATAAGCTTATTAGAGGTACATGCTTGATAAAAAATTGCATTCTTGTTTGAATAGGGATGTTTTGGGATCATTAAAATGTATACAATAAATAAATTAAATTAAATTAAATTTTAATAAAATTCCATTATACTAAGGATTAACAAATCCATATTTTCCTTTCAGATAAGGATCATTGTAATCTTCATCATGAGGCTCAGACAGTTGAGGTTCATATGCCTAATATGGTTTATTCTCCTATGGTTATTCCAATTTAGTATTATGATCAATGGAAGAGGAATTGGTATGCTCTACAACTAATTTTTTTTGAAATGAACGAGGGTACTTTTTCTGATGCATTGACAGAAGGATGGATAGAGGAGCTGGAGAGAACCTATATTTTGATATGGGCCCTGACAAAGTACAGGGTCCATTTAGAAGTTAGTCTGATATGGGGCGTTGCACTTTAGAGGTTGAGGTAGTATCTAGGAAACCAAAATAATAATTTTTATTGTGGGTTGAAATTTATATGGAGTTTCAGGAGGAGTAAATTTTTCCAACCATGAAGGCTGAAAAGAGGCCGAAGCTACTCTCCATTCATAATCTGTGTATGTTGGTGTGGGAGATTAGGAAAAAAAATTAAATACCTTCTTTTTATTTCCAAGATCTTTTATATGTTAAGGGTCTAGTGCAATAAATCACAAGGAGGCACACAAATATTATATCCAATATACGTGAAATCATTTTACATTGTCGATTTATTTTTGAGGTTCAAAAGAAGGTTGAGGTGATCCAGAGGATGTACTTATGTGGAGGTATAGCGTGAGACGAGAGCATGAGAATTTATTTAAGGGGACGATTTGTTAGTGTATGAACTTAAGAACCATGACCATAAATGTTTCAACTATTGGGGATACATCCTTAGGATATTCAATTTCGGTCTTCTTGGGCGATCGGTCTCAAGGCGATTCATGTGGGCTTTGGGGTGATGTGGTTCTTCTAGGGGGATTGATATATTCATCAAATTCAGTGCATAGTGTCTGACCAAGGTCAATTTAGTGGATGTGGATAGGATCAATGTTATCCCCATCAACAGTTCCTAGTGAGATATTTTTAGTCGAATGTACATCATGTTTTTTCTCTACCAAGGCATGATAGAGCTGGTTGTGGTCATCATCAAGAAGCCCCCCATGCGTAGGTATTATAACCTGATCATGGACAAAGAGTTGGCCAATGTTCCTACGGGTCTTGAGATCATTAGTAGTACAATCAATTTTTATAGTATCCATTCCTTTATATTTTTTTATTCTTGATATTTTCACTCCACTATTTCACCAAATCTAGACCATTCTTTTAGACTAGACATAGAGAGTCATCTCATTCCCCTAGTGTTGAGTACACCAGTCATATGTCATACCAGCTTGTTTGATGTGTGTTGGTGGTGCATACTGATGATGGGATAATATCAAAACAATGAGTATCTCTTATAGATACATTTTTAGTCATACTATGTCATTCATTGTATTGACTATTAATATTCCATATGTTATTTTATCGAATGATTCTATAGGAGAGTATTATTTTCAAATGTGGATACTCAATGCCTTTCATTCATCTGTGAGTGAGGTTTTCATGAGGTAATTCTTCATGTGGATCCCATTATTTATAAATTGGATGATATGTTAGTGTAATATGATGACACTATAGTAAAATAAGTTCTTTGGGTCATTGGGGAGTTCCTTTTTGTTTCCCCCAGTGGGGGTTCTGACACGACGTCCAGGATAATATGTTTTGTTCAGGATAGACTTGAAGACTTGTGCTTCTGTGATTTCAATGGAGCCATACCTGATTTCTCCTTATCTGTTCCGGGAGTTGATTATTCTGGTATATGATCTAATTTAGACTATTGGTGATATGCCCTTAAAAGATTCTATTTTGGACTTCTGGGGCGATCAGTCTCAATTCCTTTCCTATGGGCTTGGTGGCGATGTGGTTCTTCAAGGGGGATTGAGTTATTCATTAGAATCAGTGCATAGTGGCTGAACAAGATCAATTTAGTGGATGTGGATTGGATCAAAGTTATCCCCATCAACAGTTCCTAGTTAGATTGTTTTTGCCGACGGGACATCCTGTTTTATCTCTACCAAAGCATGATAGAGCTAGTTGTGGTCATCCTCAAGATTCCCCTCATGCCTAGGTGTTATAACCTGATCAAAGACAGATTGTTGGCCATAGTTCCAGCGGGTCTATAGATCATTTAAGGTGCGATAAATTCATATAGTATCCTTTCATGTATATTGTTTTATTCATGGTATTTTCACTCCACCATTTCACAAAATCTAGACAATTCACTTCGACTAGACATAGAGAGTCATCTCATTTTCCTAGTGTTGAGTACACCTGTAATATATCATAACAACTTTTTTGATGTTTGTTGTGGGTGTATACTGATTTTGGGACTATATCAAAACGATGAGGATCACTTATAACTACATTTGTATCTATACTATGTCATTCATTGTATCGACTACATATATTCCACATGTTATTTTATCGAATGATTCTAGGAAAGAGTCTTATTTTCAAATGTGGATACTCAAAGTCCTTCATTCATCTATGAGTGAGGTTTTCATGAGGGAAGTCTTCATGTGGACGCCATTTTTATATATTGGATGATATGTTAGTGGAATAAGTTGACACCATAATAAAAGAAGTTTGATGGCTCATTGGGTATTTCTTCTTTGTTTTACCCAAGGATGTTCTGACACAACCTCCAAGAAAATATGTTTTGTTTAGGATAAACTTGCAGCCCAATGTTTCTATAATTTCAATGGATCCATATCTGATGGCTCCTTCTATGTTCCAGGAGTTGAGGATACCAGTATATGATCTAATTTAGAAGGGTTTTATCAGGCCTTGGGTATACCTATGGGGCCCTCTAGTGTTGTTTTCAATGATGGTGGATTGTTGTGAGTGGTTTTGTATAAAATTATAGAGGTTGAATCAGGTGACATTCAAGGATCATTACCCTCTTATGAGGATATATGTCCTTTTTGACTAGTTGTGAAGGGGGAGTTGGTTTTATATGAAAGATGTGCAGTTTTGATATCAGTATTTGATGGTGAAGGAAGAAAATATATCAATGATTTCCTATAGATGTTGGTATGGTCACATTAAATTTAATTCCAAACATTTGGTGTTTTGAACTCACCATCCTTGTTCATCAGGCTTATGAAAACCATGTTTTGTGAGTTTTTGGTTCGGTTCATATTTGTATTAATCAATGATGTTATTGTATTCACAATGTGGTAGATGGTTCAAGAGGAACTTCTCAATACTATCTTGAAGGTTATTGGATGCCACCAACTCTATAGAATGTTTCCCATGTGTATGTTCATGACAGGATTGGTACCTTTAATCAGGTATTTTTTTATCATCAGAGTTATGAAGTATACCAATTGAATGTTGAAGTAGGTGTCTCTGGGGAAGCACACAATAATGTGGTAGAGGTTCAATGTTTCCTTGGTATTATAGGAAATTATCAGAGGTTTGTTCTATATTTCTCTCAAGTCCCATATGAATTTACAAAATTGAGTAGGAAAGATAAATCAATTGTCTAGAGTGATTACTGTCAGGCATCATTCTATTATCTGATGGTGAATTGGTTAGTGGCCAACTACTCAAGTTGACTTTGGAAGGGCTTATTTTTGAGGTGTTTTGTGATGATTCCTATTTAGGATTGGGATGCGTGTTATTGCATTGTTTTTAAGTTATTTTTAATTGGAATGAGATTATTTAGTCTCCTGAGATTAACTATTCCACCCATCATCATGAGTTGGAAGTGTTCTTTTTGAAGATGATGTTTTGGAATCATTGACTCATTGGGGATATATTTGTTGTTTTCATCGAAAGAAATTGATTTAGTTATATCTAATAATAACACTCTATGACAGTGTAGGTGGATGGAGTTTCATTAGATCTATGATTTTTGGATCTCTATCACATAATGAATGGAAAAGGACTTGGTCGATTCATTGAATATAAAGTCACATATGGTGGTTTTTCTGTAATCCATCGATGCTTTAAAAGTAATGAAGGATTTGGAATACTTACACATAGATGAAAAATTGGTGGGTGGTTAGGGCTATTTGTTTCAGATAATGTTGTATTCCTCTCTGATGTAGTTGTTGGAGGAGTCTCAGTGGGGATATTTTGAGGTAGAGGTGTTGCGTGATATTATATTCCATGGTGATACTCTTGTAGGGTGTTCTAAGGATGGTCTGATAAATATGTTGTTTCATTTAATGTTTTTCTTCTAGTGTTATTGGATGATTGAGTCCTTTTTGAATTTCATGGATCACCATTGGATGTACATAAAAGAGTTTCCATGATGTATAGTCACATAATGGTACACTTTTTATTTCCCAATACTGAACAACGAGTCATAGTGTTTATCGTAATGATCATTGTTTTCTCATAGATAATGGACAATCATCGTGTTCCTGGTTGTTTGTTATGGCACATGGATATTACTGAGTATAAATTTTATCACATTTCAATGGATTTTTTTCACGGGATTAACTCATGATTAATGAAGATATGATCTTACCTAGGTGATAGAGGATTGGATGACGATATATTTCCACTTCTAATAGATCATGGAACAGGGTGATGTAGATGAGGTGGTTGAGTTTCAGGGAGTTTCACGGTCTATTTTCTCATATCATGAGACATGGCTTACCTCATGATTATTTAGGGGATTATGACATGTTTTTAGATCCCAGTTATTCCTTGCCACTACCTTCCACCCATATATAGATGGGAAAATAGAATCGACTATATATACATTATAGTATATGTTTCCGGTTTGTATATTAGAATTTGGTGAATCGTTTCTATGACACATGTTTTTGGTATAGATTTCATATTATAATATATACCGATCATCCGCTGAAATAGATTTATTTGCAGCTTTATATGTGAGACCACTTCATTATACATTGTGATGGGAAAAGGGTGGGGAGATAGTTTTTCATTATCCTGATGTGGTGTAATGCTTGAAAGAGAATGTTCAGTATGTTCAGTAGAGAATGATAAAATAATAGGACAAGTAGAATTTGTATGTTTATTGTAGAAGGATTCCCTTATAGATCAATGTTTGGGACTGAATTTTCATAATGGTTTTCCATCCATGTGGGAAGTATTGATTTGTTAGGGGAGTATTAAATTTCCTAGGTTCATCACACACATTTAGGTATTTAGGTTAGTTGGCAAGGTTGTGTATCATTTTTCACTTTCCATAATAGATGGTGAGGATCCACAATGTCTTCCAACTCTCTCATGTTTATTTCCATTTACTTGATGACTCTCATTTCATTAATTTGGTAGATTTTGATATTGAGTATGACACAACATTTTTGGAGTGACCAGTAGAGATCTATTATTGTCAAGAGAAGGAGTTGGGTGGATGGACCATTCATTTTGTAATTTTGTTGTGAATTATAGGTGGAT
The DNA here is from genome assembly GCA_963277665.1 of Viscum album. Taxonomy (NCBI): domain Eukaryota; kingdom Viridiplantae; phylum Streptophyta; class Magnoliopsida; order Santalales; family Viscaceae; genus Viscum; species Viscum album. The sequence goes on along the minus strand of OY728120.1, from coordinate 2,028,568,885 downwards.
AAGAGGAGAATAAAGGTGAATTATAATCCTATATATGTTCATAGTACCCATAGTTGTTTTCAGTTTACATTGTTCTTTTTTATTTAACATCCAATGTACTATTTGGATCCATTTTGTTTTATGATAGGAGATATTTTTCATGGATTATGTTGTGTGTGGTTTAAAGTATGATAATGTCCTAGAATTTGAAAATGTTTGTACCTATTTCCTAATTGATATGCTTAAAATATTATGTGATTAATCTCATGTAAGAGAGTCATTGCAACATACATCATATAATATCTTCACATTGAGGATGAAATTCCATACTTTTAATTTTTAGGATGGTGTAGTTTGTTTTTTTGTGGTAGTATACTATATTGGATATAATGGTTGTTGTTTTGGACTACAAAGGGGAGAGGTATTTGTGCAGTGGGATGTCTTAGTGTTGATTTTTTAGAGGATTTGGCTTGTGGTTTTCGGTTTTGTATAGTGGATATTTTGGTTTTTTTGATCGGTTGGTTGTATTGCATGAGATATGAAAAGTTACTTGAGAGGTATTATGTAGGGTGTTCATTTAGGCATCTTCCCTTCTAGTCTTGGTTTTGGATTCTCGATGGAAATAATCATTTGTGAGGTATCAAATGTAACTGTTTGTGCTGTATCAATCCATTAAAATGTAGGTTTTGGTATTTGTAAGTGTTCAGAGGGGGTCATATATAGTTTGTATCCTAAATCCTGGAAGATGGTGAAATAGAAATCATGTAACTATATTATGTGATGTGAAATTCTATTTTACAAATTTTCTTGAATGTTTCATAGTGTTTAAATATTTTCCATGTTGTGAAGGAGGATTTTAAAACAAGTAATACTTTGGGGTTAGAAAAATAAAATAAAACTAATAGGTGAAGTGTTTTTTAGTGATAACCGAACACCAGGTATTACAATATTGGAAACGTGATAACACATCATGTAATACCTCGATCATGTGCATTTTTAAAATTATTAACTAGGTGAACCATCATTCATTCATCCATAGTTTTCTTTTTATCTTATTGTTTGTGAACCCTAGGCACAGAGATGTGTTCCTCAATCCCTTTCCATCCCACTTCAATCTTTTGATCCCAGTTTATGTTTGTTTGATGACTATGGTCATTACATAGTGAATTATCTTCTCTTTCTCGTCAATTTTATTCTATTGTTTTCTTGGGGATTCATTGTAGTTTTTTTCATTGGTTTAGGACTTCATTTGGTTGAATTTGGTTAGATCCTTCTTGCAGTATATTTAAAGCCATCCTATGTTTCATATTTTGTGTTGTTCTTATTGGTTTCCTGGGTAGTGATGGAGTGAATAAATAGTTTTTTAATAATGATTCGAATGTATTGGTTTAGTGTGGTTAACTTAATTCAAATTGTTATATAAATTGGCATGTAATTTGAAATGTGGTTTATGACATATTGTGTATTGTTGTGAATTTAAATGTAGTAGTAATAGTGGTAGTGTAGTGATTTTTTTTTTGTTTTAGAACAGATAGGTTAGGAATTAAATTTTTATATCATATAAGTATATAATTTTATTTCCTTGATATTTTTATATTTACACCACCATTTTTGAGAACTATTTTTTTAACATTAACATACTAACGCATGGGTGTCATTCCCACATCCTGGTTGGTGGATGAATTATTGGCCACCCACTTATCCCTTCACACAATTTATAGGTGATGAAGGGACACGTATCATCAAATAGGATGTGGGGGGATCAGTATCCCATGTGTTTGTAGGAGAGGTCATATGTTTTCTAGTCATCGTTTGGATGATTTGTGATCTCCCTTACCATGTGACTTCTTGATGTTATGTGATGTTTTTTTAGGAACGAGTGTGCGTGGGAGACATGTGTTGTGAGCCCTATTTTTGTCCAGGTGGGATGTGTCATGAGGACTAGTTGTGTCGGAAAATGATGTGTTGGGGGATTAGGTGTGTGTGTGTAGGATGTGTTGTGAGGCCCATATGTGTCTGAGTATGATGTGATGAGGAATATATTGAATAGGTGGGAGCACCGGGAAATTTTCCATTGGGGTTTGAGAGTGGGTAATTAGTGGTAATGTTTTGTAGTGTAACCAATCGGTGATTTTATTTATATTAAATTACATGAATTTCATTACATGGTGAGCATACCTTAGTGGTGTTGTGTTTGGATAACATAAATGTTTTTTTGTTTCTTGGTTTTACTATTTTCCCACAAGGGAATTAGTATGATTCAACGACTTTTCCATGAGGGGCTATAGTTTCCTACATAGTATACATGTATGTGCACCCTACATATATAGTCTATTATCAGGTTTCTAAGAAGATTTCGTGGACCGTGAGTTAACTTTCCATATTTGATACGGACAGTTGTTGTGTCGCTAATCCGAAATATCAAAACAGGGTTTTTATTTAAATAAAACATTTCATATAGTATATGAATCCCAAAATTAAATAGTGGGTATGATGGAAGGATATGTATTTATCGATGAATACATTATAATATTACAATTATTTCAGTTTTTTAATGAAACTCAATCATTTTTTAAAATTAATCATTTTTTAAAAACATCGAAATAATGTTGACAGAAATAATTTATGAAAATCTAAAAACCACACAAATAATGATGAATCCCGTTTATTTTGAAAAAAAATATATTCATTAAATAATATCATAAAATTATTACTAAAGAATTATTGTGGAAATTTGTTTCCAACTATATATGTAAATATAAATATTCCTATTTAGTATTTTAAAAATATTTTAACGGCGAACACTAAAATGCTATTTTTAAAATAAAGTCCAATAAATTTTGTCGAAATATCTAGTTATGTTCATTAACATATTTAATAACAAAATTTTATTATTATTATATTTTATTATGAATAATTTTTATGATAACTATTACTTTAATGCATTTAATACCATGGTATATAAAATTACATTTTAAATTAAATTTGTGTTTATTGTTTCACCAATATTAGACACATATGTTATAAATTACTTATGTATGTTGAATATTTTTAAAGAGATCATTATTCCACCATCCCGTGAATAATAATATTAAGTTAATTTCAATTTTATAAATCATTTTTACTTTTAATACAAACAGTTTACTAAAGTTAAAAAATGAACTGGGTTGCAATCATGGAGATGATAGGCCGTACGTACCTATTAATAACATTTAAATTTTTCCACAATCAATATGGAAATAAATTAAATGTAAAATTATCAAAAAAATTATTAATTTATTTTAAATATAATATTAATATTTTAGATAATCATTTCTATATCATCCATGTGATGTGGTCTTGAAAATTGATCATATTTTATCATTGAGGTGTGTAGTACACATGTACATAGGAACGACGTTGTCATTTTTAATTGAATAGAATGTTAAGAAATAAAATGATATATAATATTTTAATAATGATACATATTAATTAATATAATATATAAATATTAATTCAATCATTATAATCTATCAATGAGATATAGTTATGGAAAATGAATTTTTTCAGTTCGTGAGGCAGAAGTATACCATACAAAGAAATGATGGTTTAGTTTCTGTTTTTATTGAAGTGGAGATGAATATATGTTATTATACGAACATAATGACATATAAATATTTTTATGATAAAGGTATTATTGTTTTATTATGATTTAATTTATTTTAAAGGTGGTGTAAGATGAAATAAAATATAAATGCTTGATTAAATATGATACCTCTTATTCACACAACCTATATTTAATTACACATTATGACCACTATGATTTGTGTATTTGAAAAGACCATTATAATGAGGGTTGATATTATATGAATGTATTATTTTAGTTATAGGTTTAATAAATTGGTTTTTTGGTGGGAATAAAAGAGAAAAAGTGACTACATTTTGAATGAGATGGCAGGGTCACTATAAGAATTCTTCAAAATAATAATTTGTGTTATATTAATATTCAATTAGAAATCGATATAATATGGTTTATTTATAATATATGATGATTATGAGTCAAAATAATCTCATCCAATAATTATTATACATTTTTATCTTACGTTGTATGCATTATCATTTTTAAACCCCTCATTAATCATGATTACTCTTACTATGACAACATGCATTTTATTTATTGATGGTTAATATATTTTGTATTAATGAAAAAATAACCCATAGAATTACCATGTTTGATATTATAAAAAATATTTTATATAATCAGATGAATATATGATTTTTAGTAATTTTATATCATTTCAAAAATTATTATTTTAATTTAATGTGATCTTTTAAAAATATTCATTTCGTTGATTTTAATAAAATGATGGAAATAATTAAAAAATTTAATACTTATTTATCATATCATTTAAATATAAAAAAATCATTTATCACACACTTTTTCTAAAATTATATTATTTTCATTATATATAATATCCTATTTTTGAGTTTTCCATTTAATTAATAATTAATGTTTCCGTGTTGTTGAAATCATTAAGGTAATTTTTTTCCAAAAAATTAAAAAAAATTAACAAGAGGATGATAAATCATCTGAAAACATTGTCTGAAATTATAAACCCCAAAAGATTAATTTATACTTTATTTTAAATAAATTTCATCACTTTTAAAGCTTCTGGTAAACAAAACCCGAACATATTAAAAAAATAACATTAATAATATTTAAAAATGAAAAATATGAAATAAAAATTGAATTGCATAGTATAAAATTAACTAATAAAAATATGATGTATAAAAATAAGTCAAAATTAATAATTCTTTTTATATGTTCATAGTAAATAATCACCCAATTTGTTTTGTAAATTCTTTTTATGATTCTAAATATAATTTCTTAAAAATTTATTATATTTTGAATTTATTTATTTGAAATTATAATTGATTTATACCATTTTTAGAAGATTTATTTTATAAATATTTAATAATTTAAAAAAATAACTATTTAAAAATTTTCATGTGGGGAACATTTAATATTTTTCAAAAACGGTAGATTTTTCAGTGTCTGGTGATGAATTCTAATTTTGAAAAAAAAACTTATCGGTATTTTCATTAAATTAATTAACAATAAAGTCCCATATTTTATTGAATGTTATTTTAAATTAACAAATTCAATATTTAATTATATTTAATAAAATTAATTACTTTTTGTTAATGCTAATTGAAAATTTTGATATATGTTTATTTCATGGCATCAAAACAAAAAATATTTTAAAACAGTTTTTAAATGCATAATATTCCATCATTTAAATTAATTAAAATAATAAATAATGACGAATTATATAAATTTAATATATAATTTATATATATAACATTATTAATTTAAAACCATGTCATTATTATTACATGTCATATAGTTAATTTAAAAAAAACTTATGGATTAATACGAATTTCATGAAAAAACAATCATTCCCCCTTTCTGTGGGGTTTTATCAAAATAAATAGTTCCACTTATATAAATTGAATGTGAAAGAAATTGATTCTATATTTGAAATCATATTTATTTTTATTTTATAGAATGTTTAACATTATTTTTTATCATAATTAATAATAAAAATAGTACCATATTTTACCACAATTTATGTCAAAATTGGTTTGTTGTGGCATTAATCTAAGAAGGTAAAATTTTAAATGAACTAAAACTCATCTAAAACATACATTATTTATATATTTATTCCTTATCACAATTAATGTTTTATAATTAGTTATTTTAGAACCTTCTGGATACTGAAAAACATGGGTATGATTTATTCGTTAAAAAATTTTCATATGTGTGATCCTCCTCTATAATAAAAGTGTACTCCCTCTCCCCATATCATCACACCCATAAAGCCATATTTATGGAAAAACTCATGAAAAAAATATATCCCCAAAATAAGCATACATATTTTAGATGTTATATTCCTTCCAAAATTAATACCCAAATATACATAGGAAGTGATCCAAAAAGTGGTTTCTCTAAGAGAAGGTACCCATATTAATGAGGTTATTTTTTATACATATTTTAAAAATTAAACAATGGATTAAAAATTCCAATATAATGAAGAAATAATCTCCCACATACTTATAAATCATTATATTTATGTTTTATTATCTAACCATATCTTCATCCATCAAATGAGAAACAATTCCATCACTCATATATATAACAGACTACTGCCACTGGAACTAATGTATTTTTTTCTCCATCACACCCTCGCATGGGTAGACATACATTTGGAAAAAATTAATATATATAAAAACAATTACATTATATTTATTCTTTGAAATTAATAAAACATTCAATTCCTTTTACCTTCACCCAGAAGAGAATGAAACCATCTGTCAAGCATATGTACTGCCTACCATCTCTATTATGAAATATGATGAATTTTATATGGAAAAAAATGAACAATGATTATAATAATGTACTATTGTGAATATAAGATATTTATAGAATTAATATAAATCATTATATTATGGATGTATCCCCTTTTAACAATTACTACCACATTCACAAAAAAAACATTTTGGGTAAAACAAGAGAATTAACACACGAAACATTTGTATTAATAAAATGTAGATAACAAATTTATAGTCAGATAATATATGATATAATAAATATTAATATTGATATTTTATAAATTAATATCTTCTTTAAAAACATTGTATTTGATTTTTAATCAAGATTAATAAAAGGGAAAAGTGACATATGTTTTTTTTGTCAAAATTTATTTTTTTTATGGAATATTGTGATTTTATGCACCTAATTTATTTTATACTATTTATATACATCACCATGTAAATTTAATAACGTGAATCATTAATAATTTATGTTATCTCAATTTATAATTTGAATTATTTTTTCAAATTTAATTTTATATTAAATTTACCAAGGGGTAATATATTTCAAATCACAAATTGATTTCATTGGGTTATTTTAATATTCCATTTTCATTGATATTCCACAATTTTTTTTTGTAATTAATTTTATTTAAATTTTGATTTATTTAAAAATTATAATGTTAATTTAATTTTGGTACCCATAATCAATTCATTGATTAATTCTCCCTTTGTCATTATGATCATTGTAAGGGTTAATCATCCGAAATTATCTTATTTTGGAAATATATCTTGTTAGACACATGTATTATTTTATGAGGTATATATTATTAATCCATGATATATTATATCATGAATATATTATTAATCATTGTATTTGTTTTTTTATTTGATTTTAATCCTATCAGGATGCTTATGACCCAAATGATATGTATGTGGAAGGAGATTTATGTTTTAATATCGTATTAATTTGGGTTGTTTATACATGAAATTCTGATAAATTCTTTTTTGACATTATATCATAAAACCATTTTATAATCTTGTACAATGGTTATTCCTGAATTTTTCCTGATATAGTACATTTTCTTATCTCATAGGTAATTATAATTATTTAAAAAATGTTTTTAATCTATCACAATTCATTTTACTTTTCAGGAAAAAATAATATTTCTTATAAGCCCATGTTTTCTAAAAATGGTTTAAAAAAACTACAATGACATTTTAAATTCAACTTTACACATATATTGATTTTTAAAATATGTTTTAATAAAATCATCTTAGAATTTTCAATGTGAAGAACTTTTTATTTTTCTAACAAAAATGTCAATGGAATCTATGTTTTCTAACATAATCATCATGAATAAAACATTTCCAACATCATGAATTCCTATTATTGGAAGCAATATATATTTATTTTATAATGATCATTTCAATTAATTTATTTAAACTTATTTTTCAAATTTATTTTATAACAAAGTGATTTTAAAATTTCAAATAATATTATCTACAAAAATATTTTTTATGTTCTTTTAATGGTATTTAAATTTATCAACTACAACAAAAAACCATTATTTTACATATAATACATAATGTATATGTTTTAATGATACTATCCTTATTCATTCTTTATATGCTTTGAGTCTATTTTGACATGGAAATATATTAACATTCCATTTAATGATTGATTTTTTTAATCATCAACATTCCCATTAAAAATTTACATTATTTTGATCATTGGATATTACATTTCCAATAAATTTCTATTATATTTATCATTTTTGTCATTATTACATAAATTTTATACTCGTTCAATATATTTTGATTTACTTTGAAAGTTATATGATTGAATAAATTATTATTTAGATTCTATAAATTGTAATTCAATATGGAAAATTATAACTAATGAATATTTTCCATAAATTAAATATATAATATTATTTATGAGGAATGTGATCGAAATAACAAGGATTCTGAAGCCATCATTTATATACTTACCCTACATGTATCATTAGTCTCATTCAGTGAATCAGTATGTTAGTCTTAAATGGGTTTTAAACATAGTTTTATGTCATCTTGTTGAAGGTAATTGTGGAATATATATAATGATGTTTGATATCATGATTCCCAATATTTTTCGTTACCTTCATTAAGAATTAAATTGTTATTGTGAATACTATTTTTTAATTTATATTATCCATTCATGCTGGTTTTTTCATGTTATTGATTAAATGGAATGTTGGTTTTGATATTAACCATAAAATATTAATTTTTAACATTTGGATTTTTCTATATTAATTATGGTGTATTTATTCTTGATATAACCTAATTAATTTAAATCCTAATGATAATAAGATACCACCATTATTTTTTCCCTTTTCCTATCATAGTATGATTGAAAATATAAATGAGTTCATGGAAGTATAATTTTTAATTTACCAATGTTTTATTTCATGTTTCATAATGTAATACAAGAATTTAATATTTATCTAGTTTAAAAGGAATACTAAATAAATCCACCATTAAAATGTGATACAATTTATCAAGAAAAATATCATAATAAAACAACCGGATCTTGGATACTAGGGCTAAAACATTAATAGCTGGCATCGAATAATCTTTAGTAGAAACCATGAGAAATGGATTTATGAAAACATATATTATGTAACATAACCTTTTAATATACATTGGTTATAAGAATATAAGATCATAATAATTATTTTTTTATGTAATATATTATGTTAGTTTAATTAGAAATAAATCTCTTTCATGATACTACTTGTGTATGAGGTACTATTATAGTTTTACATTGGGGTAATAACTCATAAAAGGGCACAACAGTTTGTGACAATATCATTAACTGTTGAACGACAAATTTCTTTACATGTTATCCTACATCGGATCATTCTAGGGATATGATTTGGTTAATTATAATTTCATTATATATTAATATGATGGATTTGAATGGAATGTTAAAATATCAATTTAGGATAAACCTAATAATTCTTACTTTTTAATGTCAGTTTAATTATTTACACATCCTATACATGATCATTGAGTTTTGAAAATATTTTAATTATTACTCATGATATTATTTTTAATTTTAAAAAATTTCTAGAATCTAATGGATTCATGTAAAAATTTAATATTTTAGAGCATTCTGTGATTATGATAAAACATTGGATCATTAATAGTGATAATAATATTTTTATTGTCCCTAAACATTAGTCATTAAATACGGCTAATATCATATTCCATAACTAACACATGGAATCAACATTGAAAATAAGTATGGAATTCACTTGGATATCTAGCGATGAAGATTGTGGATAAATGAAGGATCAATTTTCTTATTTTTGGAAATGTGTAATGAGACACACATGTGATTGCTCAATAAAATGGGAATCTTTTTCCAGTGAAGAAATGAATGGAACTATGGAATGAATTTCTATAGAAAATTACTTTGTTAAGTGGATATGAGTAAATTTCTTCATAATAATCTATTTAAAATTATTTTCCATTAATGTGGGGAACTTATGAATTATCTGAGTCAATGAACTCTTTTAATGGAAAACTCATTGGTTAAGGAATGATATATGGTGATTTAAAATAGATAATGTAATTATGTATTGGGATTACAAAATATTATTTTTTAATTCATATTACAAAAATTATTTTGTTTAAATGAATCATTAAAAATATAAGGATTGTGTAAATTTTCTATGAATATAGGTTATCATGTAATATTATCATATGAATTATTGGTACCATATTGGGATTATGTGTTTATGTTTGATATTATTTTATATGTCTTAGATATCCATTTTGTAGGTTTTAGGTGATTCAAATTTATCAATATTAATGATATTTTCCTTGATGTTTATTAAAATATTAAAAATATGTTTAGTATATGAAAACATAATTTTGGGAAGAATTAATTTGAATTTTGGGGACATAAGAATAAATATAGTGTTATCCTTTATTTTTTATATTATCTATGATGTTGTCGATGTTCTGGTTCATTAAATTTTTGAAAGGATATAGGATTTATAATAAAAAAAATTGGAAAAAGGACACCCTTCATGTTGGGTTACACCTCTTTAAATGTGTTGAGACTATAGGGATTAAACCCATATCCAAAGGGTGATATATTTTAGAACCTTCCACTAGACTACATGATGTTTAATAAAATATCCCACAATTTTTACTTAAATGATTTTAATGTTAAATATTAATTTTGAACAAGTGGTGGTATTGTTGAGGTTTTGAGGTTATTGTGTTATATTGGATAACATGTTCTCACAATATTGGTTTTAGAATATATTTATAGTTATGTAGCAGTAATATTCACTATTTTATGTATACTACAAAATATTATATGTTAATTTTAGTATATTGGGAATAGAATTCATTTTGGATATTCATTTTTTGTGGTATGAGATAAAGTGTAAACTGAATGAAGCCTAACCAATGGAATATATTGTTTTTTAATGAAACAAGAAGTTATCATGTATGTATATTACCTTATATTATTATGAAGTAAAATGTTTTCAAAATATTATGAAAATGATCTAGAAACAAAAAATTTATCATATTACAATCATATCTGATAAATCAAATGGTCTTTTAACTCATCATAGAATTATAGATTTGAGGTTGTTAATTTTGCCTTCAATATTTTCTTTAATAAATCCAATTATAAATATAACTCTCCATAATTTCTTTTATTTTCCTCCATGACCGTATTTTAAATTATACTAATATTCTATAACATAGAAACCATGTTATGTGTTATTCTATATGACCTTCACACATCTATTTCTATCATATCATGTGGATATTTTGTAACAGTTTTTACGATGTCAATTTTAAAAAAAGAATTTTCCAAGCAATAAAATTTTATTTTCCAGTTGAATGTTAAAATTACATGGATGAAATTTGTTAGTGATGTGGAGAATATAATAGCCTAAAATTGTAATTAATGTCTATTTTAAATAAATTTAATCACTTTCATAGATTATAGTACATGAAACCCATATATATTAAAAAATTAAATTTATATTATTTAAATATGAACATTATGGACTCAAAATAAAATTTGTAATTATGAATCATATTTAAAACATTATTAAATATAAATTTATTAGTAAATAATAAATTATTTCTAAATTCCTATGTAATTCTCGATAATATTATTTTTGTATCATTTTATGCTTTAAGATACGTATTCTTCAAAAGAAAATTTTTCTATTGGTTTTTTTGTTTGAGAATTAGTATTAATTTATATCAAAATAAGATATTTCATTCAAAAAATAGAATTAATATTTTTAATTAATAATATTATAATTATCTAATTGATTTTTTTTTTGAATTTTAATATAATATATTATTATTCATTCAAGAATGAAAATTTTCATTTTTGAGAATTGTTATGTATTTTCATCAAATTATGTAAATTTACTGTCCCATTATTAATATGATTTCATATAAAAATAAAAAATTTATAATTAATATATATTTTAATATAATTATTTATATTTTTATAATCTTTGTACTTGATTTTGATATATGTTTATTTTTATCATAGTAACACAGTTTCCATTAAACTATTATAAATGGATAAGTTTTTCCATTTTTATTATTTAAATTAATATTTAATTATTAATTAATTATGTTAAATTTATTTATTAGATATATAACTATATTAATATATATAAATTAAATGATCATTACTTGTCATTTTTTTATTATGAGATCTTTACATTGTTCTAAAATGCATACATTGAAAAATAATTTTCGACATGTCAATTTGTATTATTTTAAATTAAATCTTGAAATGTGTTGGATTATTATTTTTAAAAATGGATAGAATAATAAGTATATTAATAATATTTATTATATAATAATTTATCCTCTATTTTGTGTAGTAATTAATAGTAAAAATAATAAAAATATTTTTATGCAGTTGAGGTGAAAATTGTTTTTCGGTGGACTAAACTAAGAATATAATGTAAAAAATGACATAAAAACAAGTATAAATCCTACAATATGGATATAATTAGATGTTATCAAATATAATTAAAAATAATTATCCATTATGTAAACCCTTTTTTAGTGAAAATTTTTGGTATTATTTATTATTTTCAAAAGTAGATTTTGTGTCCTCCTTGTCAATTATAAAGGGGCACTCCCTCTTCAAAATTATTGACACTAATAAATTATTTTTTCAGGAATAATACAAATAAAATATCTAGGAATAATATATTTACTAATTATATAGTTTTTAATCTTCCCAATGTACAAACTCCAGGGTCCTCAAAAAGATATCCCACTAAGGATCTCTATGTGACGAGAGTTGCCTTAATGGAGTCCTTTCATTTTAATCCATCCTTTCACAACATAAATAATGACATATCAATTCCCATATAATACCACCATTGTATAAAATATCATTGGATACAATTATTTTACTGGTAAATTATATGTCCATATCTTCCACTAACAAATTAGAAACAAATCCATCTCCCGTGCGTACAGTGGACTACCGCCTCACCAACCGATATAATTTTGATTTTTTTCAAACTCATGTAGGATATCATAATGATGAAAATATTGAATATATATAACAAATCTGAATCAATAGGTATTATGTAAAATTAATACATCATCCACTTCAAAACATTTTATCCCATTGTTTGAATGATATCATAGCTCCTGTGTACGCACATCCTACTTTCTCCATGAGAGTTACAATTAATTTTCCTTATAAAAGTTCATGTTTTCTTATGAAAATGATTCTAATGTATAAATTTTAAATTTAAATAATTAATATAGTTATTTATTTTATGTATTTATTTCATATTAAAAATAACTATAACATTATCTATAAAATATTAATTATAAAACTATGGAATTAACACCCGAAATAAAAGTAACAATAAAATATTGCTAAAAATGTATATAAAATTTTATAAAAAGAAAATATATGATATAATAAATATATATTTTTCATCTTTATAAATTAATAATATGTTTAAATTAATTATACATTGGTTAAATCATATTCAACTATAGGGAAATGTAAGGTATGAGATTTTGACATTATTTTATTCATTGAAGAATATTATGAAGTTATGCAACTAATTACATTTATACAGTGTGTATATTACAATTTTTAGATGTAAAACCATTAATCCTTCTTAATGAATGGTATTTTCTGTATTTATTCGAAATAATTATTCAATGGTGGATTTTCATTAGTGTTACGTACCTGTAAATAATTTCATAAATCTTATTCTGTTTATTAGGTTATATAACATTTTAATTATACATGATATTGTACATTTTTAATGTTTAATATATTTTTGATATATTATGTTGTATTTATACATGATTTATATGTATTTTAATTTGTCACACATAGTTGATTCATTTATTAATTATCATGTAAACGTTACGATCATTATAAAGGCTTATCTTCTGAAATATTCTACTCTATGTCATATTTCATGACACACACCAATATTTTTATGAGTGACATCTAATAAAAATTAAATATATAAATATCTTTAATATATATATATATTAATGTTATTTGATGTTTCAATTTTGGTTATTCTATTCCTGAGTTGTATGCTTTAAGAGTTACCAAAGTGGTAAGAGGTATGTGTTTCAATATCATTTTAATCAGGATATTATATTTATGAATTTTCCTAGAAGGAAATAATATGTCAATTATTTATTATACCTCCTCAATTTTTTCATAATATAGATATTCATATAATTATAATGTAATAATTCCTTTTCCCACTCATTAGAACTTATAATGATATTGATTTTTTTTTAAATTAATCTTACTTCCTTTTTCTCTTCTTTCGAAAATCCGTTTTCTTCCAAATCCAGGTTTTTTAAAAATATATTAAAAAATTTATTTTAATTTTAAAATTATACTTTAATAACAAATCATAATTTTAAATTATAAATAAAATGGAAAATTACACTAATTTTCAAAAAAAGATCTGTTTGACTTCTATAACAAAAATGTTAATGGAATCATCTTTTAACAGATATAGAATGAACAGAAAATTTACACTACCATGAAAAATCATTATATTGATGATTAATTTAAAATAATATAAGGATATTTTTTAAGATACTGGTTTTCATAATATTTTATAAAATTCTAGTTTTAAATAGTAATATTCAATGTGAAAAGGATATTTTCCCCAGAATTGTTTTAATGATATTTTCATGGTATTTTTATTCATTAATGAAAATGAAAATTTACATTTTATGTAGTCTAATAGGGGTATTTTTTAATTATACCATCTATTTTTATTTTTTGAATGGTTTGTGATTATTTTTTATATGGAGAGTACTAAAATTCCCTTTCTTTAAGAATATTGGTAATCATTAACCTGAAATATGAGCATTCATGTAAACTTTAGAAATTACATTTCACCAAAATATCCACATTATTTATCATGTATATTAATATTACATAAACTATATAATATTTTAACATACAATGTTTTATTTTGTATACAATGTGATTCACTAGGGAAATATTTTTATTCTCTATTTTTTATTTAATACATATATTGGTTGATAAGATATATTTTTCTTAAATTTAATGTATCACATGATATATTAGGTAATATTTGAAACTATAGTAATTTTTGGGTCCCATAATTATATATCCCCTTGATCAATCAATAATATCCGATGATGAATAAGTAATGTAGCATTAAAAGGGTTTTTACCCATAGTTTAAACATCCTTTTGAACAGACTTTACTATATAGATATCATGATGTTTGAAATCAGGAAATACTATATTAATCAATTACGTAATTATGAATTTATGTATTATTATCCATGAGACTATTATATTGATATTATCCCTAGATGCATTTTGTTCTATGGTTATTGATTAAATTGAATGTGTGTTCGGATATTTACATTCACATACCGATTATGTATTATTTATTATTATTAATTTATTCTTGACAGATTCCACACGACATAACTAATTCTGACCATCTATCATCTCTATTAATTGTTTAGTTTCCCCATGATGTGGATAATTAATCCTTCAATGGGTTCTTTGATATAAATTTTTAACTTTCACAATGATATTTTTCATTTTTTTTAAATGTAATTATCCACTGGAATATCTATCTGGTATACCACAATTTGAAAAATATTCAGTCCATTGGTATGAGATAAAAAATATTTAGAAGCATTGTAAAAATGTATCAATCAGATCTATGTTACTTAGGTCAGTGGCTAATGAGATATTCTTTGTGAATTTAATGATGGAATTTCAAGTCACTACCCCATGGGTTAGATTCCATAACTCTAAAGGATAGTGGACATTGAATGGATGACACGCAATAAAGAGATGATAAAAAAATGGATGGATAATTGTCTAACATCATCACATCCCCTTACGCACGAGTCCTCAATGGGCCAGTGTTGGTGGTTATTAATTTTAGTGGGAAGGTGTTGGAGGTTATCATCTAGAATCACTTAAGGGTGTGAGATTATTTGTCACGGCCCGTCCTCAGGGCCCATGCCGTGACTAACCCAAGCCCGCCTTCCATAGGCCAGGGGCTGGCGACTAGCACCAATGCATAAATCCTGGTAAAAAGGGAAGGCATTGCCTTTGTAAAATAAACAAACACCACAGAGAATGCAAGCAGTAGAAGTAAACACTAAGTAAAAACAGAGTACAACAGTAAGTGCAGAAAGTAAGTGGGCCAGTATACAACCCATGCTGAAAGTAAAGTACAACTGGAAAGGAAAAAACAGCAACTGAAAGGTAAACCCGCAACGACGAGCTGTCCACTGGAAATCCCACCTGAAGGGTGAGTACAGATGGCCTCCTCTACTCCTCGGGTCTAGCTGACCGCTCCGAGTACGTCCCGCCCAGTGGTCCACCTCCAGGTACCATCCTTCGCGGTAAGCATCTACCACGATCAGCGCTGTCCATCGTCTGCAACCAACACAATGTAGTGCGGGCATTGCCCGTGCAGGGGTGAGTATAAGCTACTCAGTATGGACCCCAAGACCCCAGAAGGTCTCCCAAAATCCACAAAGGATAAACCAAAAAGGAATTATACAATCACGAAGTAATATCCGACACTGCTAAGGTATATTCACATACATATACATAAGTCATCAATTCTCATTCGGCTCCAACATCCGAGCCCATGTACAACCCAGTCCACACAGGAAAGCAAACATATTCCATAGAGGAAGAAAAACGTAATCCACACCGGATAGCACAACACAATCCACATAGGAATAAAAAACGTAAATCCACATAGGATAGCACAACACAGTCCACACAAGAACATAAAACAACATTCAGCTCACACAGGTATACTTCTTCGAAATACGATAGAGATGATCACTGATCCATCTAAGTCGTCGGACCCACAAAGGATCGATAGGTACTAACCCCCGCAATGACCCACATAGGATCAGACCCACACAGGATCTGTAGGCGCTGGCTCACACAGAACCACTGAGCACTGACCCACACAGGATCGGACCCACACATGATCGTTAGCACTGATCCACACAGGATCACTGAGTGTTGTAGTCGTCGTCGTCGAATCCACTGAGGATATCTGCATAGTCGTCGTCGCAGTCACAGTAGCAGTCGCAGCCAGCACTAGGGTTCCCGCACACAGAAAGCTCATTCGGGAGGGTCCGCACCACGATCCAAGAGGCTGATACATCAACTGAAACATAGTCCTGAGTTGATGTATCCAAAAGTTCTGTATCGTCAATAGGAACTCAACGTCGCAGACGGCGCGTCAATCTGACGGCCGGTCTGAGAGTTATTGGCTTTTTCGTCCCAGGGGCCCGGTTGGTTTTTAAGGAAAAACCATCCCGACCGTACTCCACCTGCGTCCAAACCTTAAGTGGAGTAAGCCAAAACATCTGTCTCACTATTATAATTCCAAAAGAGTCAACGGCACGTCATTCGGACGTCAGGAGCTTAAGATATGAACGTTTCCGCTCTAAGGGCCCGGTTGGTTTCGTGTACGAACCAACTCGGCCGAACTCAAATTATTCAAAACCTTGAGTGCGATATACCGAAACGACCGTCTCGATTCATGGATCGCATCGCAACTGATGGTGCGTCGATCGGAGGTCCTAATACCATGTTATGGGAAAAAGACCGAATACGGCCCGGCTGGGTGCGGCCCGGCCCGGCCCGGCCTGGGCGCGGCCCGGCCTGGGCACAGCGCGCCCAGCGCGCTAGCCAGCTCGGCCAACGACTGAGACGTTGGCAAGGAGGGGGGGGGGCTGCCCCCAGTGTGTAATAGCGACCCCCCATTTAAGGGGGTCGTTTTTGTAGGCCGACCGGGGGAGTCAATTCCCCCGGCTCCCCTTTGTCCGGCCGGCCCGCATCGGCCAGCCGGTTCTACCGACAAGGACAGGCGACGACTGGTCCTTTCTCCTTCGCCGACACCGGTGGCCTGGAACCGGCCGCCGGTCACCCTGCTCTGCTGCGGCCCGGAACCAGCCGCGGCTTAGTTCTTCCTGCGCGGTGCGACGGCACCGCGCCCTACTGCTGCTGCCCCGCTCCGGCCACGGTGTCATCGGTTTTCTTCGATGCAGCACGACAGCGTCGCATCCTTGTTCAACTTCACGGCGCGGCGCGACGGTGCCGCGCATTACTTGTCGTGCGATTCCCGCATGGTGCGATAGCACCACGCCATTTTTTTCAAACCACCAAGTATCAAACAAGGATAAAGGAGGAGGGTCGGCCGTGTTTGTGTGGTCCGGCCCCTCTCGTTAATCGACATCATTTGGTCGTATTTTCACGAAGAACGACAAGGTGATAAACACGAACAAATTAAATAAACAACCCCTACCTTGATAAAAGAGATGACGAACGTCAGCATCGTGAAGCGAGGATTCAAAGATGTTGATGGAGATATCGTCGTGAAAACTATCACGGAAGAGACGTCGCGGAAGAAGAATGTCGTGGAAGAAGACGTTGTGTCACGTGTCAATGTCGCGGAAGACGGTCTCCGATGGCTCGGCGCTCCACGTCGGAGATCGTCCGTTCATCACGTTGATCGTCAATGGGAATGAAGAACTCAAGACATCCTTAGTTTTTTCTCCAAAATCCCTCAAACATCTAAACACCAACCCAAATAAAATAAGTTCTCATCTTATTTTATTAACACAACAAGGCTTTTGAAATTCAATTGTTTGAATTCCACATCAACCCATCTCATTTACTCCATAACTTATTAAACTTATGTTAACAAAATTAATGGTGAGTTGAGGGGGTTAGATGATATGAAGGGGTGGGGTTAGTGTGGGACCCACCACCCTCATAACCTCCCAAGGGAGGTTGGGTAGTTACCCAACTTCCATTCCAAGGATTATACACTTAGAGTAAAAAGAAAATTGTTGTTAAATTTTTTTTTAACTTCCACAATTTTTATTAACTTCTCTCGTGTAAACCCAAGTCCGGATTAAGCGTTCCTAAGTAATTACCAGCGCTATGGTTCCATTGGTGCCCTCAGAATTTGATTCCGAGCACCGGTTCAAAAGATAGGAATTCCCGCTCCTTCCTTTGCATGAACGTACCCGAGCTAAACTTTGGATAGAAATTCCAGGCACACCGGGCCTCGGAATCAAGTGCCGTCTGAAACTGAGTTCTTGTAAAATTAAAAAAAAATTATGCAAAAAATTTCACTATAATTTGACAGGTCTTTACATTACTCCCATCTCAGGGCTTTACGTCCCCGTAAAGATACATCTAAAACTAGGGAAACAAATGTGGGTACTGAGCACGCATCTGAGCCTCCCGCTCCCAAGTGCTCTCCTGGAGGTTCTCGTGCTGCCATCTGATGCGCACTATAGGAATCAACCATCCATGTAGGACCCGCTCCTGTCGATCCTTGATCTCCACTGGGACTTTCACAAGAGTCGCCCCATCATCAACGTCAAGCTCCCCATGGTCAATGATATGTGTCGGGTCGTGCATGTATCTCCTCAGCTGAGATACGTGGAAGACGTCGTGCAGCAGGTGTAACTGAGGTGGTAAAGCCAGACGATAAGCCACATCGCCAATCCTGATGAGGACCTGGAATGGTCCGATGAAGCGTGGAGACAACTTTCCGCCTCGTACAAATCTCTGTAATCCACGTCGAGGTGAGACACGCAAGAAGACATGGTCTCCATCCTCGAACTCTAGTGGCCTCTGCCTCCTGTCAGTATAAGAATTATGCCGGCTCTGAGCTGTCCCCATCCCCTATTGGATGACCTGGACCTTCTCTGTTGTGGCCTGGACCATCTCTGGTCCCACAAGTGCTGGCTCCCCAGGGTCTGTCCAGCACAAAGGAGATCCACAAGGTCGGTTGTACAACGCCTCGTATGGTGCCTGTAACACCCCAGGATTTCAGAGTGTGTTATTTCTTAAAAATAATTCAATAACTTGCACTACACGCAACACCGAGTTCAATCACACCATTAAAAGAGGTCATGAATATTATTAACTACATTTTAAACTTTATATAATCCTTATAATTTTAGAATCCATATTATGAGTTTCTTAGTCATAATGCAAGAACAGATTCATTTTCAGTATTGAACTTTTATCAACTTTTGATAGTGAAACCTTTTTAAATACAATAGTTTAAACTTTTTGACTAAATGGAGACATCAAAAAATTTAAAATGAAACATCCCAAGCTTCCACGGTACGCTTTCCTTTGAATAAAACAGTAGCGTGTGTTGTACGCAACGTCGAGTTTTAACACACACCACAACCGATCAAACTAGCCGTTATGAATAGTAATACCTAAATTTTGAAATTATATATATATTTTATATTTGAAAATGGACTTCATTTTTGGATTCGGAATATCGAATTTAGCCTAAGGTGATATTTTGGTACATTTCGGATAACTTTCATATTTTGATGAATAGTGAAAATTACTAAGTTTTAATTAAAAACAACTTTTTTAATCAAAATAATTAATAGTGATAAATTATGAATTTGAGTGGTTTTAAAGTATATTTAGAATATATTTTTACCATTTAATATAATTTTGGTCATTGGACATAATTTTACAATTAAACCGAACATAAACGACTGTCAATCTTTTGATAGTTATTATCTCTTAAAAACACGCTTTTTGTTTTGACAGCAGGAATTAATTTTAAATTAATTTCTGCCACTTATGTGTTTTGAATTTAGGAAAATGGATTCCATATTTGGAATCAGGATGTTCAAATTGTGTAAATAGGTAACTTTTATTTTTAGACATTTTGAATAGTTACTGTGGTAAATATTTTATTTACCATGGTTAAAGGGTAAATCCGGTAAATTAGGGTTAAAAAATAATATTATAATAATAAACAATTACCCTAAAACGTGTCCTAACCGTATTGGTGGACACATACCCGACCATGGGCATCCTTGGGTCAATTTGGGGACCCCTTGGAGCCACTTGTATGTGGTAGGGACACATTATATTAATAAAGTTAAAATAAAAATAAAAATGGCATAAGCTTACATCTTTTAGAAGAACAATTTTTACATAGGGTTATACATGTTTGATTTTCGATTATAAATATTCATTAGAAAGCTAAAAGGATTTACTACATGATGATATTTTATTTATAATTTTTATACATTAAATAAGTTATATTATCTATGACACAATGATGATGCAGTAATTACTATAATAGTGAAAAATTAAAATAATTGATATTATAAATACCCAAACAAATATAATATGAAACTTTTAATGAATTAAACTAATTTTCTAGGATAATATGATATATTAGGATTGATTTAATTGACTTTTTTCGAAGTAATAAATCTGTTATGAGTTTCACAAAAAATTAACTATTGAATAGTGTCAAAATTGACATAAAAGAGTTCTTAAAACAAATATTATATTATTAATTGATATTAAATTCCTAAAAATCTAAGGATCGGCCAAGAGACTTATATCATGATAGGTTAAGCATTAATGGACCACTTGGGGGTCTCTTGGATGTATATAGTAAGTTTATTAACCATATTATATAAAACTACAAAGAGACATTGTAAAAGTGAAACTAATTAACTCAGAGTTAATACTTAAAGATAAGGTTAATATAAGTACCCAAACCTGTCTAACATCTATTGGTTGAGTTGTTTTCGACCTATAACCACCTTAAAATTTAAATAATCAACTTTGAAGCCATTAGGAACCGAATATGAATTTATTATAAATTAATATTTCTAGCTTTTCCAAAGGTGCCCCCCACCCCTCTTATAAAAGGGCACTCCTCCTTCCCATTTCTTCACACCTCTAAGGACTTTTGGTTCGGCAAAACTCTGCCCAAATACGCTCCCAAAATCCCTCACTACAACCTAGAGGCCGTAGTTTGATCATAAAGCCAACCTAAGGAGCCCTTTTGATCAAATCAAAAGGAAGAACCCGAAGAAGAGGTAATGATTTCACCACCCTTTTCTAAGTTCATTTCTTCTTCCACTTCTTCTTCCTTTGTTCTTACCATTCTAAAATAATAACTCCAGTATCTCACATATAATGTGATGTTATTATAAGTATGGTACAACCATATTCAGTATTCTATCCACCCTTTAAATAACATGTCACCATACGTGCGTACGTACGACTTACCGTCTCCACGTCGTGGTGTAATTGTTATTCAATATAATATTATTTGGATGGGTATAATAATGATGTGTAACTCATGTAAATAATAAATATAACATGTTAATGATTCTGTATATATGATATACCATTCATTTATATATTATTTTAATATCAAAAGAATGATATTGTCGCTCGTGCGTACGTACGGACTACCGTCTCCACGAACGCGATGAGATTCATTCTCCATCGTATCCATTCAAGTATAACTATCATTTGATGATTTAAAAATGATGTTTAAGGACTTGATATCATTCTGGATATTAATAATATACAACCTATCCTTTACAAACATGTCTTACGTAACAAAACATATAAAAGAAAACAAGTAAGTTAACACCCAATATAATGATAATACTAAGATATTATTATCAAATCAATATTAAAAGATCATATATGATATCATATTAATTTATATGATTCTTGTATAATTTAATAACAATTATTTCACCATTATACAGGAGGTTAACCTACCCCAACCAAGGAAATGTACAAGGTAAGGGTTATTTCACAATCTCTTCATTATCCGAGGTTGTTTATACGTAATAATCTACTGGGATATCTTTATCATCCACATCCATGTTTCTTAAAAATGTATTTCAAAACATTTTTACTATTTACTAGAATATGAGTTAATGTCATTTATAACCTTTTTGACTTTTATAAGTGGTTTATAAAGGAATCTTTCTATCGTTTTCAAAACAAGGTCCCTTTTTAACCTTTTCGACAGAATTGAGGTAAGAATGTTTTTTTAACTTATACGGCGGGTGCGGTTATTTTACGCCGTTATAAAATCTTCAAATCTTTCCTTACAAGCTTATAAGAATATTTTCAAAGAAAATGTTTTATTTTATATGGATCTTAAATGATTTCAAAATAAAAGGAGATATTTCTTTAAAAAGAATTTTGATTTCATCTATGTCAATATCCTTTGATGGATTTTAAGATTATTTGAAATTGATTTATTATGATACAAAACTTCTATGTTGTATTGAAGGTTTTGTGATATTTTTGACTATGGATGTGCTATTTTTATACCATTCATAGTTTATGGTGAAATTATTGACATTTCGTATGCTAGTTTTAATACGAATGTTTATGTTATGTTTAAACCTTTTCATATGGGAATGCATTGGACTTAGTAAGTGACGGGTGGAGCCCTCTATAGATCCTCGATGCATCGGTAGGTCTCATGAGACAAACTAGTGTCTTGGCACAAGGCCTTGACAAAATCTTATTTGTAGTCTTGGCACGAGGCCTTGGCTATGTGGTTATGATAGTCTGGTATTATGCATTCCAACATTATGAAAGTGGTTATTGATTTTTGCATGTGATTATTCGATTAGTAGAATATCCATGTGAATAAGTAAATGGCATTATTTCATTTTATTTATGCCATACCATGTTGAAAGTTCATGTTTAAAAGGCTTTTGTTTTAGTTATACATTGCCTTAAATGTTTATTCTTATTTATGAAAGTTTCCGCTATATTGTTATCCTTACTGGGCATTTGAGCTCACCCCTTTTCTATGTTTTATTTTTCCCAGGAAGTGAAGATGTAAGTTATGAATGACCTGCAGGGATATTATGAGGGGATTATAGTGTGGACTGTGGAAACATTATGTTGTTGTAGTAGTTTTTCATTTTATGATGTAATGTAAAACTTATGAATATATCTAGTGTTTCCAAGGCTACTAAACCAATCGGTCATTCGAGATTTGATCTTTCTTGTGATCATGCCAATGTTATGTAATAATGCACCGACTCTGGGTAACTGGGGTCGGGGCGTTACAGTTGGTATCAGAGGAAGTTTAGTACAAACCTTGGAAGCTAGATTTAGATAAACTCTGATTAGAGCACGTAGACCTAAGATGAACTTTGAGGATTAGTATAGAAGAACTTCCTAGAATTTTGGTATTGTAGAGATTTTGTGAGTTTTCCGAGCAATACATCCCTGTCTGGATACGAGCAGGTAGAGGCGGCTCTGGCACAGATGTACCTAGGGGTAAAACCCGAAAACACCGCTTTGAGCTAGACTCGAACGGGAACTGGTGCACGACAACGGGCCTTGCTGCACTCTTGGTTACGACACTCCCGGGGGATATGCTTAGGATAACTCTCATTTTCATTACAAATCATTATGAAGGGTTTATGAGTATATACTTCCTCAAAGAAAACATTTTTATGATTATAGATTATATCCATAAATAGTTCAATTTATGTTAAGTGTTTTATAAGTATGGGATTATGTATTTTGATTCATAAACTGATCTAGTTTATGCCATTGTTTAGAAATGGCGCCCAGTAGAAGGAATGAGAACTCCAGAAATGCACATGATCCAAAGAGAAGGAATGATCATATCTTTCATGGTTTTAAGCTAGAATTGATAAGAGAAATAGTCTCCCATGTATTATCATCATATGAAGAAATAATATCATGTGTTGATAAGATAAGTAAAGAGTTTACTGAGTCCTATGTCTTTGAAGGTAAGCAAGAGAAGAAAAGGATGGAAGAGAGAAAAATGGATAAAGGGAAGAGGGAAAAGAAGAATTTTCCCATATGTGGTAACTGTGGAAAGAAACACCCTGGAAATTGCCTGAAAGGAATGGGAGTTTGTTATAAGTGTGGAGGAAAAGGGCACAAAGTACATGACTGCAAGGGTAAGAAAATGGTTTCAAATGTACAATGCTTCATTTGCAAGGAGTTTGGACACTACGCGAACCTATGCCCCAGTCATCAGACTATGCCGCAAATGATGCTATTGGATAATAATCAAGTTATGATACTACCTCAGATGAAGAGGAATGATTAGAGTTCTTATGTTGATTATGTCAATTGAGTGTTGTATCAACAATGTACTTGTTATAATAATTATGGAGTATATAAGGATTGTACTGCAGTACTATTTCATTAAGGACTTGAGATGGTGTGGAACAAAGAAAAGTGACTCAGTAGCAGGTTAAATGTTTGGAAAATATATGGTTGAGAGAAAGATAAACCATAATATGGTTCAGATACCGAGGTGGTGATTTTAGAATAATACATGATTTATTTGGATAAATTATATTGGATATTATTGACTACCTTGAAGCTGATTAATGATTTGTATATTCCATCATTGTTGGGGTTTAAAACATTTTTGGATTAATGAAGTATATCTAGCATTCTATATGGAATAGGGGAGCATGAATGTAATCAATAAGGAATATGGTAATTCAAGATGTTTCAGTTTATTAAAAGAATACAAGATGAAGGTATTCATATGCTATTGTGGGGTAAAATGGATCTATATTATGTTTACCTTCCTTATAAATGTTGGACTGTGAGTTTGGATAGAAGTATTTTGGATAGTTCTAGTTTGGATTATTTTGGATTACCATAAAAGGAAAACCCGGAGGTTGGGCGGCAACCCGTCGCGTCCGGCAAGGCTGCGAGACTTGAACCCGCAACTGAAGGGCGACAAGGGTGTATCACCTACCACTGGCCCATGAGATGTCCTGGATTAAATAATGTTGTTTTTTTAAAGATCTGGTAGATGAATTATAAATTCATTTATTTTGGAACCCTGTACGAATAGTATAAATAAATAAAAAATTACATTCTATTATCTTTTAGAGTGAAAGATGAGTTTGTGGTAGAAACTTATTAATGGATAAAACTCTGATTATAAAGTAAGTATATCTCCTTATGATCTTAGCCAATCTCATAAATAAATTCCTCAACATTAATAAAAGGAACTTAGAACAAAAATGTTTCCCTAGATGGTACCTTAAATCATCACTAATTTATGGCTTTGGGATTGTTGGCCTTTTCATAGCCATTTTCTCTACCACTCTCCATCAGATAATTGATGGTTAGATTTCTCTTCCATATCCATATTTTCCTACATGGAACCCTAGTATGTGTTATTTTTGGTAATCTTCATACTTTCCACTTTTTTTTAAAATAGAGGACTCATTAATTCATTTTTCGATGTGGGATTTCAACTAAGAAATTTTGAAACGTAAAAAAATGTGTTATCCTAATACCCTATGTTTTGTTGAACCGATGGTATTTGAAATCATCATAGATTGATGAGTTTAAGGACCTCAATTTTATACTTGTTTTTGATTGATGACCTCAATCACTACCTATAAATATTTACGTTTTTTCCTCCAATTATATGTCTCTAATTGCCACCAATGTTCTCCTAATCGAGATCATAATTTGGTGGTGACCCTTTCATTTCTCTTTTCCTCATATTAAGACTAAATTTTAGTAACCCAATTTCCGATGTGGGTTTTCCCACAAATATATTTTCTATTTTCAACCTTTTATTTTCGAAGAACAATTTCAAATTGCGAGGACGCAATTTATTGAAGGAGGGGAGAATGTAACACCCCAGGATTTCAGAGTGTGTTATTTCTTAAAAATAATTCAATAACTTGCACTACACGCAACACCGAGTTCAATCACACCATTAAAAGAGGTCATGAATATTATTAACTACATTTTAAACTTTATATAATCCTTATAATTTTAGAATCCATATTATGAGTTTCTTAGTCATAATGCAAGAACAAATTCATTTTCAGTATTGCACTTTTATCAACTTTTGATAGTGAAGCCTTTTTAAATACAATATTTTAAACTTTTTGACTAAATGGAGACATCAAAAAATTTAAAATGAAACATCCCAAGCTTCCACGGCACGCTTTCCTTTGAATAAAACAGTAGCGTGTGTTGTACGCAACGTCGAGTTTTAACACACACCACAACCGATCAAACTAGCCGTTATGAATAGTAATACCTAAATTTTGAAATTATATATATATTTTATATTTGAAAATGGAATTCATTTTTGGATTCGGAATATCGAATTTAGCCTAAGGTGAAATTTTGGTACATTTCGGATAACTTTCATATTTTGATGAATAGTGAAAATTACTAAGTTTTAATTAAAAACAACTTTTTTAATCAAAATAATTAATAGTGATAAATTATGAATTTGAGTGGTTTTAAAGTATATTTAGAATATATTTTTACCATTTAATATAATTTTGGTCATTGGACATAATTTTACAATTAAACCGAACATAAACGAGTGTCAATCTTTTGATAGTTATTATCTCTTAAAAACACGCTTTTTGTTTTGACAGCGGGAATTAATTTTAAATTAATTTCTGCCACTTCTGTGTTTTCAATTTAGGAAAATGGATTCCATATTTTGAATCAGGATGTTCAAATTGTGTAAATAGGTAACTTTTATTTTTAGACATTTTGAATAGTTACTGTGGTAAATATTTTATTTACCATGGTTAAAGGGTAAATCCGGTAAATAAGGGTTAAAAAATAATATTATAATAATACAAAATTACCCTAAAACGTGTCCTATCCTTATTGGTGGACACATACCCGACCATGGGCATCCTTGGGTCAATTTGGGGACCCCTTGGAGCCACTTGTATGTGGTAGGGACACATTATATTAATAAAGTTAAAATAAAAATAAAAATGGTATAAGCTTACATCTTTTAGAAGAACAATTTTTACATAGGGTTATACATGTTGGATGTTAGATTATAAATATTCATTAGAAAGATAAAAAGATTTCCTACATGATTATATTTTATTTATAATTTTGAGACATTAAATAATATATTTTATTTATGACACAATGATGATGCAGTAATTACTATAATAGTGAAAAATTAAAATAATTGATATTATAAATACCCAAAAAAATATAATATGAAACTTTTAATGAATTAAACTAATTTTATAGGATAATATGATATATTAGGATTTATTTAATTGACTTTGTTCTAAGTAATCAATCTGTTATGAGTTTCACAAAAATCAACTATTGAATAGTGTCAAAATTGACATAAAAGAGTTCTTAAAACAAATATTATATTATTAATTGATATTAAATTCCTAAAAATCTAAGGTTCGGCCAAGAGACTTATATCATGATAGGTTAATCATTAATGGACCACTTGGGGGTCTCTTGGATGTATATAGTAAGTTTATTAACCATATTATATAAAACTACAAAGAGACATTGTAAAAGTGAAACTAATTAACTCAGAGTTAATACTTAAAGATAAGGTTAATATAAGTACCAAAACCTGTCTAACTTCTATTGGATGAGTTGTTTTCGACCTATCCCCACCTTAACATTTAAATAATCAACTTTGGAGCCATTAGAAACAGAATATTAATTTATTATAAATTAATATTTCTAGCTTTTCCAAAGGTGTCCCTCACCCCTCTTATAAAAGGGCACTCCTCCTTCCCATTTCTTCACACCTCTAAAGCCTTTTGGTTCGGCCAAACTCTGCCCAAATACTCTCCCAACATCCCTCAATACAACCTAGAGGCCTTAGTTTGATCATAAAGCCAACCTAAGGAGCCCTTTTGATCAAATCAAAAGGAAGAACCCGAAGAAGAGGTAATGATTTCACCACCCTTTTCTAAGTTCATTTCTTCTTCCACTTCTTCTTCCTTTGTTCTTACCATTCTAAAATAATAACTCCAGTATCTCACATATACTGTGATGTTATTATATGTATGGTACAACCATATTCAGTATTCTATCCACCCTTTAAATAACATGTCACCATACGTGCGTACGTACGGCTTACCGTCTCCACGTCGTGGTGTAATTGTTATTCAATATAATATTATTTGGATGGGTATAATAATGATGTGTAACTCATGTAAATAATAAATATAACATGTTAATGATTCCGTATATATGATATACCATTCATTTATATATTATTTTAATATCAAAAGAATGATATTGTCGCTCGTGCGTACGTACGGACTACCGTCTCCACGAACGCGATGAGATTCATTCTCCATCGTATCCATTCAAGTATAATTATCATTTGATGATTTAAAAATGATGTTTAAGGACTTGATATCATTCTGGATATTAATAATATACAACCTATCCTTTACAAACATGTCTTACGTAACAAAACATATAAAAGAAAACAAGTAAGTTAACACCCGATATAATGATAATACTAAGATATTATTATCAAATCAATATTAAAAGATCATATATGATATCATATTAATGTATATTATTCTTGTATAATTTAATAACAATTATTTCACCATTATACAGGAGGTTAACCTACCCCAACCAAGGAAAAGTACAAGGTAAGGTTTATTTCACAATCTCTTCATTATCCGAGGTTGTTTATACGTAATAATCTACTGGGATATCTTTATCATCCACATCCATGTTTCTTAAAAATGTATTTCAAAACATTTTTACTATTTACTAGAATATGAGTTAAAGTCATTTATAACCTTTTTGACTTTTATAAGTGGTTTATAAAGAAATATTTCTGTCATTTTCAAAACAAGGTCCCTTTTTAACCTTTTCGACAGAATTGAGGTAAGAATGTTTTTTTTAACTTATACGGCGGGTGCGGTTATTTTACGCCGTTATAAAATCTTCAAATCTTTCCTTACAATATTATAAGTATATTTTCAAAGAAAATGTTTTATTTTATATGGATCTTAAATGATTTCAAAATAAAAGGAGATATTTCTTTAAAAAGAATTTTGATTTCATCTATGTCAATATCCTTTGATGGATTTTAAGATTATTTGAAGTTGATTTATTATGATACAAAACTTCTATATTGTATTGAAGGTTTTGTGATATTTTTGACTATGGATGTGCTATTTTTATACCATTCATAGTTTATGGTGAAATTATTGACATTTAGTATGCTAGTTTTAATACTAATGTTTATGTTATGTTTAAACCTTTTCATATGGGAATGCATTGGACTTAGTAAGTGATGGGTGGAGCCCGCTATAGCTCCTCGATGCATCGGTAGGTCTCATGAGAAAAACTAGTGTCTTGGCACAAGGCCTTGACAAAATCTTATTTGTAGTCTTGGCACGAGGCCTTGGCTATGTGGTTATGATAGTCTGGCATTATGCATTCCAACATTATGAAAGTGGTTATTGATTTTTGCATGTGATTATTCGATTAGTAGAATATCCATGTGAATAAGTAAATGGCATTATTTCATTTTATTTATGCCATACCATGTTGAAAGTTCATGTTTAAAAGGCTTTTGTTTTAGTTATACATTGCCTTAAATGTTTATTCTTATTTATGAAAGTTTCCGCTATATTGTTATCCTTACTGGGCATTTGAGCTCACCCCTTTTCTATGTTTTATTTTTCCCAGGAAGTGAAGATGTAAGTTATGAATGACCTGCAGGGATATTATGAAGGGATTATAGTGTGGACTGTGGAAACATTATGTTGTTGTAGTAGTTTTTCATTTTATGATGTAATGTAAAACTTATGAATATATCTAGCGTTTCCAAGGCTACTAAACCAATCGGTCATTCGAGATTTCATCTTTCTTGTGATCATGCCAATGTTATGTAATAATGCACCGAATCTGGGTAACTGGGGTCGGGGCGTTACAGTGCCATCCCGATGGTGGAGTGGTACCTGTTGTTGTACGTGAACTCCACCAAGGGTAGGTGGTCATCCCAGTTGCGACCAAAGTTGAGGAAACATGCGTGGAGCATGTCCTCGAGATCCTAAATGGTCCTCTCTATCTGACCATTCGTCTGAGGGTGAAAGGCGGTTCTCAGACGTAGCTGCGTCCCGAATGCCTCCTGCAACCCCTTCCAAATCTGGGAAGTAAAGCGGGCATCTCGATCGGAGATGATAGAAGATGGTGCACCATGAAGCTGTACAATCTCCTGAATGTAGAGATTCCCCAAGCTCTCCACTGAGCCCTACTTTCTGATAGGTTATAAGTGAGACGACTTGATGAGTCGGTCGACAATCACCCAGATGGATTCAAGACCTCTGGAAGTGCATGGAAGTCCAGTCACGAAGTCCATAGATATCCCATCTCACTTCCACTCCGGGACCTCTAAGGTCTGTACCAAGCCTACTGGTACCTGGTGCTCTGCCATCACCTTCTGACAGGTGAGGCATCGAGAAACGAACTCTGCCACAGCCTTCTTCATGCCCGGCCACAAGTGTTGTCATTTGAGGTCCTGGAACATCTTCGCCACTCAAGTATGTACTGCAAAAGGAGAAGTGTGAAACTCTCTCAACACCTCCTCTCGTAAAGCGACTGGTACCAAGGTACGTCCTCTGAAAAGGATGTCGTGCTCTACTCCAATGGAGAAGCCATCAGGTGCCTGTCCTGAGGATATCTGTGCACGCCACGTCTCATAATCAGTGTCCCCACGTTGTGCCTCTCTGACCCGCTGTAGTAGTCAAGGAGTGAATGTGAGATACTGAAGGAAGCATGCTCCATCTCTATCAATGAAGGATATCTGCAAAGAGGCTAGCTGCTATGTCGCCATCTCAATTAACTGAATCTCCGTCCTCCTACTGAGAGCATCGACTACCACATTCCCCTTCCCAAGAGTATATACTATCTCAATGTCATAGTCCTGGAGGAACTCGAGCCATCGTAGCTGTCTCAGATTCCGATCCGTCTCAGAGAAGATGTATCGGAGACTCTGATGGTCAGAAAAGACTGTAAAGCACTCGCCCATTAGGTAGTGTCACCATGTATTCAGAGCAAAGACCACTGCTGCTAACTCCAGGTCATGGGTATTGTAGTTCTACTCATGCGGCCTCAACTGACGTGATCCATAGGCGATCACTGCCTGCTCCTGCATCTGTACACATCCGAGTCTGGTCCCTGATGCATCGCAGTAGACTACGTACCCTACTCCCTCCTCTGGCAAGCTCAAGATAGGTGCACTGGTGAATCTCTATCTCAGCTCCTGGAAGCTCTAATGACATCTGTCTGACCACACAAAGGGTTTCCCCTTCTCCGTCAAAGCTGAGAGTGGTGCTGCAACTATGGAGAAGTCTGGCACGAATCTCCGGTAGTATCCAGCTAGTCCCAAGAAACATCGCACCTCCGTCACGCTCCTAGGTGGCTCCCAAGCTAGCACTTCCTTGATCTTCACAGGACCCACTGAAAATCCTTCCTCAGAGATGACGTGTCCGAAGAAGTGGACCTCGCATATCTAGAACTGACACTTCGAGAGCTTTCCATAAATCTGGTGCTCTTGGAGTGTGTCTAATACAACCCATAAGTGGTAGGCGTGCTCCTCCTCAGTCGTTGAGTAAATCAAAATGTAGTCGATGAAGACCACGACAAATCGATCGAGGTATGTCTGAAAGTTCCTATTCATGAGGGCCATGAACACTGCTGGGGCATTGGTTAGCCGAAAGGTTTAACCAAGAACTCATAGTGGCCATACCGACATCTGAAGGCCGTCTTCTGCACGTCCTCGTCTCGAACTCTGAGCTGATGATAGCATGACCTGAGGTCTATCTTTGAGAACCACCGTGCTCCCTTAATCTGATCGAAGAGGTCATCAATCCTCGGTAGTGGATACATTTTCTCACTATCACCTCGTTCAGCCGACGATAGTCGACACAAAGTCGCAAGATCCCGTCTGCATTCTTGGCGAACAAAATCGGGGAAGCCCAGGGTGAAACACTGGGTCGGATGAATCCTTTTCCCTGCAAGTCCTCCAACTGTACCCGTAGCTCTCGATGCTCGGCGGGGTCTATCCGATATGCTGGAGTCGATATCGGGGTTGTACCAGGGTATAGTTCAATATAAAATTCTACCTCTCTGTGAGGAGGTATCCCTGGAACGTCGTCGGGAAAGACGTCCGCATACTGATCCACCACTACAGGAAAAATAGGACTTCGCACGTCAACTGCTCCTAGGATGAGGCTAGCCAACTGATGAGTAATGGGTTGTCCTCTCCTCTGCAGAAGTCCATCCTATGATTCTAAGGCTCCATTCTCGCCAGTGAAGGTCATCCTGCTCCCGTTAGTGCGTACACATCGCACCTTGCGCCTAATACAGTCAATATGTGCATGGAATGTAGACAACCAATCCATGCCCAAGATGACGTCGTAAGGCCTCGACGCTGCTACAAGAAGATCCCAGCCGATTATCTCGCCTCCTAGAGTAAGCTCACACTACCGGCACCAGTGCGTAATCGTCAAGTCTTCTCCCGTAGGAGTCTCTAGCCGTAAGGATCGAGCCAACAACTCTGTCAGAATCTCCGACCACCGAACAAGGGTAGCGGCTATAAAATAGTGACTCGCTCCTGTGTCTATAAGAACTGAAGCAAGGGTGAAATAGACACAGATAGTACCTCGAATCATCTCGGGCATGCCGTGGTCGTAGGCCTACGCTGCCTAGAGCTGTGCCTGTCTCTGACCGCCAGCTCTCTGTGGTCGGGGTGGACCTCCTGGTGGTGGTGGTGGTAGAGCCTCAAAGCGTCGCCCACCACCTGCTGCTCGGCCATCTCCTCTGCCTCATCCTCCTACTCCATGTGGACTGCCACGGTCGACCCTCTGTCTCTACCTCGGTGGTCCCTCAACCATCTGCTGCTCCTCGACACAATGGGTTGGGCAATCACGAGCCATGTCGCCATGCCCGCCGCATGAGTAGCACTACCTGCCTCTCGAAAGACTGGCTCCGCGGTGTGTGCCCCACACTGCTGAGCTAGTGTCTTGAGGACGTCTGCCTGAGGGTTTGGTATTCCTCGACCCATGAGTCATCTGCCGACTGCCTACTGCAGAAGAATCTGCTACATGCCTCCCTGCGGTGGGTCTCGATGCTGGTGTAGACTTAGCAAGAAAGCTCTCGATCAAAAGGGCCCGCTCCAGTACTCTTGTCTGAGTCGGAATGCTGAGGGAGATCTGCGATGCCATGATCTCGTGTCTCAATCCCTGCTCAAAGGTCCGGGATCGGAATAATGGGTCGCGTACCATGTCTGTATAGTAGGGCGAGAGATCAGTAAATCTCGCCGAGTACTGTGCGACCGGCAAGCTTCCATGCCGAAGCTGGAGGAGATACTGGATGCGCACCGCACGGAGGGTGTCTGGGACGAACTCTGAGAGGAAGAGGCTCTCAAAGTCTGTCCAGAGAAGTGACGCCTCATAGTGCACCTGGAGAATCATGCTCCACCATCGGCACGATGCCGCGTGCAGTAGGCTCACTACGAGGATCACCATGAGGTCTGCTGGTGTCCTCACTTACCGGAAAACATGTACCAATGCCTCCAGCCAGTCCTCAGATGCCTGGGGGTCCGTCTCCCCGTGGAACC
This sequence comes from Viscum album, assembly GCA_963277665.1. Lineage (NCBI taxonomy): Eukaryota > Viridiplantae > Streptophyta > Magnoliopsida > Santalales > Viscaceae > Viscum > Viscum album. Next base: position 2,028,534,714 of record OY728120.1, on the reverse strand, counting down.
TGGGTGGTCGCTGGCGCTGGAACTCATGCAATGCAATGAGGTGACGTGCATCGTCAACGGCTGGTGCTGGAAGCATCGGTGGCTCGGCGTGTAGAGCTACCACTGGTGCCACTAATGACAAGGGGCCCTGCACCGAGGCCTCGTCGCTCGGTGGGATGTCGTCACGCTCAACTCTCAGAACCCTATCTGGTGCTGTGGTGGGGCCATCCTGAAAAGAAAACAGGTGCTCCACGGTCAGAACATTATACCTGGTGATCTGACACAATGTATTCAGAAAGAAAACTTGAAACACACTTGCAATCAATGTTTTCGTCCTTTAAGTCAGAAATCAGAAGTCAGGGTCCTTGTGTACCGATACATCGGTCGCCGCACCAACACTGGACTCCCTGGACTGATAACCACATCCAATACGCTTAACACTATTTCTTCACACAAAAAAAGATCAGTGTTCGCGGTAGAACCGAACTCCTTTGATAACAATTTGTCACGACCCGTCCTCGGTGCCCGTGGAGTGACTACCCCAAGATCGCCTTCCATAGGCCAGAGGCTGGTGACTAGCACCAAGGCACAAATCCCGGTAAAAAGGGAAGGCATTGCCTTTGTAAAGTAAACAAACACCACAGAGCAAGCAAGCAGTAGAAGTAAACACTATGTAAAAACAGAGTATAATTGTAAGTGCGGAAAGTAAGTGGGCCAGTATACAACTCAAGCTAAAAGAAAAGTACAACTGGAAAGGGAAAAACATCAACTGAAAGGTAAAGCCACAATGACGAGCTTTCCACAGGAAATCCCACCTGAAGGGTGAGTACAGATGGCCTCCTCTACTCCTCGGTTCCATCTGACCGCTCTGAGTACGTCCCGCCCAGTGGTCCACCTCCAGGTACCGTTCTGTTCCATAAGCCTCCACCACGATCAGTGTTGTCCGTCGTCTTCAACCAACACAACGTAGTGCGGGCATAGCCCGTGCAGGGATGAGTATAATCTACTCAGTAGGGACCCCGAGACCCCCGAATGTCTCCCAAAATCCAAAAAGGATAATCCACAAATGAAAGTTACAATCACAAGGTAACATCCGACACTGCTTAGGTATATGCCCATACATATACCTAAGTCATCAATTCTCATTCGGCTCCAACATCTGAGCCCAAGTACAACCCAGTCCACACAGGAAAGAAAACGTAATCCACACTGGAAGAAAAATGTAATCCACATAGGATAGCACAAAACAATCCTCATAGGAAAGAAAAACGTAAATCCACACAGGATAGCACAACACAGTCCACACATGAAAGTAAAACAGGATTCAGCTCACACAGGTATACTTATTCGAAAGACGATAGTGATGATCACTGATCCATCTAAGTCATCGGACACACAAAGGATCGATAGGTACTAACCCCTGCAGTGGCCCACACAGGATTGGACCCACACAGGATCTGTAGGCTCTGGCTCACACAGAACTGCTGAGCGTTGACCCACACAGGATCGGACCCACACAGGATCGGTAGCACTGATCCACACAAGATTGTTGAGTGCTGTAGTTGTCGTCGTTAAATCCACTGAGGATCTCTGCACAGTCGTCGTCTCAGTCATTGTAGCTGTCGCAGCCAGCACTAGGGTTCCCGCACAAAGCAAGATCGTTCGGGAGGGTCCGCTCCACGAGTCGAGAGGATGATACATCAACTGACACATAGTCTAGAGTTGATGTATTCAAATGTTCCGTATCGTCAACAGGAAATCAAAGTCGGAGACGGCGCGTCAATGTGACGCCTGGTGTGAGGGTTATTGGTTTTTTGACCCAGGGGCTCGGTTGGTTTTTAAGGTAAAACCAACCCGACCGTACTCCACCTGCGTCCAAACCTCGGGCGGAGTAAGCCAAAAGATCTATCTCACTAAGATTAATCCAACAGATTTGATGGCACGTCATTCGAACGTCTGAAGCTTAAGATATGAGCGTTTCCTCTCCGAGGGCCCCGTTGGTTTCCTGTACGAACCAACCTGGCCGAACAAAAAGTATTATGAAACATTGAGTGCGATATACCGAAATGACCGTATCGATTCAAAGACCACATCGCAACTGATGGTGCTTCAATCGGAGGTCCATAGCCCATGTTATGCACAAAAGACCTAAGACGGTCCGAAAACTGGGGTTTCGAGCCCGGACCGACTCGGCCCGAGACCCCCCTGTCGGCGCGGACCGGTGCGGCCCGCCCCGACCCAGCCTCGGCACAGTGCGCTGGCTAGCTCGGACAACGGCCAAGCCGTTGGAAATGGGGGGGGGGCACCTTCCCCCCTGGTGTAACCGCGACCCCCCAATTAAGGGGGACGTTTTTGTAGGCCGGCCGAGGCAGTTAATTCCCCCGGCTCCCCTTTGTCCATTCGGCCCACACCGGTCGGCCAGTTCTGCCAACAAGGACCGGCGACAGCCGGTCCTTTCTCCTTCGCCGACACTGGCGGCCCAGAACCGGCCGCTGGTCACCCTGCTCCGCCGCGGCCCAGAACCGGCCGTAGCTTAGTTCGTCCGGCGTGGTGCGACGGCACGGCGCCCTTCTGCCGCAGCCCCGCTCTGGCCGTGGTGTCTTAGGATTTCTTCGACGCAGCGTGACGGTGTCAGGTCCTTGTTCAACTTCACGGAACGGCGCGACGGCTCCATGCATTACTTGTCGTGCGATTCCCGCGTGGTGTGACTGCACCACGCCATTCTGTTCAAACCACAAAGTATCAATCAAGGATAAAGGAGGAGGGTTGGCCATGTTTGTGTGGTCCGGCCCCCTCTCGTTAATCGATATCATTTGGTCATATTTTCACGAAGAACGACAAGGTGATAAACACGAACAAATTAAATAAACAACCCCTACCTTGATAAAAGAGACGACGAACATCAGTGTCGCAAAGCAATGATTCGAAGTCATTGACGGAGATTTCTTCGCGAAAACCATCATGGAAGAGACGTCGCGGAAGAAGAACGTCATGGAAGAAGACGTCGCGTCGCAGGTCGATGTCGCGGAAGACGGTCACCGAGGGCTCGGCGCTCCACGTCGGAGATCATTTGTTCTTCGCGTTCTTCATTAAAGGGAATGAATAACTCAAGACTTCCCTAGTTTTTTCTACAAAATCACTCAAACAAATAAACACCAAACAAAATAAAATAAGTTCTCAACTTATTTTATTAACATAACAAGGCTTTTGAAATTCAAGTGTTTGAATTCCACATCAACTCACCTCATTAACACCATTAGTTATTAAACATAAGTTAACAAAATTAATGGTGAGTTGAGGGGGTTAGAGTATATGAAGTGGTGTGGTTCTTATGGGCCCCACCACCCTCATAAACTCCCAAGGGAGGTTGGGTAGTTACCCAACTTCCATTCTAAGGATTATACACTTAGAGTAAAAATAAAAATTGTTGTTAAATTTTTATTTTTAACTTCCACAATTTTTATTGACTTCTCTCGTGTAAACGCAACTCTGGATTTAGCGTTCCTAAGAAATTACCGGCACTACGGTTCCATCAGTGCCCTCAGAATTCGATTCCGAGCACCGGTTCAAAAGATAGGAATTCCCGCTCGTTCGTTCACTGAACGTACCCGGGCTAAACTTCAGATACAAATCCTGGGCACACTGGGCCTCGGAATCAATTGTCGTCTGAAACTGTGTTCTTGTAAAATTCCAAAGAAAATTAAGAAAAAAATATTCCCTTGAATATTACGGGTCTTTACATTATTCATATATGTTATATTAATGTATGTTATTATGAATGCAGAATTTTTTATCCAATGTATATAAGAAACAATGATTGAACAATTTAATATCTTTTCTCTTTGTGTTTTCATTATTTTTTCATGTATGAAACTTGTTTTTTGTCTATTTTCCTGAGGAAAGATATAAAATATGACCAATGAAAAGGTATTCAAATCCAAAAGAGTGTGAAATAATATCAGAGTTGGGATGAATGTATTTCATAGTTTTTGTTTCTATGACCAAAGGGGGTCATCTATCCATTTATGAATTTAGTTCCATTTTCCTTAGTTTATAATATCTAGTTTTGTGATTATTATTGATGGATGGTGAAAGATCCCAATAAAATAAAGGTTTGAAATACATTTTGAATATATTAATCTGATATGGATTCTAATAATGTATGTGTTTTGATATTTCATTTATCTAATCTTATAGGATATGTTAATTTTTAATATGGTTGTATTAAAAATATGAGATGATCCTTTTAATTAACATTGTTTATTATCAATAATATTTTATTTCAATATTGAAAATATTTTAATGATAAAAAATAATTTATATATGATAAAAGAGTTTACCTATATATTTATTGATGTTTGAGGGATTTTATCCGACCAACTATCAAGGGAATATTTGAACGAATAATATAATTTCTTTATGAAAATAAATCATCGAATCATATATAATATAGTATATATTATAGAAAAAATAGTTTGGTTTTTAAATACTCCCAAAAAAGAAAATATGATATCTCCCGAAAAAAACGGAATTAAATAATCCAATCATATTATAATGATAAGTATATAATATATTTGAGGATAGTGGGTCTATATTTAAAATATAGAAGTCAATAATAAACAAATATAAAGTTATTATAATAAAAATATAAATTGAATGTCATATAATATCAAAAAAATTATAGACCGTGTCATTAAATTATAAATATAAAAAGTTTTATTAGTTTCCCAAAATATTTGATGGAAAATTTAGAATGAAAAGGATCCATGAATAATGATACTTATGATGAAAATATTAAATTTCTTACTAAACAATTTATCATATTGGACTCATAATATTATATGTTTCTTTATAATGTAGTATGAATATGATATCAGTGTGTTAAATTTTGGGAATATGACTAATAATTATCAACATTGTTTACGCCTTATTTGTTCATATATATTACTTATTAATGATTTTAGTTGGATATATTCTTATTTAATAGTAATATAGGGATGTTAAAAGAATTTCATAGAGATGTAATGTGTTTTAATAAGACATTAAATGTGTTTAAAACATAAGGGCTCTCTGGTGGTGAATCATATGTTATACGATTGGATAGATGTTATTTCATGGTCCTGTTATTACACTTATAAGAGATTATTAATATAAACATTATTAACATTATACAAAATGTAGTCTCTACTTTATCATAATTTCATATTGCTTACATATATTATATAAAGAGAAATGATAATGGAAATCCTAATGTTTGGCATTATTTTGAGGCTAACTATTGTTCAACTTTTAGTATTCTACATTGTGATTAAATGTTATGTATACAATTATTAAGAATTAATATTTAGGAATGAAATATGATCATGGGGTATTAAACTAGGTTTTTTTTCTAGATGATCCTCCAAATATAAAATGAGAATTCTGTATAATAGATGTGTGTTTTTCATATTTGGATTTCCATAAAATTCAAGTTTGGATAGATTTTGAGCATGTGAATCTGCATTCATTGACACCATTATTTATAAATCCCTGAGACTTAGCTGATCAGGGTATGGTTACGTATGATTCTTATCATGTCAGCGGTTGGTGAAAAATAATGATGTCATTTTTTACAAATGAATTATGAGAATGGAATCTAGTAAATCAATTGAGATCAACTAAGGAATACTATAACCATACTAAAATAATATGTTTGATATTCTTATCAATCATGTCAGATATATTTCATGTGTTATTTATAGTATTGAGTGACATATGATGTATTAATTTTCCAGGATAGTCTATTCTCATACTGTTTAGAAAATAGGAGTAGCTATATGAGATTTAAATACTATATGTCATGGGGTTACGTGGTTCCTTTAACAAAGGGATTGTCTTAAAATTCATACCAATATATGACATTGTTTGTGAGAAAAAGTATAGAGATAAAGGTTTCTGAGGGGGATAACATTAGATACCTTAAGGGATTGTGTATATGCTAATCATGGTTAAAAGATTATCCTTGTTCAATTTATGGATTCAATGATTTATATTTTTCAATGTTATAAATTATTGTTGGATAGACATTTTTTTATATAAAATGGGTATTTAGTTGTATTGAACACTAAATGTATCCTAGTTTTTATCTCTATGTATTTTTGTATGGTTATTCTTGAGAAATAATATAATATTTGATAAATATTGAGATTAATGATTGATATCCAATTGAAATGTGAAGAATATTTAAGATGAGTTTTTTATAAGTTTTTAAAATATATTATCTATGATAAGATAGAGGGTGAAATAAACAAATAAATCATGACGGATTAGTGAATGTGGAATATTGAGAGAGATAATACCTACCGAAATATATATATGTGATGTAGTTTTTAAATACCACAAGTAATGATATATAAATTTCATATGTTATGGATTTAAAAAAACTATGTTTTGTCATATTACATTGGATTGGGTCTATACTAAGGTATGATTTATAAAAATGATTCCACTACATATTCATATTGTATCATATGATATTTTAGTATTGTATTGTGGTGATACTAATAGGGTATAATTTAAATGGGTTTTATGATATTTAATTATGTGAATATTACGTGTCAATGTTATGGAATATTCTATATTTATCACCGATAATAAATTCATTATATGAATAAATTTATCAGAGAATTAAAATTATCTAAAGGGATATAAATGGTTATATTATTTCCATTTATTTATACATTTCGTAATAAATAATTATATTTCATAAATGATTAAGGAATTTTTCAAGGCTCATATATATATACATATATATATATATATGACAAAGAGTTGAGATATGTATCATCACTCTTTTTCCATGTTATCATAGATGACTCTTATTATTTATTTATCTTCCTCAATTACTTTCCACCTATGTAGTATAAGACTATCATTGTGAGATGATTACCATAAATGTGTTGGGAGGTTCAAAGTTGCCAATGTATATTCTATATTGAGATGAGTTTTTTGATTATTCATTAGTGTCTTTCAAAACATTGATTATTGGGCATTATAGTACTATATCATTTGTTAAATATACACCTTTTAATAATTTGTATATTCATTGTTTCAAATTAAAAAAATGTGATCTTGAAAATTTTTGGTTTCTATTATTTTAAACATATAATAAGTTGTGTTGTTCAATCATTATATTCCAAAAAAAAGGCTCTAGTAAATGGTTTAAAAATAATATGGATAATGTTGAAAAATCATAGAAATCCTTTATGAGGTGATGACTATTGGGAAACAGACAACACTATGAATATGTCAAAAGTATTTCATGAAACATGTGTTCATAGAAAACACAAACTCAAGAAATTTATCATATAAAAAATAATAAATTGATTTGAAAAGGTAATATTAATACGAGACAATCAAAATAAAATATAGATGTTTTAAATAAATCATTTTTTATATGGTGGGAATTGTAGAACTAGAAAATATATTAAAATATTTTGATAAAAATATTTACTACTAGTGAAAAGGATTTGAAAAAAGACTAATAATAGTGTCCTGACCCAAATAAAACCATTTATATGATAAAATATTTTTATAATAGATTTGTTTTTATAAATGTTGATTCATATCCTCAAACCATAAAATTTTGACACAAAATGATGTTAGAATATATTCCTGGGAAACTGTAATGTCTGAATTTTCTTTATTAAAAATGTACGTCTTAAAAAATTTAGAAAATTTGGTCTATGAAAATTATCAACACTTTTCATCAAATTTCAATGGAATATAGAATGACGTCAATAGGTAAAAACACCATAATAACGAGGAAAAAATAATCTTCAAATGTATTCTAAAAATAATAATGTTTTTATAGAAATAACACATACTATAATAAAAGTCGTGATTTAATGTATACTTTTTATATTGGAATAAAATCAATGTTTTTATATTAAAATTATATTTAATTGGATTTAAAGATGGTATTAATTGATATGATGAAAATTTAATACAATGAGAAGAAATTTTGAGAAAATTAATGGTATGATAAGAGAATAACAATTTCCATACACTAAAAATTGATTTGATTGTATATAATAAATCTATATAATATGTGACCAAAAACATCATTGTTTTTAATAATTCACAACTGATTTTCAAGGAAAATCTTCTTACATTGTTGATTTTGGAAAATATAAAATAATGAAAAACATTTAGGTTAAATACATATTAAGGTATCAATTAAATCAGGAAAGAGAAAACATACATGCATTATTTATTGTGGTTGTCCATCCCATATGAATAGAGTGATGAAAATATTAATGAAAATAAATTTCTATGATGGGGTTTCAATTACTTTTTTTAATGATTATATCTTGAATTTTGATGGAGGGAGATTTATGGTTATTAAATCATATAAATTTATACCAAATTATTATCTATTGGAGGATGGTTCAAACATAGATTATTAATTTTGATTAACAATTTTTATTTTTGGAATGAATACATTTTCTGAAAGAATTTTTGGATCATTACGTTGTAATAAGTTTGAATAATTTTTACTAAGGGATATATAGCAAATAGTAACTTATTTTAAATTAAAAAACACAATGAAACGTATTATTTAACTTTTAATGATATTAATTTTCTCTATAATAGGACATTTGAACATCGTGGTCAATGGAGAATAAAAAATATCTACAAGGTACAAGTATTCATAGAAGATATATAACTAAATAGAGAAATATAAATCATTTATTATGCATTATAAAAGTTGAAAATATAGTAAGGGAATCACAAAAAAGAACAAACTCATCCAAAAATTCCACCTAAAATAATAAATTCTTATTTATGTGGCCTAATGAGACATCAATCTAGTAGTGGTGATCTTTGTTTATTTATATTCATTGATTATTTCTTATGTATTACAAATGTGATGTTTATAAATCACATTGGTAATTCAGTGGATCTCTTCATGATATTCAAAAGAGAAGATGAGAATGAGTTGTTAGTCTACATCATGAATCTAAAAAATAATAATTTAATGTATTTCAATATAAATTACTTTAAATACAATATAAATAAGAATGATATTATACACCGATATAGGTTTTATTATACACACTAGTATAATGGATTGTAAATTTGGAAAGAAATAATATTTGTTGAAATATGAAGAAGCATGAAAACAGAAATAAAATTTTCAATAATATATTGGAGAAATGAAATATCAATACATGTGTATATTTAAAAAATATATTTTATATGACCTATATATAACAGTATATCATTTGATATATGTTACAATAATAATCTTAGTATTATTTATTTCAAAGTATTTGGTTTTAAAAGCATTATGATGATTAAAAACTCATATTTAGAATATGATGATGAAAAAGCTAACAAATGTGTTTTATTAGGACATTTATGAAATGGTGTAGGATATAAGTTATACAATAAGATGCTATAAAATATAATAGGCTATCATGATTCAAGGATAATTGTGAATAATCTTAATTTACGTAAGGAGCATGATTTAGGTTTTATAAATTATAATGAAGAAAACATAAAAAAATTTAGAAATATGGGTGAAGAAGATGATCATTATGAATGAAATCATACTGATATTTTCAAATATTAGACCATTGATGGTGATAGTTAATATGGTAATGGAAATTGAGAGTATCTGATGATATATAAACATGTCACACTAAAAATATTTTTGGAATTCTAACCATTATAAACTATAAGAGGATTGAAATGTGTGAATAAAAAATTTCAACATTAAAAATTTGATCCACAGTTAGTTAGTAGGATTAATGAGAATATATAAGGAAATTATTTAATGAATCATGAGCATGATCTTTTTAAAATAGTTCCACTATGGATATTTTCATAGGTATGTAGTGAGAATATTATTAGAACCATGTGGGTTTTTTGAAATAAGGACATTGAAAATAGGATGATATGATGAAATATGGCCAGATTGGTTTACAAAGGATAATCACATTTTTAATTGGTACTTTCAAATAAACCATTCCATTTAATTTTAGATATTAATCTATAAAAATTATTCTTGTTATTATAATATATAAAAAATATAGACTCTATCAAATGGATGCGAACTCCGGTTACATTAATGGAGATCCCTATGAAGATGTATTTTTTTGAATCATGAATTATTTTTCCATGAAATTAGAAAATAATGGTGTAATGGATTGATAAATATTTTTAAAGGTTAATGTAGTCCACAAGAGATAAATATTCTAAGAAGGAAAATTTCAAGAAAGAATTAAATTTCACCAAATGGTATGTTAAAAAATCACATATGTGATGGATAGGAGTACAATAGTTTCTAATATTATTTTGTATAAAATAATAATTATAGTTCATATAGAGTATATAAGTATGGAATTTGAATATTAAATTAAAATGTTCTTTTAAATTTGAATCCTAAGTGGGAATAGTTTCAATATTGGATTACAAGTTTCATTGAAAGAGAAACATATGTTGTTATCTCATGTGAAATAAAAAAGCATTTTTTTAGATAATATTACATAAAATATTATTTTTGTGGACAAATACCCCAATGATTCGCCTCAGTGTGTTTTGGGTATGTTTGATTTTATTTTTTCAAAGACAAATGACTACGAATAAGCATGGTTGTTTTTTTAACATGTTATTACGGTGACATTTTTTTCTAGTGTTTTACATATTATTGGGTATGAAGAGAGGGACATTGACATTATAAATGTAATGTGTTTTTCATATAGGTGAATGGTATGATGGGATAGGATGAAAATCAGAAAAATAAGGGACCATAGTACCTGGAATCATAAACTATATACCAGGATTCACAATGATTCACTACTGCATATTGAGTAGTGGGAACATTAAGTGGAATGGTTCATAGTGAAGGGAACACGGTGCATGGAAGTAATGGATGTATGATGAATGGTCCACCATATAGGAAGTGATTTCATGTCATTGGCGGATGGGATCTTCTACTATGGAATAATAAAGCTCGTACACTAACGCTGTATGAAAATGGTACACAACACTGTTACATTTTATGATAGGATGATCGATATGTTGTGGAGGATGTACAAAATCAATGATTTCATAAACCTTTTATTAGTATATTTTTTGGATATCATTTCTTATATATGTGGTGGTAATCCAATTTATTAATGAAGCGAGTGAATATAATTAGAGAAATCCTCTTTGTTCAAAGAATTCGTCAAATGTAGAATGTGGTTTGTAAGAAGTTAATATGCATGTGCTAATGTTGTTCATAGAACAGATCATGAATTTTTTTAGTGGGGAATTGAAAAGAAAATGATGCGCGGAGGGGGAATATATAGTACGCAGTATTGAAGGTGGTGCATGGACAGAGAACAATATGGGGACATGGGGTGGTTTGATGAAGTAGATTTGGTACATGGATGCAGTACACAGACATAGTACGCGGAGGTAGTTTGTTAAGGAAAAACACGAATGCAGTATGCGAAATAAAGGAAGAATAAAGGGTATCCGAGGTGGTAAGAGGAAGAGGATATCCATGTTGGGATCCTGATACTCAATACATGGGAGAAGAAAGCAGTTTTTGAAACAATAAAGGAATCATGAAAAGGCTTCAAATCAGCAAGTGAATTTATTTTGTCTTATCTAATAGTTCTCAGGAAGGTGGAAGTCATCTAAGGATAAAAAATGAACATCAGCAAAGCATCTAACAATATTTTACGAAGTATGAATTGATTCATATGAAGTGACCTACATGTCCATTAACTATATTTGAACAATAAGTCTATATACTGTGAGATGATTCCATTCTTGGAGTAGTGAGTGAATGTAGAGGAAGAAAATAACCCTTTCTACTAGAGGTGACCAAATGAAAGAGGCATATGGAGTGACCCTTGGCAATGAAGATAGAAAACCTAAAAACTAATATAAGTAGTGAACCATGGAAGAGAAGATATGTCCCAAACCATATAATTATTATTGGTAGTGAACCTTTGTGAATTAGGTTCAACGAAACATTTCCAGTTATATTCACCTTGTACGTATCCTAGTGATGGAGATCCATATATATTTCCCTATTTTCTATTCATGATATCATTTTAGCTCATCTATTATTCCACAAGAAAGAGAGTAGTGTGTTTGATTAACAAAAAACATGATTTGAATATGAGAAAACATATTCTGTCATACCCTGATTAATTGTCCCCCCACATAGGGTATTCAACATAGTAGTCCTAGAAATTGGAATCATAGTGAATTTTCAATATTTAGTGGTTCTCTATCAGTAGAAGAAAGGGAGGTGGTCTATCAAAAAGGAATCCCAATATTCTACATTAATAATTTCTAATGGTCGATGAATCAGATGAATCACTTGTTCTGGTCATTAGGAATAGATGCCTTCACAGAAGATATACAAGGAATATTATCTGATATTAATAGTGGTTCTTTATCAGAAGTAGATAGAAGATAATGTAATTTTGATACAAAATGGATCAATGGTTTATGATTATCCATATGAAATGATATTTATATGAAAGTGATGTTATGTACGACATCACGTTCAATGCATGAAAAACTACAAAATATCAACGAGGGGGATTCAAAGGTCATATAGGAAAAGATTAAGGTTTTATGGAACAATTATGAAAACATATTAATGAACTAAAATTATTCTGTTGATGAATTATTTTATAGGGTGAATGTTGTAGTTGAAAAAATGAGTGGTCTTAGAGAAGTCATTGAAGTAATATATATTTTGAAGCGTATCCTGAGGAATATTCCACCTCTATATAATCAGAATGAATCCATTTTGTAAGGTAATGATCCAAAAGATATTACATTGTAAATCATTCATACTACTATTCTTTAATAATAAATGAGAAATGATGATTATGATGTTGTGCAAAAGAATAAGTGCAACAATGTGTCACTAAAGGGCATGGAGAATATCTCTGTTGAATATAGTATGGAGGATGAGATAATGAATGATGTCATGTAATTTCTCTCTACCAATCATCAATAAGGAAGAGTAATTTTCAATGTTAAAAAACCTTTTGAATGCATATGATGTGGAATGATTAGAAATTTTGAAAAAAAGTGTTCATGAAGTTTGATGAAAACGATGATGACAATGATAAAATTCACCAAAATAATAATTAATCAGATGTAAATTTTCGGTTATTTTCTATAATATTGGCCATAAAAAAATATTATTTTTCTATCAAATGAATATGAGATTTCATAATAATCTGAGGTAGAAGAGTTATAGTACTTCGAGGATCACAAAGTAGCTTCCTGGGGGTCATTATTTTGAAATTCCATAACAATAGACGAAAGTGACAATGTAGTTGGGGAATTTGAAGGAAGTGTTGACCTTAAAAAATGCAGTTGATTTCAAATTAAAAATTGAAGAATATAAAAGATATTTTGATAAATTGAATGGATATCAAAATGATCAAATTGAACGTATCAAAGAACATGTAGAAGAATACATCAGTTTATAATGAAGTATTAAAGATCAAAAAAAATATTGAATCTAGGCATAACATCTGGAAAGTAGGTCATATAAACAACCATGTTGAGAAAAATTGTGAATATTGGTCCAGTCTAAAAAAATAAATTATGAAATCAAAATTGAAATGTTGGAATGTGGGTTTATTAATAATAGAATGCAGTAAAAAATTAAATCAGACCACAAGAACCTGCAACATGATTGAAGATTGTATATGATATGATGAATAATTAGATTATTCAGAGAACCCACGTGATAGCATGTAGTTCAGCACTGCCACATAGAAATTCATTCTACATATGATGTTATTGATGCAGCAATATAGGACATGAACAACAGGTTTTTTATATAGAAAATAGATGTCTAAGAGAATAGGACCATCATAGGCATTCATATAGAGAACAATTTTCCATGTCATCAAATGATGATAACTATTTTATGTGTGGATGATTCAATAACATGGAAGGACATTTCCCATCAACAATACATATGAATGTGAGAAAACAAACTAATTTCAGTCATAACAAACAAAAACGTGATTCATCGAAGGAGAGTAAAATATAAAATAAATTTGTAGATCTAAAAGATGAGGCTGGTCTGTCTTAATTTGAGGAATGTCAAGAGAATAAATCCATACAATATGTGAAGTCAGAAATATGGATAAAAAATAATAGATCTGATTTGGTAGTGGGTATTGAAATTATGTTCATGGAAAGATATATCACTGGGATATGGATCATTGATAGTGGATGTACCTCCCATATGACAAGATTCATGGATCATGTGACTGGTATTATGTATTATAAATATGGTATATTTAGATTTGTCAATGATGAAGGGTTGATAATTATTGTCTCTAGGAACATAATGTTTGGGGTGAAAGAAATGATACATGTAGATTTCGTGCTTATTAAAGGTCTCAGTCACACCTTATTAATACTAAATCACTTGAGTGACTCAGAACATGCCTTAATATTTTCAAATAAATTGTGTATAATCAAAGAATATGATGGTGATGATTTATTTTAAGGAAAGTGTACAAAAGGTAATCTATACCTAATGAGTGGAGTGTATGAAATGTGACTTTTGACCATGGAAGAATATAACATGTTGTTGCATAAGGGACTTGACCATGTAAGACCATCATCCTTAAAAGATCTATTGAAATATGACACTTCTCAAAATATCCAAATATTATCTCATGGTTTTACCCATACGTGAGATTCCTACCAATAAGGGAATACCATTTGAAAGACATATAATACAAAGGATCAAAAGTTAATGAGATTACATGAGTTTGTTCGTATTGATGTGTGCGGTCAAATTTCATAATGGGATATTGATAGGATATGATATTATGTTATTTTCAATGGTGATTATAGAATAATGTCATGGGGTTCAATCATAAACCAAAAATATAAAGTGTTCTGTTTAATTCCATGATATCGATGTGAATTGGAAAATATGGAAGGTTATAAAATACAGATGACTCAAATAGACAATGGAAAGATGTTAATTAATACCAAAGTAATGTATTACATTGGAAAACATGAGATAATGAAATAGTTATCAGTGGTAATAATTCCCTAGAAGAATAGAGTAGTTGGGAGAATAAATCTGATTTTTGACAATATGTCCAGAACAATTCTCATTGAGAAAGACCTTCTAGAGATATTTTGCAGTGATTTGGTAATGACAGAATAATACGATTCAAATAGAGCTTCACATAGTCTTAAATATTAGAAGACTCAATATGATTTAGGGTATAGAAAAGGCCATCATTGAAGTACTATAAAGTCTGTTGATGTAAATGTATCATTATAAATAAAGAGGAACATTTTATGTTTGAATACTGTGTTGATGAATGGATATATCTTGGCTACCCAATGAAATTCATAGCTTATAAATTCTTCAAAAGGAACTAGAAAACATTGTTTAGAGTCATGATGTGAGTATTGTGTTGAATGAAGAGAATCATAATCCAATACATGATTAGAATCATGATGTTAGTGATGAAGATATGAGTAGTAAAAGAGATGTTATAACTTTATGGGATGATTCAGAAGATGTCTAGGATGATGAGAATAGATTAGTGTCTACCCAGAGACTTGCGTGAAGAGAAAAAATGAATATTATGTATTTATATGGTGATCAGGTATAACCAGTACAAACTAATACAATGGAGACTCTATGTCTAGAATCATACTTCTTACCGGTGAAACAAAAATGTTTTGATGATGTAGGTGGAGATTATTACTGGTTTCAAGCAATAAATAATGACCATGACCAAATTGAAAAAAATCAAACATTGGAGATTGTTTCAATACAGATATACAATAATTTCATCTGGACGAAATGAGTCTTACACAAAAAAAATGAATGAATATGGTCATGTGATTAAAAAAAATAAAAAGATGATTGAAAAGAATACTTCGAGATAATGGGTAATGATATTAATGATACATTTTCACCTATTTCATGGATGGATACATTATAATTATTTGTGGAAATAATAGTGAAATTAATTATCATGGTTTTTTATGGGTGTCATGTTAGCAATTCTGAAAGGTGATTATGAAGAAGAAGTCTATATAGAGAAACGAGATGGGATACACATTTAGGAAGATGAGATCCGTGTTTTTCATTTGAAGAAGACACTATATGTGTTGAACTGTGCACCAAGATCATGGTATTCAAAGAATCATGGATTTCTGCATGGTGGGGTATATTACAATCACTATTTCAATAATTATTCTAACCAACAATATGGATCTATATTATGTTGATGACATAGTATTTTGCATATCAAATGTTGCACAATTCATACTATTTTCTGAATTCAGGAATAATGAATTCATAATTTCAATGATTGGTGAGATATTTTTATTCCATTGTTTATATATGACACAAGGGAAGGAATATTACATTCATTTTTTAATATTAATATTCCAAGGATTATCTAACAAGATTATTAATGGAAATTTATAAAGATATGAAGAATAGAGTTTCTAACTGGATGAAATTATTAAAGCATGATGAGGTAAGGGAATTTAATATAACAAAATAATGGAAAATCATTTGGTGTTTACTACATTTGATAATGACAAAACTTGATATATATTTTTCCAAAATCCAAGCAGCACGATATGAAATAAATCCCAACGAAGGCCAGAAGTCATTAGTGAAAAGTATACTTTATAATATCTAAGGAACTGTTGATTTTATTATGATGTACAATGACCAATATGAGAAGGAGGTTTTGGGATATAAAAATGTAGATTGGGATGATTCAGCTAATAATTGGTAATAAATATTTTTTGTTTCCTTCTATCATATGGATTGTGTATTTCTTGGATGAACAAAAAAAGAAGACTGCATTTCATTTAGAACTGCAGAATCTGTGTATATTTCAACTACTCAAGCATTCACACAATTATTGTGGATGAAGAAGTATCTTGAGAATATGGTAGTTACGATTAAATCGTTGATCAGAATTCATTTTTATTAATCATGTTATATGAATCCTAAAAGAATATAGACCATCACTCGTGGAAAAAGAACATTGAAATAAAATATCATATTATCATGGATAAGTTGGGGAAAAGGCTCGGGAATCTATAGTATGTGACAACTAAATGAAAAGTTGCATATTTTCATACAATGGCCTTACCAAATAAAACAATTGAAAACAATTTTATGGATCTGGGTGTCCATTCAACTCCCCGTACATAAAAAACATGGATGAGGAATCCCCTCTCCCTAATGTATGATGAGTTTTTCCCAAATATACTAATATGTGATCTATAGCGTGTTGTAGAAAACCATGATAATCCATTCAGGGTCATTGATAAAGGGGGATAAATATTGTAAATTTTCTAGGGTAGAAAAAACATAAAGAGAACATATTATGTTGAGAAATATAATAGTGGGATTTGAAGTTTATCTAATGATATTCGGAGAAGAAAAAACATAGAGGGAGCATTAAATATGACAGTTCTAGATGTGATCGATCAAAAATTACATATCATGATAGATGATGTTTATGATGAAAGATAATATCGGTTTCAAGATTACGTGTCAGGAATTAAGTGATTCATTTAGGAAATTTTTATTATACTTTGGTTCTCAAGATGAGAGGGGCTCATGTTGTTTTAGATTATGTTTTGAGTAAATATATGATGCCATCTTAATCACATGATGTGAATGTTCGTTATAGAAGTATGGAGCCGTATTGAGTTATCATAATGAAATTAATTGTTTTGATAATAGTGGTAAACAACCCCATAGCGGAAAATTGTAGGGAAAAAATCCATCATAGTGTCCTTTCATTATCTTTTTTGTGTGATTTTGTGTTTAAAAAATTCCAGATGTCTATGAATGATCATGGTTGGTGTTTTCTGATAATATATTTTAAAGGTGGTGTAGTCTCCCATTGTTTTCCTAATATTATGGCCAAAACATCATGCGTTTTATGTTGGAAAATAAATCTTTTTCTCATATGAGTGATCAGAAATATGAAATGTTATTAAAATATGAAAATTAACGGATCCCCGTAACTCAAAACTAGGACCATGTACCATGTATGGGAACTGTTTGTGGTTACAGACCACGTAGCTAGAATGGTACTCGAAATGGTTCATGGTGAAAGTATTGTGGTATGTTTAAGGAATGAGGATTCCCAGAATGTCCTACCACATTGGGAGATATGGCATGTTGTTGGTCGAAGGGATCATTAGTTTTGGAGAAATAGTGGATGTATGTGGACGGGTAAGAAAAATGGTTCTTGAAATGTTGTGGTTCACAATAAGAGGATCGATATGTGGTAGAGGATCTACCAAATCAATGATTTGGTAAATATTGGATTATGATATTTTATGGGTATTATTTCCTATATAAGGAGAGTTAATATCACCTATTAAAGAAGAGAGTGAATATCATTATACTATTTATATTTTCTCTGAGAATTCAGTGAAGGATGAAATTTTTTTGCAGTTAGCAATTCCATAAAGGATAATGTAGTTCATCGTACAATTTGAGAATATGTCATTTAGGGTTTTTAGTCTGAAATGGGTGAAGAATTCACCACAATTAGGAGGAAGCTATTATACATGGATAAAAATGTGGTCTGAAAACAGAGAATAGTTTGTAGAAAGAGGGGTGTTTGTAGAAGGAGAGCTAGTACATGGTAACAGTACACAGACATAGTATGTGGAGGTAGTATGCATGGGTGAAACAAAGATGTCGTATATAGAATGTAGGAACCATCACGTGAATGAAGTGGAGTTACGTGGAAGAGAATATCAACTTTGGAAACCAGAACTCAGTATGCAGGAGATGAATGTGGGACATGGAACACTCAAATGATATTGAAAATGATTAAAATCAGTTTGTGAATGTATCATTATTGTATCTACATGTAACGTGGATGGTGGAATTCAACTATGGGTGAAAATAAACTTCAAAAGAGTATATTCCTATTATTGTGGATGCATTAATTAAGTAAAAAAGAAGGGAAGGACAAGTCAATTAATGTTATTTGACCTACCAGTCTTTAAACTGTGAAAGGATTCCAATCCATGTGTAGTGAGTGAAGGAAGTGGAATATAGTGACCCTTTCCACTAGTATTGACCCAGAGAAAGAGGCATTGGGAGTTAACCGTGGGAATATATTGAGAAGCCACTAATCCTGGTATGTGTAGTGAGCCCAGGCATTAATGAGTTAGTTCTTACCTTATCATCATTATTATATATATTCCATTGTGAATTGGGAACAATGGAACACCACCAATTACATGCTCCAAAGAATTTACCCTATGATGGTAGACCAAGTAATAATCATTATTTCTTATGTATGAATTCATTTCTACTAATAAATTGTTACAGGAGAATCAATGAAGTGTGTTTTATTTAACAATGATACAAGATTTGAAGGGGCATAAGTATTAATCATTCATATCCTGATTCACCACCACCTCCACCCTCAATTACTGTGTTCATCCTAGTGCAGATAATAATTAAAAAGACTTGTAAACACCTTTGAGATATGGATTAATGTTTAAAATGGTTGAAATGAAAATAAATTGTGAATCATATAGGATTTATGATGGTGATTAGAAGATTTATTTATCATATATCATTGAGAATATATATTATTAATGTGGTAACATTATGTTACATATATATATAAGTGATCAAAATTAACCAAACACATTTGTTTTAAGGATAATACATAGATAAATGAGAGAAAAATTATGTATTTGTTTATTATATAGAAGTTGTGATATGAAGAAATTTTATAGGTAGATGGACGGTAACATTATTTGACAATATGACGACAGAAAATCAACATCAAGTGGTATATTTTCCATGTGGTAATGTTATGTGATTTGGAATTTCATGATGAATGTTTTTTCAAAAAATGAGTAAAATAGAATCAGAGCATGTTTATTATAATCATACATTAAAAAATGACATTGATGAAAGAATAAAATTGAGACAAAACGTGAGTTATGGAAAGAGGCTGAAAATTGCAAATTACATTAATATTGTAATTAATTTATCAAAAAATATAATGAAACAATCTGGATCCAAACATTCTAATATTAAATTTCATTTTAAAAAATAGAATGTTACAATGGATTAAATTTAGATGTAATATATCTCCACAGTTGATCAAATTATTGATTTACTCCTGATATATGTATGAAAGGACATATTTGAAGAGTTAAAGCCAAAAATTCATCTTGAGTTTTCTCTCTTACATAACAAATAAAAGGAATTGATGCATAATTATATGGATTCAATTTTATAACATGAAACCACTAACTTGGACTCCACTATGGTAGAAAAAAAATCCAAATATGCCTCGATAAGAAAACATATAATCGGCTAAAGGCTGTTGACAACCACCAAGAAGGAATATCATATATTATGGGAGAGAATAACCAATTACACCTATATATAAGAACACATATACAAATATTACAAAATAATACAGAGTAGATAATTAATAATAATTGTAATATATAATGCATGTGATAAATAATATGATCTAAAAAAGTAAAAATTCATAAACCATAGAGTTAATGGTAAATTTACCTTCATAACTAATAAAATGGGTTACCAACATAAGTTAATTATTATCATGGTATGTCTATAGTTAACTAGTCCCAGATATGAATATTATTAACTAAACTCATCTTCATGTTTTAATATATTCCCACTCAACCAACATGCCTCCACCAAAGATTTCATTGAAATATTTTTCATCTACACAAGGCACAAATCATGCACACAAAATTTCTATGCATCCATAAGTATAAAAATACCTACATAGATGAAAACCCAACAAATTAATGAAACCATAAACAATTTAGAATAAAGACCCCAACAATATATTTGGAAAATAAAAGAGCCAAATAGTATTTAATGGTGCATAATAACTGAATGAGGAATGTTGTCTTCTAAACATCCCAACAGTAATAAAATATCCATGAAAATAACACATTAATCTGTTTTAACATGATTTATAAATCACATCACATCTTAAAAATAATTATATGTAAATCATGCCTTTCTAAAGAATAAATATTGATTGAGGGAGTATGTGGCCATATTTGAGGGTCTATGACTCATCAATTAAAGCTCATTAGAGACGAGGGTACCTAACCACATGGATAGTGGACCCATCATCTATAAGTAGTGGTTTTACTAACGTTATATATCATTTAGGGGTATTTCCCCTATTTTATCCATGGAACTGGGGTTGTTACAGACCCCAAGTATTCTCATAGTGTTATTCCTAATCATCTTTGTTTTCCCATTGGATATATATATACAAAAGTAATTAAAATTTTCACATATCACTAATGATGTAAAAAAAGGAAATATTGTTGTGTTTTAGATGAAAAAAAATCTTGATAGGCAATTAATGTGACTAAATCTTGGTATGAGGTATGGATAAATGAAAAGAAATTTAGCCTAGAATTGTTCATAACATTTACATGACATGTATTCCCTTAGAAAAAAGTCTTCTCATTTGCTACACATAATTAATTATGATTAAATTCACCTATACAATAGATGTTATGAGGTATAATGATTTTAGGGCTAGTGGGGAAATCATTATGTAGTTTTTGAGATCATATCTTCTTGGGGATTTGATGTATTCAATGCCCCAGTAAGTGTTGATGACATGTTTCTTCATCTGTCTCACTTGAAATGTATTATATATGAGGATATGTCCTATATAGGATATTTTACATGGAATGTGGTCCTGACTATTGTGTTTAATATGTATGAATGGCAAATTGGGCGAGTAAATCCTATACATTCCAATCGAATCAACATATAGGTGGAGAAGATGTCTTACAAGGTTCCACACTATGTGATAAATAATGTGGATAAAACCATTTCTACTAGTTCATAGGAGATACATGGTATGTGGTTCAGGATCTCTAGTAATTTGGATACAACATCATGATCCATAATTAAAGAATGGTGTAAAATTCAAATTTTATATTTTTACACCTCAGATAATTCTTGTAACTCTACCAAAAGCCTGATACACACATTAAATAACTCCAGTTGTAATTTTCCAACCATAAATTTCATGAATTTTTTGGGGAATGGATTAATAGAACCCCACTATCACCCGACATGTCACATACCATAAATAACATGTTTCTATATGCCTCTGAATGATTCTTTATCACCTTTAAACTATCTCATTGGACATGTACTAAACTTACACATCACAAACCAATTGATCTAAAACCACAATTTTTATCATTAACCATTTTGGATCCACATTCCTCAAATCACAATCCAAAATGATGGTTCGTGGAACATACAGGCTGAAATTGGTATAATAGTTGAATAAATATATAAATAGAATAATTTTCTGATATTAAAATTGTATGGCCACTGACCATTGATCATGGATCCAAAAATATAATCCCAAAAACAAATTCATCCCCTTTGAAGACTCCCTATGGTCATAAATCCATCCATGGAATCCATTTAGTGCAAACCAAAATGAGTTACCCAAATAACAAGCAACACCCTTTTTTAGGCTCATTTATTTTATTTTCCTTGTCCACCATCTCAAATCTCTTTATTCAATTATTATATAATAATAGTAGTATCCTGAATATATTGATATCCTTTTATGAAATGGGTTTCACCAAAACTTATAAACCCATACAACTAATGGGTCATGAACTTACCATTCTAGTGTATAGGGAACCATGGCTTCACGATACAATGTTTTTCATTTTATGTTTTGTACAACTCATGGTTGATAATTATTATGGAACATTAGTTTATATATGAAATAAATTATATATATTATTTTTATTATTTGGTAATTATTTAATATAATATACCTTCTTTGATTCAATCATGTTTAATTATGATAACATCATTTTGGGATATGTGGACCACCACCTCCTCAAAGTGATCAAATTAATTCAAACTCTACATAAAATGTATTACAGATGGTTTGAGTAGGAATATATTATACATGTGATATAATAATAATTATTTAATAATGATATATATACATATATAAACATTTAAGTCCTTTAATTTCTTTCATTCAATGAGATAATAAAATAAAATCAACATTGATGCCCTCGTATGACTTACCATCTATATGAACAGTTTATTCCATTTCATGATTCTATATTCAATATGTGATTATAATAAAAATATTCATTAAATAAATTATATATATATCATTTTTTGTGTTATAAAAATCACGTTATAATTATAATGACAAAAGATAATACAAATTAAGTCATATGGGGAAAACACTACTGTTATTATCTGAAACATTATTTCAACATGGAATTGTTAATAAGAGGGTAATATAAAGTCATAATAAAATCATATATAGTATTATATTAATTAATATGGATCACTAATATATATATAATAATATTATATATATTATTCACGTTGTTTTTATGAGTATGAATAGAGTCAATACATTAGGTATGGTAATTTCAACACACATTTTATTTTCATGATATTCATGCTATATTCGCAAATCGTTGCTTTTTTTTGTCAACACTACCAATAAATGTATTATATCATTATTATAATTAAATTTATGTTGATTTAGAAGTCAATTTTATTATATTTTGACCACGGAGTGTATGTTTCAAAATATTCCAAATTGGTAAAGCAATTTTGTCTCACTTTTTAAATTTCGAGACAAATTCCATGTTATGATTTTTCTATTTTCCATTGAGGTTTACAAAATATATATGAAATGATAAATAATGTATCTAATTATTTTTATGATATTTTATGAATCATGTACCATAATTTTATTACATGGGTGTATATTTAAATGTTACAATGTTGTAAGAAGTTTTTGAGGAAATGCCATTGTTTATCAATATTATTTACGATTATGGAAAAATTGATGAAATATTATGATTCATATCTTAATAGAACCCCTGAAATTAATTCACCTCTATATATTCATGATATTTTTAATTAATAGTACTATATTTCAACACTCTATTACATATGGTTATTAAGAAAATTATTTTAGGAATGTCTAACTCTACCTCCATATTTAGTTGTAAGTCTGTGTTCCATCAGTAAATGTTTTCAAAATGGTTTCAAAAAGTAATATACTATTCTTGTATTATCATTTAAAATAAAAATTTAAAAATGTTTTTCCTTTTAAAACTGGTTTATAAAAAATGAAACCTATGGTTGTTTTTGGATTGAGCCACGTTTCTAATCATTTTACTATGAAAAATGAATGTTGGCATGTACATATTTTCCCATCTTAATGAAAATCATTCCTTTAAAATATCCATTATAATACTATGAATTAAATTTATAATTTTAAATAAAATGTTTTAGTAAAATAATTGAATTTATTTATTTTAATGTTTATTTAAAATATAAATGTTATCAAAAATAATATATTATTAAAAACTGGTTGATATTACTTTCAAAACAATATTTTTACTATTTGAAATTGTTTATTCAAACAAAATGATTTAAATGATACCATAAATTCTATTATGTTTTGTAAATTTTTTTCATGGAAAACAGTTTTCCAATTGTTTTTAATTTATTTTTATAAGTAACTTATGAAAATAATTCAAAATATTTTCAAGCATCATTTATAGGTTTTCAATGAACACGGAATAAAAATATATTTTAAGCCTTATTTCTATGTTTTTAATATAATTTTCAATGATTGTTTTCAAAGGTTTTAAGTTTTAAAACATATATTTCAATTAAGAATGGCTATTTTCCGGATGAAATTTTCTTATAGGATATATTAAAATTATTTTCCAAATAATATGATATGATTTGATGTTAATAATTCCTTATTGAGAATCTATCAAAAGGTACAATCAATATTCGTTCTCTTAATTGTTATTTAGATCGAATAATAAATATATAAACTTTTGTATTATTCATGGGATATTTTTGTGAAAACAATTTCTCTTCTAAGGGATATATGTTTATGGAAACATTTCCTCTTACATAGTTCAAATACTTATAAAACATGTTTCTCTTAAATGGGTTATAAAATTATAAATTCATACGAAACTCACCTCCTTGCACCAGGTATTCATAAATGATATGATTATGAAATATATATAACTAACATTTTATATGATATTATTAAATGTTTTTGATAACTAATATATTTCAGTGTTCATGATATGATATAATTTTACGGATCATGATATGATACATGTTTTGTTATCTTTTGTCACATGTATGTATGAGTTATTATGTGAATGATGAGACATATATCTCCCTCTAATGGATTGTTTAATGATGGATGAATCATGAGTATAAATGTAATGTGTGAACGAGATTACATGATAACAATGCTATTTCCAGACCTAGTATCTTGTCCATAAGTCTATCTGTGAACAATATTACATTTTCATAGTTTTATGAGTGAACCATATTATGCGATCCTATTTGTATGTGCGAAAATTATTACTAATTAACTATATAACCAATGAACTTGTTAGAATTTCCATATTTTAAGGATGAATCGTGTTATATATTCACATTGCAATGTGAAATCATGATTTCTTTTTCAAAAAATTATGAGTTTACCTTGTGTCATGTCCATAGTTCTATGAGAGTTCATGATTTCATTTTGATAACATAATGAGTGAACATGTTTCTCCTTATAAATGTACATGATGTTAAACATTGTATTGTATGACACAATTCAATGTCTTATTAATGTGTATGATTTCATTGATTATGTTTTTCATTATCTTATAATTTATTTCTTAAGAAATGAAAATGTATCTTCTATGATCGATGTTTATTAGCTTTCATATGTTGGGTATGATCTTTTAAAGATATGATCTGGTTCTTTTACCCTTATATTCATGTTATTCATTTTAATTTTTATTATTTAACATTTTTAAGAATTCTAGGTCACTCTTATATAATTTTTTCTTTTTCTATGTTATTCTGAATGTATTTTACGTAGAATTTCTAATAGTAATGATCATTTCGGATGAATTTGAAGATATTTCACTGAGTTAGAATATTTTTCCTCCATGATTCTGAAGGCACTAAACTGGCATAATATTTTGTATTTTTTAAATGTATTTATTATTCAGAAAAAGTAATGTACTATTAATGTATGAGAATAGTGGGTCTCTATACATGTACAAATATATATCCCATAGTTGGAGTTATAATATCCATAACATTTATAATAATTTACGATGTACACTAAGAAAAGATCATTTGTATAAGCCAGTAATTTTAGTTCATGGGACATATATGAGAGCTCAAGGGACAAGTCAGTTCCTTATTGTTTACCAAGAACCTATTGGTAGAGAGGTTGGATCATAGAAAATTCATGGAAAAATAATTATATTTTCAATGCTCTCGAGTGATTTATTTATTATAGTGGATTCAAATTATTTTATTTCAACATGAATTTTCAATTGTTTGGTTATGTATATGAGGTTCTTGTAGGGGTTTTAGTTGATTGATACACCATTTGGGGTAAATTTTCATTGAAACGTTTTTATAAGTGTTGAAATATCAGGTTTATAAATACATTATTATTTGGGACATTTTCATTATTCAGATGAAAGGATTTTACTTGATACTAGGTATGGACTTGTTTGTTTTGTATAAATATTTCACGAAATGTAACCATAGCAGTGTGAATTTCACACCACATAAGAATGAAATCCATGTTGATCTTATGTAATGGGATAACCATGAATTTCATATATGTTAGTTCTTCAAAAATTGGGTGATTTCACTCCTTGGGTTTCAAGTCATGTATTGTATGATATGTTATTAGATAAAGATGGAATCCCTCCTATATAGGATCAATTTTATAATGTATTTTTCGAGGGTTCATTAGGGATTCCTCATGAGAGAAAAATTGAGTTTACTATTGATATGATATATATAGATAAGGTAGTTTTTATTAATTCTTATAGAACATTAGTAGAGGGTCTTCATTATCTTATGAGATAGGCTGAGGAATTTAGAGGATAAAGCATTCACTCATCCATGTATATCAGCATTGGGTTCCATGATTCAATTTTATATGAATACTAATGGGATGTTCCTTTTATGTGTTTATTATGGGATGATTAACTGAATTATGATTACGAACTAATACCCTCAACTGAATATTGATGTTTTTTTACATGTTGGGGGTGTCAGTGTATTCTCTAAGATTGATATGAGACTAGTGTACCAACATATGAGGTTGAGATACTCTAATATACCTCATATCTCATTTAAATATAGTAATGGATTTTATGACTTCATCATTGTTCATTTTTAGGTGGAATAATGTTCATTTTTCCTTTATTAGCTTGATTAACTAATCCTTTTACACATATAAGGACAAATTTGTGGTTGACATTATGGATAAAGTCATAGTGTACTACTAGACAAGAGAAATCATTACAAATATATGGAAACAATCATATGTTCATATAAAGGGAATTGGATATACACAAATCCATCTATGTTTCATTTATATTTTGATAATGAGAATTTTTTGGATCACACCATCTTATAATATGTTGTGTCCGTGGAACCATAAAATGTTTTAGCAGTTTTTTGGAGTACCAAAAGATAGCTTTTAATATCAAATTTTTTTTTTGGGATCAACCAGTTACTACTAAAGGATCGTTATAGATTTTATCACCATTTTGTATCATTCCAAGTTGATTCCTGAAATGAAATAATCTTTTAGTGGTCTGAAGCATGTAAAAAATTCCATTCGATAATAGAAAAGGTGTTTAATAATAGAACTAATCCAGATCTTATTTGGGTTAGTTATGTAGTATAGAATATATTATGATTCATTATTGATTATTCATGCGGATATTTTGATATAGTGTTATTACATCATGGCATGTGGATTATAATAGTTGTTTTCATATGAGATGAGCTATTGTACATGTGATCTAGAGTTATCCATGGTAATAAGAATATTAAAATATTGTGGGAATTATATTCTATGTGATAGTTTTATTTTTTATATTTAATATATGGTTATTATGTATATATTCACACATTATGATATAATCCCCATCAGTGGTGGTGGATATAACATATGAATTATTTCTACTTTAGTATAGATTATATTT
Organism: Viscum album; assembly: GCA_963277665.1. Lineage (NCBI taxonomy): Eukaryota > Viridiplantae > Streptophyta > Magnoliopsida > Santalales > Viscaceae > Viscum > Viscum album. The sequence goes on along the minus strand of OY728120.1, from coordinate 2,028,506,586 downwards.
TATGGAATTGAAGTATTTTTTTGATGATTTGAGTTAGGAGACACTGAGTTTTGAGTTCTAGGAGTCTTTTTTTTGGTAGATGATGCCCTTTTTGTGATTTGTAGATGTGTTATGGAATATAAAATACAGATAAAACACATTTCCTTCAATATTTTGAAGTGTATTATGATTCAGATCATCATGATAATGTATACGGATCCCAAGTGCCTAGATTTGAGGGATACTATAGATAGTGGGGAGATACCTCCCCACTGGATCATCCATGGTGATGAGATTATATTTGTCGATAGATTTTTTTTGTGTACCTACTTGTGTATGGGAGTATTTTATACATGAGTATCATGATTTTATATGGGAATTTCACCGTGGGTTGAGAAAAATGTACCATGATAATCATTGACAGTATTGGAGGCTTGGAATATAGAATGAAGTTGTAGATTTTTCGATGTGATGATACACATGTTAGTAGGTGGTGGCCATGAATCAGTATATGGTAGTCATTTAAATCCATTTGACATCTGGGATTCATAATTGGATGATGATATATTGTATTATTTTATGGGTCTAATGAGTAATCCTTTGAAGAGTAATGAGATATAATTGATTTTTTATATGTTGACAGATGTTTCAAATTTAATATGGATTTTGGAAACATTCACCGTCAATCACATTGTAGAATTATTTGTTTGGGAGATATTACATCCATATAGGATGCCTAAAAGTATTTTTTTAGATCATGGTTGATTTATTACATCATGATAGGGTAACAGGTTTCATAAGTTTCTTAGTACAAACGTATTTTTCAGTACATATTAACACCCATAGATAGATGGGAAATCACAATGTACTATCGAGGTGTTAGAGTAAATTATTAGAGAATACATCCTAGATGTTTATGAAACATTGTAAACGCACATAGAATATGGTTAATTATATATTAAAAAAAGTTATCATGGAAAATATCATATTTCCCCATACAAATTACTCTATAATATTCCATTTAGATATCTATGATAGAATCCAATTTCCTAGGCCCGATTTTCATGAAGGATACAATTGTCCATTACAAATTAATATAGAGTTATATTTCATTGACCCAAAGTAATTCATAATTCAACCATTTCATTATTCCATTAACCAATTTAGTGTATAGTTGGTTATCTTGTGTTCTGCTAAATTTCATTGATATTTGGTCACCATGGGATTCATACGAATGTTATGTTTGTTCCATGGTGTGTCAGGTTGTTTTTTAGAGAACATTAGTTTAGTGTCTTATTAATTATATCTCCCAATGAAATATAGATCATTGTAAAAAATTAATGTGCCATGGATTTTATAGTATCACCCCTAAACTTCTCATTAGATTGATATTTATGATGTTGAGGTTGGGGATGATGTATCATTTTAAGGGAATATAATTTATATTATGGACCGTGGAATGAAAATTATCTTGGGTATGATGATATCATTTTTATGAATTTTATATAAGTAACTCAATGTTCAAGAGGAAACTGGGGAGTGAAAAGATAATATTCATGTCATGCAGCTCGCCCATTTTTTCATTGATTCATTTTAATGATTTAGAGTGCTTCTCAAGGTACTTATATTATATTGAGGGGAGATTATTATAACAGGGGATTTTATGTGGTATCATTATATAAAATTTTTTAGAACACATTTTAAATTTATTTTTGAATGCTTCCTAGGAGTAAAGAAGTTCCCATGTGTGTCTAATGTGTTTAAGTCATTGGATTGTTGGAAAATGAATCATACAGTTTTTGGAACAAAGATCATTATTGTGTATTTCTAAATGTTTCCCATGATCACATGGAATATATTATGGTAGCAACAAGGTTTAAAAATAATATGAGGTTCCATGGAAACCAAGTAAGGTTGGTCAGGGGATATTCGCATGGAATTTTCATGATTTCTCATAACATGTGTGTGTCCCGATAGATCATGCAACCTGTGATTACATTAGATAAAAGAAGATTCATGGTTACTACATGGTACTAAAGAAATGATCCCAAAAAATTAACCGCCATACAATTATTAATTATTTATTTTTTTCCTCCATTATCTTATATCATTATCGAGCGAATTTACACTATTTTCACTCCCATCATCTTTAGGTGAATGTAAAACTAGCCCTCCACATCCAAGGGTGAATCTACATTTATTCTAGATCTTTGGATGTGTTGTTTATTGGGATTTTATTCTATAAGTATGTATAAAAATTTTATTTCAGATATTTAATTCTTGTTAATTTCCATTTTTCCAATTATCATAAGTCCATCTTCTAGTGAGTTATTATTTGTTGAGGGTATGTCCTTTTTGAATTAAAAAAATAGGTTTGGATGAATGATTGTATACAAGTACAATTGTACGTTATACTCATTGGGAGTGAAAATACCTCGAAAATGTTAAAATGCGATATAAATGATCAGATTGATGGTATATGAGAGTAAATGAGTTTTACATGTTGTTTGGAATGTTAGAATGGAATAAGGTTATTGGTATTAATTTGAAATATTTAATGTGTCATGATTTGATAAAGGGAAGAATTAGTAAATGGAATGCGAACAATTTTATTTCATTATATGTTTCTAAAGAAAAATTAATGAATGTGTCATGTGAATAATGGTTAAATGGTTTAAATAAATATTCGGGACATAGGTGTTGGATGTAATGGAAAATGGAAACAATTATTTTTGGGAAAGGAACACACATTCCATTATTTCATGTTAAAAGGTTAATGATAAAAAATTGTGATGTGTGACTAATGGAATTGATAGGATATCAGTCTAAATATATCCACCATTTGGTCGAGGATAATGGCTTCTTTTGGAATCACTGATGTTATGATGTCTTTGATTCTGTACTATTTATCTAGTGAATAATGGTTAGACAAGATGTTGGTACCTGTACCGATACTCATTGATAGCTTGAATTGAAATGATTATTGAAAACATATTTTTGAATTAATGTGTTTAACCCATATGAAATATTTTTGTCGCTATCTATCATGGGTCAAAGTATGTTTTATTGGCTTGTGTGTCAGAAGGAACCTAAGGGCCAATCAGGTTAATCGAATATAATATACTAATGAAAATATTAATAATTATTTCCCAATATATTTTTTCATTTAATATATAAATGATATTTTTAAGGCTTGAAATTTATTTATACATCATTGGTAGTGAGATAATATGTTCTATTTACGCCCTAATAGGGTGGTCATTGTTTCCCAAAATGATTCCGTGGTTTTATGATTAAATATGAAAAATTTACTATGATAGATGGTCGATTTGAGGCATGTGGTGAATTATTAATGAGGATAATGGATATTATATTGGGACCTATTTTTAGTTTTCTTAGTGTGTCCTTATTTTGGGATTACTTTCACTCAAGGAATAATTATTTCATGGAATTTTTCCATTCATGGATTGTTTTTTTATTAAATTTTGAGATATTATATATTATTTATCAATATTGGTGGATAATTTGAATCATTATTTATTTTATTTCAATAGTTTAATTCCTAAAATAAATAGTCTATTGTAACCCCATGTTCTTTATTAGATCAATTCAATTTGTTGGAATCTTTTAGCATATGTGGAGGTGCACTAATGGTCAAGTGGTGAACTAGTTCAACTACATGTTAGAGTGAGTCGGTCTAGAGTGTCACATATCTCATATATCATAATTATGTGAATACAATATTTTTTATGAAATACATATTTATTTACTTTATTATGATATTTTAAATAAAAAAATATGTTACTACAAATTTCTATGATTTTATATTATTTAAAACATTATGATATAACACATTACCGTGATATAATTATCGAAAATAGAAAATTTACTATTTCCAAGAAACAATAATATATCATATTTTATGATATTACAAAAAATACTTTATTACATCCAATTATATTAGAAAACAATATATTGAACATGTTTAATGTTTGATGAACCGAAATTTAATACACCAAACAATCTTTGTGGATTTATCAAATCAACTAGAAGTTGATAAATCCCATGAAAAATGCTCATTATCCCTAGAATGAATCAACATGAAAATTTTAAATAAATGAAAAACTATGATTGATATAATATAATTTCTATAGACACCAAATTCAACAACTCTATTCTTGATAGAAATCAATAATGCATCAATTATTGCCTTTTACCTATGTAGGTGATACAATATTCTTAGATCATGATCAATAATATGATGATCTTGAACATTACAAAGGGGTTATAACACTTTCCCCAATATCGGAATAATGGTTTGGCTAGTTAGAGAGATTCAACATTTCAGTTATAGATAATAAATACGATGTATATCCAAATATGTTTATGCTTACCATTAATAATCCCACCATAGAAAGTTCATTTCATGAGGGGAAGGGAGTTTCCGCTACCAAGCGAATGAATGCGATGTAAATTTTTAATAACACATAATCATTATTGTTATTGAATGTTTGGAAATTTTATAAAAATAAGTATCCATTATTGAATCATTATTAATTTATTCGAAATTGAATAATCAATGTGGGGTTAGTTTCTTGTTTCATGTATGTCCATCTAATGCAACATATATTGTAATCCATATTATATTATATGATAGAGAAAAATGAAATCATTTTCACCCAATATAATATATACATATCTTAAGGTGTCGTATGAATCTCACATAAACCATGGCCTTTTACAACATGGATATTATAATTTACAATAACCCCTTTTAGTTCACATTAATTTAATTCCTCAACTCATCATTCAAGTATTTTCATCAAAAAATGTTCCCTACCCAATATGATTAGGGTATTGAGCCAAAATCGTACACTCATGATCTCAAAAGATCGCTTGAAGGCTCCCATGATTTCATAGATCATGAAATTGGGGTATTTCCATTCTTGAAAGTGTAATCAATTTTTAGTCCTCTATTTCAACTTAGAAATTTGAAAAAAAAGAAATATCCACAATGAAAAACTCAACCTAGTCAATGATGGTCAAGTGGTTGTGAATATATCTCCTATGCAATGAAAAATGGAATAATGTTTTCACCCGGTCTAACTATGTGGGAAATTATTGGTGCATGGATACCTTCATTACCCAACAAGGATTCTATAATAGCCTTATGAAACATGGGGTTAACATAATTCAATAAAAACCCAACTAATACAATTTCATGGAATGACCTTCCAAAACACCTGATATTCCTCCTTGATTACCAAAGGAAATTTTCATCAGTCAACATAGGAATATTGATGTATCTAGGTTGTCTTTATCATATCCATGATCACCAATTCCTTCTCCATTTTAGCCCATAATAATTTTGACCCCACAGTGATGTCTCTACAATCATCTTATAGTACAAGGGGCCTGAAGGGTATCATATATAGGTCCTCGAAAGGTGTTATTATAATAGTGGAGTGTTAGATATTTTCATTATAAGTCCCCAGCCTTAAACCTTACTTAATCTTGAGTTATTACAGGATTACACATTGAGGATCTTTTCAGGTTTAGAGTTTTAGAGAATTAGATCATGAAACTTACATTACATTCCACATATAAACAAAGTGGATACATAAAGATAATATTATTATTTCCCATCAATGGAAACATATTTAAAATAAAACATGGATTCTTTCTTGACACTCCCTTGACACTATCATCATATCATGTACCTTTCCCTTGACCTGTGAAAAACATTTCAAAAAAACTTGGGATGAGCATAAAATGCTCAGTAAGGGATATAAAAATATGGAAAGGAAACATGGGTAAATATATACATATGAATGAAAGCATACCTTACCCATAAAACATAAGCACTTTAACATACCTCATTAAATCATGAATAAATCATAGAAATCATAAGACATAAAGGTAACTTGAGGCATTCATAACATTCTTACGTAGGGAGTAACCCTCTTGGTTACATTTGGAATACCCATCATAGTATATTCCCTAAATCTCTTCGGAGAAACCTTAACGTTTCACTCCTTCACGTTACCCAATTCATTGGGGAGCTATATTGGGCTCACCCGCCCTTAGTCTATCACGGAACCACCCGTCTTCTTAATAATTCCCCAGAACCTCAACATAATCGTATCATATAAAACATGCATAATGGAAACATAAAATTTCCACCATTCAATCACAAGATATCAATACAACACATTGATATAAAAACATTATGAAAACAATTTTCAATACCAAAATAAATGAAAAGTAAAATATGGTATTTATTTTTCTTTTAAAAAAAAGGTATGGCTTGTAGAGGAAGACAAAACTCAAGTAATGCTCACGGCGGCGGAGAAGTCGTTGTCGCCGCATACGTACGACAAAAACATTCCCTTTTGTCGTTTAGTAAATTCTTCGTATAAAAAACTTTCCTTTTGAATAAATGTAAAAGTCAAAGGGGTTTATACACCGTATAAAAGAAGGTTGTGTATAAAACAAAATATGCCTCAATGAAAGGAGATTGAGACGAAGTCCCATACCTCGTATCCGACTTGACCCGACCGTTCTTTAATCTCCTAAATAATAAACTTGAGTAAATCTCTACTTTCTTAAGAACCTTTTTCAAGTTAATTATTCCTTTTATACCATGTTATGATCATCATGTAATCATTTAAGTCAATAATGATTATTTTGTTGGTATTTGGTTCTTAAGTCCAAAATAGACTTCTTACACTTACATGTTGTTAATTTGGTCAAAGGTTCGTTATATCCAGAATGATATTAATGATTTGGATAAAATATATATCATATATATTTAGCATATACATGTATTTATAATATAACATCACATTTAAAGGTAAGAAATGAAATGCACCGTTCATGGAGACGGTAAGCCGTACGTACGCATGAACGCTACTTCAATTTCTATTTCGTATTTTCTGGAATGGAATCATAATGATATAAGAGTATATTATAATTCCAGTATAATAAAATATATAATATCGTTAACTTTATCCTTTACACATCCCACATATGGTATTAACGAATCAAAGCACTTTCAGGGGCAGTAGTCCGCACTTCCTAAAATGAAGATATCGTGTTTACCCATAATGGAAACAATAATGGTATGCCATAAATGAAAAATACAGAAGATTAATGAAAGAATAAACCTATTAAATATCTTATATAAAAATAGTGACATCATAATGGCCACCTTTGAAGGTGTTGAATGAGTATTTAACAATCATCGTTTCGGGAGGCAGAATTTCGCCATCCACGGAAACCGTATGTTCATTAACCATTTGATGTAGTTGTATGATAGTGTAGCTCGAATAAATCTTATAAAAACATCCTAGTATATTGAAGATACTGGTTTTTTTACAAAATAAGTAAATAAAAATATTTTAGGGGGTTGGAGAAGCAAAATAAAACAAATGAACATGAGAGAATGAATTACCTTTAAAAGTGTAACTCCTTTTGATTTGAGCCTAAAGGCTTCCTTTGAAAGGATTCTGCCCAAAGGTAATCATCTAGTATGAGGAGAGGGATGTGGAGAGAGTAAATGGTCAGGGTATGGCCGAGCCAAAGGCTTGAGGAGTGTGTGAAATGTGGTAGAGGTGGGGGCCTTTTATAAGAGGAGAGGAGGGACACTTTTGGAAATCATGAAACTATTATATTATTTTCAAAAGTGTTTCGAATTTATAAGGTCCCACATTGATATATTTCAAAGATAATATGATAAGTCTTAGAAATATTCCCATCCAATAGTTTTTGGACAAGTTTAGGTTTTAGATTTTATCTTATCTTTTCATTTAATTTAAACTGTTCATTAATGATGTCATCGTTGCATCATCATGATGTCATAATTAAATTAATTTATTTATTTTCTAAAAATTATAAAAAAAATATCCTGATGTAGGAAATATTTTTATCTTTCCAAATAGTATTTATAGAAAAAAATATGATTAGTATATCCCCTTATAAAAATTGTTCTAGTAAAACAATTTATGTTAGTGTCATTTTCACCTTTATTTAAGAAAAATGCATTAAAGTCATTATCTCACCCAAGAGGCTCCATAGGGACCCCTAAATCGACCCATGGGTTTTCTTGGTCGGCCATGACTCATCCAATAGGGGTAGGACAAGTGTCATGGTGTTTTCATATTTTTATAATATCATTTTTACCATAAATTACACTAATTACCTCTACTCGCGATTAATGAATAAAAGTTACTATTCACCAAAAAATTATTTTCATCCCATTGAACCACATTTTACATACTAATGACAACCATGTATGTAGGATTTTCAAAATTCAATACACATTAGTGGTAAACTTTCATTTAACTGAAAAATCAGTTTGCTTGATTACCACTTAGTGGTTTCACTATTCATCAAAAATTGGAGTTTTTCAGAAAATTTCCAAAAATTCACTCTAAGCTATATTAAATATTCCTAATTCAAAAATGATGTTTATATTACATAATTCAAATAATATAAGTAGAATTAATTAATTTAAAAATTAACTCCCGCTGTCAAAACAAATAGCGTGTTTTTATGAAACAATATTTATCAAAAGATTGACTCCAGTTTAAGTCCAGTTTCATAGTGAAATTGATTCCAATGACCACCATTGGATTAAATGGTAAAAATATATTCTAATTTCACTTCAAAACCAATTCAAATGATAATCTAATCATATAAATAAATTAGATTAAAAAGCAGTTTTGATGTAAAATGCAGTATTTTTCACTATTCATTAAAAAATGAACATTGTCCGAAAAATACCAAAAATTCACAAAAAGTAAATTTTGATGTCCCAATCATAAAGAATATGTTTATTTTGACAAACATAGATTATAAAATTGTCAAAAGATATATTTAAAAATATTTTTCCATCAAAAGGCAGTAAAACAATCATTTAAAAATATTAGTGTATTCCATGCTTAAGATTGGATTTATTTTCATTTTAAGACACTAAAACAGTATCTAGTTAATTAATAAACATAGATAAAAATATCTATTTATTCATTACTTACATGGGATGTTGCATCCTTCCCCCCATTTGAAAATTGTGTCCCCGCAATTTATTAACTTATCGAATAAATGGGGGTACTTATCCCTCATTGCATTTTCAGATTCCCATGTTGCCTCTTCCATCATGTGGTTTTTACACAAAACCTTTACCTTCTTAATCACCTTATTTCATAACACTTGCTCCCTGTGGTCAAGAATTTGGACCAGTTGTTCCTCATAAGATAGGTTCTCTTCCAGCTAAACTACCTCTGGACTCAAAACATGAGATGGATCTGGAATATACTTTCTCAACATAAAAACGTGAAAAACATTGTGTACCTGAGATAAAATTGGAGCTAAAGCCACCCAGTATGCAACTGATCCAACTCTCTCTAGAATTTCATATGGTCCAATGAACCTTGGACTCAACTTTCCTTTCTTACCAAATCGCATCACACTTTTCCATGGTGATACTTTGAGAAAAACATGATCACCCACCTCAAAAGATAGATCCTTCCTCCTGTTGTCTGCATAAATCTTCTGCCTGCTCTGAGCTGTTCTCATGTGCTTCTGAATCAGCTGAGCTTTTTCTGCCATCACTTCTACCAATTTTGGTCCCATAAACTTCCTTTCACCCACTTCATCCCAGAATGCTGGAGTTTGACACTGCTTCAATATAATGCCTGAAATGGTTCCATCTGTATACTGGAATGAAAACTGTTATTATATGAAAATTCAACCAAAGAAAGATGTTGGTCTCAACTTCCCTGATAATCCATAGAGCAAGAACGTAGCATATCCTCCAATTTCTGAATTGTTCGTTTTGAATGTCCATCTGATTGAGGATGAAAAGCTGTACTAAAATTTAATTCAATACCCAACGACTTCTGAAGGACTTTCCAAAAGTTATATGTGAACCTGGGATCACGATCAGATACAATGGAGAGAGGAAATCCATGTACCCTGACTATCTCATTAAGATATAAACAGGAATGTTGATCTAGGGAAAAAGTATCTCGTATAGCAAGGAAATGAGCAGTTTTGGTCAAGTGATCATCAATAACCCAGATTGCATTATTACCTCGAGATGTCTTCGGTAATCCCACAAAAATGTCCATGGATATATTCTTCCATTTCCACTCTGGCATAGGTAAAGGCTGAAGCATCCCTTTCGGTAACTTCCGCTCTGCTTTAACCTGTTCACAAGTCAAACAATTCACAGTAAAATCAGCAATATCTCTTTTCATTCCATCCCACCAGTAATACTCCCACAGATCTCTATACATATTAGTACTTCCTGGATGAACTGAAAACGGAGAACTATGGGCTTCACATAACAACTCTCTCTTCAACTGTGAATCACAAGGCACACACAATCTCTTCCAAAATCTCAAAACACAATCATTATCAATGTTGAATTCAGGCAACTTACCATTCTGAACCAGCTCTACCTTTTTCTGCAACTCACTATCTTGCTTCTATGATTGCTTGATTCTATCTGATAGAGATGATCTCACTGATACCTGAAACAAAACAGAAGAACTTCCTCCCACAACAACATCTATACCAAAGTTCATCAAATCCTTAACCAAAGGATCATGTTCCAAAAGTAACATTTCTAATGAAGGATTACTTTTTCGACTCAAAGCATCAGCCACTTTATTTGCTTTTTCCGTATGGTAATGAATTGTACAATCATAATCCTTGATTAATTCCAGCCATCTCCTCTGTCTCATATTCAATTCTTTCTGAGTGAATATATACTTTAAACTTTTGTGATCGGTATATATTTCACACTTTACTCCATACAAATGATGCCTCCAAATTTTTAATGAAAAAACAATAGAAGCTAATTCCAAATCATGTGTAGGGTAATTTACTTCATGATTTTTCAACGGTCGTGAAGCATAAGCAATTACCTGATCATTCTACATTAGCACGCAACCAATTCCTTTCAATGAAGCATCACTATAGATAACAAACTCACCATTCCTGGAAGGTAGTTCCAAAACTGGAGCATTCACCAATATTCTTTTCAATTCCTGAAAACAATCATCACATTATTTTGTCCAGATAAACTTAACACCCTTCCAAGTTAGCTTAGTTGTTGGACTAAATAACCGTGAAAATTTTCTAACAATCCTTCGATAATAGCCTACCACACCAAGGAAGATACGAATCTCAGTTACATTTGTGGGTCTTGGCCATTCTTCAACAACTTTTGTTTTTGCTGGATCAACAGTTATTCCATCTTTAGAAACAATGTGACCAAGGAAAGAAATTTTTTGCAACCAAAACTCACACTTGCTGAATTTTCCATGCAGTTTCTTTTCTTTTAATGTTTGCAAGATAACCCTTATATTTCTTTCATGCTCCTCTTTACATTTTGAAAACACCAAAATATCATCAATGAAAACCACCACAATCTTATCCAATAACTCATGGAAAATTCTATTCATTAAGTCCATGAATACAGCAGGTACATTGGTTATCCCAAAAGGAATTACTACAAATTCATAATGGCCATATCTCGTACGAAATGCGGTCTTCGGAACATCTGCCTCCTTTACCTTTAGCTGATGGTACCCCGATCTCAAGTCAATCTTTGAAAAAAACTGAGCTCATTGGATCTGATCAAACAAATCATCGATATGAGGTAAAGGATATTTGTTCTTAACAGTGATATTATTCAAGGCCCTATAATCAATGCAAAGTCTTATTGAACCATCTTTCTTTTTAACAAATAAGACAGGAGCACCCCAAGGTGATGTGCTAGGTCGAATGAAACCTTTCTCTAATAAATCTTGCAATTTATCCTTCAACTCTAACAGTTCAATTTTAGCCATTCGATAAGGGGGTTTTGAAATTGGCTTAGCATCAGGAACTAAGTCAACAGTAAACTCAACTTCCCGATCTGGTATTATTCCAGGAAACTCATCAAGAAAAACATCAGGATACTCATTTACCACTGGAACATCATTAATTTGAACAGTTCCTTTACTTTCAACTATGTGTGCAAGGTAACATTCATTTCCATCTTTTACAAGTTTCTTGGCCTCTTGATAAGTTATCAACAGTAAGGGTTCATTCTTGTACACAAACTGAATGTCTTTCTGAAAAGAAACTTTTTTAGATCTATAGTAAATCTTAGAATGGTAAATAGAGATCTAATCCATACCCCGGATAACATCAAACTCTACTAGAGGTAGAAAAATAAGGTTTTCAAGTAGGTTCTTTCCACAAATAAGGATAGGAAGATTCTTATAAATTCTTTTTGCCTCAACATTTCCCCCAGGTGTTTTTACCAAAAGTTCAGGAGTCATTTCTTGAGATGGTATTCCCATTTTACTAGAAATGTTTTCAAAGATGAAATAATGTGTAGACCCCGAATCAAACAATGCACTGGCATAATCAGAAAAAACAAACAATGTACCTGATACAACTTCATTTGATGGCCCGACATCTACTGAAGTAGTTGCAAAGGATTTCACCACCCCTTTCTACTTGTAGTCCAACTGCTTCCCATCACTCAAGCTCTTTGTCAGACACTCATTTTCATAGTGACCCATCTCATTTCACTTAAAACATTTCACTAACTGTAAATCAAATTTGGTCTTACCTTCACCTTGATCATTTTCAGTGCAATCACGAGCCTTATGTCCCATCTTACCAAATCGGTACCACTTTCCAGAATTCAGAAGACATTCCCCAGCAAGCCTTTTTCCACATTTATCACAAACTGGAAACTTAGTTTTCTTACCATCAGACTTTTTTGAAGAATTCTTACCTTTCTCCTGCCACCACGGTCTCTTCTTCTGATGGTTGTTATAGAACACTTGGTCATCGGCAAACTCCATTTCCACCATCTCAGCACATAGAACAAGCTTTTCATAACTTTTAAACTCACGAGAAGCTAATGCCCTTCAATATTTTGGCTTTAATACTGAGTAAAAACAATTGATGTTACTATCAAGGTCTCGGATAAAATTTGGTGCCTACCTTGCCAATCGGGTGAACCTTTCGTCATAGGTAGCCACTGAGTTTTCCTCTTGCCTCAATTCCAAGAATTTCATTTCTATCCTAAGTCTAACAGCCTTAGGAAAATACTTCTCAAGAAACATACCTTTGAATTCTTCCCAGTTGAGAGCATCAATCTCATCGGCATCCCTGATATTTTTAACCATAGACCACCACTGATCTGCCTCACCCTCCAAACGGTAAATAGCAAGACTACCCTTTTGATTGTCTGAGCACCCCATGACATCAAAAATCTTCTCTAGTGCTTTAATCCACCATTCAGCTAGCACAGTGTCAGATGATACTCTAAATTATGGGGGATATTGCCTCATGAAATGTTCCACCACTGACATGTTCCTCTGCGGTTGATCTGGCTGATCTCGTGCATGGATACCACCACCATTTATCTCTTGATTCAACTACGCCATTACTGCAACAAACTGTTCAGTTCCAATTCCGACCATCTCAGGATGCTGATTCGGAAGGTTACTTCCTTCTGTAAGCCTTCCTTGAACTGCTTCCCAGTTTCCACTGCGGAAAACCATTCTGAACAAACATGTCTTAGATGAAGCAACATTGTAATCTTCACATACAATATCACTTCAATTTGACCATAAAAAATATTTTTGGATAATAATTTAATAGAATTATAACTCCTAAATTTATCTAAACCGACCTTTGATACCAACTATAAGGCCCCAACCTTAAACCTTACTTAATCTTGAGTTATTACAAGATTACACATTGAGGATCTTTTCGGGTTTAGAGTTTTAGAAAATTAGATCATAAAACATGCATTACATTCCACATATAAACAAAGTGGTTACATAAGGATAATATTATTATTTCCCATCAATGGAAACATATTTAAAATAAAACAAGGATTCTTTCTTGAAACTCCCTTGACACTATCATCATATCATGTACCTTTCCCTTGACCTGTGAAAAACATTTCAAAAAAACTTGGGATGAGCATAAAATTCTCAGTATGGGATATAAAAATATGGAAAGGAAACATGGGTACATATATACATGATAATGAAAGCATACATTACCCATAAAACATAAGCACATTAACATACGTCATCAAATCATGAATAAATCATAGAAATCATAAGACATAAAGGTAACCTGAGGCATTCATAACATTCTTACGTAGGTAGAAACCCTCTTGGTTACATTTGGAATACCCATCACAGTATATTCCCTAAATCTCTTCGGAGAAACCTTAACGTTTCACTCCTTCACGTTACCCAATGCATTGGAGTGCTATATCGGGCTCACCCGCCCTTAGTCTATCACGGGACCACTCGTGTTCTTAATAATGCCGAAGAACCTCAACATAATCGTATCACATAAAACATGCATAAAGGAAACATAAAATTTCCACCTTTCAATCACAAGATATCAATACAACACATTGATATAAAAAAATTATGAAAAAAAATTTCAATACCAAAATAATAGAAAAGTAAAATATGGTATTTATTTTTCTTTTAAAAAAAAGGTATGGCTTGTAGAGGAAGCCGAAACTCAAGTAATGCGCACAGCGGCGGAGAAGTCGTTGTCGCCGCATACGTACGACAAAAACATTCCCTTTTGTCGTTTAGTAAATTATTTGTATAAAAAATATTCCTTTTGAATAAATGTAAAATTCAAAGGGGTTTATACACCGTATAAAAGAAGTTTGTGTATAAAACAAAATATGCCTCAATGAATGGAGATTGAGAGGAAGTCCCATACCTCATATCGGACTTGACCCGACCGTTCTTTAATCTCCCGAATAATAAAATTGAGTTAATATCTACTTTCTTAAGAACCTTTTTCAAGTTAATTATTACTTTTATACCATGTTATGAACATCATGTAATCATTTATGTTAATAATGTTCATTTTGTCGGTATTTGGTTCTTATGTCAAAAATAGACTTCTTACACTTACATGTTGTTAATTTGGTCAAAGTTTCGTTATATCCAGAATGATATTAATGATTTGGATAAAATATATATCATATATATTCAGAATATACATGTATTTATAATATTACATCACATTTAGAGGTAATAAATGAAATGCACCGTTCTTGGAGACGGTAAGCCGTACGTACGCATGAACGCTACTTCCATTTCTATTTCATATTTTCTGGAATGGAATCATAATTATATAAGAGTATATTATAATTCCAGTATAATAACATATATAATATCATTAACTTTATCCTTTACACATCTCACATATGGTATTAACAATTCAAATCACTTTCAGGGGGCGGTAGTCCGCACTTCCTAAAATGAAGATATCGTGTTTACCCATAATGGAAACAATAATTGTATGCCATAAATTAAAAATACAGAAGATTAAGGAAAGAATAAACATATTATATATCATATATAAAAATAGTGACATCATAATGTCCACCTTTGAAGGTGTTAAATGAGTATTGAACAATCATCGTTTCGGGAGGCAGAATTTCACCATCCACGGAAACCGTATGTTCTTTAACCATTAGATGTAGTTGTGTGAGAGTGTAGCTAGAATAAATCTTTTAACAACATCCTAGAATATTGAAGATAATGGCGTAGTTACAAATTAAGTAAATAAAAATAGTTTAGGGGGTTGGAGAAGCAAAATTAAACAAATGAACATGAGAGAATGAATTACCTTTAAAAGTGTAACTCCTTTTGATTTGAGCCTAAAGACTTCCATTGAAAGGATTCTGCCCAATGGTAATCCTCTAGTATGAGGAGAGGGATGTGGAGAGAGTAAATGGGTAGGGTATGGCCGAGCCAAAGGTTTGAGGAGTGTGTGAAATGAGGTAGAGGTGGGGGCCTTTTATAAGAGGAGAGGAGGGGCACTTTTGGAAATCATGAAACTATTATTTTATTTTCAAAAGTGTTTCGAATTTATAAGGTCCCACATTGATATATTTATAAGATAAGATGATAATTCTTCGAAATATTCCCATCCAATAGTCTTTGGAAAACTGTACGTCTTATATTTAATATTTTCTTTTCATTTAATTTAAATTGTTCATTAATGAGGTCATCGTTACATCATCATGATGTCATAATTAAATTAATTTATTTAATGTCTAAAAATTATAACAAAAATATCCTGATGTAGAAAATATTTTTATATTTCCAAAGAGTATTTATAGACAAAAATATTATTTGTATAACCCCTTATAAAAAATATTCTAGTAAAACAATTTATGTTAGTGTCATTTTCACCTTTATTTAAAAAAAGGCATTAAAGTCATTATCTCGCCCAAGAGGCTCTATAGGGTCCCCTAAATATACCCATGGGTTGTATTGGTCGGCCATGACTCATCCAATAGGGTCAGGACAAGTGTCATGGTGTTTTCATATTTTTATAATATCATTTTTACCTTAAATTACACTAATTACCTATAATCGCGATTAATGAAAAAAACTTACTATTCACCAAAAAATTATTTTCATCCCATTGAACCAAATATTACATACTAATGACAACCATGTATGTCGGATTTTCAAAATTCAATACACATTAGTGGTAAACATTCATTTAACTGAAAAATCAGTTTGCTTGATTACCACTTAGTGGTTTCACTATTCATAAAAAATTGGAGTTTTTCAGAAAATTTCCAAAAATTCACTCTAAGCTATATTCGACATTCCGAATTAAAAAATGATGTTTATATTAAATAATTCAAAGAATATAAGTAGAATTGATTAATTTAATAATTAACTCCCATGTTAAAACAAATAGCGTGTTTTTATGAAACAATAAGTATCAAAAGATTGACACCAGTTTTAGTCCAATTTCAAAGTGAAATTGATTCCAATGACCACCATTGGATTAAATGTTAAAAATATATTCTAATTTCACTTCAAAACCAATTAGAAAGACAATCTAATCATATAAATAAATTATATTAAAAAGCATTTTTGATGTAAAATGCAGTATTTTTCACTATTCAATAAAAAATGAACATTGTAAAAAAAAACCAAAAATTCACACAAATTAAATTTTGAAGTCCCAATCATAATGAATAAGTTTATTTTGACAAACATAACTTATAAAATTGTCAAAAGATAGATTTAAAAATGGTTTTCCATCAAAAGGCAGTAAAACAATCTTTTAAAAATATTAGTCTATTCCATGCTTAAGATTGGATTTATTTTCATTTTAAGCCTCTAAAACAGTATCTAGTTCATTAATATACATAGATAAAAATATATATTTATTCATTACTTACTTGGGATGTTACATCCTTCCCCCCTTTTGAAAATTGCGTCCCTGCAATTTATTTACTTATCGAATAAATGGGGGTACATATCCCTCATTGCATTTTCAGATTCCCATGTTGCCTCTTCCATCATGTGGTTTTTCCACAAAACCTTTACCTTCATAATCACCTTATATCGTAACACTTGATCCCTGTGGTCAAGATTCTGGACCGGTTGTTCCTCATAAGATAGGTTCTCTTCCAGCTGAACTACCTCTGGACTCAAAACAAGAGATGGATCTGGCATATACTTTCTCAACATCAAAACGTGAAAAACATTGTGTACCTGAGATAAACTCGGAGGTAAAGCCACCCAGTATGCAACTGATTTAACTCTCTCCAGAATTTCATATGGTCCAATGAACCATGGACTCAACATTCCTTTCTTACCAAATCGCATCACACTTTTCCATGGTGATACTTTCAGAAAAACATGATCACCCACCTCAAAAGATAGATCCTTCCTCATGTGGTCTGCATAACTCTTCTGCCTGCTCTGAGCTGTTCTCATGTGCTTGTGAATCAGCTGAACTTTTTCTGCCATCTCTTCTACCAATTCTGGCCCTATAAACTTCCTTTCACCCACTTCATCCTAGAAAGCTGGAGTTCGACACCGCTTCCTATATAATGCCTGAAATGGTGCCATCTGTATACTGGAATGAAAACTGTTATTATATGAAAATTCAACCAAAGAAAGATGTTGGTCCCAACTTCCCTGATAATCCATATAGCAAGAACGTATCATATGCTCCAATGTCTGAATTGTTCATTCTGACTGCCCATCTTATTGAGGATGAAAAGCTGTACTAAAATTTAATTCAGTACCCAACGATTTCTGAAGGACTTTCCAAAAGTTAGAAGTGAACCAAGGATCACTATCAGATACAATGGAGAGACGAACTCCATGTACCCTGACTATCTCTTTAAGAAACAAACGGGAAAGTTGATCTAGGGAAAAAGTATCTCGTATAGCAAGGAAATGAGCAGTTTTGGTCAAGCGATCAACAATAACCCAGATTGCATTATTACCTCGAGATGTCTTCGGTAATCCCACAACAAAGTCCATGGATATATTCTCCCCTTTTCACTCTGGCACAGCTAAAGGCTGAAACATCACTTCTGGTAACTTCCGCTCTGCTTTAACCTGTTGACAAGTCAAACAATTCACAGTAAAATCAGCAATATCTCTTTTCATTCCATCCCACCAGTAAAACTCCCGCAGATCTCTATACATCTTAGTACTGCCTGGATGAATTGAAAACGAAGAACTATGAGCTTCACATAACAACTCTCTCTTCAATTGTGAATCACAAGGAACACACAATCTCTTCCCAAATCTCAAAACACAATCATTATCAATGTTGAATTCAGGCAACATACCTTTCTGAACCATCTCTACCTTTTTCTGCAACTCATTGTCTTGCTTCTGTGCTTGCTTTATTCTATCTGATAGAGATGATCTCACTGATACCTAAAACAAAACAGAAGAACTTACTCAACCAACAACTTCTATGCCAAAGTTCATCAAATCCTTCTCTAAAGGATCATTTTCCAAACGCATCATTTCTAATGAAGCATTACTTTTTCAACTCAAAGCATCAGCCACTTTATTTGCTTTTCCCGGATGGTAATGAATTGTACAATCATAATCCTTGATTAATTCCAGCCATCTCCTCTGTCTCATGTTCAATTCCTTCTGAGTGAATATATACTTTAAACTTTTGTGATCGGTATATATTTCACACTTTACTCCATACAAATTATGCCTCCAAATTTTTAATGCAAAAACAACAGCAGCTAATTCCAAATCACGTGTAGGGTAATTTACATCATGAGTTTTCAATTGTTGTGAAGCATAAGCAATTACCTGATCATTCTGCATTAGGACGCAACCAAGTCCTTTCAATGAAGCATCACAATAGATAACAAACCCACCATTCCTGGAAGGTAGTGACAAAACTGGAGCATTCACCAATCATCTTTTCAATTCCTGAAAACAATCATCACATTCTTTTGTCCAGATAAACTTAACACCCTTCCGAGTTAGCTTAGTTATTGGACTAGATAACTGTAAAAATTTCTAACAAACCTTCGGTAATAGCCTGCCAAACCAAGGAAGCTACAAATCTCAGTTACATTTGTGGGTCTTGGCCATTCTTCAACAACTTTTGTTTTTTCAGGATCAACAGTTATTCCATCTTTAGAAACAATGTGACCAAGGAAAGAAATTTGTTGCAACCAAAACTCAAACTTTCTGAATTTTCCATACAGTTTCTTTTATTTTAAGGTTTTCAAGATAACCCTTAAATGTCTTTCATGCTCCTCCTTACTTTTTGAAAACATCAAAATATAATCAATGAAAACCACCACAAACTTATCCAAGAACTCATGGAAAATTATATTCATTATGTCCATGAATACAACAGGTTCATTGGTTAGCCCAAAAGGCATTACTACAATTCATAATGGCCATATCTCATACAAAATGCGGTCTTCGGAACATCTGCCTCCTTTACCTTCAGCTGATGGTACCCCGATCTCAAGTCAATCTTTGAAAAAAAAACTGTGCTCCCTGGAGCTGATCAAACAAATCATCGATATGAGGAAAAGGATATTTGTTCTTAACAGGGATATTATTCAAGTCCCTATAATCAATGCAAAGTCTCATTGAACAATGTTTCTTTTTAACAAACAAGACATGAGCACCCCAAGGTGATGTGCTAGGTCGAATGAAACCTTTCTCTAATAAATCTTGTAATTGCTCCATCAACTCTAACAGTTCAATTTGAGCCATTCGATAAGGGGGTTTTGAAATTGGCTTAGCATCAGGAACTTAGTCAACAGTAAACTCAACATCCCGATCTGGTATTATTCTAGGAAACTCATCAGGAAAAACATCAGGATACTCATTTACCACTGGCACATCATTAATTTGAAAAGTTCCTTAATTTTCAACGATGTGTGCAAGGTAACATTCATTTCCATCTTTTACAAGTTTCTTGGCCTCTTGATAAGTTATCAACAGTAAGGGTTCATTATTGTACACAAACTGAAAGTCTTTCTGAAAGGAAACTTCTTTAGCTCTACAGTCAGTCTTAGCATGGTAAATAGAGAGCCAATCCATACCTAGGATAACATCAAACTCTACTAGAGGTAGAACAATAAGGTTTGCAAGTAGGTTCTTTCCACAGATAAGTATAGGAAGATTCTTATAAATTCTTTTTTCTCAACATTTCCCCCAGGTGTTTTTCGCAAAAGTTCAGGAGTCATTTCTTAAGATGGTATTCCCATTTTACTAGAAAAGTTTTCAGAGATGAAAGAATGTGTAGACCCTGAATCAAACAACGAACTGGTATAATCTGAAAAAACAAACAAAGTACCTGATACAACTTCATTTGATGGCCTCACATCTGCTGATGTAGTTTCAAAGGATTTCGCCACCCCATTCTGCTTGTAGTCTAACTGCTTCCCATCACTCATGCTCTTTGTCAGTCACTCATTTTCATAGTGACCCATCTCATTGCACTTAAAACATTTCACTAACTGTAAATCAAATTTGGTCTTACCTTCACCTTGATCCTTTTCAGTGAAATCATGAGCCTTATGTCCCATCTTACCACATCGGTAGCACTTTCCAGAATTTAGAAGACATTCCCCAGCATGCCTTTTTCCACATTTATCACAAACTGGAAACTTAGTTTTCTTACCATCAGACTTTTTTGAAGAATTCTTACCTTTCTCCTGCCACCTTGGTCTCTTCTTCTGCTGGTTGTTATAGAACACTTGGTCATCGGCAAACTCCATTTCCACCTTCTCAGCACATCGAACAAGATTTTCATAAATATTAAACTCACGAGAAGCTAATGCCCTTTGATATTTTGGCTTTAATCCGGAGTACAAAAGATTGATTTTACTATCAAGGTCTTGGATAAAATTTGGTGCATACCTTGCCAATCGAGTGAAGCTTTCTTCATAGGTAGCCACTGAGTCTTCCACTTTCCTCAATTCCAAGAATTTCTTTTCCATCCTAAGTCGAACAGCCTTAGGAAAATACTTCTCAAGAAACATATCATTGAATTCATCCCAATCGAGTGCATCAATCTCATCGGCGTCCCTGATATTTTTAACCATAGACCACCACTGATCTGCCTCACCCTCCAAACGGTAAATAGCAAGACTGACCTTTTGATTGTCTGAGCACCCCATGACATCAAAAATCTTCTCTAGTGCTTTAATCCACCCTTCAGCTAGCACAGGGTCAGATGATCCTCTGAATGATGGGGGATGTTGCCTCATGAAATGTTCCACCACTGACATGTTCCTCTGCGGTTGATCTGGCTGATCTCGTCCATGGACACCACCACCATTTATCTCTTGAGTCAACTGCGCCATTACTGCAACAAACTGTTCAGTTCCAATTCCGACCATCTCAGGATGCTGATTCAGAAGGTTACTTCCTTTTGTATGCCTTCCCAGCAATGCTTCCCTGTTTCCTCTGCGGAAATCCATTCTGAACAAACATGTCTTAGATGAAGCAACATGGTAATATTCAAATACTATATCACTTCAATTTGACCATAAAAAATATTTTTGGATAATAATTTAATAGAATTCTTACTCTTGAAGTTATCTAAACCGACCTTTGATACCAACTATATGGACCCAGCCTTAAACCTTACTTAATCTTGAGTTATTACAAGATTACACATTGAGGATCTTTTCAGGTTTAGAGTTTTAGAGAATTAGATCATAAAACATGCATTACATTCCACATATAAACAAAGTGGTTACATAAAGATAATATTCTTATTTCCCATCAATGGAAATATATTTAAAATAAAACATTGATTCTTTCTTGACACTCCCTTGACACTATCATCATATCGTGTACCTTTCCCTTGACCTGTGAAAAACATTTCAAAAAAACTCGGGATGAGCATAAAATGCTCAGTAAGGGATATAAAAATATGGAAAGGAAACATGGCTACATATATACAAGAGAATGAAAGCATACTTTACCCATAAAACATAAGCACTTTAACATACCTCATCAAATCATGAATAAATCATAGAAATCATAAGACATAAAGGTAACTTGAGGCATTCATAACATTCTTACGTAGTAACCCTCTTGGTTACATTTGGAATACCCATCACAGTATATTCCATAAATCTCTTTGGAGAAACCTTAACGTTTCACTCCTTCGCGTTACCCAATGCATTGGAGAGCTATATCGGGCTCACCCTCCCTTAGTCTATCACGGAACCACCCGTCTTCTTAATAATGGACAAGAACCTCAACATAATCGTATCACATAAAACATGCATAAAGGAAACATAAAATTTCCACCTTTCAATCACAAGATATCAATACAACACATTTATATAAAAACATTATGAAAATAATTTTCAATACCAAAATAAAAGAAAAGTAAAATATGGTGTTTATTTTTCTTTAAAAAAAGGTATGGCTTGTAGAGGAAGCCGAAACTCAAGTAATGGTCACGGCGGCGGAGAAGTCGTTGTCGTCTCATACGTACGACAAAAAAATTCCTTTTTTCCGTTTAGTAAATGATTCGTATAAAAAATATTCCTTTTGAATAAATGTAAAATTCAAAGGGGTTTATACACCGTATAAAAGAAGGTTGTGTATAAAACAAAATATGCCTCAATGAAAGGAGATTGAGACGAAGTCCCATACCTCGTATCCGACTTGACCTGACTATTCTTTAATCTCTTGAATAATAAACTTGAGTTAATATCTACTTTCTTAAGAACCATTTTCAAGTTCATTATTCCTTTTATACCATGTTATGAACATCATGTAATCATTAATGTTAATAATGTTCATTTTTTCGGTATTTGGTTCTTAAGTCAAAAATTGACTTCTTACACTTACATGTTGTTAATTTGGTCAAAGGTTCGTTATATCCAAAATGATATTAATGATTTGGATAACATATATATCATATATATTCAGAATATACATGTATTTATAATATTACATCACATTTAGAGGTAAGAAATGAAATGCACCGTTCATGGAGACGGTAGGCCGTACGTACGCATGAACGCTACTTCCATTTCTATTTCGTATTTTCTGGAATGGAATCATAATGATATAAGAGTATATTAAAATTCCAGTATAATAACATATATAATATCATTAACTTTATCCTTTACACATCCCACATATGGTATTAACGAATCAAATCACTTTCAGGGGTGGTAGTCCGCACTTCCTAAAATGAAGATATCGTGTTTACCCATAATGGAAACAATAATGGTATGACATAAATGAAAAATACAGAAGCTTAAGGAAAGAATAAACATATTATATATCATATATAAAAATAGTGACATCATAATGGCCACCATTGAAGGTGTTAAATGGGTATTGAACAATCAACGTTTCGGGAGGCAGAATTTTGCCATCCACGGAAACCGTATGTTCTTTAACCATTTGATGTAGTTGTGTGAGAGTTTAGCTCGAATAAATTTTATAACAACATACTAGTATATTGAATATACTGGTTTTGTTACAAAAGAAGTAATTAAAAAGAGTTTAGTGGGTTGGAGAAGCAAAATAAAACAAATGAACACGAGAGAATGAATTACCTTTAAAAGTGTAACTCCTATTGATTTGAGCCTAAAGGCTTATTTTGAAAGGATTCTGCCCAAATTTAATCCTATAGTATGAGGAGAGGTATGTGGAGAGAGTAAATGGGCCGGGGATGTCCGAGCCAAAGGCTTGAGGAGTGTGTTAAATGAGGTAGAGGTGGGGGCCTTTTATAAGAGGAGAGGAGGGGCACTTTTGGAAATCATGAAACTATTATTTTATTTTCAAAAGTGTTTCGAATTTCTAAGGTCCCACATTGATATATTTCGAAGCTATGATGATAATACTTCGAAATATTCCCATCCAATAGTTTTTGGACAAGTGTAGGTCTTAGATTGTATATCATCTTTTCATTTAATTTAAACTGTTCATTAATGAGGTCATCGTTGCATAATCATGATGTCATCATTAAATTAATTTATTTAGTGTCTAAAAATTATAACAAAAATATCCTGATGTAGGAAAGCTTTTTATCTTTCCAAAGAGTATTTATAGTCAAAAATATTATTATTATAACTCCTTCTAAAAATTGTTCTATTAAAACAATTTATGGTAGTGTCATTTTCACCTTTATTTAAAAAAAGGCATTAAAGTCATTATCTCACCCAAGAGGCTCCGTAGGGTCCCCTAAATCGACCCATGGGTTGTATTGGTCGTCCATGACTCATCCAATAGTGGTAGGACAAGTTTCATGGTGTTTTCATATTTTTATAATATAATTTTTACCTTAAATTACACAAATTACCTCTAATCACGATTAATGAAAAAAAGTTACTATTCACCAAAAAATTATTTTCATCCCATTGAACCACATTTTACATACTAATGAAAACCATTTATGTCATATTTTCAAAATTAAATACACATTAGTGGTAAAATTTTATTTAACTGAAAAATCAATTTGCATGATTACCACTTAGTAGTTTCACTATTCATAAAAAATTTGAGTTTTTCAGAAAATTTACAAAAAATCACTCTAAGATATATTCGATATTCCGAATTAAAAAATGATGTTTATATTACCTAATTAATAGAATATAAGTAGAATTAATTAATTTAATAATTAACTCCCGCTGTCAAAACAAATAGCGTGTTTTTATGAAACAATAGTATCAAAAGATTGACACCAGTTAAGTCCAATTTCAAAGTGAAATTGATTCCAATGACCACCATTTGATTAAATGGTAATAATATATTATAATTTAACTTCAAAACCAATTCAAAAGATAATATAATCATATAAATAAAAAATATTAAAAAGTTGTTTTGATGTAAAATGCAGTATTATTCACTATTCATTAAAAAATGAACATTGTCAGAAAAATACCAAAAATTCACACAAAGTAAATTTTTATGTCCCAATAATAAAGAATAAGTTTATTTTGAAAAAAATAGCATATAAAATTGTCAAAATATATATTTAAAAATTTTTTTCCCTAAAAATGCAGTCAAACAATCTATTAAAAATATTAGTGTATTCCATGCTTAAGATTGGATTTATTTTCATTTTAAGCCTCTAAAACAGTATCTAGTTCATTAATAGACATAGATAAAAATATCTATTTATTCATTACTTACTTGGGATGTTACATTCATTATGGAAAATAAACATTTTTTCTTTGATCCTTATAAATATAGTTAAAACCTACCCTGGAATCCCTTATCCTCAATAAATTTTATACTTTTCATAATCAATATATATTTTTAATGGTGAATTTTTTTAGTCATCCACCATATAAGACTACATTAATCCAACAATATCCAATACAAAAAATAAACTAAAATTGAATCATGATTAGAAATTATGAAAAAAGATAGCCCAATAACTAGAGGATCTCTTAAATGTAAAATTTTATTTAGTCTCCCCACTGAACTCATCACTCAAATGGGATGTAAGTGAGATGACTTGCTAATTTATTTTTTGATTAACCAAATTGTATAATCTACTAACACAGATAATTTAATTCCCATCATTAGATACACTAATATTCATTCCTAATTCAACTATAAAACCTCAAGGGGGTAGGCAAAACCTAATTCTACCTATTTTATTATTCTTCATACTCATGATAGGTTAGACAATATGTGACAAACTCATCAATACTCACATTCATTCCTAGAGACCTAAACCAATTCCTTTTGTATCTATACATCAAAACGAACTGATGATAAACCACTATGGATGATGTAATAAAAACAATCATCACCATATCATATAGTGTGACTAGTACCATTATACTTCCATAGAAGAGGGTAGTATTCCCATTACCTTCCTAAATTCCATATGATGCTTCACCTGAGGATATATGATCTTGTAATACCACATAATGAATTTATACCATTTTTTCCAACCACATTGGAATATTCCAATGGTTCCACCATGATAGATTAAAGATTAGATACTTCCCCATCATAGACTATAGAAAACTATATCACCACCATCATCTCAGATTCCACCTCCATTTTCCAATAATGAAATTTAATGGTGTGGTCATCAACCACCATGTTTATCATTACCATTGTTTAGAAATACTCTAATTAACAATCCTATATATAATCTAACAAAAACCTTTAACATAGGGTAATATTTAATTGTGAGAAGATATATATGATGCTTTTAACTTCAATGTCAAAAATGATCCACACACCTATGATTAATTTGTCCATGTCTTCATGGAATAAACTATTGCTTCTACTACAAATCAGGGATTTCGTACCTCTTCTTATGAGATAGAATCTATCTATATCCAAATGTAGTCACTAAATAACTATACATTACCATACCTAAAATACAATATATAATGAAATCTATGACACCACATTTTAATCTCCCTTCTAAAAAAATCAAAAAATGGGGAACTCACCTATTTATTTCTTAGATCCATCAAATTCATCAAACAACCATTGCCCCAAATGAATAGATTCCATTTTGGGGTAAGGTAACACTAGGGATCTATTGTCCATTAAATGTACATAAAAATTTATACTATATTCCATGCATCCTAAAAAGAATTTTCACCTATAAAATTATCTTAGGATTATCCCAATAAATCACTTCTCTAATTCACAAAAACTCTTATTCATGAATAAGAAGTCATTGATAAGTGGACCTATTGAATCCATAATAGAATTTTATAGGGCTTGTTGTATAATTTTTTATCAAATAGAATGTACTTTTAAATCTAGAGGTTCTCAAAAAATGTATCCTTAAATAATGATTGTATCAAACCTTACCTGGTAGCCCAAAGCATGTGGTTATTTTATTGTAATGGCATATATACTAGATATCAAATTGCTAATTATCAAACTATCACATAGCCGTGATTGACTATATATAAACACAGTTCCACTATTACATTGTTAATTTTTAACACCCCAATATTTCATAATTTTCAATCCCTTCAATGTAATTCAATACCTTGCGCAACATGCAACATCGAGTCCAAGCGCACCACGACTTACCAAACAACCCGTTCAAAAGTGGTTAATAATAGTATTAACTGAAATTTGAATTTTATATATTCTATATAATTTTATCATCCAAATTATGTGTTTCTTAGACATAATATAAAAAATTTAATTTTTCCAATAAAGGATGTATTTTTTAGAAAATGCAATTTTACCGCATTTTAATGGAAAAAACTTTTTAAAACCAATATTTGACACTTTTTTATATTCAATTTAATGAAATTAAATTCTTCTTTATAAAAGGCATATTAAAATTTATTTTCGAAAAGTTTTTGATACTTTTCTTATATCTTTCATATTTTTATGAATAGTTAAAATTATTAAATTTTAATTAAAAGCAACTATTTTAATCGAAATAATTTATTGTGTTAAATTATGTATTTGACTAGTTTAGAAGACAAATGAGATTATATTTTTATCATTTAACACATGTCAATCTTTTTATAGTTTTTACTTTTTAAAAACCTATTTTTTTCTTTTGATAAGAATAACTAAAATTAAATTAATAAATGCAACTTATATGTTTTGAATTTGGTAAAATAGAATTAATTTTTGAATTTGGGATATCAAAATTATATTAATGTGAATGATTGGTATTTTTCTGAAAATTTTCAATTATTGATGAATAGATAAAAACACTGCAATATTGTTTAAAATTGACATTTTATTTAAATAATTAGTTATTTTATTTTATGTTATTATAGATAAAAATAGATAAATAATACATATTTATTTTTAATTTAATTAATTGAAATAATTTTATAATAAGTTTGTATATATATAATTTTATTGAACTTTTTACCATCGTGTACCCACATTATATGAGCATTAGAAAATTTCCATTAACTGAATATTACTTCTACTGTGATTTTAATTTCAAAATTACAATAGACATTGTTGACATCTGTATGTTAAATTTCATTTAATAAGATGAAAATAATTATTGGTGAATAGGATCATTTGAATTTTATTTACCACTGTTAAAAGTAAATAGGGAAATTAAAGGAAAAAATGATATTATAATAACCCTATCACATGTCATAATTGTATTGGAAAATTTTAAATCGCCCAAAAACAACCATAAGAGTAAAAAATGCTCCTTTTGTTCTAATTGGATTATATTACGACATTTATTATTGATTTTTTTAGAAGGGTTAAAAGTGGTAAATTCAAAGGTTAATAACTAAACCATTTTTATTATCAGGTTATATATAAGATAAATTAGACTATAAATATTCATTAGAATGAAAAAAATGTTTCATAAATTATGGTATTTTGTTTATAATTTTTTGTAATTAAATAATGAAATTTATTTATGACATAATGATGATGCATTAATTTCATTATTAATGAATGGATCAAATAAATGGTATTATGAATATTAAATTAAATATTATTTAATTGTTTTTATCACATACCCTAATTTTCTAGGTGAATATGACATGTTAGTGTTGATTCAATTTAACCTTTTCGTAGTAATCATGTTTATAGGTCTATCAAAAAAACAATTACTAAATAGTGACAAAAATTAGATAAATGAGTTCTTTAAAAAATATTATATTAATAAATTATATAATATTCTGTAAAATATAAGGTTCAACCAAAGGAATTTAATCATATTATATATGTTATTAATGAACCACTTGAGGTTCTCATGGATATTTGGACTACGTTTATTAACCATATAGTGGAAGAATACAAGAAGACACTCTAAAAGTTAAACAATTTAACTAATTGTTACATCTAAATGATATGGTTAATATGGTATCCTAAACTTGTCTAAAAACTATCGGTTGTGAGGATTTAGACCCATCCACAAATTAGCTTTGAAATAAATCAATTATTATCCATTATAAACCGAAAATGAATTTATAACAAAATTATATTTTAATCATTTCCTAAAGTGACCCTCACCCATCATATAAAAGGGTACTTAACCTTCTCATAATTTCACACCTCCAATGCCATTTGTCTCGGCCAAACCCACCCTAAATATCCTCCAAATGTCCCTAACATCATACTTGAGTCCTTACATTGATCATAAAGAGAATATCAGGAGCCCTTTTGATCAACTCAAAAGGAAACACTTGAAGAAGAGGTAATAATTTCTCCACCCTATTTAAAGTTCTTTTCTTCTTCCACTCCCTATTTCATTATTTATTCCATACAAAAATATTATCCCCAGTACCTCATACAATAAATAATTTTATTATAAATATGGTACAACCATATTCATTATTCTATCCATCCTATTAATGACCAAGTCAGCAAACGTGCATATGTATGGCTTACCTTATCCACATCATGGTGTAGTATGTTATTCAAACAATTAATTATTTGGATGGGTATAATATTTAGTATAATGGATGTAAATAATAAATATTAAAAGTTAATTATTCTGTATATATTATATTCCATCCAATTACATATTATTTCACCATCAATATAATTATATTGTCTCTAGTGCGTACGTACGAATCACTGTCACAAAGAACGTGATATTATTCATTCTCCATCGTAATCATTCAACAATAATATTCATTTTATGATTAAAAATAATGTATAATAATGTAATATAATTCTCTATACAAATCAAATACATCCTATCCTAAACAAATATGGATTACATATAAAAGTATATAATGTAAAACGAATCAGTTAACATCAGAAATGATGATATTACTGAAATATTATTCACAAATCAATATTAGAGGATCAAATATGATATCATATTTATGTTTATTGTTTTTTATAATTTAATAACAATGATTTAACAATTATACAAGAGAATAATGTACCATCTAACAAGGAAAATTACAAGGTAATGGTTAATTCTACAATCTCATCATTATCCGAGGTTGTTTATATGTGAGTATCTACTGGGACCTCCTTATCATACACATCCATGTTTCTTAAAAAAAATTCAATTTTTTTTACAATTTCCTAGAATATCATTTAATTTCATTTATACCCTTGTTTTATTTTTTATAAGTTGTTTATAATGTAATATTTTCGTCATTTTCCAAACAAGGTCCTTTATGACCTTTTCCAAAAAATCAAGGAATGAATGTTTTCTTAACTTATATTGTGGGGGAAACTATTTTCTACCAATATAACACATTCGAACCATCCCATAAAATATTATAACATTAATTTCAAAAGAAATTTTTTATTTTATAATTATGATAGTTTTCAATTATTTCAAAAAAATAAATATATATTTCTCTCAAATAGTTTTTATTTCATCTTGGTCCACATACTTTGATAGATTTTAAACATGTTTGAAGTTGATGTATTATAATACAATTAGTCCATATTGTATTGAATGTTTTGTGATATGGATGACTGTGGATGTGTTAATTTTATTTGATTCTTGAATTATTGGTAATTTATTGACATTATGTATGCTAGTTTTAATATGAATATTTTTTTACGGTTAAACCATTTCATATGAATAATCTATTGGACTATGTAAGTGATGGGTGGAGCCCGCTATAGGTCCACGATGCGTTAGTATGTCTCATGCGACAAAAAAGTGTCATGGCACACTGCCTTGATAATAACTTATTTGTAGTCATGGCACAAGGCCTTGACAATGTGGTTATGAAGTATCGCATAATGCATTCCATCATTATGAATTTGGCTATTTATATTGCATGTGATTATTCAAAAATTAGAGTATCCATGTGAATAAGTAAATGGAATTATTTGATTTATATTGTCCATATAATGAATATGTTTATGTTTAAAAGGATTGTGTTTTAGTATTATACATTTCCTTGAATGATTATGCTTATTTATTAAATTTTCTGCTATATTGTTATCCTTACTTGGAATCTGAGATCAGACCTTTCTATGATCTATTTTTTCCAGGATGCGAATAAGTATATTATGACTGAAATGAAGGGATAGTCTAAGGGATATAAATTTGGTCAGTGGAGAAAATGTTTTTTTGTTTAACATTTTATAATGTAATGTAAAACTTTTGAATGTATGTAGTACTTTAAAATTTACAAAACTGACCGGACTTTCTGTATTTGATCCCTTCTAATCATGCCAATGTTAGGTAACAATGCACCGACTCTTGGTAACTAGTGTCGGGGCGTTACAGTTGGTATTAGAGGATGTATAATAACAACCATGGAAACTATATTTCGATAAACTCGCTTTAGAGTTCATTACCATAACATGTACTTTTAGGATTATTATAGAATAACATCCTAGAGTTTTGGAAATGTAGGGATTTTGTGTATTTTACGAACAATACATCCCTATCAAAATATGAGAAGGTAAAGGCGGCTCTGGAACAGATGTACCTATAAGTGAAATAATTGACATGGAGATTAAAGCATGACCAAGGGTATCCTAGTACATCACAATGGGACTTAATGCACTCTTGGATACGACACTCCTGGGGGATATGCTTAAGATAATTCCCATTTTCATTATATCCATTATGAAGTATTTAGGTTTAAATACTTACTCAAAGATAACATTTTATGATTATAAGTTATATGAATAATAATTTCAATTTTTGTTAAGTATTTTACATGTTTGGAATTATGCATTGCGATTCATATACTGACATAGTTTATGAAATTATTTAGAAATGGTTCCTGGTAGATGGAATGAGAACGCCAGCAATACGCATGATCAAAAGATTATGAAATCATATCATTCATGATATTAAGACAACATTTATAAGGGAAATAGTCTCCCATGTATTGTGATCATATGAAGATATAGTATCATGTGTTAATAAGATTAGTAAATAATTATCATAGTCCTATGGATTTGTAGGGAAGAAAGAGAAGAAAATGATGGAAGACAGAATGATGGATAAAGGGAAAATGGGAAAGAAGGATTTTCTTATATGTGATAACTAGGGAAAGAATCACCTTGATAATGATTGAAGGGGATGTGAGTTTGTTATAAGTGTGGAGAAAAAGGACACAAAGTAAATGATTGCAATGGTATGAAAAATGTTTCAATTGTACAATGAATCATCAACAAGGAGTTGGTACACTATGAATATCAATGTCCAAATCATCAGAGTATACACCAAATGTTGTTATTGGATAATAATCATGTTGTGATACTACCAAAGATGAAGAGGAATGATTTGTGTTCTTATGTTTTTATTACAGTATAGTTTCATTTTAGTATTTTATTAATTATTTAAATATTATATTAATTATAGAGTTTATAAGGATTTTACTACAATACTATTTCATTATGGAGCTGAGATTGTGTGGAACCAAGAAAAGTGACTCAATAGCAGGGTTATGTTTTTTGAAAATATATGGTTGGGAGATAGATAAACCATAATATGGTTCAGATAATGAGGTAGTAATTTTGGAATAAGATATGATTTATTTGGATAAATTATATTGGATATTCTTTACTACATAGAAATAAATTAATTATTTGAAAATTCCATCATTGTTGGAGTTTACATCATTTTGAATATAAGGACTATATACACTATTCTATAAGGAATAAGTCATCATGAATGTAATAAATGAATTTTTTGGGTAATTTATGGTGTTACAATGTTTTAAATGAATATGTGATGAAGTTATTCACATGTATTTATGTTGAAAAAATGATCTTCATCGTGTTTACCTTCCTTATGAACCTTGGACTCTGAGTTTTGACCGAAGTATTTTAGATAAGTATAATGGTTGGAATGTATTAAGATAAACATTGGATACTATTTTTTAAGGTAAAAAAAACTTCTTAATATTATTTTTTGGATTGTTATAAAGAGTACAACCCGAAGGTCAGGAGACAACTTGTGGTGTCTGGAAAGACTGTGAGACTTGAACTCAAAATCGAAGGGCGGCAAGGGTGCATCACCTTCCACATGCCTAATTTATGTCCTGGATGGTATAATGTGGTATTTTTAAAACGTTTGACAAATTAATTCTAAATTAATTAGTATTGTAACCCTATATGATTAGGATAAATAAAATATTTTTGAATTCTATTATCTTTTAGTGTAAATGAAGAGTTTTTGGTGGGAATTAGTTAAAGGATGAAACTCTAATTTTGAAGTTAAATTTTTTCCTCTTATTTTATGAATAAATTTATTTTTAATCTTCAGGGAAGTGATCTTAAAAACATAATTGTGTTATCCTAATACCATATATTTTGTTGAAACGTTGATATTTTAAATCATCACATATTGATGGCATTGATGCCCTTAATATTACACAGGTTTGTGATTGATGACCTCAATCAATCCATATAAATATTTACAATATTATACTAATTATGTGTCTATAAATTCCACCAATGTTTTCCTAATCGAGTTCATAATTTGGTGGTGACTTTTTCATTTCCCTTTTCCACTTATTAGGACAAAATTTAATTAACACAATTATCGATGCGGGTTTTCCGCAAAGGTATTTTATGAATTGCAACCCTTTATTTTTGAAGAAAAATTTCTAATTGTGAGGAAGAAATTTATTGAAGGAGTGGAGAATGTAACACCCTAATATTTCATAGTATGTTACCTCTTCAACGTAAGTCAATAACATGCGCTACCTGGAACACTGAGTTCAAGCGCACCACGACATACCAAACTAGCCATTCAAATGCACTTATGAATAGTATTAATTGAATTTTGAATTTTGTATATTCCATATAATTATAATATCCATATTATGTGTTTCTTATATATAATATAATAACAAAATCAATTTCATTTATAAAGGAAGTATTTTTCAGAAAAACTAATTTTTCCGCCATTTAATAGAGAACCCTTTTTCAAACAAATATTTAAAACTTTCTTTATTCAATTTCATGAAATAAATTTTTCTTCTAGATGCGTGAAATTATAATTTAAATTGGATAAATCTTGGAACTTTTATGATAACATGCATATTTTTATTAATAATTAAAATAAATATATTTTAATTGAAAAAAACTTTTTTAATAGAAATAATTTATTGTGTTAAATTATTTATTTTAATGGATTGGAAGAATAATAAGATTTTATATTTATAATTTAACACAATTTAGGTCATTGTATGTAATTTTAAATTTAAATATAACATAATCATGGTTCAATCTTTTGATAGATAAAGCTTTTTAAAAATCTACTTTTTGTTTTTGACAACATGAATTATTTTTAATTTAATTAATGAAACTTCTATGTTTTGAATTTGGTAAAATGAAAATCATTTTTTAATTCATAATATAAAAAAAAATTAGGGTTCATTTTTTTTTAATTTTCTGAAAACATTCATTTTTTATATGAATAGTGAAAAACCCTACGTTGTTTTTTAAAACCAACTTTTAATTTAATTATTTAGTTATTTTATTTTAATTTATTTTATGTCAAAATAGATACATAAAACCAATATTTGTTGAATGTAATTCATTGAAGTCATTTTATAATAATTTACGATATATAATATTTTATTGAACTTCTTACCCTATTTTACCCACCTTCTATGAGCATTTGTAGACATCCAGAAAACTAAATTTTACCACTTCATTAAGTTGAATTTTAAAAATCCGAGAGAAACACTTGACATCAGTAATGAATATGTGGTTTAATATGATATAAATAATTTTTGGTGAATAGTAACATTTGACTTTTATTTACCACAGTTAAAAGTATATAGGGTAATTAAATGAAAAAATGATATTATATATACCCTAACACAAGTTCTAATTGTAATAGATAAATATAATTCGACCAAAAACAACCTTAGGAATACAATATGATCTTTTTGGTCCATTTGGATTAGATTAGGATATTTATTATTATTTTATTTAAAGAAGAGTTAAAAGCGTTAAATTCAATGTTTAATAAATTAAAAAAATTTAATATAGGGTTATGCATAAGATAAATTATAATATAAATATTAATTATAAATATAAGATGATTTAATACATCATGATATTTTTTTATAACTTTTTGAAATTATATTGCTAAATTTATTTATGAAACAATGTTGATACAATAATTACCTTTTTAATGAAAAAATCAAATAAATGGTATTATAAATATTATAATAAATTTAATTTAAAATTTTATATTACATCCATGGATTTAATTGTATAATATGACATTTTCACATTGATTCAATTTATATTGTTCGACGTAATCAAGTTGTGTTGACTTCCAAAAAAATCGAATAATAAATATTGTCAAAATTGACAAAAATGAGTTTTTAAAAAAAATTATTATATTATTAAATTATATAATATTATAAAAATCTAAAATTAGGGAAAAGGTCTTAATCAACATTATATATGTAATTAATGAACCACTTTAGGTATTATTGAATATTTATAGTACATTTATTAACCATATATTTTAAGAATACATGAAGACACGATAAAAGTTAACCTATTTATCTAATAGTTAAATCTAACAGATAATCTTAATAGGGTAACCTAAACGTGTACAAAACCTATTGTCTGTAAGTATTTCGACCCATACACACCATTTATTAGAATAAAATCATTTTGGATCCATTAGAAAAACAATAATATTTATATAATAAAATAATATTTTAAACTCTTCCAAAAGATACCCTCACCTCATATAAAAAAGGGTACATCCCCTTCTTTTAATTTCAGACCTACAAAGTCATTCGACTCAAACAAACCCTGCCTAAATATCCTACCAACATCCCCCAATTAAACAAAGTGTCCATAAATTAAACTAAACTCCAACCTAGGAGCCATGTTGATCAACTCAAAAGGAAACACCCGAAGAATAAGTAATAATTTCACCACCCACTTTCATGTTATTTTCTTCATCCTCTTCCTCTTTCATTGTTGTTTCCATAAAAAAAAATCCAATACCTCCTAAATAATTTGGTTTTATTATATATATATTACTACAATATTCATTATTATATCCATCCTATTAATGTCAAAGTCACCATACGTGCATACGTACGGCTTACCGACTCCACGTCGTGATATTTTTTGTTATTCAAAAACTTCATTATTTGGATGGGAATAATAATAAGTATTATTGATGTATATAATATGTATTACTTGTTAATGATATTGTATATATGATATACAACTAAATTACATACTATTTCACCATCAATATAATGATATTCTCGCTCATGCCTATGTATGGATTACCGTCTCCACGAACGCGATGAGATTCATTCCCAATCGTAATAATTCAAAAATAATTTTCATTTTATGAATAAAAAATTGTTTAATAACATAATATAATTTTTTATATTATTCACATACATCTAATTAATAAAAAAAATGCTTATATAACCAAGAATATAAAGGAAAACAAATCAGTTTACACACTGAAATGATGTTACCTCTGAAATATTATTATCAAAGAAATATTAAAGTATCATATTTGATATCAGTTTTATGAATATAGTTGTTTTATAACATAAAAAACAATTATTTAACTATTATACATGAGTTTAACGTACCCATGATGATGCAAAAGTACAATTTAAAGGTTAATTCTACAATCTCTTCATTATCCATGGTTGTTTATAAGTGAGTATCCACTGGGACCAAATTATTATCCACACTCGTGTTTCATAAAAATATATTTCAAAACATTATTTAATATTTCATAGAAAATGTTTTAAAGTAATTTATACACTTTTTTGACTATTTATATGATGTTTATAAAGGAATATTTCCGTCAATTTCCAAACAAGGTTCTTTACGACCATTTCAACCAAATTAAGGAAGCAATTTTGTTTACTTATATTGATTGTGTGGCTATTTTTTCCATTATAACACCGTAAAATCATCTCTTAAAATATTATATGAATATTTTAAAATAAATGTTTTCTTTTATAATTATGTGACATTTAAATGATTTCAAAAAAGTAAAGAGATGTCTGGTAACAACCAGGTTGCGGAAGCAACCCAAAGGCACCCCATACCCGGTTGGTGACATGGCCTCAAGCTCATTTCCCCGGACTTCAGAGACTATAAACTAGAATCAAGGGCCTTGGGTGTGATAGTGGGTAAACTATGCCTTCATTGTGTGAGTAACACATCAAAATTAAACACATGGCAATAACGGAAGTAGTAAATCATGAAATAAGTAAATAGTGGAAGACTGAATGTAAGAAGAAACTAGAGAACATTTATAAATGATGCATGATTCATATCTAAGAAAGTATCCAAACAAATGAAAATGATGGAATACAAAGAGTACTAAACAAAGTGAAAAAGATACAGATAATAACTCCTCAACATCAAAAGCCTCAGCTTGGTCCCATGATCACAAACTCCAAATCACCCAAAATTCTGATGTAGAAGGGTTCTATCGCTTATATATACATGCAGTAATCTAATTTGTTTGGGCCCAAAATCAGGACCCAAATAGAGTGTAATACTAATACCAATAAGAACCCACCAAATGATCTATTCCTAATAGTCAATAAATATATATGGAATCCAATAAGTAGAAGAGCGGTAAACAATGAACGACTCAACAATAAAAAATTCTAGAGTTTAAAAGCATTCAATTCCACATATCATGTAAGCAGCTAATCAAAGAAGGTATCCCTTTGGGCATAACACACAACCTATCCCCTCTAGTTCAGATTACAAGGACATACCAAAGACTCTCTAAGGATGCACTCGAGATCAATTCTCCATATATTATAATATGAAAAAAAATCAATGTGGAAGCACTCACAGTCAATTCCCCTCATAGCCAAAAGTGACAAACGGCTCTATGAGGAAGCTAACATGGTCAATTCCCCTTATAGTCTACTACCTCTGGTTCTCATTCCCTAGTGTACTAATATTAACATAACAATTCAATAGGTCCAAAGTATACTTCAAGAAATACTTGGCTAACAGTTTACAACATATCAAGGATGTCAAATCAAATAATCACTCCATTCTACAGTACTAGGAATGGGAAACATAAAGGAAGCCTAATGGGCTAAAAATGACCAAATGGTAATTAACAAAACATTTATGGGAAAACACATCCAATGAATATAAATCAACCCTATTCCCATCCAGTTAAAAACTAATGATGCATAACAGCAAAAAAGGAAATTAACAGGGTTTAAACGGTAAACCCACAAAATCTCGTTCATTGGTATTTGACAAAATTTCACATATAACTCAAAGACATTCAACGGAATCGCACAAACCACCTATATAAGTTTTTGAATATTTCTATACCTGATCCTCAAGCCTTGAATAACCCATGAAAACCGTATATCTATGAAAACAGTTAAAACATTAATCCGAGGATAACATGATAAAGAGGAAGAATCATGAAATTAAGATATAGATGAAGAAAGAGCATATCTATGAGATCCCAACACAATAGACTATCGACGAATCATAGATCAGATTCTTTCTCGGGGTCTTGGAGAACGATTTCCGGCGTACGGGCTCTCTCGGACAAACCAGACCAAGAGGAATCCCTTTCTGTACATCAGACATGACCCCAATGCATTTAATGAAAAAAGAGAAATTACACTGAATGTACAATGGATGTACATGGAATGTACGTTCTGTTTTCATACTCCACATTAGGTCATCTCAAGTTCACCCCCACACGGTTAGGTGTGCGGCCATTACAAGGCCATCACATTGCTTCATGTGGAAACTGAGTACATGGCTTGTACTCATAATGTAAATTGGGTGTACTACAAAAATATTAAAAAATTACTCTTTTTCTCAGAAAACTACCAGAAAAAAAACATTCATGAAAAGAAGATCTGTGTTCTTAAAAACTTCCACACATAAAGAAATTCATCAACAAATTTCCCTAGAAAGGAGGCGATAAAGAAGAAACCCCGTACAATTCTGGCCACTACGATCGTAAATCCACCTCCCTCTCCCATGTCTCATCTTGTACTCTCTCGTGATTCCATAACACTCATACAAGAGGAACAAACCAGCCAAAGAGAAGCTTTGAACATCTATCGACAATCCGAATAGTATGCTCATCAAAAGATGCATCCACTTCCAACCTGACCTCCTTGTGTTGGAAGACATGAGACGAGTCTGAGAAGTAATGTCAATGCTGAGAAATGTGGAAGACATCATGCATTGCTCGGTACATCTGAGGTAATTTCAACCAATAGGAAAATGACCCAACTCTCTCCAACAACTCAAATAGACCAAAGTATCTTGGAAAAATCATACCCTATCTCATAATCCTTCTATGCCCCAACCTAGATGTGATATGTAGTAGAACTAGATCCCCAACCATGAAGTCGAGAGTACGTATTTGCTGATCAGCATATGATTTCTATCGAGACATTATGGTATACATCCTTTTCCAAATCAACTCAGTTTTCTCGGTGGTCTCTTGAAAAAGAAGAGGTCCCATCATATCTTCCTCTCCAGCCTCCAGCTAACATAAGGGTGATCAACATGGCCTATCGTAAAAATCCTCATAAGGTGTCAACTTAATATTTTCTTGAAAAATATTATTGTAGGAAAAGTCCACAAGAGGTATGTGATTCTCCCAAGAACCTCCAAAATCCAGAATGCATGCTCGTATAATGTACTCAAGAACATAAATCGTATGCTTGTTTTGGCCATGTGTCTAGGTATGGTAAGCTGTACTCAAATCTACCTGTATACCCAAAGCCTTCTGAAGCCCTTGCCAGACTCGAGAAGTATTTTATGCATCTCTGTCTGAAAAAATGGATTGTGGAACTCCATGTATGTAAAATATTTCCTAGACATACAACCATCCTGAGTCATCAACACTTAAGGTCTCCTTTAAAGGAAATAAGTGAGACTCCTTCATGAGTCTGTAAATGAAAACTCATAATGCAACATTCCCTTGAGGCGACCTCAGCAACCCTGTCAATAAATCCATCGTGACATCATTCCACATCAACTCGAGAATGAGTTACTGCGGAAAAATCCCTACTAGTCATTGATGATCCTCAATTACATCCTAAATGGTGGGACACTTAATGATAAAGCCGAGAACATCTGTTTTCATACCAGGCCACAAATACAATAGGTGTTGATCATGATACATCTTGGTGACCCCCAGATGATCTGCCCAAATTGAGAAAAGAATGTCCCGAATCTTCTCCTCACGTATGTCTGCTAGCTCCCATACGCACCCCTAGAAATGAAAGATATCATTCTCGCCTATGGTCTATCCAGTAATAGGTTCCTCTCTAGACAGACATTCCCATAGGACTAGTCCTTTAGAATCTGATAGCTTCCTCATTCGCACTCGGTCAACAAGAGTGTATGTAACATCCATAGACGAAATAAATGTAATCCCATGTATGTCGTGCACCTCCAAATGTATCATAGAGTATAGATCCATAAGCTGCCACTCAATACTGGCCTCCATAACTACATGTACATGAGTCCTCCTGCTCAATGCATCATCCACGACGTTGCCGTTCCCTGGCGTATAGTCTTCCTCGAAGTCAAAATATTGAATGTACTTGACCAAACTACACTATCTCAGATTAATGTCACACAAAGTGATGTTGTACTTGAAGTAGTTTTGGTCTGTGAAAACCACATAATGTTCTCCTAGAAGATAATGTATCCAACATCATATGGAATGAACAAATGTCGTCCTCATGATATTGTGTTTCATGTAATTCCACTCATGTGGGCTCAACATCCAGGACTCGTACACAATGACTCCTTCTCCCAACATTAGAATAACTTCCAGCCCGATACCTGATGCATCACAGTAAATAGTATTTCTCTTGATCGGCGCTGGAAAGACTAGTATCGGTGATGAATTCAACCTCAATTTTAACTCCTAAAAGGATGACTGACAAGAATATGACCAAATGAACAACGCACCCTTCATAGTCATATCTGTCAGGGGTGTTTCTAAGTGTTAAATGTAATGTATGAAACATATGTAGTAACTATCCAGCCCTAGAAAACACTGTATATAAATTATGTTCTTTGGATTCTCTCAGGAAACTACTGCTCTCACATTCTCTGGGTCGACTGATACTCCTAAATCTGAGATAACATGACCTTAGAAGTGAATCTCATACAACCAAAATTTTCATTTTCATATCTTAGAATATTATTGATGATCTCTCATTGTACTCAGAACTATCTCATGATGGGTTTCATTGTCGTGTCGAGTGTGGGAGTTCACCCAAATATCATCCCCGAACTCCATCACTAATGAATCCAATTATGGACGGAACACTAGGGTCATGAGATCCATGAAGACTACAAGCATGTTCGTGAGACCGAACGATAGAACCACATTCTATTATATACCATACCATCTCTGTAAGGATTTAAGATGTTTATAAGATTGTTTAACGAGCAACTGATGATAACCGGATGTCAAGTCAATCTTCGAGAAAACCCGGGCTCCTCGAAGATGATCAAAAATATCATCAATAATTGGTATGGGATACCGGATCTTGACCATCACCTGGTTCAAATTCAGTTAATCCACAGAAATTCTTAGTGTACCATCAACCTTTTTCAAAAACAGGACAAGTGAAGGCCAAAGAGAAGTACTGGGTTCGATGAATCCCCTTTCTTGCAACTCCTCCAACTGCTTCTTGATCTCTTGTAACCATAGTATAGCCATCCTATAAGGGGGAATGGAAATTGGTGCCTCTCCTATCACAATCCACAATGAAAATTTAACCACTCCATCTATAGGCAAACCTAAGAATTCCTCTTGAATGATGTCCCTGAAACAATCCACCACTAGAGAAAAGTCTAACTGTAAAGTCCCCATGTCATCGTGATATTGACTAGAAATATGGGCAATAAATCCTCCCAACCCATGATTCCCGGGTCCATCTCTACATTCCATGACATCCCATTTACCCTTATGAAGAAACGATCTAACCTCTTGTGACGAAAAAATCACCCTACGACGATATCAATCGACAATATCTTGGATGTGGACTAACCAGTCCATTCCGAGAATGACATCATAGACCGTTATCTCTAGAACATAGATGTCCCATTAAAAGTGATACCCAACATCCTCTAGAAAGAACTCCTTAAACAGATGCACACCAGCTGCTCTAGTCCCCAATGGAGTGTCTAGCATCATGATATCATTAGAAGAAAAGATGCAGAACCCAATGCTCCCCACAACAACAACATCTTCAAATCTATGGGAATCCCCTGTATATAACAGAGATGAAGCTAAAAATAAGGAAACTAAGCTCGTAACTCGAGCTGTATATGGTTTGGGATCCTTCTCATATTGTATTTGATCCACTAAAAATGTCTAGCCTGTACCATAACTCTGTGACCTTTCCTGACCACTCGGAGCTGATCCACCCTAATGTCACTAACAACTATTTGACTGGACACCACAACCATGACCACCACCTTGGCCAAAACGGTCTAATGAACTCTAGTTCACTAACTGAGGAGTAACTGGTGGTGGTTATATGAAACGTTGAGTCATAAAAGAACCCCTTTCACGAGTTGTTGGTGAGAAGATCAGACATAAGCGCTGAATATGACCCATATGGAAACAATATCGGGACTCCACTAGGTCCCTTGTGCAATGTGGCCTCGTATATACACTCTTCCTACACTGGTATCACACTACCCAGCTAAAAGATGATGAATAAAACCTACTCATATCTCCACATACAGTCTCTCTATTGTGATTCCTGCTACCAAGTGGCAGAGAACTAACTCTAGATGCCAAACTGC
Organism: Viscum album; assembly: GCA_963277665.1. Classification (NCBI taxonomy): domain Eukaryota; kingdom Viridiplantae; phylum Streptophyta; class Magnoliopsida; order Santalales; family Viscaceae; genus Viscum; species Viscum album. Next base: position 2,028,463,573 of record OY728120.1, on the reverse strand, counting down.
CAGGCCATACAGCTCTTGATTCCTTCAGATTGCACTCAGTGATCAGCATCTGGTTGACTATAGAAGATATCAAAGTCAACATAAATATATTCACATAAGATCAAATGTCCTTCCTAATACCATCATCATGCTTCTGTGCATGTAACAACTCATCTCCCCATAGAAAGGGTGTACAACGTTTCCGCATGGTGAAGTTAGAAAAATACTCGAAAACCAAAAGAGTACAATGCTCCTGGCTCATGAAATATCTGGCTCGATGGGCCCTCAAAGTCTCCATATAGAATTATTCATAGAAAGTGCGCTTAAACACATCCCAATCCATATTATGCTGGCATCTCACCTGTGAGATCACATCCCACCACCTCTTGGAGGAGTCTCAAAGCATGTATGAAGTGAGCATGAACCTCCTCTCTGGAGGAATATCTAGATTCTTGAAGATGATCAACGTGTCTTCTAGACATGAATCTGTAGCCTAGCGGCCCCCAACCCCAGAGAATGTGGGGGGATGATACTGCTGAACGACCAACATCGATTCCTCCATCAATGTGGTAAGCGGTGGTGCACCCTAGAAGATCATCATCATCCTCAGAAATCCCTCCCAAAACTATGAATCAGAACTTGTGACAGGTATTCCGGATGGTTCCATGACTAGAAGAACTAGAAGATCTGTTGGTAGTCCCTGATCAGCCATATCAGGTGTCCAATCACCACCCAGTGACCGTTGTAAAACAAGAGTACATCTCAGTGGCATGACTCTTCATGGTCAAGGACACATCATAGATAAAGATTAAAAGGGACAGAAACATTGAAGTTTACGAAGAAAACCAGAGAAGTAAAGAATTTATGTCTTCCAAAACATGTATACATGGCCTGTATAATTACTACACAGAGTGTTTCTTGAATACTTTCACATGGGCATGTACTTCTGCCAACCCTAGTCGTGTAACACCCCATACACACGTTGTGTTTTCCAAACACACGGTGTGTTATTGACTTCTCTTCCCCTTCCTGAGTCCTTCTATATTATTAATCTACACAGTTCTCCTAAAACAAGAATACATGGCATGTTTGTGCCATACACGGTGTGTACTAAAGGATTTACACTGAACCGTGTTGTTAGTTACACGATCAAATTCTAGGGATTACACAACATGTCGTCTACAAGACTAACACGACATGTTTTGATTATGCCTTCATCCATCTAAGTCATTAGTCAAAAGGGTGGGAACATGGTCTACACAACAAAGCATATACAACCGGTACACATCGTGTTCCCCCCAGGATTTTCCAACTCCATGTCTCTGCCCACATATCCAGTGACATGTTTATAGACTAAATGGTGTGCACATACAGTACACTACGTGTACTAAATAAAAACAGTTTCTTCCTGAATAGAAGTACAAATGGCGTGTATTCAAGACTACACACCGTGTATTATGTGTTTTCAAGATAGTATGCCTCAGAAAATACACTGGATCCCCAGAAAACAATAAAATGATCATTTAAGTGCCAAATTCTGAAATGTGAGGGCCCATACTCCCCGCGATCCAATGTTTGGCATCTTAAACATGTTATAAACAAACATAACAAGCAATGATCCCCTAAATTACTATCCATTAGGGCCCATAACACCTCAATAACCAATTTTTGGTGTTCAATCAAACAATACCTTACACATAAAATACCCTATCAAACATTAGGTATTCTATCAAGAATCAATCACATTGACATTCATATCTAGAACAAAATCTATCACAACACCATGCAATCGATAATGCACCCTAAATGGCATGGGAATAATGCATGACATATGATTTCTAGTTACTGCCAATATGATACCTGAGATGGCATACCCTCATCTCATCAGATTGCAACAAAAATAGAACCTCAATAACTTTAAAGACAACAACACAAAACATCTGAATCACCCAAAAGTGAAATAAAATAAATTGTAAATTTGGAAAACCATAAAAATTTCATTAATTAGGTAAATTGGATTTTCTATGTACATGGTTTAGCTATGACCAAGCATAGCTTATTACCAAGTACCTATTTCATCTTATCCATGGCTATAGTCTTTAAATAGTAATTCAATAAGAAATAATCCATCTGACACCACATTGTAATGTCCTGGTTCTAAAAGCAAACAAAAGGCGCCCTGTACCTGGTAGGTCACATGTACTCAAGTGAATTTCCCAGAATTCCAGAGGGTGCTAACTAGAATCAAGGGTCTTTGGTGTTATAGTAGTGAAAGCATGCCATAATTGGCAATGCAAAACATCATAATTAAAAAAATTACAATAGAGGAAGCAGTAAAGCATGAAATAAGTAACAAATAGACGACTGAAAGAAAGAATCAACTGGAACAAATTTATAAATGTTTCATGATACAAGTGTGTAAGAAAGCATCCAAATAAACCACAAAGATGGAATACAAATTGAACTAAACCCAGTTTAAAGGAAACATATAACAACTCCTCAACATCGCAAGCCTCAGATTTTCCCAATGATCATCAACTCCCAAGTGGTCTATATCCTGACGTGGAAGAGAACGTGACCTTATCTATACCTATAGAAATATAATCTATTTTTTTCCAAAAGCATGCCCCGAATAGGGTGTGAGACTAATCCCAGCCGGGAACCAACAAAATATATGTGCATAAAAGTCTGTGAATATATATGGTAGTAAATAACTAAAATATCAGTAAACAAGGAAGCACTCAGCATTAAACAATTATATAGTTTAAAAGCATTAAATTCCACATATCATGTATTCATCTAATCAAAGAGGGTAACCCTCTGCAATGTACCCACCACATTTCCCCTCTGGTTCAGATTATAAGAATATAAAAAAGAATTTCTAAGGAAGTACTCGTAGTTAATTCAACTTATAGTCTAAAATGAATAATGAATCTTTGAGGAAGCACTCATAGTTGATTCCCCACATAGAAAAAAGTGATTAACGACTCTCAGAGGAAGCTCACAACGTTAATTCCCCTTATAGTCTACTACACTAGGTTCTCACGGCCCTGGGTATGTGAAATGAACATATAATTGCAATAAATACATATTAAACATCCTGAACTACTTGTGTAATAGTATACAACTTATTAAGCATGTCAGATAAAATAATCACTGCAACCTATAGTATTAGGCCTGTGAAACATCATGGAAGCCTAACGGGATAAACAGGACCAAACGGTCGTAAGAAGAACATGCATGGGAAAACACATCCAATGCATAGAAATCAAACCTATTAAAATCCAATTAACCTCTACTCACATATACCAGTATACCAGGAAATTAATAGGGTTAAAAAGGTAAACACTAACCACCCCTTCCAAGGGTATTGGAGAAAATTGTACATATAACTCAATGAACTTCAATGGAAAGGCACAAACCACATACCTCAGTGTTGGTTGATCACATAACATGTACCTCAATCCTTGAATAACCCATGAACACCATAGATCTATGAAAATGACTAAAATGTTCAACATGAGATAACATGGGAAAAGTGAGTAATCTAGAAACTAAGATCTAGTAGAAGGAAAAGTTTACCGAGGCAATCACAACGCAATCAACGATGGTCGAATTGGAGGTCGGATTCTTCCTTGGGGGCACAGTGAAAGACCGCAGCCGTATGAGCTCTCTCGGATGAACCAGACCTAGAAGAAGCACTTTATATCTGTCAGACATGACCCTAGTTCATTAAATGAAAAAAAGTACACAACATCTACTTTGGAAGTACACGACATGTACTTCCCGTTTCCGTACTCTGCATTAGGCAGCCTCCAAGTCACCCCCACACGGCTGGGAGTGCATCCATTACACGACCAAAACACAGCTTCATGTTGAGTCAGAGTACGCAGCCTGTACTCATAATGTACACAGCGTGTAATCCAAAATTTTTTAGAATATCCTCTTTTTCTCAAGAAATATTAGAAAAAGAAAAAAACCAGAAAAGAAGATCTGCGTTCTTAGATAATTCTATTAAATAGTTTTGATTTCATCAATGTCAACAATCTTTGATGGATATTAAAATATCTTAATGTTTATTTATTATGATATAAATATTCCATATTGTATTGAATGTTTTGTGATATGTTTGGCTATAGATGTGTTATTTTTATATCATTCATGGTTTATGGATAAAGTATTGAAATTTAGTATTCATGTTTTAATTAAAAAATATATGTTATGTCTAACCCTTTTTATATGTGAAATGCATTGGACTTAGTAGGTGTTGGGTTGAGCCCACTATAGCTCCAAGATCCATCTGTCGGTCTCATGAGACAAAGTACTTTTTTGGAAAAATCACATGACAAAATCTTATTTGTTTTCTTGGCACAAGGCTTTGACTCTATGGTTATGAAGGCTGCATTATGAATTCCACTACTATGATATTGTCTATTCATATTTCATGTGATTATTTTACTAGTAGAATATACATTTAAATATTTAAATGGAATTATTTGATTTATATTGGCCATATTGTGATGATTGTTATGTTTAAATTTCTTCTATTTTAGTTGTATACATTTCAATAAATTATTAAACTTATTTATAAAGGTTTATGCTGCGTTGTTATCCTTACTGAGCATCTGATCTCAACCCTTTCTATGTTTTAATTATCCTAGGATGGGAAAAGTATATTAGCACTGACCTATAGTGATAGTCAAAGGGATATGAATGTGTTAAATGGAGATAATGTTCCAGTTGTTTTTTATTTTATATTGTACTGTAATACTTATGAATGTATCTAGTAAATCCAAGGCAACTAAAATAATCATCCTTTTGGGATTTGATCTATTATGTTCATGCCAATGTTATGTAGTAATGCACCTACTCAGGGTAACTAGGGTCGAGGTGTTACATAATTTAACATTGAACAATAAAAATGAATATAAACAAATTCTTTCACACTTATTAAAAAATTTCACATTCATAACCTGGTGAGGGAAAACAAATGAATGGGTGATAAAAAATGATCAGTAAGGGATACATGCAATAGAAAAATGATTCATCAATATGTGAGGCATAATCAGTAACACATAATGAATTTGTAAAGGTACATAACTAAAATCATATTACATTTTATCAATAAATAAATAATTTAAATGAATCCATATATTTTATTCATATTGAAAATCTCCTAGGTAGTACAAAATCAATATTTTATGATGAAGATGCCTAATTATTTGACATGATGTATCTGAATCATGAATTTCTTCCATCAAGAACATTCATAAGACTGGTTATGTCTGTTGGTACAAACCGATATAATTCAGGTTAGAAACAAATGAAAAGGGTTTTTCTTCAAACTATTTTGTGTCATGGGACCTAATTATGAATCAAGGGGATATATAAGGGATGGAAAAACACATAACCTTAAGACAAAAGAATTATTAATAAATAAATTTAATTCATTAACAATATTTATTAATAAAATATCGATAATTAGTAGAGGAAATGGAGTTATCAACATTTACAAATTTAAAATAAAAATCAATATAATCACTATATGTGACCGATGTATACATCATAAGAAATAATCATATCCGTGATACATGAACTACGGGTACTTAATAAAATATAATCTTATTGATTCATATAAATAAATTTGTTTGTATGTACAATAAGGAAAATTAAATAGGTGTATAACATCAAAAATATTTCTAAATGAATGAAAATTTAGATAATGTCCCATATAAGGATAATATACAATAAAAATGAATAGATTAATTGTTTTCACTATATATACATAAAAATAACGGGAACATACATCATAATATGAGAAAAAATCATTTTACACACATCCTTATCATGAAATAATCAATGAAATAATACTTTAACCAAATGAAAAAGAAATGTGTCAATAAATCCCTTAATACATTTTAATATGTCAAATCATATGGCCCCTAAATGTAAAAATTATTAAACGAAACATTGAATAAAATGAAGATAATGATATTGATGATATGATATATCTATGTGTAAGTACAACATAGAAGATAAATTAGTAGTTAATAAGTACTATATCTCTTGGAAGTAAAAGTGAGATTATATAACCCATACCTTAAGCCTAAAATCATTCTTCTGTTGTACTTAATGTCCCATATAAAAAAATTATATCAACTAATTAACTAATGAAGAAACTATTAAAAATATATTTTATTTATTATAATTTTATTATATTCCTTTATGTACATTTCAATGAGTTAAATTATTAAATTCATTTTCCCGGAAGTGTTAGTTTCATGGTTTCATGGTTTTTTCCCAATGTATAATTATTGGAGTTCTTGTAAAATAGATGTAAAACACTAGAAGTGAAATTATATAATATTAATGAAAATAAATAAGTTTAAATACTATAATATGACATTTTTATATGAAATGTGTGTGATTCATTAAATAAAACATTGATGAATATGTTTTAATATATCTGGGTTGTTGTTTTGACCATCACAAACATGTATCGTTTTTTAACATTATGTATATATAATTTCACATGAACATGATATAACATAAATTATGTGTATTAAAATATTATTTAACCATAATAATTTTTTTAGGACGAGCCCTGAATGTGGTACAGTAAAATTAAATCTCATCATCCATTAAGATGGTGAATCGACACATCACGTATGATGTCTTAATTATTAAAATAAAATTTGAAAAAAATATATTTGATGATGGATATTACATTATCAAAGTAAAATGAGAGTGTATATGTGAAAATTTTTGTACCATTCCACTTTTGATATAGAATTTTAGGAGTGTATAGTAAATTAATATAAATTAAAAGATAAAGGAGGATTTTACCTCTTGAATATCTTCTCTTTGGGGACCTTCTATGGAATATGGATTTGGTATTTTGGAATGAAATATAGGTGTTGGACCGGAGTAAGAGGATTATTAATGGAAATGAGAAGAATTTAAACTACATTCATGGCATATATTGTGTGGTGAGAAGGAGTTGTGAGAGGTGATATTTAGAATAGATGGGAGGGGTTTTTTATTATTGTATTCATTAAATTATTAATTTCGATCAAGACTATCAATAATGTCACTTCTTATTAAAATGTAATATAAATAGTCCATGTGAGATTAAAATAATGGATCTGGACAAAATAAATTACTCAAAAAATCATTTATTTATCTTATAGTGTAAAATACTAAAAATTAACATACTTCAATGTTCATAAAAAATTAATATTTTTTAAAAAATCACACAAATTCACCCTTACCATTTTTTGATGAAATAATTTGATAAATTATCTATATGTTATGATAATAATTTACTTTATATGATTAATATAGTTACTCTTTAAAATGATCATTTATTAAAAAATTGTTCATTTTAATATTATAATCAATTTTTTGAAGATTTGAAAATTAAATAATGGTCTCATAAAATTATCATATAATTATAATACTAAATAATATTAATTTGTTAATGTATTTTATGAAAATTAATTTTCATTTAAATTATTATTTTAATTATTAAATTTTAAAATAATAATTTCACACCTTAAAAACAGCTACACTAAAATTGTCATTTTTAAAACATTTATGTTGTTCTTCCATGTAATAAATATATCATAAATTCATTTATGACATTTCGAAATATTATTCATAATTTAATTGATGATTTTTTTATTTGAATGGACTAAATAATATTCATAATATTAAAATTACTATTCCCACAACCATTTTAAAAAAAATAATATTAAATTTTCTATCACATTTTATTTATACAGGGTCTTACATGAACTAAATTGTATCTAATAAATTGAATTTATTTATGATGATACTTACCATGAAATCATGGGGCATTATATTCTTCCCTCTAAAAACTTCTTCCTCGAAATTTTTCATTATTAATTCCTTCAAATGTGATAAGGGTGATTCTTCTTGATAACATCATTATGTTCCCGCATTTCTTCTATCATTTTAGTTTTTACAAGTTAACTATTACCAATAGTGTCTTTAAAATAATTTACACATTCACTCTCAAGTCAAGAATCTCGATAGGCTCCTCTCAAAAAGTAAAATCTTGTTCTAGTTAAATTACATCATATGTGGTTAAATGTGTTGGGTATATGATGTATTTCATTAAGAATTATATGTTGAACACAACATGAACAACATATCATTTTTTCAAAATTTATAATTATTATTATAAACATCCAATTCATTATAGTTTTTCAAATGATCTTATGTACTTGAGGATTAGTTTACCTTTTTTATTGATCATATGACTCCCTCCAATAACGATACAATTTGGAGAATAAACCCATAATTACTCAACCCCTATATTTATTTCATCATCTCCACCAATACGAAATTGATCCTTAAATGAAGATTATTTTATATTTATATTTCATCAAGGATTATATCAATGATAAACTCAACATCACACTCTTGGTGGTGTCCGGTTAATTAAATAAGAAATACGACATTGTATTGTTATACCATTGGTATATCCCCATTTGGAAGATTAAATTCCTCATTCCTAGATGTTTTTTACTCTTCCTCCACATGAATTTAGTTATATATCGAAAATAGTTGTGGTTCCAGATAAAAATCATATCTTTATATTTCTTCTCTATAGATAAATAATTCTATATCAACCACATCAATACTCAATTCTATCTTCATAAAATAAACATTTCCATTAAATTTGGAACTCCAGTACATACATAGGATTAAATATTTGATAACTATATGTATGATTATATTTTTTGAAATAAATAATGTTTATGTGACATAGTGGGACTCCCCAACACAATTTTGTTGCAATGAGACTTTCCGTATCAGTTTTTTCTGATAACTACATAATTAAATCAAAAGGAAAATATAAACTTTTCATGGAAATCTTGGTAGATATTAATATGTGTCATGATCTAAATTCAAATATATCACTGGGTAAATTTTATGATATGATTATTGTACCCACCACCACATCATTATGTATTTATACATCAAATTTTATAATCACATAAGAATTGGTATTTCCCCTTGGTCTCTTTAGTGGAAGCTTCCCTCGATACATATGACACTGATTCAGATAATAAAACATTTCTATAAATTTTAATCAAAACAAATAATTTATTTGATTAATATCCATTCATTCATTATCTTGATAAACCTTTTATCTACCGTTATAATAAAATCCCATTTATTTTAAGAATTTACGAGGATGATTTTTTCCATAATTTTTTCATAATGTGATGTGCTTCATTCCCATACTATTCATTGAAGATATAACTGTTTCATGTTTATAAAAATATATATTCTTCTATTTATTTGTCATGACCCGTCCTCGGGGCTCGTGCCGTGACTACCCCAATCCCTCCTTCAATAGGCCAGAGGATGGCAACTAGCACCAAAGGCGTAAATCCCGATAACTGGGAAGGCATTGCCTTTAGAAAGTAAACAAAACACCACAGAGTACAAGCGGAAGTAATACACTAAGTACAAAAGAAAGTTCTAAAAAGTAAATGGGCCAGAATACAAACCCAACTGAAAAGTACAGCTACAAATGAATATAAGTACATCAGAAAAACAAGTAGCTGGAAGAGTTGAAGCAGCTCTTGGGTCGTGCACCTCGGATCCTACTTGTAGGGTAGGTACAAATAGTGCAACTCCTTGACTGTCCACCATGGATCCTACCTAAAGGGTAGGTATAGATAGCCTCCACAACTCTCTCACCCGTCAACCTCCTCCGAGTATCGTCTCGTCGTGAAGTCCACCTCTGGATACTGACCCGTCATGAGGTCCACCTCTGGGTATCGTCCAGTCCTCGAACACTCGGCCTCTGTCAGCACTGTCTGTCGTCTGCATCCAACACAACGAGGTGCGGGCATAGCCCGTGTAAGGGTGATTATAATGATACTCAATAGGGACCCCGAGACCCTCAAGGTCTCTCTAAATCCAACAAGGTTAACCACAAGAAGAATCTCAATAGATAACCCTTACATAGGTATAAGCCCATACTTATACCTAAGTTATCAAGTAACCCATCTCAATCATGAGGAAACACAAAGGTTATGAAATAAATGGAAAACCACTACTTAGATATATGCCCATACATATACCTAAGTTACCAAGTGACCCATCTCAATCATGTGGTAAACATAAAGGTCATATAATCAGCTCAAACCAGGATTTTATTCACGATATCAAAACCACGGCTGCTGGAGAACTCCTCCTCTGTCGAGTATAGTGGGCCTACCGCTACAACCAAGTGCGTCCCACTAACCTTGGACTGCTGAAGTACTCCACCTGTCACGTACTACGGTCCTGTCACTGCAACCAAGCGCATCCCACCATGGGTCTACCGCTACAACCAAGCGCACCCCCTCAAAGACTACAGAGGTACTCCTTCTGTCGAGTACCGCGGGTCTGCAGCTACAACCAAGAGCACCTCCGCCATGTGTCTGCCTCTACAACCATTCACACCCCACCGGTCTATACGAATCACTCTGAGTCGATCGATCAGCAGTCGTCAAATCTTAGTCAGCTACTAGGTATCTACACTCTGCTAGCTCGTCTCCAGGAGGGTCTGCTCCACCAGCTACTGGTCGATACTCCAAGTATCTCAATGTCAAAAAAAGAAGTATCTCAAAGGACCACATCGTCATAGGTGTCTCAGCGCAATAGAAGACGCGTCAATCAGACACCCAGTCTGTGAGTTACTATCCTTTTTGTCCCAGGGTCCCGTTTGGTTTCGTGTGCGAACCAACCCGGCCGTATCTCAACTATACCCCCAAAATATCATAGGGTATGCTCATAGGGACGTTTTCTCAATGTGATCACCAATTCCACTGACGGTTTATCAAACGGACGTCCGGTCTGAAAGTTATCAGCTTTTTCGTTCCAAGGTCCCGGTTGGATTTTGGGTATAATCTAACCCGACCACTATCTAACTGCATCCAAATCTTAGGCGATGTATGCCAAAGGTCCCTTCTCATCAATAGTAATCCAACAATGTCTACGACACGTCAATAAGTCATCCGGAGATCATGTTATAAGTGTTTCCGCTCCGAGCACCCAGTTGGTTTCGTGTTCGAACCAACCCGGCCATACCCAATGTTCTCCAAAACCTTGAGTGTAATATACCAAAATGACCGTATCATTCCAAGGATCTCTACTCTACTGAAGGTGCGTTGATCGGAGGTCTGTAGCCTATGTTATGGGAAAAAGACCAAAAGAGGTCCGAAAGTGGGGGTTTGGGGCCCGGACTGACCCGGCCTGAGACCACCTGGGGCGGCCCGAACCGGGTCGACCCAAACCGGGTCCGGGTCCAGCCCACTTGGGCACAGCCCCGCCCGGCTGGTGTGGCCCGGCCCGGCCTGGGCGCAGCCCGGCCCGGCCCTGCGCACTGGCGATCCACCGACGAGATCGGTGTAACCGAGCTCGACGGTCATGGGGGGCGAGGTTGCCCCCCTCTTCAATTAAATGCGGCCCCTTGTGGGGGCCCCTACTATTCAGCCAGCCAGGGGTTACGAACCCCCGGATCCTCCCCTGACCGCCCGGCCCGCTCCGGCCGGCCGGCTGCTGCCCCCAATGGACCGGCTGGTCCCGTCCCCCTGCTCCGACGCCGGCGGCCAGAAACTTGTCGACGCTCCCTGCTCCGCCGCGGCCTTAGGACACGGCCTTGGTCCGTCCGGCGCGGTGTGACAACGCTGCGACCCTCCGCCGCGGCCCCGCTCTGGCCACATTTTTTTTCGTGATTCTCTGGCATGGTGTGACGGTGTCGCGCATCCTTGCCGCATGATCCCACATGCTGCAGTTGCATCGCGTCACATTCCTTAGAACCGCAACAACACAACGATAAGGGAGGAGGTTCGACCATGTTTGTGAGGTCCGACCCCCTCCCATTAATCAATATCAAGTGGTCCAATTTGTAACAAGGAATGATGATGGAATATTTCACGTATAACAACAATAATAAATCCCCTACCTCGAGACGTGTTCATTGACATCAGAAGGTGATGTCGTCGTTTGCGAATTCCCCACGGCAGTGTCTCCTCCCTTGATGGAGGTCCAAGGAGCATTATTCGTCAATGTTCATGGAAGACCCATCATTGCCGGAGTGTACCCGAAGATGTGACATTCCCCTCATATCACGAAGAGAAGTATATATGACATGTTCTCGTTCTTCGTCGTAGGGTTGGAGAGAAAAGATTCTCTTATTTCTTCATAGGTTCCCCCACCATATTATTTTCCAAACAAATATTGCATTAGCCTTCTCCCATTTAAAGACAAGCCACCCTTTTCAAATTAAACCAAGAATCAACTCATTAATTAAGTGATTAGGCTAGCATTTATGGAGGAGAGTTACACAAGTTAAAGAGGAGTTATCTTATTAATAGAAGGGGAAATTAATGGGGGTGTTAGAGGAGGTTTAAGGAATGTGAAGGGGTGGGGCTCGTGTGGGCCCCACCTCACCTTTATCCTCTCCTGGTTAGTTAGTAACCAATGGGTCCCACCTCTAACTCCCTTACTTAGGTTATAACCACTTAAAATAGGGATAAAGTGTTGTGACACAACACTTAATCTACTCAACAAGAAAGAAAATATAATCGTAAACAATTATATTTTTATCCCTCATATTTTTTAAACAACTCCTCCCGAGAAAACGCAACTCCAGAAAGGGTCTTCCTAAGAAATTACTGGTGTTGCGGTTTCATCAGTGCCCTTGGATTTCAATTCCAAGCACCGGTTCAAAAGTTATAAAGACCCTCTCATTCATTCACTAAACGTAACCGAGCTAAACTTTGGAAAATGATTTCGGGCACACCGGGCCTCAGAATCAGGCACCGTCAGAAACTACGTTCATGTAAAATTCCATAGAAAAGAAGAAGAAAAAATCCCTTGAAATTTCCGGGTCTTTACATTACTCCCACCTCCGAGCATTATGTCCCCGTAAAGCAATAACACAAACTATGGAAACAAAAGTGAACTGAGCACGCATTTGAGCCTCATGCTCCCGTGTGCCCACCTAGAGGTTCTTGTGCTGCCAACGAAAGCGAACAAGAGGAATAGACCATCCTCTTAGGACCTATCCTGTTGACCCTCAACCTATACTGATACCCCAAAAAATTCACCATATCAACAATGTCCATCTCCCCATGGTTGATGATAAGCGTCGGGTCAAGCACGTATCATCCCAGTTGAGATATATGGAAGTTTTCGTGCATCTACTACAACTGAGGTGGATGGGTCAAACGGTAATCCACCTCACCTACCCTGCTGAGGACTTGAAAAAGGTCTGCTAAACCTCAGAGATTACTTGCCGCCTTGGCCTCATCTCTGTAAACCTCATCGTGGTGAGACCCGTATAGGGTCTTGATCGTCATCCTCTAACTCTAGAGGTCTCCCTTTCCTGATTAGAACTGAAACTCAAAACTCCTACTCCCACGAGGGTAAGGTTGGCCGACTCAATAGTGATCAGCTAAACCCTCCTATGCATGAGTTTATCTTGTGCTTATTGGGGTTTCCTTTTCACCGACCAAGGAAACCCATCCCAACGTTGTAGGTAAACCACAACCTATTGGCCTAATACAGTCAATCTGTGTATGAACTGTGGATCCAATCCATACCCGGACCATCTTCGTAAGGCCTCGATGCTTCCACCAAGAGATTCCAACTGAAACTCTCGCCTCGAGGGTCAGACCACACTGTCAGCATAAGTGTGATTATTGAGTTTCCTCCCAAGGTATCTCCAGACGTGAGGGTCAAGTCTACGGTTTTAACCGGAAACTCTAGGTCTGGGACAAGATTCGTGGAAGGAAGGAATGATTCGAATCAACTTCTATTACTACGACAGCTAGTAGTGGACACAGACTATACCTCGAAACATTCTTAGAGTCATTGGGTCACAATCCTTGACTGCATACAGCTACTCCTCCCCCTGCCCTCCAGCTCCCTGAGCCTGGAGGGAACAACAAAGGCGGGTGGTTGTAACATGTTGATATGTACACCACCTCATGCTGCTCTCCTAGATTTGACTCCATGTCTACTACTCTGCAGATTTATTTGTCCTTAACATTTCCAATTTTTTAAACATTCACATGCCCAAGTCTCAGATACTGATTCCAGTTCACATCTTCCCACTGCTAACATTCACTGGCTATAACCAATCAGCCAAAGAACATTCAACCACAAAGGTTCTCTCTAACACACTAACATAAGTAGGAATGCATAGAGGAAATATTCCTTACTTGGATATCCTTTATTCAATCCTCGATCTGATGTCCAAGTTCTAAGCACTGATCATATCATAGTCACCAAGTACCTAGAATGTTCTGTACACCTCGTTGAATACTCAGCTACCGACTCATCGTCCTGCCGATGCTGTATAAGATCTAGAAAACTTTCAGCCACCTCCTCAAGCCAGTCCTCAACCGCTTGTGAGTCAGGATCGCCTCAAAATGTTAGGGTATTTGATATTGGAACATGTGTAAGGTAGTAAGCCTACATGTGTCACAAACTGTTACCACCGGTTGTAACTACTGACCAACGGGTAGTGATGTATAGCTGACACACTACCCGAAGGCACTATCTCCGGCATCAGTCCACATACCAAAGCCTCATCACTAAGCAGACCATACTCATGGCCACTCACTAAAAAACACTAGTAGCCAAGTCCACCATCCACACTACTGATGTCTCAGCTAGGCAGAAAACACTATCAATTGCCTCCAGCCAGTCCTCTATTGTCTGGGAAACTGCCTAGCCTTGTAACCTCAAAAGCCTCTACTGCTGTAACTCGGGCAACGCGCTCCGTCAGCGTGCACCGTCTGCTAGTATGGAAAGTGGAAACTGCTGCCCAACAGGTGGTGGTGGTACTGGCACACCACCCGAGGTCGCTAATATTGTAAAAGGGCCCCGCACCGGAGCCTCGTCGCTCGGTGAGCCGTCATCGAGTACTATCTCAGAACTCCAACTGACTGTCTGCATGGAGACATCCTGAAAATATGCGACACGGTCAACGATTTATACCTGGTGATCTGACCTGGTTTGAGATGACTTTAAAACTCTAGTAAACACACACACAATCAGTGTTTTTCGGGCACAATGTCGAAAATCAGTAGTCAGGGTCCTGGTGTACGGATACGTCGGCCGCCGCACCAACACTGGACTCCCTGAACTGAAGACCACACACGTACCCTTAACATTATTACTTCATAGAAAAGGAATATCAGTGTAACAAGTCCTGCGGTAGAACCACATCCTCTGATACCAATTTGTCAGGACCTGTCCTCGGGGCCCGTGCCGTGACTACCCTAATCCCGCCTTCCATAGGCCAGGGGTTGGCGACTAGCACCAAAGTTGTAAATCCCAATATCTGGGAAAGCATTTCCTTTATAAAGTAAACAAAACACCAAAGAGTACAAGAGGAAGTAATACACTATGTACAGAAGAAAGTGCTGAAAATTAAATGGGCCAGAATACAAACCCAAATGAAAAATACAACTACAAATGAATAGAAGTACAACAGAGAAACAAGCATCTGGAAGAGTAGAAGCAGCTCCTAGGTCATCCACCTCGGATCCTACCTGTAGGGTAGGTACAGATAGAGCAGCTCATGGATCGTCCCCCACGGATCCTACCTGAAGGATAGGTATAGATAACCTCCACAACGCTCTCAACCGTAAACCTCATCTGAGTATCATCTCATCATGAATTCCACCTCCGGATACTAACTCATCGTGGGGTCAACCTCAGTATACCATCTAGTCCTTGAATCCTCGGCCTCTGTTAGTGCTATATGTCATCTACATCCAACACAACGAGGTACGGGCATAGCCCGTGCAGGGGTGAGTATAACGATACTCAGTAGGGACCCCGAGACCCTCATGGTCTCTCTAAATCCAACAAGGTTGACCATAAGCAGAATCTCAACAGATAACCCTTACTTAGGTATAAGCCCATACTTATACCTAAGTTATCATGTAAGCCATATCAATCATGAGGAAACACAAAGGTTATGAAATCAACGAATAACCACTACGTAGATATATACCCATACATATACCTAAGTTATCAAGTGACCCATCTTAATCATGAGGTAAACACAATGGTCATAGACGGAGCTCAAGTCAAGATTTTATTCACGATATCGAAACCACGGCTGCTGGAAAACTCATGCTCTGTCGAGTACAGTGGGCCTGCCACTACAACCAAGCATGTCCCACTAACCTTGGACTGTTGATGTACTCCACCTATCCAGTACTCTGGGCCTACCGCTGCAAACAAACGCATCCCACCATGGGTATGCCGCTACATACAAGCGCACCCCCTCACAGCCTACAAAGGTAATCCTTCTCTTGAGCACTGTGGGCATGCCTCTAGAATCAAGCACACCTCCGTCGTGGGGCTACCGCTACAACCAAGAGAAACCCACTGGGCTATACGAATCACTCCAAGTCAATCGATCATCAGTTGTCAAGTCTCAGTCAGCTACTAGGTCTCTACACTCTACTAGCTCGTGTCCAAGAGGGTCCGCTCCATGAGCTACTGGTAGATACTCCAATTATCTCAAAGTCCCATGAAGATGTATCTCAATGGACCGCCTTGTCATCGGGGTCTCAATGCAATAGACGATGCGCCAATCGGACGTACGGTCTATGAGTTACTAGCCTTTTCGTCCCAGGGGCCCAGTTGGTTTTTTGTGTGAACCAACCCAGCCGTATCTAAAATGTACGCCAAACTCTCAATAGGGTATGCTCATAGCATCCTTTTCTCAACGTGACCACCAACGCCGCTGATGGTTTGTCAAATGGACGTCCGGTCTGAATGTTATCAGCTTTTCCGTTCTAGGGGCCCGGTTGGATTTCGGGTATAATCCTACCCGGCCACTGCAAATACATCCAAAACTCAGGCGATGTATTCCAAATGATCCATCTCATCAAGAGGAATCCAAAAAAGTTGACGACACATCAATCGGACGTTCGGAGCTCATGTTATAAGTTTTTCCGCTCTGAGGCCCCGGTTGGTTTCTTGTTCGATCCAACCCGGACATACCCAATGTTCTCCAAAACCTTGAGTGTAATATTAAAAAAATGACATTCTCGTTCCAAGGATCACTACACAACTGATGGTGCATGGATCGGAGGTCTGTAGCCCATGTTATGGGAAAAAGACCAAAAATGGTCTGAAAGTGGGGGTTTTGGGCCTGGACCGATCCGGCCCGCGACCCCCTGGGTCGGCCCGAACCGGGTCGACCCTACCCGGGATCCTGTACAGCCCGCTTGGGCGTGGCCCGACCCAGCCCGGCACGCTGGTGGTTCGCCGGCCAGCTCGGTGTAACCAATCTGGGCGGTCAAGGGGGGTGGGGGGCTGCCCCCCTGTTCAAATAAACGCAGCCCCCCGTGGGGCGCCGCTGCTGTTTGGCCAGCCGGGGGTTACAAACCCCCAGCTCCTCCCATGACCGGCCGGTTCACTCCGGCCAGCTGGCTACTACCGCCATGGGACTAGCTGGTCCCGTCCCCCTGCTTCGACACCGGCGGCCAGAAACCGGTCGCCGCTCCCTGCTCCACTGCGGCCCCGCTCCGTCCGCGGTGTTTTTGTGATTCTCCGACACGGCGCGACGGTGCCACGCTTCCTTGGAGCATGATCCCACGCGGTGCCATTGCACTGCGTCACTTTCCTTCGAACCGCAAAAACACAAAGATAAGGGAGGAGGGTCGGCCGTGTTTGTGCGGTCCAGCCCCCTCCCGTTAATCGATAGCAAGCGGTCCAATTTGTAACGAGGAATGACGATGGATGATTTCATGTATAAAAACAACAATAAATCCCCGACCTTGAGACATGTTCATTGACGTCGGAAGGTGACGTCGTCATTTACAAATTCCCCATGGCGGTGTCTCCTCCCTTGATGGAGATCCAGGGAGCGTTATTCGCCGAAGGTCATTGAAGCCCCATCATCGCCGGAGTGTACCTGAAGATGTGACGTTCCCCTCTTATCACAAAGAGAAGTATTTATGACGTGTTCTCATTCTTCATTGGATGTTTGGAGAATTAAGCTTCTCTTATTTCTTCAGAGGTTCCCCCACCATATTATTTGCCAAACAAATATTGCATTAGCCTTCTCCCATTTAAAGACAATCCACCCTTTTCAAATTAAACCATGAATCAACTCATTAATTATGTTAGTAGGCTAGCTTTAATGGTGGAGAGTTACAAAAGTTAAAGAGGATTTATCTTATTAAAATAAGGGGAAATTAATGGTGGAGTTAGAGGAGGTTTAAGGAATGTGTAGGGGTAGGGCTCGTGAGGGCCCCACCTCCCCTTTATCCTCTCAAGGTTAGTTAGTAACCAATGGTTCCCACCCATAACTCCCTTACATAGGTTATAACCACATAAAAGAGGGATAAAGTGTTGTGACAAAACACTTAATCCACTCAACAAGAAAAGAAGATATAATCGTAAATAATTATATTTTTATCCCTCACTATTTATAAACAACTCTGCCCAAGAAAACAATCTCCAGAAAGGGTCTTCTTAAGAAATTACTGGCGTTGTGGTTTCATCAGTGCCCTCAGATTTCAATTCTGAGCACCGGTTCAAAATTTATAAAAACTCGCTCGTTCTTTCACTGAACGAACCCGAGCTAAACATCGGAAAATGATTCCGTGCACACCGGGCCTCGGAATCAGGCGCCGTCAGAAAATGCATTCATGTAAAATTCAAATGATATTAAGAATAAAATTCCTTGAAATTTCCGGGTCTTTATATTATTTTCCCTGAACATGTATGATCTAAAAGATTCCTCAATTTTTATTGAATTTAATAATATTTCATCATTTGATGAATATGTTTAAGAAGCTAGTTCCCCTTACAAAAATATCATTATATGTTCATAGAAATGATCAATATTGTTTTCCAAATCACATATGTTATATATAGTGTACCTGGATAGTCTTGTGAACATAACATAATACATTGCAACCCATTATTCTTCCATTATCCTTTTTCTATGAAATTTTCTATTCATCTCATTTAGTATATCATTTGTGATGTATTTTTTAGAAGAATGTTTGTTAAAAATTTATTCATTCTATGAATTTTATTTCATAATCCTCCTTAGTATACTTTATCAATGAACAACTTTGATTATCATCACCCTTGAATAAATATAATACTTGATCTATCATTTCCCATTCATCAAATCCCAATTCTAGAAATACCTTTTCTTTGAACATGATCAATTTTTTATATACCATTGTATTAGTATTTCCACTAAAATATGAGATATTTTTCAACGCAATGGATCCAAAATATATGTAGTATGGTTATTTTTCATACCATTTTTAAGTTGTCCTAATATTTTCATGATCTTGTCATCTTCAACACATTCTATATTGACATTATTAGTTGGAAAATACCAACATTGTCTACGGGTATTGATCCCGCTTATTCCATTAGGTTCCATAAAAAATTAATGGATCTCACACTTAGTTTGATAATAAATATCTTTACTAGAGAAAAAAAATTCAATATATGGAATTATTATAATTCATATGATTATTTAACATTTACCCCGCAAGGTTTCCACTAAACATGTTCTGATACCGACTACAAAAACCTCATCCCCAGTAGCCTAGAGTATGTTGTTATTTTATTAAAATATAATAGATACATGAGATGATGTCATCAAGGATCATTTAGTTTATTATACATGAAGAAATATATACATACATGTTTATCTCATTACATTGGTTGTTGAATATATAACATATAAATGGAAAATTAATTTCTACCTTGACACTTATCCAATGATTTCATCTTTACAACACAGGGATTAAAAAAATTAAAATTGAGTGCTCAAATCCATAGTTAGTGTAACATATATTAGATAAAATAATAAATGAAATTTTTAATCAGTAATGGATAATAAATTTGGAATGTTAAATAACTAAGAAAAATATATCATTTAATCAATAAATTATAATGAACAAATTCTGTATATTTTTTCATATTGAAGGTATCATGGATTATAAAAAATAAATACTACATGATTAAATTTATTAGTTCTTGGGCATAATTTATGTATAATGTTACCAACTACCACCATGGAAATCCACAATTTATTATAATCATGTGTGTAGAAACATATCTGATTTTTCTAAGAATAAAATATAAAGTCTTCATCACCAACTGTTTTGTCTCATGAGATCTATCAATGTGTTGAGGGGATATATAATGTTGATCACCACCATTCATAACAAGTGAAAATAATTAATTATATATATATATATATCGTTACAATAATCCTTAACAAAATATATATTTTGTGTAGAGGATACAAAATTATCAAAAAATTCCCTATAAAAACAACAATCAAAGTAAACACGGTATTTAAAAAATGTATTCATATAAGTAAAAATTATATTATCAATACATTAAATAAAAATATTTAATGAAATATTCAATTATTGAGGATATATAATAATAGGGACACTATAAAAACCATTGAAGAAAAAATAGATTCATAACATCCTAAATACTCTTCAATGAATGAATATTGATATGAAGTCCCACACAATGATCATATAATTAATAAAATGAACCTATTTTGTGTATTCACTCTAAATAAAAATTAAAAAAGATGAAATAAATAATAAAATAGTTGAAACCCATATTACACAAAACCGTATAATGACATAATCAAACAAATAAAAGTTTAACATAATGATTTAAAATTGAGTCTTGAAATTCCATAGTTCATTGTAATCATACAAATTGTATTCCCCATAAAAGTAATGAAAATAAAATGTATTTTTTAATTCCATAAATATAATTACATTAATGATATAATATATCAATAAGTCATTTCAGAACAAAAAATAAATAATTATTGAATATGAAATATTTCTCATCGAAGTAAAATTTAAATGAGAAAACCCTTACCTTACGTCTAAATGTGTTACACAATTTTATATAATTTCCTAAAAAAATTTATTAATTACATAATTGAGAACCTATTAAACATATATTTTATTTTAATTAATTTTACTATGCATATATATATAGGTGAGTTATAATGTTTACATATAGTGTTTCACGAGCATTTGTTTCATTGTTTAATGGTTTCTTCCCTAGTGTAAAATTATGGATGTTCTTCTCAAATTGAACAAAATTTACAAAAGTGATATTATTTAGATTTAATTACAAATAATTTATTTATATATTTATATATATAATTTTTTATATTTTTTGTTGAATATTAATTAGATAATACATAGATTAAATTGTTTTAATTAATTTTCACTATTTTTATTACAATCACGAACTTGTGTCATATTATTTAATATTGTTTTTATATGATGGTCTCATAACATGATATAAATTAAAATATGTATATTAATATATGATTTATCCATAATAAAAATTTTATGAAAATCTATGTAGGCTGTAATTTAAAATGAAAACTCATCTTTCACAATGGTTGTGAATCGACAAATCAAGGATGCAGTTTTTTATTTTAAAATAAAAAAAAGAAAAAAAGATATGGTATGGTGGATATTCCATTATAATTACAATATTACAATATATATATATATATATATGATACAATATTTACCATTACACTTTAAATATGAATGGTGATGAGAGGATAATAAAATAAAATAAAATTAAAGGGAATAATAGAGGATTTTACCTTTGGAATATCATCTCATTGAGAACATCATTATGGAAAAGGGATTTAATTTTTTTCTAACACTAGAATGACTTAGAAATTGGGAGGATTCTTAGTAAGGTAATTGTATATAATTTAGACAATATTAAAAGCGTATAAGGTATAATGAGATTTTGTAGTGAGGGTTGGTATTTATAAGGGAAATAGAGGGGTGTTTTTTATTATGTTATTCAATAGTTTATTATTTTGGATTAATAATATTTATAATATTGATTATTATGACTATGTATAAGAACAAGTTAATTTTATATCAAAATTATTTGTGTTTACCTAACATAAAATTCATTAATTAATTTATTTTACTTATAATAATAAATACATAAATTATTATATTTCAGTATTCACAAATAATTAAACTATATCATTAAAATCCACCTAAACAAATTATGAGTTTATTTGGAAAAGGTAATACATTTTATTAAAATAAGATTCTAAAAATGATGAATGGACTTGAAAATTAAAATTGTAAATTATTAAAAAATTCATGATTTTAATATTATTAACAATTTTGGGCTGTTTGAAAAATTAATTTTGGTCACGTAGTTTTATCATATAATTAAAATAAAAAAGATATTAATTTATCAATATATTTTGTTAAGATAGATTTTCTTTTAAATCATTATATTAATTTTAATGTATTAAAAAACATTATTATTTCACAGACACAACAACACATAATTAATCTGTTTTAAAACATTTATTTAATTATTCCATGTTAAAAATATAGAAACAATTTTTTTATAATAATCTAATATTTTATTTATATGTTCATAGGTAATGTTATTATTATAATGGGAACATTAATATTCTAAATGGTCTCATCACTATATCAACATATATATAAAACCAATATTATTAAGCAGTATATCAAAATTCATTTAATCTCTATGTTGCATGAAATACAACATATCAAAGAAATTTAATTTATTTTAGAAGACACATTCTATTGAATATTGGGGTCTTATAAAGAATAAAATAATCTGTCATTGATGTAGACCATTAAAAATCGTTCCAATAATGGCTGGTAGAGATTCTTGATGAGGAATATGAACATGGCTAATGAATTTATCAAATATACAGGAATCACCAAAAAGACATTGTGGTTATAGTGGTATAAGAGTGTTATATTTATGATATCAAAGTTACATACATATATCTAGTGGTATCCAGACATGAGATCGTTATTTTTGAACCACTTTACCCCTTTTATCTGGTCAATGAGGTCATCCATTTATAATAGAGGGTATTTATTCTTGACTACTACCTGATTAATATGGGGATAATAAATACAATGCATCAATGTCGAGTTTGAATTATTGGTGAACTATACTATATTTTACAAGGTGAGTTCTAGATCTAATGAAACCCATCTCTATACTATTCTCTTACTTCACGTATTGTTCCTGGTGATTATTTGGGTACATATGATAATATGTATATGATATCTGACAATTTAATGGGTGAACATAAATATAGAATCATGTATTTAAATGAATGTAAAATATAAATATATACTTAATAATGATGGTTAAATTATCCTCCAATACTACATGATGTTGTTCTTCTAATATGTCATACCCCCATATATTCAAACTCACTAACTGATGACTAGACATCAATTTTTTTGTATGAATTAGCCGCACTCACCACAACTGATGTCCCGACACTCCCACATAGTGGAATCTATATCTGTTTGATCAAAATCAAATTACTCTTATGTTTTTGTGGTCTATTCAGGAGTTGATTGAGGTCATCCAGTCCATACCAAAGATAAAATCATATGGATTTATCTCCACCACATTGAGGTCCATTTCAAACCTCTCTCTACCCAGCAATTTTTTTTCATCATTATTAGATGTGGGTGAGCATATTATTTCTTATATAAATATTTATTAGCCATGTTGGTCAGGGATGGGGATTTAGAATCCCTCCAAATAAGGATGAAGAATCAATGCAGTGCCTCACAATGGTATTCACTAAAATAGTTTCCAATTTAATGTAATCACATATAATACAACGAATAATGATATGTATTTCACAGTATAACTCCTTAAATATCTATATATGTATTCTTAGTTTACTTTTATCCCATTAATAATTGTGTAAAACACCTAGTGGAAGTTGTTCTCGAGGTGTTTCATAGTGGAATATAACTCTAGGTCCTCCTCTAGATGCATCACTAGATACTCTGTTATATTTACCTCGCTATGGAAAACTAATTTTCCCTCATGGGGTCTCTAATCACATCACTTCCTCAAATGTGATTTCATATATACTAACATACTTCTGTTGGGTGTAAATGTTCTTTAGAAATCATGATACAAATGATTGTATCCTTTATATGTATAGAAAGCAGATCATTGGATGAATGGATCACCTATACTCCTCCTAGGCTAATAAAACTAGTATATAAGACTATACATATGTATTCATCTGTCATCTGGTTCATAAAAAGTAAACATTACATACCACATCTGGTAACTCATCTTTTTTATCATTCCCACTATCACCTAGTACAAATTTTATGTCAATGAAAAATCATTGATCCTTAGGAATCTCTTATAACACAAATAATAGTTAGGATATAAAGGTAGAAAATGTTATCCAAGATGTCTCTGTGAAGGCTACCCTTAACCTATCTTTATTTATGTAATCCAAAAAAATATTGCGTATATAATACCTCATGAGATCAATGGACCTTAATGTGTATTTATTAAAAGTCATTATACAATAATACTTCTCTGATCAATCATAGATGTATAAAAACCTCAACATACTAAGGTAATTTTTCGTATAGAAGAGGCACTCAAACTCTATCCATGGAAGAGTGGCCTCATACTTGGTCTGGATAATCAATGTACACCTATAATATATTACAACATGGGGATATTGTAATGCTTACCCACTATGTAATTAGTATTCAACTAGACTGAAAACAACACCAGTGACACAATCCCTAACATTTCCTCAAATTTTGGATGGTTTAGATCTCCATAGAAAATGGGTGGTCCTATCACTATAAATAATGATGTTCTATTAGGAAACACAAACCCTAATCATTTTACTTATGAATAATAAATTACATAGTGGGTGGTGTGACAACCACCTTTACTGACAGAATTTGGTCAACATTATCCTTTAAATGGAAGTACTAATCCCCACATACCAAATGTATGTATTGAAGGATCTATTCAGATATTGTAAATATTATAACATAGTTGATTTATGATAGCATGTTCAATCAGAACCACATGATCTTCATGAACCTATATTTTGATCCTAGCTCCATATGTGATTAGCGGTGTCTTATATATAATAGAATGGACCATTTTTATTAATTCATATTCCTTATTATTACTGATGAAATATATTAAAATTATTGAATAGACCCTAGATGATATAATCAATTTTTACTTATTCCCTATAATTTTATCCTTATAGATCTGAGCTGACTATCATATTCTTGATGTCATGATTAATGGATATATCGATCATCACATAAACACAAGGTAACCAATATTGAGAGATGAATTAAATACACAGTAAAATCATTTCCATATGTTTCCAATCTAATCCTCAATAAAAACATAATAATGAATATATTACAAAGATATTCATTACCTAATTACACTCTAAAATGGTCCAACTCATTAAGACAGAAACTAATATGTTAATATTCCTTGTTTCCTACACTATACCTTCCACCATTTGGCAGGAAACTGGTTTCAATAACCAAGTAGTCATGTAACATATTATGGGAAGAATTATCCTAATACACATATATAGATACAGATTTATCCAAATAGGATAATAGAGATCAAGCAGTTCAATAATCAGAAATTTTAATATATAATGATTTTAAAAACGATCTAAAATCTATAAAAAGAATTAAAATGAATAAAAAATATAGTAATGAAGATAAATAAACATGAAACAAGTCTAATACGCAACAAGTAAAAATAATCTATGTTGAACGTATATTAGCTCTAAAATAGAAGAAAACTTGTTTATCCAATATTGTCACCTTTTAGTGTTGTTATGATCTTACCCTACAAACACTGTGTCGACCAATGTCATTGTAGAATTATTCAACATCTACCAATGTCCCACCATGTGACTAAAAACCACCCATACAAGGGCGAGTATATACAAACCTAGTATATTGGAAAAGAAAAAAAATAATAAAATCATGTGAGAAACATGTGTCTCAATAACCTCCATGTTATGGTTAGAAAAGTGAAAAAGTCTCATATATGCATTAAATTAATAGAAACCATGTCGGAGGAATGTCCATATTTTCAGAAAAAATATCAATGGAATAATATTATTGTGTAGGAGACCCTAGAATCTGAATTTCCTACCATTATAACATACATCACCATTAAAAAATAGTACTTGCTGAACCACACAAAATTTAATATGAAATAGAAGTTTATTGTGAAAATAACCCTAGTGGAGGACATTCTCAATGTTAAATATAAAGAATTATATTACTTAATGCCCAAATCACTTGTTATATAAGTCATACAACATCAGATGTATATTTATTAACTCTATATATAATTATATTGACCATTTCCCTGTTATATATATCTAACCATGAGAATTTCAAAGCCCATATAATCATTTAGCATCATTTTTAATCATGTTCGATGTCTCCATAGATATAAAGAGACTAAACTACCAAAATTTAATTATTTCTTGTGCATAATATAGATGAGTGTTGTATTATAGAAATAAACATGGAAAGATGTACTGGATAGAATACTCACTTTCCGTAATCTACATTTCAGGAAGGTAGAAACAAAAATCTACTATAAAAAATGATTTAAATGTCATATGCTATAGTTTTACATAACATATTTACCCTTTAAGGATGTCAGTACATGTAAATCCCATTAAATTCCCATTATAATTCTACCTACATCATGTATATTCTATGGTATATGGATTATGGGACTAGTAGTGTACTTGGTGTGTAAAACTATAACCTATGTCTTATAAAAGTTCATATACCTGTAGTTTCCGTAGAAGGTTCATGAAATGTATCTCTAACTATCTTACATAGTATGTACTGCTATAGAGGATGAGTCATGTATTGTCAGGGGGTACATGTAATGTGGTTTTAACTCAGATTTCATGTATGGTTATATGACCATTGGGGAATATTATATATATATATATATATATATATATATATATATATATATATTCTAATATTATCATCATAGGGGTGCATGAAATTTATAAAAAGGGTTTTATCAATGTGAAAGATCATTCTATTGAAACCCTGATGTTTTTTACATGAGAAATGCATGGATTGTTGATCTAGAACACATATCACGGGGTAATGAATCAATAAATTATAATATCATAATTATAGAAAATGATATGTAATATCCAATTTGATCTCCAATATTTCCCACACTCCTCCAAAATCCTTGATAATTTTTTTTCACCTATAATGTTTATTTTTTCCATTATTCTCTATAAACTCTAGAGAATAATATTTACAAACCCCAATATTTCACTCACATCAATTACCTTTATGAGACCCCCTATTTTCCAACTAAAATATAAAAAATCATGTTTATCAACAACCATCCATTTATCATTAATAATATATATTCCTTGATATTCATCATCTTTTCCCAATATATATTATCATAATTATGATTTCATTCATTCATTGATCATGGTCTAGAATTGTTAATCCGCCTACCATATTGAATATGAGTTTTCAAAGGATATATAACATATCACAGCTGAAAATTTGGAGTAACCTATGGTTTCAAATGAGATATATTATCAAATATAATATTTGAGAAATAAATATTTCTATAAAATTTCATGTGTATGAAATATATAATACATGGTTGATTACATTTGTGGAATTCAATGATTTATTTATTGAATAATGTGGTAATTTTGTTGATTTAATTTAGTATATGATATCCTAGATCACTAATGAAAAAATTTTATCACCAAGGGATCAATTAACTAAATGAAATTTCTTTATCCAAAATTATGGTGTCATGCAATAAATTTCTAACAATGAATATGATATTATTAGTTAATTAGAATCAAGCTTTGTTTAAGTTAAAAAAATATTAAGGGGTAGATTTAAGAATCTATGGAATTGATGAAGGATATTTCAAATATTTTTAATATAATATATGATTTATTAGATGTTTTTCTGATATATTTAAATGTTTTAAGATGTATATGGAGGTTATTTGTTGATTTAATGAAATCTAGAGATTATATCTAATATCAAGGAAAATATAAAATGCATTATATAAAAATAACATTTATATAAATTTGATATATCACTACAGAGATAACACTATGATAAAAAAAATTATTAGTGAATTTAACTAAATAGTCCATGCTTCAGAATAACATAAAAATGTTAAAGATTAATCTATTAATTTAAGAGATATTTTATATGAAATATGACACATTTAATATTAAATATGAGTTTTCAAAGGATATATAACATATCACAGCTGATAATTTTGAGTAACCTATGGTTTCAAATGAGATATATTTTCTTCCCTAAGGTCATGTAATATTAAATATGATTTTTTGGGAAATAAATTATATATAATTTATCGATGTTGTCATTCTACCCAGTGAGTAAAATATCAATGTGCTCAGTTTCAATAAGAATATTGTGTAAGTGAGATTTGATGAATATTTTGGAAATATAATAATATTCACCCCACAATTATATTTATGTATGGTAGCAATCAAACATGGAAATATGTTCCTGATTTTGTAGAAACTTTATGGTATGAAGAATAATTTTTTATTTAGAAATAATGTTAATATTCGATAATATCTCCATCCTATTAATTTTCGTGATTCAAGGGATGAAATTTTTTATCCATTTATAAATATTAGTGAAAATATTATTTTAAGATTATCATTTGATATGTTTAATGAAATATTGGGATTATAATAATTTTATAGAGGATTCCTACATAAATATAAGGATACAATATCGTCATGATTCGAGGAAGAATTGAAAAATGAAAACATGAGATATAAATTATTTAGTTAATAAAAGAATATTGAGGACAATAAATTATATAATAATTAATTTCATAAGAATACCAATGTTCTTATATTATTACAATATGTTTTTGACATCAAATTTCATAATTTAAATGAATAACAAATAAATATTTATGGTTCTGATGGATTAATATATATATATATATATATTGTTCCAAAAAATAAAAGAGTTATTTTAATGATAATTTCAATTTTATTTTGAATATATATTATAAACTGGAGGTATCTGGTATAATGAACAACTTGGAGAATTTTCTTTTAGGAAACAACATTTAGAAATGGATGGTTCCTTCACTTATTGTAATAAAATCGTGATATGAGTGATAAATCTATGTCTCAAACATAACACACAATTAGTAATAAGATACTGACACATACTATGGTAACCCTATAAAACATCAATTTGATTTTCCGTCCATGTAATTTTATTATACATGAATGTGGTGATATTTAAAGATAAAGAGCATCATGATTCCAAAAAATTAATATAGTATGATTTCCCATGAATGAAAATGAAAATTCAATAATAATATTCTTTTTAAAAAAATCCCCCATTATTACTTCCTCATTGTCATTGATTATTCTTGAGGTATCTCACATAATATCTATGTCTTCTATTAAACTATTTATTTATTGTTTTACGTCACATTTATATATTGTTTCATCAATTTAAACATCAAAATAATTGATTCTGATTTTTTATAAGCTTTTTTAACATTGAATATTAGTTTTAATACATATATTACTATATTTCCATCATGGATAACTGCGTCAATGTTATAATTCATGTGTAATGTTTTAGTTTATATAATATATTTTGATTATTTCTAATGATAGTATCACATTATACATTCCTATTGATATTATCATGAACTGATCATATACAATAAGAAGTAGAAATATTCAATTACAACAAAATAAAAAAGATATCATTCCTGAATATCTATTTCCACATGTAAATGAATCCTTGCTAAATGGAATTAAAATAACTCATATCTAAAACCGTAAATTCAATTACTAAAATAAATCATTCAGTTTATTTAAAAATCATATAAAAGGTCCAAATATCTAAGGTATTGAGATCCTCAATTTGTATGTAACCACTGCTTATTATTTTATAAGGACACCTCCTATTAAGAAATGTATTCTTCCCTAGCAGAGTATTTGAGGACCTTACTAATTAAACCAAGTCCATAGATATAAATAATTCATAAAAAATGAGTAATAATAAAATAGTTATTTAAACATATATCAATAAATATATTAAAAAATGATATTGGAATACAAGAATACTTTGGACTGTTAAATATACATTACCATAATTTTATGGTAACTAATCAATAGTAAATATATTAGAAGAACCTGCACCATAGTCCTACCCCTGAGTCACTCAGTTATCCCATGACTAGGCATCCTACTAATGTTAATGCTATGATCCTAATCCACATCCCTTGATAGATATCATAAATGAAATACATATAATTTAATGGTGAGTTACCCAAAAAAATTAATAAATTTATTGAATACATATTGGACCTCTTCCTTCATCCTTCTAACCAACCATCATATAAAAATAAGATAATATATTCCAAATTCCTAAAATATTTGATCTTTATAAACTGGATAGTATAAATATAATGAGTAAGACATACATTCC
Source organism: Viscum album (assembly GCA_963277665.1). Classification (NCBI taxonomy): domain Eukaryota; kingdom Viridiplantae; phylum Streptophyta; class Magnoliopsida; order Santalales; family Viscaceae; genus Viscum; species Viscum album. Next base: position 2,028,433,118 of record OY728120.1, on the reverse strand, counting down.
ACAAAATTTTTCAATCATTTTTATTTATCTCCAAAATAAAAAATGATATGAGCGAACCCTCTCATGGGTCCATGATTATCCCCTTCCCTGAATATAATTATATAAATTTATCATATTTTTTCTTGTGGAACTCTCTACACTAACAAAACATTCAATGGGTAACTCAATTGTCTTTTTCCACTATCAAATTTTCACATTCATCCTCTTTATATATATATATATATATTAAAAAACAACCTGAAGAATTCACACCATCAATTATCTATCATATGATCCCTGATCCATGATAACCTCTCATCGTTGGGGAAAAGTGAATAATTACATTAAATTTTCTTCATAATATTTAAATATATGGTCTCCATACATCAGATTTGTAATCTAATATAACTTATCTATAATATAAATTAGGATAATATTTGAGATAAAATAATATCAATAATTCTTCAACAATCATATCATTATCTCTCTTTTATATGAGTAAATATTCTAGAATCATTTAATTGACCCCTCAAACAATGGCACTACTAGAATCACTATCATATCATTGACAGTGTCAATCAGAATATTAATATTATTTTTTTTCCTTTGAAAGTTATTTTTACATTCTGAAATAAAATCAATTTTAAATATAAAGGGACAATGTCTCTAAAAATTCTGGTTAAATCCACCCACAAACATCCCTTCAACTTTTTCATTTCCTCTTACATTATTTTGAGAACACAAAAAAGTATAACTGAGAATTTAATTTACAATATAGAATCCTATGTTTGATAATTTACTTCATGACACTCACAATGATCCTCCACAAATCACTAACTATTCACGTCCACATCATCACTTCCACGAACACATTTATATAATGACAGATTGCTAAACATTTAAAACATAAAAATAAAAAAATCTTAATTTTTTTGTAAAATTTAACCATTAATTAATAATTTCATATATATATATATATAATGAAAATCTAATATGTTTATTTTGAAATTATTATTTTTTTTAACATCATTCTTGTGTATGTTTTATTATTTTAGATTCATGTGAGTAGTTGATTATTATATGGTTTTTTAGTTACCTATCTTAATAATTATGTTGAATCTATGATGATCCTCAATGTTAAAAAGATTATAATTATTTTCTTCATTATATATGAGTTATTTTAAAAGTTAAATATTGTAATACTTTTATGTTATGATGTCCAAAAACATTCGATTTAAAAATATTGGAGTTGCAATTGTACATATGTCAAAAGATGATGTGGTGATGTTAAATTGAATGATTAGATAAAGAAGTATTAATGATACAAAAATGAGTCCATCATACATAGAATACTAGAATAGAGATTTTTTAACTCATATAGAATAACAATTCAGAAAAACCAAATTATATTTATAGGATGAACGTTCGTCAATGTTCCACTAGATAGATATTCACGAGATCATTATATAGATGTGAATTTGGTAGAGAAATCCTATGATGCTGAAAAATAAAAAAATTTCAATGTGTTAATATAGAGATTTAAATGTATTCAATTGATAGATAATCATAATTATCAGAGGATAGGCCCTTATTATGTTTCAATAGACATCAAATGGAGTATTTAAAAATCATCAAAGAAAGAAATTTGATGTCTATCTGATAAAGAAAACATGAATTTATTAGAATAATATTAATAGATTAAAAGATTCATACTAGGAAGTTGTAAAGAATTTTTAAAATTTTAAAATCAAGTAATTACTACAAGATGTATAAATATGATATTTTTTACATTATATTGTGTTTAAAGGGACATTACATAACCTGTACAATGTCTTTAATTGTAAAGATAATATTTTTAATTCATATTTTTATAATTAAATAATTTTTTAATTTTTTTAGATATTTTTATTCTATTATTTGATCAATGTATAATGAATAATGTACTATTATATTTTATATTATTTAAATGCGGTCAAAAAAGAATTCAGTAGACCTAGAAATTTCAAATCTGATCTTGTTCTTCCTCCTTGAATTTTTGATGAAATATTATTATATAAAGGGGTCAAATCACTTAATTAGTATATTTTATTACATAAAAACTAGTGAGTGTAATTTATGATGTTTTATATCCTTAGTATCCAACCAACAAAATAATATGGTTTTGGAGGATGAGTTCCAAATATATTGTACCTAAAATAGGTTCTTAATACACATATACATCGAATGAAGAATCAAAGGGAAATGAATAGTAGAAATAGTTTAATTTGATAAGGAATAATGAGTTTGAGGTACTAATTAGATTCATAATAGAATAAGGAATATGTATACTAGGTTTTCCAGATATAGTGTACTCAATAGGGATTTTTATTATACAATTATTAGTGATTTGATTTCATATTTATATTTCAGATTCATATAGATATATATGAATATAGTGTATACTGTAGTAACACGAAAAATTTAATTTTAATATAATTAAATAAATTTATATGATTTACCTCATTTTTATTCAATTAAATATATATTGGATATATATGGATCAAAATGAGTCATAATTGAAATGACAAGAGAAGATTGATTCAAGATATCATGGTTGCCTATGATGAAACTAATGATTACTACATCCATGAAGAATATTAAATATTAATATAAATCCTTGGATTCATGGAATTTGTGGAATACTAAATAATTTTTAAAAAATTAGAGATTAACATTCTATATATGATTGATTGTACTATATCTTATTTAGTAAAAAATTATTATTTATCTGATTATGAATTACATAACTTTCTTATTGCCTATGCGATGAGTAAATCATCATTACTCAAAAAGAATTTTAATGATGAGATAGATTTTGAATCAATTAGGAATATAATATCCTATAATTCTAAACATGATGTGTTTGGAAAAAGTGAATAAAAATATTAGGACGATGATTATAAATTGAATAATAGAATCTTGTCCATTATCACTAGAAATTATAAAAATGGTAGACTCAAGTTAAAATTAAATCTTCCACATAAATGATTTCATTGAAGAAGAATAATAAATCTTCTTGGAAATTTTTCTACTAATAATGGTGGACAATATTATTATAATGTTACAATTGAAAAAAATAATATGATAAAGTGGTGTAAATATTCAATGGATGTAAAGAAATAAACCATGACTAAGAAATGGTTATCCGGATGAAATATATGAACAATGTTAAACAAATGGAAATAGTACGACTCTAAAAATATTATCACATTATTATATGGAAATTCAAAAAACATGATAACCTTCATGACTCATGATTAAAAAATGAATATACATTAATTAAAAAAACAATTATAGTCCAAAAACATAGAGGGAATATTGGTTAATATCATGATTTAGGGAATGACTTGAAAAAAAAACAGAATACAAAATCCAGATTATTGATCCATGGATTGAAGAGAAAAATAATTAAAATAGATTTTTTTTAAAATTGGATAATGCATTCATGTATGAAATTAAGAATCAGAATCTTAATGTTGATGGAAAAGTTAAAATAGTCAATGATCAGGATTAAGTTCATAATACTATAGAGGAAGAAATTAATGTGTCTCATAAAATATTCATTGTGGAATAAAATACTATTAATAATGTAAATTTTAATATCATCAAAGATTCGGAGCTAGATAATGTAACATCTCAAGCTACAGAAAGAACTAATCTTAAGAATAAGATTAAATATAAACCCCCTAAAAAATTCATCTAATTATAATAAACATTCATGTGTAATAATAAATAGTGATAGAGAATGAATTTATAAAATATTTGATAAATACATAACAATAAAATATGATAAAATTAACTACCATAATAATGATTCCCTATACCATATGATATTATATGTCTTATATTATATTGAATGTCAAAAATGTATCTTTGGGAAAAACTATAATTCTATAATATATCAATGTTCAATTGATACTATTTTTGTTTTTGAATATACGGGAATAAGTCATATAATTATTTCTAAAATATGTTTCTCCCTATTATTAGGATGTACTGAGTGGGGAAACATTGGAGGTAAAGAATGTGTCCTTCTAAACATCAAATTGGAAATAAAATCAGATTCATCAGATAATATAATCCTGCTATGGAAAAATAAATTTTACGACATAGATGTAATTTTTTGAAGATGTTATCATATTTACCATTATACTATAGTTTTAATAAAAATAATTTCCTGGAAAATTAATTATATTAGAAATGAAAAGAATTTTAGGAAAATGAAAATTGGAGAATAACATTTAATTTTCAAGACTACAATAAAATATATAAAAAGGAAGAAAATATGGAATATTCACAATTATTTCGTCAATAATATGAAATTTAATATAATATTGTTGAAAAATACTGAATAGTATGAGGTAAGAGAACAAAAATACATAAATTATAGTTCCATAAAAATAAAATGATTTGGTATGGTTCAGATTAAATATTAGAAGATAATGGAAAAAGAATTTATACTATTTTGTTGGATTAAGCATAACTCATTAAACATTAGTCAACTACATTATGATGATAAGTATTTTATATGAAAAACTATAATTTTTCATATTAGGTTTGGAATAAGGTAAAAAAGTATCAAAGGGATAAAAAATGAGTGACAATATATAACAAATTTAAGGTTCTAGTAATTATTCATATTTATGTTCTATAGATGAAAAAAATATTTGTTACCAAAGACAAGAATATCATAGTAAAAGGATAATGAGCCCAATTATAAAAGAATATGCCTTACGATACTTTCCAAAACATAAGTGAAAAGTTGATTCCATTTATACATCATTCCAAAAAAGGTGGATGATTATAGTATGATAAAAGAAAAATGATATCCAATCCACCAGACCAAAAGAGATTATATAGTATATAATATGTTTTCCAATGAATGATCAACAAAAAAGTTTAATTTTTAATTATTTACATTCATTTATGATTTAACTAGAATGAATAAAATAATTGTTGTCAAAAATAATTCAAAGGATGTGGACTTGTATAAAAATTTCACATGGTATAATGATATATAGATGGATGTATATATATTAATTATGAGGAATGATAATGGAAAGGAATCAGAATTTACTATTTTGAGTCCTATGTAGAAAAAGATGGAATTAAACACGAAAAAATTACCTATTACACAACTCAACAAAATATGGTAATTGATATGGAAAAAATATATATTTAATATAAAATACCATTTCCCCTCTACCATATTTTTCTTTTCTTCCAATGATACACTTAGTTTTACAATGAACATATTCTGGACATTTAATTATTATGTTCCTCATCTTTATCTTACATGTACAGAAAAAGAGAAAATATTACATTTTCTACATTTTTTCCTTCTCTTAATGATTCCCTTATATTTTATATGATAGTTCATTGTACCCATTACTATGTTTTTATGAATGATTCTCAAAACATGAATCCAATATTTGTTTCCGAAATAATTATGGTGACATTAGAAATATAAAATACCAGGTATTTTAGAAATAACTTTTAGAAATCCTCATTACTTTAATAATATCCTCAACCCCACTTCCAAAATACCTTTTAGGAAAAATAATTCATCATCTCCACTTCCAAAAAAAATTGGACTATCTTAAGATGTTAATCAATGTGTTTATTTTTTATTCTTCCTCCTAATATCCAATAATTATTTTCTACAAATCCAAAATAAATATTAATATAGAAACATTTCACCCCTTTTAATTTTGTTTTAATATTTTCATAAATCCCATTTCACCTTTAAAATATAAAATATAAAATACAATATCGATTTATGGTTAATTTTAATAAATACTCCTTGGGATATAAAATTAACTGAGATTAATTTCACTAGATAATAATTTTTTCATTCCATCCCTCTATTGGGTTATCTTTGAACCAAATGGATTATATTCTCATATATACACCACCATTATGGTTAATTATTCTAAATCCACTTATATCATCTGAGGTCTTACTCCAGATTTTATATTAACACTACCCGACACTTATTTGGAAATGTTGATTCTTCTCAGATTATGATTTCTAGGATAATAGAGTATGTTATTCCACAATGATCATGAAATTGTACAATCGTAAATTGATATTGGGTCTTCAAAAACACTTCATAATACAAATTATTCCTCTTATAAATATCAAAAAACATATTTGTCCATCAATCATTATATTTTTGTCATTAAAATTATTTTTTTATCCACCTTCAAATAATCATAAGGTATTTAATTTCTAAGTCCATTTTCAACCATAAAATCTGTCATCTCTATTCAAACCACTTATTGAATAAGCCACTGTATATTTTACTAATTATTGTACATTAATTATCTATTTCATCAATGAATCCACTTATTGGATAAAAATATTTTCTGAATTTTTATCATTCATAAACTAGAAAACTTTTCACTCTCTTTTGTATTCCCAAAAAGGAATTTGGGGAGTGAATTTAACACATAACAGTGAATCATCAATATATTATATAGGATTACTTTGTTGAAACTCATTCTAAGAAACAAAATTACAATCAATTGACATTAAAAATACCACGTCACCCATTGACATACATAAACACCAAAAGATTGTAAATAATAAAGTAACAATTATGTTAGCTATAAAAAATATTCACCCAAATGATGCCCCATTTTTTGTAAAATTTTAATATCAACTGATATCCATGATACATTCTTCCATAATAGGGATTATATTTTTATGAATAAAGCTAACACGAATTTGAAATCGTATCACTTACTCAATCTGAATTATTGTTATTCATAATAAAATGTATTGAGATAATAATTATCTAGGGTAGTCTATTTTTTTGGTTAATAAATTTTCTTCATATATATATTTTATATCCATTAAAAAAATTTATATGATACCATATTGTTTTAAAATGAAAAAATAAACATAAATTCTTATAATATTATTTCTTCATCTATATAGTATCTTCATCATTATTTGGTGGTGTGGCACCACTTGAGATAAAACATAATATCGATTTTTCTATCCATTTTTTTACATTATCATATACTACAAATGATTTTATCTACATATCCATTATCACGTTTTATGTCATTTAATCTAATTTATTCAATCCTAAAATTCCATATAATTATATGTAATTTATTTTGGATTATTAACACCACCTTTTGATATATATTAGGATAATAACCCCATTTAACAATTTTTTAATATAATAAATAATTTATAAAGGAAAACATATAACCCAAACTCATATATTTATTTTATTTCAAAAAAATAAAACATTTTTCTCATGAATCTTATGGATTATGTCTTCCGCTTATATATAAATCACATCAAAAATTAGTTAAAATTTTCAATGTCGTAAGGACAGTGGTACATCTAAGACATCCCCAACATTTGGAATCTGTTTGATCTTTTGGAATAATCATATTGCTTCCAAATTACTTTAATTACTTTCCAATGGTTATTATTGTAGACCTAATGGAAAAAATACTTCTCTTTATGAATTATTTAGTTTTCTTCAATATTTATGACATGTTATCATTATACGTTTTGAGAATAATAATTCATTTTCATGTTTCATAACTTGACTAATTTGGATATCAACATTTATCATGATTTATTAAAAACTGTACGGATCTTATAATTGTCATAACTTATCAAATCATTGTATGATTTATGTAAACACTAACAAATTATTCATTATTCTCCATTTAAAAAAATATTTGGATCATGTAAAATATTTTTTCCCTAGGTTATTCTTTATTGAATATTTCAAGAACCTCCCTCTCAATTAGGTTAGATTGTATATTTTAAATCATGAATTTTTTTAATCTCTATGATAATTACTACGAGTGTACCATGATCAGTTCTTTATAAACCTGTTGTGGGGATTTATTTTTCCCGGGCAGTTATGTTTTTTCTAACATAGAATATTTAATTTCAGTGAATATTCTATTCCTATTTTTCATAAATAATGAGGATTTACCTGTTATTATTATAGATCATATTTTTCCTAATAATTAAGGAGTTACCTAAAATTTCTATAGCTCTTATATTACATTAGATTCATTATTCCACTTTCATTTGTGGTATTCATCAAATTTGATTGATTCTGGATCTTCTTATCCTTATCCATCAATTAGGCAGTAATATCTTCTACACTTAATCTAACTTATTTTATATATATATTATCCTGATTTATATTTTTTTAAAGGGATAATTATATATTATTGATAGTTATATGTATCTATTTTTAAACAAATTCCTTTTAATGTTCTTCTAGTATATCACATTTAACCTTCATATTTGACCTTATTTTCCAACTTTTCTCATTGAAATCCACCTGTATATTATTCAATCTTTTTTCAATGTGCATAAATATTCATTGGGTACACTATTCACAAAATTAATTATTTTTATTTGATCTATCATCTCATATAGGTATTGGATCATATCATGGTTACTACAAGAAATTAACCTAATATAATGACTAGATGATGTTTCTATGTCATCATTTGAGCCCACAATGATATCTTTATGTATGGGAGGATCTATATTTTTAGATTTGTGAGAATGTTTAGAAAAAATAATATAATAAAATTTAAAAATATATTATTAATATTCAATTGAGTAAGATATAAAAATATCTAATTCATCTACAATTTTTCTACATAAATTTCGAAAAAATAAGTACAAATACATAATTTACAAGAATAATGAATAGTTTTCTTTATTACCTTCCTAAATAGGCCAATAAAATAAATTTGTTTTATAAATCCTATATTCATTTATCATGACTTATTAAATCATCATTTTATTATAAATATCTCACAATTACATCAAAATAAGTCTATAAACCCAAATATATATCCATTTTTCAATAATAAAACATAATACCTCTAAAAATAGTCGTTTTATAATTACTAACCTTTGTGAAAATTATCAAAAAAAATGGGTCTAGAGATTAAAACTAAATGTCAGATCTTCTTGGACATAATACAAATTTTTTGGACATGGTAATGTAAATTAACCCTCAATGGGGGATTCATAGTGAATAATGAATTATTTTTTTATATTATTTTCGTCCAAAGGGGTGATTGTATATTGTGATGATGTTGTACGGATGTTTTTAAATCATTTTTTCTCTAATGCCTTATCACACTGAATAATAAATAATGAATCAAAAAGTAAATTAGGAAAAACACAATACGATTATAAATAATTATCTAATAATTTTTTATTTATGGAGCATAAACATGAGGATGTGCATGTGTATTAGAATCCACTATAAAAACTTTTAGTGTATGCGTGTTTTAAATTCATGGTTTCCCAATTGAATAATTCCCTTATATTTTTCTAATTTGATACACTATCAGTGCAATTGTATCCCCCCATACGTATCCTCAATGAACATAATTTAATAATTTAATTATTAGTTTATATATGTGAAGGTATCCTAAATAGTGTATAGACATACATGTATCTTTTTTTATCAAAATAGCCTATTGAGACACCCAAGATTCTAATATCTAAATAGATACCCTATTAATATCCATATTGTTGTGATATCGTAAATTAATTAAAAATGCGATCATCTACTCCATCGAACGATTTTAATACTATACCTCAAAAAAATCATAGCTGCAAAAACTCTTCCCCAGTGTGATGATTAGATAATGTTTGTATTATCTTTGTTATCTCCTTACAAACAAAATATATTAGTAAAAACTCTTTATTCTCTCCAAGAAATAGAATTAGAAATTTGTTCTCTCTCATATATATCTTCTCTCATGAATATATATATTCTAATTTATTCTCCTAATTAAGAAATATATTAATTTTTTATCTTCTCTTATTATAAACACTTATCATTGTTTATCTTTTTTTCATTTATTTCTTCTATAACAACAAATAGTTATTTTATATATCATTCATGGATGAAAATCATCTATAATATAGTGTGGCTAATGTTTTAATCTACTAATCCTCTGAAATCATTAAAGGTGTTCCAAATATATTATTCTAGACATATTATAAATTCATATTTGAGAGAACCTAATAAAATACTAATCTAAATATTCTAATTTTAAATATAAAAAATATGCTAGATGTAATCTTCTATATTAATTATGATGTGGCCTCCTTCATTATAATGTTGAAATATACATCATCAGCTTCATCATGATATGATATAATTCAAAATTATGGTAATATTAGTCAGTCATATGATTAATCAGAATCTTCCCAATATATTATACTTTACTCAATAATGATCAAAATTTAATTATCCAAATTTTCTTAGTCCATAGTTATGTATTTTCATGAAATAAATGTTCATGAGGTTGTCCAGTTCATGTTGATTAATATCCAAAATATTAAATCCCAAGGACTAAAAATATACTAGAAATTAATTTTTATTTGATTTTACAAAAGTTGATTTCATGCATTAGCAGTAACCTACATACCAATAGAGTACCCAAAAAACTGCTAACATGTTCAAATTTAAAAATTACAAAATAAAATGACATCTGAGAATCACGGTTGAAAATTGAAAGCATCACCCTATCACCAACCATCATCATTCACCAACCTCATCCATCACTTCATCAAAATCATCATCCAAACATCACTAGTAACATGAGATCATCGAAAAATTTCACTCCATCGTGTCATCATCTCCCCAAACGAGTCATAAAGAACCATACTATGAAAACAGTGATAATGTTTAAGAATATCCATTATCTAGTCATATCACCCAAAACTAGATACATCTAGAACCAAAAAAATATCTCTAACCATCACCAAACCTGAAAAAAAACAAAAAATGCTTCACCATCCACCACAAAACAAGAACAGAACCGAACCAAAATCACAAAATGGTAGACATGCATTAATGATAATGATCATTGAGAAGAAAAATAACCTTCAATGATGATACAGAAATAAAAAATCAAAACCAATACAAATGGTTTTTTCACAAACCATCTGAAATCACATTGTGCAAGGAAAATCTATGGATATAACATTGTATATACCAAAAAAAACCTAGTTTCCAATATTCCAAATTCGACTTGGATAGGAGCAGAAATATATATGTTCAGAGTAAATTTGAATGAATGTGGGTTTTGGACCACCAACCAGCAAACCAAAAAATTAAAACCCTTTGTTAACCCCACTCTATATCATCCTTGGAGTGGTGCATATGGACCTCATGTTAGAGCAATGATGTGGAGGCCATGGATCCGTAGCATGAACCATCGAATGAACCATAAAATAATCCTATTTTATCTTTCACCAAGAAGAATGTTGAATCCTGAATGATGAATATGATGAAATAAGAGTGACATGATAGGAGGAGGTAGAGGTAAATAGGGAGGGGAAGGCACCACTAAACCTCCTCCTCTAGCACGTCCCAAAGATGAACCCAATTAATTGAGGCTCTCATGTCCTAAATGTAATGGAATGGTTCACATTTTCTCTTCAAAAGAAATGGTGTGAATATTAATTCCTGATGTGGGATATCAGAATATCCAGAATCAAGGAACACCATATACACCTACTCATTGCATGGACACTGATCTCAAGTGTGAGCACTCATCACATCACCATTATTTTAATTCATATCAACTCTTACGTACCATATGGATAGTTAAACACTTTTATATGGTTTTTATAATAATATACCCAACATTGGGAACCTTATATGTCCCAGGGAGAGTTTTATACATTTAAAAAATTAATCATATTAAATATAATTTTGTGTCATAGGGAGTTCCATAATTTTAAATTTTCCTTATTTATCAATATTGGTTACCCATATGTATATAAGGTCATTTATTCCATATGATGTATCTTTCTCCTATTCCCATTATAAAATTATATATAATGTTTTTATTCTTATAATTAACGAAATTTTATGACTCTTATAAATATTACAGATATATATAATGTATATATTCCCTATACATCATTTAACTCTTTTTATGATGTTTTATTCTATTTATATGATGATTTTATTATTCTCATTGCTATATTTTTTAAAAATAATCTAAAGACAAGTTACCTTTCATAATGTAGTGACATTTGTGGTTAACTTCTAAAACATCCATTGCTAGATTATCCAACTATAAAACATGAATCTCCACTTTACTTTCAAAATAGTGTCAACCCCACATCTAGAATTCCTTATGAAACTAAGACATCTCGGTATACTATGCTTGATTACGGTGGACAATATAAAAATAGAAATATATTTGGTTTATTTCTAGGATTCATTATATATCTAACACATAATGTCAAAAAATACAACACACAACCTTTATGTTGAAACTTACATTTATAATACTCTTTAGTTCCTTAAAAATGATATCTATTTTATAAATAATTAATTCTCTATATACCCATTATGTCATATCATTTTGATATACATTATTTATATATATATATATATTATTTTCATAAATATAATTTTTACTTGGAAATATTTAAATGTTGTTTATCATCACACCAAATGAAAAGAAATCTTTATTGTCCATTGAATTATTTTTCTTACAAAACATTTCAACTAGGTGAGCATTATAGGTAGAAACATTACCATCAATATCAATTTTCATATAGAAATCCAATTTTCACCCAATGTGTCTCACACCCTATAGGTGAATACATGAAATTAAAAAATTGTTTAATGAATACTGAATCTATCTCATATCTCACAAACCTTAACTAATTTTTGATATTAAATCTCTAAATGGCTACCTTCTAGATTGAAATTTAATCAAAACTAAATGTTAATACATCAAAAAATGTCATAAAAGTTTATATTCATCATCATTCATATGAATACTATATAAATATTGTGTTTTGTATATAACTTGTTCGGATTCAGGACCCATAAGCCATTATGGAAGAAAAAAATCCATGAAAAGATCCATTCCAATTTATTATTCTTGATCTTATCCTGGTCTAATATTCCCCACCAAAATCCTTTTGTAATTTATTAAATCTATAAAAAAATTAGAAGAAACCAAAAAAAGGTATATTGAGTATAATTTTAGAACAAATATCAATTATTTTCCTTGGTATAACCAATAAAAAATAAATTTCCTTATTGGGTTTTTGTTTGTATTTAATCATTTTTGTATGCATCACAACCAAAAAAATGTATATAAAATATCCCAAGAGGGATATTAGATGTTTACACTGATTCATTAAAATCATATCATATCTAAGAAGTTATAATTCCTAGAATTACACACACAAATCCCTTATGATTTAGTTGGACGAGTGTGTCATGAATCATTTACAGAGTATATCAAACGATAAAAAAACTCATGGGTTATTTATTATCCAGCCAAACTTGATTAAATAGTCTTAATATTAATTCTTAGTTTCTTTTTTTAATTCTTTTTTTTTAAAAATTGATATTTTAAATGTTTTAGAATGTGTTTCTAATAGTCAAAAATATATATGTTAATTCCATTAATAACGGTTTCTAATTACCTATACCCACTACATTCTTGAATACTCATTGGTTATTATATTTAACAATGTATTCAATATATTATTTCAGAACTATTATACCACTAAACCTGTAACATTTTCCATTAAAAGTGTTTTTCATTATTTTTCATAATAAACATTATCATTTATCAAATTAGAAATTATTAAATGTTTTATAATTATATTATTCCAATAATACATCTATATATTCTATGGATGTTTTCTATATTTCTTTATATAATTAGACAATTATAAATATTATTTGTTTTATAACTAACTATCATTACCTTTTTATCATTAATGGTAGGGATAGAGTCTACATATCATTAATTCATATACAATTATACATATTTACATTTATAAATCTTTTCCACATGTAATAGATTAAATCATTTTATTACCTATGATTGAAATTCTATTCTGTCCCAACATTTAAATCAGAATACATTTTTTTATTGAAAAAATAATTTAATATTTTTATTTATTAAAAATTAATTAACTATAATGATATAGATTATATGTTCCTACCAGTACAGAATAATTCATTCTCCATTTACAACATGTAGATCTCATCTTCATTCATCATTTCATTTTTATTTATGAGATTTTCCATGTCAAAAAAATATGTGATGCAAAACTATTTTCATGTTCTTATGATTCATAAATAGAGATAATTATTTCTATAACAGTCATATCATTATACTCAAAAATGAGTCTCCATGAGTACACTTCATGAACTCTGAATCCAATGTATTGAACTCTAGGCTCTACCTATAAAATTTTACAAAATTAATTTCATCATACATCTCATTAAAAATTAAGATACATATTTTATCCATGAGTAACATGATTTATATAATTTCTATAAGAATCTAAAATCATAAGAAAATGTAGTAAAATATTAAATCTCAAATATTTTTATGTTATCTAAAAAAATCACATCATGTGGTTACATAAAAAAATTATAATTTCTGAAGAATATGAATAAATATCTATTGAAACCTAAAAATAATATGGATTAGAAAAAATTAAGTTGAAATGAAACATAGCTAAATGTTTTATTTTTATGGAAAATGGATTGAGTAAAATTTAAAGGACAATAAAACAAATAGTGTCCATAAGATACACATTAAAAATTAATTAACTAAATAAATTATATTTTATTTTCCTTTCACAAATTTATTCTTGAACATTGAAGGAATATAAGGATTATACCCAGGGCCATTCATTTTTTATCATCACACATTTGAAATAAATATTTTAGTTATAAATAATATTTAACACACATTTATAAGTAACTATATTTCTCAAACAAATGTTTTCATTTATAACATTACACATTTGAATTTTCAGCCTTTCATTTCATTTTGAATTTCTTTCAAATCATAAAATGCATTTTCATTCGAACAACGAGGAAATATTCAATGTTTTATATTTTCAAACTTGAATTTATTATATCATTTTTCAATATAATAAATATATTCTAAAAATTATTAAATTTTATTTCAATTAATTATTTATTCTTTGAAAATAAATCATTGAGATTATCATTCATTTCGTTAAATTTATCATTTTCTTCATTTATATTTTTCATTTCATAATAATAATACCTATTCTTCTCACGAAATTTTTTATTTTTATTCTTTTGTTTCAAGTTTTTATAAGTTATATTTTCAATATATTCATTATAAATACCATGGATGCTTTTTATTTGATCATTATCAATCATATCATAGAATGAATTCGAATAAATATATATATATGAATTTTAACCACTAATTGTACTCAAATTACCCACCAAACTTATATTTCAATATTTTCTATTATATAAACCAATATATCTCATAGAACATGAATGAATATATGAATATATTATCATATTTAATATTAAAAAAATCAATATTATTATTTTCCTATTGACATTCAACATAATCATTTATGTTTGATATTCTAGAATATATTGATGAATTTATGAATGTATTTTTCTTGTTTTGATTTCATATTATTTGTTTCCTTGAATATCATGCATGATATATAAATTTCTCTTACATCCATAAAAATATGATTTTAATTACTTTCACCCAGATGTATAATACCTTGAGTGTTTTCTCCCTGAAAACCATGTTTTTTTCACTTATTCATAACTGGGCATTCAACTTTTTTTTCAAATATTCTACAACTAATTAAAACTATGTTCTTAAAAATTCCTTTTTCAATGGTGTTTTTCTCATGTAGTTTCAATATATAATGATATATAAAACAAAAATATAATTTTTAAACAAATTCCCATAACAATGAAAAATATATATTTATAAGTGTAAAATCAATATCATATTTAATAGTATATTCACCATTTAATAAAATTAGATTACATTAAATTATTTTATATGATATTATAAAAACATCCCAATATAAATTATAAATAATTTCAATATAATATTCCATCTATATCTCCCATTAAATAAATACCCATCCAAAGGGGTAAAGTGTAATGGCGGATTCAAAACATGTTAATTCCATATGAAATCCATTATTGGATGAAATCATTCACTGAGTATTTTTTAGACTAAGATAAAAGTTAATACATGGGAAAAATAAATAATAATATCATGTTAAATTTATTCAAATAAGAGATAATCTCTGATAAAAAAAATTATTTCATAAAAGGGTGTTTGAACAAAAAGAGAGGAGAATATTGAATCTTAAAAAATAATCATGTTTTAGTAATTTTATATGGAATGTGAGTGGTTTAAAAAAATTAATAATTCAAAAACAACAGAAAATATGATATTATTTAAATTAAATGAATTAATATAATAGATGTACATACGTGTTATTATTTTTGTTCAGATCTATTTGATCCAATGTCTACTCTTCACTCCTATAAAACTATGAGAGTAATGAAACACAATATATGAATAAGGATTTTTCCAGGTGATTATATACCCTTTACAACCCTTTTTCCACCCCTGCAGTAATTGGAGAATACATCCTTTATTTCATGTACACAAAAAACAACCTTTTATAGGAGAAATACCAATCTACAAACGTAATGTAGAAGTCATTTCCTCTTGCTGTTTTTTGTATATAAACCCAGATATTTTATAGAAGTGGTTCATTACACTGTTATTTTTATGGTTAAGCATAATCCATGACTATAATGGTACATCCCTAAGACAATATTACATTTATACATATAAAATGATCCAACATTTATTTTTATAGGTGATTGATAACCATGTGAAAAATTTAGTGATAAGATAAAATGATAGAAGTTAGAGAACTATAAAAATATTATATGATCAAACTCAGGTATTATTTTTATGTATTCTGTTTGAATTCTATAAAATATAGTTACCACTACATTCATGATTAAGAAAATTTAGTACATTCATAGCTGAATTGGAATCCTTAATAACAAAGATTTAAATTTCTACCAGAAAAAAAATTAAATAGTAAATCTCAAAACATATATTATCGTCTATTTAAATCCATTAAATTGAACCTCTTTATAAAAATACATCATCAATGGCCATATTCTCTAATTTCAAATCCAAAAAACAACATAACAAATGGAATAATAATTTACACAATGAATTATTCATCAATTCATCAATAATAATTAAACAATTATCATAAGAATCATAATAATAATAATTAAAATAAATGATAAATGTACTAGTAATACTAATTAAAAAATATCCAATAATCAATCACAATAGATCATTTATATTCTAATATATTTTAATTTTAATTTCACATAACATATGATTAATCGAACCATGAAACCCATTTCACCATATAAAAATATATTTCCCATAATCAATTAGGAAATCACCTTTTTTTAGAACATTCATATTTCAAAAACCTATAATATTGTGATGTTTAATAAATTTTTTAATTTTTTACACTCAACTAAATCATTCCACAACAATACGTACCCCATGGTGTTTAACCACACGAAGCTAGTATTAGCGACTACCAAATATTTCTATAACATAAAAAACACATACCACTTTCTACTATTATTGTTTCATCCTTTAAATTTTATATAACATTAAAATAACATTAATTGAATCACACTGTTGTAATTAATTGCGTTATATTAATAAATTTGTCATCACAAAATTACGTGTGACGGACACTCACATTCTCTATCGTGTTGTACAACACAATTGTGAACAAGGATTATATGATCATGTAGGTTTAAAGGCCATGTACCATGACATATTAATTAATTGAAATTATCATCTTTATGTTTCTCATTTACATAGGTAATTATAAACCATATGATGCCTTCTATTTGGAATGTTTCTATCTTTTTTCCATTTTGAACAAAAACTTCAAGATCAATATAATATTTTTTATATGTCATGTTGTATAATCCAATTTTGAAATTAGTTATGTGACATTTAAATTAATAGTTACACATATTTATAAATTTTATGAAGGAAATTTGGAGTTTTGGGAATGGTAGTTCGACATTCAGAGAGGGATGTTAATTTTTGTTATTAATATACGTGTTTTGTTCACAACGGACCAACAAATTTGTGCTAGGGGCCTACTATTTGGACATTATGTGGTGGATAAATTCTATCTTCTACAACATGATATCTAGTGGAATTGTTGTAGGATGATTTAATTATGTTATTATTAGTAAATTAAGCCCATAAACTCTATTTAATGCCTCTAATAACTCCATTACACCTTAATTCATAGTTTATTTCATTAGGGTCCCTCTGGGGTTTTCTTATTATCTCTCCATCTAATTATCTTATTTATTTTATCATAGATTGGATGGTTTCTCATAATGTGTAGCAAGTAAAAAATTTCATTTTATATTATCTATTTACCATAGAATTAAAAGTGGTTCTAGACTATGATTCTAGAAATATTGATCATGTTCTGAATCTTATACAATGTATTCTTGATCCCTCATGTGACTGTCTTCTAGTGGATATTTTCTATTTCTGTTGTTGTGTGGCATGGGTGATTCTAGAAATATGGGATAATATATCCTCTATATTGAACTATTTATTATATAAGCTCGATTCATAGTATTGGGAATCATTTTTTCATAGCCAATTTTTTCATGTTTTCCCTTTTCTTATAGTGTGTTCATTTAATAACATTTTTTATAAGACCTGAGTCAGAGGTTTGTGGTGTTTTCTCTCTCTTATGTTCATTGATTTCTTAATGCTTGGGGTTTTATAATGGATTTATAAATTAATTTTCATGGTCGCTGAAATTTTTTTATATTTATGTGTAAATAAAATTCTAGAAAAATGATGTTTTTTCCCTTGATTTTGGTAAAGGAATCTGGTTTTCAAAGCATTAAGGAATGATTATTGAAATGGAATTCCAAATCATTGTTTTGAGTAAAAAAAAATTTTTGGAAGTTTATTGTAAATTTTTATAATACCTTTTAATTTATTTATCAAAAGAAGCATATGGAATCCTTGGGTAACTAGGTGGAGGGTTTAGTATTGGTCCGAGTATCTTGACACTATATGTGGATCAATTTCTAGGGTGATCCTACATTACTAAATTAGAAATACAATTTCTCTAGGAACATGATCTTGAAATATTTTGGGGATAGTTTTAGTTTGGATTCCTACATTCCTAGTTCAAGGATGTATTATATATACTGACATGAGTTTTCACATTATAATTTTTTATTTGGGTATGAATGGCCTTGATAGGCCAACAATTATTATCTTATGGGTGATTCCAATTGTACTTTTGTATTGGGATACATTGGATTTTTCTATTTTGGTATTGATATCACATGATACATGATTTTATATATTTAAATGAAAAATTAAAATGATTCATTGAAATTATGTTACCTAGTTCTGTCGATGTTTAGGAACATGGGGAATTGTTTACCATACATTTGGTATAAAAATTGGTAACATATTATAATTACATGATTTATTTTAAACTGATCATATTTGTATTATTAGAAGTCTAATTATAATGAAGCACCTCGTTGGGATTATATTGTCCCTATTTAGATCATTTCGTGCACAATCCTTCATGTGTGTGTAAATTATTTTTATCTGACACAACAATGGAACTGAAGAGGTAGTGAGGTTGGGATTTTTTTGTCAGATGGGTATATAATGATGGTGGTGAAATTGTATGTTTTTTCCCATGTATCACATAGAGAAGTACTAGATAGATTTTATTATACATTATTTTGGTAATACATTATACATATATCTTGATTTTATCATCAGATCATTTGTAATGTCACTAAAATTATAACTATTTTGATTATGAATTATTTATTTCATAGATATACATATATATATATTGTTATTTATCAATTTTAGTGTTGAATAATAATTCCCTAATGTTTTTTATGGATGCATTGCTTATTTTCATTAGTCCCAGGGGATGTGGATCACCATTAAGTTCGTTGTAAATTCAGGTTCAAAGCTTATAAGGATGTGTAATTTGGCATGGGTTACGAAAATTTGGAATCATATCATGGATAGGCTTATTATTTTGATGTTTGTATGAAATAGAAAGAATAGTTTAGGGTTGGGTGGTAGTTTGTGGTTAGTGAAATCCCGACTCTTATTGTGGGGAACCTTATGACACCACGTGACACTGGGATGAGTATCTCATTTATTCAGTTATTACCTATATCTCAATTTCTTCGTATAATTTTTTCTTTAATTTTTATTTTTATTTTTGATTATTTTATTCTTCATAGAATATACTGAGTCATGCCTATAATACTACTTCAATTGGTTATGCAAGTGGGTGTGGTGGGAGATTATCTTGAAATGAAATTAGAGGCAATCATTTTTGTAGTTAGTGACATGAAACAGAATGTACCACTAATTTAGAAGTATTTTTAGAAAAAACTAGATGGATGACGAGACTATGATCGAGTGTGAGAGATCCTACATGATAATCCACCATCCATTAGGTGTGTTCATTAATCTAAATAAGTTGATTACTTTATATTAATGGTTGATAATGTCTTAGTGTTCTCAGAGACACCTAATTCTGTCATGGTGAAATGTGAAAATTTCAAGGATCTGGATCCTAGCATGTGGTGGTGGGAGTCCATCATTCACGGAAACTATATTATGATATTTGATTGAAAGGTAGTCAATACACATTTATTTTGTATGTTCTACCTGAAATGTTGTTTTTTTTAAATAACAAGAGTTATGTTTTATTAGTGGGGATACTGTTCAATGTGGGGTAAAAAAAATATTTTCTAGAGATCAATCATTTAATCCATAAGGGAAGATGACTGATCTTCTATGTTCTATGAAATAACAATAGGTTCTGTGACCAAACATCATATCACAAGTATATATAATAAATATCGCGATCAATTCTGACTTGGTCGATAAGGGTATGATGGAATAAATTAAATGTAAGGAATAATTGGATCATTTTATCTACCATATTCCACCTAATGGAAGATCCAATATTTTATAGGGAGTGGATAAGAAGTTTAATTATAATTTTAGAGTTGGTTGTGGTGGTTATCTGTATAACCCATAATTTTCCCCTTAAGTCACATCTCGTAGAGTGTCCCTCACATACACTCTGTGTACCATGGTTGGGAACACATGAAGGTCTAGTCTCACAGACATTAAGAATTATAGTTATTTTGGTTGTTGTGGGGATCTTCATATATTCTACCATGATTTATATATAATCCATTATGATCGAGGATCTTCAACTAAAAAAAATAAATTGACATTTTTATAATCATAAAAATCTATATTGATCTCGCCATAAGACTCTTTAGTGAAGCATCGTCATAAAGTGGATGAGTTTCTTTTAGAGGTTGATGATGGCATGCCTATAGTGAGGGGTACCATATTTGTTCATTTTATATAGAAACTACCATATTTATAAGGATCTTAATACAATTTAACATATTCCTATTTTTAATGTTCTAAATATTACAATGGATACCATGTTCCTCTTTATGGAGATTGTGATGCCTCTTGGAAAGAGTATAATGATAAGGGTTTGTTGTACGTATTGCTCACATTCTTTAGATAATGTAGAGTTTGTTATGGAACATCCAGATCTTGATCTGGATATTTTTGGCATCATCATCATAATTGATTGTATTTTCATTCATGGATATAATATTTATTTATATCCTCAAAATCCAAAATTATTTCCTATCAATTGGAGAAATTTGGTGTTACATGTAGAGTGGGATCTGAGGTATATTAATGCTAGACCCTCTCACCCAATGATCATGAGTATATAATATACACCAATAGTTAATCTTATTGATGTTTCATCCCCTTAAGAACTCCCTAGTGTTGTTCATGACATCAATTAGGTCATTCTAAATGAATTATCTATACATTATCTATATATAATGTTATATTTATATAATGATCTTGTATTAGTTATGAATCAAGTTTATATACTCTCATATCATGTAGGACCCACCGAGTTGAAAGAACCCAAGATCAAGCTCAAAAATATATAATAGATGGTCTTTTTCTATAACCATGTTTTGTTATAGATTTCCACATGATCTTTTCTTATAAGGCTAATGGGTATTTATGTCTCTCAGGGGACTATAGAAGGATGAAACAGATGGGTTTTATCAATAAGTACCATTTTAAAAAAATGAATGAATTATTTGATTATTTAAAGGGGTGAAGTGGTTTTCAAAAATTGAAATTCATTCAGGGTATCAAAATATAATAGATGTGGAGATTGTTATCCTAGAGGCCACTTTTTGGAGTAATAATTTCCATTATGAATATTTTGAAATTCCTTTCCTCCTAACTAATACTCAAATATTTTTTATGGAATTGATGAACTAGATATTACACCAGCCTCTTCAAAAAAAATTCTTAATAATTTATCAAAGATATCATTCATTATTAGAGATCATAACATGATTATGATTATAATACCAATTTGGTTTTGGAAGAAATGATGGGTCACGTCATTTATGATAATATTTCAAAATGTAAATTATGGATCTAAGATGAAGTGTTCTTGGGTACAATGATTTTTGACCATGGAATATTTGTTTATCAAGATATAGTAATGGTCATATTGTAATAAGAAGAACCATAGAACATCATTGAGATATAGAGAGTCCTAGGATTAGATTGATATTATAAGTGGTTCTTAAAAGATTCATCATTGAATGTATCATATTTTACTATAAATACCAAAAAGGGTGTAGTTATTATGGGATGTTAAGTGTCAAAACACTTTTAAGGAGTTGAAATATCTTCTGACATATTCTTCTATAATAATATTTCTAGAACCCGATAAGGGATATAGGGTATATTATTATTCATTCAGTGCCGGATGGGGTTGTGTGATTAATCAAGAATTTATCATTGTTTTAAATGGATATGTTATTCTATATTTGTATAAGAATAATTTTCTTAATCATAACTAGGAGATATTTAATATATTTTATATTAGAAAGTGTTGGAAACACTATCTCATTGTAAATAGGTTCACAATAATTTTTTATCTTATGAGATTTATTTATATTAATTTTCAGAAGGATTTAGTCCCCATATAAATGTGATGGGTGGAATAAAACAAGAAATTTGACATTGAAATATCCTATAGTAATCAGAATGGAAATTTGTTTTTTGATGAATTAACTATTTGGAAATTTCCTTCTCAAGTTGTCTTGGAAAAAAATATGAGTATTTCTTTATTGGGGTTTTCACTCAGTTAAATCTATTCAAGCAGGAGGATGATCCATATATTGTTATGACTATTGTTTTTTACATCATTTGTCGTAATGTTTATTCTAATGGGCTAGTAGTAGGTTAAATTATTTTTGGAATCATGGTTTTTGTATATGGTTGGGATAATATTATTGATTGATATATCCTCAATAATGGGATTATTTTCCCTAGGAATCATTTTTTCATCAAATCATCCATCAAAAATTCATTTTCATATTATTATCTAACTTTTTATGGTTTTTTCATCTTCACATGATGATTATGTACTATTAGACGTGATAGTTGATCTGGTGGCCCCGAATAAGTTATGGAATCATGGATTAGGTGATTTATAGTTACATGTGCATGTATATAATGGAATATAACATGAATCCTTCTTGTCAAATTCTACCAATTTTGGTGTGACGGTGGAAATTAGATGACTTATACATTAACAACATTATTAGATCACCATTTACTTAATAATAAATAATTCTATTTTTTTAGTGATAGACCAGTTTATAAAATAATATAATTTCATTACAATTAGGGACACCACCAAGGTCGTAGAATTGGATAAGATAAATATGAAAACTATTTTCATCTTTCATGGGAACTCATCTACCATTGTTTCCTATAGGGATAAAAACATCACTACTAGAGTCTAGTATATTTTCTTAGTGGTGATGGATACTTAGTCTAGTCTATGTATAGATTACTATCCCTGGATAGTTGACCATATGGAGCATGTTATATAGATTACGAAGGATATACAATGTTCTTATGTCTTTGGATTTGGTGGATTAATGGGAAACCTCTATTATACGAAAATATTTTTCTATTAATAAAAATTACCAATCATCAATAATAATTGTTGTCTTTAAGAATTTTTATTTTCAACTATGTCTGTTACCTCAATGTTTTCTAGAGGTGGGTGAGCTAACTCTTATTGAACTGTGTCTCATTCAAGATACATTGAAAAGGGTCAAGGGTAGACATTGATGTTTGGTTATATAAAAATGTTTGTATAAATCATATATGTATCATTGATTCACTCCTTTGGAATTTTTTATTGTAGACATAGTCCGATTGAATGTATTTCATTAGTTGGGTCATCACTAGATTGGGATACATGAGAAGTTTCCACTGAGATATGTTTCTATGTTCGGGATTATACAGTTGTTATGAAAAGTTAACTATCAGTTGGAATTATAATATTTGTTGATAGATATTCATTATTTTTTCCACATATCTTAGCTTAACAATTAACACCATTTTCCTTCCCATATTATGATTTGGGAGTTGATTGAGTTATATCTATGAGTTTCTGTTGTAGAGAAACCACTGAAGATCATTGATTCAAAAATGGAGGTCACCCATGATAATTCTATTCCATTTGAAAATGTGTTATGATGGAACATATCAAATTTTAATGAGTCATTGGAGAATTAATAATCAATTTGGATTTAATTGAATTACATCATTCAATAGTTTCCATAATCCATGTGACATTATGTGAACAAGAAGTCATATAGTAGAGAGAATTTTGATATCATATTTCAAATTCATGTATAAGTCATTTTGAAAATTAGATTTATATCTCAGTATAAATATTTTGAAATGAATATGGTGTCTTTAGAATGGGTTTTATTAATTCTAAGGTGCAGGGAACCCTTTTGGGATATATTTTGGCTTTAGAGGTCCGTTGGATAGCCAGTGGGATCCATTGGATTACTGTTTTCATCCTAATAAAATGGAATTTTTTTAATCAAGCAACTGACAAGATGGTGGGATTTATTGTTGTGAACGAATTTAGTCTAATTCCACTATCTTTATAGTTGTATCTTTCAAGGGCGAATTAATGAAGGGTTTATTAATAAATTAATCCATTATATAACATTTTAGAAACATTAATTTATATATTCAATCCCAGTTGATTGTGTATGACTTCATATTCTCAATATGGATATCCTTATCTCTATATATCATCCACTGTTTTTTTCATTGATCTTTGGATGGTTGGTTTTTACTCATTGGGTATGTGTAATAAATTATTTTTTGATACATTAATTAATAAAATAATTTTAAGGGGTTATAGGATTCAATTAAAGGCACCATTCAGCATGCAATGATCCTCCTCCAATATAATCTATATCTATAATTCTATTTTCATACAGATTCCAGTAATATTCTTAGTTTTGGGGTGGAATAAGGGATTCTGAAGGCATGTTATGATATATCCTATGTTCTATCCTATTCTATTTAGAAACATGATTCAATGTAATGGGAATCCTTTTTTATAACTCTACTCATTATTTCATGTATTCACTTTCCTTCCAATGAGTTTGTTCCATCATAGAATCCATGTAAGGTAAGTTTGAATTAT
The DNA here is from genome assembly GCA_963277665.1 of Viscum album. Lineage (NCBI taxonomy): Eukaryota > Viridiplantae > Streptophyta > Magnoliopsida > Santalales > Viscaceae > Viscum > Viscum album. The sequence continues at coordinate 2,028,407,522 of OY728120.1, read as the reverse complement.
GTGGTGAGCCATTTTTATATAATAGTAAACCAACCACAGAATAATATATTTATGGGAATGGAAATTTAATATATAACTTGAATATGTGTAAAATGGAATATGAATAAATTCTATAAGTATATATAAAAACAAAAAACATTATTTTTATATAGAATATTTCAAAAAAACAATGAAAATAATAAATTCAGTAATAAAAATATAAAAATAAATTAACATGTTAATAATCAATAAATCATTATTACTTATATATAAAATTATTGACAATTTCAAACATCAATAAATCATTTTTTAATAATGGTATAATGAATTATAATTATCCAACATAATATAATGAAGCCTTGTAGTTAACATTAAATAAACAAATATAATGGATCAAACAGCTAATCAAGAATAATTTTTTCTTTAAATATTATTACAAATATTTAAAAAAACCATGCATAAGATATTTTTTGTCATATAGTATCTGATAAATTGCTATTTTAGCATTGTGTTTGTTGTATTTTCATGGTTTTTTAACTCATAAAATGTGTATGTAATTCATGTCCCATATTAATCTGGCATCCAAATTAAAACTATCCAACTAAAATCTGTAATGAGTGACATATATGATGGAAGAATGTTTAAAAAAATATTATTCTTGTGAATCATATTCCTAATGTTCGACTCTTTGAATATATTCAAACACCTTACCTTCACAACCAAAAATATTATAATATTATACTTTATTTTCAACATAAAACATATTCTATGATTAACATCATCATCATATATGTAACATATACAATAAAAAATTAACCTTAAAATAATTATGACTATTTACATTATTAATAACCATCATATCCCAAACATTAAACTGACATTCTAACTATATGTTAGAATAATCAATTTTATAAATAGTGATATCGACATTACTATAGTAACTCAAAGTCACATCACAACCCAGCTATCAATAAAAATACTAACATAGAGGGTTGGATAAAAGGCATAATGCACACCTCCCCATATACTAGAGGCTAATGACTAACAGTGAGGGACTATTGTGTTTCTATGGGGAGACTACGACCTAATATTAGAGTAATAAAGTATTATTAATAACCAAATAACAAATCATTTTAGTAAATAATATGAGGATGAAAAAATAATTAATGATTCTATATTAAGGAATAAAATAGAGATCTGAACGACATACATGATTTACATCTATATATATAATACATCCTTCTCAATTAGAGCATCTAACCATCCCTTTCTATTCCTGCAACTATGTGAATGAATTCTCATTTTCACTAGTGAAATGGAGAACTATGTATTGTGTGAGTACAAAAATATTTAGGGTTCCACCAATGAGGTTATGTATGTAGCCAATAAATTTACTTTATGAATATGTGAGTAACTCATCAGGATAACAATATAAGTAAACCAAAATAAAAAAATGATATTGTACGAAGGCATATATTCATATGTGAATTCTAATGAAATGATCTCATATTATTTTCCACACAAATGAAAAAAAAAATAATACAACACAAATAAAAAATTGATCATTGTGTATGTGATCCTGAATGATTGGACCTCCTAGGAAGAAGACATTCAGTTTGATGCCATACTTCTCATTATGTACATAATCAATTCTATCCTTGGGTCCATAATATTTATCAATCATACCTTCTTTGACCTGAACCAAAAAATGCCTCTAAACAACATATTATAAGATTTTCATATTTTAATGTTATGGAAATTATTCGAGACATCCAAAATACAGATACAAAATGGAATCTCCAACAATCCAAATTAATGATTTGGAGTTCCATTTAAATCATTATATATCATCAGGGCCTGGAATAGCATGTCCAATAATTACTAATAACTAATGAGGAAATCTGTTTCTAACAACCTTAACAATGTTGGTGTAGTTCTTCATGACCATCAATTCATAGTAATGAATGAGGTTCACTGTGTTCATCCACTCTATGAAATTTATTAAATTTTAATTTTCCTCAATCCATGGGTGAATCGTGGGAATCATTCAATGAGATCATCATAAATCCTCAATTATATATCAACCCATGTAATTGTCGAATAATATTCTCATACAATCATTTTGTTTCTTCACCTAGAGTATCCTTTTAGAGACTCCAATGAAGAGGGGATATAATATGCACATGGAATCATACCTTTTATCCTTATGTAGGATGGAATTTTTGTAAAAAATAATACTTCTTGTAAAAGTAAAACATTACAAACCTCGTTCACAAGTTTGATATCATCACGTACCACTAGGATTACACATTATATAATCATATCATATGATTCCCCATCAGTTGTGTTCTATGAAAAATTTCTATACTTGAATCTTAATCAACAATAACCAAGTAATAGGATTGATACAAGAGTTTGGGTTTCAGATTTTTGAAACACACCACTATAGCCACATCCCCATGGGATTAAAATCCCATTATGAGTTTCACTGAGTCATTCTCTACCATCTATTAAAAAACTCATAATGAACTTTATTATGGGGTTTCAACCACTAGTTAAACCACTTGGGTCCCCTATATCAAAAAAAATTAAGAGGTATCCTACTCTGGATCCTCAAGGTACATACATATGTAGAGGTACCAGTCCTAGGATCCTATATGTTAGTACCATCATCTTGGGTAAACACCTAGCGCATCATAAAATCACATTCCCCGACATCATGAATATGATATAACAACATTTCCATATGCACAAGGTCATGTTACTATGGTAACAATTAGGATATGGGTAATTACCCATTCTCAATTCCAAGGGCACTTATAAGGATGTTCTATACACCCAGTCCAATCTTATTCTCCCTATGTTGTGACCACCTATGAGAATACAAAGACTGACTTGTATAAACATGTGAATTATAACCTTTTAAGAGGTTTAGAGGGATCATGGATGTAGAGACCCGAAGCCTGACGTACATGGACTTTACATTACTTTTGCGGAATACTTAGTACATTACAAAAACACACACACAAGGACCGTAATAGTTTAGTGTCTTTGGAAACTCGGACTATAATCTTCTAATCGTGGTGAAAGATCTTCAACATCTCCCATAAAGATCTTCCTTTTTTTTTTACCTAAAACCTTTCTTTATATCCTGGGGAAAAGAAAACATAAAAGGGTGAGCTCAAATGCTCAGCAAGGGCAAATAAAGGAAATAAAAATCATATCATATCTTTATGAAGATCAAAACCTGCAAAAGAGATCGTAATATCTTAACATGGAATAAATCATAGAAGTGAAAATGAGATCCCCATAATCATAACATAAAACTTGAAACTTTGTGGCATGCACACATAATCATGGAAATCATTTCTTGTTAGTCATGACTCATTGCCAAGACTATCTTAGTGGACAAAGTCCCTTTCTGAACCGAGTTCACTCCTCGTTTCAGTCCTGTATCACTGAACCGAAATAACCTTCCGTTCCAGCCATGTATATCTCATGAGATATAAAATCTTTACCCAATGCATTGGAGGGAGATATAGGTCCCACCCATCTTATAATGAATCCTTTCTTATGTGTGCCACTTAATCATAAAACATACATCATCGCATAACACATGAAACAAAAATGGGATTCTTGAAACATCATGACATCATAAATCAATTCATATAAGATAAAGGAATCCATAAAAATAATTCCATCACAACATGATCAAATCAATGTAATAATAGGGATAAAAACAGAACCCTTTATTATCTTAGATGGAAAATAATTTTGAAAATCACTTGAACTCCATTCTTGAGGAAAATATCCTTTCTTCTTCAAAAACATTTTTCCTTTCATAACATGTCATACAACTTTAAAATAAAAGAAGTTGATTAAAAATAAACTTGAAAACTTGTAAAGGAAGCTTCTTGGAAATAATGTTTTAAAAATCCATTCATGCCGTATAAGTTAAAAAAAAACATTCTTCGTACTTTTGTCGGAAAAGTCAAAAAGTACCTCGTACAGAAAAACGACAAAAGATTCCTTTCATATTCTTTACTAAAAACTCACCTAAGGGTAAAATTGGATTTAAACTATTGCAAGTGGATGGAAACAATATTTCATATTGAGGGAACATGGATGTGGATGATAAAATACACCCCAGTAAATACTTACGAATAAACAATCTCGGATAAAAATGAGATTGTGATATTTCCCTTACCTTAGGTCCGACATGCTTTGTAAGTGTCCGAACCTCCTGTATAATGATTTAAATCATGTTATTGACTTATTACAGAATCATATTCATTGTTATGATATCATATATGGTTCACTTATGACATTATATTACCCGTTCTTTTGTAAACTCCATGTTAAAGAAGCGTTTTGGGTAAAATCGTTTCATTTATCGTATGTGTTTTGACTTGTTGTTCTTGACATCATCATTACTTATATCATGATTTACTTACTTCCAGAATATAAAATATGATTTATATATCATATATATTCAGTATATATATATATATATAATAGGTAGATAAATAAAATGAAAAACACCGTTCATGGAGACGGTAGTCCGTACGTACGCATGAACGCTGTTTTCCTTTCCTTATTGTCTTGAAATGGAAGTAAGTAGATGACATACATATGTATATATATACATAAATCCAGTAGCTTTATAATGTAATATATTTCATTATTATTTCTTATATATACTTTATAATCATTCTTAAATGGTTAACATGGAGAATGAATCTCATCGCGTCGTGGAGACGGTAGTCCGTACGTACGCACGAGCGATGATATCATTTCTATAAATATTGAATTGAATTGGAGTGAATTATACAATATATCAGAATCAATATGATGTTGTAATAACTATGTATAGTTATTCTTTACACCATTATACCCATCCATGTAAGGTGGTGGTGGAAAATAGATTACACCACGGCGTGGAGACGGTATTCCGTACGTACGCACGCGCGGTGATTTCTTTTTCTGTAGGATGGATAGATGGTGAAATAGGGTTGTTTCATACTTATAATAACATATCAGTATATGAGTGATACTGATGTTATTACTTCATAATGAAACAACCTAAGAAGAAGAAGTGGAAGAAGAAATAAAGATTAAAGAATCGGTAACGGTAATTACCTCTTCTTTGAAGCGCCTTTTGGAGACCTCCTCTTAGGGAACTAAAATTGGTCTTTGAGTAAGACCAGAACCTCTAGGATGTTTCTAGGGAAGTGGAGAAGATATTTTGGCAGGGGTTGGCTGAGCTTGAGTGCTCAAATTGGTGTGAGGAGGAGGGGGAGGAGGTGTCCTTTTATAGGGGAGGAGAGGGGCACCTTAGGAATTCTTAAAAATATTAATTTATAATAAATCTAACCCCACTTAAAAACCTCCAAAAATGACTCATATTCGAAGATTAGATGAGATAGGGTTGTAATCGCATCAACCAATCAAATTTAGACATGTTTGGATATTATTTTAAACCTTATCAATTAGATTTAACTCTAAGTTAAATAATTTAACTTTTACCGTGTCTTTTTGTTTTCTTTCACTATATGGTTAATACACTTACTATAACATGCCAAACGAACCCCAAATTGTTTATTATTAATATATATATCCTTATCTAAGTCATTTGGCCGAACCTTAGATTTTTAGGAATAAAATAACAATTAGTAATATAATATTTGATTTAAAAACTATTTTGTGTCAATTTTGACACTATTTGATATATGATTTTTGTGAAAGTCATAACAGAATTAAATGTTCGAACCAAGTTGATTAAATCAACATTAATATATCATAGTAACCTATAAAATTAGTGGAATTCATAAAAAATCTCAAATTACATTTATTTTGGTGCTTATAACATCAATTATGTCAATATTTCATTAAAAAGATAATTACTGCATCATCGTTGTGTCATAATTAAATTAAATTATTTGATGTCTAAAAATTACAAATAAAATACCATCATGTAGGAAATCCTTTTAGCTTTCTAATGAATATTTACAATCGAATTTATCTTATGTATAACCCCATATTAAAAATGATTTACTTATTAAACATTGATTTTAACTATTTTAACCCTTCTTTAAATAAATTAATAATAAATGTCCTAATCTAATCCAAGTGGGCCTAAATGGTCATATTTTATTCCTAAGTTTGTTTTTGGTCGAAATACACTTGTCCAATAGGATTAGGACATGTGTTAGGGTAATATTAATATCATATTTACCCTTAGTTACCCTATTTACTATTAACCGCGGTAAAAATAGTAAAAAGTTACTATTCACCAAAAAATTATTTTCATCTCATTGAACCACATTTTAGTCCTTGATATTAACCGTGTCTCTCGGATTTTTGAAATTCCATTCACAGAAGCGGTAAAATTATGTTTTATGCAAAATTCAGTTTTTAACCTACCACTTAGTAGTTTCACTATTCATCAAAAATTGATGTTTTTCAGAACAATGCCAAAATTTCATCCTAAGCTATATTTCATATTCCGAATTCAAAAATGAAGTCTATTTTACCAAATTCATAACACAAAAGTTGCATTAATTAATTTTATAATTAAATCCCGCTGTTAAAACAAATAGCGTGTTTTTAAGAAACAATATCTATCAAAAGATTGACACTTGATTATGTCTGGTTTAAATGTGAAATTACAACCAATGACCAATATTGTATTAAATTGTAAAAATATATTCTAAATATACTTTAAAACCACTCAAATTAATAATTTATCACTATTAATAATTTCGATTAAAAAAGTTGTTTTTAATTAAAATTTAGTAATTTTCACTATTCATCAGAATATGAAAGTTATCCGAAATGTACCAAAATTTCACCTTAGGCTAAATTCGATACTCCGAATCCAAAAATGAAATCCATTTTGAAAAATAAAATTTACAAAATTTCAAAAAGTGGTTATTACTATTCATAACGGCTAGTTTTAATAACATTTTAATAGCATATCGTTGTTTAGTGAAACTCGGTATTGCGTATTACACACGCTATCGAGGAAGGTCGTGATTGCGTGTAATGCAAGGCAAGTCAAGGATGTGTGTTGTGCAAGCTCCTTTTGGTGTAGCGTACAACACAAGACATTAATAAAATAAAAATAATATTTTTCATAAAATCTCGGGCTGTTACATTCTACCCCCCTTAAAATGAATTTCGCCCTCGAAATTCGTCGGGGTTATAAATGGTTTACTATTCGAAAGTTTCTTTAATAGAAACCCACATCGTAAAAGGGAATATCAAAACTTGGCTTTAAAAACTAAAGTATGAAATGTAACGATTACCCAAATAAACTAATCACTGGGTTTCCACATAGGTGAAAATATGGATATGGAAGAGAAATCTAACCATCATGTTCTGATGGAGAGTGGTAGAGAACATGGCTATGGAAAAGCCAGTAATCACAAATCCATAGATTTGTGATGATATAAGGTACCATCTGATTCATCAGGTATAAGATCACTAGGACAACATTTTTGGTTTTCAAGATCATTTCCCTAAAGTTGAAATTTTTCTTAGAATAAATACTTACTTTATTTTGGTACAATCTCACTTTTGTTCGTGCCTTGAACAATTTCTACTTCATCTCTTAAATAAATGAAGTTGAATTTGTTATTTGTGAAGTGTTAGAAGATCATGTGATAGAATGACTGTTCATTCCATCTGTCTCAAACAAAAGGTTAGCAAAAGTTATTAAATATACATAAGTCATTCTATAGTGAGATTAATCATATATGGTTCCTAAAATGGACCTATACTTCATATATCATGCTGATTAATATAATAAAACTAGTTTCTACTAAATAGGGACTTCCTGTAGGCCAGTGGTAGGCGATAAAGGCCAGTCGCACTTCGGTTGTGGGTTCGATTCCTACAGCCTTGTCCGAAGCGATGGGCTGTCGCCCGTCCTGCAGGTTGTCCCTTTTTCTAAAACTACGTTACTATAACATCCCATCAATAATATCGAAAATCTTCTATCCTTAAACAATACTAACTTATGTCCAACATAATCCAGTCTAATCTTTAGGCTTATACATAATACTGCAGTCCACTCTCATAATATAGTGACAACGATTACCAGAGATTTAATACTGTCGTTGATCCCCACATATCATAAGATATGTCTTGTTGGTCACATTCCAAACATTCAAAGTCCTTAATCGTGTATTCTCTTGAATACATTAGTGAAAACATGAGTGCTGTTAAAAGTTACCAAAATCCTCAAAATTCTATATACTCAAACCATGATATCACTTAGTCCTTATATCAATCATGAGCTCATGAATACTGTCAAACATTTCATTTTCCCCTTATCCCTTCATTATGCGCATATCATTTTCATTCCAAAAATATCTGAATAACCTTTCATGGATACTGGTAACATTAATCAGACAACAATGTTACAATCCTTACATGTCTCTTTATTCCATAGTACATGAGATTACTTATACAACATTACACATGATAAACATATAATCATTCCACTACATTCTTAAACCATTGACCGAGCTTCAACAATTCTTTCATCTCACATACCATTGGTAGTCTCTTCATCATCATCCACATAAATACTTCCCATATGACCATACTGATTCTCTTCATGAGTCTTTCCCTTAGGGCATTTGTTTGCATAATGCCCATACATTCCACATTTAAAACACTTAACCATTTTTGATGTCGTAGCAATACCATTATCCTCATCCCTGGTATTAACTGAACCTTTTCCTTTGCACTTACTGGCTTTGTGTCCTTATTTTCCACACCCAAAGCATCTTCCAGTTCCTTTGAAACATTCTCCTTGATGCCTCTTCCCACATGATTTACATAGTGGAAATTGAACTTTCTTTCCTCTATGATCATCATGAAACTCCATCTTTCTCTTATTAGCCGAGTCAGGAAACTTACCAAATTTTACTTTATTGATCATATTATGAGATTGCTGATTTGGCATAATAATGATGTTTGGACTTCCAAATCCTATTTCATTTGGTTTCTCATAAAGAATATCATTCCATTGTCCATCATTTCCTCCATTATCGTGAATCACCTTGTTTCCAGCCATTTTCTAAAACCCAAAAAGAATAGCGTGAGAGGCAAAAATCATGCTAGGGAAAACAACATAATAAAGGGGGAGTACCTTGAACATCTAACATCTTAGTTTTAATTCTATGATCGTTAGCGTAGTTCTAGTACTATAACCTATACGTATACTTAACCTTAGGGACATCCCTAGACATACCTTAGAAATATCTCTAGGGATCTCACTAACGTTTTCGCATCCTAGTTTCCAAAGGTTGACTAAACCTTTCCTCGGATACCAACTGTAGAGACCCGAAGCCTGACGTAAATGGACTTTACATTACTTTTGCGGAATACTTAGTACATTACAAAAACACACACACAAGGACCGTAATAGTTTAGTGTCTTTGGAAACTCGGACTATAATCTTCTAATCGTGGTGAAAGATCTTCAACATCTCCCATAAAGATCTTCCTTTTTTTTTACCTAAAACCTTTCTTTATATCCTGGGGAAAAGAAAACATAAAAGGGTGAGCTCAAATGCTCAGCAAGGGCAAATAAAGGAAATAAAAATCATATCATATCTTTATGAAGATCAAAACCTGCAAAAGAGATCATAATATCTTAACATGGAATAAATCATAGAAGTGAAAATGAGATCCCCATAATCATAACATAAAACTTGAAACTTTGTGGCATGCACACATAATCATGGAAATCATTTCTTGTTAGTCATAACTCATTGCCAAGACTATCTTAGTGGACAAAGTCCCTTTCTGAACCGAGTTCACTCCTCGTTTCAGTCCTGTATCACTGAACCAAAATAACCTTCCGTTCCAGCCATGTATTTCTCATGAGATATAAAATCTTTACCCAATGCATTGGAGGGAGATATAGGTCCCACCCATCTTATAATGAATCCTTTCTTATGTGTGCCACATAATCATAAAACATACATCATCGCATAACACATGAAACAAAAATGGGATTCTTGAAACATCATGACATCATAAATCAATTCATATAAGATAAAGGAATCCATAAAAATAATTCCATCACAACATGATCAAATCAATGTAATAATAGGGATAAAAACAGAACCCTTTATTATCTTAGATGGAAAATAATTTTGAAAATCACTTGAACTCCATTCTTGAGGAAAATATCCTTTCTTCTTCAAAAACATTTTTCCTTTCATACCATGTCATACAACTTTAAAATAAAAGAAGTTGATTAAAAATAAACTTGAAAACTTGTAAAGGAAGCTTCTTGGAAATAATGTTTTAAAAATCCATTCATGCCGTATAAGTTAAAAAAAACATTCTTCGTACTTTTGTCGGAAAAGTCAAAAAGTACCTCGTACGGAAAAACGACAAAAGATTCCTTTCATATTCTTTACTAAAAACTCACCTAAGGGTAAAATTGGATTTAAACTATTGCAAGTGGATGGAAACAATATTTCATATTGAGGGAACATGGATGTGGATGATAAAATACACCCCAGTAAATACTTACGAATAAACAATCTTGGATAAAAATGAGATTGTGATATTTCCCTTACCTTAGGTCCGACTTGCTTTGTAAGTGTCCGAACCTCCTGTATAATGATTTAAATCATGTTATTGACTTATTACAGAATCATATTCATTGTTATGATATCATATATGGTTCACTTATGACATTATATTACCCGTTCTTTTGTAAACTCCATGTTAAAGAAGCGTTTTGGGTAAAATCGTTTCATTTATCGTAGGTGTTTTGACTTGTTGTTCTTGACATCATCATTACTTATATCATTATTTACTTACTTCCAGAATATAAAATATGATTTATATATCATATATATTCAGTATATATATATATAATAGGTAGATAAATAAAATGAAAAACACCGTTCATGGAGACGGTAGTCCGTACGTACGCATGAACGCTGTTTTCCTTTCCTTATTGTCTTGAAATGGAAGTAAGTAGATGACATACATATGTATATATATACATAAATACAGTAGCTTTATAATGTAATATATTTCATTATTATTTCTTATATATACTTTATAATCATTCTTAAATGGTTAACATGGAGAATGAATCTCATCGCGTCAGGGAGACGGTAGTCCGTACGTACGCACGAGCGATGATATCATTTCTATAAATATTGAATTGAATTGGAGTGAATTATACAATATATCAGAATAAATATGATGTTTTAATAACTATGTATAGTTATTCTTTACACCATTATACCCATCCATGTAAGGTGGTGGTGGAAAATAGATTACACCACGGCGTGGAGACGGTATTCCGTACGTACGCACGCGCGGTGATTTCTTTTTCTGTAGGATGGATAGATGGTGAAATAGGGTTGTTTCATACTTATAATAACATATCAGTATATGAGTGATACTTATGTTATTACTTCATAATGAAACAACCTAAGAAGAAGAAGTGGAAGAAGAAATAAAGATTAAAGAATTGGTAACGGTAATTACCTCTTCTTTGAAGCGCCTTTTGGAGACCTCCTCTTAGGGAACTAAAATTGGTCTTTGAGTAAGACCAGAACCTCTAGGATGTTTCTAGGGAAGTGTAGAAGAGATTTTGGCAGGGGTTGGCCGAGCTTGAGTGCTCAAATTGGTGTGAGGAGGAGGGGGAGGAGGTGTCCTTTTATAGGGGAGGAGAGGGGCACCTTAGGAATTCTTAAAAATATTAATTTATAATAAATCTAACCCCACTTAAAAACCTCCAAAAATGACTCATATTCGAAGATTAGATGAGATAGGGTTGTAATCTCATCAACCAATCAAATTTAGACATGTTTGGATATTATTTTAAACCTTATCAATTAGATTTAACTCTAAGTTAAATAATTTAACTTTTACCGTGTCTTTTTGTTTTCTTTCACTATATGGTTAATACACTTACTATAACATGCCAAACGAACCCCAAATTGTTTATTATTAATATATATATCCTTATCTAAGTCATTTGGCCGAACCTTAGATTTTTAGGAATAAAATAACAATTAGTAATATAATATTTGATTTAAAAACTATTTTGTGTCAATTTTGACACTATTTGATATATGATTTTTGTGAAAGTCATAACAGAATTAAATGTTCGAACCAAGTTGATTAAATCAACATTAATATATCATAGTAACCTATAAAATTAGTGGAATTCATAAAAAATCTCAAATTACATTTATTTTGGTGCTTATAACATCAATTATGTCAATATTTCATTAAAAAGATAATTACTGCATCATCGTTGTGTCATAAATAAATTAAATTATTTGATGTCTAAAAATTACAAATAAAATACCATCATGCAGGAAATCCTTTTAGCTTTCTAATGAATATTTACAATCGAATTTATCTTATGTATAACCCCATATTAAAAATGATTTACTTATTAAACATTGATTTTAACTATTTTAACCCTTCTTTAAATAAATTAATAATAAATGTCCTAATCTAATCCAAGTGGGCCTAAATGGTCATATTTTATTCCTAAGTTTGTTTTTGGTCGAAATACACTTGTCCAATAGGATTAGGACATGTGTTAGGGTAATATTAATATCATATTTACCCTTAGTTACCCTATTTACTATTAACCGCGGTAAAAATAGTAAAAAGTTACTATTCACCAAAAAATTATTTTCATCTCATTGAACCACATTTTAGTCCTTGATATTAACCGTGTCTCTCGGATTTTTGAAATCCCATTCACAGAAGCGGTAAAATTATGTTTTATGCAAAATTCAGTTTTTAACCTACCACTTAGTAGTTTCACTATTCATCAAAAATTGATGTTTTTCAGAACAATGCCAAAATTTCATCCTAAGCTATATTTCATATTCCGAATTCAAAAATGAAGTCTATTTTACCAAATTCATAACACAAAAGTTGCATTAATTAATTTTATAATTAAATCCCGCTGTTAAAACAAATAGCGTGTTTTTAAGAAACAATATCTATCAAAAGATTGACACTTGATTATGTCTGGTTTAAATGTGAAATTACAACCAATGACCAATATTGTATTAAATTGTAAAAATATATTCTAAATATACTTTAAAACCACTCAAATTAATAATTTATCACTATTAATAATTTCAATTAAAAAAATTGTTTTTAATTAAAATTTAGTAATTTTCACTATTCATCGGAATATGAAAGTTATCCGAAATGTACCAAAATTTCACCTTAGGCTAAATTCGATACTCCGAATCCAAAAATGAAATCCATTTTGAAAAATAAAATTTACAAAATTTCAAAAAGTGGTTATTACTATTCATAACGGCTAGTTTTAATAACATTTTAATAGCATATCGTTGTTTAGTGAAACTCGGTATTGCGTATTACACACGCTATCGAGGAAGGTCGTGATTGCGTGTAATGCAAGGCAAGTCAAGGATGTTTGTTTTGCAAGCTCCTTTTGGTGTAGCGTACAACACAAGACATTAATAAAATAAAAAGAATATTTTTCATAAAATCTCGGGCTGTTACAATGGAGTTTTATGGATATTCTTTTTCAGCCATAATGTCCCAAAAAATAAGATAAATCATTCATTTTCCTACTGATCGATTATTTCTATTCAATTTTATGAAATTTAACAATTTATTGGAATTAATTTAAATAGGTTGAGTTTTCCTTTTGGATGAGCCTAATAATCCATATACCAAATTATACATTAATATACTATTGCGTATATACGACAGACCACCTATCTTTAGAAATTTATTTATTATTTATTCTAAGAGATGAAAGAAGGTGGAAAGGCCAACCCATGATCATCAATGTCATAAATAAATCAGCCCTTAAATCCAAAAACCTATTTTTATTATATTTTAATTACCCATAAATTAATTAATTTTAATAAAAAATAACTAGAACATCTAAATGAAACTGAACATATGTGTATAGAGTCCAAATCCACAATGCCTAGGTCGGGCTACAACCCAACCTGACAACCGACCTGGATAGAGAAAATTCTAGAGAGGTGTCTCAGATCCTCTTAGACTAAATACTTTCACTAATAATCAATGAAAAAAGGTGGAAATGATTCCTCACTATAAATTTGAGGATTAAACAAAAAAATAGATTATAAAACATAAACTAATAATAACCAGATCTCATTAAATAATTAATGTAAATTTGATATGTCTAGAACCTTACAAAACTAAAAAAATAAAACAATCCACTACCAAACCGACACCCAACCCAATATACATGTGGCTTATTGGTATGCACCATTAGAAAAAATATCCCTATAGATAGGAAAACAAACGTGAATCCAGAAAATCAAAACTTTTTCAAGTCAACTGATGCTGGGTGGAACTACTAGGTTGTGACCATATACCACTAAATATGTAATAACCACATATTCTATTAATTTCCTTTCCTAAATATTGCACAATTAGATTTTTGAAATATCATTTTTATCAATTTATATAATGAAAAATGGATTTAAAAAATTTATACTATTAAACAATTTCACACACAGATTTCTGTTTTAATATATTTATCTATTTCAATACTCATTTCAAAAATAAAAAAACCATAGTTGAAACCCTTCCATGTAACAATGAGCTATCTGGAAAAAGAAGAATTAAAATTAATAAGGAATAAACTAGCATAAATAATAACCCAAATGCAACATAATTAAATTTCGAACATACCAATACTAAATATATCGAATTTCATAAACATAACTACATGAATTTCATGGATGTACTCAATTTGGAGTCACCTATCGGAATTTGGTTCATATCCATAGTCAATAACCAAATGGACTCTCTAACCTAGAATATATTGTGGTATGTCCATCCGCCTATCTCTAAATTTCTAGGGGCAGTGACCAATCTAACAAATATCAATACAATACCATCAATCGACCATATAATTAACAAAACGTAATCCCATAATAATATTTTGGGGTGAATGGGGAGTTACTCATAAGTATGGTTCAACTGGAACACATGGTCACATTTCTTTCCTAGCCCAAATAATGACATCACTATTGTGAGGACCAACTCTTAATAGAGTTCACTATAAAGGATCCCATCTCACACAAAATCATACAATGTTCCAACCAGGCCTACAATACACATTCTTTTCAATGAAATTTTCTATAAGCTTCATAAATTTACAACTTGGGCATTGAAATTTACAATTAAAATCCATGAAAAAATAATTTAAACAATTCAGTTAAAACATAAAATGAGATCAAATGGTGACGACCATAAATTAATATTATTATTGTTACCAAAACACACTACAAGATTCCAAACAAAATATTCCTATGAAAGAAAATTTCAAAACACAATTTCGAATCATTTTGGAATAAAGAATCCACAGAGGATGAATTTGGGTACATAGAAGAACCAAATGGATGATGAGGTTAATTAAGGTGTAAATGGATAACGGAAGGGTGTTTTAATGTCCATGGTTTAAAATAAACATGTATTTAATAGAATATCCTCATTTATGTGCCTATAAATTGGTTCACCTCATGCACCTATAGAAAATACCACATCAAATAGCACACCTATTGAGAGTCATAAACAACCATGACACGTTTTAAAAGAGTCACAAATTGAATGAAAACCGCCAATGAAGACTTACTCTTAAACAACAAACTATAAAATGAACACAAAACCCAGACAAATGCTTCCATTCACAACCAAACAAGGAAAAAAAATAAACAAGGACAGAAAAATCCAAAGACACCCAATTTCACATTTAAAACCCAATTTACATTTAATCATACACTATTCATAAATATATTTATATTTGAATAATTGTAGAAAATATTTGAAAAATCAATTTCCATTAATTTCAAACATGGAAACAACCAATGAAATAATAAAAACACCTCATAAGAATGAATATAACATCCATAAATTATTTAAAAATGTTAAATCATAATTATGAATTCTTGGAATTCGTAATATATTGAAACTCCTAAATAAATGATTTATAGATGAAATAGTACTCTGGTAGAAGTAATTTTAAATCAAAACTAACAAAATAGACACCCTAACATCAAATAAATTCATCCACATAAGACAACCATCATCCTACATTTTGTTCAATAGTGAAAAAAGGATAGGGAAACCTAGAAATTAATATGGAAGAGTATGAATATGATAAAATTGTCAAAGAACTAAAGGAAACATACATAGAATCCTTGCAGGAGATTAAATAGAAGAATAATGGTAGGAGAGGATGTTTTTTTGGGATCCATGTAGTGCGAATATGATATGAAAGGGAGGTGCACCCGATTTTTAGTTAAATCATAATAGGGTAAGATGTGAATTTCACTTTTTTAAGGATATGGGATAGACCATGGTTTGTCCACATGGTTTTGGAATCTATTGTACAAGCATGTGGTTTGGCACATTCAAATTAAAGAGCCTAATTTTGTTTTTGTAGCATGGTTTCTCCTAAACATGCACAATTAATATTCAATATCAAAGACACAATACTAAAAACATAATATTTCACTAAGGCCCCAAACAGTTCAGTCCAAACAATGTATAAGATTTAAAAATCAAATATTTCAAAAAGTAGTTGAACTAAAAACCTCCTTCACTTAACCCGCCATATCCCTTACTCTCAAACAACAAACAAAAACATTGAATATTCCCAAAAGCATCCCCGAAACTCCAAAACCATGAAATATTCATTGGGAATACTGCCTAACCATTAAATATTAAATAAAATATCATCAATAGGTTCATATAAAATAAAAACAATGGTTAGAGAGTGAATATTTTCCACACCAAAAAATAACTACATCTCTCAAAATGTCACGAGCTACATGAGGAAAAATCTAAAGCTGAAACAAAATGAATCCAACTGGAACCATGAACATAAAGGTGGTCTTATAACAACACGTCACACTCAATCAAATCTATAGGAATCCAAAAAAAAGATCCACAAAATGACGATTAATATCCCCACCTCAAGGAAAATACTAACAACAACCAATATCATGACAAGGAACTGCCATCACAAACCAAAAAACCCCCAATCACAAAGGGATACTCATGACTAAAATTTTTACCGAACCTGAAAAAAACAATAATATAATAAATATTAAAGAAAAAATATCAAAAAAATGAACATTATCTATAACTGAATGAATCCATGAGGTAGAACACCATTCAATTGTTTACCACTAAGAGTAACTACTATTTGCATTACACAAAAAAAACCCTTAATCCATTCACTACATAGAGAAACATACAAAAAATGACCAACTGAGAAATGATGAAAATATTAATTAAATTTTTATAACAAACAAGGAGTTCCAATAATGGAAACATAATCCAATTATGCTTCGACGTTATTGGTATGTGTTGAACCATTGTTCCCCACCCCCTAATGATTTCCGAATTTTTATAGAGCATTGCACTGAGGGCTATAGATGAAGCCTTAATCTTTGTAGAATATATTCCCTATAGTTAGGATATGAAACCCTATGGTCGAGACTATATGTTCTTTAAATATTGCAATAATAATTAATCCAAGTGACTGAGAAAACCAAAATTATGAAATTATTTTGGAAGGTTATGATAATATTACATGGAATTCCTGAACAAGACCGAATATGAGAACATAAAAAAAGAATCCAAATAACGATAATACAAAATAAAAAAAAGGTGAATACTTGGAATATGATCCATTGGAACATAGCTATCTCAAAATGGAAAACCTCCAAAATCTCAAATATCCTCAAAATGCACCCCAATAACCAAATATGATTGAAATGAATCTTCCAATAAATTTTTATACTTAATATCAATGAATGAAAGAAATCCCTAAATAATCTCTGGATGAAGACCTCTAATGAATTGGGAAACCTTTAGATAATCATATAACATTACCTCTGGAAAATAATAAACCAATTGATGAAAAATGTCATCATTGCGCTTTGTAGTCAATTGACCTTGATGAACATTCTTGAACACTTATACTATCTTTTCCTTCACCTCATCTGGTATAAATACCTTGATGAGAGTGGTAATAAACACATTAAATGTAATCCCATAACACCCCGATGTGGGGATGATCACCTTCTAACAATAAAATGATGGATCCTAATATGAAGAGAAAACATTGCAGATTCACAAAGATTCAGTTGTTACCAAAAAATAATGACACCCTCGACTTCTTCATGCCACTCTGTATCATTTAAAAAACCTTAACCATCACAAAAAATAGGTAACCAATTATAAGAACATGTTTCCTACGCACCAAAATGAGTCTATAAAGGAAAAAAACAAAATAAAACTCACTAAGAACTACAACGTCATTTTTATGTATTTGAGTTTGAACACCAATAGATTATAAAATCCAAAATCAACATCCAATAAAAATAAACCAAAAGAACACCTCATTCCCAATAGCTGACCCAAAATCCATACAACAAAATAAAAACCATAACTCCTTTAAAAAAATATTTCACATTAGTAATTTAAAATCATATGGCCCCATGGAAACGTTTATCTTACAAAATCTGATATCCAAATACATTTTTCATTAACCAATTATTATTATAAAAAATAACCCATGTCCTAAAATCATTTACAATTTTAAATCTGTTTTCACAAAATTAGTTTTTAATTGAAAATACACTTACACAAAATGTAGCTAAATAAAAATGCAATTTACATAATACTATTGATATGGGTTACTATTGATTTATTATATCCAGATGAAATATTTTACCATCCCATTCCCCAAGAGAACTCCATCCATTTGTTTTAACATGAACCATGTAATTTGTGTAGAAATGAAATTATTGAACATGAAAAATCATTATGTGACACTGGTTCACAACCTTTATCATACCCCAAGATATAAACACCAAAAGAACCAAGAAAAAAGAATAAAAATCCTAGACTACCACTAGAAATAGAAGATTCTTGATTTGCATGTGTTTTTATGATGATCTTCGTCCACCTATATCCAATGTCCACTTATCATATCCCCAAAAAACCTAATGCACCAAATATAAGTAGGCTTCTATGATACAATTTTTTCACATACAAGGTGCGGCTTCCATCCAACCTGACACTTGACCTGATCTAAGACAAGGCCCATGAAGAATTCTCTATCCTCCTAGTCTTTGTAGTAGTGCCATGATAAAATATAAACCAACTTGGAAGGATTTCTCATAATACATACCTCTATCAAACAACCGTAATAGAGTATGTTTCATAAAATAGTAATTATTTTATCTCCAAAAATACATAGAATCTATTCAATAAAACAACAATATTAAAAAACTAAAAACTAAAAAAATAAACTAAAAAACTATAACTAAAAATTATATCCATGTGACCACTTGTTCTCCAAAATCCCCAAAACATTCCCTCTCGATATTTAATCGACCTATAAAATTTATCCGTCCAAAACGATTTTCTATACTAATTATTACTGGAACATGTAAGATATGGGAATAATCATCTTCATATATAATCAAAAATGTTTCAATACATTTACATTCCTAGAATAGAACAAAAAAATTATATTAAAATAAAATATGATAATACGATTAGTATCCATATGAAGAATAAGAGACAACTTCAAAAAAACCTTTTTAACAAAAACAAAGAAATACATATATTTTTTAATACTGTTCTCCATTGAAATACTCATTTTGTAAAATAAACCCCCAGAGGAAATCCAATACATGAAACCAACATCTATGCTTAAAATTTGGGATTGATTATATGAAGGGATAAACTAAAATAAATAATAAAAATGTAATAGAATTAATTATGGGGAACAAAAAAAATTAATCATTGAAATATACTAAACATATCTGTAATAAATCAATAGATGTACTTAGATTTGAATCACCTTCCAACAGATAGTGAATCTACATATTCAATAATCAACTGGATACACTAATAAATCCAATCCAGTGGCACATCCATCCCATCATCTCATAAAAATAAGGGGGCACCAATCCATCTAATTGAGGTTGATATGATATTTTCACTTGACCATCTAGAAAATGACCCAGAATCCCATTGTAATATAATGTGGGGAATGGGGAGGTCCTCACATGTGTCACTCAATAAGAAAAAAACTTACAATATTCTTTTTGAATCCAAACACTGACACACCATATGCAATAACCCTCCCCACAGAGGGTCCACCATGGATGTTCCCATATCATAACACTTCATCCAATGTGTTAACCCTTCCATCATGTCAAATCCATTTAAAACATGTTTTAAAAATGAATCGTAATGTTCCATCCTTGTACTTGAAATATTAAATTAAAATTAATGATTAAAACCATTTCCACAATTCAGTTAAAAACATAATATAATATCAGAAGTGGATGAATACTTCATTATATCATTTTAGTTACCAAAAAACACTCTAAGATGAAAAGTTGTATAATCCTAAAAAATTCATTTGAAAACCACATTTTGAAACATTTAAAAATCACGTCCCCACATGGGATTTATTTGGTAATTTACAATATCAACCTAGAAGATTAATTTAATGAAAGTATTGAGGGAATGTTGATGCTTATTTTGATGTCCAAGGTATTGAATAAACATTTCATTATAGGTCCATCCACATTTGTGTTCCTATACATGGGTAATCCTCATTCTCATGTGGATATAGACACTATCAATATAAAATTTGTTTATAAACATAATTGAACCATGGTTTTCAATTAAAGAAGAAAAATAAAATGACAACCCTTCTCAAAGATCTATACATGAATAGAAACGCATTCAATGGAACCAAAAAACCACAGAGAATTATTAATTTATAAAGAAAAAAGAAACCAAAATATAACCATGGTTAATAAAATCCAAATACACTCAATTTCTCATTAAAAACCCAGTTATTGAGTCATCAACCACATTGAATACATACACTTATATAGTCACAATTGACGATGAAAATTGGAAATTCATTTTAGAAGAAATTTAAAAAATGAAACCCTAAAACAAATCATTATAAAAATAAAATTAATTAATAACAAATTTATAAATTAATTTGAAATTACCTATTATCAAATGACCAGATTTTTAACAGATATAGACAGACGAACCTACATCTATGAATTAAGGATGAAATGATACATAATGATATAGGCGAACCAACCCCATCAGACAAACCACACACCATAAAATAAAATAAATTGATCAACATAATACAATGGCCATATAGGGATTCAATAGAGAATGAAACTAAATATAGAAGATCCTGAAACTAATAGGGAAGATTAGGAAGAGAAATATAACTAAACCCAAAAGGAAATATACCTAAGAACCTTGATGGAACTTTATTGGAGAAAATAAGGTAGCAGTGGAGGGTTTTTGGAGCCCTCTATTAATCCTAGTCTGATCAAGGGGATGGAACCTAATTTTGTGATAAAATATAATATGGGAAATATGGTAATTTCTGGTTTTTAAGGATTTGGGAATGTAACACAATTTGGATTCCTAGTTTGACAAATCATGTGCCAACCATTACATCATACTAGAGAAGAGGTATACTCCACATGGTATGGATACACATTTATGGAAACTGTGTGACAACCATTTTGTTTTCCTATTTCAAATTTTAGAGCCCCCCCCCCCCACACACACACACATCCCACATGGTTTCTCTTGACCATTCCCAATTTGGTATATATACCCCAGAAACAATCCTTCATACAAACGATTTATCCTGGGCCATTCATGGTTTGGATCAGACCATTTGCAGGCCCTCCAAAAAAATAACTATTAATGATTAAATTTAACTAGAAACACCCCATAACATAACTGACCTCATAGTTTTACCCCAAACAGTTTAGAAAAACCATTAAATAGAGAAAAATCCACCTTGAAAATAGATGAATGCAAAATTTCAATGGGAACTAAACCCAAACCATAACCTAAATATCCACCTAAAGGATATAACATAATAATATAAACATTGATATTGGTGTGTGACATCACTAGTTTATATCATCACATCGGAACCAGAACCTAATTCCATTCAAAACCTGTGAAACATCCCCGTACATGAAATTGTCATATTACCTAACTAATGAACTAAAAAACTACCAAACCATTTAATATAGGATTTTTTGTTTTATGAATTCACTATAGTTATATACCTCAACGAAACGACATAGGGTGAAGTGAATATGGCCTGTTGGGATTCCCTCATCATTGGTAGAGTAAAAACCCCATCACTAGTATCCTATATTAATTTTCTCAAATAAAATGAGAATTAAAACCCCATACTATGGAGTCTAGAAATATAGTAATAGTTGAAGATAATATTGAAGGATAAATGAATTGAAAACTTACCACGAGGATTCTAATATATCAAACAAAATTCAATATAGACATATAATGATGGAGATATCACTAAGAGGAAGGTAGAAGTGTGAAGGATTTCATAATTTATTTGTTAAGAGAAATGGGGGATATAAATGGATAATTATTTTAAGGTTCAAGGGAAAATGGTATTTTCCCCCATTAAATTAGTTGTATGGTTTGGAAAACTATGAGACAACCATGAGGGGTTAACTATCGAACACCTTCAAATCCCATGGTTGTATCACACTATTTGAAATTTTTTAAAATTTCCATGTGTGACTATATTCACCTCTACAACACCCCACATGATTTAACAGGCCCCCTTACAAGGTTAATCATTTCATCCTCCTATAAAAACAGGCCCCATGGCATGTGGTTCATGGTTAGCACTAATTGTGTTCCCTAGGATGCTTCCTCCCAAAACTGAGTTTTGAAACCGGAATATCCAATGAAAAAATGGTCCACAAGAAACCATTGAGGGCCCAAAAAATATCCAAAAACACCAGATTATGAAGTAAGCACTCTCATAATTTCCTCTAAGAATCTATTATAAAAAATGACCCACTCATCAAATTGAAAATTAAAATTTATTTTTAAATTTAAAAAAATAAAACATAGGATATTAAAACCACCCTACATTAATAATGATAATCCCCATGAAATATTTTGCGGAATAATATTGAAAAAGATGTTCTTCTTGTGTCATAAACTCACACTCAAATAACCTTGTTGAACACTAATCTCTCAATGTGTATTCCATGTACCATATTAAACATATGTTTCACAAACAACCAAAAACTGATCCAAAACATCTATCCTATAGAAATGAATATTGACAACCAATACACAATCCCATATAATATGAGACATGAATGAATCATCATCTAATTCAAAATTATTCTAATATATCTTTACACAAAATGTTATTACATTTAATAAAAAATTCAAAACCATATTACATCCACTAATGGAATTTTCTATTTAGACATACCCCAAACATTCTAAAATCACTCATGGTATACATTTAAACATTCTAATACTAATAACGGATGAGTAAAATACCCAATGCACCTGATTTGATGTAATGGTTAAATTCCCAATGAATCATTTTGTAATCTATCATGGTTTCCTTCCCATTAAATCCCTATCCTTCCTCTGGACTACACATATATCATCCCAAGGATGTGACTGTTGATATTCCCTACTGAATACATATAAACATTCAATAGAATACAATATATAACACTTATGAGTGAATTTTATCTGATATAAAAGGATTTTGTAGCCAATGTGTCACCAAACCATACGTCATTCCTTTCTACCAACGAATATTTAGATCATTCCCTTGACCCTGACTACAGCCCATAACTAACATTCTATGAAATTTAATGGCCAAAACATCCCCATTAAATTTAAATTTATATTCCACCGTGTGAAAACACACTCATACATGGTCCAATACCACTGGATTCTTATACAAATATAATGTATGATTCCAATAATCAATCTCCACCCAAAACCATATTCCAACTTGTACATAGAAATCATCGTGAAATAAAGCTGTACAGAAATCCATTTTTATAAAGGAATATAAAATGATAAATGATTATCCAACAATTGTTATAATCCTTAATTGTCCTATTTTCATGTGGGTTACACACTAAAAACTAACATTGAACTCAATAAATTAGGACCATCCCCAATGTTTCACCGAAAAATTTCTTTCTCGATCAAAGTATCCCATGCGTAGTAAATTAGAAAATATAAAAATTTGAAATTATAGAAACTCTAAAATTCCAGAGATTCAATGAAATTGTAAAATTCCACCCATTTCTGGCCCATAGAAGCAACACCACCAATATTAGACAAGTTTTTTCTCATAATTGGGATCATTGGCCTTATATGACCAAAAGTGAACTCCCTGCCAAATAGATTACCCATTACCTCTCCTTGAGTGCATTAATAATATGTTTCCTTTCCAATAAAGTGTCACTCCTAATGATCTATTCTCACTATCCTATCAATACAATACTAGGATTGTGTTTGATTGTCCGATGCACCCAACCTAATCCATTCTTGATGCCTCCTCTACCATGAAGGGCCATTCATCATTTCTTTACAACTCATGGGCATCCATATCCACAACATTTTTTCAACGTTATAAAATATCCCTCAAATAGATAAAAACATTGATCATTATTATTAGTGGAGAAGATTTGGCTATTTGAGAGATATTAAACCCACTAGGATTTTATCAGTGCTAAAAAATTTATTATAATGGGTTAATTTATCAGTTTTAAAAAATAACTGATAAATAATAATATTCATCAATGCTATTTATTTTGAGCTGATAAAGGGGACCTAGATCAGTTTTTATAGATTATTTGATAAAGTTTACTGTTATTATTGTTTGGATAAGTTATAATGAAGGACACATTTATTAGATCTACTAAAAGAATGGATAAATGGGTACTTAATCCATGATTTTAGAAGCACTGATAATGGGGAATCATGTAGTGTGCTATAAAAACATAGAAAATCCCTTGTAGTACCCTTAGTTTCTGGTATGTAACCCTCACTTGATACTTTTCATGGTTTTAATAGTTAAGGGTGACATATGGGAGAGTCAGGATATCCTTAATTGATGTTTGAGGCAAAGGGGAAGGTGCACGGGAGGCGCACGGTTTGTATAAACCGTGCGACCAAACCGTGTGTGGCTGACTGGGGAGGCACTGCATTCCGCACAGTCAGTGCATGGTTAAGGGAAACTGTATGATGAGGTTGTGTGAGAAGGATGTATGAGGCAGTATTTATTGCATGGTTAGTGAACGGTTTGTCAAACTATGCAGACTAACCGTGTGGGTACTTACAATAGATCCTGAAACTGTGGATCTAACTAGTTTTGACTCTAATTTCCTCATTAAAGCTCCTAAGAGGCCCTAACTCGGTATTTTGGATCTACTATGGTCATGGAGGGCTCTCCCATCGTTCTGAAGGTGATCTAAAGGATTCTTTTGGTGATTCTAAGCTATCTTCTTGAGGTATGTGATCGTTCTTGATTGGTTTCTTAGATCTATTTAGATCTACTTCTTCTCTTCTGTTGTTTTCATAGATCAACGCTCTTTATGGGTAGATCTAAGTGTTTGGATGATAAATATGACAAGATTTGGTCTTGGTTGTGTTAAGAGAAGAGATCTAAGGAGGATTCTATGATAATCAACCTATTTTTCTTGTTTGTTCTTCGTCCGTTGGTTGGCTTCACATATTTTGTTGAGGAAGGTGGCTTCACTCTCGACTCCTCTTTTTAGAATTGTGATTCTTAGTTTCAAATTGGTTATTTGAATGGAATTGATTTTGAAAATCGTAGAATAAATCTTCTCTAGTGATGAATTATGGTTTTGATGAAATTGTGAAAACTTGGAGAATTGTTTACAAAGTGACATGGCTATTTGAATTTAAAATGTTGATATTAAATTTTGAAATTGTTGAAATTGTAATTTTTTTTATGAGAAATGTGTTTTCAATAAATATTTTGTTTTATTGAAATGGTTTTGAGGGATTTGTTTTTCAATAACAAAGAATATTTATTGAAAATGTTTGAATTGTTTGACTACACTTGGTTTGGAAGGAAAATGGTTCTCAATAAAAGTTGTCTTATGGATAGGATTGTTTGGAATGATTTTTGGGAATGTGTGGTGTATGTTCATATTGCATGTATGGGGTTTGGTTGAAATAGGATCTTTTGCTAGATGCCAAACGATTAATGGAACGTGGTCACTATATGTACGTGTCTTGGTTGAAATATGTAATTTTTCTCGGTGCCAAAGGTGTAATTCCACTTGGGAAGTAATTACCTTGTGATGAAGTGGTAGATTGATATGAAACCGCTCATGTGTATGGATCTGTCATAACGAAGCATGAATTATTGAATTCATAGGTTTGTAAAATGATTGGGTATGCCAAAAGGGATATTGTGAAAGGGTTTGAAAACATGATTAGTTACTTTTCTGGAAAAATAACATGTTGGAAATTGGTTTCAAATGTACATGGAGGATTTTGGGTATGATTGATTTTGGGAAGCTTGTTTATCTCTTTTTATATTCTGTTTTGAGAAAATATCCTATATAAACTATTTTTTATATAAATGTTTCTAACTCTTTTATCCTAGTGGCATGAGTAGGGAAGTCATT
The DNA here is from genome assembly GCA_963277665.1 of Viscum album. Classification (NCBI taxonomy): domain Eukaryota; kingdom Viridiplantae; phylum Streptophyta; class Magnoliopsida; order Santalales; family Viscaceae; genus Viscum; species Viscum album. Next base: position 2,028,380,956 of record OY728120.1, on the reverse strand, counting down.
GGTGAAATCCAACTGAGTTTTATACTCACCTATACTTTGGCACATTGCTTCTTTTAAAGATGTTGTTTTCTAAGACACAGGTAAAGGTAAGGCGTCTCATTACTAGTGGTTCGTGGTGAAGCATGGGAGATGTGCTAGTTCATGGAGCATGGAGCTCATTGTGGAACCGTGGAGTGTGTCTTGGATTGTTTTTGGTATTTTGTTTAGTATTCTTCTTAGTACACTGAATTTTTTGTTGGTTAGGTAGTGATTTTTGGAACAATGTATTTCTCTATTGGTAATGCATGAGTTGGTTGATTCTTTTGTTCATGCATCATATAGTGATTATTTGGTTATGGTTGGTCTCTGGGTTTATTTAAAAAAGGGTAAATCGTCCCCCAACTTATATTTGAAACCCTTCGGCATTTATTTCCATCCATTTTCATCTTGGGGATGTCGCTTAAGTCCATGTAATGACTCGTTGATCTCACAATCCAATGATAATAAGTTGATCATTACAAAAGGTATCAGCCAGTTCGGTCCTTTCCTAACTAGTGGTATTCGATGTTCTTAGTCAGGGAGTTGAAATTATTTCTCGTCTATTCCTTGTGTTGGAATCTTATACATGAGTAGGATTTTCGGAACTTGAAATGTATAGCATAAAATGATGTAGATAACCCATTTATGCTGAATTTCAAGTCACCAGGGTTTTGGGTACATAAGTGTTTTGGATACACTTCATTAATGTTGGAAATCTCGTTGTCATTGGTTTAGCCAATGATATGAGAATCACATGCATTGTATAGTAATGACTTACCACATGGATTCTATATCTCATTGTGTGGAATGAGTAAGAATTTTGTGAAATGTTCCAGTTTTTTAAAAATGATGAAATTGTTTTCAACAAAAAGACATTTAAAACAGGGTATTTGGTGTAGTTTGAAAATGGATAGATTTTTAAAAGGCATGTTGAATGTTTTCAAAAAATGGTTGAGCATGGAAAAAGGTTTTTTGAGAAAAATGTTGTGATACATGATGTGATTGAATTAGAAATGATAAGACAATAGTTTCAAGAGAGATATATTGATGGAATTTGTTGTTGGTTTAGAAATTTGCACCTGGTAGGCATCGTCAAAACCAACTAGAAGAAGCTGCGGAGAACATGGTTGCACCTGAACCATGAGTGAACCAAGATCTAGTTCAAGGAATTGTCCAAGATTTTCAATCTGTGGAAACAGGGAACCAGAAGAATGAACCAAGACATGTGGGTCATACCATCCAGTTCATGAAGCATAATCCACCGAACATTTAGGGTGATTCTGAACCTGGGAAGGCGGAGGTGTGGCTAAGAAAGATGAATCGTATATTTGATTTCATCAACACACCAGTAGAGCTGAATGTAAACCCGGTGACGTATATGCTTGATGATCTTGCACGTTAGTGGTGGGATTTAGCAGTGCATGCTAAATTGAATGATGGCCTTACATCGTAGGACATTGAAGAAATTTATAACAAACAATTCTATCCTCACACATTCAAGATCTTGAAAATGATGGACTACCTCAATATAAAACATGAGATCCTCTCTGTTACATAGTATGTGGCTATGTTCATGATTTTATTCTATTTTGAACCAGAGGTTGCGGAAAATGCTTCTTGGAAGGCACACATCTTCTAATCGGGGCTAAGACAAGAGATTCATTCGAAGAGTGTGGTGCTCTATATTATGGATTATACAGATATAGTGAACAGAGCCATGGTTGCTGAACGTGAAATCTAAGGATCAATTGGAGGAGGCATGATGATACCCACGGGAATGGGTGGGAACACTAATTGTGGGAACAAGAGGAAGATGGAAACCTACTTCCATAGTGGGTGTGCGAATCAGAACAATATGGAGGGAACAATCAACATTCCACCACGACCCCAGAGCAAAGCAGTTTGCTTTCAATGTGGTTCGACTGATCACATGAAATGAGAATGTACAAACCCCTTGATAGAATGCCAAAATTGAAAAAGATTGGGAATCTTTAGTGATATTGTTTTAGTTCTCCACAATTGGGTGTTTGGGACACTTTCCTGGTTTTTCTAGAATCATATGATTTTACAGGATGAGGACAACATAATCAGTCTCATCGGAATAATAGAGAAATCCATTGTGATTCTCTAAATACCCTAAATCCTCAAACAGGGAAAACGCAGCATGGAATCAAGGAGAATAGTACAACGACAGAGCAATTGTATGGAGCTGAGTAAATGATGGTCGATGATCAGGCTGGACCATCAACGGTGAGAGGTACGATTCTTATGAATTCTACCCTTGTGCAACTGTTGTTTGATATTGGAGAATCACATTCCTTTATCACATCTCGTTCTATTGACATTCTATGTTTAAAACTGTAAATGATGTCTTTAGTCTTTAAAGTGAAATCTCCTCTTAGTGAATGATAATGTCAAGACTTCGTGTGTATAGCATGTTCTATAACTGTTTATGGAGCTGAGATGAAATTGGAATTCTCCATGTTGGACATGGATGTATATGATGTAATCCTGGGTATGGATTGGTTGACATGTTTTGAGGCTGACATCGACTATTATACGATAAAATTTAGTTTCCCGACTAAGGATGACATTGAGAATCTCTTCATAGGAGAGATGATGTTAAAGAAATATGCACTGAGCATGTTTGCACCAATGGTAGGAATGATCTCTTACCAATTTTCAGGGATGACTTTGGCATAAATGGAACAGATTATTGAAAATAGTTTTCCAGCTATCGTGGATCAATTTCCAGATGTTGATCCCAAATACATATCAGGGTTACCACTTCTAAGGAATGTGGAGTTTAGGATTGATCTCCTTCCGGGTACCAGTCCTATTTCCCTTCTGTCTTATAGAATGGAACAAAAAGAGTAACGAGAATTGAAACTTCAGTTAGAGGAGCTGGAAAGCTAGGGTATTATTCGGCCAATCGTGTCTCCGTGGGAAGCACCTGTTTTTTTCTTGAATAAGGTAGATGGAACACTTTGGATATGTGTTGATTATTGTAAGCTTACCCATGTTACTATAAAGAATGGATATCCACTTCCACGCATTGATGATTTGTTCAATCAATTAATGGGAGCACAGTGGTTCTCCAATATTTTCTTACGATCAGGATATGACCAATTGCGAGTTAGGAAGGAGGATATTCCAAAGACATCTTTAATAAGTGATATGGCCACTATGAATATGTATTCATGCCTTTTGGTCTTACAAATTCACCACTGGTATTTATGGAGCTAATGAATCAGATATTTCAGCGATATATGGATTCATTGGTTGTGGTGTTTGTGGATGATAACTTGGTTTATACAAAGACAAGGTTTGAGCATGAGGTGCACCTGGAAAAAGTGTTACATATCTTGAGAGATCAACATTATTATGAAAAATTATAATTGTGTGATTTTTTGGATACAGGAAGTATGCTTCCTTGGCTATGACATTTCCCAGAATGGAGTTTCGGTTGATGCTGAATAGATAGTAGTCGTTATCTCTTGGAAACCACATAGGATTGTGTTTGAGATATGATGTTTTCCTGGTCTAGCTGGTTACTACCAACACTTTGAGTGTGATTTCTCACAAGTAGTGTCAACACTGACAGCTCTTAAAAAGAGGAATGCTCCATTCCAATGGACAGATGAATGTCAAAAGTCTTTCCAGGAACTGAAGGTTCGTCTTACATTGGCACCTATCTTGATCTTTCCAGAATCAGGATAGGGCTATATGGTGTATTGTGAGGCTTCGAGAATAGTGTTGTCTTGTGTTCTCATGCAAGGAGACCATGTGGTTGCTTATGTCTCAAGGCAGTAGAGGTTGCAAGAAAAAAATTACCCTACACATGATTTGGAGTTGGCTGCAGTTGTCCATGATTTGAAAACATGTAAATATTATCTCTTTGGTGAGAAATTTATTGTGTTTATAGATCAAAAAATATTGAATCACATTTTCTCATAGTGATATTTGAATTTTAGGCAGGGGATATGGATGGAGTATATTAAATTGTTCTACATCGACTAAATGCATACACATGTTAAGGGAATTTTGGTGGAGGATTCATTGAGTATAAATCATATGCTCAGTTGGAGAAAGAAGCATCAGATGAATGGTAGTTGATGTCAGTCTTAGCCGACATGCATGTGGAAGGAGAAGACCGAGGTGATGTTGTAGCATTATTTTTTTCTATGCTTGTTCCTGATTTAGTAAAAATTGTCAAAGAGGCATAAATATCTGATATAGAATGCCTGGTAATGTGTTCAAAACTCAATGGTGGGGAGACCATTGATGGTTGGAAACTGGAGGTGGGTTTAGGATTGTACATCAGAGATCGGATGGCTGTACCTATGTGTTTTCAGGAACAAATCCTTCATGAAAACCACCATTCAAGATGGGTTGTACATCTAGCTACACAGAAGATGTATAAGGCGTTGAAGGCGAGGTTTTGGTGGAGCGGCATGAAAAAGAAGGTGGATGAGTTTGTCTCACAGTGCTTAACTTGTCAGCAGGTTAAATCAGATCATCAGAGACCAGCTAGTATGTTACAGTATTTACGTATCCCATTGAGGAAATGGGATCAGATAATAATGAATTTTTTCACAGGTCTTCCAAGAACGGTCCAGAAACACGATGTCATTTGGGTTATAGTGGATCATCTAACCAAGTCGGCCCATTTCATTGAAATTCGTGAAACTCTTACGGTGGAAGATATTTCAATAATCGATATTTGAGAATTGATAAATAGGAATGGGGTACCAATGTATGCTGTCTCACATAGAGATTTGATGTTCACATCTCATTTCTGGAAATCAATACAGCAAGCCCCAGGGGACCCAGTTGACTATGAGAAAGTCATATCATCCTCAGCCGGATGGGTAATCTGAGTGGACGATACAAACATTGGAAGATAATTTGCAGGCTGATGTAATGGATTTTTGTGGCTCATGGGAGTAGCATATACCCCTTTTGGAGTTCTCATATAATAACAGTTATCAGGACTCGACATGCATGGATCCGTTTGACGCATTGTATGGGCACCATTGTTGTTCTCCGCTATGCGGGGTGGAAATGGGTGAAACATCACTAGTTGGTCTGAGCCTTGTCCAAGAAACAACAGAGAAGATTTAGATAATTAGAAATAGAATAGAGATCGCTCAGAGTCGTCATAAATCTTATAAAGATCATCGTCGAAGACCGTTGTCATTCGTAGTGGGTGATGATGTCTTTTTGAGAATCTCTCCCAGGCTTGGACATCGTCAGTTTGGGAAATAGGTAAAATTATCTCCTCGATATAGTGGCCCTTTTGACATACTAGAATGGGTTAGTGAGGTGACATATTGGTTGGAATTACCACCATGGTCCAGTTCAATGCATAATGTGTTCCATGTGTCTCAATTGAATAAGTATCAACCCGATCCTGACCATGTGATCCGATGGGATCACGTTGACCTTGAACCAGATGCTTCATTGGTAGATACCCCGGTGCAGATTGTGGATAGGAAAGATAAATTCTTTCATGGAAAAATCATCGGTCTAGTGCGGGTTTTGTGGAAACAAGATCAGATTCAGGAAGAGACTTGGGAAAGTGAGAATGAAATGAAAGAGTAGTGGCCAAAACACTTTCAGACAAGCAGTGGTTTTCTACTTTATGGGGATGGAGAGGACAATGTAGGTGAGAATTTAGTACCACCAGTTTGTGGTATGTATCCCTTTCTTGATGATTTTTTTTGGTTTTAAATGTTTTGGGTGACTTATGGGAGAGTCAGGAGATCCAGGATTGAAGTATGAGGCAATGGGGAAGGTGCACAGGAGGTGCATGGTTTGTCTAAATTATGAGACCAAAATGTGCGTGGCTGACTGGGGAGGTTGTGGCTTCCACATGGTATGCGTATGGTTAATGGAAACCATGCGATGAGGTCATTCAAGAAGGATGGCCAAGGCAGAAACTAACACATGGTTAGGGCACAGTTTCCCAAACCGTGCGGACTGCCCATGCGGGCACTGAAATTAGATCCTTAAATTGTGGCCCTAACTCGCTTTTCCTCTAATTGCCTCATTAAAGCCCCAATGTGGCTCTAACTAAGGATTTTGGTTCTCCTAAGCTCAAAGAGGGTTCTTCCATCATTCTGGATGTGATCCAAAGGCTTCTCTTGGTGAATAGATGTCAGATTCTTGATTTCTGTGATCGTTCTTGATCGGTATCTTAGATATACTTAGATCTACTTGTCCTCTTCTCTCAGTTTCATAGATCTACACTCTTTATGGGTAGATCTAAGTGTGTTGATTCCATATATGACATGATTTGGTCTTGGATGTTTTAGGAGATGTGATCTAAGGAGGATTCTTATAAAATCGACCCGGTTTTCTTTTGCATTCTACATCTGTTGGTTGGTTTCACATATCTAGTTGAGGTAGGTGGTTCACTCTCGACTCCTCTTGTTTGAATTGGTTGGATTAGTTTCAAATTGGTTATTTGAATTGAATTGATTGTGAAAATCATGGAATAAATTTTCTTTAGTGATGATTTATGGTTTTGATGAAATTGTGAAATCTTGGGGAATTGTGTGCAAAGTGACTTGGATATTTAATTTAAAATGTTGATTTTAAATTAAAAACTTTCTGAAATTGTAAATTTTTTGATGAGAAATGGGTTTTCAATAAAAATGGGATTTTATTGAAATGGATTTGATGGATTTGGTTTTCAATAAAAAGGATGCTTTATAGAAATGGTTTGAATTGTTTGAACACACTTGGTTTGGATTGAAAATGGATTTCAATAAAAAGTGTTTTATTGAAATGATGGTTTGGCGTGATTGTTGGGATTGTGTGGTGTGTGTTCATATTGCATGTATGGGTCTTGGTTGAAATATGACCTTGTTCTCGGAGCCAAACACTTAATGGAACGTGGTAAATATATGTACGAGTCTTGGATGAAATATGACCTTGTCCTCAGTGCCAAAAGTGTTATGGAACATGGGATGTCATTACCTTGTGACATATTGGAAGATCTACGAGAAAACGCTCATGAGTATGGAACTGTCATAATGAAGAATTCATGGTTGATTTCATGGGTTTGTGAAATGTTTGGGTATGCCAAAATTGAATATTGTGAAAGGGTTTGAAAACATGTTTGGTTATTATTATGGAAAAATAACTTGTTGGAAATTGGTTTCAAATTCACTTGGAGGCTTTTGGGTATGATTGGTTTTGGGAATCTTGTATATATGTTGTTATAAACTGTTTTGAGAAAATGCCTTATATAAACTGGTTTTTTATTTGAATGTTTTCAAATCATCTATCCTAGTGGCCTGAGTAGGGATGTCATTGGGGAAAGCCTACTGAGTTTTATACTCACCCCTTCTTTGGCACTTTTGTGATTTTTCTAATGTAGTTTTCCATGACACAGGTAAATATATGGCGTCTCATTACTAGTGGTTCATGCTGAAGCATGGGAGATGTGGTGATGCATGGAGCATGGAGGTCGGTGTGGAACCGTAGAGTGTGTCTTGTCTTACGTTGGGTCTTTTGTTTAGTCTTCGTCCTAGTACTCTGGAATTGATGTTGGTTATGTAGTGATTTGTGGAATAATGTAGTTCTCTTTTGGTAATACATGAGTTGGTTGTTTCTTTTGTTCATGAATCACCTAGTGACTGTTTGGTTATGGTTGGTTTATGGGTTTATTTATTAAAGGTTAAATCGTCCCCCAACTTATATTTGTAACCCATACACATTTATATCGATCCATTGGAGTCTTGCAGATGTCTCTTAAGGCCATGTAATTACTCATTGAGCTCTCAAGCCAATGAGAATAACGGGTTAATTACATCACTAGAAACCCGACATGAAATAAAAAAAATCTATTACCAATACATAATTAAAATGAAATTAAATACACATATATAAGAAAAAAACTATAATATAGGAATTGAAAACATATTTTTATTCAATTATATAAGAATTTATTATGGAAAACAATCAAAAACATCAATGTTCTGTTGTCTATTTATCCTAACACCAACAATTTATATTTCCACACGAACCGTGCCTTTTGAGAAATTTAAAGAAGCTTTATATGAAAAAAATTCTTAATTTATTAATTGAATAAATAAATTAATTAACATAATCTGTTCATTTCAATCCAAATATTGAGCCATAACTGGAACAATGTATACCAGATTGAGTTGTGGTGGATTATTGCACATCTCACTCATTATTGTATATTTTCAATAATTATCAATATTAAAATTAATATAATAAGAATATGAAAAAATGATAAGTATATTCATTATGTAATAGTAGATGAAATTATGATAAAATAATGAAGGCATGTTTTATTGGTTTTAGTGATGTGTTGGGAATTCAAAACTAAAATGGCACTTATATATTGAATATATTCACATAGATTCAATCCTATCTGACTATGCATCATATTATGTTTAACATGACCTGTGGATCTTTTTACCAATGTATAAAAACAATCGTAACAAGTTTTTTATTTATTTAGAATGTCACTTGTATTTTTTAGTAATTTTAAAATTTAAAAATGAAAAACGCACTTTGACTCATAATGATCACCTCATCTGTTAGTATTACGTAAGACTGATTTCTATATATAAAAAATTCCTCATGAATAATTTTCCAAACCTAACATGAAAATATAAAAATCTTTTCTTTATATTTAGGGTGTGAATATTTTTTAAATAAAATATCAATTTTGAAATAATAACGAGCACTTTAAGCCTTATCAGCCACCTCATGTATTAGATTGAGGTGTGGATGATTCCTAAACATGATAATGGACATTTGAATTGTTTTCCTAATGAATAAAAAACTCGTTGAATCATTTTCATTGGTTTTGAGTACATCTTTTTTTTACTCAAATCGTTGTCAACAATAATTAAAAAGACAGACTTGGAGTCACATCAGTCACACTTTTCATCATATTGTGGTTCAGTTGAATCCAAAAAGTCCAAAATGACTTATCTATTAATGTCCAATTGTATCAATTTAATCTGAAATTTTTTCTTTTTTTTATTATGTCAGTTGTATTTTTCACTACAATGCCATTTTAAACTAGACACACACATGTAACTCATATCGGTCACATCATGTACCAGTTTGATGTGAGACCAATTCATACACAAAAAAATGATTAATGAATCGTTTATATTAATTGTTTAGATAGTCTAATCATTTTTTAATTGATGAAACATTTTTAAATATTAATATAGATTTTAAAATAATAATAGACACATAGAGTCATATTGGGAATATCATGTATCATAATGAGTTGAAACTTATTACAACCTGTAAAAAATGACAAATGAGACGTTTAACTGAATTATTTATTTATTTTATATTGGTTTTCTCTATTTTTAGTAGGTTATTTTTCTTTATTACTAAATTTTTTGTCAATTTTAAATAAAAAATGGGACATAAGGTAATACCGGTCACCTTGTTCCTCGTAGTAAGGGGAGAATGATCATATAGATCTCAAATTACATATTTATCATATTCTTAATGTATCAAAGTAATATAATTGCATTTCTATGGATTTTAGTGCTTCACTTTACTTTATTACTAATATATCATTTTAAACTCGAAACACAGACATTTAATTATACATGTCACATATTGTATTGGTTTGATGGGACAAAAATTATTGCATGTCAAAAATGATTTATGAATAGAAATACTAAATTATCAATACAATATGAATTTGTTTTATTGGTTTTCAAGTATTGACACATTCTGAAGTAAATTTCAATTTCAAACAGATAACATATATTTTAAGGAATATCAGGAACATCATGGGTTGGAATACTGTGTTTTTGATTCATATACATCACAAATTATATAATTGTTTTTTAAATTATAAAAACAATCAGAATGAGTTGTCACATTTTGAGTATGTTAGTCGTACTTTTTACAAAAAATTGATATCAATTTTAAATAAAAACGGTGTTCTTGAATGATTCTGTTTACACAATTAATTGTACTGTTGTTTGGATGATTATTACTCATCTCAAATGACTTATGTGATGTTTTCAAAAACAAAAATATAATCTGACAAGGTTTTACAGTTTTTGAGTATGTTATTAATCTTTTTTAATAATATATCATTTTAAACTGTAAACATTGACTTTGAGTAATACCGGTCATATCATGTGTCGCTTTAATGTCAGAGAAATACATACACATCAAAAATGATTTATGTATATATTTCTAAAATAATCAAGTGAATAAGAATTTTTTTAGGTTTTTAGTTTGTGATTCTTTTTCAACTAAAACGTAGATTTTAAAATGAAAATATAAATTTTTATTCAAACCATGTACCTCATGTATCAGACTATTGTGAGTCTAATTCCTCTAAATGAATAATTATTTGATGATTATTTTCCAAATGTATGAATATTTTATGAATGTGTTTGATTAGGTTTTAGTATGAATGTTCTATGTTTTACAAAAAATTATGTCAATTTTAAATATAAATATAGACAAGGAGTCAAATCTGTCAAAACGTGGATAAATTTTAGGTGAGGTCTATTCATACACATCTAAAATAACATAAGAGAAATTATAATAAATTATTATAATAATAGGAATGAGTTTTCTCAATTTTTAATACATCACTTATCTCTTTTTCTGAAATGTAATTATAAACTAAAAACACTCACATCAGATCAAACCTATAACAAAATATATTAGTTTATTGTGAGACTAATTTATACATGTCAAAATCAATTTATGAATCATATTCCTAATTTATAAATATAATCTAATATGATTTTATTATTTTTCATTGAGTTCCACATATTGAACTAAAATGTCAATTTTAAATAGATAACAGACACTTTGAGTCATAATGGGTACATAATATATCATATTGAGTTAAGGATGATTCCTACATGTCAAAAATGACTTATGGATTATTTTACTAATGTTTCAAAATATTCTTATTTTTGTTTTCTCTATTTTGGGTTGGACAATTTTCCTTTTCACAATAAATTGAGACAAATTAATTTTAAAAGATGCACTTGGAGTAATAAAATGTTACACTATGCGTCAGATTGAAGTGAGGCCAATTCCTACATCTCTCAAATGACTTTTGTAAAATATAAATAAAGTAAAAATATAAGAATAATGTCATTTATTCGTTTTCTATATGGCATGTTTCCATTTTACTAAAAAGTCATTTTAAAATGGAAACATTCAATTTGATTCATTCGACTCACATCATTCATTAGTACGATGTGGGAAAACTTTCTAAACATCACTAATAAATTCAGAATATTTTTTATAAACTTTCATGAAAATTTGTGTTGGTTTCATCATATTTCATAGAGTGGCACTTTTTGAACAACAATGAATCTTTTCAACAGATAAGAGACACTTTATGTCATATGAGTCACATCATGTATCATGTCAGTTTTCGATGAATATTAAATGTAACAAATGAATGGAAGATCATTTATTAAAGTATCAATATATCATTAATGTGATTTCATGGTTTTTAGTGGGTTAGTTTACTTTTGACTAAAATCGATGTCCAGTTTAAACAAAGAGACGCACATGGAGTCATACCAGTCACATCGTAAATGAAATTGATGTGAGAATAATTACAACATTTCCAAAATGACATATGGGAAATTTTTCTAATTCATAAAAATAATATGAAATCGTTTTATTGGTATTGACTATGTCATTTTTCGTTCTTTACTAAAATTCAATTTTAAACTAGAAACATACACTTTTACACATACTGGTCAAATCGCGTATTAGATTGAACTGAGTCCAATTCCTACGCATTAAAAATTACATGAGAATCATTGTCAAAATTTATCCAAATTATTTGAGTGTTCTTTCATAGCTTTCTGTCGATGATACTTTTTGAAATACAATATCAATTTTAAAATGATAACATACACTTGGAGTCATATCAGCCACATCTTGTATCAGATTGTCGTGTATATATTTCCTACACATAAAAACTGATATATAGATCATTTATCTAATCTATATAAATAAAATGAATTTGTTTTCTCTACTGTGAGTTTTCTATTTTTCCTTTTTATTAATATTCATGCCAATTTTAAATAAAAAGGGGCACATTGAGTCAAATTGGACGCAACATGTTTTAGACTATCAAGAAGATGATTACTACACATCGAAAATACTGAATGTAATCCTTAATTCCAATGTTAGAATTATTTTCATTGAATTTATTAGTTCATATTCAAAAAAACATATTGACATGATGTTTAGAGTAGACAAACCCTTTTGTCCAATGAACATAGAATCTATATGCTGTGTTGTTATTTTACAAAAAATGAAAATGGAAAGCATGGTAACATTAGAATAGAGGAATATTTTATCTATTTCATGTCTTGTTAAATATTTATGAATGAAAATTATATCTTTCTTAAATATTTCATTATAGATACTAAATAATTATTATATAAAAATGATATTGAAATTATGTTACAAATAATTGATAACATGTTAAAAATTTTATTAAATAAGTTGAAAGAATTCATCTTTATATAATCTTTTTATGAATTCTTCTGAATTTACTTGTTTTAATTATCTTAGTTTCGTTCATTATGTTCAATATCTCACGAGGATGAGTGGCATCAAACCAAACACCCAAACACGAAAAAAAATAATCCGCATGTATAAGGAAACAACCATTATATGGATAATAATATATAGAAATAAAATAAAAATAAATATTAAAAATTTATTAATTCTATGGACAATGATTTTTTTGGGAAAATGTCATGATTAAAACTATGGTTGAGATGTTCAGTGATCATAAAATAAATTGATAAATTCCAACACTATATCGGAGAATATATTTTGAGGGATAAAAATATATGGATGTTTCTATTAATAATGGAATAATATAGGGATATAATTCGTATAAAATAAAGTAAATATGAAAATATGGTATTCGTAATGATTATTAGAAAAATATGGCATTATATATGTGATAAAAATGATAATGAAATTAACAGTCAAATAGTAGATATATTAATTAAAAATTTAAATAAATAGTTAGTAGTAATTAACCTTTTCAGGATGGTTGTATATATTCTCGACCTATTTCTTTGTTTTCATTATCTTAGTTTCTTTTTCGATGTCCAATCTCTCACTAGTTTGAGTAGCTTCAAATTAACCACCCCTACTCCACAAAAGAATGCACATATATAGGAAAATAACTCTTTAGTAATTAATTCTAAAAATAATGATATTATAAAATGAAATAATACATTATTTCTATAAATAATGATATTATTATGAAAACATCAAAATTACCTCTATTATTGTGCATTGTTGGGAACATGATGGAATGTGATAAATGGAATCACTACAGGGGATAAATGTTTTTGTGGGAGATGACCTATGTGGAATTTTTGGTGCAGAATGGCATGAATCATGGAATGAAATATTCAAAAAAAGAAATATATAAGGAATACTTCAAATTAAATAACGTTTTATTATACCATTTTTTTGTAAAATAATTTAATTATATCACATCTTTTATTTTATGTCATTAAAAATTGTTTCCTTAATTATAGTTTTTTAGTCGTGGGATAGGTAACATCTACATGTGTAGATCAAATTATTTGAATGAGTATTCAAAAAATAAATTTACATTGTATAAAAAATGTAGAGAACATATATAATTATAAGAAGAAAAATAATATATTAAGAAACATGTTTAATATATCATTAGACTCCCTTTAAATTCATTACTTTTCTTTGTATTTGGAACCTCTATTGATAAACCAAATACAATCATTGTTTTCCTCACTTGCATACATGACATTGTCTAAATTATGATTGTGATGAACTGATTGCGATCACATAATTAAAGGGTCATTCTTGATTACACTTTCATCTAACAAAACATTTTTTATTCCACCCATATTAAAATGGAAAAATTACTATTTCTTGGACCTAAGACATTAAATTCATGCACATCATGTGAATCCATTCTGAAATTCATGTATTTTCACCTTTTAGATTTTTATTAAGCTTCATAAACTCAATTTCATCGTCTTTCACTGCCCTTATATGGTCATGACATTTTAAATGGAAAATAGAGACATTAAATGTTGTATAATACAACTTCTATATCAGTTAAATAGTTTTAATATATGAAATATTTACATAAATTGGATTTACATCCATTCGTGGAATACTTTATTTGCATCACTTCCACCGCAAGTGTAACACCACTATTTATCAAGGTAATACAGTCACTATATTCCTTTGGACAGAATGTATTATCAATAAATATAATAGTAGTGTATTATTTTATATTTTCTTTCTATCCGTTGGATATATATGAAATTAATCCAATATTTGAATTTATATTTTTGATAACTCCTATAAATTTTTTATTTTATCCATCATATAAACTATTTAATTTGTGTATTTAATATCAAGCCATCGGGCCAATACGGCTTAAAATAAATATTAATTTATTTTTTGGATTCAATGTATGGATCAACATCTTCACTATTATGTGAAATGTAACTGTGTGATTTCTTCAACTATATCATTGCAATTTTAACAACATCACTTCCCGAAGTCCCTTTTCTTATAAGGCATCTAATGAGATGAGACATTGGGATGATTATTCTGTCATCATCTGATAGGTAATATATAAAAAATTCTACATCTTCATCAGTAGTATGTAATTCCTTAATACATCCTTATTGATTATATTTATTCTTGATATTCCCTTTCAAAATCATTATATATTTTTCAATGGATTAAATATATCTCTAATAGATATGACAACATATTTGAACTTTTATAACTATACGAAACATTTGGTGGATCATTACATCAAAGAATGAAGGTGGTAAGAACTTTTCTATTTTACTTAATTTGATTGAAACCTCCTTATTCATGATTGGAATCTTAATCGGGTCAGTAAAATTATGGAATATTGCTAAAAAAATCAAGGCCACATTATTACATGTCATACATTTTGAGAAATATTAAATGGAAAAAAACATGAATCAAATCATTCCTCAAAACATGACAGTCAAGTGATTTTATTCACTTAAAAATCATATTAGTATTTTAAATTTAATTATGAAGATTTAATAAATAACTATGTAGAATGTTTACACTATTAAGGAAAATAAAAAATTTAAATTTTCTTATTAGGATGGAGTTTATTTGTTTGATGAACAAAATTAATACCCCTACCCTTATTAGTGCTGACTATTCCCTAAATGCCATTTCAATAATTTCCATTCTAGATTTTATTCCCTATTTTATTTTATCAGATAAATTAAAATACATTATAATGACACTATAAAATTCATTTTTATACATTCAAGGAATCAATAAAATGTCTAACTTTCAAAAAATTCAAATTTATGAATTCTTTGTAAATTTATTTTTTCACACAACCCGATTTCATATTGTTATTGGATAATAGTTTTCTAAAAATATAATATCATTTACATTGCCAAATAATTGATCTATCATTTCTAAACATGATGTTGTAACATATTTTATAATTCCATTTAATAATGTCATCGCTGATATGTATATATGTCATCCATGTAAAAATTCATAATGTCATAAAAAATAGTAATCCAGGAATACTTCAACCGAATTGACTCTGTTTTTTCTTCACAAATAGGACATCATATAATTCAATTTATATTACTTCTTGATAATGTTTCCAAAAAGTGGAAGTAATTTTTATCCCATGAAACATTGAATTCAATGTTAATTTGTTCACTTCGATGAGATTTATACATTGCAAAAAAGGATTCCCACATCAAATTTTCATATTTGATCAATTTATCTAAATAGACATCAATATAACTAACATGTTTTATTCTTCTATATATAATTACAAGAAATATAATTTTTTTGTGCTTCTAGAATAACCATTTTGTATGTTATAATTTTCCAATATGATGGACCATGTGCTATGTGTACTACTATAAAAACCAAAATTATTTATTCCAACAGTAGTTAATGAATGCTAAAATTTTCTCATCTTCGTTCAAAATTATTTATACTCGTAGTATATTTTTTACACATAGGTGAATTTAATAGAAGATGTAGGTTCCCATCTTTCATTATTGTATCTACATGAAATGTTAATTGTATCATGATTTCATGACATCCATATAATATTCTACTTCATGGAATGATAGGAAATTAGTATATATGTTTTGAAAGACATGATTCGTTTTTAATTTATCAATATACAACACTATTTGTGAATTTTATGAGTTACTAGGGGTCCTTGTCAAAAAACATGCTATCATTTTGACAAGAATTTGATTTTTAGAAATATTTAAAATTGAAGTTAGAATTATTTTAATATAATATATTTTATATGGTAGTTCATTTTTTATACTAATGTATCATTCTAAAAACTAATTAGTTCTTTATACCAGGTGTCACTCCATCCTCTACCGACTATCAAATTATATAACATCAATATTGCCGACAATATTTTGTACATATTTTTAAATGGTCTTTTATAATAGTTATTTTACATATAATTAATCCATTTAAAATTTTTATGGTATTCTTCATTTATTATTATCATTTATTCCAAGAAATTATCCTTATCATTTAAACTGGTATTCAAATCAAAAGTCGCATAAACTGCAATATCATACTATAGGGTGTGCATATTTTGTTTTTCATCATGTTTAGTATAAAATTTTTAGCTCCGATAAATGACATGACAAATCAAATATAATTCCCACACTTCTAGTCTAAATTTTCTTTAATAACATCAACATGAACACAGAAAAAGAATGGAATATATTCATTATAAATTGTGAGTGATATACATAATTTTAAAAATGGGAACCCAAAATTTGACTATTTAAAGGAATTTAAATTTGATTTTAAGAAAATTTGTAATTAAATTTATGAAGATAAATACTCCAATTTTTTATTTGTTATATTATGAATTCATCAAATGGTGAATTTGATATATAAATTTTATCCTCATCCACTCATCTATCCAGAAATTATCATTTCATTTTTTTGTTTAACATTCATCCTTTCTCTCTTGGGACATGCCTCTATGTTTCACTTAATATATTATGTGACACCCCAAGATTTCATAGTATGTTATTTCTTCAAAGTAATTCAATAACATGCACTACACACAACAATGAGTTCAAGAAAACCCCGACTTAGAAAATTATCCATTCAAAAGAGGTTGTGAATAATATTAACTAAAAACTTTCAATTACTGATGAATAGTGAATACAATGAGTTATTAGTTAAAACCGACTTTTAATTTAAATAATTATTTATTTGGTTTAAATATATTTTAATTTAAAATAGATATATAATACCTATATAAGTTCAATATAATTCATTTGAGTCATTTTATAATAAGAATTAATATATGAAAATTTTATTTAACTTTTTATAATGTTTTACCCCCCTCCTAGGAGAATTTGAAAATTTGCATAACACATAATTTTACCATTTTTGTGAGTTTAATTTCAAAAATCCATGAGACATGGTTAAAATCATTATGTTTAAATTTGGTTCAATAAGATTAAAATATTTTTTGGTAAATAGTGAATTTTTACTTTTATTTACCGTATTTTAAGGTAATTACGGTAGTTCAAGGTAAAAAAATATTGTAATAATAAAAATGTACCTTAACACTTGTCCTAACCTTATTGGATGCGTTTTTTCTTTCCATGGGAACCCTTGGATCTATTTTAATACCCCATGGAGCCACTTATGAATGATAATGAAACTTTATTTAAATTAACATAAAGTAAAGGCAAAAATGACATAAAAATATATTTTAGTATATAATTATTTTCCTGGTGTTATATAAGTCAACTATTTGACTATAAATATTAATTGGAAATAAAATTATATTTCCTACATTATAGTTTTTTGTATATAATTTTTAGATGAAAAATAAATTTAATTATTTATGACACAATAATGACGTAGTATTTGCATCATTAATAAATGATTTAAATAAACTAGATTATTGATATTAAAAATATATTCAAAACCTGTACAATTGTTATGAGATTATTTTATTTTGACCATGAATCATCTTATATTCTACATTAATTAGTTTTGGACCATTTTAAACCAACTAGCACTATATAATAAAACAATATTTTCACACTTCTTTAAAGAACCCCTCCTCCCCATTATAAAAGGATATCACTTCTAACCCATTCCACAAATCTCTCAAGCCCCATGCCTCATCCAAAACATATACAAATAAACTCTAAAGATCCCCATATTACCCCTAGATTACTTACCTTAGGCAGAAGTCACTTCAAAAAGTCCTTTTGGTTCAAACTAAAGGAAGTTATTCAACTTAAAGGTAACAGTTTCTCTTATATTCTTTTTTTTATTTTGTTTTCTTTTACTTATACAACCCACTAAACCATTTTTATAACATTATTTTATGACAAACCAATATCCTCAAAATACTAGGATGTTGTTTTGAGATTTATTCTAACTACACTTATACACACCTCCTTCTAGTGGGTGAAGAACATACTTTTTCGGTGGTTTCAAAAACTAACACCTCACAAAACGATGAATGTCCGATTATCACCTACCACCTCCCTTGGTGTCCATTAAGATGGTAATTTATTAATATATGATATATTTATTATGTTTATGTTTTATTTTTTATTCATTGTTTTCCATTTATATCAAAATAGTATGGTTTCCATTATGGGTAAACCGCGATAATTTCATTGAGGAAGTGCGGACTACTACCCCATCAATGTGATATGACTCGTTAATGAATTATGTAGTGTGTATAAAGTATGGAGATAATGATATTATATTTGATATTATACTGGTATTATAATATACCTATGTATCATTATTTTTTGATACCATTAAAATACAAAATAGAAATGAAAGTAGCGTTCATGCGTACGTACGGCTTACCGTCTCCATGAACGGTGCATTTAATTTCTTATATCCAAATTTTATGTACTGTTATAAATAAATATATATATATATATATATATGGGACATATATGATATATATGAAATTTAAATAAGTAATATAATTCTATAGATTATGGACTTTTGACCACATGGACAATTTATAATTATAACATGATCATTTTTTACTCAAGTTCTGAAAATTGACAAAATGACTGATATGAACTCAAATAATTAACTAATTGTAATTTCAAGGTAATAACTTATATAAAAGGAATATTAAACTTGAAAATATTCAAAATAAAGTATAAATTAACTTAAATATATTATTCAGGAAGAATAGGGAACATATGTTTGAGTGAAGTCGGACATATTGTAAGGGGTTCTTCTCTCACATTCAATTCCGTGAGATTTCCTTTCTTCACCACTAATTTATTGCATGGGGTGTATTGTGTACTAACATTTTTTATATATTATCATTATTATATTTATATTCACGGTATTATGTGATTCATTTGGAGGTTATTGACTATTGTTCATACAACTCGGTTGATTACAACGAAGTAAGGGTTACTTCCTAAAACTCATCATTATCCATGATTGTTCATGTGTATGTATTTTATAAGAAATAATTATCATAGATACCGATAATTTTTAAAAAAAATTCAAAATAAATCTTTTATGGTTTAATGGTAGGGTATCCTTAACTAGATCATCCTTTTAAATGTTTTAATTATTTATCATTCTAAACCCTTTTAATTATTGTCCATGTTTTCAAAAGGATTTTTAGGATTTATTTATACTGACATGAATGTTTTGAAGTGATAATTCTATTAAAAGTATCAATGTGGTAAGGGACACTTTGATTCAAAAATACCTTTTAAATAACAACCTTTATTTATTGTGAAAATTTTAAATGATTTCCAGAAAAATGGTTATTACCTTCAAAGAATTTTACTTGTCATTTTCATCTATTTCAACATCTTTTAATAGATTTTAAAATTTTGAAGATGATTTATTATGATACAACACTTTCATATTGTATTGAATGTTTTTTGGATATGTTTGACTTTTGATATGTTATTTTTATACAATTCATGTTTTATAAAAACAATTATTGACATTTCGTATGCTAGTTTTAATATGAGTGTTTATGATATATTTAAACCTTTTCATATGATAAATTTATTGGACTAGTATGTTCAGGATGTTGACCAGTAAATGTATGCACTTCGGGTTGGGGTCCGGTTATAGTAGACCCTCCGGGTTGGATTCCTGTTACAGAGGCTATCTGGGTTGTAGTTTGGTTACATAGGCTCTCTGGGATAGAGTCCAGTCTGATAGACTCTCCGGGTTGGAGTCCGGTTACAGAGGCCCTCCGGGATGGAGTTCGATTAGAGTGGCTCTCCAGGTTTGGGTCCGGTTACATTTATCCAATATTTCTTGGCACGAGGCCTTGACACAGAACGTAAAGCCTGTTACTATACATTCCCTAATTACTAAATTAGTTATTGGTTGTGATTATTTGACTAGTATAATACCCATGTGAATTATTAAATTACATTATTTAATTGTATCTTTTCATTATTATGTTTCAGTTAATGTTTAAAAAGATTTTTTTAGTATTTTACATTACGTTAAATGTTTAGTGTTATTTATGAATGATTTCACAATATTGTTATCCTTACTAAACATATGATCTCCCCATATTCTTATGTTTTATTTTCCTAGGATCCCAAGAAGTGTTTTATGTTTGAGATGTAGGGTTAATATAATGGAACAATGTCATTCTAAAAGTATTTTTTTCTTTCTGTTGGAAAGTGTAATGTTACATTCATGTATGTTATCTATATTCCAAGACTGCTAAAATTATTGGTTGTTCGGGACATGATTCCTTGTAATCATGATAATGTATTAAAATATTGCACCGACTATAGGAATCTAGGGTCGGGGAGTTATAGTTGGTATCATAGAAAGTTTAGCAATAACCTTGAAAACTAGATTTATATAAACTCTGATTAGAGCACATTACCCTTAGATAGAATTTGAGTATTAGTATAGAAGATTTTATTATATTTCCGTTAATGTAGATATTTTATGAGTTTTCCAATAAAATGCATCTATGTCTAGATACGAGAAGGTTGAGGTGGCTATGGCACAGATGTAACTAGGGGTAAAACCCCAAAACACTGCATTGTGCTAGAATCAAACGAGAACAGGTACACGAAAATGGGCCTTGCATCACTCTTGGTTATGAAACTCCCAGGGGATATGCTTTGTATAAATATCATTTTCATTAAAAATATTTATGATGGATTTACAGGTATATATCCCCTCAAAGAAAATATTTTTCTGGTTATGGATTATATCAATAAAATGTTCAATTTATGTTAGGTATTTTACAAGATTTTAATTATTCAATGCAATTCATAAACTGACCTAGTGCATACCATTGTATAGAAATGTCGCCTAGTATAAGAATGTGAACTCCAGCAACACGTGTGATCCAATGGGCAATAAGGATCATATCGTTCACTGTATTATGCCAAAAGCTAGAAGTAAAATAGTCTCCCATGTATTCTCAATATATGAATAAATAGTATCATTTGTTAATAAGAAAAGTAAATAATTCTCTAAGTCATATTTCTTCGAAGGGAAGCAAGAGAAGAAAAAGATGGATGAGATAATGTGGGATAAAGGGAATATAGAAAAGAATGATTTTCCCATATGTGATATATGTGGAATGAATTACCATGGTAAATTTATTATGGAAATGATAGTTTGGTATAAGTGTTTAGAAAAAGGACACCAAGTACATGATTTCAAGGGTAAGAAAAAAGTATCAAATGTAAAATGATTCATCTGCAAGGTGTTGGGATACTACACGAAACAATGACCTAGTAATCAGAGTATACGGAAAATGATGCAATTGGATAATAATCATGTTATGATACTACCCTAGATGATGGGGAATGACTAGTGTTCTTATGTTGTTATTGTTGAATTATTTCATTTGAGTGTTGTATAAATAATAAACTGGTTATATGAATTATGGAGATAAATAAGGATTGTTCTGCAGTACTGTTTTATTGAGGATTTGAGAATATATGGTTCTAATAAAAGTGAAATAATACTAAGATACACTTTTGGAAAAAACACATGGTTGAAGTAAAGGTAATCCTTAATTTGGTCCTAATAATGAAGTGGTGATCTTGGAATAAGAGATGGTTGATTTTTATAAATTATATTGGATATTCTTTACTACCTTGAAAATGATTAATGAATTATATATTCCATAATTGTTGGAGTTTAAAACATTTTTCGATAGAGAGAGTGTATCTAGTATTATATATGGAATAAAGGAGCATGCATGTAATGAATAAGTTTTTATGGTAATTCTAGGTGTTACCATGTTTTGAAATAATACACGATGATGGTGTTCACATGTTATTACGTGGAAAAAAGATCATTATTTAGTTTTACTTCCTTATAAATTTTGGACCGTGAGTTTGGATTGAAGTATTTTGGATAAGTCTAATGGTTGGAATGAATTAAGATTGAAATGGGATACTATTTTTAAGGTTATTTTTGGATTGTTAAAAAAGGGGAAACACGCAGACCGTGTGATAACCAATCACGTCGGACATATTTGTGGGAATCGAACCCACAACCATAGTGCGATTAGGATTTATTTCCTAACACTGGACTACATGAAGTACCTGGATTGTATAATGTAGTTTCTTTTAATAAAGGATATAATAGATGAATTATAAATTCATTTTTTTGGAACCCTATATGAATAGGATAAATAGAATATTTTTAAGTTCTATTATCTTTTAGAGTGAAAGATGATTTTGTGGTATAAATTAGTTAAAGGATGGGAATCTATTTATCTAGTATATATTATTTTCTTCTCTTTTTCTATAAAGAAATTAATTCTTAATATTTAGGCAAGTGATATTAAAACTAATAATTTTTTATCCTAATACCTTATGTTTTGTTGAAATAATGATATTTTAAATCATCATAGCTTGATGGCATTGAAGCCCTCAATTCTACAATTGTTTGTGACTGATTACCTCAATCACCCCCAATGAATATTTGAATTTTACCTCTAATTATAATTGTCTAATTTCTTAAAATGTTCTCCTAATCGAGATCAAAATTTGGTGGTGATATTCTCATTCCCCCTTTCCTCTTATTGAGACTGTATTTTATTAACCCACTTTCTGATATGGGTTTTCCCACAAAGTAATATTCTATTTTCAACCTTTTATTATTGAGGAAAATTTCAAATTGCAAGGATGCAATTTATTTAAGGAGGGTATAATGTAACCACTAAAGATATCAAAGTACATTATTTCTTCAAAGTAATTCAATTACTGGCACTGTAGGCAACACCGAGTTCATGCGCACCACAACATACAAAATTAGATGTTGAAAAGAGGTTATAAATAGTTTTAAATAAATTTTGAACATTATATAATAAATATAATTTTAGAATTCATATTATGAATTTCATAGACACAATGATAAAAAAATTCATTTTTTTCAGATAAAAATTGTATTTAAAAAAAATGTAATAGTACCGCCATTAAATGGAAAACCCTTTTTAAATCCAATATTTGAAACATTTAAATATTAAATTTTATAATATAAACTTCTCATTTAGTATAAATACATAATAATTTAGTTTCAATAAATTTATTCTGTTTTTCTGATAACTTTCACATTTTGGTGAATAGTAAATAATACTATATTTTAATTGAAAACAACTTTTATAATCAAAATAATATGTACTGTTAATTTATACATTTATATGGTTTTGTAAGAATAAATAGATTCTATTTTTTCTATTTAATCAAATGATTTTCATTGGAAATATGTTCACATTGAAATTGAACATAAACAAGTATCAATCTTTTGTTAGATATTATTTCGTAAAATCAAACTTTTTTTGGTTTGGACAACATGAATTAATTTTAAATTAATAAATGAAACTTATATATTTTGAATTTGGTAAAATAGACATTATTTTTGAAATTAGAATAACAAAATTATCTTAGGCTGAAATTTTGGTATTTTTCGGAAAACTAACAATTTTTTATGAATAGTGAAAGACACTGAGTTATTGGTTAAAACCAACATTTTATTTTAATAATTATTTATTTAATTTAAATTATTTTTGGAAAAATATATACATAATATCTATATAAGTTCAATATAATTCATTGCATCCATTTTAAAACAATTTTATATATATATAAATTTTAGTGATCTTTTTATCGTCTTTTACCCACCTCTTAAAAGAAATTGAAAATTTTCATAAAACATAATTTTACCATTTCTGTGAGTTAAATTTAAAAAATATGAGAGACGTGGTGAACTTCTGTAAGTAAATTTTTTTGAATACGATGAAAATAGTTTTCGGTGATTAGTATCTTTTGACTTTTATTTATCGTGGTCAATGGTTAATAGGGCAATACATCATAAAAAAATTTAGTATAATATTACAAAATTATCTTCACACATTTTCTAACCTTATTTTATGAGTCATGGATGATAATGGGGATCCTTATGTCTATTTTGGGACCCCGTGGAGCCACTTATGAACTATAATGACACTTTAATATAATAAACATAATGTAAAGGGAAAAATGACATAAGCAAATATCTTTTAGAAAAAAACATTTCACATGTGGTTATATATGGCATCATTTCGACTATAAATATTCCTTGGAAAGATAAAAATATTTCCTAAATTAATATATTTATTTTTTATTTTTAAACATAGTCTAAATTAAATTATTTATGACACAATAATGATGTAGTATTTACCTCATTAATAAATGATTTAAAAAATAGATTATTAATATTAAAACGATATCCAAAACATGTCCAATTTTTTTTGGATGATTTTATTTCGATCAGTAATCATATTATCTTTTCCTTTAATTATTTTTGGACACTTTGACACTGAATATCACTATTTAATAAAAGAATATTTTCACACTTTCCTAAAGTGCCCCTTCTCCCCCTTATAAATGTACACCACTTCTATCCAATTCCACACACCTTTCAAGCCCCATGGCTCATCCCACCCCTACCAAAATAAACTCCCAAGATAACTATCTTACATAAAGAAGCCTTACCATAGGAAGATGTCACTTTAATAATTTCATTTTGGTTCAAACCAAAGGAAGTCACCCAAATTAAATGTAACAGTTTCTCTTAAATTCATTTCTTTTCTTTTGTTTTATTTTACTTATCCGACCCCAATAAAATATTTTTATTCCTTTATTTTAGGATAACACAAGTATCCTCAATATAATAGGATGTCGTTATGATAAGTATTCTAACTACAGTTACAGACACCACCATCTAATGGGTGAAAAACATTTTGTTTTTGTGTTTGCAAACTAACGCCTCACGAAACGATGATTATTCAATTTTCTCATACCGCCCATCGTGGTGGAAATTAATTTGGAACTATATTTATATATGATATTATATATATATATATATATATTTTTTTTATGTTTATTTTTTCTTTTTGAATCCTTTTTTTTCCATTTATATCATACCTTTATAGTTTTCATTATTGGTAAAACGTGATAATTTAATTTGAGGAAGTGCGGACTACCGCCCCCTCAAAGTGACATGACTCGTTAATGACTTATGTGGGATGTATAAAAAATTAAGTTAATTATATTATATATATGATATTACAATATAATTAAAATATATCTATGTATCAATTTTTTATTTCATTAAAATACTAAATATAAATAAAAGTAGCGTTCATGTGTACATACGGCTTACCATCCCCATGAATGATGCATTTCATTTCTTATCTCTAACTGTTATATAATGTGATACATAAATATATATATATATAATGGACATATATAATATATATGAAATATTAATGATTAATATCAATCTATATATATTGGATTTTTTACCACATGGACAATTTATAGTAATAACAAGTTAATTTTTGACTCATGTTCTAATCATCGACAAAATGTACGATATGAACTCAAATAATTAACATATTGTAATAGAAATTTAATAAGTGATATAAAGGTAATAATAATCTTGAAAATATTATTATTAAAGTATAAATTAACTTATTTTTATTATTCTGGAAGAACAAGGAACATACATGCGAGTCAAGTCGATCATGTGGTAAGGGGTTTCATATCTCACTTTTAATTAGTGATATTTCCATTGTTCACCACTTATTTATTTCATGAGGTGAATTTTTGTACTACCATTTTATATATATTATCATGATTCTATTTATATTAATGATATTTTGTGATTCATTTGGTGGTTATTGACTATTGTTCATACGACTCGGTTGATTACAATGAGGTAAGGGTTATTTCCTAAAACTCATTATTATCATAGATTGTTCAAGTGTAAGTATTTTCTAGGACATAATTATCATAGATACCCATATTTTAAATAAATTATTTCATATGTAATATTTTACGGTTTTATATGAGGGTGTATTTAACTAGATCATAATTTTAAATTATTTAAGGATTTATCTCTCTAATCCCTTTTAATTAGTGTACATGTTATAAAAATGATTTTAAGGATTTATTTATAAGAACATGAATGTTTTGAAAAGATAAATATTTTGAAATGTTTCAAAGTGGCATTGTAATCATCGATTTAAAAATCACTTTTAAATGAATACCTTTATATACTGGGATAATTTTAAACGATTTCATGAAAAGGGGGTAATTATCTCAATGCATTTTAATGTTCATATTAATCTATGTCAATATCAACTAATGGATTTTGAACTTGTTTTAAGTCTAATTTTTATGATACAAATCAACCATATTGTATTGAATTTTTTGGGATATGTTTGATTGTGGATGTGTTATTTTTATACCATTCATGTTTTACTGAAAAATTAATGACATTTCGTATGTTTGTTTTAATACGAATGTTTATGTTATATTTAAAACTTTTATTATGATGAATGTATTGGACATGTATGTTCTGGGTTGCAGACCAGTAAAGGTAAGCCCTCCCAGTTGGGCTCTAGTTACAAAAGACCCACAAGGTTGGAGTATGGTTACAGAGGCTCTCCAGGTTGGAATCCGGTTATAGAGGGTGTCCTGGTTGGATTCTGGTTACATAGGTTCTCTGGGTTGGATTCTAGTTATAGAGGCTCTTCGAGTTTGGGTCCATTTACAATTATCCCATAGGTCATATAAGGAGGCCTTGACACCATAATTAATGTCTGATACTATACATCCCCTCATTATGAAATTAGTTATTGCATGTGATTATTCGACTAGTATAATATCCATATGAATAAGTAAATGGAATTATTAAATTCTATATTTTGAATATTATACTGATGTTAACGTTTCAAAGTCTTTTTTTTAGTATTATACATTGCCTAAAATGTTTATGATTATTTACGAATTTTTTTGGTGTATTTTTATCCATCCTGAGAATATGTGCTCAAACCTTTCTTAGGTTTTATTTTCCTAGGATCCCAAGAAGTGTTTTATGTTTTAGATGCATGGTTAAGATTACAGGACAATGCAATTCTCAAAGGATTTTTATTTTTTGTTGTATGTTTGAATGTGTACTGTAACATTCATGTATGTAATATATTTTCATAGACTGCACAACCGATCGGTCTTGCGGGACTCGATTCCTTGTAATCATTTCAATGTATTAAAATAATGAACTAACATAAAAAACTAGGGTCTGGGCATTGCATTCTATGTTGTAGTCATACATGGGATAAATACTACTTAGAGTAGTAAAATTTATATAAAATATATGAATTATGATTCATTTGAAAAATATTGAAATAATAACTATTTTGGAGATGAATTTTATGATGATGAAAACTACAATATATTGTGTTCCTTAAAATAGGCAATAAATTTTATTTGTGAGAAAAAAATCTATAAGAAATAGTTATTAACAATTTGACTATAGATGGTGATATTGGTGGGGAATACATGTTAATGTATATTAATCCAGAAACCTCTACAGGAACATGTTATAATATATGAATCCCTGGGGACATTAGGAATTTAATATTTATAAAAAATCCAACTTCTAATACTTACAATCCTTTAAATAAGACTAGTCCAACAACTGAAATAATTATTCATCATGACTTTCTTAAATCATCTAAACAAATGAAAATGATTTGGAAATTAATGTGTAATAATAAACCCAAATATGATCAAAAAAATAATAAACTCTCATTCCCTACACTAGAAGATATAATGTTTTTTGGATGAAAAAATTTAATAAATAAACATTTATTTCATATAATTGATGAAATATTTTAAATATTTAAAAAATGTGATGTAAAAACAAATGGAATTATTACAACTAATATTCAGGGTATATCAAATATTGGAAAACATATCAATATTAACATATCAAATTCAATTACAATTATATATGGAATGAAAATAATAGTTTTAGTAAAATAATATACACAAAACTATAAATTTTTTATATATCATATCATTATTTGATGATAAAATTATTTAAGATTTTTATCTAAGACGGTTTAATTCAATGATTGTTTTCATGCAGAAGAAGACATGGCATTAAATGAAAAATTAATTTTCATAGGCAATATGGGTTCTAGGTTGATTTTTGGAACATTAATAAAATATTAGTCATAATGAGATTACAAATTGTAATTATGGAATATATCAAAATTTGGAGTTAATGAGAAGTTGAAAATCTCATGAAAAATAATTTTTATGGGAGATGAATAATCATATGTAAAATTTCATGATTAATTTAAATCATTGATTCATATCTATTTATCATTTGTATAATTAAATGGTTGTATAATGGATTGCTAAGAGTTTTTTAAAACATTACTAAATTAGAATAATGAATTAGAAATTTAATAAATTAAATGGAATTAAATATATGTAGTATTTATTATTGTTTTTACACTAATTAATTTATAGAATAAACATCATTTCTTGTTATATAGTGGGTTTTCATTAGACAGATGACATGTAAATTTTATTCTTTAAATATTTTTGAAAATTAAAAACGGTAATTACTATTTTTGAAATGGTGGATCTCTTATGAAAATTTGTTTTAATTTATAATATTAATTAAATAAAAATCAGTGTAAATGAATGATTTATTTTTGAATGGATACCCAATTATATTAATTAATTAGATATTTAAAATAAACAACCCTTGGACTTTTTTACTTTGATATATGTGGACTCTCAAAGTATAAATCAATGAATTGTGATAAGTATTTTGTTTCACCCATTTCGAATTATAATTCAATCATATGTATTATATATATATATATATATATACATATAAGGAAATAAAGGGGGTTAAAATTTTATGAAGAAGTTATAAAAATGATTTTCATTATGTGGTGAATAAGACAATATTAGGATATGTAATTTTTATCAATGGTATTTTTCATATCACGTGTTGGCGTGAGGCAAGGCGGAGTGCACATGGTGGGCCTCCCCTCTATTGAGGTGGTTCTACCTCCCCAAGGTGCACAATTAGTGAGAACATCTCCCACCAAAGGTGTACACCTCGCCTTCCAACTTGAGAATAATTTTAGCACCATGGGCATAGAAGTCACACAACCAGCTGCCGAATTCATGAGGAACAAGGAAGAGGAATTAGAGAGTATAGGGATGGTGGAAATAAAGGGTGACCTGATGTAAATCCATAGTGTTGTTCAAAATAATGATGTTAAAAAATTTAAATAGATATCACCAAAAATGAAATTAATGAGTGGGTGAGGAGAAAATTACACACAATGATTTGAATCATTGAATTTTCCTACAGAATGTAGATATATCACTAAAATAGGAATCCTTTCGAGAATTGTATTCATTCATCCAATGAATCATTTAGCCGTTGGAGTTGAGGCTTGTAATTTTCACATCCATGAGTTGAGAATTTATGTGATCTTGGTTTGGAATAAGAGGCGTGATGGATGAATGTTTCTTCTGTTGAATGCTTCAGATATCGATGTGGGTTCATGATTTCTAGGGTTTTTAAATGAGACCAGGACACTTTTTTCATCACATTCAATAAAGCACTGATAAATATCTTTTTTATCATCACTAAAATATTATGTTCGAAAAAAATGCATATTTATCAGTTCTTTTTTACCGTTGAAATTGATCTGTATTTTACAATGATAAAAAATAACTGATAATGATTCCTTTTAACATTTCATATTAACAAAGCTCTAATAAAAGATTTAAAATTTTAATTATAAATAAAATTTTTTGTAAAAATAGTTATACTATTATAAATATATTTAACATATGAATATAAATATTAATATTGTAAATATAATTTTTATTCTAATATAATTATTATAATTATATAATTATTTCAATATATAATTATTTATTTATAAATATATAAATACATTATAAAAAAATAATATTCATATATATACATATCATTTTATATGTTTATATAACTATATTTATATATATCTAAAAAATATAAAAATTATATTCACTTTTGATATAAAATTATTAATAATTTATAATTATTTACTTATAATTGAATTAATAATTTTTTTAAAATTTTTTTTAAAAAATTAATAAATTTATAAATATAGTTATTATACATTTAAATATATAATTAAAAATAAATGTTTATTTATAAATATTTTAATATCATTATTAACAAATATTTAATTTTATGTGAATGCATGGTAAACAAGATTGAAATTGTATAATTAAAAACTAGTAAACGTTTAAAAAATATAAAAAAGGAAATTTTTTTAAAATGAAATATAAATTATTTTAAAAATATATGGATACATATTGAAATATATATGAATACATGTTGATAATAATAAAACATATAAAATCAATAAATATAAATAAATATTATTAATTTATTAAATCTCGAAACATAAAAAATAAAAAATTTAAAAATATTAAAAATGAATTAATACATAATAGTAGTAAATAAATAAATAAAAAAATGACTGAAAGAAGACATATTAAAAGTATCACGTTATTATGAAATTCAAAAATGAATAATAAATTTTAAATAAATTACATTTAAATTTCCTTACTTAAGTCCATATTTATTTATGTGAGTTATTTATTAAAATGCATTAATAACATATTTTTATTTTAAATCATGATAAAACATAGCTAATATATATAATACAGAAAAAATGAAATTCAATTATATTATTTACATGGTTGAATAGTCAATATTTTTATTAATATCATTTATTAATTATAATCCATTCATCGTTAATTATAAGTCTATTTAATTTAAAATCTAAATTATTTCAATTTTTTTAAATAATATCTATTAATTCATATATATCAATATATAATATATATACTATTTATTATTAATTGTAATAATTATTTAATTAAAATTATTTTAATATTTTTCATAATTTAGTAATATTTTATTTTTAATTTTTTAAATAACATTTACATATATATATATATATATAATAAAAAAAATTATTACTATTAATAATTTATATATTTTTTAACAAATTTATTTTTTTTATAAATAATTAATTAATAAAAAATTTCAAATTCATAATATACTATTTTTTATTTTTTAAATTATTTCATTTTAATGAAGAACATTATCTTCACTAAAAATTTCAAGATAGCGGATCCCGTTATGATATCTAATATTATAACGCCGATATATGCTACCTTATATTAGTGATAAAATTACAGTGTTGATAATGGGTACATTCTATCCTTGCTAGTGAAACATGTTGATAAAGGTTACCCCTTATCAGTGCTAAAGAAAAAGAGATGATAGAGTGCATTTTATGAGTGAAAAAAAAACGCTGATAGAAGTTATCCGGTATCAATGTTTTTTTCTAGTAATGATGAAGGCCAGTGCTATTAAAGTTTTATTTTGTAGTAGTGTTCAAAAGTATCAGTTTTTAGTTCATACATTGTTTCTCATCAGTAATCTATTTAAACGGTATGATGGGGGACCAGGACATACCATTCCTATCTCCCCCAACAATGCATTTGTACAATCCTATACCACTGTATCATCACTTGTCAGATGCTTCCATCAGATTTATGTTACTTATGAATAGTTGACCATGCCACTTGTAATGTCATTTTGATTAAACAATAATCTCTCATAAAATTCAAATTTGGAATCGAACATGTAACCAATGAAAATATTTATTCAATTAAAACTTATGACATTCTATCATCCTAGATCCATAACTTCATCCCCGTTTGAACATTAATACCTCACAGAAATGCGTTGACACATCCTATTACCATTCCATTTCCAAGAAACTATCCCCACACCCACCAAATTTTGAGCTAAACCACCAAAATTCCAGAAGGACAAGAACCCAATAATTCCTTCTCGTTGAACTCTATATAGATGATAAAACACCCAAGGGAATTTCATAGAAACTGAACAAATCATGAAGCATATAAATCTAACTAAATCATCTCATATTCATGTGTCTCAACATGAACATAAATTAGATATCACTACCTAAAAATTAATCATAAAACTAGACCATACCCTGTCATTGGATTCCCTCAATCATAAGAAACAACAACCGACGAGGGTATAAGATAAAATGAAGGGCCTCTTGTTATCACACAAATCCTAACTAGTCTGGACTCAAAAAGGGCCACCAGGTCTGTCCACCTGACCCAAAATTTAAACACTCTCACTACAGTCACATCTTATGGGAAGTCACCAATGTTCTAATATCAAATATTACCCAACATATAAAACACATATAAAAAAAATCAATAAAAAGGTAAATATATCATCAAAATAAGAGGGTCTAAGAAAGTCAACGTGGGTTCAACTATACAATTTTTTAATTCATCATTATATAGAAAATTTTCCATTTTGTTTTAATTGTTATTCCATTTATGAAATAAAAAATACAACTACTAATAATTACAGGAATATGGTCCATTGCAAATTTAGTTCATCACCTACAAAGTAATGACTAAATAGGCCCTGATACTTTATGATAATCCTCACAAGGGACTCCTCCAAATAACATATCAATTGTATAAGGTTGACAACTGACCCTTTCTAAGGGTCCATACATGGTAATATCCCATTGAGGTTCTAGTTCAATAGATAGACTAATCTTTCTATAGACATAACATCATAAAAATATAACCATATAACCATAGGAAAATGTTATATAAGAAAAATATCATTGCATGATAAATGGAAATAATCCTTGTATGTTGTTATTAATATTTATATTACTGTACATGATAAGGAAATATATGATAAGCGTCTACCAAAATGGAATCAAATTCCAACTTGGACCTATCAGGTTATAAAATATACGCACAACATTGTCTCAAATGATCTAAGTCATATAACACTCACGTAGATTGGATTAAAGACATTTAATTTAAATATATGTGTGAAAATAACAAGTTGGATATTAATCTAAAATTAATTAATCAACTCTATGTAATAAATTTCCTTAAGGTGTCCAACAATTTGGAAGAATGTACAATTTCAATAATTCACCTCCAAAAAACAAAAGACAAAATCACCATAATCATAAAATTTATCAGTATAGAACCCCATATCCTACAATTAGAAGGAAATATATTTAAAATATAATTTAACTGAGTAGAATTAAACATGTAACAAATAAGGGTATTCAGCATTTAGGGTTTGTTAGAAACATTAAATATTTAACCCCAATCAGAAATAATTATTCACAAAAAATATGGTGTAAAATTTATTGAAACTATATGATGAATATGATACATGATACACCTCACAGATTTAGTATCCATGATTCAAAATCAGCCACTGGACTCCCCCCAGTGGGTTGAGAACCCAAAACCTATACTAAATCCTAAAATCATCATTACATTTTAATCAACTAGAGATAAAATCCTACTCAACAATGACATCTCAAACTCTAAATATCAATAAAATATCATTGTAAACCATGACTTCTCACCAGACCAAGGGTTTTTGATAAACATGTCTGATACCATCACATGTTAAAATATATTACTAATACTCATGTATTCCTTATCCCAAATAGTAATTTAATAGGAATAGAACAACATTGAAGCCATTATTTCACCTCCCATCCAAGATCATATTTTAAATAGTAATTGGGTGGGTTGGAAACAAGCGCTCAAGCATGACTCCCTAATGACTAGAGGTTTTCAATTGTATAGTGGGCCACTTATGTGTCTATTGGGTAACTATTCCATCCTAAACGTGTAAGAAACCAACATAAATAACCAAATGACATATATATCATCAAAATAATCACTATGTGGAAGTAATAAATATAAACAAGGCTATAATACGGAATGAAATGGGGTATCTGTTGAAAATTCCATGTCATGGATACAATATAATCACCCAATGGGAAAACGAAAAATAAAAGAATGATATAAATAAATAAAATTACATGTCCATATGATCCTTTCATCCTGAATACATAACTAATCTCTACATACATATATAATACATCATTCATAATCAGTCTAATGACTAAGCCCTACCCATGCCTACAACTAAAAAAATATTTAATCATGTACAATGGTGTAATGTGGGTCTGATCGAGGTGTGAGAACAAAACTATATAGGGATCCACCAACAAAGTCTTATATATATGCATTAAATTCAATATATATATATATAATCTAGACAACGAGATAACAATAGATATAATAATAGCTACAAAAATAAGGTAAATTATAGAATTCATATTATGTCATGTAGTTATATGTGCATAATAATGAAATGTACTCAATCTAACTTACTCAAAACTAGACAAAGATTAGTACACAATAAATGAAAAATCAATATTTTAGGTTTGTGATCCAGATAAATTGTACATCCTATGAATAATTCATTCAATTTTTTATTAATTCTCAATCATTGTATAATCAAGTTGATCATTGGGTATATAATCCTTCTCGATCATACCTACCCTACCAGCATTTGAAATATATCTAAATAACATATCATAGGGGTCCCTTATTTTATATGTTATGGAATCATTCTAATAATCCAAATATTGTATACAAATTGGAATATCTATCAATCATAATAAATGGGGTTAGACACCATATATTTAACCATGATGGTTTGGATTCTCATGTCCATAAATCCAAATAAAACATGAGGAGATCCTTTTCCATCATCATGAATTAGATAACGTGAATATTCATTTCCATGAATTCAAAATAAATGATAATGACTAATGTGGCCAACTAGTCTAGAAAATGTATTAAGTGTATGTATTCGATGAACCATGGGATCATCCAAGGCATATATTGTTGATATCTTGATCAATCACCAAGAATATTTCATACCAATTTCTTAGGGAAAAATATTTGCAACCTAAAAATTCTAGCCATCTCCTAGAACAATGACTTGGTGACACCGAAGGAAAGGGCCTAAACGATTCAAATGACTACCTAACATTATATTTCAATACATGCTGGAATAATTGTGAAAATTGAGACTTCTAAATTATTGGAAATTGAGTTATTTGTGACAGGGAATTAGTGGTGGGGCCTCGTCTGTTAACTCCCATGTTTTAAAATTGTGTTAAAATATGATGGATTTCTAACTTTTTTGTTTGTTGGATGGGACGATCTTAAAACCAAACCTTTGAATGAAGGTTAATTAGTTGGTATCAAATAAACATGTTTATATTAGGCTTTAATAAATGGTTGAGGAGTTTCCAAGATTTCCGATTGGAATTCAAGAGCTTCCGATCTTGAGAAGTCTGGTTGTTTAGGAATAGTAGAGAGAACACGGTTGGTGTTAGGCCTGTTAAACACTAAGGCCTAGAATAGTGAAATGTGTACATTAATATTTGAAGACATAGTCACACAAATGGTCTATTCACAGTTTGGAAAACCATGTGGTATGTAGTGTAGGAGGTGAGGGTCTAAAACCGAGATGCTTGCATAATCTATGAAAAGATTGGAAAACAGTGCAGGATAGACCATGCATATAGGGTCTTATAGAAAGAAATATTTGTATGGTTAGAACATATTCTTCTTAACTATGTGAGTAAAATAGTGTGTCTTACCCAGTTTTGGTTTTCAGTTTAATTTATTTAATTAAATTCATATATGAGAGGGATTTAATTAAATGTCATTATATTGGGGTTTTAATTTATTTAAATTATTGGTAAGAGGAAGTTAATTAACAGGTGAAAAAGAGGTTCTATTTAATTAAATTAAATTTGAGATAATTTAATTAAAGGATAATGAGTTTGAGTTTTATTTAATTAATTCTAGCTGAATGAAATTTAATTAAATAAGTAATAAATGTGGAGTAGGGGTTTTAAATATTTAAATTGAATGTCAGGTTGAATCTAGCTATTTAATAAAATGGGGTTTTTATTTATCTAAATTAACGTTGAGAAAATTTTATTATTATTATACTAATTCTGATAAATCAAGTTAGGTCTATTTGAGGGGGGAAAAGAGGGTGGCGCATCCCATCTCCCCCTATGTGAAACGCAACCCCCCTCCTTTCCCATGGTGGATGCACTCTAGCCTTTATTCCCAACACCTCTCTACACACTGGATCATGATGGTTTCTTCACAGAATGTGTCCCTCTCTTTGAGGAAAGCCTTTATCCACATGTTTCATTTATTAAATTGGTTTTCTCTTCTCTTCTTCACCCAATCTAAATTAGGTCGAAACCATATGTCTCGAGATTTATTCGAATTTTTCCCTTCATTCTATTATAGGTGGTGCAGACGATGTATTGGTACCTATTGATATGTATTTCAACAATTATCACCAATGGTGTGGATGGTTGGATCGATTTTTTTGACACTATCACATTTTTAAAGGGTTTATACCCATTATTGGTGTTTTAACCCTTTAAATTAAGTACAGATTTTGTATTTTAGTTGTGGTGAATTAATTGCAGGGTTTTCAGCCCTAGCCACACCAATTGACTATGATGGTTATTGTTTTAGGTTGATACGACCAATTATAAGCCACACAAACAATTTTTGAGGTGTGTGTGCACAAGCTCATTTCGAATTGAGTAAGAAGATATTGTACTGAAAAAATCGATGATGTAGGGTTGTCAACGTTTCATATTTAATAAAATAGAGTATTTTTTTTATTACTGTAGTTGATAAGTTTTACCACAAATGTTGAATGAAGGTTTTATGGGTATAAAATGTTTTGAAAGATTATAGAATAAAATTGATTGAATAAAAACCCTCCAATGGAGTTGGGTTTCCATCAAGCAAAATACAATACTTTTTGAAGTATATGTTCGTTTATCTTTTTATTATGTGATTTTATATTTCTTCCATTTTACATAATGATGTAGTTGGGTTAAGAGGTAATTATGATTATTGGGTGGGGTAAGATGAAATAATTAATCAGGGAATTAATTATGACATAGTGAATAAGATAAGTTTATAAAATTAATTTGTGAATTAATTATGAACCTATTGATTTGAATTTGAGATATTTAATTTTGGAATTAATTATATTCATTTGTAGTGATGTTTTGAGTAATTAATTGGGAAAATTAATTATGTAAAGATGAGATTTAGAATAAAATAATTAACTGTGAATTAATTATTTGTGTGATTTTATAATATTTATAATTAATTGGGGCTTTAGTTATGAGATGTGGAATTGGAAGTGTTGAAATAATTATTGATGGATTTATTATTTATCTTATTTTTTGATTAAGATAATTAATTGTGAGATTACACATGATTTGTTTTTTTGGGATTGGATAAATAATTATGGATAAATAATTACGGGCTGAGATTTTTTAAAATATTAATTATTTAATTAATTTATTAATTAATGGAATTGTGGACTTAGTAAAATGCGGGGTTATCTAATGTTTTTTGATATGTTTCACTAATCCTTGGATTAGTGAGGGACTACATGTGGATAATTCCTTATGAATTATGTTTTGAGCATTGACTGAAATTTTTTTGAAATAATTAATGAATGATAATTAGGTCATAGTCATGGAGTTATAAACCAATGTAGAAGATGTTACAAGAATGTGCAATTCCTACCCAATAGTTATCAAATATTGTAAGTGGGTGAGAATGTGGGTGGTAGACATTGCATTCTACACCAATGTAGATGTGGGGAGTTGGACATGGAATTCCTCCCCCATAGATATCTTTGTTCTTAGATGAATTTTGTTCTACATGGTGATCTACACAAGATGATAATAGCGGAATGTTAGACACGGTTTTCTACACATAATGAGAATTGAGTTGTTTGACATGGCGTTCAAACACCAAATGAATGAAAATAATGAAATATAGAATTAATAATATATTTTAATCATACCTAAGATAAATGTTATTAAATAATGAAAGGTTGAAAATTTTTAGAATTATAGCATGATTCGATGTTTGAATTGTGGTATAGGAAACCATGGGTACCCAAGTTATAATAAATGATTAAATAAAGAATAATTGGTAATGTGTTCAATGGTATTTATTCATGATAATTATACTTGTATTATTCTTTGGAAGTCTATTATTCAATATATGGTTCAATGAATGTATCGTTTTCAGTTGTAACATTGGATCATGGATGGGTTCTTGGTTGTTTATTATGTTCTGTTATTGT
This sequence comes from Viscum album, assembly GCA_963277665.1. Taxonomy (NCBI): domain Eukaryota; kingdom Viridiplantae; phylum Streptophyta; class Magnoliopsida; order Santalales; family Viscaceae; genus Viscum; species Viscum album. The sequence goes on along the minus strand of OY728120.1, from coordinate 2,028,342,334 downwards.
ACTGTTTTATTTTCACACCATTTGTTATATTGTATTTTTTCATTGAGATATATATCTAGAGGTACCTTCCTACCGAGATATTTATCTCACACCCAATTTGTGTTTCCATTTCATTGGAATACCTAAGTAGACTTATTGTTCATAGGACTATGGATCATAGCTTGTGCATGTTATTTGTACTTGGGAGATAAGAGGAAATGACATAGTGGGAGCTCGGGATGCTTGTGAAGATCACACATGGATATTTGAGTATTTTCATTATTTCTGTATTAGAATGTACAACATGTTGTTTTTTTTACTTATTTTTTTATGTATCTCCATGACATGAATGCATTCTATAAACTAGTGTTATCCATTTTCATTATTCAAATTATTATTGTTTTATATCTACTGCCACTATTTTCTTAGTTTATTGTCTATTTACTCTATAAAATCATTTTATTAGGGTACAAAATTCCCACTAACTATCCATAGACCCTATATTCTCATTAGTAGAATTTGAAATATGGGGTGACGAACAGTACGTCGTATGGAAACTGATCTGACAACTATTTCGAATGTAAGCCGGGTCAGGATGCATAAAATTGTTATCATAGGTTTATGTTTTCTTCAATTTTTATTTTTCTTTTTTGTTTTCGGTTTTTATATAGTATATTATGAATGTGTTGGCATATGGTAAGTAGTTCGTCATGGGAAATATCACCCCATAGATGAGAAATGGAAAAGTGGCTAGGGATTGGAGTTGATTTCTATGCATTTTTAGGTTATAATTGATTTGATTTCACTGTGAGTGATAGGTGTATATTATGATTAATATTTATTTTGAGAAATTTGAAAATTTTCCTTATCCTTATATGGAATATAAATTTCATTACATGCATCAAATTACGCACTTAATGATTCACATCCCATGCATATCACATGCCATTTAGTAGCCTTATTAGGATGCTTGCTAATTTTGATTGTGTTCCTTGGGTTTAATTCCATGTTTTGATTTTCTTAATTAATCTACATTATATAGCATGTTTCGGTGATAAATATAACACGATTGGGTGTTTTTATGCTCTGATGAATCTATTATTAACATTTTTTGAAGTTGTTCCATGATTACTTGTTATAACTAGATGTTTTGTGACTTCATAAGACATAATGCTAGGGTTGTTTTGATGTCTAAATAGCATCATGAGTAGAAAATTGATTAATTTAAATTAAAATTGGATATAATTTCTTTTTTAAGGTGTATGTGAACCTTATAACTAGAAATGGGTAAGCCGTGTATTTAAACAATTGAAAACCTGGCTGTTAATGTCAAAATGTTAAATGGAAATTTGGTGTGAAAAATGGGATCCAAATACTAGCGGTAAGGTTTATGGGTGACTTATCGATTGGTATTTGTCCACCTACATTACTAATCCATGTATAAACATAGCGTGTTTGAAAATTTATATAGATGAAAAACTATTGTGTTTTGTGAAAACAAATATTTATATGGTTTTTTTTATGAAAATTTATGTTTTGAATAAATGGGACACTTAGAGGTAGGATTCTAATTAAAAGTAATTTTGATTCTAAATTTCAGGTTTAAAATGATATGATGCTAAATGTTAAGTGTTGAAGGAGATGTTTGGTATAGGTGGATAATTTTCTCAAGGGTAATTGTCTCAAAACTAACATCCATGTTCTGGAATAGTACATGTGGATTTGATAAAATTCATTCAAATCATAAGAGGTTGAAATGAATAAAATTAAATCAATAAATTGAAATTCTGGATTTTGAGCCTAGTGATTTCTATTTTTCATAACCAAGAGAAATGATTGATGGTTATGTTTCATAAGGTACTAGCTCGATGTAGGTAGCACCCTTAGAGCTTCATTTGTTGTTTTTTCATTGTGATATATTTTAAGATGGTACCATTAAAGTGTTGTTATCCTTTATAATATTTTTGGGACTCGGGTGTTTTGAGACACCAAAAGGGTTATGTTCTGGAATTTGAGAGAGATGTAGACATGGTGAACATGGTCCACAGAATGACACAAATGCATTTATGGATATTCAGAAAGACTGTTCTTATGAGAGGATGATCTTTTAATCGATTTCATGGACACTCATATGGTGGGTAGTGATTCATTGGTATGTTTTTGGAAGAGTCTTCATTATATGATATTATGGGAAAGGATTTCATGGGTGATACAGGTGTTGAGGATTGGTTGTCAAGGTGTCAATTGTAGAATCCAATAATTTTTGTAAAGAGTAGACCAAATATAGTTTGAAAAATATTTTGGTGACCGGGTTTTACCTGTGTGTTATATTCCATATAAGACAACCATGTACCGAGTCTTTGTCCTCTTCTTGGAGGCTCTGGGATAGCATCTTCCGTAAACAATGATAATATTTTAAATGATTTAAAATGTTTTTTTATTCAAAATGTGTTTTTTAATTAGGAAATATGTGGGATGCATGGTTCATTGTCTTATGAGTTTAGTAATCTTGGGAAACAATATTTTTATAGTTGCCTTGATAAGGAATGTCTTGGAGAGGTCAAAAGATGTCGAGTGAGGACATTTGATACATGTGGTTGGTTATGGAATAATTTTAAAAGCGCCTCACCAGTTTAAGGGTGAGTGTGTGTATTTTTTTATGGAAAAATCATTTGAGGAGAGGATGAAGGAATAATTTATACAAATTTTTGGATTAGGATATGTTTAGTTTTGATGATTTTTGTTGTATTTAGATATTTTTCTTTGGTTAAAAAGGATTAAGCTATTGGGATTTTGATTTGGTTAAATGTGTGTTAGCTGTTTGGAAATGATACATGACTGTTCAAAAGATACAATAGGAACATGTTGTTTTTTCGGATTTATTAGTAGTTGTTGATGGATTTTCAGGGATGAAAAGTTTTTATGGTGGTAATATTTTAATCTCTAGTGTTTTTGAAATGGGTAAAAATACAAATTTTATAGAAATTTTTTTTTCGTTGGATGGGAAAATCTTAAAACCATTACAGGGGATGATGGTTCGTGAGTTTGGATTGAATAAATGTGTTCATTTCAGGCTTGGGTAAAGGATCCATTAGTTTCCTAGAAGGATTATTGGAATTCAAAATCATTGGATTAGGAAAATTCATGTTTTTATGGAAAAGAAGAGAGTGCACGATTACCGCATGACCTGTAAACTATACGACCTTCTATAAGAAATTGGGCAACATAATTTTCAAAGACAAAGGCCCATGAGCTATTTGAAAAGTATTTGGAAAACCATATTGGATAAACGATGTGATGTGAGTATCTTAAATAGATACGCGCCCACAGTCTACACATGGATAAGAAAAGTGTACGAGACTAAATGTGTGGAGTGAGTTACTTGGACAGAAGGTTCCAAATAGTTGGTGCATGGTCATCCTGAACGTGCGGGCTAAACCATGCAATTTAAACATTATTCGGTTTTATATTAAATTATATAATAATATTTTCTACTGAAAAGGATATAATTAAATCTTCTTCTATATTGGTTTTTATTTAATTAAATTCTTGTATAATATTACTTTAATTAATTGATGTGAAACATGGATTCATTTAAATGTTGTAATGACGAATGAATTTATGTAAATGATAATTATTTGGAGTGTTATTTAATTAAATCTAGGTGGATGGAATTTAAATAAATATAGAATAAATTTAGAGTTGGGGTATTATGTAATTAAATTAATGGTTAGGAGGAATGTAATTATTTAATGAAAAAGTGGGATTTAATGAACAAAATTAATTTTGATAGAATTTAATTAAATAATTATGATTTGGAAAATTATATATATAAACATTTTTTTAGGAAAATATAATTAAATTTTGTGTAATGTGGAATCTACTGCATTTATCAAGGAAGCGTTTAAATTAAATGTCAACAATAATAATATGGTTGTTATTATAATTTTTATTATATTAATTCTTATAAATATAATATGGGTTTTTTGAGGGTGAAAATAAGGAGTCCCACCCCATCTCCTCCCCCTACATCAAACGTGACCCCCCTCCTCTTGCATGGAAGATGCGCACCATCATCTCTTCCCAGTTCATCTATGTGCACCATATCGATGTTGTTCCTTCATGTACGTTTTTCATCTCATCAATATATGTCCTTCTACGCATGTTTCGTTCTACACACAAGCCATATCATCAATCCTTCACCCACACTCTGTTAGACCGAAACCCTAGGTCACATGATTAATTTAGATTTATCCCTTCTTATTATTATATGTTATGTGTATGATGTCTTGGGACTCGTTGGTATGTATATAGACAATTGTTGCTGAAGTCATGGAGGTTTGGTTGAATTTGATTCACTTTATTCATATTTTGTTAAGGTTTTGTACATGTTATTTGGTTTTTAACCTGTTATATAATGTTATTGTGGTGTATTTGAGATTTGGTGAATTAATTATAGTTTCTCTAGTAGTATCTATACTTATTTTTGGTTTCAGTTATCGTTGTAGGGTGATGCGACAATTTCAGAGTGCACACATGCCATTTTGGTAGTGTGTGTGCACCAGAACATTTCATTTTGAGTTGGAAAACATTAGATCATCCAATTACATGAGGTAGGGTGCCTGAATGTTCTTAACAAATAAAACATGGTATTTTATTAATTTCTAATGTTGATATTTTTGACGAAAAATACTGAATAAATGGTTTATTGGAATAAAATGATTTAAAATGTTACAGAATCATTTTTAAGTAATAAATATCCACCAATAGAGTAATTATTCCTTCAAGATAAAAAAATAATCATTATACAGATACATTTGTTTAGATTTCTATTATGTGATTTTCTATTTCTTCATATTTACATATTAATGCATGTATATTAAACAGTAATTATGATTATTGGGATGGATAAGATGAGATAATTAATCTGGGAATTATATGTTATATAGTGAATTATACAAGTTAAGATTTTTAATTTTGGAATTATTTATGATCCCTTATATTTGAAATTTAGATATAACATTTCAGAATTAACTATGTACTTTTCCAGTACTTTTTTGGATAAATAAATGTTATAATTAAATTTAGAATGCTGAGATTTCGAATGGAATAATTAATTATGGCTTAATTATTTACTTGAATTTATAATATATATAATTATTCTTTGAATTATTTATTATATGTGTTATTTTCTATGTGAAAATAATTAATGATTTATTAATTATTTTCCCTAATGTCATATTAAGATAATTAATTGCGATATTAATCATGACGAGTTGGGTTTTTCAATGGATAATTAATTGGGGAGAATTAACTATGGGATGATAATTGTGTAAATATATAGATTAATTGAATAATTAATTAATGTAATTCTGGACATAGTTAATTTTGGGGTAAACTATAATTTTTTATGTTTCACTAATCATTTTATTACCAAGGGAATGAATGTGAATTATTCATGAGGAATTAATTGTTGATCTTGTATTAATAAATTTTTTAATTAATTAGTGAACGAGAATTAGGTTCTATATATTTCATTGTATGCCAATGAGGAATATGTGACATGGACATGGTGTTCATCCCAAACTGTTATCAAATGACGAAAATCAATGAGAATGTGGAAGTTAGACATTACATTCTAGACCAATTTAGAGGTAGGGACATGGACAAAGAATTCATCACCAATAGTTATCTAATAATTTAGATATAAGGTGATTGAAATGGTGATCTACCGTATATGAGAATTGGGGGTGTTAGACATATATATCTACACTAAATGAGAATTGGGCACTTTCACATGGTGTTAAAACACCAAATTAATGACAATAATGGACTATGATTTGAATTCTTGCACGTGCCGAAGTTAGTACTAAAGTAAGAGCAAAAATATGAACCATATAAATAATAAATTATTAAAAATAGAGTAATTGGTAATGTTTTGAAACATATTTATGCTTGATTAATAATATTTTATTATTCTTGTGTATAATTTTATACCATCTACATGCAAAAGAAGGTATCACCATTATGAATCCCTTTGGACCCTTGATGGGTTGTTAGTTATTAATTCAGTTCTATTACTTCTTATTATCTCATCACATGGTTTGCAATATTCCATTGGAAAAATTGTTCATGACAAACAGTTATCTCATCTTACTAAGATATATATCTTAAACCCTTTTCAGGCTACCATTGCATTGTGGTACATGAGTAGACCTCTTCGCTGCAGGATGGTTGAAATTTTCTTTTTCTGATTACCTGTACTTACGAGTTAGGAGCAATTGACCGAGAGGGAACATAGTATACTGATGGAGATCTCCCATGGGGCTTTGATTTTTTTCATTGGTTCTGTATTGGAATGTAAATCATGTTGTTTTTTACTACATTATGTTATGTATCACAATGATATGCATGCATTTAAAAATCTAGCGTTATACATTTTCCTTATGCAGTATATTATTGTATTATATCTCCTTCATCTGTTGTCTGAGTTTATTATCTACTTCTGCTGTTCACTCTAAATTTGAGGGTATAGTCTCCACATTGACTATCCCTCAACCCTCATTTCCAGCTGACAACCTATGGTGAATGGGGAGACATGCTTGTGGTAATGTGGTGACTATTTCGGCTACTAGTTCAAGGGTATGCCATGTTGGGATGTTACACCGTCGAAAATTACTTGTTGTAGATAATGGAATTGTAAATAGTTGTTTATCAAGGTGCACCATGGAAAATAAAAATATATGTAATGAAAAATCCTGAGATCACAAATAGTTTCACCATGTTATTTAAAAAATAGATGTTATGGACCCATCGCAAATATTTATTTGCGACGGGAAAATATAATCATTGCAAAAACATAAAATGATATAAAAAATAAAATTTATAAATAATTATTTCTAAAATAATATAAATAAAATAATACAAATAATAATAATAAATACCCATATTAATAATATTATTAATATTATTATTAATATTAAACAAATAATGAAATTATAATATAATATAATCATTATTTGTAGTATTATTATGATTATAAAATAATAAAAACATATATATTTATAGAAATATATTAATTATAATAATATAATAATAAATAATAATAATTTTAATATAATATTAATAAAATATTAAAAAATAATGTAATAAAATATTAAACTATTAAAGAAATGATAAAATAATAAAAAAATGTACTTAATAATATAAAAACCACACTAATACCATGAGTCATATGTCGCATGTACATCATAATCTACTTGTATTGTTGCTCCAGTAATTAATCCAACTTCTACTCCTACTATTGATTCTGCTACTATCATCGACATATTACATTCAGAATTTTCCATTATATTACAGACACAATGTTTGTCAGATTTATGTGAGGTGGATTCTTACACAACTTAGAGTCTAAAAATAGTCTTAACTAACCATGAAACAATGTTTATATTATCATTCTCTATTGAAATTCAAACACTACATAATGAATCGATATTCATAGCATGATTTGTTTTCACATAGTTGTTAGTTAAAAGAAAAGAATAATCTCATGTGCCCATTATATCACAAGACATGACCACAATTGGCTAATGAGCTTACCTTACTCCAATATCCTTTAAAAAAGAGACATTTTTATTCTTAACAACATCAAATATATATGCAGTATTGGTAGTTCATCAATAAATGAAAATGGATATGGAAAATGTCGTAACATTGGACGAAATAATCATTTATCTACTTTGTTGATTTTTTTGGATAGTTGAAAACAAAACATGACATCCAAAAGTTTTGAGAAAGAAGTAATTTTGTATTAGAATAAAATGATAATGAAATTAATAAAAAATTACATGTTAATATGAAGAAAAAAATAAATAAATAAGTATAATCAATTCACCCTTTCCTAGTGGTTGTATGCATTTTTGACGCATTTCCTAATTAACACAATTTTTTTCTATTTATTACTATTTAAGAATAATTATTAGAATTTATGATTATTTTTGACTATTTACAAAATATTATCACACATTATTACTGATTATTACAGATTATGAGTAGTTGTGAATAATTATTCTAAATTATTCTTATTTATTTATAATTATTTGTAATTATTCTTAATTATATGTATTTATTTAAAAATAGTTTTAATTATTATTAATTATTCCTAATTATTCCTATTTAATATTCCTCTTTAATTATAATTATTCCTAATTTTTCTTATATTATTCGTATCTATTAAGAAATAGTTATAATTATTATTAATTATTCCTAAATATTCCTATTTAATATTATTGATTAAAAATCAGTTATATTTATTAAAATTTATTATCAATTATTCTTAATTATTACATTATTTTACTTATTATTACTAATTTTTTTATTTATTATTATTTAATCATATTTATTTATTTTTATTTCTATTTATTTTTATTTATTACAAATTTTCCCTATTTATTATCAATAAATCCCATTTATTACAAATTATTATTATTTCTTACAAATGTTTCCTATTTATTACAGGGTATTCCAATGTATTACTATATATTAGTATTTATTACATATTATAACTATTTATTTCTAATTTTTATGATATATTACTAATTACGTGTAATTATTCAGAATTATTACAGATTATTAATAATTATTCCAAATTATTTCTAATTATTTCAAATTATAGTTAATTATTCCAATGTATTCTAACTTATTTCAATTTATTTTTAGTTAATGATATTTATTTTTAATTATTAAAATTTATTTTTATTTATTATGAGTCACTACTAATTATTAATAATTATTTCTATTTATTCAGTTTTATTTCTAATTATTACATTTTGTTACTACTTATTACAAATATTTACAAATTATTACAAATTATTACTATTATTTTATAATTATAACTAATTATACCTATTTATTACAAATTATTCTTATTTATAACAACTTATACATATTTATTACTAAATACTCGTAAAAATTAATATTTATTAAAAAATATTCTCATTTATTGTTAAATATTCTTAATTATTACTAATTTTTCATATTTATTATTATTTATTCCAATTCAGTCTTAAATATTACAATTTATTAGCAATTATTCATATTTTTTCAATTTATTCTAAATTATTCAGACTTATAATAAATTATTAGTAATTAATCATATTTTAATATATTTAACATATTATTATTAATGATTCATAATCATTCCTTTTTATTCTTATTTATTACAATTTATTACTAATTATTACAAATTATTCTTATTTATTCAAATTTGTTTCTATAAGTTAGTATTTATTCTTAATTATTCGTATTTATTTTTAATTCTTTTGATTTATAATTTTTATTACTAATTAAAGCTAATAATTACAAATTAACAATATTTATTATCATTTATTTGTATATAATACTAATGAAACATAATATTTCTTTAAATAAATAATGTAAAATAAAACTATCTAATTAAAATTTAATATAATTTTTTTCTAATTAAATATATTTTAAATATCACTAAAATAAATAAATTAACTTAAAAAATATTGTAATAGATAAATTTCTAAAAATAGAATCTTTTGTATGGTAAAAAGATTCAAAATCCCTCATATATGAAATATTAAACATTAAAAAAATATTATTGGCAAATATAATAATTGAGAGAGAGATAGAGGAATTGAAAAATGTGTGAAATGGATAAAATAAATTGGGATATATATATATATATGATAAATATTTTTTAACAGGAATCCTATCGCAAATAGTTTTTTTTTTCACGGGACTCGTCCATATACTCATCCCACTAGTTATTACAGGTGATAGTTACAAACATATTTGTGATGGGACTCATTGCAAATACCTACATTTCAATATAATATTAAAGAGAGGAGATATATCCTATCAAAAATAATATTATTCTCGATGGGACCTGTCACTACACATGAACACATTTTAATTATCCTGCGTCATCAAAAAAAATTATTTTCCATAGGACCCGTTGCAAATACAAAACCTCGTCAAGGATATTTGCGACTTGATTTCTAACTCCATCACAAGAAACCATCCTATGGATTGCAGTGGGGTATCTAATCCCATCATAAAACATTTACTATTTGTAATGGGGTGAACTGCTCCATCGAAAATAATCACTCTCGATGGGTTAATTATGACATGACACCTTCCTGTCACAAATACCAGTTTTCTATGTATTATTTGAAATACTACCTCTCAAATTATAAGGAACACAAGCTAGATTCCATGATGTAACTATGTTAATCCTCATAATATTATCACATAGTACCTAGCCATATTGTAATAGTTCCATGAAACACGTCTGAATCATAGCCACATAAATAACCAATTAAAATATTATCTTGAATAGTGGGTATAGATGATTGCCTAAACCCATCCTTACTACCAAATAACCATAGGCTTACGTGTTTGGTACAAGTTCTAATGTCAAACCCAATACCATCCCTACCCACAAAGCATGACACAGTATATTAGGTGCATTCAACACCAAAGGATACCACATTGGTATACTATATCAAAAATTGGAGAGGAATCGTAACCTGGTTCATCAAGGTCCACATATAATTAGATGTACTACCCTAGGGATACATATATTGGGTCCATGGAATGATGTAATCAAATGAAACACCATGAAATCATATCCCACAAAATAATAAATATGGTAGTACACTGATTCTATATAAAAATATTCACGTCAGTAAGAAAACTGATACGATATTGGTCATAACCCAATCACTTCACCAAGGTCTCACTTTGATATGATTACACACCCATCCCAATCATGGGATGCCTAATATTTTTTCACCTAGGAATGTATAATGATTAAAATGACATAAAAAGTTTAGTATCACCATCTATGTGGTATAGATGCAGCAAATAATTCCCATGAATTTTGGTCTAATCCATCAGGGCCAATATAATATGTTTGATAATAGGGGTAGCTAGGGACCCCAATCATACATCCATTTTAAATATCTAATTTATTTTATTGTAAAAAAAAATTGGAATTAATTTAAATAGGTGGTGTTACTCTCAGTTATTATCCCGAACATCCATATATCCTGGTAAACATGTATAAATACTAATGGGAAGGTATGATAGACCACATACTTTTATTAATCCTTTAATAATTTATTTTTTGGTCCCTTAGAAGGTTCCATGGATTTCCAATAATTATACATGTCTTAGGGAAATCCAGTCTCACCACCAAACACGAACTATTAATTATTCATATTTATAATATAAATTAAAAAAATTATTTTTATATTATATTCATAATGATCCACATTTATGGTTTTTAGTAGAAACCCTCAATGAATTAGAACCTATAAAAAACATCATACAAGCAATAAAAAATACAAATTTTATATACAAAAATAAATTTTTCCCCTAAATAGATTGAAAATAAATATAAAAAATTTAACAAATTCAGCAACATTCACGAGTGAGGAAATATAATACCTCATTCCAACCCGACACTCAATGATAATTAATAGAAAATATTGTTCATGAAAGATTATATATGTACTTATAGAAAATTACTTTGATATATTTCTATAAATAGAGATGAATGAAATATTTAATGTTTCTCATTACACTTCATGTTAAAGTGGTCACTCTTACATTTCAAAAATAAGTATCTTATATCATTTTTCGAACTATCTTCAGACTAAATTTAATTTCAGAGGTGATGAGATTCCCAACCTCTATGTAATAATCAATATAAATTTATTATTGATCAATATACTTAAAAATAAAATAAATTTATGATAAAAAAAATTGATCACATTGTTTATCAAGTACATGAGGAAAATTCTCCTATGAAGTTCTATGAAACTCCACCTTATTTATATTGGTCAAGGTAATGGACACAAGACACTCTTTTGGGAAAGCCTTACACAATTCTAGAAATTTATAATTCATTTTTTAGAGTTATTTTTGGAATAAGATAAATCCCATTGATTTAGATTTCAGGGTTCCCCAGTATAAGTATTAGGGTTTGAAATCTTTTTATAAATATTCACATTCAGTTCCTACACTAGAAATTTATTGACTCTAGGGCCTATATTTTTATGAGGAAGACTATTGCTATATTTTCCTATAAGAATTGGAATAAAAAAAGTTTAATTATCTTTTAGAGTTAATAATATCATATTTCACTTGGTTAGTAAATCAGATTCCACCATTGATTTCTTGAATTTATATTCAGTGGACTGATGAAAATACACTATTGGATCCTCATCCATTCTCTAAGGGATTCATGTTTTTAAATAATGCTTCTCCATAGAATCATTTCCATATATATTTATTCTTTAGTTTCATTCCCCTTATTTCCTTGAATCTATGTTTTTTCACCCCTCCTATATGATTTTTCCTTTGGATGGAACCCTTTTCCATTCCCAATTTGATTGAACTGATAATTAAACTTCTAGACCATCAAAATAATTTATCAACTTCATAATCATTGTGATAATCATGGGACTCAACCTATTTACAACACTCATTTAGTCCCCCATATTTGAATCTATGTTATCCTATGTTCAGATCCTATGAGACAAGCAGACATAGGTTACATCTTCATATTCTAACTTCTTCATATCCTCTTGAATTGATCCATTAATTTAAAAAATTTAATGACTTTGTGATAATATTAACAAGGTTCAATGGAACTAATGCACAAGTCCCCTAAATCCCATCTATCATTAATGGGATATATCCTGTCTAGGATTATAATTTTAGACCTATATTATAAATATAATCCCAATAATTATAACCCTATCATATTTTGAAACCTACACTCTTATCTATGTTTTGGTTAGTGATAGAATCAGAGTCCCGATACTAATTCTAATAGCCACACCTACACAGTAACATCACATTCCCTTGTCGCTTACAAAAATGTATATAAATTAAACAATGTCACAAAAAAATTAGAAAATAATCTCTTCCCTAACCATAATACATATTTTTATCTTGTATTTTGCAAAATTCAAATTCAACACATATTCATGTGGTAATAAAAGGACAAATAGAACTTGTTCTTCTACTATATCCAAAATATCATCATATCATATTTCTTTTAAATTAGATTATTTATGGGATTTGGGAATAATCAAGTAGTTTTTGTAATAATAACCCTTGCGATGTTGATCCCGAATCATGTTTCATGAAAATATCATAAGATCATATAAATTGGTGTGAAATGGAAATGTTGCTAATTAAGGGGGATCTAGACTCTGCATGAATCAAATCATTAATATATGAAAAATAAATCATGATGTTATTATTTATCAAAAGTTAAATATTAAAATATTCCAATAATCGCATTGAAAAAACCATATGTTAAATGAATCTATTGAATGGTTTTTCTTTCGTAATCATGCCACCAATGTCAGGTTTTTGGAGATTCATAGATTGTGTGCACTCTATAGTTAATAGAATTATTTAATGGAAACCATCGAACAAATTTGGGCCATATGGATTAGATTTATATTGCAGAATGGAGTTAGAGGATCACGAGTAGAAAATGTAAAAAAAATTAATGAGGTTGACACCTTGAGTATGATTATGTAAATCCCCCACAGATAGTGGGGGTAGATCTAAAAAATAACCACCAACAATATGTTCAAATGAACCAACTGAGGAAATTGATAAAAATAATTAACTGGAAGATTATAATTAATTTATTAATCTAGAAATTTTATAATCCAACTAAATAAGTAAAACTACAATTTATTAAATATAAAAACCTCACCATATGTTCATGTTCAAACAAAACACTGATAAAACACTCAACAAAAACTTGTAAAAAATCATCATCGATGATCCAAAAATAATAGCTATGAAATATTGTAAAAACATAAAAAAAATATTTAACAAATTATTTATGGATTTGGGAATTCTACTAAGTGAAATTCCTTATTTAAACCACATGTGATGATTTGTAGGCGAACACCCTGGTTATCCAATTCCTATTTAGATTAATAACCACATTAGTAAGACCTAACTAGAACATGATAAATTGAAATCAAAAAGATAATAAATACTATAGAATCCAATATTATTGGAAATGGGAGGATAATATAACATTGGATAATAGTGTTAAATAATTACTTCTAGTACTCGATCACATTTGATGATAATCTATTCAGTCCCTAAACAAGGGATATATAACATTAATGAATGGAGATATAGTATGGAGATCAAGGAAGGTTATTAGATAAATGATAGATAAAAATTCTAAAAATATTTAAGGATGTGATGAAAAAATAGTAATTTATCCCCTCTAAATAAGATACACAGTTAGAAAACATTGTTATGTAAACCATTCACCAACCGTGCATGCATCACTATCTGAAAACCTTCACCTTACATGGATTCAATACATTGTTATTCAACACATGCACTAACCTTTGTTATTATCTCTTGAACATTAATCTAAACTAATAAAAATTGTTCCCCTTGGCTTTAAATACAATCCATTCTTTTATTAAAATAGGTTATAGAGTTTGGGGTGAATAGTTATCACAAACTATAAACCAACAACGTGCCACATGTTGCGTACTACCAAAACTGACATTAAATAGTACAACTATTTATAATTAAATAGGAACATGATGAACCTTTTAGGACCTATAATTAATATATAATCAACAAATTAATGTATTGAAACTCTAATAATTCCCATCCAAAACTCATTTCATTACGTTGAACCATCTTCAACTGTAAAAATTTTAATTACCTTAAAATTTTATCTTCATTATAAACATATTATCTTGCAATAAATGTTACTAATATAATATTTATTCATTAATATGAAATATCATATCATTCATGATATTGTAATAATAATCAATTTAATCTAATACTATTATAATCATTAATTTTTATATCTTTGAACTATGTTTAGTTCAAAAAAACTCCCACCACCTTCTTTGACATTAAATTAAGAGTAAAATAATTTTCTAATAATCAAGAAAAACATATTATTGTTAAGAAATAACATAGATTGTCGATTAACAGATGACTATGAAAAAAAATTATTGAAGAAAAATAATTTTTTTACTTCTTTTCATATAAAATATATTATATATTATATAGGAATGAAATCTGTTTCAACAAAATAATCACAATTATTGAAAATAGATTTATTTTCATATTAAATTGTGGTAAAAAACATCAAATAAAAAATATTATAGTTTAAATTATCCTTTGTATAAAAATACATTAACCACTTTCTCCATAACACCCAGTAGAAAGGTCTTCTTGATATTTCACATCAGAACTCTTATATATTTTATAAAATTTCATGAAATAAAATTCGTATCATAAACCACTATTAATCTATGAATTTAATTCGATGATACTTATATATTAAATACAACCACCACATTGCTTTTTATGGAATTTCAATTGTTCCTGAAAATTCCTCTAATTTTCATCTTGGACATAATGGTATAATTATCCTTATTTATCATTATTTGATTCAATTGATCTTGTAAACATATTATAACTTATTTTAATAATTTAATTCCTAATTTTTTCTATATTTTAATTTATAGTTGACATGGTAATATAATTGAGACCACCCATGTACCACTCTGCGTTCCATATCATATTTAATATATCAGGTAAATATGTAAAAAATTCATTCTTGTTGTAATTTAATAACCCATCAGAACAATTTTTATAGTTATTATAGATTTAATTAATTTCAATATCAATTTTATTTGATTTAATAGTCTCACCTAAATCAATATAATTCTTAATCATATAGATCACACAAATAGAGACTTAATTTCATTCCACCATTTTACATAAAACAAGATCCTTTAAAACAACAAATATTTTATGCCTATATTGATTTAGGTAATGCCTTTTTAGGATATCAATCATCTCTTAATAACCCACAGTATCATGTTTTTATCAACTTATTTTCCATGAAAACAATAATAAATAAAAAAATCTAGTGATTCACTTATATTCATGTTATATACAAAAAACTTCATTGGTGGAATATCATCACTTTTTTGGTTTCAGTGGAAATGATTTTCCATGACATAAAATTTTATACAGTATTTAGTAAACCAATAATGTTTAATAACTATATAGAATGATGATACTGTTATTTTTCATTATTGAGAATAGATACCAATGATAAAGTGGTTGATTATGATTTCATTAACTACAATAAGAAGGTATTATCAAATAAATATTATATCATATATATTATTATTAAGTAATTTATAATGAAAATTCACAAAATAAATATTTGATGCAACATATAATATTTACTTGGTGATCTGTAATCCATATTTCATTAAGAAATAAATCAAGTAACATGTAAATAATTTAGGACTATTTAGTTATGAAATAATTCCAATAATAAATGTTATGAATCTTATATAGTTGAGGGGGTAACTCTTTACCCAAATCCATCATATATATAAAATCATGTTCATTCCTTTTGTATGATAACATTTAGGGTTTCCTAGCTATAGTAACCAAAAGATAATTATAAGAATAAACTAAAAATTGATAAATAAGAGGTACTTGGATATTCTCAACCAACCCAACAAGATAATCTATAGTAACTTTTAGCTTTCATCATTATATGAGATAATCTAGGGGTACTCAGCTAAGCATGACCAAATTGATTGGATGATCGTGGTCTTGAAAATATACCATATGAAAGCAATCCACAGGTAGCATTTTTTGATAAATTTATTTTAAAATTTCAAATAATATTTTAAGGATACCATTCATATTAAACCCCTAAAATCTTAAAAATACTTTTTTATCACATGTTTTATTCCATTTTCTATACATTTTTTTAGGATTTAGGTTTTTAATACATATTCCAAACAAAAAAAATAATATGTTGGACCCACATTAATGTGTAACATTTTTTTCATCCCACATGATTGTGTTATTTACCCAAAAAATTAGGTTTTGTTTCTTTATATATATAATTATATATATATATATATGTGAATCTCATTCATAAGATACACGACATTCACATTAAAGGCATAGAGATAAAAGAGTCAAAAAGAGTCCACATGATTATTCCCAAATCCATATATATCTAACCCCCACCTTTCTATAGAATACATATGCCTCATAACCAATTGGTTGTATGTCCCAAATTCATTGTGGTTGGGGATGCATTACTCAATATAGAATTAAGTTAATGGAATCTATAAATACTAAGATACAAAAACTATTCCTAAAAAATAAATTCAACATAATAAAATTTATTAAAAACTATGGTCGTGTTATGTGATATCATAATGAAATGTAGTGATAAATATTATGAAATGAGGGGTTCTATCTTCTAGAATTAATTTATGACATATATTTTTCCTAAACAATATTCATAACAACTATATTTTAATATAAAAAATTAAATTAAGTAATAACAATTAAATAAATGAATATCTTATAAATTTTAACAAATTATATTTTTATAAAATTGTTCATAGATAGAAGATTTTTATAATCTATTAATAATTAAGACTAACATTATTAATATTCTATAATTATAGAAATAAATAATTTTAAATCAAATTTCAATATGAACCCCTTCATATTTTATATTATATATAATTTAGTTATAAATATTTGATTTTATAAATTATAAATTTTAAAACACTTTTTATATTATTTAATATTTTTATATTAAAAAAATATTATATATATTATATTATTTAAAACATTAATGAAAAAATTATCAAAACCATTTACTCATGTAATACTAATATATTTAAATAAAACCATATTAATTTTAAGAATTAATATTAAATAACAATAAAAGACTCAAAATATTATATATAAACTAATTTCTATTAAATTTCTATTTATATATTTTATATACATATAATTAATTATCATTTTAATTTATAAATAACAGTTTTATATAAATATTACGATGATGCAATATAAATTTGTATAAATATTAATAACTTTTCATTGTGATTTATAAATATTTTATAAATCATGTTAATTTGTAATGTGTATTCCTAATATTATATATTAATATTAATTGACAATGTCTAAAAAACAATTTAGAAAACATTTAATTTAATAAATATAAACAATTTATAACAAACTAACCTATATGGGAAATTTTATAAAATATACAAACATTCCAAAATAAATTTTAAATATTTATTAAAAATATATAAAAATTTAATTCCTTTATCTATTGAATTTAATTAATTAACAAATAAATAATAATTTTAATTGAAGAAAAACATATGAAGAAATTTATATATTTATTTGTCTATAAAAACAACATTTATTAATCCAAATAATAATATATAATCATGTTATAAATATTAATTATAGTATATGTATATCCTATATAATAAAAAAATTATTTATATTCTCGAAATATATTTTATTTTATTCATAGAGTCCCAAGTTTTAATGATTCTGAAATATCTCTAGAAATTAAAATTTTTGTCTCAGGTTCTCATTAATGGTAAAATGGTAATTTTACCCTAGCTGGTGGTCTCAAATAATTTTAAGAACTACATTTTTTTTCCAAAATAGGGTTTTTATCCTAGAACTGATGTTTGGTGGAGTTCTATGAAGTTGGTGTTTTGGTATAACATTTAATTTAAAAAATATTAAAATAGTCAGGCAGCTTTGTAAGAGTATGTCATTTGAATGAATATTCAAACTAAGAATATAATTTAAAGTTACTATATGAAATGGGGGTGATATCATATGATATATATACATCCACTTTAGGTTACATGACATATGATGTGTGTTAAATGGGGAATTAATTAATTAATTTTAATATTTATTTATATTAATCAAAAGAGTCCCCCCCCCCCGCATTTAGGGTTCATATGAATGAAATGAGATGGTGTTGCACCTCCCTCACGTGTAATGATTATACTAAGATGTATTGAAGTGGGAGAGGATTTTGGGCCTCGTCCTAGGCATAGATCAGTACTAGATGAAGGTATTGCTGCTTCCATGAGATAATTTGAACCTGATGCTTCGTTGTTTAAACAATTAGGTAGGGTGGTTTAAGATTTCTTCAATGATACCAATATATTACTTGTAAATAATTTTTACTTCATTATTATGGCATCAATATACAACATGTGTTTTACTATTTTATTATGGTTGCAAGAGACCCCATGGTGGTCATTATGTGCTTATTGGGGGCTAAACAGGTGTTTTGGGAGGATTTTATTGGGTTTCCCGTCAAAAATATTTTATACAAAGTGATTTTTTCTATGAAGACGCAACATGTGTTCTTATCATTTGGGGAAATAGTTTCCATATGTACATACCATGTAATTTTTGTACATGTTATGTATTAGTACATGGTCATGTGTGTGACCATGTCAAAAAGTACATTGGGAGATGGTTTATGGAAATTTCACATCATGTACATTGGGTACACACCATGTAGTATTACATAGGAAGGCACCATGAAACCCTTTTAATGTAAATGTACATACTGTTGAGTATAGATTATATTACATGAAATGTAATTTAATGTATCTTCCATGTACTTTTTCGACCATTGAGGTTTTTGGTGTTTTGTTCCCTAGAAGTCATATTAGGGCATCTGAGTAGTCCATTCTGATCATTATTTGATGTTGATCACAATGGTATGATCATTTTGAAAAAATAGGTAATATAAATGGGTTTCTATACAAATTATATTCATAAGTAGGGTTTCCATATGGTTTTGGAATCAGAATCTTTCAGTGGGTTGGGTGAGACATGGGACATTGGTGAGGGGTGTGATCTCAGTGTTTGATCTATAATGAGCGTACCGTGGTTTTTTTCATTAGGTATCATGATTGAATCTAAAAATATATTATTTGGGTAGTATATCATTACTGATTGTGGTTTTCCTTGC
The DNA here is from genome assembly GCA_963277665.1 of Viscum album. NCBI lineage: Eukaryota > Viridiplantae > Streptophyta > Magnoliopsida > Santalales > Viscaceae > Viscum > Viscum album. The sequence goes on along the minus strand of OY728120.1, from coordinate 2,028,322,446 downwards.
ATATCAGGACATGTGACCTGTGGTTATTGTAGATGAGGATTAGATCCAACATTTAAGGTTCAGGGTGGATGGAGCCTTTGGATATTATTTAACACAATATAATTATGGTTATTGAAGAGTGAATATTTTCTATTTATTTTTCTTAGTGGTACTCTGGTTGTTTCCCTTGTAGGTTAGATCTTTGGTTTTCTTATCATTGAATTCTATGGTGGGAGATTGTGAATTCCAATGTTTCATGTCATTGATTTTGGATTCCTTGGTGGCATGTTGTTGACCATGGATCAGTAGGAGGCCATTGAAGGCCATAGAAAGATGTTTCATATCATAAGACATGGATTACAGTATGGTTTTTTCTTGTGTTTGGAGAGGGTTCATCCTCTTGGGGTCTTGTTTTTATGATCATTATGTATTCCCTAATTTATGCGAACTTCCAAAGGGTATAGTGTGGGCTTGATTGTAAGGTCATCCCTAAGTGGTTTTTTGTTCCATGTAGTTTGTTTGGGTTATTCCATGGTTTACTAACTGATATATGGGCCTATGGATATGAGATTTTTGATAATATAGATGGATTTGTATCCATCCCATTTTATTTATTTGTAGAGGATGATACATGGTTTATTCCCGTGGTTCTGTTTGATATTGTTGGGTTGTCACATTTTAGAACCCAGATTACTAGAATTTTTGGGATGGATGGGAGTGTTGGAGATATGATCCATGTGTATGGTTATTGATATCCAAAAATTAGATTTTTGGACAATGATCTAAATAATTTTTTACTGTTTTTTGGTGGTAGAGTGATAAACTGTGGTTCCAAGGAAACTATAATATTTATTTGATTTTAGTGAATATAGAACAACACATTTGTGGTTTGGTGATATACTGAGGTTCACAGTACAAGACATATACTATATATATGGTGTTACAATGAGGCTCTAGACACTTATAATATACATAAGGTATAGTGTTCCATATTGAGACTTTAGACATTGGTGGAATCTCATGTGATAAATTAAGTTTGAATGAGTCTATTTCTAATTAGGATTAGGTTACAAAGATCCTCGAGGCCCACCAATGTTATGGTTAAAGGATTGAGGTTCCAAGAACAATAATTATACAAAAAATAGGTTTTTATAGTGTGTCTCTTGACATATATAGTATACCTTTAAGATAATTATCCGGACGGAGGCTCTAGGAATTTATGGTTTTCCAGCAATGAAAGATGGTGAACATATTATCTACACCAATGGAAGGATCATAGACTAATTCTATAGGAATTTATGATTAGATATATATATATATGTTTTATGGGGTGGACCGATTCTTCATGCACTGTGGTTATGATAAATGATATTGACTTGGTAATGACCCACTGTTTTGTAAATAGAAATTCTCATCTTATAAATAAGTCATTAAATCACAACATAATGAACTAATAAATGCATTGTGACCATTAATGATATGTTTGTCCCTTCTGTGTTTGGAATTTCGAAAAACATAAGTACATAGTTGTGATAAGATATTTATTTGGAGTCTGATATGATAAACATAATTTTTTGGGAACAGTAACCTACCACAATGAATAGTAACATAACCTTATTAAAAGGGATATAAACTATTGAATTGTAACCTAGCCTATGATAGTATAAAATATATATTCAGTAGAATGTATGATGTACCTATATTTTAGAAATGTATATTAATGTTTTAAAACTGGGTTATTAATAATAAATTACGAGTTTAATTAAATATAAAATTATTTATATTTATAAAATTGTTATAGAAAAATGTACTTCATTTTGGGATTATAAATTTTAAAATAATGTTTAGGGTGAATTTTTGATATTTTTTTGAAATACATGAATTTTTATAGACAGTAAAATCTTAAAATTCACAATAAATGCAAAAACCTGAATTTCAAGAACATTCTTGGGTCATGAATAATGTAAAAGGATATTTCTTTGAACCCACATGCATTTATTACTATTCAGTGTCATGGAATACTCACTATTTCTTATCTTTTAATGAAATAACAAATTAATTATTTTAATATTATGAAACACCACCGCTCTCTTCCACTATAACCACCCCCACCCACCCACACACTCACCACCTCTTCTCACAACTCCCCTCAGGCCTTATTTCATTCCAATATTCTTCTGAAATTTCTTCCCAATCTCATATCACACATCTAATAACCCCTAGTCTCTTCAAAATTCCAAAACCTCTCCCCTTAAGAGGTTCTCAATGGAGATAAACTCAATAGGTAAATTCAACTTTAAAAATGTTTTATTTAATTTATGTTATTTTCTTTTCTTTTTTCTTTCCTCACCTCCCTTAAAAAAATAGTATGATAACTCTAGTAACATAAATGTACTGGATGTTTTTTATGATACCGGGATAATTCATTATCATATCTCCTTTCCCCATATTTAATTTTAAATAAATGGAATCACCATTGGAGATGTGTAAATATAGTATATTCAATGACGACTGTTTATCAATTACTATTATCATCTTTATTTCTTGTCATGAAACCATTTGTGTTATGGTTTAACCTATTTATTATAAATTTAAAATAACATGGTTATGGTTCTATAATCCTTATGTACATATGGTATTATAATATAAATATAATCATGTTCATTGTAGTCAACCCCACCGATTTACCAAAACAGTAAACAGTAAGGATTTATATAATAACTCATCTTCCCTACCAATAACTGAATGAATTTCAATAACCATGTAATCACCTATATGTTAACTAATAACATAAAAAATCAATTCTTTTAAACCACTTTCATTATTTGGGTTCACCCAAACATGAACCGATCATTGAAAACCAAACAAGAAACCAGATCCGAACAATGAAATTTAACATTATTACCAATCAATATGTCTAAAATGAACAATTAAAAGGTTATAAAAAATAAAATAAATATATATTATTTTATGGATTTATTAATTAAAAAACATAATTTTTTTATTCATGTCATTAATCACAAGTTGAGATCACCACCGGGTATATGGTAAGGTATCCACTCCATTTGAACTTTACTCAAGATGTCCTCTATGTTGTGCTATTTTATTTGTTTTCCCATATAGCGGGGTATGATATAGAACCTCCACCATACATACCTCATGACTTATACACGACGTAAAACCCCTTTTTACTCTAATCAATACCTCTTATGTACACCCACACCATGTCTTTAAACCGTAATTAATTCTACCCAAACCTTTATTATTTTTTTGGGTTCCCTTATCATTGTTAAATCAAAAGTATTTAACACATCTATTTATGTATATATTATTAATTATTTTTTTATTAAAAAATTCATTTACCTTGACCATTTCATCACTCTCTTCTGAGTATATAAATATTTTTAAAATATTCCCTCCATAGTACTTTCCGATAAGCAAAGCTATTTTAAGAGAAATTCCCAAATTCATACACAATTTCAAGTGTTTTCAATGTTATGTTTTAATCCACCATTGTGTTTATAAAATCAGTATTTTTCTTTTGAAAAAAATCTTGGTTCACTTATGGTTTTATATAATAGATTTTCCACTTTTCAATTTTATGATCTCTATAGTATTTTACTTAAAATGCCACAAAAATGTTTTAATGCTAAAATTTTTCAATTGAATTTCTTAAATGTAGTCACTTCTATTTGACATCACATCCCATATATGTTATTATTTTACCTTATTAACATCCATGTTTTTTCTAATCCATTTTATTCATGTACAACTTCATTAAATGCTTTTTATTATGCATTATGTCATGATTTTGGTACCCAATATATTAAAATGGAAACACTTGTATTTATGTAAGATTTATTACATATGATTCATTATGTGGAAAATATATTTATGAAATGTTATATGGGAGTGACCATATTGAAATCCAATGAATTAGGTAATGTTACGTATCATGAGATGATATGGGAAACAAGACTGGCAGTTAGCCATCACACGTACTACTATGGGAAACATGATTAGTGGATTTCCTTGACCCGTACTATTATGGAAAACAAGATTGGATATTATCCTTCACTCTTTCTATAGACATTTTTTATGATTAATCCACATTTATGTGATTCCATGTTCATATGATCCATTTTTTATATGTTGCAATTTCATATGTTCCATGATTCGGATATCATTATGACATGCCTCCTAGCTCATGTGCTAAACAAATATTCTTTTTTAATTCCCTTATTGGGATTGTAGCTCATTGCTTTATTAATGAGTTACCTAGTTTACCCTTTGAATATGTAATGTTTCAAAGGTTTCTAGGTCCATTTTATGGTGATTATATATAGAAATGTTTTTTATCCCCATGTTTTATGTTTTATGTAACAAGTCATCCAAGCCACTAGACATAAGAATCCTTGGATTGTATTCTAATATATAATTATGCTTAAAATATTGTAATGTTATATGTAAAAGGATAGTGTTTATATAATTGGTATCAAAGGAATGTATAGTTATTTTGGATTTTAGGACTAGAGAACCTTTGTGAGAACCTTAATGATGAGGTGAAGTATAAGAAAACGTCCATAAATTTTGGTACGTATAGAGTATATGGATTATCATTAAAATATATCATTGTCTCGATACAAAACAGTAGGGGCGGATCTAGAACAGATGTACCTAGGAGTGAAATCATTGAGAAGGAGTTTCGGGCATGACCTAGGGTACCCTGTTATATGACAGCAGGCCTTGTTGTACACTTAGTGTAAACAATCCCAAGGGATATGCTTTGGTAAATTCAGGATCATAGTAAAAACAATTATTTAGGAAAAAACCTAAAAGAATATACGTAATAAAATAGATCATGAATAACCTATATTTAATCCCAACGATTCACGTGTATTTATATACTTCTCTATTATAAATTTATCATTTTATGTTCAAATGATTCTTTTTTATTTTCAATAATTTATCCTTCAATCCATTTAATTATATGTTCATTTTAGTAGTTAATGTCAGGAAATAGAAGAACATGTTCCAACAAGAAATGTGATAGGAAATGTGAATATTTCCAGAATGATATGCCTGATATGATGGGAACGGGTCTCAAAACATCATGAAAATACATTCTCAGTTGGATCAAGTTATTAAAAATATCATGAATCATGGGGAACACCCTTCCCCTCTATGTAAAGATCTAGTTGCCATATAATCCATCATGTGGCCAAGGCCTCCCTTGTTTACAGGATCATCTAATCCCCTCCTCCTAGAACAATGGATTAACATCACTTAAAATATATTATCCTTCATCTACTATATGGAATAAGAGAAAGTTATACTGGTGGTGTATCATTTATATGGGGAAGCTGATCATGAGTGGACACTGATCCAAAATTGAAATTCCCAAGAGGATATTGATTTCATGGGTTGGGAGCAATTCAAGAGGATTTTTTTCAACAAATATTTTCCTCTAACCCTCTGTATCCTAAAAGAAAAAAGAGTTCATCAGACATAATCAGATGGAATATGAGTCCATCAGGGTGAATGAAGAAAACATTATATGGCTTGATACGTAGTAAATGGATTTTTCTTGAACACCAAAATCAATTTGGATCGCTTGTTTAGAGTACTAAAGCCATTTCTACGAAAAGAGTTATCTATTAGAGACATAAATAGTTATGAGGATGTTGTTCTTTGTTTTCTCAAAGATGAAATTGAGATAGGAGGCTCCTAGTGGTCTCATGGGACCAGTGAAATTAAGAGAAAACATGGAAGACAACATGGGTGGATCATCAAACATAACCCATGTTGGAAAGAAGCCTAAATTTTCCATTTGTAAAAGTTTAGGGATGAAGAATCTTGGGAACTATCTGAAGGGAACCATGAATTGCATCAAATGTTGAATGATTAGTCATCTGGCCAAGAACATCCAAAGAGATATGAATAATCCCAATAATGTTGAAGAAGAAAGGGTGGTTCATATCAATTCTCATCCCATGATGCATTGTTACGACTACAAGGAGCATGGGAATTATCGAAACAATTTCCGAAAACCAAGTGTTGGGAGAGGAAATCAACAATAAACTATATGGAAACAAGGAAGGTCTTATACAATCATTTATATAGAGGTGGAGTCTGGCAACGATGTGTTTAAATGAACACTATTTATTTGTTAAAGAATAGAAAACATACTATTTTATTCTGGTTGTATGTAATATTTCATATCATGCATGTTTATTAGAACTATACAGACTCCTCCTCCAAATACGGAGGACATGTTCACTATGACAATAGTGAATGAGGAAATTATTTCATCCATGGTTTAAAACTACTCCCATGTTAATGATTGTTGATTGAATATCCTAGCGAAGAACATCATACATCCTTTATTAGAGTTCGACACAATCTTGTGCATGGATAGTCTATCATTATACAAGGCCTACAACATCTATTGGGAAAGGGATATCACTCATCACTTCCTAATAAAACCTCCAATTATTTAAAATTTTAAGGAGGAAAATGAATATCTTTTATAATCATCATATCATGTGTGGATATTGATGACTTCTGTGAAATCATATCTAGCTCAAATGACTAAGACAAATAATAGAATCGTTCATTAAGACATGCCCATCATGATGGATTACACTTTTTTATTCCCTGATGATTTTTCTAGTCTTCTTCATGTCCAAGAGTCTGAGTTCTCAATTGAAATTATCCAAATATCACTACCTATATCAAATACACCTTACAGAATTTCCACTATAAAGCGGGGAGAGATGAATAAGCAGTTTCAGGAGAATCTGGAGAAGGGTTTTATACACCCCAGTGCTTCGCCATTGGGTGAACCAGTCGTCTTCATCATGAAAAATGATGGATCAATGTGCCTCTTCATTAATTATCATGAGCACAATAAAATCACCTTAATGAACATGTATCCAGTATCATAGATAGATGACATGTTCAATAGTCTTCTTGGGGATAGTTATTTCACTAACGTGGACCTTCGGTCATTATATCACCAATAAATAGTGAGGAAGGATGATATTCCCAAGATGTCCATTTGAACGATGTATGGAAACTTTAAGATCATAGTGTTTCCCTTTGGACTCACTATCAGTATAGAATTTTTCCGAGATTTAATGATTAGAGTCGTTAGAGATTACCTTGAAAGATTTTTGGTATCCTTTATTGATGATATTCTGAAATACGCCAAGATAAAGTAGGAAGATGAGGTGCATATGAAAACTATGTAAACGCCTTTGTGAAGAGTGAAGCTCTGTTCAGAGTACAGTAAATGTGTGTTCTGAATGGAGGAAGTATCTTTCATAGGGAATGTTATCACCAGAAAAGTGATAACTGTAGACCCTTACATGACATATAAAATTGAAATGTGGCTCATTTCAACTTCTGTAACAGATGTCGACATCTTTTTATGTCTAGCTGTGTATTATCGATGGTGTGTGGGGAAATATTCACAATTTCCAAACCTAATGACCATGATAACATGGAATGGAGTAAATTTTGTATGGAGACAATAATGTGAAGAATGTTTTAAGGAGTTGAAAAAGGGGCTTATCACTGTGCTTGTACTCAAACTAACAACAAGTGGAGAACTATTTGTGTTGTACTGTGATGATTCAATGAAGGGCATACATTATGTGTCGATTCAAAATATGAAAGTGATAGCATACACCTAAAGGAATTTGAAAATCTAGGAGCAATAATATCCCATGAAGGGTCAAGAATTAGTGGTTATGATCTTTGTGTTGAATATATTGTTGTGTTATCTCTATGGGGAATAGTGTGAGACATATAATGATCACAAGAGTCATAAATATATATTCACACAAAAATAGATTATTATGATCTATCGAAGATGGATTGAGCTCATCAATGATTATGATTGCTCATTCCACTATCACCCCGGTAAGGCAAACAAGTTGGAAGATGCTCTATGTAAAAAGGATATTGAATCTTTATCAATGATAAGAATTGAAAAGGATCTGATCATCAATGATTTCCAGAGGAAGGAAAAGGTAATCCTTAAGGAAGGAACATCATCAATCCTTTCATAAATTATTTCTCAACCATCCCTTTTGGAGAAAATAATGTATGATCAATGAAAATATGTGGAAATTCAAAAAAGGGTGGAAGCTATCAGAAATGGGAAATCCCCCGATTTCAAAATTGATGAAGAAGGAGTTGTAATATTTGGGTCACGAATATGTGTACCATCTAATCCAAAAATAAATAATGTGATTCTGAATGACACACATAGCTCCTCATACCCTATCCACCCATGGAGAATAAAGATGTATCGAGATCTCCATGAAATCTTTTGGCAGTACAATATGAAAATGAATATTTCTAAATATACATCATTGTGCATTGTATGTTAGCAAGTGATGGGTGAGATGAAGAAGACTATGTGGATGATTCAACCACTACAAAAACCAATTTGGATATTGGAGGACATTACCATAGATTTTTTAATTGAATTTCCCAGGACATCCAGAGAAAAAAAATCCATATGGATTTTTCTGGATCATCTTATGAAGACACCTCAGTTTATCACAATTTGAGAGGATGTCTCATTGGATCATCATGAACGAATTTATATCAAAATGTGGTAATGGTTCATGAAGTAAAAAAATATATAGAATTCGTTCATGATCCAAGATTCACCACGATGTTCTTGAAAGTCTCCAACATGATACAAAAACAAAGATAAATGTCAGTACGACCTACCAACCTCAAACTGATGGCCAATCTAAGAGAACTATTCAGACAGTGGATGATACATTGATAGCATGTTCGATGGACTTTTAATGAGGATGAGACTAGCATCATCCACTTGTTAAATTCTCCTACAACAATAGTTTCCACTTGAGCATCTGAATGTCACCACATGAATCCATTTATGGGAAAAGGTGTAGAAAACTAGTGTGTTGGGATGATGTTGGTGAGCGTATGCCACTAGAAAATAATATGTTCAAAGGAATGGTGGAGAAGGTGAAAACCATTCATCAGCATTTCAATGAAGCCCAATGTCGACAGAAGAGTTATGAAGATAAATGTTGGTGAGGCATTGAGTTCAATGTTTGAGTCCTGGTATTTATACAACTATCTCCACGGAAGAAATTCATGATATTTGGGAAGAAAGGAATGATCAGTCCCATGTATATCATTCCACTTAAGATCCATTATAGAGTCGGGGTAGGGGGCTATCAACTATCACTTACACCATCCATGGACAAAGAACATTATGTCATTCTTATATCCCACTTAAGGAAGTACACACGAGACCCTTCACATGTACTCCCTTCAATGGTGGTATAGTTTGAAGATTATTTTTCCTATGTGGAGAAAACGGTGAAGATCATTGATTGTGAAGATAATGTTATTTCTAACAAGACTTCCCACCTAGTCAACATAATGTGGTAGTACTATAAGTACGAAGATTATTCATGGGAACTAGAGGAGATAATGATAGAAAAGTACCTAGCCCTATTTTTTTAGATTGTAAAACAAAATTTCGAGGGTGAAATTTCACAATGGGGGTGAATGTAACTACACATTATTTTATAAATAGAAATTAATTTCTTATAAATATGCCATGAAATCAGAGTATAATGAACTACAAAGTCCTATGTGACCTTTAAACATATTTTGACACTTCAATGTTTGGAATTTCGAAAATATGAAATACACAGTTGTTATAAGGTAATAATTTATTAATAATTTTTTTTAATAGGGATATACACTAATGTATAGTAAAATTATCTATGATTGTATAAACATAATATTCACATGAATGTATCTTGTACCTATATTTTAGAATAAGTAAATAATTGTTTTAAAACTATTATTTTAATAATACCTTATTAGTTTATTTAAATATTAAATTAGTCATACATTGGAAATAATTATTGAAAAAGGGACTTTGTTTTTTATTCTATATGTCAAAATATGTTTAGGATGGATTTTTGAAATTTTTTCTGAAATACATGAATTTTTTACGAATAGTAAAATCTGATAATTCACAATAAATGCTAAAACCTGAATTTCTATGTCATTATTGAGTCATGGATGATGTAAATGTCCATTACAGAGAACTAAAATTCATTATTACTATTCTTGGTCATTGAATAATTACTATTTAATATCTTATGATGAATTAATAAATTAATGATTATAATATTATGAAAACCCTCCTCTCTTCCTATATAAAAATACATTTCACTCCCCATCTCTACGCTCCTCTCAAGCATGTCCATTGGAAATATTAAATCAAAATATCTCCCCAAGATCCTACCACATGTCTAATAGTCCCTAGTCTTTTCATAATCAGAAAAACATTTCCCATTAATAGGTACTCAATGAGATAATCTCAAGAGGAAAATTCCTCTTTCAAATTATTTTATTTATTTTATGTCCTTTTTTTATTGTTTCTATCCTCATCTCCCTTCACCCAACTAGTATGTTAACTCTTGTAACATGAATTTACTGGAACATTTATATAATAATTTGTTATTTCAATACCATCTCTCCTTTCCCCATATATTGTTTTAATGAAATGAAATGACAGTTTGAGATGTGTTAATTTAGCTCATTTAATGACAATAGTCTACAAATTTCTATAATCATCATTATTTGTGTTCATGAAACTATTTTTTTATGGTTGAAAATTAATATTAAATATTTAATATATCTTTGTTAAGGTTATGTAATTATTTTGTAAAAATGTTGTTATATTATAACAAAAAATAGGTTCATTGTAATCAAATGCACCGATTAACCAAAACGTTTATCACTATGGTCTTATATAATAACTCATATTTATTCCCAATAACCGAATGAATGCTTATAACCATGTAATATAATTTATTTTCAATAATAACATACATATTCAATTCTGGAAAACCACATTAATTATACGGGTTTATCTGTACATGAATCGTTCATTAAAAACTAAGAAGAAAATGGACCCAAACAATGGAATTGAACCTTATAACCAACCAAACATGCCTTTAATGAAAATAAGGATATACTAAATAAATTACATATAGAATATGATCTGTAATTTTCAAATAATAAACAAATTTTTTTTATTCAGGTCATTAATAAAAATTGTAGAAGGATAAAATACTTAATGTAAGGGGTCCTATCCATTTCACTTTTAATCAATATTTCCTCTATGATATGTCATTTTTTTGTAATCTCAAATAGTGGGGTATGATTTAGAAGCACACTAATACGTCCCTCATTATTTATAAGGTTCGTTAAACCCCTTTCTTCTCTCATAAATCCCTCTTTGGTACACCTGACACCATGCCTATATACCATAACGAATCATACCTGATCCTCCTTTGTTCTTTCAGGTTTCCTTCCAATTATTTATATAAAAATGGAGTTATATTATCTGATTATTAGTATAATATAAGTTATTTTTAGTTGTAAAAATCTGTTACCAATACTCTTTCATCACTCACATTTGGTTATAAACATTATTTTAAAAGATTCTTTCATTTGTACTTTCTGATAATCAATCCCATTTAAAAATATCTTCCCGAATTCTTACCTGATTTCATGTGAATTAAATGTCATGTTTTAAGACAACATTTTCTTTATAAAATAATTATTTTAACTAAGAAATCATTCTTGGTTAACATCAGGTTTTATATAAAAAACATTCCCCTTTTCTAATTTAAAATCACTATTGTAATTTCCTTTAAACCGTACGAAAAATTATTAATGATTACATTTCTAAAATACATTTCATAAATGTTGTCACATATATTTTAAATCACTTTCCATGATATATTCCAATATTATATTATGAATTTCAATGTATTTTCTAATACCTTTATTTCATGGACACTTTCATGATTCTCCCTTTGGTTATTATTTATGTCATGATTGTTGTCCCCAATTCGTTCAATGGATAACACTTATGTTTATGAAATATTGATTATGTATGAATCTTTATGTGGAAATCATATTAATGAAATGTGATATATGTGTTCCCAGATAGACATCCAATATATTGTAAAACGTTGATCCTCATGAGATGATATGGGAAACGGGATTGGCAGTTAGCCAAGACCCGTAGTACTAGGGGAAATGGGATTGGCAGTTTCCCTTGACCCGTATTAATATGAGAAACATGATTGGCAGTTATCCTTGAATCATACTAATGACCTGTTTTATAATTCATCCACATTTATATTGTTTCATACTAATATTATCACATGCTTATATATTTTGATTTCATATGTTCAAGGATTTTGATATCATTATGTCATACCCCGTAGCTCATGTGATTCAACTCTATTCATATGTTCAATCCCCTTCCAGGATTTTTAATTCATCCCTTTGTTCATGTTCCCAACAACGTACCCTATATATATGTAAGGGCTCAATGGATTGTATGATTTCTTATAGAGAATAAATAAAGAGGTGTTTTTAGCCCCATTTTTTATGTTCTATGTTCCTAGTCTTCCATGACACTAGACATAATAATCATTAGAATTTACTCTGATGTATAATTATGATTAAAATAATGTAATGTTATATGTAAAATGATATGGATTCTATAGATTATAATATAATGTGCTGAGATTTTTATTACTCTTTTGTGGAAATGGGAATTGATGTGTTGAGGATTGATGTATGTGACATTTTATAGTTATGAGGTCATGGTATGGGAAGGATTAGATTTGTATCAATGGTGAAAGTACTATCTTAGTATGGTTTCATGTTATTGTTAGGTTAGTTGTGGATTCCATGGGTATGGAGCAGATATGATGATTGGAATGCAAGGTCCTTGGGATGTTCTTGGTGATATTACTACATTTTCCAAGTTAGGTATGGATGATCGAGTTAATGGACCTACATATTGAAAATTGTTTATTTATATTTTGTTTTAAATATTTATTTAAACATGGCTAAGAATATTTCATGAGAATTCACATATGGAATTAAATTATATTTTCAAAAATGGGGTGGCCAACTGAGATTTATATCACACCTCATGTACATACACCTATGTGTGCGTACAGACATTCATTCTATTTTTTATCTTGAGCATTGATGCATGATGGGTAGGGTAGAGGGAATGGATTTCATGTTGGAGTGGGGTGCTCCTGTTGAAAACTTTTCCAAATAGAATAGTTTGATTCGTTAATTTATATTGGATATGTGTTACTGCAGAAGGTTGGTTATAGGTCATGTTTTATTTATTATCAGTTAGTTAATCTTTTACAATGGATCATCATTGTGGGAGATAGTGGATGTATTTATGACATTTTTGTTGGGCCCTTTTCTATAGTATCATATTATTACATCTTGTTTAGTTTTAGTTTATTTATTATACTACTTTTTTATTGTGTATTTTTTAGTCGTCCACTTCTTGTTTTTCACTCTTATATGGAGTTATAGTCTCCTTATAATTCAATATTTATAGACCCACTGCTATTCAGTGCCCTCACGTGTTTGATGTGGAATTCTTGATGTCACATGACAAATTGAATCAGGGCACCGCTTTAGTGGCTACCATGTTGGGACATTACAAAGTGGTATTAGACGATTTTCATTACATTTTTATCAATATTTGAGTTTTGTAGACACGATATATAGGAATAATTCAAAAAAATTGATGGATATGAGGTTGGGGAATCGTGAACACAAGTTATAGAAGGATTTATATGTTACCTGTGACTGGGATTAATGTTCTAGATTTTCCTTGTTATGATTGTATATGATTTTTCTTGGAGATATACAAATGTTGTTTGGATTTGATGGATTATGATAGATTTTGGGCACTTGAGTCATTGTTAAAATTACATAGAAATATTTTTTACTCGTGGAATTTATAGGTATATGGTGTCTCATGCATCATTATAGTATCATAAGACCGCCATGTTACGGACCTTCTAGTGAGTGATTTACAATTTTATTCTGATAAAATGTTTTTTGGATATCTCTAGAGATGATCGATATTGGGTATGCTTTTTTGGTTTTGTGTGTGGTTATTTTAGTGACACTTGATGGTCAATGCACTATAATATTAGAGATATAGAACCCATATAGACCATTTTGGTTGTGGTTGGTAGTATGTATTGTCCTCCAAAGACCAGTCCAATATGCAAATACTCGGATATGATAGACACCATAGTTGCAGGAATTAGATCGTGTATGACACCATATATTAGGAGACTCTAAATATTTTTATTTTTTCTTTTTTAGGTTATATGATGATGTCAAGGGTGAATTTTGATTCCCCTTCAGTTTTTTCCTTGTGTGAATCTCTATAGAACATTTTTGTTAGACATAGTGTTGTTGCATGAGACATGACCAATTGGCCTAGGAGTGAGAGCCTTGTAGCATTTTTTATTTGACTACAGAGTATGGAGTCTGTTATTTAGGTCTTTTCATGGTAAGACATGATAGGGGTAAATCGAGTTAGGGGTTCCTTAATGTTTGTGATGCATAGATGGGTGTTTTGGAATCATTGAATTTGTGCATGCAGGGTTCTGATAGGTTTGATGTCTGGGGTTGATGGATGCCAATTATTTTCAGATATTGTGATTATGTGACGATGTCTATTCCACATTCTTGGTTTTGAGAGGGGATGTTTATTCAGTTACCTTTCCTAGGTAATGGTTTTGATGGTGATTTAATCCAAGTGGAATTGGGTTGGATCGATAGAACAAATAGTTATATGGTTTTCATGGATAGGGCTTGTGCGGCAAGGATTTGTGAGAATTGTATCATTTATGTCAAATGAGGTTAGGTTCGTGGAGTAAGAAAAGTAATGTAATAGTTTTTCCATAGAGGATACATGTATACACATGTGATGGTGATGCAATATATCATTCGGTTTGAATATCTGATTATAATGGGTAGTATTCATGTGGTTCTATAGTTGAGATTGTGGTCATGAGTGGGTTGTCAAAAAATGTTCAGTGTAATGAGAGGAATGTGGGAATGGTAATATGTGACCTTGGTTTCATTCTGTTATTTTATAGGATGAATGATATTATAATGGACGTCATTGATGACATATTAGTATGTTCTCATTCAAGAGATGCAAATTTCAAATATAATGGCATCATTGTGAGTATGATATGTGAACCAGCATTATGAACAGCTTTTTTGTTGTATCCATGCGTGGATAAGGGCCACCATAGTGCTTTTTCACATTGAACTGTGTATGAGAAACATTATGGAGGGGATTACACCATCTCATTTTTTTGAGTGAAGTCCCTTGGATGGGATATATATCATCAAATACCACACGTATAGTTCTTAGATGTCATGAATAATTAGTAGTAGTTTTTTTGTTTTGTTTCTATATTGGGTGAAAGGGGCCAATGTCTAGCTCTAGGTTTGGTCTTGATAGTGGTTTGGTCTATGGATAAAAATGTTTTGTTATGAGGAAAACATAAGGATACTCTTATTGTGGGTAGTACCAAATAGGTTATGGTTGTGTGGCCCTAATGTGGGAAGGGTTGATGATGTAGTGTGGGATATGTCAATAGGAATGATGAATAACTGATAATGTGTATTGAATGGTGTATTCCATGATGGGTAGAATCAAGGGTATGAATCAGTAGATGTTGGTTTAGTTCTATGGTGGAGAGGTCCATGAAATTGATGAAGATTTTAAAATGTTATTGTTGAATATCGGGATGGATAAGTGTAGTTTGGAATTTCCAATGTGGTTTTATAGAGGTGGGAAGTGGTTTCATGAACATTTAGGGGTTCTACGCCCACTCAATGATGTTAGGAAGAAAAATTTAGTTGGAATATCTGAGTAGAAAACAACTAGTTGATCTTGGGATGGTGACGACCACAGGTCAGGATGTGTTCATAAATGATCATCGGGTATATTTAAGGACAAGAATGATTTTTGTGGGGTTGTTGTTGAGACCTGAGTTTTATGGGTTTCTAAATCAAAGCATAAATTTAAATTTTTTTCTTAGGTTATCAATAAGGGTTAAATGGTTATTTTACCCTTGTATATCTTCTAATATAATTTTTATAACCACTATGTTTTTCCCTGAATAGGTTGATTACCCTATGACATGTTCTTGGATGAGTTCAAATCTCTTGTATTTTTTTTGTAATATTTAATATTTAATTAATTTAATATGAAATTATTTTATTGGTTCTGAGTGGATATTATTTTTTAATGGAGTTCTATACTAAGAATATGACCTATTAGTTGAGTATGTGATGGGGGGGAGGGTATTTCATTGGAGATATATAAATAAGGATTAGGATCTTGGACATGATATGGGTGTTAAATTTGGATTATTTAATTATGTAAATTAATTAAATGTGTCTCTCCCCCTCCATTTGTGGTTTCTATAGATTGCAGGATTTGCGAGGGTTCCTCCCTCATGTGTGTAGGCTAGATTATGTGGGAGATAATAAGTAGATGTCTCCATAATTCTCTTGAAGTGTATATCGAGAATAGATCTAGGTGTAACAACTTCTTGGTGTGAATTTAATCCACAAGCTTCAGTGTTGATGCCACAAGGTGTGATGATTTTTTGGTATTTTTCCCTTATCCCAATAGAATACAAAATTTTATATCCTATAGAATTTTTATGTTATCTAGAGACCCCATGGGGGATGATCTGTTCTTATTTAATGAAAAACGAGGGTTTTATGAGGCTGTGGAGGATTTTACCATTAGATATAATGTGTATATTATTTTTGGTTCTAAGAACACATGCCATGCTTTCATCCTAATCGGGGAATATGTAATTTTCAAAACTACACACTATGTACATTAATTAAACGAAGTGTAGTAATACTTGGTCGGGAGTCTTTCCATTTGAAAAAGGTACATGTGAATTTGTTTTTTTCAAAGTACATGCCATATAGAATTACATAGAGATACCTCATGATTCTCTATCCATGTAAAAGTTGATTTAATGGTCTAGTAATGAGAGAACAATCTATGTACTCTGTAATATACGACATGTACTTTTTCCATCTTTTGAGATTTGGGTGTTTTCCCCTACAAGATAGATTTGTGCATGTTAGTAGTCGATTATGAGTGTTATTTCTTTTGGATTGTATTTTTATGATCCTATTGATATATTATAATAATATAAATTGTGTTTTTGAATAATTGAATTAATTAGTAGTATTTTCTTCTCCTTCAGATTGAGAATCCTTCAGTGGGATGGGTTTTGAGATGGGAGACCAGGGTGAGGTTTTTGAGCTCATTTATTGATTTGGAATGAGCATAAAATGGTATTTTTAGGAGGTTTCATTGGATAAATTTTAAAATATAGGATTTTAGTAGTATCTTTAGGAGATCTTTTTTCTCCTAACATATCAACACTACTGACTTGACGTTAGATCAATCTTGGATAAGTTCCTACATTTGAGGATTAGTGAAGATGGAGCCTTTTGAGCTCAGATTAAACCATATTATTGATATTACAAATGATTATTATTGTGATGATGATATTAGTAGTAGGGACACTTGGTGATTCCATTGGAGGGTAGATTATTGTTTATGTTATCACAAAATTTCCTGGATGGAGGTTGAGAAATCCTGTGTGGAATTGGATTGATTTTTTATTCTTTGGTGGAATGTGTTTGATTATAATTCTAATGGAGGCAACTAAGGTCCACCTAAGTATGTATCTTATGATGGGTTATTATGGTGATTTTGGTTGTAATCATGGTATGGAGAGTGTTCTGCAATCATTGTTCTAGTTTTGAGGATCTTGAGGTATTCCCATTCTTTTGGGAGGTTCTAGGGGCATGTCTGGGACCTATATATATGATCACCCCATGTGGGATTGTGTTCCTAATAAATGAGTTTGGATATTCTTTTGGACCCCAACTGAAATATGAGGTGATGGGGTAGATATGTTAATGAAGGAGAAGGGTGTTTCTCTATACAATTTTATTTACTTGTTGAGGATGAGACTGGAATTACACCAGAGTGTGGTTTGATATATGTGGTTTTCCACATTTAAGAACCAGTTTTACTAGTTGGGTTTGTGATGGCTAGGAGGGCTGGACATATGATCCATGGGTAAGGTTATAGATAATTATAATTGTGATTGATGAACTAAGGATATGCATTGGTACTAAAATTTTTTAATGGTTAGAGTGATGGAATGAGGCTCCAGGGACATGAAGTATACTACTGAGAGGGTGTCATGAAATGTATCTAGACATTTATAGTACACTCAATGTATAGTATGTCATAATGAGTATTTGTTTATTAATGGATTCAAAGGAGATAAATGATGATGGACTGAGCATCACTCTAATTGAGTTTTTGACTGACTGATGGTATGGGACCACTAACATTATGGTTCTTAAATTAAGGATCTGGGAATAAGTCGCACACTATTGAGATTGTGTCATACTATGGCTCTTGACACTGATAGTATACTACGGGGATAGTTATCCAAGATGATTCCATCAACATTGATTGATTTAAAACGAGGATGGATGGTTGAATGACAATGTATAATAATGGTTATGTTATTCGTTTGATGCTCCAGGAATGGATGATATGATATATATAGTTTATGGTCTTGATGGATTATTTATTCACTGTGATTATGATACATGATATTGATTTCATACTAATGGTTTTTGATTAGTAGTACTGTTTTGTGGCCATGGTAATAGATTTGTCGAGGTTCCAATTTAATACAATTTTTTTGTTATTAGGAAATTGTATGGGATGAATTAAATTAGTATCCATAGTGAAAGGACTATCATTATATGGGGTATTTTTATTTTCATCAAGGTTGGTGTTTCATTGGGTATGGATCCAATAAGTTTTGTGGGATGAATCGTCATCAAGACGTTCTTAGAGACATTTCAATAATGGCCGATGTAGGCATGGTTTATGGAGTACATGGACTAGAAGATCATCAACGGATTATTTATATTTTTTCTAATTTTATTTAGGATAGGTTTAGCATACTTCATGACCATGCACTTATATTAGTTGTTTATAGGATTTACATTGTGGTGGCCTATTGAGATTTATATGTCACCACCTGTATGTGGACGTAAATGTGCATAAAGACCATATATTTGTTTTTATGTTTAGCATTGTTGTATGATGTATAGCTTAGAGGGAAAAAATTTCATGGTGGAGAATGATTCTTGTATGGAGTTGACTTGTCAAACTGAAGCATATTGAATTAGTATTAGATATTGGGTGTGCGTTATAGACTAGTCATTGAAGTAGGGAATACCATATTCTTTTTTGTTATTTGTTATTTTACAAGGCTGGAACCTTGTGGGATATTGTGGTTATATGTATGACATAGTTGTTTGGGTCATTACTGTAGTTCCATTTTATTACTTCTTCTTTAGTATCATATTATATATCCTTCTTATTTTTATATTTTTTTATTTTATTGGTTACTTAATTCATGTTTTGATAATTAATATGAGGGTATAGTCACCTCACAGTTCCACTTTTATACCCTCAATACTAGTCAGAATCCTCTAGAATTAGAGAAGTCGTGCGTGGGGACTTGTGGGATAACGTCTCAGAGAATAGGTTTAGTGGATACTAGTTTAGAATATTAAAATATTTTTACCCAAACCAAATATATTATCTATCACTATTGTTTATATATACTATATGGATATTCATCATTAGAAAAATAGATCTTGCTGAAGGACAGACCTCCTAGTTGCAGAAAGGGGATAGGGGAACGTGAGAGCAAGTTCATGGTACATCACATTCAAGAAAACCAATGTGTGGGGAAGAATAAAGGGTGTCGGTGGATGGATAAGGGAATCACTATATGGGTAGGCACATGATTTAATTGTGTAATGTATAACACATCACGAGTTATAAGGAGATTTTCTCATGAGATAAAGCATAATGTGGGACTCACTTGGTGGGAGTATAATTCATACCTTCATAAACTACACATCTTTCAATCCACACCCACATCTTATGATACATTCATGACTTTTTATTTCATCATCACACTCTATTCATGAACACTATATATTCATTCTCTCTTTAACATAGAGCATGTTTTGTTTGACCACCCGTGATGCACCCAAAATTCAATATTGACATGTATCCTTTGGTATTTGAATGTAATCGTCAAACATCTTTATGTCTCACCAGATATAATTATACCTCACAAGATATTATAATTCCATACAACATAATATCCATCCCACTCACACCACCTCCTTTACAGTTAATAGATTCATTGGAAAAAGGAAACATTTGGGACCTATTTTTCCCAACGCCCATCATTGTAGTGTTATTCGATAACACATTCACCATTCTCCTTTCTGATCACATTATTTGAATAATGATATTTTTTGATGTAGTCAAAAAACTATTATTAAATTATCATATATCTCAAATCCAATTAAAAATTGAACTTGTGATGATGTAAATATCATGTTATTCTATCATAGGGAATGATGCACAATGAATCCTCTATGATAATATATATATTTATAATTATGGTTATTTGAGATTAGTCATATGAAATTCTACATCATAAGAAAACCAAAACAAGATAAATATCAATCATTTTGTGAAAAAACATGAAACATAAATAAAAATACAACAAAAAACTTAACATACTTGGCTAGACTATAAAAACCACTTCTTCTTCCTTAATACAAGTAGAATCTTTGAGGAAGATAACAAAAGTAGTTGGACAATTTCATCTAAAAATAAGGAGAAATTTTCCACTAGATCCTAATTTCTAACTGGATTATTCCAATTAATCGAAGGGGTTATAGTGCCTTCATCAAAGGTGATGAATGATGTACAATAAGGAAAAATATTCTATCATGTTTGCATAAAGATAATGGTCTCCAAATGAATCAAACAATAAAAACAATCATCACATACAGAAGGAATAACCATTCTCTTATTATATGTGAATCCCTAACATTCATTATGAGTGAATAATGTATTAGGGGATGTTGAAATCATCAATGATGTAGCTAATTGGTACCCAGTTTATGAATGTGTTCTATGGTAATTATACAAATATTTTAATCCATACTTAATGGTAAAATAAAAAAAACAATTCATGGGGATATAACTATTACCATTTGGGAATGTAATGTATTATGCCTCCATTTCATATTGATGTTTGTTAAACCATACCACATGTATAAGTAAATCACATGAATGTAATCTACATGTATCATTTTCATTATTATATGAAAACATCAGATGATTGTATAATATGTGAAATATTTATATACAGTATCACATACTATATATTACCACCCTACATGTATACATTTCATTAATATATATATATACTAAAACTACTTGTATCACACACACACACACCCACACACACACACACAAATATATATATATATATATATATATATTCATTCGTTATAAACTATAATCAAGAAAAAAAAATTTCATAACTAATAATATTGATGCTTATTGACTACACATTTCCATCAATATATCATCTCTTAATATTTTTCTATCATTTTGATATTTTTTCTGTTACATTACAAGATGAAATTATTTGTGTATTTATTTATTATAAAATGATATAGGTTTATATCCCTGGATTGTTGGAGGTGAATTTAATACCACCTTGTACCCTATTGAAAAGAAAATTAGAAATTATATTTCTTAAAAGGATATATAATAATTTAATTATTTAATGATATTGAACAAGATTTTTGACCTTCGGTATAATAGATATAATTTTACCTGTAATTATAACCAAAAATATTGAGGGAAATCAATTGATCTCTTGGATAATTCCCCTCTAATAATTATTGCATAAAAACAATTATACTCTTTTATGTTGTCAGTATCCCATGTATTATAAGGAAATTTTCATATTCTAATTTTTATTTGTGACAATTCATTATATATTAAGAGGTTATAATTAATTTAATTATGTTTTAAGTAATCATATTTTATTCATTTTTTGGAGTCCTCTAATTTTTTTTATACATGGTTCACTGGGGATGATTCTATAGTACAAAATCTTATGGGTTTACATTTACTTGAATGAGTGGAGGAAAAAAATTATACATCTAAATTACTAATAAATGAACATAATAAAGGGATTCAAGACATATAAATAGTTTTATAAATGATGTAATATGAGAATTTTTAATCATTTTATTACTGAAAGCTTCAATACTATTTAGATATTTTATAATTGAATGAATGGTTTATAAGTACAGATACATTGTGCTTTAGAAATAAACTGGTCACCAAAACACTACAATTTTAAAATATTTCATTAATGGAAGAAATTAATATAGAAAAATGAGTGAATAATGAGATAATTTATTGCTTAGTAAAAATTATTTTTTAACAAGTCAGTAGGTAATAAACATTTAATCATTCACCTTTCCACTAAAGTGGATGTTCTATTCCTAGGTGAATCATTGGGAAAATATGATGTTTCATAGGAATCCCTTGGGTATATCTATGAAATATTACTCAATGATAGAATCCCCATTACAATTTTATAATGATCCTAAACTCACGCTATTAGATGTGGTGATATAATCATAAATCATGCATTCCTATATTTAATTCCAATAAAGGTGAGCAAATTTTATCCAACCAATACATAAAACATAAAAAGGAAGATATTGTATCACTTAAAGTATCAAATTTCATTTTGTTTTTTATTTTAATTCAATTATTAATCAACAATCAATAATAAAACACAATATTTTTAATGATCATTTCTCACACTTAACCCAAGTTTTCATTGTTTCTTATTGTGTTATCATAATCAACCATATGAAAACATTCATGAAATATTTAATATAACATATTTATTAATATCCGAGTGAAGAATAATACATAATAAGGATGAGAAAAAATAAACAGTAACAGTAACCATAATTATTAATAAATATATTTCAAAAGTGATAATAAGATGAGTATAATGGAATAAAGACATAATCTTTGTTCATTAGCCCAACATATGAGAACACATACATTTCAATACATGGATAACCAAACATGAAATCATAGAATAAGGATTTAACAATAGAAAGGGTCATAATAATCAATAACCACTTTCCATGTGATATAAATCATTATTTAATGAATCATTTACACCTCAAAAAAATAATAATAAAACATGTTTTAATCTTATGAAATCATAATCATAGAACCACTACATGACCTTAACAATTGAAATGATATCCTTCTATCTTAAAAATTATTAATCAAGTGAACATAATAATTACCCAATTAGTTATCAAGATATGTGATATCACCCATCATATATGAAATATTAGTATCACCATGTACTATCTAGACACACCCATTATTTAGATATAACGATCTCACGATAGATTATCTGGATGCATCCATGATCATAAATAATGTATTAGTATCCTTCATGAATAATGTAAATATAGTATTAATTTAAATATAAACTCCTAGAGTCAACGACTATTATTTTTATAAACTCATTAATACATGAAAAATAAATAGCTTCCATGACAATATCTTTGATCCATGATTAACATTTGTAAATTAAATGGGATTCTTAAAATTAGTTTTGAAACATGAGTAACTAGTGGAAAAGAAATTTAATACACATCATTATCATAATACATATAAAAAAATAATAATAATTGAAAAAATAACACATATCCATACTTCAGTGTATGTAACATCAAGGGTTATTCTAATTCCTGAATGAAAATTCCATAATAATATCATTAAAACAATTTTTTCAGAAAATTACCATTTCTTTTTTTGAACTCACAAAAATGTAAAAACATATTGATTAAAATAACTTATGTTAAAGAAAATATTGAAAAATATTATATAAATTTAATTTTAAATAAAATACATTACTATGGTAAAATAATTTCATGTCATCGATGTAAAAATTTACCATTATTTTAAAATCATTTAGAAAAAGATAGTCAAAAGTGACCCATTTGTAAATTTTTTTTGAAATTTCCAATTAAAACATTTTAAAATATTGTAATAAATAATGTGAAATTGATTTTAAAATCATTTATTATTTAAAAAAATTTTATAAAACAGCGATATCAAAGTAAAACATACATGATCTAAAATAAATTAAACATTCATATGACATACAATGTTATTTCATGATTTTTATTTAATAAATAATGGTGGAAATGGAAATAAAAATTGTTAAACTAATTCATCACCATTAGATAATTAAATTATTTTTATCATGAAATTAATACCATTTGATTTCTTCCGATGTCTCTTTGAACATACGAAATCCCAAAAGAACGAAGAATGTAACATAAAACATTTATCACTTATGTAACTCTTCAATCATAATACGCATGAGTGAATAAAAAATTTATTATACATTAAATATATTTAACATAAGTAGTTTTATGATATTACATGTAAATGGTTACAAAATTTTCCTTACTAATGAATATTGGATTATATCATAAATGAATGTCTAAATGAAAGATAATTTCATTGGAGTAACCAATATGAAAACATAACATTTATTTTATGAATTAATAAATGATTATATTATCTTTATCATATGTAAATACACATAAAATGTATAAATATATGCTAATATAATAAAAAATCATTACACACATAATAATATAATAACAATTATAATGAATATGTAATATAGTCCAACGTAAAAAACATCAGTTATGAAAATTTATACAACTTGGTTACTTTCATGTAAAATCCCCTTGGGGGAACTATAGAAATTTAAACATTAAATAAAATTATATATAAATTAATAATTATAAAATATTTTAAATTTTTAGTTTATACCACAAAAAATAAGAAACAAACTGTTGAAAATAGAATATGTATCACAGACACAAAATGTAATAGAAAACTATTACCTCAAGTCCATAATTTCCTTATATGTTCCTTAACTCCATTGTGATATCATTACATAAATTATTAATTTATTAATTCAAATTTCAAGGGTTATTAAATTATACTAAAATCATTTATTTCATCTTTTTTTAATTATATTTTTAGATCTATAATCAATGAAGTCCACATCAAGTGTTTTGAGGTTGCTTAGTTAATTATTTCAAATTATCACCGGTATGTTGACTATGGTAAAAGTTGTAATTATTTAAACCAATATTGAATAATAATTATGAAATATTTATCATATTATTAAATCAAT
This sequence comes from Viscum album, assembly GCA_963277665.1. Classification (NCBI taxonomy): domain Eukaryota; kingdom Viridiplantae; phylum Streptophyta; class Magnoliopsida; order Santalales; family Viscaceae; genus Viscum; species Viscum album. The sequence goes on along the minus strand of OY728120.1, from coordinate 2,028,297,301 downwards.
TATAATTTTAATACCATTCATTAATGATATTTATGATAAATAAAGAAAGTTACAGTCATGGAGATGAGATGTCATACATACACGTGATTAATATTTAATTTTTTAATGATAATTATTTAAAATAAATAGGTAATATTATACATTAATAAAATTTTAGAAATATAATAAATACTATATAAAATATTTGAAGACACATATTCATATCATCCATATTATTTGGTGATGAAAAAAATTACATCACTTCGTGGAGGAGTTAGTCCACTTGTTCGCGAAAACAAAATTATAATTTTTCAGTGTAAGAAGGATAAAGGCATATTATATTTTAATAATGATAAATATGTAATTAATATAATAATTATTTCATTATCATAATATATATAATGTATCATTATACTTATTTCCATTTGTGTAAATGAATATTGAAAAATTAATCATATCGCATCACGAGATGGTAGTCCGCCGTACATACAAGTGGCTTTATCATATCCTCCATAGAAATTAAAAAGTTATATGGGATATAATACTTAGATAAATTCAAATTTTTAAAAAATATCATAAATATACTTTAAATATATCATTATATCAATATTTTAGAGGCAATTTTTGAAAATGAATTTTAATGTTTCGTGAGGTTGCAGTCTGCCGAACACACGAACGATGATTCCCTATCCAATTTGGTGAAATAGGTGATGAATTTAGGATATTAAAACAACATAATAAAATGTATGTGAAATTTATGAATTTTTTTTATTATACTAATTTATTAAAATTTATAGTTTTTCGATGAAAAATTAAAAAGGATTCTTAGTAGGGAACAATAGATACTCATCAAACAACCTACTAAGGTAATCATCTAAAGAGTTATTAGGATGGATTTATTATCATAATAATAGATATAGTATGCGAGTAGGACATTAAGGAACCCATTTGGGAAGATATTTTACAATAAAAATGTATTTTATGATATTAATAATATAGGAGATGGGTTTCTTTTTTTAAGTGGTGTGAGTGACTCACTTGTAATAGTTTGAATAAAAACTTATCCCCAAATTTATATAATGAAAAGGGATTTAAAATGGGCTATTTTAAAGGATTATAAATTATAAGGTAAAAATAATTCAAAAATTAGTTTATAATATGATGTTAGATCATTTTACCCTTATTTTTATAGTTTAATCACTATTAAAAACATTTCTCCCTTAATCGTGTGATTTAATTTTTAATATTTTAATTGTCCGATATTGAAAAAAAATTATAATTTTTTATATAATATAAATTATTATTATTAAAATTATTGAATCCATTTTACATAATTAAATACACATAACTGGGATATTAATATTAAAAATTAAACCTGTATAATTAATAAGAATATGGGTTTTCTATAGGTTTATTATTAAATAAAATGGTTATTTTCAGTTAATTATATCACTAATAATAATCATTCAATCAATATCAATGAATAATTTTGTATATATAATATATAATTTTTTTTAATGATTTTATAAATATATTTTTTTATAATTAATTAAATCAGATAAACAGTATGTACATTAAAATAGTTTTTAAAAATATAATGTTTTTAAATATAGAAAACTACATTAATCTCAAATACAAATTTATGTTGATTAAAAATAATTAATCAGATTAAATATAACTATTTAATACCCATTATACTTTTAATATTACTCAAAACATAATTGAACTTTAAAATTTCACAAATTATTTTTATGAAATGACATTTTTAGAAAAAATCGGTATTTTTCAATATTAACAGAAAATTCCACATTTTCTGAAAATATTCCAAACTTTCACACATATTAAATTATGATATTCAAAATTCAAAAATAATAATTATTTTAAAAAATAAATATTATAATATATTAAAAAACTAATTATAATTTTTTTTCATGAAAATCATTAAAAGTCATTTACTATGATAACATATTTTAGAGGGGTAGAATTACTTTACTAAAAATTGATTAAAAATTACTAAAATATATAAATAATATAAAATGATTATGTATTTGATATGTATGTATATATTTCTAAATTTAGTTAATTTTATTCATACCCTCCAATTAAATGGTTATGATATAACTATTATATATTTCACGGGATGTTTAAACACAGTGTTGTGCGCCGAATATGCTATCGAACATAGTAGTTCTTCTCTAAAATACTACGGTCTAACATCTTACCCTATTTGATAAATATAATCCTTAAAAGTTTGAATTAGCCATGATAATCATCTTTTTTAAATCTGAAAAAAAGTACATGATGGAAACTGAAATATTTTGAAGGGTTAATAAAACATCATTTTTAGGTGAGAAAATAGAAGTATGAGGGTATTCTAGAATAACACATAATAGGTTTAAACATAATAATACATTGGTTGGATGTTCACATCATAACATAGAATTAATTTATAAATTCTAAATAATTATATATATTTTTAGTGATTAATGATCGTAATAAAATTAATGATCTTGAGGAAATCAACAACTGTTAAATCCTAATTAAAATATGTTTGAAAATAGTAAATGATGTCATAAAAATAATGGAAATAGGTGAAAAATCAATATCTATTTTCATCATTTTATATATTCATTTTCCTTATATACTAGTATATTATGTAAATATACTTAATTTATGATTCCAATTTCATCATTTTACCAATTTCCTTCATAATATAACCTTTTTCTCTAAAAAATGATTCTTTATGTTGAATTTTTCATGGTCAAAGTGGATAAATATAATTTTAAAGGAACAAATTTTCATAAAATGGATATTAAATCTTTTCCACCAATTCATAGACATTAATATAAATTAAAATTTTTATTTTAGGGTAAGATAATTCAAAAAATGAATAAACATTATTATCATGAAATAATAAATTAATATTTAACATTCAAAAGTAAAAAAAATATATAAAACTAAATAATTCCATTTATAAAATACCCTATATCATAAAAACCCATAATAAAATCAAAAAGAAGGAATTTTTTATCCTCCAATATTATCTCATTCCTTTTATCTTAAAAGCTCAAATATATTGTGATATTGTTCTAAAATAAAAATAATTACTTAGTCACCAAATCATTTTTAATTAAATGTTCATCTATATGATGAAACATGTGTTCCAAAACATACATCAATATCCGATATCATATAAACATAATAAATTTCATTAACACAAAACATCTGTAAAAACTATTTTGCGTAATAGTTTACATTAAAGTAAAGAATAACATATTCGTTAACCAAATAAAACATCCCCTAATCATTCATTACTCACTTTATAATCTCATCACTATAAAAATCCAAATGTCTTTCAAAGACATTTAACATATGATAAAATTTTATATTGTATAACTATGATAGTATCTAAAAATCATAACAAAACATCATAAGAAAAAATCCCAGTATCTACATATATATAATCATTTTCTCTAATATCAACAATTATAGCCCTAAAAACGCAATCCATATCTGGTGAACAATGAAAATGATAGATTTCATTATTTTATACAAGTGATTGTGACTTAATATTAACCATCTAAAAAAACAAAATAAAAACTAAATATGGGATAACATACATTCTAATGTAAATTTTAGTGTTAAAGTTATTACATAATGTGATCAAAGACATATATAATCCACACTCATGTCTTACGTGATAATTTATCCAACTTAACATAGATTTTATTTCCTTCATAATTGGTCATCATAATAGTACATATAATACAATTGTATACATATTTTATTTAAAATAATTCATTATAACTCAGAGAAAAGGTAAAAATAATAAGGGTGATCTAAAATTCTCATTATGGGTAAATATAGTAATTAATAATTGACTAACATTAGTGATAATAATATGAGTACAATTGTATGATAACATAATCACAGTGAATGAGTATAACATAAAAGCAATCAAACAAATAAATACAATGATCATAAAACACTAAAATGTAGAACATGTATTTAATAAATGAATGATTCAACATTGTCAATATTCTTGATCAATGTGATATCTATATATATTTATGGAATCATTTATAACCCATGTTAAGCGTAAGGAAAATGTGTTAGTATAATTGAAAATCATCATTATATAACACATAATGAACACCTAAAATTGTAATAAACAAATGGTCGACTAGAAATATTGTTTTCCAAATAACATATTTACAACCCAATGTATTTGAGTACTATATATATGAACCCATAATATACCACATATTGGTCACACCCAACCCTAGCTACACACACACATCATATAAGGTGTGATAGGCTCACCCATAGCCATCGTGGTTTACCCATGATCATCAATAATGTATATGAACTAATCATCAATGAAGAACATATATATTTAATTTCATCATAAATTTATATAAACAACTATTATTTTATTCATGGAATTATTATACCATTGAAGGGAAAAATGTTCCATTGAAATCTCTATTAAACAGTATTAACCAGTGTAAAAGAAATGAGTTCCATAAAAATCCCATTGAAACATGATTAACTGATGGAAATGAAATATGGTACATTTAAATATCATAATACATTCAAACAAAAATAAGGGTGAAACCTATAACACATATTCCCCATGGAGTATATTTAACAACAAGGGTTTTTTGGTCTTTCATGAATGTAAATACCACTAAAAATCATTAAAAATATTTTGAAGAAAATAACAATTTCATTTTGAAAATGACTAAAAATTAAAAAACAATTGAGATAATAATTTTATTTTAAATATATATTGGAATCATAAAATTTAATATGAAGGAAAGTAATGGAAAATTAACAGAAAAATCATTCACGTCTTCAATGTTGAAATAAAAATTCACCCCCAATCATTTTGAAAAACATAGTCAAAAGTGACATATTTCGAAAATCATTAAGAAATATCATTTTATTTTTTTATTAATGTAAAAGTTCATGTGAATTTTCATTTTGAAATAATTTATTATTTTATAATATTATTTTAATACATTGTAGAAAAACATGGATACGGATGAGAATTAAACATGATAAAAAATATATTAAAAGATCCATACCACTATAAAATGACATTCTAGACGTTTTATTAAAAAATAAGTATGTATATAGAAATAAAACATGTTAAATAGATTCTTCAATGTTGGAGAAAAAAGGTATTTCATTAAATAAAATATGTGCATGCGATTTCCTCCATCTTTAACTTTATCATAAACAATTCTGAAAGAAACGATATTGTAACATAAATCCTTTTACAGTTTGAAACAATTCAATTATAGTTCCCATGAAATAATAACATCATATAATAATTTAAATACCCTTATTTTACAGTTTTTAATGATATTCCATGTCAATGTTCCATAAATAAACATCACAGAAGAATATATGTTAATATCATAAATGTTTGTCTCAAGGAATGATAATTTTAGATGAATAACCCTTAGAAAAAAGCATACCTATAAATTTTGAATTTATAATGTAATTTATTGTGTTTAAAAAAATTAAATAAAAATAAAACAAGTCTAAATATAAAATAATATAATAATAATTAATTACAAACATAATTATACAATATCAATGGAAATTATGATGTAATGTATCCCAATGAAAAGAAATTGATTTATTAAATTCTATACATTTTGGTAACATTCAAGTTATATTCCCTTAGTAGAAATATCATAATTAAAAATTAAAATTACATTATTATTAATGGGTTCTTGATATAAAATGAAAAATTTTTATTATAATCATCAAAAAATTTTAAAAAAAGTCATGAATACGGAATATTTCTCACATAAATAAACAGTGATATTATAAAACCCTTACCTTGAGTCCATACATTCACAGAATGATATTTAACTCATTCAAAATAAGACTAAATCAATTACATGATTTATTTAGAAAATTTTATAGGTTAAATAAATTATAATAAAATTATTTATTTTATTTATTTTTAACGAAATCTTTAAATATTTCATTAGTTAAGTCCTCATCTTGTGTTTTGATATGTTTTGGTTAATTGTTTCAAAATAGTTTTTGTTGGTTAATTGTGGAAATTGACGTCATTATTTTAATATCTACAAAAGAATAATGATAAAAATTTTCAATACTGTAACATGAATTATAATTTTAAAACCAATGTTGAATGATGGTTATGAAATTTGAACAAAGTTACAGACAAGGATAGGGTCTATATAAGAGTAACAGTTACATGTTTCAAAGATAGCATTATAGATAGAAGGAATGTAATATATTATATATGCATATTTATAAAATCATAATAACTAAAATATTAATTATTTAATAAACTTATATATATCGTCAGTGTTTAATGGTGATGAAATAATGAATGACATTGTATTGTGGAGGCAGTTGTCCACATGTGCACGTTGACGACGTTTTCATTTGTTAGTGTAAGAAATAATATGATATATTATATTTTTAGAAATATAAATATTTCATTATTATCAAATTAATTTCATTTAAATAACATATATTAATTAAAATTATTCTTATTAACTTCCACGTAAATCATTAGTACAAATGTATCACAACACATCAAGAGGTTGTAGTCCTCTATACACAAAAGCAACATTATCATATACCTCGTATAAAATAAAATAAAAAAGGTATATGTGATATAATACTTAAAACATTATAAATATGTTAATAATATATTATATATAATTTTAATACCTCAATATTTAAATCCTATAGAGGTTATGGTAGAAAACTAATGACATCGTTTAGTGAGGTGGTAGCCCTCCGTACACATGAAATATGATTCTATATATCATTTTATGAAATGGAAGATGGATTTAAGATATTAAATAAACATAAAAACATATAATTATATGTAAAATAATTTTTATTGTATAATAATAATTGAGTAATATTATAAATTCTTTAAAGAATAAATAAAATAAAGACGATCGGGTAAACATGATACATCATCTTCTGAAAACCACAATATATAAGCACTGAATGGATTTGTAGGATGTATTTAAATTTAAAATAAGGGATATAGTATTTGGGAAGGGAATAATTTAGTATGTTTTTGTATGTAAAGTTTCATCCAAAGGGAATTGATGTGGTGATGAGGAGAGGAGAGGGATGCCATTTTATAAGTGATGTGAGTGGAATACTCATTATGTTTCTCAAATAAAAATTTAAACCCAAATTATTCTCATTCCAAAAGACTGAAAAAATGGAAAATAATGTATAATTGGAAATTATAATATTTTTATATGTTTATAATAATGTGATATACATTTTAGGTGATTCTTACCCTTATGTTTTTAGTTTAACCACTGATAAATACCATGTTCCCAAGAACTGTAGTAATTAATTATTATTATTTTCACAATTCAATATGGTAAAATATAATTTTTCATCATTTATAATATATATTTTTCATATTAAAAATAATAAATCTATTTTAAATAATTCAATTTCCATGATTGTAAATTGTTAATTTAATATAAAATCCTCAAACATATCAAAACGTTTGGTTTCCAAAAAATTATTTCTCATGAAAAAAATGATTATATATAGACTATATAAATAATAAAATTTATTTTATTAATACCAATTAATATTTTTCTTTAAATATATATATAAATAATTTAAATTCTATCTAATTATTGTGGCTTGATTAATAAAAAAGGAAAATATTATCCACTTTAAAATAGTTTTCCAAAAAAGCACATTTATAATACCAAAAACAAACTTATAATACAATAAAATAAGATATTGATTGAAAAGAAATAATGAGGATAAATTATAAATTATTATAAATTATTATAAATTATTATAAATTATTATAAATTATATATTATTTCAAACATAATGATAATATTCATTTTTTATATTTATTGAAAAGAAATGAATCTTTTAAACAAACAAATTCATTAACTTTTAAATGAAAAATAAATGATTTCTAAAAAGAAAAAAATTTAACTGAAATAACATTTTTTTATTCCTTTTAAAATATTTATTTAATGTTATTAAAATACATTTTCTATAATTTCCAAAATTAAATATTATTGTTTTATCAATACAATCCATAAAAATAATTTTTAAAGAGAACATAATTTTAATGATTAAAATTAAATTACTAAACAATGATTTATAATTTACAAAATATTTATAACTAATATTTATTTAATAGTGACATTATTTTTTTATTTCAAAAAGTTTTTAATACTATTTTTTCGTATATTTTAGTTGAAATATTATTAAGGATATATATTTCATGGCCTTTTAAGCTTGTTTTTGTCTGTTGAATACAATATAGATCATTGTTTTATTTTCAAAAATCATGGGGTGTAATTTATGATAATAATATTAGTGAATATAATGGAAATACACTATTTCATTAGATATAATGGGATTAATTTTATATATATTTCTTATTTATTAATTTCTATATCATTATAAAAGACCATTTTTTAACTTTTCATGATTTATTCTTTACGGGATGCCAACCAAATTAGAAATATTATATAATGTTTTTTATTATTGATGTATGAAATATTTTTATTTTTTAACCTTTTTATTCCAATTAGTATTTTTAAAATTATATATTAAATAATATGCCTATATTTTCATTGATTATTTGGAAAAAAATCATTCCAAAATTATCTCATAGGAGTAATATGGTATCATTATTGGAAGGAACATCCATGTGGTTGTGGGGAAGTATCAATAAATGGTGAATGAAATATATAGGAAGGTTCAAGGAATTATTTTTATTAAATGATATGATACAATAAATTATTATATAAATATTTATTTTAACGGTCCTTATTAGTTTTAGTCTCTTGGTGGTTGTGTGTAACTTCCTTTTTCATCGTTTCTATTCAATATGTCTTTTTATTTCTCTCAAATGAATCAATTTAAATTATTAAAAAAACGTCCTTATGGATATCCCTTATCACTTAGTCAATTTATTATTACATATAAAATTGGTAATATGTAGCTTAAAAATATTCAATGTTAAATAAAAAATTTTAATGTTCTAATTGAAATTTTAAGAGTATGTAATTTACACTTTTACAATTACAAGATATTTTTTAATGAAAATAAAACATTTATCATGTTATTAAATGATATTATTTTCACTGATAGTTTTTAGAGTGAGGAGACTAATGCTTTCAACTAAATAGATATTTATATGCCCTAATAATTTTTAGAGAAGAGGTTCACAATACTGGAAGACTAATATAGTTTCAAATAGAAAATTATTCCCATTTGAGTACCCGGTTACTCCGCTCATTCAAGTGAAAATAGATATTCATCGTGTTTATTCTAATTATAAAAAACTCACTTCCCAAATTATGAATCATATAAATTCACTTTGATATGAAGCATTCTCTACTCGATATCCATTAAAATTATCCCTATGATTCATGTTTTAAAAATTGTCATTCATCATGAATATTAAATGATGTATGAATTCCTATTTTATTTTAAATATGAATGGAGGCAAAATCGGATTACATATAGTTATAATACATCTTTATCGATGATGGTGATAATAATTATAAGGGTTTTTGTGAAACCATGTAGTAAAGTTAAGTAAAAATTAAATTGAAAATGGTACATGGATCCTTATTTTGGGATAGGTTCATTATAAAAAATTATTGGAAACTATTTTGAATTATTTTCATTTTAGTTATGATAAATTCATCCCCCACCTATAAATGTTCATTTAATGGTTAACCATTTCTTATCTTGGATTCAAGATGGACTATTAATTATGATATTATGTAGTTCATGGATGAAAATTATCCTGGTTCACCTATGAGTATCTCTAGTTTTTTATATAAGATTTAGATATCCATACGACCTAGATACATAAGGAATATGATATATTTAAGCTCAATTATCCTCATAGATATCTTATTGATAAAATTTCTATAGTATGTTATTTAGAATGAATGGTTTATATGTTCCATTTATCATGATTGTATTGAATATATTTTTTTATGAATAACTAACTAATACATCATAGTATATGGGTATATTTATACAGAAAAATAGAGAATCCAAAGGATATAATATTTTTTATGTGGTATTTGTTGAGTAATTTTTTACCCCCTAATTTTGACATGTGGATATGTGGCATGTTAATGAATTCTAAATTCCATGTTTGGACCTTAACAAAATAATTCCTTTAAATTTATATGAACAAAAAGCTATATTTTAGTATGCCTGGGATTTGGAATGATTGAAAGCATTGTTTTTGGTGACTAATACAATTATAATAGAATTCTGTATGCATTGAATCTTTTTATTACATATTAATCTACAGATCCACTGTTTGGTCCCAAATTATTTTTAGCAAAGAATGTTATCAATGGAAATATCACCAATATTTTATTACTGATAGATTTTAATTGAAATTATGATTTAATTCCTATTGTAACAAATTATAAATACATAGATCATTATTCATTATGTATTACTGTATTTTGAATTAAATCCAATCATTAGAAATTTTATAGCATTTTTTTAATCTCAAATTGTGTTAGAATATGAATAGTAATGTTAAAGGTATAATGAAAAAACATTTTTGTAATAATGATTATCGCAAGGTATTAATAACCCAATGCTCTATGTTTTTCAATATAATGGTTCTGTATCAATTAATTTTTAAGATAATTGTGGACACAAATATGGAGTGTGATCATACAATAATAATGATCATTATAATGATATAATACCACGTTATTTCATATTATGATCTTGAGATGACACATTGCCGATTATTCATATAGGAGTGAATGACAATGCCAGTTCATTAATTAGAGCCATTATAGTTAAAATTTATTAGTGAATTATTTATTATGGTCCATGATATAAAAATTGTTCTTTCACTAATGCTAAATATCATGTAATTATTTTTCCATCAGAGGAATTGGAATGTAACTAGATTATAATGGGAATGGGGCCATGGTAAAATTGAATAATTGGAATTGAATTAAATTTTTTATGTGATCATATAAAGATGTATGTTTAACAAAAATATTAGGTTGACATGAGATTATTTTTTGTTATGTTAATAGTTTTTTATCAGTTGTTTCTCCAATAAGGGTAGCTCATATCACCCTATAGCTATTATAGGTGCACTATGTACAAGATGTGATATTTTTTGTTGTGTATTTTTTAACGATACAACCATGTTCCTATTTGTAGGATTCATTGTACCTGCTAGTGTGCCCATGTGGTATTCTATTATATAATGTCTATCAGTTACCCAATGGAAGGGTATTTGTAATTTAGTATACCCAGAATAACATTTCAATAATTGAGGGAATATTATTTATTTTATGATAAAACAACATTAAAAAAGGTTAAAATTGGGGTGTCAAAGGAGCCTATTCAACAAGATATCCCCCTATGGATTCCTCTCTTATTTCCTTAATAAAAAAGATTTAATAAAAGGGGTTTTCATGGTAAATAAAGTTATGTCCATTACCTCTTTCCTGATTAGTTATCCTCTTCATTTTAAAAACTAATTTCTATAGAATTGAATAATTTATTTTTTATAGATAAAATTATTTGATTATTTGATATTGATATAATGATGGCCCTTTGGATTAGGGATATAAAGGGAATCTAGGAAAGATGAATGAACATGACTACACGTGGTTTTTAGATAGGTAATGTGCTTCTTTGATTTATTTTTTTCATTAATTTATGATGATATAGTATAGTCAATTTTTATAATTTTTTTTTGTATTTTTAGTAGTTATCTTATAGTTATCCCTAGAGACATATATCATTGATTACATAGTTTTTTAAAATGTGAACATTCACCAATGAATTTCCCTTTATTATAACTAATGGAAATCGGTTTTAATTTTCTTTTAGAAATTAATTATAATGGATAATGATTACCCTTCTTTGGATATTGGAAATGATTAGAGCTTGTGAACATATTCTTATACCCGAACAGGCATGGATGGACATGGAAGTTGATAGAGAAAGAATCATGATAAAGGGGATAAATACAGTTTGACTTAGGTTTTAACTAATATAATTTCATTATATGAGATTTCATATATTTTGTAATTCTATGTGGCTGAACATTAAACAATATTGAAACAATTTATTTTAGATTAAATGAATCAAAATTATTAAATTATACTATTTACTAGGAGTCCACTAGTCATATTTATTTTCATTGGTGGTGGCCTATTGAATCTTATACTCAAACCATACATGGTAACCATGGATGGTATACAAATATTGTTGTTGACATACAATTAATAAAACAAACCCTGGTTTATGTGAACATTATATGAAATCCCAATAAGGCTTTTGATATAGTAATGAGGAAATCCACATAATAATTTAGTTAATCTCTTTATATATTTGTTTCTATTGTTCTATATATTTTTTATTATAACCCATCAAGCTATTACTTATTTTCATATCACTATATGACCTACATGAGTACATATGTTATAACATTGTGATTTTTAATTTCTACATTTCATTTTTTATTATAATTTATTTTTACATTGATGATATTATACAAATACATTTTTCAATTATTTTTCATTTATTAACCATTATTATACTAAGCTTACAATATCCTCATATAGTATTATTTGAACCTTTTAGCTGCATTGTAGAAGATACTGTACGAGGAGGTGCACCTAAGGCCATGTGGTGCTACTCATCCTGGTACTGTTTAGTTTAATTGAGAAATGTATATTAGAAAATTGTGTCACACCACTTAATTTTTTTAAAACTATTATGGATAATTTATTTTGAGATATTCATAATCATAAAAAGAGATGGATGTAGTATTTTTGTGTAAAAAACATTTATGTGTAAAAATCCATGTTTCTATTGAGATGGGATTTCTATTCATTATATTGATTATTATAGTTATATTATTTTTATTTTTACAAATATGATATTTGGTTTGTTTGTTTGTGTTTTCCCTAATTCCCTATAAAGTAAAGATGCATGTATATATAAAATAAATTTTGTATGTATGATCAACACAAATATTAATGATTATATATGATTGTAATATAGCATCCAAATTAAATAGTATTTATTTCTTTTATCTAAAATTAAGAAATTTTGGGTATTTTTCTAAATAACATATATTTTTAGTTATGCATAATAATGAAAACTCTGTAATTATTTATTGTGTAAGTATCAATAATATAGTTATCTCCATGATATACCCCTAGAATTGATGATGATGTTTAACCAATAATGATTGGTTTTAGTATAGATATACCTTATCATAATGAGAGCCATATGATGAATGAGATGTTAAATATATTTTCATTTGATATTCATGTTAAAATAATCATTATTTCTTGGAGATTTATTTCATACAGGGGTGTACTATATTTTTAATATTATGGAGGTCCTCGTGACACTAAGAAAACAGTTTATATAGTGGTGATTGGAGAGATATTTCAGAGTAAGAGTGTGATTATCCTATTATATCGATGTTGGATGTATTGAGGGTATCCTGAGAGTGAGGTGGTTATCCCAACAAAATGGATTAGAAGATAATATTTAATTATGGTTTGTTTCTTCATGTGACAAATGGGATTAATTTTATCATGTTTTAGGACATACATTTTGGATCCCTTAGGTATATATGAAATGAAATCATGAGTTGTGGTTTATGAGATATATATGAATGGTTTTCCGGGGAGTCATAATAAGAATATCATGAGCGGAGCCCGAGATTAAGTGGATTCAACTCATGATTAAATTAGTTGAGTGTGGCGTAAGGTTGTGTGTGTCACCAATTTAGTTAAATTTATTGATAAAAAATGGTGAGGATTTCAGACTACAATGATAGTTTTTTTCATATATTATATTAAAGTGTGAATAAGAGAGTGATATATTACTCTAAATATATCTTATCTAGTTTAATATACCATAATCTATTCCTTGTGATGGTGATACCCGTATTCGGTTAGGAATGATAATACTTAGATAACATGTAATTCCTTTTATTTTGATGGTGATGGAATATATCTTGGGAGGTGAGATCATTATAGAGTGAAGGGAATATATTTAAGTTTATAGAGTAAATTTATCTCATGGGATTATGATAGATGTTATGACTTATCAATCATAGGATATTATATGGTATGATATAGATCAAGGATAAGTGTGAGGAAACTTGATTTTTGATATAAAATATTTATGGGAGTTAAAAAAATACTATGATTCATCATTTTTGACTATTGGTATCCTTAGGTGTCTCATATACAATGATAAATGGTGGAAAATTTTATTACATAATCAATATTTAAGTTAACCACAATTAGATTATAAAAAATAACAAGGTGGTTTAAGGATCATGGCTTGGTGGATAGTGTTAGCTTGTTTGGGTGGTGATGTATGAACTCTTGATAACCATATAAGACAATGATAAAACTTATTAATTTAGTGAAAAAATGATGATATATGTTTCATTGGGTGTTTTTAATAAAATGTGAACTGATGGTATAATATTACTTGTTTTATATAAAATATGAGAGTGAGTCTGGTATGCGGATGTGAGGTTTCTCAATAAGATGTACTCAAGGTGTCTTGGTGATGGATCATTAATGAAAATTGAATGTGGTAGTGTGAAACAACATGATATCATAGATCATAGAGTGATTATCAAGGGAGGGTTTTATTGGTGTAAAAAAAGTCCAGATTAGGAGTATTAGTGTTAATATAGGGATGAAATTCATGTGGTTTAGTTCCCAATTAAGGAGGATAAATATAGTCAATCCTTGGGGAGAACACCATATAAGACTTGGTTGTTTAAAACTAATTTATATATGATTTTTTCCAACACACAAATTATAAAATTGATGAATGTTGTATAGTTGATATGGTGGAGGTCTTGAAATCATATTATGGATGAAACCAAAAAATATAAGTCAAGTGAGAGGAAGTAATCAGGTGTGGGTACCAATATATGATGATTATACAATGTCATTATCATTATAAATGATAATTGTGTGCTATGGGATAATGGATTTATATGATTATAGGGAGGTAATTTTGATAAATGAACCAACATGGTGATAGAGTTAGTGAAATTTTGAAACCATAACGAGATTATGGTAATCATTCTAATGAATCATATCTCAATGTAATATATTGTGTCTACAATGTTTGACTACAAATTCATGATGATTCTGATTTGAGAGCACTTGGGTGTAGATCCATTTGTGAATTGGTCTATCATAGACCCAAAATTAGATCAATAGGAGTATGAAATCATTAGTTGATGATTTTAAATCAATCACATAATGTAGTACATCATCATTGTGTTTGTGGATTTAGATAGCAACGTAGTGTATCTGTCATCATGGTTTTATAATAAGTTAGTGTAAAAAATTACCAAATAGCATGTCTCTCGTTTAATATACTATGAAGAATTGAAATTAAATACATACCCATTTTTAAGGGATGAATCATGATTTTGATAAATAATATCTAAATTCAATCCCCAAATTTACAGTTTAACTAGTTTTCATGATGTTTTAATATAACTATAATCGGTAATAGTATGGATAAAAAGATTTTACATCATTTCTTAATGACCAAGGACATTTAAGGGAAATTAATGTAATGTTTTCTCAAGTACAATAGAAATATCATCCGGATATCATAACATCCAATGTCATTAGGGGATATTGATATTAAAAAATTATTAAACACAAATGGAAATTAAGGTAAGGTAAATTTGATTTTTTATATTTTAGTTGAATATTATGAAGTTTATAATGTGATATACGTATATTTATCATTTTTCACGGTATAAAAAAATATTATTTAGGTTTTTATTGCAATTTTTTGTTGTGGGTTTAGATACCACAGGAAACTGGGATCATTGGGCACCCATTATTTGCCCAATGAGAACCTAGTGATCCTATTGTAGTATATAATATTATAATAAATACCACTTGGTACATAATTTTATATCGTTCAGTACACATGGGGGTGATCTGGGAGGGGGCGTTACAAAATTTACGGACAATGAAATACTCAGTCATAGGGAATCCAACACCTACTATAACCAATATCCATTTCAAATAATCAGTGTAACAACTATAATTTTATACTAAAATCCTCTAAAATAAATCAATACAGGGATTCTAGTGTTTCAATTTGTCATAATTTATCTCCTTATCTCTTTCCCATGGTATACCAATGAAACAAGTTGATTTAATGGGTTTAAATGGTGATGCAAGGATATTTAATCCCTTTAATCTCTCTCTATTCTATATCGTCTTCTTCTAATCCAAATTTCATGTAATGGGATAAGATAATGTGTCCTAATTATACTCTAAAATAATGTAACATTATAGGAATGATGGGGATTTTGTTAATTTAAGATATAAGTAATTCCGGAAGAATAAACACTGATAGTTTTATGTTTTTTCATGATAATTAACACACATACTTGATTTGTTTTTTGTTTTCGTTTAAATTATTGAAATTATTTGGCATACAATTATTGAATGTTGTGTGTTTTATCAATAGTGATCACAAAAGAGTTAACGAGTATTGTGTCTCAATTTTCATTGGTTCTCAATGTATGTACTCTACCGCAAGATTATTCCCCTATATTGAATAATTTATATTTTTGGGAATTAATTGTGTAAATTAATTATAAATAGTTTTTATTAGGGTTCATTTTATTTTTAATAAGGTTAGATCTTAAAATCAAATCATATACTGGTAAGAGCTCTAATTAACATGGTAGAGGATACGGTGGGAATTGGAAAGAGGGGATAACATTGAATTGATGTTTAAATTTCCTAATATGTCATATTTATATGTGATTATATATATTGTCTAGCATATATGTATGTTTTAATGGCTTGATAATTATTTATGCAGGGATCCCTTATATGGAGTGGGCCTACTGCAATCTATTGGGTTCAGTGTGTGTCATCTGAGAGTTATTATTGGTTTTATTATCACATAGAGCAATGATGAATAATTGTAACACTTAATTATTGTGAGGATGGTTCATTATTAGGTTTCCTACTTAATATTATGGATCTACATAACCAAGCATGTCATATAGTTTACAAATGGTATTTACCTAGAGAATTGGGAATTGGGTTATCCTATTGATCGTGAAGTGACCCATGTTTTTCCTTAGAGAGACTGTATTAATTTTGAGTTTCCAAGTGTGAAGACATCCCAATGTGTAAAATAGTAATTTAACCAAACATTATCACATATATATAAGTATTGGATTGGTTTTTCCAATATCAGGTTTGGTGCTTACTCTGGGAAAAAATATATGATGATGTTTCATGCATTATATATCCTCGAATATTATATTTTCAGAATAATTTTTTTTAACTAGAATGAATATATCCATGGGAATTATCATCTTCATTGAAAATGGGGCAGTAAATTTTAAATCGAATCCTATTATTTCTTCTATAAAAAGTGTTCTACCTCATTAGAACTCCCTGGGGTCATATTTCATTGGTACAATTTTAAATAGTTAATTAATTAATTAAAAAAATTAGTTATCCCTAAATAAATTATTATTCATTAAATTTTTATCAATAACCATCCTTCTAAAGTGATCCAGAATGTATCCGTTGATGGATAGGATTAGTAAGTGAAGGTGATCATCAGATGGATTACATTCATAGATAATGAAATTGTTGAATGTAATCTTCATATCAATGATGACGAAGTGATTATTATTTTCCCTCGAGTTAGGAATCATTATACCCATTTTTTGTCTAATTCACTCTGGGTTATGTTTCATTTAAGACGTTTTATCTCATTTAGGATCATTTAGCACCTAATTTTTTTGGTATTTTTTTCCCTTTTCATGATTATTAATTTGATGAATGGAAATATGTATTTTTTTTCCCCTTTAAAATCATTTTTTAAAAGGATACCTATGATGCATCATCTCTATGATTGTAATGTATAGATGAAGAAGTAGTGGGATCAGAATTTGTCAATATTTGATGACTGATTGAGTGTTTTTAGTTGGATTGGGGATCAATGGATTTAGAGTACTCGATATAGATTTAGTCGAGTGTAAATGGTGACTAAAAGTGATTTAAATGTGATTGGATGGTATACAATGTGAGGAAACTCTAAAACTTTTGTGGTGATTAAAATTATTTTTACCATAGTGGCATCCAGTAGTGTAGTGAAGGGAGATTTCCAAGGTCTGACCAAGTGTTGTAGGAGAAACAACCCATTAATTCATCATAGAGCTAGTAGATAGGCGTGTAGAAATAATATGGTTTTCTCCTAACAAAATGATCTTATTAGTTTATATAGATACACACTCTCCATGTAGATAATTGGGATATGTCAAGAACATCCCCATAAATTTATGCAAAACACCAACCCACGATCCTTCATTCTAAGTTGTTTAGGATGTGGTACACTAGGATGAGTTTTCCCCACAATACCTGAGTGGAAATACTGTATGACTTGTGTGGTTTTTATCATGAACATGGTCATTCCTTTCCAATATGCAATGGATCCATGTTAGGGTTCATGTTGTATCCTTGTTTCCACACCTGTGGGCATGTGTTGGGAACACACATGGGTTTGAGGTATGCGCCACCTACTTCAGTGTTCCATTTGGTTCTCCCAAAGTCCACCACATGAGTCATTATCACCTATGGGGTGAGTATTTTTTTGTATCATCACCATGTAACTAATTTTTTGATAAAATATCCTATATTGAGTATTTTAACATGTATATTAAAATATTATACGTAAATCATCCTTTAATTCCCTTTTGTGAGGTCAAATATGCATAAATGAATTTTGATATTTGATAACAACATCAATGATCATACATTACAACTAGTAAATTCTCATGGTTAGGTATACCCAGCAAATATTTTTTATGTTATTAGATGAGGTATCGGGTCCCAGTATGGACAATGGGCTAATTCAATATTTATCTTTGATGATGTTTGTTACATTCCCCACATTCTGTGTGCTTCATATGGAATTATTATTAGACAATAATCTATTATCCCCCTAATCTGATAACATACCATGATTATATGTGTTTCCTCCATTATATTTACCTACATATTGATGTGTGTTCTCTCATAGAATGTGTTTCTATAGTATTAGTGGATAGTACACCCTTGGAATAAAATATCTCATTTTTGTGATCCATGTAACATTACATGATTCCAGATTAGTGGCATCATATCAGAAATGTTGGAATATATGGTGTGGAACTTCATCAGATAATCTAAAAATTCAGTAGTGATAGTACCTTCATTGTTATTCTATGAGGTTCATTGAAATATAACATGAAAAATTGGCTGGCTCAGATAGTATTGGGTAAGCCTGCTATTAAATAACATGATTTGTCCCATATAGCACAGGGTAACCCCATTAAAGCTTAATGTTGGGTGTAATAAAGAGATATATGTTATCCCATTATTTCATATCATGGGATGGTTGAGATAATGTCGAGTAAGATCATTAAAAAATAAATGATGGCCATACCTAGATAGAAATCCATTGACTTAGGAAATGATGATATTGGATGTCATTTGTATACTTATTACAATTAACATAATTATCAAATGGTTCGATTAAAGTAATTTTCCATGTTACCAAAAAGATGATTAACTATATTATTTTTCTTTATAATGATTCATTTAATCAAGATTGATATCTAATTTCCCATTATTATTTATTTTGTTGAAAATATCATTTTCCATGTTTGAAATATTTATGTTTCGGGTACTCATAGTTAAGAGTTATTTTATGATTCACACATGAAAAATGATTATGTCTTAATACCCATAGGCACTCTTATTCACATTTTGACATTAATTTTTTAAATCTATTATTATACTTATTGAGAATTTGATATCACCCATCTCATGTTTCTTTTCTAAAATATTTAATGAATGTGGTTGAATGTATTATTTCAATAATTCATTTAAAAAGAGTTTTTATTATAACCTAATATGAAATAAGGAAACATTGTTAAAATGGGAAAGGATTGTAATGTTTATAAACATGTTGTTTATGAGTCCATATTGATATGATTTGTACTAATTCACTAAAACACTAATCCGAAAGGACCTCGATGTTATAAGTGATCCAATTTTACATTGTTATTAAGCTGTTATTTGATTTAAAAATAGTGTCACTATTATCAACATCAATGATGGAAATGTATATTTTACAATTTTTGAACATGATCAGGGACATGGAGTCCAAGATTGTTATAGTAGTGTCAATAATTGGTTAATATTAATTTTTATGTCTGGTTGTTTTCTTGTGGGGACAAATTATGACTTTTGAATACCATCAAAGGTTCATAAGCTTAAGTATGATCATATGTTTAATGTCTTAGAGACCCAATTTATGTATTATGTGATAAGTTATTAATTTGACCAGTGAAATTTTTGGAGAGGGTTTTTTCGTTGGAGTATTTGTAACCCCTAGCATCTACATGTTTTTTTTGGTGGAATTCATTTTTAAGATTAATAAAAAAGGGGACAACATGTATGAGGGGTGACATACCATTGTATCTGACTAGGTTGTGGGGCTTGAACCCATTATCAAATTATCATAAGAGTTTCACACCTACCACTAGCCTATGTGACTCCCTGGATAATATGAAAATTTTAAAGGATAACATTAAGTGAATTTTAAAGTCCTATTAGATTTTATTTTAAGAATAATAATTGAATTATCATGGAATAATATATTATCAAATCCTTATAATCCATGGGTTTACAACATATAAATTGAATGATTTAATATTTTCTAGGATTTTTATTTATAAAATGGTTTGGATTGAAATTTGAGTGACAATTTTGAAGAATAATGTAGCACATAATGATCCATTCATTATAGAAATTACCTTTCCATTTTCAAACAATTTTGGTTTACTATAATGTAAAAATATATGTTTAAGAGCTCAAATATCAGTTTTTTGGTTATATGGTCATTAGAATTTTATTATAGTTCATCATGAATTAAAAATTCATCATGAAAACTCTTATTTTGGGGAAAATGATTTGATTGTGGTGGAAATTTAAAAAACACTACTCATCAAGTATGTATATATCCATATTTCTCTTTGTCTAAATAGTATTTGATTTCCATAACTATTGGAAAAGTATATAGAACCAAATATATTTTCATAGCACCTTCAATTCATATAATCCATTATTCTGCTTGATTATCACATATTTATGGTTTTGAGGACCTCAACATAATAATGACAATTCACATTATTGAGATTAATGAAATTAACCAATCTATGTAAATATTTACACATTTCCTCAATTCCCACTTAAATGAAATGTTGAGTTTCACTATTTTTACAATTATCACTCAATTCATCTTATTATACAAGAAACAATGAGTTTATTAAATATCTTGTGTTACACTAATGATTGAGTTTTATTAATGACAACATAATGTTAATATATTATATAACATTATAGTTTTCACATACCATTATAATATAATGTATGAATATGATTAACTAAATAATAAAATTATTTTTACAGTTGTATATGTAATGATATATTGGGATACTAATTAATGAGATATAAAAATTAAACCCTTTTCAAAATAAAAGGAAATAATTTTTTCAAAAAGCTATGTAAATGTTCACAAGAGTGTTTTATAACAATAAAATTATAAAATCAAATTTTATGGATTTTAAAAAGTAAATTTACAGGTAATATATTAAATCAATAATATAACATTTTTAAAATGATGTTGGTCATGGTGGAAAGTCAATATGGAGGGAATTGAGTTCCAATATAAAAATTCATTGGAATCATTTATGATAAAATCCCCCAATTTAAAATAGAACAGTTATTTAAGGAAGTAGGGATATAAATGTTCAATTCCTCAACCTGTCTCTCAAATGTTTATTATTCCTCAGTTTAATCCATGTAAAAACTTATCCATCATTCGAGTTTGGTTTACAAAATTAATCAAATAAACACACATACCAAAAATAACTAGTAGAGATAAGGTAAAATAGTTTTATATCATTGAAATTATAAGTAGTGGGACAATGAAAAACAATGTAATGAAAAATAAAAGTACATAAAAAATAAAACAAATGGATTAGTCTCAATACAAGACATTATCCTCTCCACTTGGTGATCACCTACCACCAAGAAGATTATATTAATAAACTTGATACACAACATGTATCGATATTTGAAAAAGTTTTCAAAAACTATCCATATCCCACAACCTCTAACACAGTTATTCATGGAAAAAACAAACCACCCACCCAAACATGAAATCTTCCATTGTTATATATGGGAAACAAATTTTTATGGAATGTTTGGTGTGAGGATTTTAATTTTCATCCATTTAATTATATGAATGTGTAACAAAAATACACACAATAATTAAAAATGTAAGATAAAGAAAAAAATAGGGAAATTGTTATGAGGATTGAGTTTAGAAGTCCCTTTCTGTTTTTAGTTCATCTCGGTACTCCATGTTGTGAAGAAATTGATGTTTGAGTACTTCTATAGAAATTATCTCCAAAATAGTGTTGGAATTTTAGGTTCTGGCTTCTAGGTACTGAAGTGTTACATATCATGGATTGAATCATATTTGGTGAAGCGCAACATGGTAGCCTTGAATTTATTATCTGAAATGGTCATTGTGATGATCTTGGGTTCATAATGTACGTGCTGATATGTTATCCTTATTCATTAGGTGTGTCATGTAACATCTCTTACCCCACACAGTCTTCTATAGATTGACCTTTAACATTATTCGTGAGATCCAAAATTAGGAATGATCAAGCCACATTCGGTCTTCCTTGTACCTCTTACTATCTCCAGATATGTCTACAATCAACATTAATTATTTTCAAAATAATTTAATTTACAAAATAATACTGTTAGAATAATTCAAATAAAATTGAAAATGTATAGAGTAGAACAGTAAAGGTATTTGTAGACTGGTGGTGGTAGCCTTCTCAAAGGTAAAATCGCAATGGTAGATAAGTGAATTCAAATGGTTCTTACAACATTAACCTTTCATCAGTTTACTTCTAGATGTAACTTCATAATAGTAACCAGGTAGTAGTATGCTTAAAATAGTATCCAAATAACAGAAACCTTGTAGTAGTGACTCGTAAGATTCTAATGTTAGGCTTCCCATTAGTGACCTTGTACCAGTAACCTCTAGCAATAACCCTAAAATAGTAGCCTTTTGGAGGTAGGATCACAACGGTGTACATTCATTGGTAACTTAGTAGTAACATTCCTAAGTAGTAACCTTCTACCTATAACTTTCTAGGATAACCTTCTACTGGTAACCTTCTAGTAGCAACCATCAATATGTAACCTTTTCGAAGTAACCTTGTAGTGGTAACATTATAGTTGTATCATTTATAATAGTAGCCTCAACCAGTGACTTAAACAGAAGTCTACTTACTGATATCTTCATACCGGTGACCAGTTTCTTAGATAATTTTACACTGTAAACATAATCAAGAATTTTGTGAGATTAAAATTACAGAATTCTCACAACATAAAATCTTCTAAAACTAATTAAAAAAAATTATCATATAAATGATACATTATTTTGGATTATCAAAGCTAGTCAGTCCAAAAAATATCCTCCATTTTGATAATCACAAATTATATCTATGAAATTAATAATTAGTATTATTGTATCAGAGTTAAGTAAATTTTCTAATATCTTTACTTGTATCAATATACAGAGTATCAATTCTAAAACCATTCCAAAAAAAATAACAAAAAACCAATGAAAACATATTGAATTAGATTTGGAATAAATATGTATTAGAGAAATGTGTAAACTAATTACACTGATGAAGAGCTATAATAACATAATATTGAACCAATATTATTTTTGAAAATATATTAGAGTATTAATTTATTGAAATGTCATATATCCAAGGGCTCAATTCAAAAAAATTATCCCCCATTGTGATTATAAAAAAAGGTCAAAATGAGACAAAATGAGATCATTGTAATAATGATACAAGATTAAATTATGCAAAAAATATTAAAATGATCCATATCTAATAAGACATATGACATTAAATGTGCTTCAGAGATGTCCTAGTCAGCATTGCATTTCGGAGGTGACGGGGCATGTTCAAAAGATGGAGATACATACCTAGGTATAGTAGTAAGCATGGTTGGAGGAGCTGCTACAGAAGCATCAGTAGACCGATAATGAGTAGATCTATGAGGAGTAATTGGATTTATGCTTCGGATGGCCTACACAGGAGTGAGGAAGGGGGAAGAACTGGTAGATCCTAATACAGGATAGCATGATTGCAAGGCTGGAGGGACAATAATAGGAGTACAATCCACATGGAGAAATGGAAGAAGATGGTTCATTAAATCCATAATGATGTGGCCTCATCTTTCTATAGTAGAGATGAAATCGTCCTTATTGTCCCTGGACTTCTCCATAGCGGGGGTAAACTCCATTAGCCTTGTATCTAGATCCTTAAAGTCCCGAGTGAAAGTTGGTATCCTCATGTTATTCAACAGTAACATGGATTGACTATCCATATGATGCTTAGTATAACCCCTTTTATAATACAAGTCAATCAGATCTTGATTTAATTTTGATATTTGGTATCCTCCCTCATATAATCACCTACAAGAAAATGAATTTTTCTGGTAGTGTAAATGACTTGAGTAAATGACTGAAGATCTAAGGTAGTTTCACCAGAGGGTATCTCTATTTCTTCTATAACAACTGATCTGGAGGTTGTTAGATCAAAAAGAGGAGATGTAGATGAGTAAGCAGATTCAAAAATAGGTTCCACCATAAAAGCCATTGTCTAATTAAAATACATAGTCAATCCACTGATTAAACTCTTCACATCACCATCATGACAACTCATAGGTTCTTCCATAGAATTCATAATATCCTCAAACACAATTTTCAAGTTCTTGAAAACACTCTTAAAATACCAAATATCTTTTTCCACTTGAGCTTATAAATCCATATATGAGGCTAAACTACAAACTAATTGTTTCACAGTCTAAAAAATTTCATCCAGGGATCATACCTGATTCTGGAATTCTATCACATCATGTAGCAGATTTGATTGAATGCTAGACATTATTCATTCCCAAAGAGATTCTATATTCTCTTGATTTAGAACCAATGTTCTCTATATCTCAATGTATCTTTCATAAATGAATCTCAACAACTCTGATTTCAATGAATCAACGTTATCATTCTTTACATAATCATGTGGTAGAATAACCACTTGTTTCACTATTGTGGTCTCTGAAATAGAATAAACTGGAGGTTTTATATTAGTCTTGAAATATTCAGAGTCTTCATAGTATATGACCAATATAATGAATCCAGGGCCCTCCAACCAACCATATAGTTCATGATTAACAAAAACTGAACTTGTTGAAATGGGTTCCTCCCCCTCACACGAGGTTCCTCTTGGAAAACTACATTCTCATCTACCATTTTTCTATGTTCTATTAAATCAACAGTATAGTCTTTTAATACTTCTTCAACAGAATCCTGAACCACTTCCATTGCAATTTTGACATATTCAACTTCCTCTTCAATTTCATTCTCTTCCATTTCTAAACATCCTATCTAGGGAATAAGAATTAGGAATTCCACATCACTTTCATCATCATAAACTATTTGAGACTCCTCATGATCAGTGTCAACTTCATCCTCATCCATTGAGATCTCTCTCATAGTAATTTCCTTTAAGACATTATCCTCACATTCTTCATTTGTGGGTTCTTCAAAATATGTGTCCATTATGATAGTCTCTCTACTGGGAAAATTATTTGGTGGATGAGGCACACTAAATGAAATATCACCAACATAGGTACTTGATGGTAGGGCAGAATCACTCATGTCACCTATAGGATAATATCATCTTTCATACACAATAGATACCTCATTTTCTTCATATGAATATACATGTTCTACTTCATCAGGTTTAAAACCTAGATCTCTTTTACCCTTTAGCAATGTATGATTTAAAATAGTGTTGATGTATTTATATTTCTTTTCCTCATAACTCACCAATTCCCTTTTCCGTGGGATCCAGTTTTTCCTCATACACATGAAAATCATATAGGTAATACAGATTATGTCATTCAAAACTATGGTTTCATCCTTATTTCCAGCAAAACCATTCACTTTCAACATCAAAAATATCAACATGGCATGAAACAATGAATCTGACATGGATCCATGGCTAGTCATATCCTTTAACTGAACCATCAAAAATCAATAATGGTTACATCTTTTTCCATGCTTCAACAAATACAATAAAACTTTTCCTGATATTTAAAAAGTAGAAAATTCCCCTCTCCAAGGACTCAATAAATGTTGGACAAAATTATAAATTAATCTGTTTTCCCCATACATCTCAGCAGCAATTACCTTTATTTGGATTCCACTCTCAGTCTGTTCAGTTGTAGCCACTTCATGGTAGTATAGATCACTGGTATGAGGAACCATTAAATAATAATTTTCATGAATTCCATCATATGGGACACTTATAAATTAATCCCATTCATTAGAAGGGATGCTCTCACAAACTCAATTTACATTTGAATGAATTCAGGTCTCATCCTCAAATTATTCAAACATCAAAAACTCAAAGTACATCATTACAATCATCAGGTAATGAGGTCCATTCTTTTTTGCAATGAATTATACCCAGTCTTGTGCTTCGAGTGCCTTCAGTACTAGATTCTAGATCGACAATAGCCATTCTGAACATAATTCTTTCTTGACCATGATTTCCCTCTTCTATGGTGAGGTCTCCTAACAGTGAGGTCAAATGGTAAGGTGTCATAACGGTAAGGTCCAATAGTAAGGTGTCCTAACTGTGAGTTTCAATGGGATTTTGTCTTAATGGTGAGGTCCAACGTTATGGTGTCCAAATGGAAAGGTCCAACGGTGATGTGTCCTAATGGTGAGGTCCAATTTTGAGGTCTCCATAACAAAAATTTATCATACCTAAATCAATTTTCATGTGATTTAACCTCTCAGAATTCAAAGAATTTTTGAATATTTCATCTAATTGATGTTCAGTGCCAACGAATTCAATAGTGATATCACCTACATGATAATTATATTTCAAAAAGTGATGCCTCACATCAATGTGACTTTTCCTAGCATGATATAATAGATTTTTAGAGACGTTAAAAGAACATGTATTATCCCAATTTATAAAGAAATGTTTGAATGGATATCCATGATCTATTAAATTGTGTTTCAACCATAGAATTTAAGAACAACAACTATCATCATCTATATATTCAGCTTTGACCGGGGTTAATGATACAGAATTTAGTTTCTTTCTACACGATGATACATGTGAGTTGCCCAAAATGTGTTATGATCCATAAGTTCTCATTCAATGTAACCTACAACAAGAGTAGTTGACATCTGAAAATCATATCAAATCAAATGATTTTATATTTGGATAAAATAGTCCTATGTTGTTAGCATACTTGATATATTGAAAAATACTTTTAATGTTGTTAAATGAGATTCCTTCGGATTGTATTGAAAATGATCACACATACATACATTGAATGTAATATCAAGTCAGCTTGCAGTATGGTAGATAAGAATCCCATTCATACCTCTGTAATTGGTTTGATCCACTGGTTTTCCTGTTCCATCAGCATCCAACTTATAATTGGTACTCATAGGTGTATCACAACCTTTAATAATATCCTAACCAAAATGTTTAAAAATATCCTTATTGTAATTACTATGATAAAAAAATACATTTATTTTTGAAAATTTTGAAATCCAAGGAAAATTTTAAGATCCCCAATAGAATAATTTCAAACCCATTTGGAATCATCCTTGACAAATAAGTAAATAAATTATTTTTAGTGGATCTAAATATAATGTCATCTACATAAATTTGTAATATTAAAATATCATTGTAAATCCTTTAAATAAAAATATAAGGATCAGTTATACCATTAGTAATACCATTTGATAAAGGAAAATAACTGAGTATATCATTCCATCCTCAATGAGCCTACTTTTTACAATATATGGATTTAAAGAGTTTAAAAACATGATTTGATAAAATGTGGATTTATGAAGCTATGGGGATTTTCATCAAACCCATCCTCAACTATATACTCTTTTATAAATTTATATTTTAAATCTACTAGGTAAACATTGAAATTCTGATGATCTGCATATGCAAGTACTATCCTAATGGCCTCTATTATAGATATAGGTGCAACATATTCCTCTCAGTATATTACTTCTTCTTGAATATATCCTTTTGAAACTAAATATTCATTATTTCTAACTATATTTCTAGATTCATCAATATTTTTTCGTAACACCCATTTAGTGTCTATGGTCAAAATTTCTTTAGGTACTCATAATAATTACAAAGCTTTGTTTAATTAATTTTTTTACATACATAATGATTAGCTATCACCAAAAACTCATCATTGATATAATCATTAATATTTTTGGTTCATGTAATGAAATAAAATCTTCATGTTAAACATTGTGTCTCATAGAAGCTCTAGTTTGTGTTCCTATATTTAGATAAACTACTACATCATCTAAATGATTATTCTTGGGAGTATTAATAAATTTAGAAAGGGTTGAACTAGACTCCTCATGGTTGTCTATAGGTTATGATTAAATAAGATCAGATTATAAAAAAATTCCAGAACTATTTTATTTCCCTAGGGGTTCACTATTTTTATCATTAAGGTCTACAATTGAAATATCTTCCACAAGATATTCGTGTGAGGTTTTAGGTTTATGTGGATAAGTATCATCAAATTTGACATGAAATCATTATTCCATACATTTTTTCTTTCATTGAATACTCTATAGGAATTATTAATGATTGAGTAACACAGTAACAAACTTCATCACTTTTGGAATCAAATTTTTCATCATTATCCCTAGTTCTAAGGATAATGAATTTCCAACAAGAAGCTATAAAGTAATTAAATGTAGGATTTCTATTGTTCTATAGTTAGTAAGGGGTATTATTAAGAACATTTCTAATTAAAACTATTTTACTGATGTGACAATATTTATTAACATCTTTAGTCAAATAATAGACATGTAGGTTATACTCATTATGAATATTCTAAGAAATATCCTGAAGTGTCATATTTATTCTTTCTACATATCCATTTTTTGAGGTTTTCAAAGAGTGGAGAAATAATTATTATATCAATTATGTGAGAAAAAAAATTCAAACTCCTGATTTTCAAACTCAGAGCCCTGAGTTCTTCTCAAGGTCTTAATTCTACGTCTAGTATGGTTTTCCACAGACTTGGAATATTTAATGAAGAAAGAACATGCTTCTCTTTTGTGAGAAAGAAAGTGTACCCATGTGTAATTATAAAATTAAACATCAATAACCCAAACATAGTTCTTTTTAATTTAAACATGAAACTCTATATGGTCAAAAAAATCCATGTAAACCAACTCAAGCGGTTGAGAAGTTCATACTTATTTCATTGGTTCAAAAGAATATTTTTTTGGTTCTCCATTTTGACATGGATTTCAAACATTGATAATTTGGAATTAAAATTTAGGTATCTCTCTAACTAAACCTATCTATTTTGTTTACTAAGTGAGTGCACATTGTATTGTTCTAATATACATTTCCTAAACTATGATTCTTTATGAAAATAATTTATACCAAAATATTTTCTTATCTAATGAATTTAAATCAGTAGCATATACATTTTCATTTTTACAAGATGGAAATATTAAATCATTTTTAGAATTAAAAACATTTCATTAATCTTTTTAAAACATAACATTAAAACTAACATCACAAAAATGAGAGATAGTATGTAGATTTTACTTTAACCCATCAACAAAATGTACTTTTGAAATTAAAATAGTATTAAGGTTACCAATTTGACCAAAGCCGACAATCATTCCCCTATCATTATCACCAAATATAACATTTCCACCATAAACATTTATTATGTTATTGAAACATAAATAGTCTCATGTTATATGTCTTGAACATCCCCTATTATTGTAAAATAGGGTTTTACATGAACTTTATAGACAATTTTCCTGAAAAAAAGACTAAGCAGGGGGTAACTTTAGTACATATATTTTCATGTGTCTAGAGAAATTTGCCAAAAATGATTTGGGAACCCACATTTTCCATATAGTTTACCTATATTAAACAGACATGTTTTGAGACATATATATTTTGTTAGGGCCCTTAGAATTTTTTTTCAGGAGCTGACCCAGAACATGGTCTAGAAGTGAACGATCTAGATTTTTTTAACAAATTTGTTTTTAAAAATCATTCTCTATACAGGTTGGTATCCTAGACTAGTTGTGTATTTTGGAGCAATTTGTTTCTCTATTAAATGAGTGATGGTATACCTACTAGTATAAAACCTCTCAAGACCTCCATTAATTATTCATTTGATATTTTTAATTCAGTATTCTATTTTACTTTCTAAGAAATTTTTTCCTTTTCAATATCCAATTTAGACATATAACTTGCATTCACATCAGGTTATCTTTTCAATGATTTATATTTATCCTTGATCTCGTTAATGGTTTCCTCAAGAATACTCCAATATTCAAATTGATCATCGATAGTCATATTTTCACAATTATTTGATACACATTCATTCCCATAATAGTAAGCATTATATTTAAAAGATATATGTGATACCTAAAATGTTTTTATCATGATACATCGGTTTTCTAGACTGTTCTATTCAGTATCATAGTTAACATATCCAATGGAGCTGTATAATGATGCACTCTAAGTAGATTTCATAGATTTTTTATCCCTTTCTCGTGTTTTTTGAATTATTCTTAAATTTAAACTTGGGTTATCAACCATCACATGACCTTTTCATTTACATTCATATTTGATTATCTCAATTGTGTGGGAATTCAATTTTCTATGTTTTTTTAAAATTAATTTACAATCATACCTTCCTTTTTAGTGTTCCTTTTTAATGATTTTAATATTTTGGTAGAAATTTATTAATCTTCTCGAATGATGACACATCTCTTCATCACTTTCAAAATCTGAAACATCACTGGTGGAACTGTCTACATGATCTTGAACATGTTCCTTTCCTTTTCTATTTGAGGTAGCAGTCTTGAATGCTACAGATTTATTTCATAGATCTTTATATTCTTCTTGATTCACCATAATATCTTCTTCAAACATCATGTGTTTCCAAATAGTGCATTCACTGGTAGCTTTCTTATGTCACATGATTCTATGATTGAAACAGAAGTTCCTCTCCATATTTTTTTTAGCCATCAAAGCCATCTCATTATTTGATCCTTTCTATCCACGGGATTCCCATGAAGACTCATGGTATTTACTATATCATTGAACCTAAGAAATATTACAAATATAGGTTCATCATGATACATTTTAATATTATCATATTTAAGAGTATAAGTATTGAATTTTATTTCATTATCTTTGGTTGTTCCCTCATGGGAAAATACAAAGAATCTGAAATTTCATATATAGATTTACAAAAATATATTTTATTGAATTCTTCATCACCAAAACCACAGTACAATGAATTATTTTTTTACAGTTATTATTATATGTTTCTTTCTTCAACTGAGACCATGTGTCCCTACTAGTAGCAAGTAATTCATGTTGTTCTTCCACTGTGTCCCAGATTTTAGGACCTATGCTCTCTAGATATATTTTCATTATATATTTCCACTAATAATATTTATTTCCATTAAAAAAGGTGTAATATTAGTAGCCAAAATGTCTACTCGGTTACCAATACATGAATATAATTTAATGAATATAAAATTTATATATGAATAAAATTTACGAACTTTAAGAATAATGTAAAATCATCATTGAAATGAATTTCAATTTCTTGAAAAATAGATCTGATGGTATCAAAAAAAACTCCTGTGATACCAAAATTTGGATGAGTTGGAAACTCAATAGGGGGTGAATTGAGTTCCTTCTTAAAATTTTGGATAAAAAAGTATGGTAAAATCCCCAAAATTTGAAACAACCCAGTTAATTAATGCATTGGAGATATAAATGTTCAATTTCTCAACAATTATCTTAAAGTTTGAGAACAACTCAGTTAATTCATTTTAAAACATATCCAATTTCGGAAATAGATTTACTGAATTATTCACATATACATAACAACCAAAAAATAACTATTATAGTTAATTTATCACTATTTTCTATTATTGAAAATATTAGTACCAGAAATAGAAATACTGATTTTTAAAAAATAAAGTACACAATAGAATTAATCAAGAGGTTCATTCTCAAGATGATACTTAATCATCTCAAATTTTTGATCACATGCCTCCAAGCAGTTTATATTCATAAACATGATACACAACTTCTATAGAGCATTAAAACTGTTATAAAAAAATGTCATGTTCTCATAACCTATTCAATTGCTCGTTACAGGTAAGTAAAAAACAGGCCACACAAGACCTCTTCCTCATATATATATATATATGGGAAACAAAAATGTAAGGAATGTTTGGTGTGAGTATTTTCAATATCTTCTAGTTCAAGATCATGATTTTTTAAAAGAAAAAAACACGATACTTATTAATTTTAGATAAAGAACAAAAAAGATATAATGTATTGGGGATTTAATTTACAAGGCTATATGTGTTTGAAATTCATCTCTGGACTCCTTGGTGATAAGAAATTATATTTTGAGTCCATCATTGAATGTTGTCTCTAAAACAGAGAGTCGTGATTTTAGGTTCTAGATTTCTGGTGTGAGGTGTTCATCTTCTTATATTGAAATAGATTCTACTATTCCCATCAAGGAAGCCTAGAATTTGTTCTCCCAAATTGTCTTCATGAGTCTCTTTGGTTCAAAATGAATGTGTTGGTATGTTCATCCTCTTCTTTGTGTCTATCATGTACTATCTCTTACCCCACATAATCTTCTCTAACTCGATCGTCTATTGTTTTCTTGAGATCCGGAAGTAGGATTTATTAATCCATGTGTGGTCTTCCTCATACCTCATACGGTCTCCAGATATATCTAAAATCAACATAAATTTATTTCATAAGAATTAAATTTTCCAAATATTATCATTAGAATAATATTAAGGAAATTGAAAATGTATAGATTAGAAGAGTATATGTATTAGTAGACAAGTAGTGGTAGCCTTATCAATGGTATATTAAAAAGTGCAGACATTTAAATTCTAAAGGTTATTCTAGTAGTAACCATTAATCAGTATACATTCACCGGCAACATCATAATTGAATCCTTATAACAGTAAGATTAAAATGGTATCTTCTAATAGTAACCTTGTATCAGTTAATAGTAAGATTCCAGAAGTAGGCTTCCCATTAGTGACCGTGTACCACTAACCCCTAGCAGTTTTACTACAATAATAGCCATCGAGCGCTATACTTGTAGTGGTGAAATTTCATTGGTAACTCAGCAGTAAGGTTCATTTGAGGTAACCATCTAGCAGTGACCTTCTAGTAGTAACCATCTAGTGGTTAACTTCTAGTGGTAACCTTCTAGAGGGAACCATCTAGAGGTAACCTTCTAGTAGAAACCTATCCTACAGTAGCCTCATCTGGTGACTTAAATGGAAGGATCTTAATAGTGACCTTCATACAAGTGACTTTTACATAGAAATGTTTACACTATAAACTTAATCAAGAAAGAAGTGAGATTAAAAATACAGAATTGTTACATGATAAAAATGATAAAAACTAATTAAGCATTATTATTATATAAATGAAAAATGATTTGGGATTATCAAAACACGTGAATCCAAAAAAATGAGTTTTTTAGATAATTGATTAAAATAAATCAAAAAAAATTAACACATTTTTTTTCAAAAAAACAGATTTGTCTCCATATATAGGGAAATTATTTGAAAAAATATATCTAACAACCTTATATGTTTTATTTGAAAAAAATAAAAACTATAATACCAAAATTACCATATGGTGAATTATTTGTATCTTTCTGAAATGTTTTCATTTATTGCTGAACAATGAAAATACATAATTTTAATTGAATATATTCTTTTCAGATAAATTATTTGTAATGATAAATTATATTTTGAAATGTTTTTAATGTTAAAATGGATAAATCTTATATCAATGAATCCAATATTTGTCATTGGAATATTTTTAATAATGAATTTTGTTACAAAAACATTGTTATATTTTGAAATTTCCACATTAAATCCAAGCTTTCTCATCACATTGAAAATATTAATTTTAAATTAAATTCTGCAATTATGTGAATTTAATTTTTTAAAATGAATTTTATATTTTCAATATTAATAATTTATATTATTTAATGTGGTAAAATTAATTTTTTTACCAATAATATTGATCAAAACAATTCAATTTAATTACATCGATTAAGGTAAATACGATTTTACACATTGTTTAAACATAGAATATATGGTATAAAAATGACCCAAAATGTGAACAAACCACATTATCTCTAAAAAATTCAGCACTTTTGTCCATTTGATTTAAATATATTAGTTTGTGGGGCACATTTCTCCGAAATTTTCCCATATAATAAGTCATGAAAAGAAATAAATGAACCATTCATCCATTTAATTTTAGTAAAGCTTCAAGTATTGGAAGAAATTCATAGTTTTAGTTATAAAAATAAATTTTAAATATTAATTATTTAAAAAATATAATAATTCATCTTCAAATTTTAGATAATTTACAACCACATAAAATTCTTTATAAAAACAAATGGATCGGTTATTTAGAGCATAATTAAATAAGATAAATGATACTAAAAATATTATAAGTGTTTTAAATAGAATTAATTTAGTTGTTCAATTATTTTTAGGATGAATTTATCATTATAATTTTTTTTGAACATAATAAATTAAAATACCTTTTTGTATTTAGTTTTTATTGTAAATATTAATATGTATTTCATAGTAACTATTAATATTATTATATATTATTTGATATTTTATTAAATTATAAAAAATTATTAGACCTATTATCTTCTATAATGTGGTTAGTAAAATATATTAAAAATTAAATTATTTCCATTGAATGACCAATTGATCTTTCATAATTAACTTCTCGAAAAATAAATTGTATAATACATTGTTTGCTTGGTTAGGGTAATGAAATGTTTTTCGTGTGTTACTTATGCTTCTGTTGAAATTAATCTCCTATACCAATTGGAACTTTATTTTATTATTTACCATCAAAATTTACATTATTTGGGTTTAAATTTTATAAAAATAATCACTTTAATATAGTATTAATATATGAGTTACAGAAGTTATAATTCTAGTTATGTTATTGAAGAATGAAAAATGAAAAAAAGGAAACATAGGTGTTAAGAATCTAATTTACTATGAAAGTATTTATTTTTAGTGTTTAATGTTTTCAATGAACAACTAATATCTCACCTACATTATTATTCAAATTTGGAGTCACATGAGGTATGAGAGACCTCACAATAGTAAATACTATTGAGTAATTACAAGAATTACAGTCCCCCACAAACTATATAAAAGCACTCACTCCCCTCACTCCATCCCACCTATAATGAAATTTGGATTTTCAAAAATATTCACAAATCACATCACAAATTACCTCCTCTCATCATAAAAGATTTAATTTAGGTATAAAAAAATAACAGCCTTTTTTCAATCAAAATGAAGTTACCCAAAGAAGTTGAATCGTTCATCAACAAATGTATCTATTATATTTATTCCACAAACCCCTTTAATTATTTGAATATAATTATTATATGACAAAAAAAAGAATAATATATATAATAAAATTTATTTATATAAATATTAAAACCAATAACCACACACAATTCCATGAAATCTATTACAAAATTATCACATGTGTGGGCAGTGGACTACCGCCTCATGAATCAATGTTGTTTGTTTTTTAAGTACAACAATTCATGATTGGGAATAGTGGTCAAAATAAGGTATAAATATGATATATATTATTTTTAAAATGTTTTTTTGATAATTTAATTTCTATATAACACATTACTTCATCATTTCCATTTTTTGGAGTACAATAACTTTCTATGTGTCTACGGAGGACTACCACTATGTGAATTGATGTGATTCATTCATGGATAAAATATAATGAATTATTGATGAGTTTAACAAAAAAATTTAATATATATAAAATAAGGGATACAATTTAATGATATTATATATATTAATATTTCATTTAATTTTAATTCATCAAAAATGATAACAAATTTGAAACAACGTTCATGCGTACGTAAACCTAACTTTCACAATGAACGGTGTATTTAATTACCAATATCTAATTTTTTTTAATATATATATACATATATAATAAATGTATCTGATTTTAAAATCATTTTTAACACTCTAAATAGTATTTAATATTTATTAATTTAGGTTTTCAATGTATCAGGTCAAAACATGGATGAAAAACAATGTGGTTAATACCTGAAATGTAACATTAACATGAAATTTTTAATAAATAGCTAATAAAAGGTTATAAGATAAAAATATATGATTTTAAAAATCATAATATGGTTCTTTAATTAGTTAAAAACATGTAAACACAATATTATATTTATTAAAGCACATTCTACACAATGGGAAAAGTGATGTAATGGTTTTTTTGATCTGGATTTTATTTCAATGAATGAAATTCCATTTTAACTATTTTTTGTGCATATATATCCAATGTATTTATTTTACAAATATTATCAATATAATTTTTTTATTCTCATATACATTTTCTGATACCTCTTTCATGGGGTTTATGGTTTCAATGTAAACAATGGATCAATTTATTTTTCTCTCCATTTTCATTATCTGAGACCAATGTTTTTTATACACATCCATCATTTATGTGGTTTATATTTTTCAAATTTGATATGTTATATCATGAATCTACTAATTTTCATGATATATTAAAATATATTCTTTAATTTTTGTATTTATTCAATGATTAAAAATTTCTAATAGTTTTTTATTATAGTCTCATCACTTATCAAGATTGCCTGTGATTATGTATCTGATGTTGAAATCAAATAATTATCATAAATTATATTCTACTCTAATTATGATGGATATTTTCAATTAATTTTACCATATTTCTACTTTTGTTAATATAATTATGGAAAATTTTCTTTTAATACAACATGACACCATTTCAATCTTCAGTTGGAAATATGTGTTCATTCAAAATAATATTTTATAAGAGTGTTTTCAAAATGTTTTTAAATGATATATGAAGATAATTTTCAATTGAGAAGATTTAAATTTTTTTAAAAAAAATATTTTGAAATGATTATAAGTTTTTTTGTTATATGATATCATGTTTATTTTCAAGGTAAATGTGTTTAAATATTTTTTATGATTGAAACAGTATATTTTCAAAATGAAATGGGTACTTTCCTCCACATGTTTTTAATTACATTTTAATCGAGTATACATTCATCAACATCAAAAACCCTATTTGTAATTTATTCCCCACTAGGTTATTCTTTATTAATATCATCCTTATAATTTATCTAGATACGTAATTATTGTAACTATGAAATTATTATAGAACTATTTCCTTATCCATGGTTAAAAATGTTTCAAAGAAATTATTATGGATCTCTTTTCATTTTCATGGGATAATCATGTTCCAAAGATATTAATTGGAAACCCATTTCATTTCTATGGTAAATATGGAAATTAATGAAAAATAATTGTTTCATTGAGTTTTATGATGAATTAAACTCACATTGTACATTATTCATGTTTTTGTTCTTGGTCAGTATATTTGAAAAACAGGGTGGCACATATAGAACTATGTATACCCATTATAATAAATCAGCTTGTGCTTTATATATCATCGTGTAATCCCATAATACATTAACATGTGGTGGCCCTTATAGATTAAGGTAAACCCATTATATCATAATTGATGGGTTCACCAAGATATCCCTCCAATATAGTGGGTAATGATTATATTAGAAGATAGTAATATGGATATCCAAATTAAAACAGGTTTTGATTGAGTATTTTAAATATGATTATCCATGTTATTGAAATTTGTTTTAACTACTTGTTATGGTTTTATGATGTTTCATTTGATCATAAATTTTATCATATGGGTCATGATTATTGATTTTGATAACTATTTCATTTTGCATGTTTTCATATTTTATGATCTAGTTATTGATAGGTATGAGTTATTTTTTGATTAAATCAAGCACATTGTTTATGCCATCATAAAATCATACACTCTTATTCTCATTGATTATATTAAATTTTTAGTGTTATCATTAACCTTACTGATCATATGAACTAAACATTCATATGTTTCATTTTCCACATGTAATAAAGATGGTGGTTTAATGAATTATGATCTTGTTGTCAATTTATATCCTTATGTATCAACATGATGTTTTATTTAGTTATAAATTCATTTCCCAATATTAATGGTTAATGTGGACAACCTGTATGATGAGTGATAACCCATCACATCTAGCTAAGAGGTAGGGATTGATCCCATGATCGAATGATAATAATGGTTTAATGCCTATGGTCGGACTATGTGTTGTCTATATTTGTATGTAATTTTTATAGGTTATGATGGTGGTTATTTTGAAAACTTATAGAATTTTATTCAAGGATTTATTGTTTATATATCATAGAATAATATATGATTGAAACCTTCTAAGGCTTAGATTCCAAAAATATTAAAAAAGCCTAATTAATTATAATGATATTTATTTATGCAGTGAATTGTTTTGAAAATTATATATTAAATTTGAATATTAATGAATCATATAAATGTTTACTCATTTTCAGAATTATCATATAATGTTAAAACCATTTTTGATTTTATTAATGTGTATAGCTAGGTGGAATATCATGACTATCCCTTTTTGGGTTATATTTTCATTAAATCTTTATTTTAGTGCATAAGGGATTAAAAAGATAACCTAAATACTTATATTTTGTGCTAAATGATGATGTAGGGGATAAAATGGATGAAATTATGAAACATTATTCATCAAGTATGTATATATCCATATTTCTCCTAGTATAGATGGTAAGTGAATTATTTGAATCTAAGAAAATGATTTTCGAACAATATATTATACTAGTACTTTCAATAATGATAAACCATTAATTTTTTTTATCATCAATGATTTATGGTTTTATGGACCTTATCTTTCCAATGATCAATTATGTTTTTTTATCAATGACCTTAATCACTCACTATAATTATTTTTTTTTTCCAGAATTTCATCCCCTATTTTTCTATTTGAAATCATAGTTTTGTGTTTTCCATATGACCATTGTATTTACCATTATCTATTGTTAATATGAATTTTTATGAACACATTTTTATGATGTGGTCAGGCAATATAATTATTTTCCAATGACTAACCTTTGATTAACAAAATAATATTGAAATTGAGAGGGAAAAATTAATTAAATGGGGTAGGATGTAACACCCAAATATTATAAAATTATAAATCTATAATTCTTAGTGTAAATTAAAAGAATGAATTATTTTTTATTTCATTAAATTTTAAAAAAATTATATTTGGATATATGAAATAAATTATTCTTCAATAACATGTGTAAAATGCAGGATTGTGTTTTATAAACCAAAAATGTACAATAACTACTATTATTTAACAAGATAGTTTTCACCTAGAAATTTGAGTGGTGGGTATTGAAAGGATTGATGGATTTTTTAAAAACAATAGTACATTTATATATAACGAATTCATTGGTGAATAATTATTTCTAAATGAAAAAAACCTATTTGAAAACAAACAGAAACCTTTATCTAAAGAATTATATAAATGTGCATAAGTGTGTTTTATTAAAATAAGATAATGAAATCCCATTTTTTGTATTATATTAGTTAAATTTATATGTAATATACTCATCATAAATCATAACTTTCATCCAATTTGTTTTTATGATAATTTATTAAAATAAATCCAATTTTACTTAAACGTGGCATATTTCCCCCTAAAAATCTATTTTTTCACATGATTCTTTGAACTTCAATTAAATTTTAGTTTTTATAATTTTATATAAATTTTGTGAAAAAAATAAATATAATTATTGAAATTTGAATATAAAAATTATTTTTTATTGAATTTTTTATAATTCTTCTAAAAAAGATTCCTTTTTTCTAAATAGTAAAAAATAGAAATTTTTTATTCAAAACTGTCTTTTTGATTAAATTATTTGGAAAGATAAATAATATTTTGAAGTTTTATTCAGTAAAAAATGGATTAATAATTAATTTATGAAAATAATATTGGTTATTTGAATATTTTTAATATTTAATTTTGATATTAAAATATTGTTAACATTTGAATGTTTCACTCTAAAACCCCATTTTTTGCATCACATTCAAAAGATTAATTTTAAATTTAATTGTATAACTTTTTAGAATTTAATTTGTAAATAGGTATTTTGTATTTTCAAACAGAATAATTTATATCATCTAATTTTTTCAATGTTAATATCTTCCAAAGTGATTATTGAAAACAATTTAAAAAAATTACAGTGATTAAGGTAAAAAAGGATTACTTAGTTGTTAAATATACAATATTTGGATAAAAAATTATCCAAAACAAATAAAGACACCAATTTTATGGATATATTTCTACCCTTATTTCCTGATCCTATAATTCTAAGTGTTTTTGGGAAACTATTCACGGAAATTGATGCAAATAATATGTTAAGAAAAGAAAAAAATACTAAAAATTTACCTTTATTGTTTTTAATTTCTAAAAACCATTGGCGATAGGGAAAAACTAAATAGATAACATTATTAATATCATATTTAAATTAAAATTAAATTTTTATCATAATAAATTTTCTTTAAATTTTATAGATTAAATAATTATATTATGTGATTAAGAAATGTAAACACATGGATTTTTTAGTTAATAATAAAATAAAATAAATTATACTATAAATATTAAATGTGAAGAAAAATATAATGAATTTTTGGGTGAAATTTCATGTTATATAAATATATATTTATGAAAATCAATAATCTTAATATAATTTATTTCAATTTTTTTCATAATTTTTTTTAATTCAAAATAAATTTGTAAAATCAAAATTGACTTTAATGTTATATTATAATCAATTGTATTTTATTATATAATTTATATTAATAAAAAAATTAATATAATATTTTGTTTTGAAATTTTAAAAAATATTGTGTTTTTTCCTTAATATAACAATTTATCTTTTATAAAAAAACATATTGACCTATAAACAGTGACATATTTTTAACACGATTATAGTTAATGTAGTGTTTTTTCATTTTACATTCTCTTCTATTAAAATAAATTTTCAGCACATATAAAATTCCAATATTATAATTTATAATATATATATATATATAATTATAAATTTTATAATATTTATCACATTAATTTATTCTTTATAGATGAGTTACATAGGATATAAATCTTGTTACCTTATCGAAAACACAAATGAAAAATAATGAATCTTAGGAGTTAAGGAACAAAATGTTAAAATAAAGGATTTATTTTGTGTGTTGGGGGTGTTTCAAGAAAATATAATCCCTCATGAAAACTATTATTGAATTTTTTATTCACATTAGGTATGGTATACCTCCCAATAGTAAATACATTTAAGTATGTAAAAGAATTACACTCTTCTACCACTATAAAGGGGATCTCACACCACTCACATCATCACACCTCTCAAAACATTTTGATCAACAAAAATTACCAAAATATCTTCCAAAATTTTCACCCCTATGTATATAATATTAAATTTCTTCGTTATACATTAATAGGAAGGCCAATGGTTCAAACCAAAAGAAGATACCCATAGAAGGGATAACGTTCATGGACAAACATTTTTGTATTATTAATTATTCTCAATACATCTAGGATTTATATATATATATATATATATAATAGAATAATTATTATATATATATATATATATTCTATGGATACAACCTAAAATTGCACAGATTTTCATTAAATCGGTTACATAATCATTATTCCTGTATGCGTTGGACTGGTGCCTCGAAAGCGAATGATGTTTAGTAATACACTACAACCTTTAAAGGATAGGAATAATGATTTCAATAATATATATATATATATTATATATATATTATATTTTATGATTTAATTATCATTTGGCAATTATTATATAACATATCCATCCAAGATTTCAAATTTTTTTGAATACGATAACTTCATTTGTGTGTATAGTGGACTACCACCTCGAGAAGCGATGTGATTCATCAATGCATTACATGAAATGTATTAAGAGTATATGAATAATATATTTTATATGTGAACTAAATATGATACTCTAATTCTAAATTATATATATCATTTAATTTTCTTTCATCCAAAATGAAAAGAATATTGAAACAATGTTCATGCATTTGTACGACCTACCATCTACATAAACAGTATATTTCAATTCAAATAACTAATTTTTTTGAATTATTATAAATAAATTTTTATGTAATATTTATGATATTTATATCATTGTTAAAATCTAGTGTTAATTAAATAATTAATTACTATAGTGGACCAAAAAATACTATTTGTATAGTATCTAGAAAACCAAGTAGTTGGTATTCTAAAGGTAATGTTAAAAATGAATTTATTAAAAATGGGTAATAAAAGAAAAAATTATAATCATAAAAGATATTAAAAATAATAATTTGGTTTGGTAATAAGTTAATAAACAGAATTTCAGCAACAATATAGATGTTCTAAGAACATTCAACAAAAAAGAAGCACGCGTTATGGGTTTTTCTTGTCTCACTATTATTTCTGTGAGATGTATGAAATATATGCTACATATTATTTTTTTTGGTGTCTATATTTCCAATGAATATATTTTATCAATATTATGTTTATATTTATAGTTTTTTAATATCCATTTAATTATATCACTTTCATGAGGTTTATAATTTCAATGTTACCAAACCATTTGGGATTTTTTCCCAATTTTCCTTCTTGGAAACAGAAGTTATGTTTTACAGATGACATCAGTTATTAGGAGTATATTCCACACCTATGACATTTTATATCATGAATATCCTTATTTTCATGACTTTATAAATTATACTTTTTCATTGTTTTTGTGATTCAATATCACCAAAATGCTATGAATCTTTGCTTACAATCTTATCAGTTATCGGTATTGTGTATGATTAGGCCATTGATGTTGAAAAATTATAATTATCATAACATATCATTTACATTGATTATTTTTGATACATTAATTTAATTTTAAAACATTTTAACTATATGGTAATTAAAAAAATTTGATTTTCATTCAAGAAAATTTGACATTATTTATTTCTTTTCAAAGAAACCAGTGTTCTTTAAAAAAAATTCTAAAAATGATTGAAAATTTTTTGGAGTTGAATTAATTTATCATTTTCAAGGGAAATGATATTTTGAAATATTATTTAAGTAATTGAAAAATAATCATTTCTATTTTATTGAGATAGTTAAAAAAATGTTATCAAAAATATTTTATGACCTAAATGTTTTTTCGAAATGAAATGTGTATTTTACCCGAAGTGTTTATAATAATATTTTAATGGTATTTAAATTAATAAATTTAAAAAAAAACTTATTGTTACATATCCTCAAATGGTTATATTTTTTATTAATACCATCTTCTTTATTTCAATGGATCAATAATAATTTTATCAAAGATATCGTTATGGAACCTATTAATTTTTCCATGTTAATAATATTACAAAAGGATTATTATGAAATCTATTTATTTC
The DNA here is from genome assembly GCA_963277665.1 of Viscum album. Lineage (NCBI taxonomy): Eukaryota > Viridiplantae > Streptophyta > Magnoliopsida > Santalales > Viscaceae > Viscum > Viscum album. The sequence goes on along the minus strand of OY728120.1, from coordinate 2,028,253,452 downwards.
ACATAGATTAATCATGTTAAAAATTGATTCATATTAAAACCACTTATATAACATTTTTAAGACTTTTTGTATATGATAATGAATTTTTAGGAGTGTTATGATAATTTAAAGCTCTATGCACATTATTCCTAATGTGGTTCTCAAAAATTATACTTGAAAAATGAGGTTTCAGATTTAGTGGGGGTAATCCCAAAAATTTTAAAACTTTTGGCGGACTAGATAGCCTGATGTCATATTGTTATATATAACAATTGGTGGATTATATAGTTCCGAGAATACCCATTATATATTTCCATGGGGATGGATATAATGAATTGGATATGCTTGTTAAAATATAATGATGGGTGAATCTAGATAATTATCTAATACATTGGGTAATGATTATATAAGAAGACTATTTTATTCATATTTCAATTAAAATTTTTTTTATAAGGATTCATGAATATGATACCCTGCATTACTGAAATAGGTTTTAATTAATTTCCATAGGAATATAATGTTTCATTTGATCAAAAATGATATCACATGGATAATTATTATTGATTCTTATGACTTTTAAATTTTACATGATTCCATATTTTAAAATTTATATATTTATTGGTTTGATTTATTTTATGATAATCTCAGTCACTCTGATTATTTCATCACTTTCTTATTCCCCCATCTTACGATTTATTAAAATCTATTACTAATGATTATGGTTACCCATACATAACATTTCATCTCACCCATATTATGTTTCATTTTCCCCAGGTTATAAAGAAAGAGGATGAAAATATAGTGTTAATATATGACTTTAAATGGATGATGATGATGAAATAATGTGAAATAAAAAATTCATGTTATAATAGGAAATGAATTCAATATTTATGAACAACTTCATTGTGGCACCATGTTGACATGAGTTTTTCCTTATTTTATAAATCAGTAATCATAAGTTATCCAAGAGGTTGTTAGTGATCCAATTTTTCATTTTGATTTTGTCTGTTTTATGAGAAAACAAATTTAATGATTATTTTACACAAAGAAGAAAATGTAATTTTTAGGATTTCAAAATAGGATACAGGAGAGTGTGTCCTGGGATATTATATGGAGGATGAGAGTTCAGACTCATTATTTACTTTTGAGTGGAATTTTTCATACTCCAAGAATCTCATGTAGATAAATTTCATATTTTGGAATCTCGTATTATCCTTAATGTAAATTTGGTCACCCTTCTCATTTATAACAAATCGCATATATAAGAATGAATAACCATATGTATATGTAAGTGGTTATATATGAATGGAAACACACCCACATACACAAACAAATAAACACACACACACACATATATATATATATGAATATCTTTATCAAATATAACAATCTATATGAATCAAAGGGTTATCCATCTCATATTTTATTTAATTATTGATGATTTAATTTAAAATATTATATTTTGAAGCCATGTAATTGTGAACTGTGGAATTTATTTTCATCTAGGAATGAGGTTATAGATTTACTGTCAAGATCATTCCCATGAGATGGGATTCATTCATATCCACCTTAAAAGACTAAGTGCCCTTGTTGGTTTATTCCATTTAATATGAAGCACCATACATTTTTGGTTTATATTAAATGGGAAAACCCATAAAATTTAATGTAAAGAAAAAATTATATCATGGAGGATGTTGCATATAAAATGAGGTGTGGGACTTACACATGAGTTTATTTTTTTTGGATCCCATTGAGAGAATGGACTGATGTGATTTGGCTAACCCTATATAAAATATTCCCTAGGAAAGTAGTACTCATCATGAATATAAGCTTATGAGGGTAAAGTGACAGGGCCTAAAAGGAATACTCACATCGATGAAATATATGATTCTACCTATAATATGGAATATTGAAGATAATAGTGGATTAAAGTTGTTTGGTTTTAAGCACAATGACTTTTCCTACATATCCCATAAGAATTGGAATCGAAGACCATGTAGTTACGGACATATTGGTTGGTTAAACACATAAGGGATGAACATTTTATATATTTGATATTTTTAGTGACATGGCCACCACTAATATCTAAGACTATGTGATTCATGCTCAATGAGAAAAATGATAAACCATTTATGATATCCACATTATGAAATCATGTTTCGGAAGTTACATACACCATTATTGGATGCCCAAGTGAAACATTATTTCTCTTTCTTTGGTGGATATCTTTGAGGATACATAATGTATTAAACTATGAGGTCAGGAAAGATTGTTTAGGGGGATTACTCCAAGGGGGATACCGATGATGAATGATTTCTCCTCAATAGCTATTATATGAGGGTGTAGTATTTAGTAATAATTATTTTATTTAACTACTCTAATCTTTTAACCATTTTCAAAATCTCATTGATAGGGTTTGTGTTTACATTGAATTAACAAATACTACCGAATTTTATTCACATTATAGATAGCATGGATGAATGGATGACATTTTCTAAACAATTTCTTACACCCATTGAATGGTATCCTCATTACCACATGAATTATAATTGCCAATAATATGAAGACCATTACTATTTTCTAGTATAAATATGAGATTTCTAATAACACAGGAAGGCATTTTAATGAATATTTCTACTTGTTTGATTCTATGGCCATTCATATTTACAAGCATTGGAGGTAGTTTTGGTCTAGTATCATTCATATTTGATACAGAGGTAGAGTAGTTCATTGTAATTTGTTGTCTGAGGATGACATAGGGGATAGAGGGTGCTTCACCTTGGTGATACCTTGGTTAGATGGTTTGGATTTTTCTATTTAATACAAGGGAAATATAGATTTAGATTCACCTATGTGATACCTGGGAGAGTAATATTCCGAATCTCCTAGGTGATACCTAGTCGAGTTGAGTTGGGATTCACCTAGGTTATATCATAGAGTGACCATTTGGAAATCACCCAGGAGATACATGGGAGTGATATATTGAGCATTACCCAGGTGATAACAGGAATATTTGAGTGATGTTTCATGGGTGTTTGGTAGGTCAAGACAGAGCACATGGTTGAGAAATCAATCTAAACAACATGGGTCTTCTTATGTTCTCCTCGAAGGATGGTATTAAATTCCTAGGATATAGATTAATAAATCACCTTAATTTTTTTCACAAATAATGAGTTTATTCATAAAATTATTCCATGGTGTTTAAATATTTTATTATCCCAAGTTCATTTACCCTTATTAAACCCCTATTGATGTGTAATAATATAAATGTACATGGTAGTTGTGGTTTATTGGGTGAGATTCTAGGGTTAGGAGAGCATTGAGAAATCATTAAGGTATCCACGAGTATCAAATGAGGAGCCCCCAGGTCCTATATAAAAGAAAAATTTAGAACCATGGATATGGAGGAATCTCACACTTATTGGTATCATAGTTTATGCACTCTATTTTGCTACACTGTCTTAACTTGCATTGTAGATTTTGAATAGGTTTAGCTATCACAATATTGGTTTTACTGGGGTGTGGTGAAACCCTCACATTGGAAAACACCTAGGGTTATTGAAATGATTGTTTTTATTTTTTTCATTCCTTTCCTTATATATATATTTTTAATATTAAGTTATATATTTCATAGAAATGGAATTCCAATAATCTCTTCCCTTGTGAATCATTCCAATTAGAATAAGTGGATATAAGCTCATGGTATAAAATAATCTAGGCATCGATATACCATTGATTCATTGGGTACCTGGTTTCATTCAAACCATTCACCTTCTAATATGGTCATAACATTTTATCACTTGTTTCTCACACAAGGGGAGTGTACTAGTAGATCATAATGATTGGAAACTCAAGTAGATCATATTGGGAGGCTCACATAGGAAGGTTCATATAAGGTTGAAAGGGATATAAATAGTTATCATGATCCTAGTTCCCCTCTATTCACTCTATTCACATGCATGAGTTCTCTCATAACATAATTTTATTGAAGAGGTTATACATGCACAAGTTATTAGTATCACACATGCTACATTACATTTGGTTACATAGGTTGAACGGTATATGTTATACAGTTACACATGAGTATTGGTTAAATTGAACCTACATTATATGTGAGAACTTGATGGGTGATCTGTAAGGGTGAGAACCCAAATTTGTTTATAAATTTCTGAATTCTGACAAACATAATTTTTTTACACTTATATCGGCTCAGGCCCCATGAGTTGACAAATATTAGAATATAAAGATAATTATCCCTTAGAGAGTGTGTATAAACCATATTAGAAAGTTTCATGATTCTAATTAGTATACGTATACCATAAAAAAGTTTTCACTGCCATTTAATAAGAAATTTTAAAATTTATTGACATACTCTAGATGGTAGGATCATCCCAAAAAAAACCTACTAGATTGGGTAAAATTGATGAGTAATATATATCCATAGTTGTGGGAGTTGCTTTTTTGTAACATGTAAATCCAACCTTATTCTTCATCCAACAGAAGACATATTTCTACTCAAACTCAGCATGGGTAGTCTAAGTGTGGGTGATATCATTTGTTGTGTGGAAAAGTGAATAACATTACATTTTTCATTCGAAAAACTTTATAATATTAACTTTTCAAAAATGATTATCTAATGATTAATTTTATGAAATATTTTAGTAATTAAATTTTATTCCATTATATATTATTCATGTGTATAATATATATAAAAATATATTTAATTAATAGGTTGGTCATTTTGTTTAAGTTGTTCAAAGAGTTCATTAAATTTCCAAGCCTTGCACTATATGATAGAATGGTTGATGGTTGTTATTTATTCATTTTTTCATAAAAATGTGGATATTTTCAATATCATATAATTATAAACCTTTTCATGAAGATTAAATGTACCTTGTGTCTGAGATGAATTCGGATATGAGTATATATTTTTTGATTCTATGTTTTTAGTGTAACACACACTCTAGGTCATGTAATGTGGAAAAAAATGTTTTTTTAATATATAAATTTTTTCAATAAAATATGGTTCTAATTATAAATCACTATAATCATACATAGATAAAACGAATAACATTTGATATGTTAGAGAAATTATTTCCCCTTCAATATACTAATTTGTAGATTCGTTCCCAAGAGGCACATATCGAGAATATGATCATTAACTAGGTAGTTTCTTCTAAAGTAAGGTTCCCATGGATTAAATATTGTATGTAATAGTTGTAATGGATAAATTTATGAGTTAGGTAACCAAAAACCATTGTTTACAATGTTCTTGATTTTTTTGTGAAGCACTAATGAATGATACATGAGGAATGGATTTTGGTTGAATGATTTGATATATTTGGTAATCATTTTTTGATAATGATATCAAATATTTTTATATTATATGATTGAGATAATTCCCATCCTAAATAGGAAAAATGGGATAGGATCGCTGAATCAACCCCCTTTTTTGTTGAAATTTAAATATTTTCCAACTAACATGCTTGATGTATTAAAAAATGGTCATTGTTTTAGAAATATTTCATTTAGTAAAATTCATTCTCCAATAGTATTAAACCTAATACTCATCAAATAAAATATTCAAATATATAAAAAACATTATAATAGTCAATGTTTTTCATGAGAATAATAATATATGGAGGGGATGATAAATGTAATAAAATCCATTGATTGGTAACACATTAAAATTTATTAAAAACTGAAAAAAAAATTATGTTAGAACAACCCATTTTAGAATAACCCACTATTATGTAATTTTAACAAGATAATATAGATGCTTATGAGATTAATATAATAGTTATTAAATGGATTCATATTATTAAAAGAAATTGAAACCAAATTAATTTTATTATTATATATATAATAAGATTGGGAATGTAAATAACACTTAATAAGATTGTCTAAGTTAATTAATTAGTTAGAGTAGAGGTTTCCATGGTATCTTAATCTATTTAATGATTAATTTTCATTAAATCAATGAATATATTCAAAATAGATGTACTATGTAGTGAAATCTATAGATAATTTTATTAGGAAAAGATAAATAATTATCATGGCATACACATTTTGAGTTATAGTGCTCTATAGATAGTACACGAGGATTATAGATCTAATAAAATCAAATAAATTTAATTGGAGATCCCAATAATTATTCTTTGAGTATTCATACAATGTTATTGGAAACTAAATGAAAAAAATAATTAAGGTATGAGTAATTATTCCATAAGAGGGAATTGTCTAGGATAACTAAAGTTGTTTCTGAAACTCTCTAGGTCATATATGAAAAGTATTTAGGTTATATCATTAAATTCATTATTTTTTTCATGTTATGCTAAATGTATATTTTTTATGTGATTTAAATATAATGTAGTTAAAAATTATTGGAATGATTCATATAGATTATAATTTTCATTTAAGTGAGGAAGCGAAGAGTGAAACATCTTATGGGACATGTCTTGCAATAGAAGAGAAAATATAAGTAATTTTTTATTCAATTCCAAATCATTCCTAATATATTTGATTCATTTTAGAGAGATAAAATTAATTCAATTAATCTTGTGAAAATTAATTTAACGATGAAAACAAAATAAAATAGGTACCCTATTAGGATGGTATGATCCTAGTGATATCCAATCACCTCTATATCATTATAGCTCAAAGAAAAAAAATTAAAAATCTCCCTAGATCAACCAAACATATAAAAAAAACTCCATGAATGTATTTATTTTCTTATTATTTGTTATCATAGAAGAATGAATGACAAACAATGCTCGTAAAATTATAGAATATTACATGAGTGATCATTAAACATAGATCAACACATTCATGATTTTCAATAACTTGTAACTTTATAAGTGGTATGATATAGGATAAAATCTCTAAAATTTAGAAAATTTAAAAATTTAAAATTCATTTTTAATAATGAGCTCAAACTATTATTCTCACTTCCATAAATTTCACTTAGTCCTCTATATGTGATAAACTGCCTAAACTAACTCTAAAAATCCCATATAACTTCATAAAAATATCATACCTATCAAAAATAATTCTGTAATCAAAGGTGAAAATAATAAATTTCACAATATGTTACAAATCAATTAACTAGAATCATTATTGTGATGTATTTGACCTAGTTCACGAAATAATAACTAAACTATTTTGGCCACATTCCCACAAACACGCCTCCTTGTATGGAAAAGGCTTCCGACTAGAAATTATGGAAAATGATGGAACATTGGAGAGACTATAGAACTGTTATTAGATTATAACGTTATTGTATATTAATATTTATCAATAGAGAAACAATATGAAATATTTTAAAAACTAATGATTAAAAAATACATCATATAAAAATCAATGTAATCCCATAAACTATTGTGATATAAAAAGATGATAATAGCATTCTGCAAAAAAGGAAAAATGACCTAGAATTAAGAAACCAATATCATACATGTATCATACATAAAAAAAGTCCCAAAGATAACCGTCCACAAATAGAATAATGTTCGATAACCTATTTCCATGATACCCATATCTTATGAAATAATGAATCAAGATTTAGAAAGAAGCCGTTTTTCCTCGTACCTACCTGTGTCCATGAAGTCGATATGGGTACCTGATGACAAAATCAACATACTATGAGATAAAAGTTAATATTCAACCACCAATTCAATTTATAATACATCCAGTCAATGTATAAAAGAACAAGAAATTCAAATATATAACAAGAGATCAGTGTATTATAAAATATGAAAAAACGTCAACTCAATCATGTCTCACTATAATTACGAATATATATTATAAGAGACATCCTTAAATCCTATAAAGATGAAAAAATATGTATATTCATGGTAATCATGTTCCAGGACTATATGGTCAAAGGTCTAAGGAGTAGAAATGTCTAATTTAACCGAGTAAACTAATAAAATTGGGCAAATGGTATCCCACAACTTGGAATATGAAAGGCTCCAAATGTGTCTAGTGAACTAGTTTAACAAAATCATTTATGTAAAAAATGTACAATGAATCTATGTAGGTCTAATCCATGGACTATTAATATCCATGGAATCCTAGTTTTATGAATAAATATTACTCAATGAGTATAAACATTCAATGCAAAAATTAGTTAGTATAAATAGGATTCAAGGAATTGAAATGTCCACAGTAGCCATATAATATCATCAGATCCAATGAGTAGAAATTTATATGTTATAATAAAAATATAATTAATTTTGATCCAAGGTTTCGAAATGTACATGGAAACTCATCATGTCAAGTAAAAATTATCCATCAAGTAGAAATATCCAAGGCATCATAACATGGTCATTAGATCCAAGGAGGGTAAATTTCCCAATAATCCTAATAAATTCATTTACCAGAAAATTTATAATTCATTTAATAATTTTTCCAATCCCTTTATAACCATATACATACCAAGGGATTAACCATATCATACCACACATCTACAAAGGTTATAGAACTAAAATGTTCAGAAAATCATTAAAAATTCTATTAAGTACCAAAATAATTTCTAAATTATGCAATGTTATCTCAATTCTCACAAAGGGTGGAATAATTATCGAATAAATTTAGAAACCACCCAATGGGATGTTCTAGTTTATGTTGAAAACATATAACCTTATATAAGTCTATCAAGAAATGTATCATACATGAATTTACCATGTTACATAATGTCAAATAACTAGCCTTTCATAGAATGTCTTACTTGTGAAAAAATGACAATAATAATAATAATTTATAATTTTAAGGTAAAGGTATAAACCACCTACCTTATGCCTATAGAAAAGTAATCCACATGTATCAACCTTGGATTCAGTCGAGATCCTATGAAAATTGATGAACATATAAATTTCTTGAAAATAGGATACAATATATTCCACAAAAATAGAATCTCTGATTCAATGTAAAATGGTGAAATAAATATATAGAATAGTTAAATTAGTGGTGGATATCAAAAAAGACAATCAGATATCTAATCAGAAATAGCTAATGAACTGACAAAAATTCCTACCACAGGATTGAATGAGAGATACTTATTTGGACCTTATATGCATGGGAGAATTAATGTGATGGTTTCTATAAATAATTATAAATATTTAATTATTTTATAAAAATTTACCTAGGGAATATACTTGAAATGTATGCTTGACATGTTAGGTAATGTTCGGGTTCTCCCCATCCATGTAAAAACAATAAAACATTGTTTAATGGATCTATATAGATCAATATATTCCATGTGATGGATACATTTCCTCTGATCTAAATACACACTAGGTATTTCGACAACATCTGGCATTTATCACCTTCCTTAATCATTCATGAAATATACCATCCATCATAAAGGCTTGACATCAAGGCCTATTTCAAAAATGGAATTGCAACATTTTTTAACAGAAATATTAAAAAGATCCACACCACACACAAAATGGATTCTTTCAATATTCACCATTAATGTTATTCTGTAAGGACCCCACTCTTGGATTTTATAGACATTATATTAATTTTGAGGAATACATCATATAAAAAAAAATATGACCAAAGACCATATAAGTTTTCTATATTTGGAAATATGTAATCCTAAACCTGATATATAAATGAGCTAAATCAGCTCCCAATAGGTGGTTCTTGACTAGAACCCTTCCTCGACACATCATTCATAATAATCATATTCATATCCCTGGGAAAATATTTATAAAAATTATTGAGCTCAAATAATCAGTATGGGTATAAAATGAAAAATGCAAATATTATCATGACAATAGGGGTATGTGAAGGTGAGCATAACATTAAAAGATCATAACATGCATAACAATGTTCTTAAAAAATAAATCATTGAATAATTCATGATACTTTATTAGACATAAACCATTAGTAAATAAAGAACACCATATTTGAAACCACAACATACAGGTAAAACATAAAATTTTGGAAAAAACAAAAGAATATAATATAAATTCCACAGTTTCCAATAAAGTATAAACAACACCATATTATATGTATGGGATCACTCCCCATTCCAACTTGGTAGTCATGGTTCACCTCCATGGCCATTTTGTAGCATGATTTCACTTATCATACCATCTTGTAAGTCACAGTTCACTCCCATGCCAATCATAGTAGTCAAGATTCACTCCTAATACCATCATAGAATATCTCAGGAGATATAAATCTTCATTTAATTCACTAGAGGGAAAAAATCTACCACCAATTTCGTAATGAAATAATTCTTACGTGTGCTACAATAACATAAACCACTCATCATTGAATAATCAAGGGATAAAATGAATCACTTAAACATCATTTCATTAAAATATAATATTAGTTAATCAAATAGATGTTATAAAAAGAATAAAAATTATCTGACCATAGGAATAATAGGAAAATTATTTAGTAATTTCATCTTATATGGAAAATAATTTTAATAAAACCCTAGAAATAAATTATTCAGTAATATATCCTTTAATCTTCAAAAACGTTTTATTTTTTTAATACAATACACAATTTTAAATGAAAATAATTTCACTGAAGATAACCATGAAAAAATGTATGATAATATTCATCAAAATAAGTCGTCATGAAAACATAAGAACTTGTTTATCTATATAAGTAAATTCAAAACATTCCTCATGTAGTTTTTTTAGAAAATTGAAAATAAAACTCAGTATGAAAAGAGAATAAATATTCCATTCAAACCATGTAGTAAAAAGTCAAAATGGGTAAAAATAATCTTACAAATCCATAATATAATAGAAAAACATTTTATTAAATAATTTTTATAAAATAAATTCATTGATGATAAGTTAACTCTTTAAAATACTTATGTTTAAACAATATGAGATAAAAATGTGATTCAAAAGATATCCATTACATAATGTAATAATAGATTTATTTTTTAAGACATCATAATGGTCATTAAAATAAACATAAAATTTCATTAATATAACTTTATATTCATATAAATAGTTATGTAAAATACAATCGATAATATTAAAATGGATAATGGATTAATTAATTAAAACATAAAATCATCCCCTGCCACATTGAAAATTTAATCCAGAAGAATGATATCATTAAAATATTAATTTAATATCATTATAATAAATGTATTCTTGTTATGAAATACAATATTGGAATAAAACAACTAAAACATAAGAAATACTTGGTAAATATTTTTTATATAACATGGAAATTAATAGAGAGATGGAATTTCATTACCTTAGGTCTGATACTCTCCAAACATGTTTAAAACCCAAAAATTATTTTTTATCATTATTATTTAATTACAACCGAATATTATTAATATTTAATATATCATATATGATTCTATGATGACATTATATTAACTATTTATTAATAATTCCATGTTAACGCAATGTTTCTGGTAATAATCTCTTTGTTTTCCATTCATGTTTCAAATAGTAATTCATGATTATAGTTCATGGAAAATGATTTACTTACATTCATAATGTAAAAAAGGACTTATGAAACATATTTATTCTGTATATAAATATATATAATGTGTAGATAAATGAAATAGATCACACAGTTCATACATATGGTAGGTCGTATGTACGCATGAATGTTATTTCAGTTTACATTTTCATTTTAAAATATGTAAATATGTATGTTAAATATATATATTTTTATTAAAGTACACTTAATATTTCATATATTTAATATATTTTACATGTTTTTATTTAAATCAATCCTAATAAATCCCTTTTATATAGTGAATAAATCGTATCGCTTTGATTGGTGGCAGTCCACACTTCCACAAATAATGTTATCGTACATCCATAATATAAATGGAATTAAGGTATGTTTAATATAAATAATATAGAATATAAAATAGGTTATAATTTAAATATTTAATTTCTATTTAACACAAAAAAGTAGTTTTAATACTAGACATTATGTAGGTAATGGAAAAATAAAAAACAATATTCAATGAGTCGATTAACAAGTATAACTTTTAAAAAAATAATTTTTTAATGGAATTAAAGGAGGTGAGAAACTCATGTATATGAGATATTAAATTATAAATATATCAATATATTGTATAAATTAATATATATTTATCATTTACTGATGGGTGATGTAGGTCATGGTAACGTAGTAAAGGAAAAGAAATTAAGAGAGGTACATTGTGAAAATACCTATTGAATATCCAATCCCTAAAAGACCATTGATATCCCAGGAATAGGTAATTTAGTGAGACCAGAGGAACATTTACAAGGTTATAATGGGTATTGTAGGTTTTGGTTTGGATTATAGGAGATACAAATATTTTTTTTGTCGAAAGAGGGAGGTGAGGGTTGATATTTATTCTTGAGGATAGGTGTGTTCAAGTGATTAATTTGTTAATTATTTTATATTAATTGAATACCACATTGTGGTATAATTAATTTAAACTAATTATAAATTCAATTATTGTTGTGTATTATGTTTATGTACGATCCTGTCCTCAATCATTAAATAAATATTGATCTTTTTAGGTATGTTAATATTTTACCTTTTAACATTAATCCTTGTGATAATTTTACCTATACAACGGTAAATAATTTTTTTAACAAGGTTTCATATTAATATTTAAAAATTTTATTGATCTTATGACATAATTAGGACCATGGTATTCTGAATTTTGATCCATTTTACCTAATTTTAGTCATAGAATTTGAAAAATTAGATTTAACTGTAATTCTTCTGAATAAACAAAAAAAATATTTTAAAGTGAAACACTCAAAAGTTTAAAACGTTTTTATTTCTAATTTAAATTTAAAATTGATTCAAAAGACCATAATTGGTGTTGCTGAAAAAAAATTATTTTTAATTTAACTTTTAAACAAATTAAATAAATATTATTAATTCATTAATAAATTATTTGATAATGTAATTTTGAATTAAAATCCAATATTTTAAACAATTTTTTTAAAAATGAAACGATATATTAAAATACCAAAAAAATTACTAATAAAATTATTTAGTATTTATTTTAAATATGAAGTATATTTTTAATGATTAAATCAATATTTTTTCAAATAAATTATTTATACAGGGTTCCCCATTAAAAGGTGGTAAATCTTCGTTGATAACATATATTGTATAATGTTTTAAATTGGTTTTATTCTTTTCTTATGATTATAAAATCGATTGGATGATTATCAATAATATTTAAATTTATATATAAAATATATATTAAATTAATATTACTTATTAATTTTAATTAATTTCATTCATGTTTATATTAAAAGTTTTCTCCAAGAATACTCCCCTTATATTCAATTTTCTACATATATTAATTTCAAAATAATTTGTAAGCAATTAGTTTAATTTATATTTTTTTTGAAAAAAATATATTTTCATTACATGGAAAATAAAATTATTAAAATCTAATTTATAATCTATGTTATATATTTTTTTTTACTTTATTAATAATATATTATTGTTTGGTAACTCATAGCCATGTGTGTTATGAAAAAAATCGAGGAAACACTTTGTTTTGTGTAATAAAATCCAACCATAGTGTTCAAGGTAAATAAAGGTAAAAATTTTGTTTTGTGTAATTCATGCAAGAAAAAATAGTTATTTAATAATAATTAAATATTATAAATGGAACATGACTTGAGAAATATCAAAAATATTAAATTAATTCAAAAAATATATTTTAGAAAGTCTCTGGGTGTTATATTCTAACCCTCTTAAAATGTATTTCACTCCCATAATTCATCTGTGTTATCAAAGATTTAATACATAAATGTTTCATTTATAGAAACCCATATCAGTAAAATGACCTCTAAAACTTACTTTTAAAATGATATTATTGTAAAATAACAATTTTTCAAAGTTTATAATGACCAGGTATGTACATAATAGAACAATGGAAATGATTGGGCATAGTGGAAAATCATAACTAATAATAGATATTTTCAAATAACATTGATCAAAAAAATATGGAGCTCTAGTGACTATAAACATTACGGAAATAATTAAATAAATAAGTTTGAATGAATACATTCATATAATCATAATGAATATAATAAGACACCCTCTTACATCATTATCGGTTTTCCTAATTTTGAATAATTCTCAGGAGAAGAATTACATACTTGTTTTTGGTATAATATCACCACTGGTCGTGCACTAAACACATCACCCATCCGAACATATTCTATATAATATTGTTTAATTTTTCATTTCTGATGTGTTAGAAAATAATATGATTAATAAATAACATGAAAGGTCATTCCATCATTCTTTTTCATAACAAAAATGTTAGCACATGTTATCAAATATAAAAAATTCTTCCTATATATAGATAATTCATTAATATATTAAAAAATTTCCATATTTTACCTTATAATATCCATGAATGGATATCCGTACAATCCATCAACAACTTAAGAATATAAAATTTTAGAAAGACGTACAGAAAATATTTTTAACATTTACCTCTCATAAATCATATGGTACATCTTATATGGGAAGCAATGATTTTCATTGATTAATATGGAGTATGCTTTGTGTTTGTTGTCAATGTAAATTTGTGTTGATTAATGAGTTTTCAATGAATGTGGTCTTATGATTGAGACAAATTGTTTTATATAAGGTGGGGATGTTTCCTAGTGATATTTAATTTTTTTTTCTACAAAATTGGGAGCTTGTTTTCCAGAAAGGAGTGATTTCTGTACATATGTGAATGAGATGTGTAATTAAATATTAAGACATAAAATTAAGGGAACCACCAATAGTGGGACATGAACTACACTCCATATATCGAGAATAGATGAAAGATGATGAAGGTTGCTACAACTTTGGAATGAAAAATGATTCATGGTGAAATTTTTTGGTTCGTGACGAGGCTAGTAGTTCATATGATGTGAACTGTTCGCTAGAAGGCATTTCATTCATCAAAATTATTAACTGTTTTGAGAAGAAACGATAGGATTCCCTGGAATAAATGATGTAGACAATTGATTTATCGCATGGGGAGAATGTTGGTATCCAAACCACATAGGGAATATGGTTTGTGGGAGATGCACAATATGTTGTAAAGGTGGTATCATATCAATGATTTAGTAAATTTTAGTTTAGCAGATTGGGTGAATCCATTTTTATATAAAAGGAGAATTAATCCCTTCATTAAATAGTAGATATGAGATTGGAAACTGAGAGAAATTTGGAAAAATATACATGTAGTTTGATTGAAGTCCACCATGTATTGACTTTAATTAAAAATATGAACGTAAATTTATATATTCAAGAATATTTTATATAAGAAAATATTTGTTGATATAATAAAAGTTCATAGAAGATAGTACATGAGGAAGGATCTATGACTTCAAATAAGAAGTAGTGCTCAATCGTTTTTTGCGAAGGTAGTATGTGAACGCTATTGGTAGAGGCTTTATGAGGAGGAAACCTCATAGTACACAGAGCAAGGCAGTACAATTTGGAAGCCACGTAGTACACAGACCAATATATTACATAGTAGAAGAATAAAAATACAGGATGGATGAAATGTGAAGGTAGTAGACTAAGGTGGTATGTGAAGCACTCAAGTATGTTGATAATGATGTCTAGTTCATGGAGGACAGGTTCATGAAGGAGTAGTGCGTGGAAAATTAGATTACATATATAGGGGTAATAAGACTTCAATAGATCATATATAAATAGTAAATGGTTTACAATATAATGGAAAAGCCTTGAATAAAACATCATGTCAGTATACTATGTTTAAATTCATCCCAACGCAGTGAAAAAGGGGGCACCGATGGATGTGATCTGAGGGACACAATGTGTTATCCCTAAAACCTTATAAAGTAAGTATGCCATATACAGAGTGAATGTGCTATATTTTTACTTCATAACTAATGATAAATTTTGCAATTTGGTACGAGTGAAAATCTTTTGGCCTATTCTCCATTGACGTAGCTCATAATGTTGAATCATGTAAAATTGATAATTCTTAATTTTTCATATAATTTTTACCTTCATCACAGTGTCGTTAGAATTATTTACCAGGTTCCTACCAACATGGGAACTAGATCAATCTTTTTAAAAGAAAAAGATTACACCTTGATTCAATCCTTCCCTCTCAAGATGTTCTAGGGTCCTTTATCTTATTGTTAAAATTATATTCATGTCAACACCATCCTCATTTTTTCTAATAATTTATGGTAACATACCATATTCTTATGTGCAATAGGTTGTAAACTCAATCCATGATAGCATAACCCACATGTCAATAAATATTAAATTAGTACCAAGGTATGTATTAATATCGAAATTATTATTTCATATCCAACATATCTGAATCAAAATATCATTATCTCAAAATCATGCTAATATTAAGTGTTATCCTTCCACTAATCATGTATTTTCCAAAAATATCACCTTATTACATCAATATTGTTTCATGGTTATATGTACCATTCCACATATGCTCCAAAATCCATAAGTAAAAAAATTATTTTATCATAAAAAATTTGTTTCATTATTAATTAATACCAAATATTTACATCCACAACAACATTCTTGATTTTTAATACATAATAACTCATTCGTTGCACAACGTTTTTGTCATAATACACATCAACAATAGTTAATGCATGATATTTTCCTTTTAATTTATCATTATGTCATTTATGGAATCAATCATCATTGATAACCATTATTATTTTTCATTGTTTAGAAGAATACCCATTTTCCATACACTTGAAACACTGACATGTTGGAGGTGAACCATTTCGATTATTCTATTTATTACCATTACTTCAGTAGTAAAATTATTGATAACATTATTTTACACCCATAAAAATTTTATTTGACCCATTTATACAATTCCCACCATGTATCCTTCAACAAATTGGTATAATTATGATATTATTTTTTATCCTCTTCCTCTAAATTCAATAACTCTATTCATATCAATACTATGGGATGGATTGGTAACTTAAATCTCCTTTTTGTAGGAGAATATGAGGAACTTACATACTGAAAAGTAAGATCTTGAACTCATTCTAATAAATGGGTACAATATTATCATGTTTCCTTGTATTCTTGACAATGTTCTACTACAGATTCTAAAAACAATCCAATCAATATGTTACCCTTGTAACTATTTCACAATCTGAATAGTGGATAATGGAAAATATCTTTTCAATTATACATATCCATTTATCATGAATCTGTGGGATCAGTCATTCTAATTAAAAAATGGGTATGTTTCTTTAAGAAGGAATCAAGAGAATATTATTCCCTCATTGGTTCATTTGGAAATCATTGCATGAATCCTAGCTTGATATGGTTTTGTGGTCAGGGAAACAATATCATGTCTTCTAGATCCCATATCATTCAATTGTTCAGTAGGAAAATTTTGGCATTTTCCATCTCATCTAGTATGAATGTGGTTCATTTGGTTTACATCAATTGTCTAAAACCAAATGAATAAATTATGAAATAGTTATCATAATGTAGACCATATAATTAGTTAAAATTAGATATAGGATAGCTAAATCATGACAACAACTTTTATATCTATGACACCATAGGTTTCTCCTTTAGGACATCCATATTAATATTCTTAAAAATATAAAAAGGGATATCACTATGTGATCTCATCCTAGTTTCCAATTTTTATCTAAACCTTCACTCAGATACGAACTATAAGGACCCCAAACATGGCATACATGGCCATTACATCTATTTTGTGGAATACATAATAAATTAAAAAAACACCAGAAGACTGTATTATTTTAGTGTATTTGTATTAATGGATCATAAATTGGGATACATAAGTGAGATACATTAGCACCTACTAGTTTCATCTTGACAAGAACCCTTCTTAGGAACAAAAAACATAATGAGTATCTTTATAAGATGGTTTAATAGTAACATAATAAGGGTGATCTCAGATTCTATGTAAGGGTAACAATGGAAACATGTAAATATAAATATGAAAATATTATTACTAGAACGTGACCATAACATTAAAAGAATGTACCCTTCATATCAATGATCATAAAAATAAATTATGGAATAAATATTTGCAGTTCCGTAGAAATGAATCATAAGAAAATATATAAAATAAGCCACAAACTAATTACATAGGAATAAATCATATAATTGTGGTAAACACATAATCCTTCAATATGAATTCCATAGTATCTGTGAAATTACTTATATGATCATATTAGTCATTAGGGTTCACTACCAATACCATCATGTTTTTCAGGGTTCACCGCCATGGCCATAATAGTTTAATGAGTTTGTAGGACCTCGAGACACCCTGAGAGGGGAGGGTTGAATTCGGGTGTCAACTTTTTCTTCTTAAAGTTATGGATCTTGTTCCCATATTGGTAGGAACCCATTAAACCTGTATGATGGATATGATTAGTAATGAAACATTCACATCCAGAGAGATGACACAACTATTTTTACTTGGTTCACCACTAAGGGAAACGTCCATGGAGAATACGCCGACAGGTTTTCGGTTGTACCAAAATCCACTATGCTTCACTAATTGTAGATTAAAAATGTTCTGGCACAATCACTCTGTGCCAGGCTCACTGCCCTCACAAAGGTTCAGGGATAGCTCACTACATCCCTCAGGTCACTCCCGTTGACTCATCCTGGCTCACTTATGTTGGTGAAGTCCCACTCAGTTTATAGACGTGAAGGTCTATTCAATAGATAGACATGATGTTTGTTGTCTCCTGTTCAGAATGAGACTTTTCTTGCATCAGAGTCCTGAGTTGATGCTCTGTTAAAGTCCAAATTTCATCAACTGATGAATACCACTTTTTCCCTTGTCTACTAGGAAAACAACCTTTGGAAAGGGCCTTCGAGAATTACCATACTTCACAAGGCTCCCAATTTTTCAAAGCTCAAATAAGCGTTCATGGAGTCCATGCCTTTTCGTGAAGCCCTCTCGCGATGCAAAATCCTTTGCAATTCTTGGTTGTCGCGGAGCTCCTGCCTCTTCGCGAAGCTCACCATGCCAATGCGGGGCACATGACTTTCGCAGAGCTAGAAGAGCTGCCGCGAAGCTCCTCTTTCGTAAAGCACACTACCTTCGCGAGTGATCTTTGCGAACCGAGATAAAAGTATTTTCGTTGAGAGCTCTCCATGTTTTTCTCGAGGGGGTTGACATGTATTTATAGGCGATTCCACCGACCATCGACCCTTCCGTGCAAAGTCAGTGCCATGTCATCTCAAATTGCAAAGCTCCGAATTTCCAGCTGAAATTCTCTCAAAAACGCGACACACTACAGAAATTTTTCATTCGTGGAGCTCGTCGTAATTGCGGAGTGTTCCGTCGTTTCATTCGCACCTTCGCCGCGAAGCTCCCTCGCAACGATCTTCGTCGCCGCGATGCTCTTCATCCTTTACCATTCGCGATGTTTTGACATAATCGCGAAAAATCACCACCTCCATAATTCAGGTTTTCGCGAATTTCAAACCATTAATCCATTATTCGTGAAATTCATGCCATTTACATATTTAATTATCCTCTTCATGGTAATCCTATTTTCGCGATGCTCACCAACTTCCAAATTTTGGACCCCAAAAAATTGGCAAACACTGGGAAACGACGCCACCTTCAATACTATTGTCTGCTTGAACTGTATGATCTCTTTGCTGGTACACATTCCGAACATCCATTGAGGATTGAAAACAAACAAAAACCATACTCCAAATCATGTGTAGAAGAACATGGTTCCAACAGAGTTCACTTCTCATACCATCATGGATGTCATTCTTCACTCCCATTGACATAATTATAGTCATGGTTCATTTCTATGACCATCATAGACTATATAATGAGATATAAATCTATTCCAAGGAACTATAGGGAGATACAGGTCCCACCCATCTCATAATGAAATAATTTTTTCTTGATCTACAAAACATAAATCATTAATCATGGCATAAAAATGGATAAAATTGGTATCTTAATCATCATTACATCATAAAATAATCTATGTTAATCAAATGGATTTCATAAATATCATAATCGTAATCAGAACACTGTAATTGAGAGGACTAGTTTGTGATATACATATCACTTAGAGGGTGTGAATCATTTTTGGGGAACTTTTAATCCAATTCCAAATTTTTATCTGTGTCCCTCTTGACCGGTTAGGATCTGGATTTTATTATTCTATTCTCCCAATTTCATGTAATAATAGGAAGCAGTAAAAATATGAACAAGATATTTTTACAAGGTTCACCACTTAATAAGATCTGCTACGTCCTTTCCGTGCATGGAAATTACAAGTGCATTGATTCTCCACTATAATGTAATATGTATTTATAGTGGGTTTTGTAGGAAGAAAATATTGTAATGATCGTAAAATTATCAATGGATTGAGAGTACAATGAGTTATTACTAGACCTTAAGAGACATCCCCAGGATGCTAAATATTGGAAATAAATTCAGAAGGCTTTCAAATACAAGTGGGGGATGATTTACCATTTATGAAATAAACCAATAAACCTACAATTGATAACAAAACATTCACTATATGATGCGTGAACGAATGAACGAAAACCCAACATCTTCATGTATCTCAAATCTATATCAAAGTATAAAACACCAAAAGAATAACCATGAATCAAAGTACACAACTGATAAATGATACAAGACTCCCAAAATACCACAAGACCCCATGCTACACAATCACCTAACAGCCCAAACATCACGAGGTGGTGCTAAATGTTTGTGAAAAAATACCTTTTCCCCTATCCCCGAAGGCAAAATCTTCAAAAGCACCAAAGTTCCAAAGTAGTGGTGAGTATAAAGCTCAGTAGGTTTTTTCCAACGACTTCACTACTCATGACACTAAGATAGAAAAGTTAGTCACATTTATAAAAAAAATTAAATAAAATAATTCACCAAAATAGTTTATAACCAAATATATAAAAGTTACCAAAACCATTTATAACCGAAAGAGTACAAGTGCAATTGAACCCAATTTTTCCATCATGTTATTTTTTCAGAAAAATAATTAAACATGTTTTAAAACCATTTCTCAATATTCCTTTGACATTCCCCATACATTATACACATCCCCACACCCAACCCTGTATGTAACCTAGATCTCTCTATACTTGCGAGTGGTGAGTCATATTTTCACAAACTTTCCCCTAGTGAACCAATTGATGGGGGATCTCCCTAACCCTTATCCATCCCGTAAATGATGGGGGAGATCCCTACCCCTTATCTGTCCCACATGCACCCTTTGACGGGGGAGATCCCTAACTATTATTCATCCCGTTAATGAAGGATGAGACCCCTAACCCTGATTTGTCCCACATGAACCCAGTGACTGGGAGATCCATAACCCTTATCCATCCCATTAATGAAGGGGTAGAACCCTATCCATAATTCATCCCACATTCCCATGAACACACACAACCATCATGTCAAAAACCAAATGTGTTCAACCAATTCAGAGCATTTCAGTAAAACTGTACTTTTATTGAAAACTAAAGAATAAACCAATTTCCAAATAACAACTTCCCTTAAATAAAACAGTAACCTTTATTGAAAAAATATTATCCAAACCATTTGACAAAACTACATAAAATCCCAATATTAAAATATCTATTTTAAAAATTAAGAACCAAAGCACTCATTCAGAATCAACAATTTTCCAGATTTCACAACCATCACTCAAGAAGGTTTACAGCAAGTGTTCAACAACCAAATAACAATCAATTCAACAACACATTCATATTAAAATCATGCAAATCAGTTCTACTACATGGAGTCCAGGAAAAAAACCTCATACCTTTAGGGTTCTGACGAAATCGACCCATAAGCAATCACACCTACTCAAATCTGGTGAACGCACCACCGAGTGGGCTATGGAGCTCCCCCGACCTCTGAAAACTGGAACACCCACGTGATCCATGAGTGTGATGGAAAATGAGTGAAAAATGGGAAATCCTGAGTAGCATGAGACTTAAAAACTAAAAAATTATGTGGCTACACGATTACCCCCACATTGTTTGGAAAACCATTCACCCACTGTGCGGTTTCCACTATCACACATAGGGATTTCACATAGATTTCCCACACAGTCTAACAAACCTTCCACCGCTCGTGTGTAGCCCACTATCAAGAGTGTACAGTTTCATTTACTGGCTACACGGTTTGTTCAGATAGTCTGCCAACAGTTCGCCCCGACACAACCTACACAACATTAAAAGTATTTCACAGAATTATCTAAACATCAACCAACCACTTCAAAAAACCACAAACGAACCAAAACAAGGGTCAGATACCTCAAACTAAGGTACTACATTCTCCCCAACATTGGACTTTCAGTCCTTGTAATGTAGTGAACCCACTATTTTCTGAAAGAGATCAATCCATTGCTAGACCATCCCATTATCATGCTCCAAACTCTCCTCTTGGATCTGGCTATGCTTCCGCAAAACCCAAACCAGACCGATGGTTTTACCCTACAAGACTCTTTCTAGCCTATCCACAACCTTCACTAGCATGTGCACCAATGAAGCATCCAGCTCTATCTCAACATTATCCAATATTATAACATGTCCCGGATTCAGATGATACTTTTTCAACGGTGACACATGAAACACATTATAACGACCCATACATTACATACATTATTATTACTATAAAATTGAAGCCCACTTATTACAACATATGACAAAACCATGAAAGGACCGTATAGGTATAATTTCTTTAGAACTAGAAAGCATAAAAAACTGGTTCATAAAGCATCTACTTTGCCTCCCATTTATTTCATCATATCTAGATTCCCTTTTTGGCATATCCTAATTAATAAACTTCTTCCTGACCTGGGGAAATAAAACATACAAGAGGATGAGCTCAAATTCTCAGTAAGGGTAAACAAAATAAATATCAATCACATCATATACATAGGAAACATAACTTTTGGAAATCTTAACCTGCAAAAGAGATCATAATTTCATAACATGGGATAAATCATAGTAGTGAAATGTAATCCCAATAATCAAAACATAAAACATGAAACTTTGTGTCATACACACATAATCATTGAGAATCATTTCTTATTAGTCAAGACTCATTGCCAAGACTATCTTAGTGGACAAAGTCCATTTCTGAACTGAGTTCACTTCTCGTTTTAGTCCTATTTCACTGAACCGGTATAACCTACCGTTCCAGCCATGTATATCTCAGGATATATAAAATATTTACCCAATTAATTGGTGGGATATATAGGTCACACCCATCTCATAATGATATCGTTCTTATGTGTGCCACAAAATCATAAACCATAAATCATAGCATAACCCATGTAATAAAATGGGAATCTTAAACATCGTGACATCATAAAACAACTCATATAAGATAGAGGAATTCATAAAAATAATTCCATCACAACATAATAAAATCAATGTAATAATAGGGATAGAAACCGAACCCTATATTATCTTAGATGGAAAATAATTTTGATAAAGCACTTGAACTCCATTCTTGAGGAAAATATCCATTCTACATCAAAAACATTTTCCTTTCTTTAAAATGTCATACAATGTTAAACTAAAACAAGCTTATTAAAAATAAACTTGAAAACTTGTAAATAAAGCTTCTTGGAAATAATGTTTTAAAAATGCATTCATATCGTATAAGTTAAAAAAACATTCTTCTAATACTTTTGTCAGAAAAGTCAAAAAGCACCTCGTACGAAAAACGAAAAAAGATTCCTTTTCTATCTTTTACTAAAAACTCACCAAAGGGGAAAATTGGATATAATCTATTGTAGAAGGATATAAATATTACATATTGAGGAAACATGGATGTGGATGATAAATATTCCCCAGTAAATTTGAAGTATAAACAATCTCGGATAAAAATTGAGATTGCGAGAATTTCCCTTACCTTAGGTCCGATTTTCTTCGTAAGTGTCCGAACCTCCTATATAATGATTTAAATAATGTTATTGACTAATTCCAGAATCATACTTATTTTTATGATATCATATACGGTTATATTCATAGCTTCTTATTAGTAATATTTCATTACTAATTGTTTTTCAGGTGTTTATTACTTTTTGTTCTTATGCATGTTTTGTCGAATAAATTCTTATTCTTCTCTTTAGGTTATAGATACCTCATTTCCAGAATGTTAGTAGTGTAATATATATCATATTCATTCATTCAATTCATTTATATAATAATTATGCAATGAAGATCATGTAGAACGAATCGCATCACATCATGGAGACGGTATTTCGTACGTACGCATGAGCGAGGATATCATTCTCATGATCGTGGAATTGTATTGGAATGTATGTATACTATTTAGGAATCAATAACACTTTACAATAATCATATATATTCATTACTTTAACCCTTATACCCATCCAAGTAAGGTGGTGGTGGAAAATAGATTACACCACGGTGTGGAGACGTTATTCCGTATGTACACACGCGCGGTGATTTCGTTTTCTGTACGATGGATAAGAGGTGAAATAGGGTTGTTTCATATTTATAATAACATATCAGTATATGAGTGATACTGATGTTATTAACTCATAATGAAACAACTAATGAAGAAGAAGTGGAAGAAGAAATAAAGATGAAAGAATCGGTAACAGGCATTACCTCTTCTTTGAGGCGCTTCTTTGAGACCTCATTTTAGGGAACTAAAATTAGTCTTTGAGGAAGACCAGGACCTCTAGGATGTCTCTAGGGAAGTGGAGAAGAGAAATTGGAAGGGTTTGGACGAGCTTGAAGACTCAAATTGGTGTGAGGTGGAGAGGGATGAGGTGCCCTTTTATAAGGGAGGAGAGGGGCACCTTTGGAATAACTAAAAATATTATTTTATTATAAAGTCAAGTTCGGTTTTAAATATCTCCAAATTGATTTATTTCAAAGATAAGGTGGGTATGGGTCTAAATCCTCTAATAAAATATAATTTAGACAAGTTTAGGATCCTATTTTAACCTTATCATTTAGATTTAACATTAAGTTAAATAATTTTTCTTTTACTGTGTCTTCTTGTGTTCTTATACAATAAGGTTAATAAACAAACAATAACAATCCAATATAACCCCAAGTTGTATATTATTAATATATATAACCTTATATATGTCATTTTTCTGCACCTTTTATTTTTAAGAATAAAATAACAATTAATAATATAATATTTGTTTTAAAAACTATTTTATGTCAATTTTGACACTATTTAGTAATTGATTTTTCTAAAAATAATAACAGAATTATTAGTTCGAAAAAAGTTAATTAAATCAATACTAACATGTAATATTAACCTATATAATTATTGTAATTCATAAAATGTCTTAAATTACATTTATTTGGGTATTTATAACATCAATTATGTCAATATTTCATTAATAAGATAATTAATGCATCATCGTTGTGTTATAAATAAATTAAATTATTTAATGTCTAAAAATTATAAATAAAATACCATTATGTTGGAAATCTTTTTATATTTATAATTAATATTTATAGTCGAATTTATTCTATGTATAACCCCATATTAAAAATGATTTACTTATTAAACATTGATTTTAACTATTTTAACCCTTCTTTATGTAAATTGATAATAAATGTCCTAATGTAATCCAAGTGGGCCTAAATGGTCATATTATATTCCTCAGATTTTTTTTGGTCGAATTACACTTATCCAATAGAATTAGGACATGTGATAGGGTAATAATAATATCATTTTTACCCATAATTACCCTATTTACTTTTAACCGTGGTAAATAAAAGTAAAAAGTTAGTATTCACCAAAAAATTATTTTCATCTCATTGAACCACATTTTACTTACTGACATCAACCGTGTCTCTCGGATTTTCGAAATTCCACTCACAGAAGTGGTAAAATTAAGTTTTATGAAAAATTCAGTTTTTTTAACTACCACTTAGTGGTTTCACTATTCATCAAAAATTCAAAGTTTTCAGAAAAATACCAAAATTTCACCCTAGGCTAATTTCGATAATCCGAATCCAAAAATGAAGTCCGTTTTGAAAAATAATATTTACAAAATTTCAAAAAGTGTTTATTACTATTCATAACGGCTATTTTTAATAATATTTTAATAGCATATCGTTGTTTAGTGAAACTCGGTATTGCGTATGACACATGATATCGAGGAAGGCCGCAGTTGCGTGTAAAGAAAGACAAGATAGTGTTTTGTGTTGTGAAAGATTACTTTGATGATTTATATAACATAAAAAAAATTCTCATAAAAGTCTCGGGTGATACATTCTTCCCCCCATAAAATGAATTTCGCCCTCGAAATTCGTCACTTTGTAACAAACATATGAGGATACCTCTCCTTCATCATATCCTCAAGATCCCACGTAGCTTCTTCTAGTTAGGGGTTCCTCCATAAAACATTCACCAAGCGAGTGGTCTTGTTCCGTATGACTTTTTCTCTATGATCCAGAATCTCTATCGGTTGTTCTTCATAAGAAAGATCTTGCTCCAGCGGTACAACTTCTGAGATGAGTACATGAGAAGGATCAGGTATGTACTTTCTCAGGAGAGATACATGGAACACATCGTGTACATGAGAGAGATTTAGTGGAATCTTCAATCGGTAAGCGACCTTTCCAACACGATTCAGAATTTCAAAAGGACCGATATATCTAGGGCTCAACTTCCCCTTCTTTCCAAATCTCATGACCCTCTTCCATGGAGATATTCGTAAGAACACTTTATCACCCACATCAAACTCTAGGTATTTTCTTCAGTTGTCGGCATAACTTTTCTGTCGACTTTGAGCTGCTCTTATGTGTTGTTGAATAGATCTCACCTTTTCTGCCATTTCATCAACGAGATCAGGTCCTAATAGCTTTCTTTCCCCAACTTCATCCCAGCAAGTTGGAGTCCTGCATTTCTTTCCATATATAGCTTCATAAGGAGCCATCTGAATACTGGAGTGAAAGATATTATTAGAATAAAATTCCACCAAAGGTATGTGTTGATCCCAACCAACTTTGAAATCCATAGAGCAAGCTCTCAACATATCTTCTAGAGTTTGAATTGTTCTCTCAGACTGACCGTCTGTCTGATGATGATAAGCAGTGCTGAAACTCAACTCTATATCCAGAGTATGCTGAAGACTTTTCCAAAACATTGAGGTAATCCTCGGATCCCGATAAGATATAATAGAAAGTGGTACTCCATGCAATCTTACCACTTCCTTTACATATATCCTGGAAAGCTGATCCAGAGAGAAATCCTCCCTAATAGAAATGAAGTGTGCAGACTTTGTAAGACGATCAACTATGAACCAGATAGCATTATTTCCATTGGATGTTTTAGGATGTCCTGTGACAAAGTCTATAGTGATGTTTTCCCATTTCCATTCGGGTATGGGTAATGGTTGTAACATCCCCTTAGACTTATGTATCTCTTCTTTAACTTGCTGACAATCCAAGCATCGAGAGACATATTCAGCAACATCTCTTTTCATGCCATCCCACCAGAAGTACTTTTTCAGGTCCCTATACATCTTCGTGCTTCCAGGACGAATAAAGAATGAAGAACTATGAGCCTCATCCAGCAGCTACTTCTTTAATTCGGGGATGGGAGGAACACAAACCCGATTCCTGAACATTATTATCCCATCACAATCAAGGTTGAATTCAGGAACATTTCTCACCTTCTTTTGTAACTCTACATCTTTTTTTGTGCCTCTTTAATCTTCACATGTATAGATGGTTGAGCATTCATTTGAGAAAGATATTATTTCCCCCCCCCCTCCATTATAATTCCAAGATCCATCCATTGTAAATCCATAAATATTGGATCTTTTGTGATCCTCATCATGGATAAACTGGCATGGTCTTGTCGACTTAATGCATCTTCCACCTTGTTTGCTTTCCCAGGGTGGTAATGAATTGAGCAGTCGTAATCCTTAATCAGCTCCAACCATCTTATTTGACGCATATTCAGCTCCTTTTGTGTGAAAATATACTTTAAACATTTATTATTAGTATAAATATCACACCTTTCACCATAAAGGTTATGCCTCAAAATCTTTAATGCAACGATTACCACAGCTAAGTCCAAATCATGAGTTGGGTAATTTTGATCATGGATTTTCAACTGTTTTGAAGCATAATCTATCACCATATCATTTTGCATAAGAACACACCCCAAACCATTCTTGGATGCATCACTGTAGATCACAAACCTTTCTCCACTACAAGGCAGCATGAGCACAGGTGCACTAGATATCCTTCTTTTCAACTCCTTGAAATTATCTTCACATTTGTTCGTCCACACGAACATAACTCTTTTTCGAGTCAACCTGGTGAGTGGATTAGATAATCGTGAAAAATATTTCACAAAACGTCGATAATATCTAGACAAACCAAGAAAACATCGGATCTCAGTTACCGTTGTTGGCCTCGACCATCTTTCAAAAACCTATGTTTTTTCTGGATCCACAGATATCCCTTCTTTTGAGATTATGTGACCCAAAAATGCAACTTTTTGAAGCCAAAAGTCACACATGGTAAATTTGGCATAAAGTTTCTCCTTTCTCAGGGTCTTTAATATAATTATCAAGTGATCTTCATGTTCTTCCTTGATCTTTGAATAGACTAGAATATCGTCTATAAAGACTACCACAAATTGATCAAGAGAGTCTCTAAAGACTCTATTCATCAAATCCATGAAGATAGTAGGGGCATTAGTAAGACCAAATGGAATCACTATAAATTCATAGTGTCCATACCTTGTTCGGAAAGCCGTCATTGGTATATCCTCTATTTTGACCCTTAATTGATGATACCCTGAACGATGATCAATCTTGGAAAAGTATTGAGCTCTGCGTAGTTGGTCAAATAGGTCATCAATGCGTGGGAGAGGATATTTGTTCTTGATAGTGATCTTGTTAAGTACTCGATAATCAATGCAGAGTCTCATTGATCCATCATTCTTCGTAACAAATAGAACATGTGCTCCCCAAGGTGATACACTAGGGCGTATGAATCCCTTATCAAGATTCTCTTGGAGTTGCTTCTTCAATTCCTACAAATCAATTGGGGACATTCTATAAGGTGTCTTTGAAATAGGCAAAGCACCCGGTACGAGTTCTATTGAAAACTCAACTTCAGGATTTGGTGGAAGACCCGAAAATTCCTCCATAAAGACATCATCAAACTCCCGTACAATGGGAATATTCTTAATTGTGAGTTTCTCACCAACCATTTGAGATAAATAACCTCCATTAAGTGGAATCAAGACCCATAAGATGGAAGAAATTTCCATTGGAAGGTTATATTCATCTTTGCATCGATAGATGATCATAGATTGATCTGGAATATGAAATGTGACTTCCCTTCTTTGGAAATTGACATGAGCTATATTTAAAGAAATCCAATCCATGCCAAGAATGACATCAAATTCCACTATAGGAAGGATCACAAGATTTGCAGGAAGCACTTTCCCACAAACTTCAATTGGGGAAGAATTATAAACTTTTGATGTGACTATTGTGCCATTAGGTGTTGTCACAGCTAACTCAACATCTAATTGTTGAGGTAAAATGGCGATACACTTAGAAAAATCTTCAGAAATAAAAGAGTGTGTGGATCCAGAATCAAATAAAACATTTTATACTTTAGAGTGGATGGTAAGTGTACCTTTCACCACATCGTTATCGTACTCCACATCACTGATAGAAATTGCATGTGAGTTTCCTTCATCTTTAGCCATAATATTTTCTTGATGTCCATCATCATCAATAACCCTTGGATTAGGGAATTTATTGGGATAATGCCCCATCTCCTTGCACTTGAAACATTCAAGTGTAGTAAGTTCATTCTGTGTGTCCCTTCCTTTGTTTGCATCATTAGACATCTTCTTCCCATCATTGAGGCATTCAAATGCCCGATGACCTTCCTTTCCACATTTGAAACATTTACTTGCCCCTTTAAGACAACTCCCTCCATGTTTCTTTCCACACATTGAGAATAAGGGAAAGCTCATCTTCTTTTCAGTGTGCTCTTTATATTTTCCTTTGAATTCCATTTTCATCTTCTTATCAAACCCATATGACTGATGGGTTACTCCAATCTCCATCTCGACTTTGAGAGCACATCGAACGATTTCCTTGTAGCTATTGAAGTCCCTTATGGCTTACGCCCTTCGAAGACTTGGTATTAATCCACTAAATAATCGATCGATCTTAATCTTAGGTTGGATAATAATACCAGAAGCGTACCTTGCAAGTCTTGAAAAATTTGCTTCATAGGTACCAACAGATTCATCATCCTTTTGCTTCAGTTCAATAAACTCTTTCTACATATTTGTTCGGAGAATACGAGGGAAGTACATATTGAAAAATAAGTTCTTGAACTCGTCCCATTCCATGGACTCGATTTTATCTCTTTGCCTCGTATTCTTAATAAGATTACACCATTGATCATCATCTCCTACCAAACGATACACTACTAGGATGAATTTATCATGTTCAGAACATTGATGAACTGAAAATATCTTTTCAGTTGTACTTATCCATTGTTCAACAACTAATGGATCAGTAGACCCGCTGAATAAAGGTGGAATCTGCCTCATGAAGGATTCAAAAGAATGTTGCTCCTTCCTTTTCTCTTTTGGAAGTCCAGCATGATTCATATCTTGAGAAAGTTGTGTGAACATGGCTACATGATTTTGAATTCCTGATCCTATAACGTTTGTTTGCTCAGGGGGAAAATCATTGCATTCCCCATCGCATTCCGCATTAACACGGTTCCTTCGGGTTCCATCCATAGACTAAAAACAAGAAGAATAGTGTGAGAAACACTAATTATAATAGGAAAACCACATAATCAAGAATAAAATTTCACACATAAGGTCTTATCCTAGGTTATTTATGGTCATTTCTAAAACACTAAGATTGTGTTCTATGCTTAGAATTATCCTTACGGTTCTTACTAAGGCTTTCACATCCTAGTTTCCAATGGTTGACTATACCTTTCCTCTAATACCAAATATAATGACCCATACTTTACATAAATTCTTATTAAATCAAAATTAAAAAACACTTATTACAACATATGACAAAACAATGAAAGGACCGTATAGGTATAGTGTCTTTAGAAACTGGAAAGCATAAACAACTGGTTCATAAAGCATCTACTTTGCCTCCCATTTATTTCATCATATTTAGAGTCCCTTTTTGGCATATCCTACATAATAACCTTTTTCCTGGAATGGGGAAATAAAAAATACAAAATGGTGAGCTCAAATGCTCAGTAAGGGTAAACAAAAGAAATATCAATCACATCATATACATAAAAACATAACTTTTGGAAATCTTAACCTGCAAAAGAGATCATAATTTCATAACATGGGATAAATCATAGTAGTGAAATGTAATCCCAATAATCAAAACATAAAACATGAAACTTTGTGGCATACACACATAATCATTGAGAATCATTTCTTATTTGTCAAGGCTCATTGCCAAGACTATCTTTGTGGACAAAGTCCATTTCTGAACCGAGTTCAATTCTCGTTTCAGTCCTGTTTCACTAAACCGGTATAACCTGCCATTCTATCCATGTATATCTCATGCGATATAAAATCATTACCCAATGCATTGGAGGGAGATATAGGTCCCACCCATCTCATAATGATACTGTTCTTATGTGTGCCACAAAATCATAAACCACACATCATAGCATAACCCATGTAATAAAAATGGGAATCTTAAACATCGTGACATCACAAAACAACTCATATAAGATAAAGGAATTCATAAAAATAATTCCATCACAACATAATCAAATAAATGTAATAATAGGGATAGAAACAGAACCCTATATTATCTTAGATGGAAAATAATTTTGATAAAGCACTTGCACTCCATTCATGAGGAAAATATCCTTTCTACTTAAAAAAAACATTCATTTCTTTAAAATGTCATACAATTTTAAACTAAATTAAGTTTATTAAAAATAAACTTGAAAACTTTTAAAGGAAGCTTCTTGTAAATAATGTATTAAAAATCCATTCATCGCGTATAAGTTAAAAAAACATTCTTCTCGTACTTTTGTCGGAAATGTCAAAAAGTACCTCGTACGAAAAACGACAAAAGATTCCTTTCCTATATTTTACTAAAAAATCACCGAAGGGTAAAATTGGATATAAACTATTGTAGAAGGATATAAATATTACCTATTGAGGAAACATGGATGTGGATGATAAATATTCCCCAGTAAATTCTAAAGTATAAACAATCTCGGATAAATATTGAGATTGCGAGATTTTCCCTTACCTTAGCTCTGATTTGCTTCGTAAGTGTCCAAACCTCCATTATAATGATTTAAATAATGTTATTGAATTATTCCAGAATCATGCGTATTTTTATGATATCATATATGGTTATATTCTTAGCTTCTTATTAGTAATATTTCATTACTACTTGTAATTCAGGTGTTTATTACTTTTTGTTCTCATGCGTGTTTTGTCGAATAAATTCTTATTCTTCTATTTAGGTTATAGATACCTCATTTACAGAATGGTATTAGTGTAATATATATCATATTCATTCATTCAATTCAATTATATAATCATTATGCAATGAAGATCTTGTAGAACGAATCACATCACATCGTGGAGACGGTATTCCGTACGTACGCACGAGCGATGATATCGTTCCCATGATCGTGGAATTGTATTGGATTGTATGTATACTATTTAAGAATCAATAAAAATTTAAAATAACCATATATATTTATTACTTTCACCCTTATACCCATCCAAGTAAGGTGGTGGTGGAAAATAGATTACACCACGGCGTGGAGACGGTATTCCATATGTACGCACGTGCGGGGATTTCATTTTCTGTAGGATGGATAAGAGGTGAAATAGGGTTGTTTCATATTTATAACAACATATCAGTATATGAGTGATACTGATGTTATTAAATCATAATGAAAAAACTAATTAAAAAGAAGTGGAAGAAGAACTAAAGATGAAAGAATCGGTAACGGGCATTACCTCTTCTTTGAGGCGCTTCTATGTGACCTCCTTTTAGGGCACTAAAATTAGTCTTTGAGGAAGACCAGGACCTCTAGGATGTATCTAGGGAAGTGTAGAGGAGAAAGTGTCAGGGTATCTCTGATCTTGAATGCTCAAATTGGTGTGAGGAGGAGAGGGATGAGGTTCCCTTTTATAACGGAGGAGAGGGGCACCATTGGAATAACTAAACATATTATTTTATTATAAAGTTGCGTTCGGTTTTAAATAGCTCCAAATTGATTTATTTAAAATATAAGGTGGGTATGGGTCGAAATCCTCTCATCCAATAGAATTTAGACGAGTTTAGGTTCCTATTTTAACCTTATCATTTAGATTTATCATTAAGTTAAATAATTTTACTTTTACCGTGTCTTCTTGTGTTCTTATACTATAAGGTTAATAAACTTACTATAACAAGCCAAAAGAACCCCAAGTTGTTTATTATTAATATATATAACCTTATCTATGTAATTTGGACGAAACATAGATTTTTAGGAATAAAATAACAAATAATAATATAATATTTGTTTTAAAAACAATTTTATGTCAATTTTGACACTATTTAGTAATTGATATTTGTGAAAATAATAAAAGAATGATTAGTTCTAAAAAAGTCAATTAAATCAATACTAACATGTCATATGCAACTAGAAAATTATTGGAATTCATAAACAGTCTTAAATTACATTTATGTGGGTATTTATAACATCAATTATGTCAATATTTCATTGATAAGATAATTATTGAATCATCGTTGTGTCATAAATAAATTAAATTATTTAATGTCTAAAAATTATAAAAAAATACCATTATGTTTGAAATATTTTTAGCTTTCTAATGAATATTTATATTCAAATTTATCGTATGTATAACCCCATATTAAAAATGATTTACTTATTAAACATTGATTTTAACTATTTTAACCCTTCTTTAAGTAAGTTGAAAATAAATGTCCTAATCTAATCCAAATGAGACTAAATGGTCATATTTTATTCCTAAGATTTATTTGGTCGAATTACACTTATCCAATAGAATTAGGACATGTGTTTGGGTAATAATAATATCATTTTTACCCTTAATTACCCTATTTACTTTTAACCGTGGTAAATAAAAGTTAAAAGTTACTATTCACCAAAAAATTATTTTCATCTCATTGAACAACATTTTAGTCACTGACATCAACTGTGTCTCTTGGATTTTTGAAATTCCACTCACAGAAGCGGTAAAGTTATGTTTTATGAAAAATTCGGTTTTTTTAACTACCACCTAGTGGGTTCACTATTCATCAAAAATTGAAAGTTTTCAGAAAAATACCAAAATTTCACCCTTGCTAATTTCGATATTACGAATCCAAAAATGAAGTCCGTTTTGAAAAAAAAATTACAAAATTTCAAAAAGTGGTTATTACTATTCATAACGGCTTGTTTTAATAATATTTTAATAGCATATCGTTGTTTAGTGAAACTCGTTATTGCGTACGACACAAGCTATTGAGGAAGGCCAGAGTTTCGTGTTAAGAAAGACAAGATAGTGTTGTGTGTAGTGAAAGATTCCTTTGATGATTTATATAGCATAAAAACAAAATTTTTCTCATAAAAGTCTCAGGTGTTACACACATTGTGCACCACATTGAGCCTCGGTGGCAAATCCAGACAAAAATCCAACTCACGAACCCACTCAAGAATTTAAAAAAGTTCAATATTCCTCAGAGATAACTTTCCATGAATCCCAAACCAACGACGTACCAACCTAGGATAGATCCTCATGAAAACCTAATCACTCTCCTCGAACAAAAACAACCATCGATGATGATCTGCATACGTTTTTTGAAGGTGATGAGCCATATCCATTCTCTTCCTGATTAAATTGATCTTCTCATTAGTCTCCTGGACAAGGATTGGTCCAACCATCAATTACTCACCCATTTCCACCCAGCATAGTGTAGAATGACACGACCGCCAAAAAAACACTTCCAATAGATCCATATGTATGGATTCCTGATAACAATGATTGTACAAGAACTCAACCAACGACATTTTCTCCTCCCACGAGCCACCAAAATCCATGACACAAGCCCGCTACATATCCTACAAAGTTTGTATCATTCTCACGGATTTAAAATCCACCTTAGTGTGATAGGTCATACTCGTGGTCAACTTACTTTCAAGGGTTTTCCGTGAGCATTTCAGAAATGAGATGTAAACCTCATATCAATATAGGATATGATTGAAACTGGAACACCATGCCTCTTTACCACCTCCCATATATAGATTATGTAAAAATCATCCACCGTATGAGATTCATGAATTAGAATTAAATGGTCCGACATGGTTAGATGATTTACTATCACCAAAATGGAATTGTGCTTTCTGAACATTCTGGGGAGACATGCGACAAAATTCATCGCTAATTGATCCCAGATTGAAATAGGGATTGTTAAAGACTGCAACATTCCCGATGGCCTCTGATGTTACGCCTTGACCTGCTGGCAAGTCAAGAATCTCGAACCAAACTCATCCACTCTTCTTTTCATTCCTACCCTCCAGAATTGATCTTTCAATGCATTATACATTTTCAGAATTTTCAGATGAATAGCCCATCAGGAATGATGATACACCTTGAAAAGATCCACCTGACAAGAAATTTGTCCAACCATCCGATTCTAAAACCACAAAACTGAATCTCTATTCAGTTTCCAACCCTTAATTGTATCCTCAACATTGAGGTTTCACCTTATTGTCACACACTCAGACTCATATATCGGTGCCTCTTTAACCAAGGCAAACAAGTTAGGAATCAAAAAAACCATAAAGAGGACAGTTCTATCGCACTGGTCCTCACATTCTAACCATATTTCAACTATAACTAACTACAACTGCCACTGGTCTGATGCCTATTTCACCACTTGATCATATGATTTTCTACTTAATGCATCCTCCACTGAATTTCTGTTACCCGGTGTTTACATCAAGTCCAAATAAGAAATCTGGAGATATTCCATCTATATCCTTTTCCTAAATATCAAATCCATTTTTGAGAAAATTTTCTTCATGTTCTTAAGATCATTATATACCATGAATTTTTCACTGGAGAGATAATGACACCACACTATCAATTCATAGACCCCTGCTGACAATTCGAAATCATGAGTTGGGTAGTTCCTCTCATGCACCCTCCACTATCATGATCCATACACAACCCCATGATTACCTTGCATGAGAACGCACCCATAACCTGATCCTGATGCATCACAATAAACTACATACCCCTATCCTGATTCTGGAAAAATCACGATAGGTGCCAATATAAGCCGAACAACCAGTACCATCTTCCTTCTTTACAAACAAAATGGGTGCTTCCCATGGATACATACTTGGTTTAATGATACCCTTGATTTCCACCTCCTCTAACTGCACATTCAATTCTTGTAACTCTATTGGCTTTATCCTATAAGATGGAAGGGAAATATTATTAGACCCTAGAAGGAGATCAATCGTAAACTCCTCTTCCCTAAGAGGTGGTAACATAGGGAAATTATAGAAAAATACATCTGTAAATTGATCCAAAATATCTAGAAAAATATTTTCCTCGATCTTTTCCATTGATGCCAAAGTCAAATCTACCAATTGGTAAGAGAGCATTCTCACTATTGGTTCCAACATGCTCTTTTCACTATTCTTTTCAATTCTCACTCCTCTAAAGAGTGGCTTGATGTCGTCCTCAGTCATCAATCTAACTGTTCTCCTATAACAGTTGTTTTGAGCCATGAACATTTTCAGAAAAAAATTCCCAATATTACATCATAGACATCCATATCGCACATCGAGAAGTCCCATTTTAGCTCAAATCCGTCAAAATATTTAGCACATCCTCTACACAAAAAGGATTGACATTCTCTTTAACGAAGAGGATTTTTCACAATCAAAACATAAGGCATCAATTCTGTTCTTAAAAATAGTAAGTCAAGAGAATGAGAATAAATGAAGGAATGTGATGCACCAGTGTCAAACAACACTTACACAAAGCTAGAATTCAATAGAATCGTACCTATCACTATAGATGGTCCAGCCTGATCATTGAAAATTATCTACTCATCTCTAAACAATTACATCATCAATATATTATTCTCAATGTTACCTTGCTAAGGTTTCCCTAGTATAAGCGTCATAGTAATTCAAGAATCACCATGTCTAGCAAGGCTCTGCTGACAAGACTGATTTTGTTGTCCTCATTCAGTCGAAGAATACGGTTCTTATGATAGATTAGAAGTGTCTCGAACACCTGACCCTGGAGCACTGCAACAATAGTTCTGAATATCTCCCATATTGTTACAATTATGACATGTTCTGGGTTGGGCCGTACATTCTCACATTATGTGGTCAAGCAAACCAGATTGAAAACAAATGGCTTTGCTTTTGGTTAGTAGAGGAAGGATTACTAATCCAGCCGTCTGGTTTTGATCTCTACTTGCAACATAGAAATAGGTGTCCCTTTTACTAGTGTTCCTATAAGTTGAGTTCCCAAAATTTATTGTAGGAATCATCATTCCTCTTCCTATCAATCTTGATATTTCTAGATTAGAATCTGTCGCTCTATTAACCATCTATATATAATCTGTAATACAGAGCACCGCGATCTTCGATCAAATATCTTTGTTAGCCTTTATTAGATGATCCGTGACATATAGGACGCACATGCCGCAACCTACGGAGAAAAATGTACAAAATTCTGAAACATAGCTGCATACTATGTCACAGAAAAGATCTACTGTTTCAGGCTGATGAATTCTATCATTTTCTGGATTTTGAACTTGTGAGGGAAGAATTGTTTGTTGAACAATTCTTAAAAATACTACCATTTAAGGCCTTCATCCAATTTATCATGCATCACTAAATCCCACCATTGGCATTCATGATCCCTGAGCATATACATACCCAACGTGACCTTGAGCTCTGATGGTTTGCTGATGCAATCAAAGATATGATTCATCCTAATTATCCCATTCTCCACCTTCTCGAGTTCAGCAACACCCAGAATATTCGGTGGATTATTCTTCATGAACTGGATGTTATGATCCATATTCCTTGGTTCATTCTTCCATTTCCCTATATCCACTTCAGGAATATCCTAGATAATACTCTGAACTAGCTCTTGGTTCACTTGTGGTTCTGGTGCAACCTCATTCTCTGAAGCTTCATCGGGTTGGTTTCGTCAACACCAACTAGGTCCCACATTCTAAAACATCAACAAACTCTATCAATATAACTCTCTAGATATTGATGGATTCGCATTTTACATTCTATCACATCAACTATCACAACATTGCTTTCCAAACCATACTTTTTCTCATTTTCATCTCTTTTTGAAACCACATCAAATTATTTTAAAAATTAAACCATTTTCAAAATACGAAAATCATTATCTTTTTCAAAATCATTCATTTGAAAACAAATTCCATACCTTTCAAAAATGAACACATTTTTTCACAACATGAATCATTTCTCGAAATGATATCTGCACTCCTAGTGGGGATTCATTCATCTATAATGCATGTCATGCTCGTCTCATTTGCTAAACCAATGACAATGATATTTTAATATCCTAGAAGTGTTTCCAAACACTTATTTACCCAACTCCATAGTAACTTGAGGTTTAGTATAAAAGGATTAGCTACATCCATTAATGTTATACATTTAATGTTCTGACGAGACAACTCCTTTCTATGATTCCCACCTAGGGAATAGACAAGATGGTATTTCATCACCAAAGGTAGGAATATCGATGTATAATTATTAGTAAATGACCGAACATGCTGATACCATTTGCAATGACCCGCCAATTATCATTGGCTTGAGAGTACATTGAGTCATTACTAGACCTTAAACAAAATCCCCAAGATGCCAAGGGTTGGAAATAAATGCCTAAGGCATTCAAATTAAAGTGGGAGACAATTTATCATTTAAGAAATAAACTAATAAATATACAAACCTTAAATAAATATTCACTATATGATGCATGAATGAATGAAAGATAACACAACATATTCATGTATATCAAACCCATATGAAAGTATCAAACTGCAGAATAATAACCATGTATCAAAGTACACAGCGGATAAACGATACAAGACACTCCACTGACCAAAATACACCATGCTCCAAAATCAATGAACATCCCAAATGTCACGAGGTAGTGTTAAATACATGTGAAAAATTACCTTTGCCTTTATCCCGGAAGATAGAATCTGTAAAAGCACCAAACTTCCAGAGTAGGGTGAGTATAAAACAATGTAGTTTTTTCCCATTGACATCCCAACTCATGCCACTAGGATAGAAAACATAGTCACATTTATATAAAAAATTACATATGAAATAGTTTACGAAAATAGTTTATAACCAAATATAAACAAGTATCCAAAACCATTTACAACCAAAAGAATTCAACAGCAATTGAAACCAATTTTTCCAAAAAGTTATTTTTTCATAAAAATAACTAAAAACTATTTAAAACCATTTCTTAATATTCCTTTGACATACCCAATTCATTCCATGCATCCACACAACCAACCCTATATGTAACCTGGATCTCCCTATAATCGTGAGTGGTGAGTCATCCTTTCACTAAGTCATCTATAAGGAATCAATTGACAGGGGAGAGCCCTATACCATATCCAGCTTTTTAATGATGGGGGAGACCCCTAACCATTATCTGTCCAACATGGACCCTTAGATGGTGGAGATCCATAACCCTTATCCATCCAGTTAATGATGGAGGAGACCCCTAATCCTTATCCTTCTCACATGAACCCTTTGACAGGGGAGATCCCTAACCATTATCCATCCTATTAATGGTATGGGAGACCCTAATACTTATCTGCCCCAAATTCCCATGAACACACACAGCCATCATGTAAAAAACCAAGTGTGTTCAACCTATTAAAACAATTTCAATAAAACTGTACTTTTATTGAAAACTAATGAATAAAACAATTTCTAAACATACACTTCACTTCAATAAAACATTCCCTTTTATTGAAAACATCTAATCCAAACCTTGTCTAACAAAACCAAAAAAAATCCATATTTTAAAATCTCAATATTTAAAATTAACAACCAAAGCACACATTCAAAATCCCCAATTGTCCAGGTTTCACAACCATCACCCCAGAGGTTTTCTACATGTGTTCAACAACCAAATAACAATCAATTCAACAGCATAAATTAAATTTGAATGCATTCCAATCATTTCTACGATGTGGAGTTTAGAAATAATCCTCATACCTTTAGGTTTACGACAAAATCGACCCACAAGCTACAACTCCTCCATAAATCCAGCGAACACACCACTGAAATTGATCTATATCCACTTCCCTGACATTCTCAAGTCTTAAAATCAACACCCAATTCGACCACAACCCTAGATCTACACACAATGTTTTTAGATCATGAAAACATAGAGTGATAGAGAGATATGTGTAGATCTAGAGGAAAACACACCGAAACCAAGAGGAGAGACTTGAATGGAAGGAACCACCTTCAAACCACCTTCAAACCCCTTTGATTTGAATCTAAAAAGTTCTATTGAGCTCCCCAAATCTCTGAAAACTGGAACTCCCATGCGAGCCATGAGGAGAGGAAGAATGAGGGAAAAATGGAAAATATTGAGAGGACTGGGACCTAAAATCCCCAAATTTATGTTGTCGCACGGTTACCCCACACGGTTTGGAAAACTGTGCACCATCAGTGTGGTTTCAACTATCTCACCCAGGGACATCGCATGACTTGCCCACATGGTATGAAACATTGTGTGTCTCCCATGCGGATCCCACTGTCAATGGTGCACGGTTTCCTGGGTAGGCCACACGATTTGTTCGGACCATGCACCAACCTTCCACCCCTGCACAACCACCACAACATCAAAATATTTTCTCAGAATTATCCAAACAACTGCCAACGACTTCAAAATTCAAAAACAAACTGAAAAAATGGTTGAATACCTCAATCCGTGGGTACAAAAAATATGCTTTCTAGTGTGGATCCCTGCACTGGGAGGAGGGGAAGAGGTATTCTCTTCCTAGTGAGAGTCCCTGGACATTGTTGCTGAATGGAGATAATTCCCATCCAACATTAAACAAGAAGGATATTCCCTTGTATATATTGGTTCTTTATACTTTCATATATTAAAGTCTTATTACTTCATTAGAAGGTAGGTTCTACTCTGTATCTACATTAGTGCAACTCACTTGATTACTTAAAAACCGGTAGGAAAGTAATACCCCACCTATATCATTCTTGTGAAAATCCAACTACACTACACTTCTTCGTTCTTATTCTTCTTTACTGACATAATCTAATTCATTTTCCTTCTTCTATAATTTTCTAAAATCACATATACTATTGTGATTGTTCATTCTATGAGGATTGGATTACTTGGATCATCTAAATTAATTCTTCTCTCTTGTTCATGAATGTGTGAGATCATGAATATGGCATATAGGTTGATCCTTACCTTCCCATTCTATCATTGTGTTCTTTACACATGTTCACAACTCTTGTTTTTTTCATTATTTTTGTCCTTGTGCATGCATTAATTCTATGACTATCCTCTTATCGTTAATGTGGGAAAACATTAATAGGTCTAGTTCTTTGGCACACACACAATTACACATTCCTTCTTCCTCCCCTCTCCACCCCAATGACACATGAGTGGGTGATATCCCTTAGAAATATTCTTCATAAGCACACACACAATGCCTCAGGCTTATTTAGATAATGCAAATGAAACCATACAAATTCGTGCTTCCCTTCTCTTAAAATAACTATTTTCTTCCTGATCCAAACACCTGCAAAATAGTATAATATAACCATTCACACCGAAGGGTGTTCTCACCTTTCCCCATGAAACTAGAAGGGCCACATGTCTTCTCTTTCTTGAAATATATCCATGGTTCATCTATGCACAAAGTGTGTTGGACTCCGCAAAGCACATTGGGAGGCTAAAGGCTAATCCACTAGCTCATAGTTTCTTGGCCTTCTCAATGCACAATGTAAGTTTTTAGAAACTAATCGTGTGTTCATGAGAACCTATTTTTCTTGAACTGTGTTGGGAGTTCAAAGCACTGATCAACAATGCATGGGAAGTCTTTTTCGTAGATTAGAAGTCTCACGTTGCTCTTTTTTCTCCATCGAAAAATAGAATCTCCATGCGATGCTCGGTTTTTGAGTACAAGAGCTCTAGAATATTTTGGAGGGAACTACTCTTCTCATCTCGACCTCCTCCATATTTATATGAAGGTGGATCTTATTTCATGTTCAAATCTCAAATCTGATTCGATCAATATTTACCCATTGTGTAACTGAGATCATCAGTT
This sequence comes from Viscum album, assembly GCA_963277665.1. Lineage (NCBI taxonomy): Eukaryota > Viridiplantae > Streptophyta > Magnoliopsida > Santalales > Viscaceae > Viscum > Viscum album. The sequence goes on along the minus strand of OY728120.1, from coordinate 2,028,211,042 downwards.
CACTAAAACATTCAAACTGCATTTTAGATTCTCCAATATTTATAGATGTTTCCCATTCGAATGTGGTCTCATTTCTTTGTTCATGTGATCAGGAACATTAGCTTGAATCTTGTGTATGATCCTCTTTTCAAATACACGCTTGAATCAACATAGCCTCAGAAACTCCGTTTTCCTTAGAAGAAACCTCATCCTAGAGATATCGCATTCATGCAAGACAGAGATTGCATGCATGGTCTCAGTATACTCATGTGTCCTCCACATGCCTCATAAGATCTCAATTCATCATTCATGGTGACTCGGTCTTCTATGTGATGGGTGGTAGTAGCGAAATCTGGTGATGGTGGTTAATGATTACAGTGTGAGCTAGTTCGAATGTCAGGGGGATCAGATGGATTGGGATAATACTCACACAACACAAGATAGATGGAAAAAAAGATATTAGATCAATCTTCTGCAGATTGATCAAAAAGTAGTGTGAGGCGTGGGTTTAGATGGACGGTGGAGATGACATAAGTTTTTGAAAAAAAATACTAAATCAAATTAGAAACATGGTAGGAGGGTAGTATCTCAATCAATCATCTCCAGTATCGATTCAATAATTTCTTCCTCACCACCTAGTACCACCCCACATTGGTGTTCACTATGGGTGCACTTTGTGCCGAACGTCTTTTCCCATGAATCTATGTTTTCCCAGCACAATAGTGCATTCAATGAATGTACTCTTGGAAAGTGCTCTCTAATTACACTAGCTCTCTCTTGACCTGACTTGGCCTTGCATCCCCATTGGTGCGGATGACCGCCAGTGGTTACAAAAAAACCTTGGGATGAACGCCGGTGGCTAGCTCAATAGTTGGCCCTAATTTATTTAATCCAAAAATAAACCCACTCTGTGAAATTGATGGCCATAGTAAAATATGTGAATGACCTCCTCATGATCAAAAACCCCTTATTCAACCTTATTATTCCCTATTTCCTTTTTGGATTATTAAATCAGAAGTACAACAATCATCCTTAAAAGTATTATAGTTCAATGTTGAAAAAATTGTATCACACATTATACAAGTTATTTGAAAACTCAAGATCATTTCATCAATCATCTGATTTATAACAACAAGGAGAATTTCCCAAGCATGGATTCCAATCCCATGAATCCATAAATATTTCCCAAGAATCATAAATTCCATAAATCTCCATTCACGTTGGTGTTCCTTCGTCATTTTGACCTTTAGTAACACTTGTTGACAAAAAAAACTTATACACAAAGTGGTCCCAACACACTCCCTAATTATACTTTGATTTCTATATATTAAAAAACCTCCAAATATAAATTTTTCTTTTTTAAAATGATAACGTTCTCTCTTCAAATACTTTTTTACCTATCGTAGACATTCATTTATCCACTATCCTCTTATTGAAAAGAAATACAAATTTCATGATAGAGAGGGTATCATTCCTTACATACAAAATGTGACAAAAATCATTTCACTCTAATTATACTTGTGCGATGCTCATTGTAGAAAATAAGGGTATTTGATTTAGACGACAATGGTGTCCATTATCCACAAAATATGAAACCTCATATGATGATAACTCTTGTACTTGTATTCAAGGTATTTCCACATTCATTCAAGTATTAGGATAAAATGTGTAATATGAAATAAACAACTGAAAACACATGCATTCTATCCAACAAAAGGATCAAGAACATTTATGGGAAAATGGTAGGATATGTGGCCTTGGAGAAATTTCACTCTTATAATCTCAAAAAACTACATTGTTAATCCCCCATTGTGTAATGATTTTTATTTTGGGTAACAAAGGATAAGAGATTTATAAATGACCTACCTTTTCCAATGACATTATCATCACACAGACATAAAATTAATTGAATTTTATACTAATTCAGGTTAATTATGATTTGAGATAATGACTCTGGAATCATCTTCATGTGTCTCTTCTTAAAGGGAATTCTTTTCACCATTGAACCTCAGGTTCTCCCTAGAGAGAGTGAATCATTGATAATTACCTATATTATAAGAACATATACAATAGTAAAATATTTTATAGTTTAGAGTGGATCCTTTTTTCTTCATTAATGTGAAAAATAAGGTTGAGAATATTTTCTCAACCGAGATGCTCCATTCATCACACTTTCACAACTGAACTTCAATTGTGACTATGATTGTGTGGATATCAGTACATCATACATTTGGTTTTGTGTGAGTCTTCTTTATTTAAGAGAACAAACATCCTAGTAATATTCTTGTGAATATTTAATCTTCTTGAGGAATTCATTTTGGCCGGGAGTAAATTCAATTCATCTTTAAATTGTGTATCCGTACATCTAGCACCATTCACAGAAAACTTCCTTTTCATTGTTTAGAATCATCATTTTTCGTTTATCACTGGCCTTAGCTAGTGCATCTTCAATTATTTGATTTACATGGTTGAAGAGTCAATATTTTTATTCATATCATTTATTAATTATAATATATTCTTCATTAATTATAAGACTACTTAATGTAAACTCTAAATTATTTGTATTATTTAAATAATATATATATATATATTCATATATGTCCATAAATTATATATATACTATTTATTAAAAAATTTAATAAATATTTAATTAAAATTATTTTAATATTTTTCTTAATTTAGTAATCTATTATTTTTAATTTTTAAACAAGATTTACATATATATATATATATATTTAATAAAAGAAATTTATTACTATTAATAATTTATATATTTTTGAATAAATTTATTTTTTTATAAATAATTAATAAATAAAAAATTACTAGTTCATAATAAACTAATTTTTATTTTTTAAATTATTTCATTTTAATAAAGAACATTATCTTCACTAAATTTTTCAAGATAGCGGATCACATTATGATATCAAAAATTAATCCTCCGATATATGCTACCATATATTAGTGCTAAAAATAATGTGTTCATAATGGGTACATTTTATCCTTGCTAATGAAACGTGTTGATAAAGGTTACCCCTTATCTGTGCTAATGAAAAATAGATGATAATGAGTTCATTTTATGAATCTAAGAAACATTGATAGATGTTAACCATTGTCAATGTTATTTTCTAGTAATGATGAAGGCCATTGATATTAATGTTTTATTTTGTAGTAGTGTTCAAAAGTATTAGTTTTTAGTTCACACATTGTTTCTCACCAAATAACTATTTAAACCGTTATATGGGGGACCAGGACATACCATTCCTATCTCCCCAAAAAAATCATTTGTACAATCCTATACCACCCTGTCATCACTAGTTAGATGCTTCCATCAAGTTTACGTTACTTATGAAAAGTAGACCATGCCACATGTAATGTCATTAGGATTAAACAATAATCTCCCATACAATTCTAATTTTTAATCGAACACCTAACCAATGAAAAGATTTATTCCATTAAATCTTAAGACATTCTATCATCCTAGATCCATAACTTCATCCTTGTTTGAACATGAATACCTCACAGACACGCATTGACACAAGCTATCACCATTCCATTTCCAAGAATCAATCCACACACCCACCAAATTGTGAGATAAACAACCAAAATTTAACCAGGACAAGATCCCAAGAATTCCATCTCGTTGAACTCTATATAGAATCTAAAACACCCAAGGGGATTACATAGAAATTGAATGAATCATGAAGCGTATAAAACTAACTAAATCATCTCATATGCATGTGTCTCATCATGAACATAAAAATGATAACACTACCTAAAAAATTAATCATAAACTTAGACCATACCATGTCATTGGATTCCCTCAATCAGAAGAAACAACAACAGACGAGGTTATAAGTTAAAGAGAAGGGCCTCTTGGTATCACAAACATCCTAACTAGTCTAGTCTAAAAAAGGGACACCAGTTCTACCCACATGAACAAAAATTTTAACACTCTCACTAAAGTCACATCTTATGGGGAGTCACCAATGTTCTCATCTCAAATATTATCCAACTTCTAAGACACATATAAAAACTCTCTAAAAAGGTAAATATAGCATCAAAATATGAGGGTCTAAACCAATCAACATGGGTTTAACTATACATGTTTTTAATTCAACATTATATAGGAAATTTTCCATTTTTATTTAATTGTTATTCCATTTTTGAAATAATGATTACAACTACTAATAATTATGGGAATACGGTCCATTGAAAATTTATGTCATCACCTAAAAATTAATGACTAAATAGGCCCTAATACTCTCTGAGAATCCCCATAAGGGATACCTCCAAATATGGTATCAATTGTATAAGGATATGAATTGACCCTTTCTAACGGTCCATAAATGGTAATATCCAATTAAGGTTCGAGTTCAATAGATCAAATCCGTTTTATATCGACATCACATCATGAAAATATGACAAGATAACCATAGGAAATTGTTATATAAGTAAAATATAATTGCATGATAAATGGAAATACTCCATGTATGTTGTTATGAATATTTAAATTATTGTACCTGAGAAGGAAATACCTAAAAAGAATCTACCAGAATGGAATCAAATTCCAACTTGGACCTATGAGGTTAAAAGATACACACACAACGTTGTCTCAAATGATCTATGTCATATAACACTCACATAGATTGGTTGATTGACATATCATTTCAATATATGTGTGAAAATAAGAAATTGGTTATTACTAGAATATAAATTAACCAACCCTATGTAATAAATTTCCTTAAGGAGTCCAACACTTTGGAAGAATGTTCCATGTCGATAATTAACCTCCCAAGAAAAAAAGACAAAAATCACCATACTCATCATAAAATTTATCACTATAGAACCCCATATCCTACCATTAGTAGGAAATATATTTAAAATAAAATTAAACTTAGTGGAATTAAAAAATGTAACCAATAAGGGTAATCACCATTTAGGGTTTTTTTAGAAACATTAAATATTTAACACTAATCAGAAATAATTTTTCACCAAAAATATGGACTATAATTTATGGAACCTATATGATGAATATGATACATGATACACCACTTAGATTTAGTAGCCATGATTCAAAATCAGCCACTGGTCTCCCCCCAACGGGTTGAGAACCCAAAACCCATACTACATCCTAAAATCATCATTACATTTTTATCAACAAAATTTAAAATCATACTCAACATTTCCATAAAAAACTCTAAATATCACTAAAATATCACTATAAACCAAGCCTTCTCACCAGAACAAGGGTTTTGGATAAACATTTCTGATACCATCACAGGTTCTGATATATTACTAATACTCATGTATTCCAAATCCTAAATAGTAATGTAATAGGAAAAGAACTTCTTTGAAACCACTATTTCACCTCCCATCCAAGATCAAATTTTAAAGAGTAATTGGGTGGGTTGGAAACAAGCGCTCAAGCTTGACTCCCTAACGACTAGAGGTTTTTAATTGTATAGTTGTCCACGTATGTGTCTATGGGGTAACTATTCCCTCGTAAACGTGTATGAAACCATCATAAATAACCAAATAACATCTATATCATCAAATAATCACTTTTTGGATGTAATAAATATAAAGAAGGATATAATAAGGAATGAAATGGAATAAGGGTTGAAAATTCCATGTCATGGATACAAAATAATCACCCAATGGGAAAGCGAAAAATACAAGAATCATATAAATAAATAAAAGTACATGCCCATGTGATCCTTTCATCCTAAATACATAACTAATCTCTACATACATTTATAGTACATCATTTTTATTTAGTCCAATGACTAAGCCCTACCCATTCCTACAACCAATAAAATATTTACTCAAAATATAATGGTGTATTGTTGGTCTGATCGTGGTGTGTGAACAAAACTATTTAGGGAACCCCCAACACAGTCTTATATATAGGTAGTAAATTAATTATATATATAATCTAGTAAATAGGAAAAATAATAATAATAATAGCTACAAAAATAATGTAAATTACATAATTCATATTATGTCATGTAGTTGTATGTGCTTGATCATAAAATGTACTCACTATAACTTACTCACAACTAGAAAGAGTTTAGTACACAATAAATTCACAATCAATATTATAGGATTGTGATCTAGATAAATTGGACATCCTGTGAATAATTCATTCAGTTTTTTAGTACTTCTCAAGCCTTGTATAATCATGTTGATCATTGGGTCTATAATCCTTCTTTACCATACCTACCCTACCAGTATTTGAAATTTATCTAAATAACATATCATAATAGTCCCTTATTTTATATGTTATGGAATCAGTCTAATAATCCAAATATGGGATACAAAATAGAACATCAATCAATCATAATAAATGGGGTCAGACACCATATATTAAACCAAGAGGGTTTGGAGTCTCATGTCCGAAAAATCCAAATAAATCATGATGATATCCTTTTCTAACATCATGAACCATGATAACGTGAATATCCATGCCCATGAATTCAAAATAAATGATAATGAATATCATTTCCAACTAGTCTTGTAAATGTATTATGTGTATGTATTCCATGAACCATGGGATCATCCACGGCATAGATTGTTGATATCTCTCTCAATCACCAAGAATATTCCTTACCAATTGCCCAAGGAAAAATATTTACAACCTAAAATTTCTAGTCATCTACTAGAACAACCACTTTGTGACACCTAATGAGAGGGCCTCAAAGATTCACATGACTACCTGCCTTTATATTTCAATACATGCAATAATAATTGGGAAAAGTCAGACATCTAATGTATTTGAAATTGAGTTATTTGTGATGGGGAATTAGTGGTGGGGCCTCATCTGTTAACTCCCGTGTTTTTTAATTTTGTTAAAATATGATGGATTTCTATATTTTTTGTTTGTTGGATGGGACGATATTAAAACCAAGCCTTTTGATGAAGGTTAATTAGTTGTGATCACATAATCATGTATATATTATGCTTCAATATATGGTTGAGGAGTTTCCCGGATTTCCGATTGGAATTCATGAGCATCTGATCTTGAGAAGTCTGGTTTTTTAGGAATAGTAGAGAGCATAGAGTTGGTGTTAGGCCTGATAAACCCTAAGGCCTACAATTAGAAACTGTGTACATTAATATTTGAAGACAGAGGCCCACAAATGGTCTATGTACAGTTTGGAAAACCATGTGGGATGAAGTGTGCTAGGTGAGGGACTTAAACCAAGATGGTTTCATAGTCAATGAAAATTTGAGAGACCATGCAAGTCAGACCATGTATAGAGGGTCTTGTCGAAAGAAATATCTGCATGGTTGGAACATATTTTTCTATACTGTGTGAGAAAAATAGTGTGTCTTACCCAGTTTTGGGTTTCATTTTAACTTATTTAATTAAATTCATATATGAGAGGGATTTAATTAAATGTCATTATATTGGGGTTTTTAATTAGTTAAATTATGGGTAAGAGGAATTTAATTAACAGATGAAAAATGGGTTTCATTTAATTAAATTAATGATGAGATAATTTAATTAAAGGATAATGAGTTTGAGTTTTATATAATTAATTCTTGGTTATTTAAATTTAATTATATAAGGAATAAATGTGGAGTAGGGGTTTTATCTATTTAAATTCAATACCAGGATGAATCTAATTATTTAAAAAAATGGGGGGTTTATTTATCTAAATTAACGTTGAGAGAATTTTGTTATTTTTATACTAATTTCTATAAATCTATTTATCTCTATTTTAGCGGGAAAAAGAGGTTGGAACATCCCATCTCCTCCCCCTATAGGAAACGCAACCCCCCTCTTTTCCCATGTTTGTGGCACTCCACCCTCTCTTCCTAACACCTCTCTGCGCACTGGATCATGATTGTCTATTCACAGAAGTTGTCCCTCTAGTTGAGGGAAGACCTTATCCACATGTTTCATTTATTTAAATGGTTTTCTCTACTCTTCTTCTCCCAATCTCAATTAGGTCGAAACCATATGTCTCGCGATTAATTCGGATTTTTTCCTTCATTCGATTATAGGTGGTGCAGACGATGTATTGGTACCCATTGTTATATATCTCAACAACTATCACCTATGGAGTGTTTGGTTGGATCGATTTGTTTTATCACCATCATATTTATTAAATTGTTTGTACCCATTATTTGGGTTTTAACCCTTTAAATTAAGTGCATATTTTTTATTTTCATTGTGGTGAATTAATTGGAGGATTGTCGGCCCTAGCCACACTAATTGACAGTGTTAGTTATTGTTTTAGGTTGATGCAACCAATTATAAGGCACACACACAATTGTGTAGGTGTGTGTGCACAAGCTCATTAAGAATTGTGTAAGAAGACATTGTACCGGAAAATTAGACAATGTTGGGTTGTCAACGTTTCTTATTTAATAAAATAGAGTATTTCATTAATTACTGTAGTTGATATGTTTTACTACAAATTTTGATTGAATGATTTATTGGTATAAATTTTTTTGAAAGATTAAGAATCAATTTGTTTGAATAAAAACCCTCCCATGGAGTTGGGCTTCCATCAAGCTAAATACAATATTTTTTGAAGTATATTTTTTTTATCTTTCTGTTATGTGATTTTCCATTTCTTCCATTTTAAATAATGATGCAGTTGGGTTATGAGGTAATTATGATTTTTGGGTGAGGTAACTTCAGATAATTAATAGGGGAATTAATTATGGCTTAGTGAATAAGATAAGTTTAGAAAATTAATAGGTGAAATAATTATGAACCTAATGATTTGAAATTGAGATATTTAATTTTGGAATTAATTATGTGCATTTGTAGTATGGTTTTGGGTAATTCATTGGGAAAATTAATTATGTAAAGATGAGATTTAGAATAAAATAATTAACTGTGAATTAATTATGGGTGTGATTTTATAATATATATAATTAATTGGGGCGTTAGATATGAGATATGGAATTGGAAGTGTTGAAATAAATAATGAGGGATTAATTATTTATCTTTACGTTTGATAATGATAATTAATTGTGAGATTACACATGATGTGTTTTTTGGGATTGGAAAAATAATTGTGGATAAATAATTATGGGCTGAGGTTTTTTTAATATAATAATTATTTAATTAATTAATTAATTAATGTAATTGTGGACATAGTAAATTGTGGGGTTAACTAATGATTTTTGATATTTTTCACTAATCGTTGGATTAGCGAGGGACAACATTTGGATAATTCTTTATGATTTACGTTTTGAGCATTGATTGAAAATTTTGTGAAATAATTAATGAATTATAATTAGGTTATAGTCATGGAGTTATAAGCCAATGTAGAAGATGGTACTTGGATTTGGAATTCCTCCCCAATAGTTATCAAATATTGTAAATGTGTGAGAACGAGGGTGGTAGACATTGCATTGTACACCAATGTAGAAGTGGGGGAATTTGATATGGAATTCCTCCCCAATAGTTATATATATTCATAGATGAAATTTGTTAGACATGGTGATCTACACCAGATGATAATAGGGGGATGTTAGACATGATTTTCTACACCAAATGAGAATTGAGTTGTTTGAAAAGGCATTGAAACATGAAATGAATGAAAATAATGACTTATGGGTTTAATAATAGATTTTAATCACACCTAAGATAAGTTTGACTAAATAATGAAAGGTTGAAAATGATTAGACTTATGGCATGAGACGATGTTTGAATTGTGGTATAGGAAACCATGGGTACCCTAGTTATAATATATGATTAAATAGATAATAATTGGTAAAGTGTGTAATGTTATTTATTCTTGATAATTATACTTGTATTATTATTTTGAAGTCTATTATTCATTATTTGTTTAATGCAGGTATCATTGTCTGGTGTAACATTGGATCATGGATGGGTTCTTGGATGTTTATTATGTTCTGTTATTGTACTGTTTTATTTTCACACTGTTTTTTATTTTGTATTTTCTTCATTGAGAAAGATATCTAGAGGTCCCGGCCTACTGAGATATTTATCCCTCACCCTATTCAGGTCTCCATTTCTCCGGAATACCTGAGTAGACTTATTGTTCATAGGACTGTGGACCATAGCTTGTGCATGTTAGTTGTACTTGGGAGAGAAGAGGAAATGACCGAGTAGGAGCTTGGGATGCTAGTGAAGATAACTCATGGAGATTAGGGTCTTATCATTATTTTTGTACTGGAATGTAAAACATGTTGTTTTGTTTACTTATTTTTTATATGTATCTTTATGACATGAATGCATTGTATAAACTAGTGTTATTCATTTTCAGTATTCAATTTATTATAGTTTTATATCTACTTCAACTATTTTCTGAGTTTATTATCTATTTCCTCTATAAACTCTTGATATGAGGGTAAAAACTCCCCTTTAACTGTCCATAGACCCTAGATTCTCATTATTAGCCTTTGAAATATGGGGTGATGAACTTTAGGTCATGTGGAAACTGATCTAGCTACCATTTCAAGGGTAAGTTGTGTCGGGATGCATAAAAATGTTATTAGAGGATTGTGTTTTCTACCATTTTTATTTTTCTTTTTTTCGGTTTGTATATAGGATATTATGAATGTGTCAGCACATGGTAAGTAGTTGGGCATGGGAAAGATCACCCCATAGATGACAAATGTTCAAGTGGATAGGGATTTGAATTGATGTCTATTCTTTTTATGTTATAATTTATTTTATTTCACTGTGAGTTGTAGGTGTATATTATGAAGCTTATTTATTTTGATAAATTTTATAATTTCCCTTATCCTAGAAGGGAATAATTATTGCATTACATGCATCAACATACGCACATAAAGATTCACATACCATGCATATCACATGCCATTTAGTATCATTATTATGATGCATTCTAATTTTGATTGTGTTTCATGGGTTTAATTCCATGTTTTGATTTTCTTATTTATTCCCCTTTATATATCTCGTTTTGGTGATAAATATAACATGCTTTGGTGTTTTTATGTGATGATGACTCGGTTATTAACATGTTTTGAAGTTGTTCCATGATTACGTATTATAACAAGATGTTTTGTGACTTAATAAGACATCATGATAGAGTTTTTTTGATGTGTAAATAGCATCATGAGTAGAAAATTGATTAATTTAAATTAAAATGGGATCTAATTTCATTTTTAAGGTGTATGTGAACCTTATAACTAGAAATGGGTAAGGTGTGTATTTAAACAATTGAAAAACATGCTACTAATGTAAAAATGGTAAATGGAAATTTGATGTGATAAATGGGATCCAAATACTAGTGGTAATGTTTATAGGCACCTTATCGATTGGTATATGTCCACGAACACGACTAATCCATGTATAAAAATACCGTGTTTGAAAATGTATATAAATGAAAAGCTATTTTCATTCTGAAAATAAATATTTATAGGGTTTATTTTTTATAAAAATAGATGTTTTGAATAAATTGGAGGCTTAGAGGTAGGATTCTAAATAAAAGTAATTTTGATTCTAAATTTCAGGATGAAAATGAAATGACACTGAATGTTATGTGTTAAAGGTGATGTTTGTTATAACTGGATATTTTTCTCATGGGTAATTGTCTGAAAACTAACATCCATGTTCTTGAATAGTACTTGTGGATTTGATAAAATTCATTCAAATCATTAGAGGTTGAAATTATTAAAATAAAATCACTATATTGAAAATTTGGCTTTTGAGCATAGTGATTTCTATTTTTCATAACCAAGATAAATTTTTGATGGGTATGCTTCATAAGGTACTAGCTCGACGTATGTAGCACCCTTAGAGCTTTAGATGGTTTGGTTTCATTGTGTTATTTTCTATGTTGGTGCCATTAAAGTGTTGTTGTCCATTGTAATATTTTTGGGACTCAGGTGTTTTGATAAACCAATAGGTTTATGTTCAGTCTATCACGCAAGAGTTAGACATGGTGATCATGGTTCACAGAATGACACGAATGAATTTCTGTAGATTCTAAAATATTGTTCTTATGAGTGACTGATCTATTAATCGATGTCATGTACACTCCTATGGTGGGTATTGATGCATTGGTATGTTTTTATAAGAGTCTTAGTTGTATTATTTGATGAAAAAGGATTCCATGGGTGATAAAGGCGTCACAGATTCGTTGTCAACGGGTCAACAGGATAATCCAAGACTTTTTATAAAGATTCGACCAATGATAGATTGACTAATATTTTGGTGACTGGGTTTTTCCTATCGTGTGCTCTTCCATATAAGACAGCCATGCCCTCAGTCATTGTACTCATCTTGGAGGCACGGGGATAGAGTATTCCTTAAACAATGCTAATATTTTAAATGTTTTAAAATGTTTCTGATCATGAAAAGTGTTTTTTAATTGGGATGTATGTGGGATGCATGGTTCACTGGGTTAATATTTTAGTCATGTTGGTAAATGATATTTTTAATGTTTCCATGAGAAGGAATGTCGTGTAGATGTCAAAAGAAGTCGAGTGAGGACATTCAATACATGTGTTTGGTTATGGAATCATTTTAAAAGAACATCATCAGTTGAAGGGTGAATGTGGGGATTTTTGGATGGAAATTTCATCTGAGAAGTGGTTGGAGGAATAATTTATATATTTATATGGATTAGGTTATGTTTAGTTTTTATGATTTGTGTTGTATTCAGAAATTTTTCTTTGGTTTAAATGGTTTAAGCTATTGGGATTTTGATTTGGTTAAATGTGTGTTAGCTGTTTGGAAATGAAACATGACTGTTCAAATGATACATTAGGAACATGTTGGGTTTTCTGATGTTTTAGTAGTTATTGATGGATTTTCAGGGATGAAATGTTTTTATTGTGGTTATATTGTAATTTCTAGTGTTTTTGAAACAGGTAAAAATATGAATGTTTTAGAAAAAATAATTTTGTTGTATGGGACGATCTTAAAACCATTACATGGAATGATGGTTCATGATTTTGGATTGAATAAATGTGTTCACATCAGGCTTGGGCAAAACATCCAATAGTTTACTTGACAGATTATTGGAATTCAATATGATTGAATTAGGAAAAGTCAAGTTTTTAGGGAAATATAGAGGGTGCACGATTAGTGCACGACTTGTTAAACTATAAGACCTTCTACAAGAAACTGTGGAGCTTAATTTTCAGAAACAAACTCCCATTCACTGTTTGCAATGTATTTGGAAAACCTAATTGGATAAACCAAGTGATGTTAATGTCTTAAATAGAGATTCTTGCACAGTCTACACATGGATTGGAAAAGTTTATGGGACTAAATGTGTGGAGTGAGATAGTTATACAGAAGGTTACACACATTTGGTGCATGGTCATCCTGACCGTGCGATCCAAAAATTGAAATTAACAAATTATTGGGTTTTATGTTAATTTATTTAATAATATTTTCGACTGAAAGGGATTTCATTATATCTCCTTTTATAGTGGTTTTTATTTAATTAAATTATTGTATAAGAGTACTTTAATAAATTGATGTGATATAGGGTTTAATTTAATTGTTTTAATGATGAATGAGTTTATGTAAATGATATTGATTTGGAGTGTTATTTAATTAAATCTAGGTGAATGGAGTTTAATTAAATATAGAATAAATTTGGAGTTGCGGTATTATGTAATTAAATTGAAGGTTAGGAGGAATGTAATTATTTGTTGAAAAATGTGGGTTTTAGTGAACTAAATTAATTTTGAGAGAATTTAATTAAGTAATTATAATTTAGAAAATTTTATATAAATAAATTTTTTTAGTAGAATATAATTAAATTTCGTGTAATGGGGAAGCTATTTGGTATATCAAGGAAGTGTTTAAATTAAATGTCAATGATAATAACATGGTTGATATTATAATTTTTATGATATTATTCCTTATAAATTTAATAGGGGTTTTTTAGGGTGAAAATAAGGAGTCCCACCCCATCTCCTCCCCCTACGTCAAATGTGACCCCCCTCCTCTCGGATGGTGGAGGCACACCACCCTCTCTTCCCAGTTTATCTATGCGCACCGTATCGATGTGGTTCCTTCATGTATGTTTTTCATCTCAATAATATATGTCCTTCTATTCATGTTTCGTCCTACACACAGGCCATATCAACCCTCCTTCTCCCACCATATGTTATGCCGAAACCCAAAGTCACAGTATTAATTCATATTCATCCCTTCTTATTATTATAATTTATGTGGATTATGCCATGGGACTCTTTGGTAAGTATATCGAAAATTGTTGATGAAGGCATGGCGGTTTGGTTCAATTTAATTCACATTATTCATATTTTGATAAGGTTTTGTACATGTTATTTTGTTAGTCACCCTTTATATAATGTTATTGTGGTGTATTTGAGATGCATTGAATTAATTAAAGTGTATCTTGTCGAAACTATACTAATTTTGGGTGTTGGTAATCGTTGTAGGGTGATGTGACAATTTCCGAGTGCACACACGCCATTTTGGAAGTGTGTGTGCGTGAGAACATTGAATTTTGGGTTGGAAAACATTGGATTATCCAATTAAATGAGGTAGGGTCCCTGAATGTTCTTAACAAATAAAAATGGTATTTGATTAATTACTGTTGTTGAAATGTTTGACTAAAAATACTGAATAAATGGTTTATTGGAATAGAATGATTTGAAATTTTAAAGAATCATTTTTACGCAATAAATCTCCACCAAAATAGGTCTTCTTCCTTCAAGAAAAAAATAAGGATTAAGTAGATACATTTTTTCATATTACTGTTATGTGATTTTCTCTTTCTTCATATTTACATATTAATGCATTTATATTAAACAGTAATTATATGTATTTGGATGGATAAGATGAGATAATTAATCTGGGAAATTTATATTATATAGTGAATTAGATAAGTTAAGATAATTAATTTTTTAATTATTTATGAACCTCGAGATTTGAAATTAATATATAACATTTCAGAATTAACTATATACTTTTTCAGTAATTTTTTGAATAAATAATTATGAAAATTATATTTAGAATGATGAGATTTCAAATGGAATAATTAATTGTGGCTTAATTATATAATTGAATTTATAATATATATATTTAATCTAGAGATTATTTATTAGATGTGTGATTTTCTATGTGAAAATAATTAATGAATGATTAATTATTTTCCTATATGTTAGATTAAGATAATTAATTGCGAGATTAATCATGATGAGTTGGGTTTTTCATTAGATAATTAATTGTAGATAATTAATTATGGGATGAGAATTGTGTTAATATGTAGATTAATTGATGAATTTATTAATGCAATTCTGGGCATAGTTAATTGTGGGGTAAACTAATATTTTTTTATGTTTCAATAATCATTGTATTACTAAGGGAATGAATGTGAATTATTCATGAGGAATTAATTGTTGAGCTTGGATTAATAAATTTTTGAATTAATTAGTGAATGAGAATTAGCTTCTATACATTTCATTGTAGACCAATGTAGAATATGGGACATGGACATGGGGTTCATCCCAAACATTTATCAAATTATGAAAATCAATGAGAATGTGGATGTTAGACATGACATTCTAGACCAATTTAAAAGTAGGGACATGGACATGGAATCCTTCCCCAATAGTTATCTAATAATTTAGATATAAGGTGATAGAAATGGTGATCTACCATAGATTATAATTGTGGGTGTTAGACATAGATATCTACACCGAATGAGTGTTGGGATCATTCACATGGTGTTAAAACTCCAAATGAATGACAATAATGGACTATTATTTTAATTTGGGCTTGTACCGAAGTTAATACTAACATACGAGAAACCATGTGAACCCTGTAAATAATAAATTATTAAATATAGAGTAAATGGTAATGTTTTGAAAGGTATTTATTCTTGACAAATAATATTGTATTATTCGTGTGTAGAATTTTATTTCATATACATGAAAAAGAATGTATCACCATTATATATCCCACTGGACCCTTGACGGGTCGTTAGTTATTAATTCAGTTCTGTTATTTCTTATTATCTCATCAAATGGTTTGCAATATTGCCTTTGCATTATTGTTCAAGAAAACCAGTTATGTCAGCCTACTAAGATCTATATCTCAAACCCTATTCAAGCTACCATTGCATTGAGGTACATGAGTAGACCTCTTCACTGCAGGATGGTGGAAATTTTCCTGTTCCGATTACTTGTACTTACATGTTAGGAGAAATAGACTGAGAGGGAGATTGGGATACTCATGGAGATCTCCCATGGGGATTTGATTTTTTTCATTGATTCTGTATTGGAATGAATGTCATGTTGTTTTTTACTACATTCTGATATGTATCACCATGATATGCATGCATTTTATAAATTAGCATTGGATATTTTCCTTATTCAGTTGATTATTGTATTATATCTTGTTCATCTGTTGTCTGAGTTTAATATCTATTTCTGTTGTGCACTCTCAATTTGAGGGTATAGTCTCCCCATTGACTATCCATCGACCCTCATTTCTAGTTGACAGCTTACGGTGTATGGGGAGACATTCTTGTGGTAATTTTGTGATTATTCTGGCTACTTGTTCTAGGGTATTCCACGTTGGGATGTTACACCGTCGAAAATTCCTTGTTGTAGAAAATGGAATTACAAATAGTTTTTTATCAAGGTGCGCCATCTCAAATAAAACTATATGTAATGAAAAAACCATAGATCACAAATAGTTTCACCATGTTTTTTAAAAAACATATGTTATGGACCCATCACCAATATTTATTTTTGACGGGAATATATAATCATTGCAAAAACATACAATGATATAAAAAATAATATTTATAAATAATTATTTATAAAATAATATAAATAATATAATATATATAATAATAATGAATACTTAAATTAATACTATTATTAATATTAAACTAATAATAAAATTATAATATAATATAATCATTATTTTTATTATTATTAAGATTATAAAATAATAAAAACAAATATATTTACAGAAATATATTAATTAAAATAATATTATAATAAATAATAATAAATTTTAATATAATATTAATAAAATAGAAAATAATGATGTAATAAAATATTATAATATTAAATAAATATCAAAATAATAAAAAAATATACTTAATAAAATAAAAACACCACTAATACCCTGAGTCATATGTCACGTGTACATCATCATCTTCTAGTGTTGTTGCTCCAGTAATTAATCCAACTTATACTCCTCCTATTGATGCTGCTACTATCATCGACACATAACATTCAGAATTCCCCATTATAAAACAGTCACAATGTTTGTCAGATTTAAGTGAGGTAGATTCTTACACAACTTAGAGTCTAAAAATATTCCTAACTACCCATGTAACAATGTTTACATTATCATTCTCTATTGGAATTCAAACACTACATATTTACTCAATATTCGTAGTGGGATTTTTTTTTCAAATAGTTTTTAGTTAAAAGAAATGAATAATATCATTTTCCCATTATATCACAAGACATGACCACAATTTTCTAATGAGATTCCTTTACTCTAATATTCTTTATAAAGGTGAAATTTTTACTGTTAACAACATAAAATATATTTTAAGTATTGGCAGTTCATCAAAGAATGAAAATGGATATGGAAAATGTGGTATCATTGGAAGAAATAATCATTTATCTACATTGTTGATTTTTTGGTTAGTTGAAAACAAAACATGACTTCCAAATGTTTTGAGAAAGAAGTTACTTTCAATTAGAATAAAATGATAGTGAAATTAACCAAAAAATAGAAGTTAAAATGCTGAATAAATTAAATAAATAAGTATAATCAATTCACCCTTCCTAGTGGTTGTATGCATTTTTGACACATTTCCTAATTAACACTATTTGTTTCTATTTATTACTATTTAAGAATAATTATAACTATTTATGATTATTATTGACTATTTACAATATATTATCACACATTATTATTGATTATTACAGATTATTAGTAGTTGTGACTAATTATTCCGAATTATTGTTATTTTTTTCTAATTATTTCTAATTATTCCAAATTATATGTATTTATTAAAAAATATTTTTAATTATTTTTAATTATTCCTAAATATTTCAATTTAATATTGCTCTTTAATTATAATTATTCCTAATTATTCTTAATTATTCGTATCTATTTGAAAATAGTTTTAATTATTATTAATTATTCCTAAATATTCCAATTTAATATTTGTGAATAAAAACCAGTCATATTTATTTAAATTTATTAATAATTATTCTTAATTATTATAGTATATTGATAATTATAACTAATTTTTTTATTCATTCTTATTTAATAATATTTATTTATTTTTATTTCTATTTATTTCTATTTATTGCATATTTTCCCTATTTATTATCAATAATTTACAATTATTACTAATTATTCTTATTTATTACAATATATTACTTTTTATTACAAATTATTCATAATTGTTACTATATATTCGTATTTATAATTAATTATAACTAGTTATTTATAATTTTTACTATTTCATAGTAATTATTTTTAATTATTCAGAATTATTACAAATTATAAATAATTATTCCAAATTATTACTAATTATTTAAAATTATAGTTAATTATTCCAAATTATTCTAACTTATTTCAAATTTTATTAATTCATGTAATTTATTTTTAATTATTATAATTTTTTTTATTTATTATGAATAATTACTAATAATTACTAATTATTTCTAATTATTCGTTTTTACTTCTAATTATTACATATTGTAACTACTTATTACAAATAATTACAAATTATTAGTAAATATTACTTATTTTTAATAATTATACCTAATTATACCTATTTATTAAAAAGTATTCATATTTATAATTACTTATACTTATTTATTACAAAATACTCGAAAAAAATAATATTTTTTAAAAATTATTCTAATTTATTATTAACTATTCTTAATTATTACTAATTATTCATATTTATTATTATTTATTCCTATTCATTCCTAATTATTACAATTTATTAACAATTGTTCTTTTTTTCTATTCATTCTAAATTATTCCAACTTATAATTAATTATTAGTAATTAATCAACTTTTTAATATATTTAACATATTATTATATTTATTATAAATCTTTCATTTTTTTTCTAATTTATTACAATTTCTTACTAATTATTACTAATTATTATTATTTACTCAAATTTCTTTCTAATTATTACTATTTATTCATAATTATTCCTATTTATTTTTATTTCTTTTGATTTATAATTATTATTAATAATTACCGCTAATAATTACAAATTAACACTATTTATTATCATTTATTTGTATTTATTACTAATGAAACATCATATTTCTTAAATTAAATAATGAAAAATAAAACTATCTTATTAAAATATAATATAATTTTTTGCTAATTAAATATATTCGTAACTATCATAAAATAAATAAATTAACTAAAAAATAATTTAATAGATAAATTCCTAAAAATGGAATCTTTTGTATGCTGAAAAGATTCAAAATCCCTCTGATATGAAATATTATACATTGAAAAAATATTATTGAGAAAAATAATATTTGAGAGAGAGATAGTGGAATTGAAAAATGTGTGAAATGAAAAAAAAAATAAATTGGGATATACATATATATATGATAAATATTTTTTAACGGGACTCCTATCGCCAATAGTTTTTTTCACAGGACTCATCCCTATACTCATCCAACTCGTTATTAGGGGTGACAGTAACAAATGTATTTGTCACGGGACACACTGCAAATACCTACATTTCGACATAATATTAACTAGAGGAGATATATCCTATCGAAAATAATATTATTCCCCATGGGACCCGTCACTACTCATGAAAACATTTTAATTAGCCAGCATCATCAAAAAAATTATTTGCCATTGGACCCTTTGCAAATACAAAACCTCGTTAAGGTTATTTGCAACAGGATTTCCAACTCCATCACAAGTAACCATCCAATTGATTGCAATAGGATATTATTGGGAAAAAATCCCTCAAGGTATCATTGAAGTATTTTTTAGGAGATTGTGTTTGTTTTAAAAGTGGACATCTGAGTGGTGATTGTTGACAAAGAAAAACGTTGACATACAAATTTGCTGACAAAGAGGATTTCCTGGTGGAATGTCGAGTTCAAGAGCTGAGGTCAATGATCCATGTTTGATTCAAGAACGTTGACAAAAGGAATAGATGATCTGGAGCCGGTACAAAAGAACTGATACAAGGTGGTGTAGTTTTCCAATGTTTTCCAAATTTTTGGGCCTGAAAATCTTCAAATGAATAAAAGTGGTTTTTGGAAAAGGGACTTGCGCGTCATGTTCTTGAAGGCTTGGAAAATTGTGGGCCATATGTTTTTTATGATCAGACCATCAAAATATGACAAAGGGACAAGTGTCGCGCAATTATTGGTGGTGTCGCGCAAGTGACTTGCGCACCGTGAAAGAGACATGTGTGTCGATGCCTTGAAAGCATGAGAACGTTTGCGCCTGTGGTTTTTCAAGATCATAAGATCAAAATATGGAAAAGGAAAGTGGTTTGTGCATGTTTAGAATTAGGTCGCGCAAGTGACTTTTAAGAGAAGAGATATGTGCGCTGAGACTTGCGCGCCAAGAAGAGACTTGTGTGTTTTCACACAGGGGTGACCAAATGACTATAAATACTAGACCACCCCTCTTCATTCTTCATCGGAGTTCAACACTTTTAGAAATCAGAGCTCCCGTCGCACAGGTGTGGTGATCGCGCAAGTGGTGGTGTGTCGCGCAAGTGGGACTTGCGTGCCAGATTTGAAGAAGGACGGTTGTTGGAAGTTGTGCGCCATTATTGGATTGGATGTAAAAGGAAGTGATTCGCACAAGTTTGGAGTTGAGGAAGCTTGTGTCGGGCAAGTGGTTGAGGAAGTCTTGCGAACCAGTTCTGACTTGTGCACCGATACATACGCGTCGAGATTTACTTGTGTGGCAAGTAAGGTTTATTTCCGGCCGTGATTTTCAGGCTGCGTGGATGTTGGAATTTTTCCCAATACCTTCGGTAGGAAAAGAGATTCATCTATGCGTTAAAGTTAGGCTTCAACAGAGCATCTACTTACAGAGGAAGATTCATTCTTTCATGCCAATGAAGAGACCTATAGGTCCATAAACTGTGAGTGGATCCTTTCCTACGGAGTGAGAAAAGGAAGACGAAGAAGGTGATACTGTCCACCGGCAGTGATCCATAGAGAGAGAAACATGGAGTGACCCTTGGGAAAGCAGTGAACTGACCCTAAACCTTGTAATGGTAGTGAGCCTGGGACAGAGTGACTGTGCCCGAACATTGTAATCCACATCTAGTGAAGAATAGTGGAATTTTGTATGACCAGAAACATGTCAGCGTATGCTCATTGGACATATCCCTTAGCGGTGAACCAAGTAAAAATTATTGTGTCCTGTGCATTCTTTAACTTCTGTTTATATTGTGCAACCACAAAGTGACAGAAGAGTGTTTTTCTTAACAGCGAAACAATATAAGAACGGGATTTAGTTTTTAATTAGTCATACCCTGATTCACCCCCACCCCCTCTCAGGGTACTCAGCCAAGTGGACCTAAAAAATATCTAATCCCATCATAAAACATTTACTATTTGCAATGGAGTGAACTGTTCCATTGAAAATAATCACCCTCAATGGGTTAATTATGACATGACCCCTCCCTGTCACAAATACCAGTTTTCTATGTACTATTTGTATTACTACCTCTCAAATTATAAGTAACTCATTTTGGATCCCATGATGTACCTATGTGTATCCTCATCATAGTATCACATAGTATCAACCACATTGTAAGGGTTCCCTGAAACACGTCTGAATCATAGCCACATAAAATAACCCATTAATATTTTATCTTGAATAGTGGGGATGGATGATTGCATAAACCCATAATTACTACCATATAACCTTAGGCTTACGCATTTGGTACAATTTCTAATGTGAAACCCACTACCATATCTACCCACAACCCATGACAAAGTAGAATAGGTTCATTCAACCCCCAAGGATACCACATTGGAATATTATATCAAAAGATGGAGAGGAATCTCAAACTGGTTCATCAACGTCCTTATATAATTATATGTACCACTCTAGGGATCCATATATTAGGTCCATGGAATGATGTAATCAAATTAAACACCATTAAATCGTATCCCACAATATAATAAATATGGTAGTACACTGATTCTATATAAAATATTCGCGTCAATAAGGAAACTGATACAATATTGGTCATAACACAATCATCGTTCCTAACTCTCTCTTTGATACAACTACAAACCCATCCCAATCATGGGTTGCCAAATATTTTTCCACCTACGACGGTATAATGGTTAAAATGCCATAAAAATTTTAGTATCTCCTTCTATGTAGGTTAGATGCAACAAAGAATTCCCATGAATTTTAGTCTAATCCAACTGGGCCAAGATAAGATATTTGAAAATATTGGTATCTAGTGACCCCTATCATCCATCCATTTTAAATATCTAATTTATTTTATTGTAAAAAACAATTGGAATTAATTTAAAAAGGTGGTTTTACACTCAACTATTATCCCTAACGTCATTATATCATCATAAATATGTTTAAATACTAATGGGAAGGTACGATAGACAACATACTTTTATTAATCCTTTAATAATTTCTTTTATGGTTCCTTAGAAGGTTCCAGGGATTGTCAATGATTATTCATGTCTTAGGGAAATCCAGTTTCACCACCAAACACCAATTGTTAACTAGTCATATGTATAATATAAATTAAAAAAATCTTTTTTATATTATATTCATGAAGATCTAGTTTTATAGTGTTTAACAAAAACCCCCAATGAATTTCAACCTATAAAAAACATTATACAAGCAATAAAAAATAAAAAAAACTATGTACAAAAATAGATTTTACCCTAACCAGATTAACAATAAATAAGACAAATTTAACAAATTCAGCGTCATTCACAAGTGAGGATATTTTATACCTCCTTCCAACCTGACACTCAATGATTATTTATAGAAAATATTGTTCATGAATGTTTATATATGTAATTATAGAAAATTGCTTTGATATATTTATCTAAATAGAGATGAATGAAATATTTAATGTTTCCCATTAAACTTCATGTTAAATTGGTCACTCTTACATTTCAAAAATAAGTATCTTATATCATTTTTCAGAACTATCTGGATACTAAATTCAATTTCAGAGCTGATGAGATTCCCAAACTCTACGAAATCATCAATATAGATGTATTCATGATCAATATACTGAAAAATAAAATTAATCTATGATCAAAAAAATTGATCACATTGTTTACCAAGTACATGAGAGAAATTATCTTATTAAGTTCTAGGAAAATTATTATTATTTATATTTGTCTAGGTAAGGGATACAAGACACTCCTCTGGTGATTCATTACTCAATTCGAGAAATAAATAATTCATTTCTCTACAGTTATTTTTGGGAAATGAGAAATCCCATTGATTTAGATTTTAGGGGTCCTTATTAAAAGTATTAGGGTTTGAAATATTTCTATAAAAATTCACATTCAGTTCCTACACAAGATATTTATTGACTCTATGGAAAATATTTATATGAGGAATATTGTTTCTATAATATCTTATGATAATTGGAATATAAAAAGTTGAATTATCTTTTTGCGTTCATAATATCATAATTTGCTTGGTTAGTAAATCAAATTCCACCGTTTATTTCTTGAATTTATTTTCGGAGGACTGAAGAGAATCCCTTATTGGATCCTCATCCTTTCTCTAAGAGAATCATGTTTTTAAATAATTCTTCTCCATATAATCATTTCCATATATATATTTTTCTTTAGTTTCATTCCCCTTATTTCCTTGAATCTACATTATTCAACCCATCCTATCTGATTTTTTCCTTTGGATTGGGCCATAAACCATTCCCAATTTTTTTGAATTGATAATTAAACTTCTATACCATTAAAATAATTTATCAAATTTATAATCATTGTGATCATAATGGGACTCAACCTATTAACAACACTCATTTAGTCCCCCATCATTGAATCTATGTAATCATATGTTCATATCCTATGAGACAAGTAGACATAGGTTACATCCTCATATTCCACCATTTGTGTATCCCCATGCATAGTTCCATTAATTAAAAAAATTTAATGACTTTGTGATAATATTAACATGGTATCAGTTTGCTGTCAACAGTGAATTTCAAGTTGAAGTGATTCATTGATGAAATTTTAATTTACTCTTGCTTCTCACACCGAGCATTTCCCATGTGGTATTAGAGTATGTGTTGAGTAAATCCTTTATTGCTATCAGAATCACAATAAGTCTAATGGTGGATGAAGATGCAAATATGTATCTTTTTATTGATGAGTTGTCAAAAAACCCAAATGGGGAGATTGTTGGGAAGAAATCCCTCAAGGTATCGTTGAAGAATTTTTCAGGTGATTGTGTTTGTTGACAAAGTGGACATCTGTGTGGTGATTGTTGACAAAGAAAAATGATGACATACAATTTTTTTGACAAAGATGATTTCTTGGTGGAATGTCGAGTTCAAGAGCTGAGGTCACTGATCCATGTTTGATTCAAGAATGTTGACAAAAGGAATGGATGATCTAGATGGGGTAAAAATGAACCGATACAAGGTGGCGTGGTTTTCCATTTTATGCTTGAAAACTTGCGTTCCATATGTTTTTCATGTTCAGATCATCAAAATATGGCAAAGGGACAAGTGTCGTGCAATTATTGGTGGTGTCGCGCAAGTGACTTGCGCGCCGTGAAAGAGACCATTGTGTCTATGCCTTGGAAGCTTGAGAACTTCTGCGCCTGTGGTTTTTCAAGATCAGAAAATAAAAATATGGCCATGGAAAGAGGTTTTCACTAGTTTGGAATTATGTCACGCAAGTGACTTACAGGAGAAGAGATCAATGCGCCGAGACTTGCGCGCCGAGGAGAGACTTGGCGCCGTCGCGCAGGGGTGACCAAAGGCCAATAATTACTGGATCACCCCTCTTAATTCTTCATCAGAGATCAACACTTTGAGAAATCAGAGATCCCATCTTGCAGGTGCGGTGGTCGCGCAAGTGGTGGTGTGTCGCGCAAGTGGGACTTGCTCGCCAGATTTGAAGAAGCTTGATTGTTGGCAGTTGCATGCCAATATTGGATTGGGCATAAAAGAAAGTGTGCCACACAAGTTTGGAGTTGATGAATCTTGTTTCAGGAAAGTGGTTGAGGGAGACTTTCTCCCTAGTTGTTACTTGTGTGCTGATACTTGCACGCTGATATTGACTTGCGTTCCATGTAAGTTTTTTTTCCGGCAGTGATTTTCGGGCTGTGTGGAAGCTGGAGGTTTGCACGATACCTTCGGTGAAAAAAGAGGTTCATCTACGGGTTAAAGATGGGCTTCAATAGAGCATCTACTTATAATGGAAGATGCATTCCTTCATGAAAATGAGGTGACCTACAGGTCTATAAACTGTGAGTGGATCCTTTCCAACGCAGTGAGCAGAGAAAGAGGAAGAAGGTGATCCTCTCCACCAGAAGTGAGGCATAGAAAGACAAACAGGGAGTGACCCTTGGGAAAGCAGTGAGCTGACCCTAAAACTTGTAATGGTAGTGAGCCTGGGACATAGTGACTGTGCTCGAACCGTTTAATCCACATCTAGTGATGAATTGTGGAATTTGGTACGACCGGAAACTTGTCGGTTTTTGCGTCATGGACGTAGCCCATAGTGGTGAACCAAGTAATAATTGATGTGTCATGTTCATGCTTTACCTTCTGTTTATATTGTGCAATAGGAATGTGAGAGAAGAGTGTTTTCCTTAACAGTTAAACAAGATCAGAATGGGCTTTAATTGTTAATTAGACATACCCTGATTCACCCCCTCTCTCAGGGTACTCAACCTAGTGGACCTAACAATTGGTATCAGAAGGAAAGGATGATATTAGGTCTTCTCTCAATGTAGGTTACTAATCAAAAAGGGATTCCAATCTTCGAAGGATGTTATTTTTATATATGGAAGAATCGAATGCAACAATATTTCTGATCCTTGGGAATGAATGAGTTTTCAGTAGCTATGCATGGTATCACAGCTGATATTAATAGTGGTGAATCATCAGAAGCTGAGCATGGAGAGTTGGATGAGGATTCCAAAGCAATCAATGCCTTAGGGGGAACCCTTTCCAATCCCATCTATACGAATGTGATGTCATGAAAAACGTCACATGCCAAGTGGGAAATGATTTTGATTATATATGAAGGGGATACAAAGGTTAGAGAGGCAAAGCTGCAGGTGTTGTGGAACAAAAATGAAGATCAGAAAATGAACCTGAATGAGTCTATTAACGCATTCTTTGACAGCGTAAACATTGTTGTGGAAGATATGTGAGGTCTTGGTGAAGTCATTAACGACATAAATATCGTAAAGAGCATCTTGAGGAAACTTCCACCTCAGTTCAATCCGAATGTTTCAGTACTAGATGATAAAGATCCAAAAGAGCTGACACTGGACAATTTTCACAGAACCTTGGTTGCATATGAAATGAGGAATGATGATAATGAGGCTGTGGAAAAGGGGAAGTCCAAAGAGGTGGAATTTAAGGCGATGAAGAAGCTTACCATTGAAGATTCTCAGGAAGATGAAGAGACAGATGAGGTAATGCCATTCCTCTCCTCAAATCATCAAAGCGGAAAAGGAAAGTTCAAATGGAAGCTTCCACTTTCTTTCTTTAGATTTAGAAAAGTTGGTCATCTTGCTCCAAGGTGCCCCATATAGTTTCAAGAAAAAAACTATGAAGATGAAGTTGAAATTACCAAGAAAATATCTTCAGCCTAAATGAAAGGGATGAAACAGTTCAAGAGAAATTTATTCAATAAGAAGAATATTATTTCAAAAGAAATAGGCAGTTCAGATGAGTTTGAGGGTGAAGAAATTTGTAAAGACCCGTAAAATTCAAGGGAAATTTTTTCTTAATTTTCTTTGGAATTTTACAAGAATGCGGTTTCTGACGGCACCTGATTCCGAGGCCCGGAGTGCCCGGAATCAATTTCCGAAGTTTGGCTCGGGTACGTTCAGTGAACGAACGAGTGGGAATTTCTAACTTTTGATCCGGTGCTCGGAACTGAAATCCGAGGGCACCGATGAACTCGCAGCGCCATTTTTCGCTTAAGGAGGCCTTTTCTGAGGTTGCGTTTTATGCGGGACGAAAGTTAGTTTTGGGAGAAATTATAAGAAGTTAAATAAAAAAGTGGAAACACTTTTTATTTTTATTTTGTTGGTTAACTTATCCCAAAGGGAGTTAAAGGTGGGACCCACATCCACTTAACCTCCCTTAGGAGGATTAAGTGTGGTGGGGCCCACATGAACCCCAACTCCTCATCTTCTCTCAAAACTCCCCTAAAACCCCCTTTAATTAATGTTTGACAACTTGGTTTAATTAATTAAGGTGGGTTGAATTGAATTTCAAACCTTTGAAATTCAAGTTGAGGTTTGTGTAAATAAAATAAGCCTTAGCTTATTTTATTTTGTTTAGCCATCTTGAGAGGATTTGGGAGCTCCTTCTTCTTCTTCAACTTTGACGAAGAACACGAAGAACCATCGAGCTCCGACGAAGAACGCCGCTCCTCTCTTCTTCGTAGCCGGTTGTTTCCGAAGATCGACGACGCCTTCCATGTCAACGAAAGGGAACGCCGCTTCCTCCTCGGACTTACTTCGTCGGCTTACGGAGATTCACCAACGACGTACCTCTTCGGACGTACCTCTTGGTCAACGGAATTGACGAACGTTTACCGCAACGCCCGATCTCCGCGACGTTGTCTTCCGCGGGTCTTTGACGATCGTCGATCTTGAAACTGAGGTAGGGGTTTAATTATTGCTTTGGTTCATGATTTATACCCGATAATTTTTCTTCGTGAAATTTATCCAATTGTTAGCAATTAACGCGAGGGGGCTAGACCGTACGAACACAGCCGACCCTCCTCCTTTTCATATTGATTTTGTTGTGGATTGAGACGGGAGAGGCGCGTTGTCGTCGCACCGCGTAGGATCTTACGACAAGAAATACGCGGCGCCGTCGCGCCGCGTTCTAAATTAATGCAAGGACGTGACGCCGTCGCGCCGCGTCGAAGAGAGTTGAAGGCGCCGCGGTCGGAGCGGGGCCGCGGCGGTGGGGCACGGTGTCGTCGCACCGTGCCGAACGACGTAGGCCGCAGCTAGTTCCGGGCCGCGGCGGGACGAGAAGACCGGCGGCTCGCCGGGCCGCCGGTGTCGGAAGCCGGAAGGGGACCGGCTTTGTCGGTCCATTGAAGAAGAACCGGCCGGCCAGGTCGGGCCGGCCGGAAGGGGAAAGACCGAAGGAATTAAATTCCCCCGGCCAGGTTAAATTCCCCCCCATTATGAGGGGGGGGGGGGGTTCATAAAGGTGGGCAGGAGGCCCCCCGTTTTCCTCAAAGGCAGGCCCCCCACGGGGGGGGGGGGGGGGGGTTTCTCCAAAGGCGCGACTTTTAGCCGCGCCGCCAGCTAAGAAGAAGCGGGGGCCTTGCCCCCCGCACGTGGCCCCGAGCGGCGCCCAGGCCGCGCTACCGGCCGGGCCGGGTCGGGCCCGGGTCGACCCGGTTCGGGCCGACCCAAGGGGGGGGGGGGGGGTCGGCCCGGACCCGGACCCCCTGTTTTCGAAACGACTTCGGTCTTTTGGCCATAAGTTGAGCCACAGACCTCCGATTGACGAACTGTCAGCGGCGATGCGATCCTTGGATCGAGACGGTCGATTCGGTATATCGCACTCAATGTTTCGGAATACTTTGAGTTTGGCCAGGTTGGTTCGTTCACGAAACCAACCGGGCCTTCGGAGCGGAAACGCTCATATCTTGAGCTACGGACGTCCGATTGACGTGCCGTCAGCTTTGTTGTGTTCCTCTTAGTGAGAAGGAGCTTTTGGAATACTCCGCCCGACGTTTGGACACAGGTGGAGTAAGGTCGGGTTGGTTTTACCTTAAAAACCAACCGGGCCCCTGGGACGAAAAAGCCAATAACTCTCAGACCGGGCGTCCGATCGATGCGCTGTCTGTTGCATTGAGTTCCTGTTGGCGATATGGAACTTTTGGATACATCAACTCTGGTCTTTGTGACAGTTGATGTATCAGCCTCTCGGCTCGTGGAGCGGACCCTCCTGAACGAGCTTGCTATGTGCGGGAACCCTAGTGCTGGCTGCGACTGTGACTACTACTGCTACTGCTACTGCTACTGCTACTGTGACTGCGACGACGACAGTACAGAGATCCTGTGTGGATTCGACGACGACTACAACACTCAGCGATCCTACGTGGATCAGTGCTACAGGTCATGTGTGGGCCTGATCCTGTGTGGGTCTGATCCTGTGTGGGTCCTTGCGCTCAGCGGTCCCGTGTGAACCAGCGCCTACGGGTCCTGTGTGGTCCCGATCCTGTGTGGGTCTTTGCGGGGGTTAGTTACCTATCGATCCTTCGTGGGTCTGACGACTTAGATGGATCAGAGATCATCTTTATCGTCTTTCGAAGAAGTATACCTGTGTGAGCTGAATCTTGTTGCTTTCCTGTGTGGATTACGTTTCGCTTTCCTGTGTGGAATACGTTTACTTTCCTGTGTGGACTGAGTTGTACTTGGGCTCGGAGGTTGGAGCGTATTTAAATTTGATGACTTAGGTATATGTATGGGCATATACCTAAGCAGTGTCGGTTGTTACTTCGTGATTGTACCTTTCTTCGTGGTTTATCCTTTGTGGATTTGAGAGACCTTCAGGGGTCTCGGGGTCCCTACTGAGTAGCTTATACTCACCCCTGCACGGGCTTTTCCCGCACTACGTTGTGTTGGTTGCAGACGACGGACAGCGTTGACCTTGGCTGAGGCTTGCAGAGCGGGACGGTACCAGGAGGTGGACCACTATTCGGGACATGCTCGGAGCGGACGGCGGGACCCGTGGAGCAGTGGAGCTATCTGTACCCACCCTTCAGGTGGGATTACCGGTGGACAGCTCGGCGTAGCGGCTTTTACTTTTCAGTTGCTGTTTTCCCTTTCGAGTTGTACTTTACTTTCAGTTTGGGTTTGTATACTGGCCCATTTACTTTTCCGCACTTTCAGTTGTACTCTACTTTTGCTTAGTGTTTACTTTCCGCTTGCTTACTCTGTGGTGTTTGTTTACTTTACAAAGGCAATGCCTTCCCTTTTGACGGGGATTTACGCCTTGGTGCTAGTCGCCAGCCCCTGGCCTATGGAAGGCAGGCTTGGGGTAGTCACGGCACGGACCCTGAGGGCGGGTCTTGACAAATTGGTATCAGAGGAGTTCGGTTCTACCGCGAACTCTGATCTTTTCTATGTGAAGCAATAATGTTTAGCGTATTGAGTCTGGTTATCAGTCCAGGGAGTCCAGTGTTGGGGCGGCGGCCGACGTATCCGTACACCAGGACCCTGACTTCTGATTTCTGACTAAATGCATGAAAACATGGATTGCGTGTGTGTTTCAAAGTTTTCTTTGTGATTACTTTGTGTCAGCTCACCAGGTATACTGTTTGACTGTGGCGCACCTGTTCCTTTTCCGGATGGCCCCACAACGGCTGCCAGCTAGGGTTCCGATAGTCGAGTGTGATGACAGCCCACCGAGCGACGAGGCCTCGGTGCAGGGCCCTTTGTCATCAGTGGCACCGGCGGTAGCTCTACCCATCGAGCCACCGATGATTCCAGCACCAGTCGCTGACGATGCACGTCGCCTCAGCGCACTGCATGAGTTTCAGCGCAGCGAATGCCTAGGTTCCATGGGAGACGGACCCCTAGGCAGCAGAGGACTGGCTGGAGGCAGTGGTACGAGTTTTCAGGCTAGTGAGGACACCATCAGACCACATGGTGATCCTCGCTGCGAGCCTGCTGCACGCAGCAGCGGGCCGATGGTGGAGCTTGATGCTCCAGGTGCACGATGAGGCATCTCTACTTTGGACGGACTTTGAGAGCCTCTTCCGCTCGGAGTTCGTCCCAGCCACCCTTCGTGTGGTGCGTATCCAGGAGCTTCTCCAGCTGCGGCAGGGAAGCATGACGGTCGCTCAGTACTCGGCGAGATTTACTGATCTCTCGCGCTTCTCGACCGACATGGTACGGGACCCATTCTTCTGGGCCTGGACCTTCGAGAAGGGTTTGAGACAAGAGATCAGAGCATCGCTGATATCCCTCAGCATACCGACTCAGACGGGAGTACTGGAGCGAGCCCTTTTGATCGAGAGCTTCCTTGCTGAGTCTACACCAGCGCCGAGACCCACCGTAGGGCGGCACGTAGCAGAGTCATCTGCAGCAGGCAGTCAACGGATGACTCAGGAGTCCAGGCAGACCAGACCTTCAGGCAGACGACCTCAGGACACTGGCTCAACAGTGCGGGGCACACAGCGTGGAGCCAGTCTTTCGAGAGGCAGACAGTACTACTCGTGCGGCGGGCAGGGCCACATGGCTCATGACTGACTGACCCGCCATGCAGAGGAGCAGCAGACGGTTGAGGAACCACCTAGGCAGAGGCAGAGGTTCGACCGTGGCAGTCCGCAGGGAGGAGGCGGACGAGGCAGAGGAGCTGGCCGAGCAGTAGGTGGTGGGCGACGCTTTGAGGCTCTACCACCACCACCACCAGGAGGTCCACCCCGACCTCAGGGGAGAGCACAGCTTCAGGCAGCTGAAGCTTATGATCATGGATCTCTGGAAGCAGGTGGACTAGTTCGGGACTAGCTCCAGGCATAGAGGCCTTTGCCCATAATGCCTCTAGCTTCGTAGTTTTTGTTGCCTTGTGACCTTGTACTTTAAGTTGAAGTAATAAAAGATACTTGCCTTGGTGACTATTGTTTTCTTGTCTTTTGTTTGTTTTTACTAAGAGGTACCGGTTAAAAAAACTGTTGACTTGACCCTCACTTGCGAGATTCTTACTGGAGGAAACCCAGTGACCACACACTGATGCCGACAGTGTGACTCAACCCTTGGAGGTGAGAGTAATGGTTGGATCTCTTGGTAGCAGTGTCGAGGCCTTACGACTTCATCCATGCCATGAATTAACTAATCATGACGGGATTGACTGTATTTGGCAAGGAACGTGGTTCATCCAGGGGATGAGACCAGATTTCACTTTTCAGAAAAGGAGAAATCTTTGCAGCTTTGTCGTACGTTAAGAAGGATGGGGAAACCCTTCGTGCGGTCAGACAGATGTCAGCAGAGCTTCCAGGAGCTGCGACAGAGGTTGACCAGCACACCTATCTTGAGGTTGCCTGAGGAGGGAGTTGGATACGTAGTTTACTGCGATGCATCAGGGATCGGACTCGGTTGCGTCCTGATGCAGGAAAGGGCAGTGATCGCCTATGGATCACGACAATTGAGGCCGCATGAGCAGAACTACGCTACCCATGACCTGGAGTTAGCAGCAGTGGTCTTCGCTCTGAAGACATGGCGACATTACCTGATGGGCGAGCGTTTTACAGTCTTTTCTGATCATCAGAGTCTCAGGTATATCTTCTCGCAGAAGGACCTGAACCTGAGACAGCGGCAATGGCTTGAGTTCCTCCAGGACTATGACTTTGAGATAGTCTATACTCCTGGGAAGGGAAACGTAGTAGCCGATGCCCTCAGCAGGAGGACGGGCATTCAGCTACTTGAGGAGGCGACGGAGCAGCTAGCCTCTTTGTAGATATCCTTCGTGGATAGAGATGGAGCAACCTTCCTTCAGTCTCTCACAGTCACCCCTCCACTACTGCAGCGGGTCAGAGAGGCACAGCGTGAGGACGCTGACTGTGAGACAGGGCATGCACAGATATCCTTGGGACAAGCACCTGATGGTTTCTCCCTTGGAGCAGAGCACGACATCCTTTTCAGAGGACGTACCATGGTACCAGTCGCTTTGCGAGAGGAGGTGCTGAGATAGTTTCACACTTCTCCTTTGGCGGTACATCCTGGAGTGGCGAAGATGTACCAGGATCTCAGACGATAGCACTGGTGGCCGGGCATGAAGAAGGCTGTGGCAGAGTTCGTTTCTCGATGCCTCACCTGCCAGCAGGTGAAGGCAGAGAATCAGGTACCAGCAGGCTTGGTACAGCCCTTGGAGGTCCCGGAGTGGAAGTGGGACGGGATATCTATGGACTTCGTGACTGGACTTCCACGCACTTCCAGAGGTCACGACTCTATCTGGGTGATTGTTGACCGACTCACCAAGTCGGCACACTTCTTACCCATCAGAGAGCAGGGCTCAGTAGAGAGCTTGGGACGTCTCTAAGTTCAAGAGATTGTGCGGCTCCACGGCGTGCCGTCATCTATCGTCTCCGATCGAGATGCTCGCTTTACTTCCCGGCTTTGGAAGGGGTTACAGGAGGCGTTCGGGACGCAGCTACGTCTGAGCACAGCTTTTCACCCTCAGACGGATGGTCAGACGGAGAGGACCATCCAGACTCTCGAGGACATGCTCCGTGCATGTGTCCTCGACTTTGGTCGTAGCTGGGAGGACCACCTACCCTTGGTGGAGTTTCCGTACAACAACAGCTACCACTCTACC
This sequence comes from Viscum album, assembly GCA_963277665.1. Taxonomy (NCBI): domain Eukaryota; kingdom Viridiplantae; phylum Streptophyta; class Magnoliopsida; order Santalales; family Viscaceae; genus Viscum; species Viscum album. The sequence goes on along the minus strand of OY728120.1, from coordinate 2,028,177,568 downwards.
ATCGGGATGGCACCGTACGAGGCGTTGTACGGCCGACCTTGTAGATCTCCTTTGTGCTAGAAAGACCCTGGGGAGTCAGCACTTGTGGGACCGGAGATGGTCCAGGCCACGACAGAGAAGGTCCAGGTCATCCAGGAGCGGATGAGGACAGCTCAGAGCTGGCAGAAGTCATACGCTGACAGGAGGCGGAGGCTACTAGAGTTTGAGGATGGCGACCACGTCTTCTTGTGGGTCTCACCTCGACGTGGTATTCAGAGATTTGGCCGAGGCGGCAAGTTATCTCCGTGCTTCATCGGACCCTTCCAGGTCCTCAGCAGGATTGGCGAGGTGGCTTATCGCCTGGCTCTACCACCTCAGTTGCACCGGGTGCACGACGTCTTCCACGTATCTCAGCTGAGGAGATATGTGCATGACCCGACGCACATCATTGACCATGGGGAGCTTGACATCGACGATGGGGCGATTTTTATGGAGGTCCCGGTGGAGATAGAGGATCGACAGGAACGGCTCCTACGTGGACGGTCGATTCCTCTTGTGCGCATCATATGAAAGCACGGGAACCTCCAGGAGAGCACTTGGGAGCGGGAGGCTCAGATGCGTGCTCAGTACCCTCATTTGTTTCCCTAGTTTTTGATGTATATTTACGGGGACGTAAAGCCCTGAGTTGGGAGTAATGTAAAGACCCGTAAAATTCAAGGGAAATTTTTTCTTAATTTTCTTTGGAATTTTACAAGAATGCGGTTTCTGACGGCACCTGATTCCGAGGCCCGGAGTGCCCGAAATCAATTTCCGAAGTTTGGCTCGGGTACGTTCAGTGAATGAACGAGTGGGAATTTCTAACTTTTGATCCGGTGCTCGGAACTGAAATCTGAGGGCACCGATGAACTCGCAGCGCCGTTTTTCGCTTAAGGAGACCTTTTCTGAGGTTGCGTTTTATGCGGGACGAAAGTTAGTTTTGGGAGAAATTATAAGAAGTTAAATAAAAAAGTGGAAACACTTTTTATTTTTATTTTGTTGGTTAACTTATCCCAAAGGGAGTTAAAGGTGGGACCCACATCCACTTAACCTCCCTTAGGAGGATTAAGTGTGGTGGGGCCCACACGAACCCCAACTCCTAATCTTCTCTCAAAACTCCCCTAAAACCCCCTTTAATTAATGTTTGACAACTTGGTTTAATTAATTAAGGTGGGTTGAATTGAATTTCAAACCTTTAAAATTCAAGTTGAGGTTTGTGTAAATAAAATAAGCCTTAGCTTATTTTATTTTGTTTAGCCATCTTGAGAGGATTTGGGAGCTCCTTCTTCTTCTTCAACTTTGACGAAGAACGCGAAGAACCTTCGAGCTCCGAAGAAGAACGCCGCTCCTCTCTTCTTCGTAGCCGGTTGTTTCCGAAGATCGACGACGCCTTCCGTGTCAACGAAAGGGAACGCCGCTTCCTCCTCGGACTTACTTCGTCGGCTTACGAAGATTCACCAATGACGTACCTCTTCGGACGTACCTCTTCGTCAACGGAATTGACGAACGTTTACCGCAACGCCCGATCTCCGCGACGTTGTCTTCCGCGGGTCTTTGACGATCGTCGATCTTGAAACCGAGGTAGGGGTTTAATTATTGCTTTGGTTCATGATTTATACCCGAGAATTTTTCTTCGTGAAATTTATCCAATTGTTAGCAATTAACGCGAGGGGGCCGGACCGTACGAACACGGCCGACCCTCCTCCTTTTCATATTGATTTTGTTGTGGATTGAGACGGGAGAGGCGCGGTGTCGTCGCACCGCGCAGGATCTTACGACAAGAAATACGCCGCGCCGTCGCGCCGCGTTCTAAATTAATGCAAGGACGCGACGCCGTCGCGCCGCGTCGAAGAGAGTTGAAGGTGCCGCGGTCGGAGCGGGGCCGCGGTGGTGGGGCACGGTGTCGTCGCACCGTGCCGAACGACGAAGGCCGCAGCTGGTTCCGGGCCGCGGCGGGACGAGAAGACCGGCGGCTCGCCGGGCCGCCGGTGTCGGAAGCCGGAAGGGGACCGGCTTTGCCGGTCCATTGAAGAAGAACCGGCCGGCCAGGTCGGGCCAGCCGGAAGGGGAAAGACCGGGGGAATTAAATTCCCCCGGCCAGGTTAATTGCCCCCCCATTATGAGGGGGGGTTTTCATAAAGAAGGGCAGGAGGCCCCCCGTTTTCCTCAAAGGCAGGCCCCCCACGGGGGGGGGGGGGGTTTCTCCAAAGGCGCGGCTTTTAGCCGCGCTACCAGCCGGGCCGGGTCGGGCCTGGGTCGACCCGGTTCGGGCCGACCCAAGGGGGGGGGGGGGGGTCGGGCCGGGTCGGCCCGGACCCGGACCCCCCGTTTTCGAAACGACTTTGGTCTTTTGGCCATAACTTGGGCCACAAACCTCCGATTGACGAACTGTCAGCGGCGATGTGATCCTTGGATCGAGCCGGTCGATTCGGTATATCGCACTCAAAGTTTCTGAATACTTTGAGTTTGGCCGGGTTGGTTCGTTCACGAAACCAACCGGGCCTTCGGAGCGGAAACACTCATATCTTGAGCTACGGACGTCCGATTGACGTGCCGTCAGCTTTGTTGTGTTCCTCTTAGTGAGACGGAGATTTTGGAATACTCCGCCCGAGGTTTGGACGCAGGTGGAGTACGGTCGGGTTGGTTTTACCTTAAAAACCAACCGGGCCCCTGGGACGAAAAAGCCAATAACTCTCAGACCGAGCGTCCGATCGATGCGCCGTCTGTTGCATTGAGTTCCTGTTGGCGATACGGAACTTTTGGATACATCAACTCTGGTCTTTGTGACAGTTGATGTATCAGCCTCTCGGCTCGTGGAGCGGACCCTCCTGAACGAGCTTGCTATGTGCGGGAACCCTAGTGCTGGCTGCGACTGTGACTACTACTGCTACTGCTACTGCTACTGCTACTGTGACTGCGACGACGACAGTACAGAGATCCTGTGTGGATTCGATGACGACTACAGCACTCAGCGATCCTACGTGGATCAGTGCTATAGGTCCTGTGTGGGCCCGATCCTGTGTGGGTCCGATCCTGTGTGGGTCCTTGCGCTCAGCGGTCCTCTGTGAACCAGCGCCTACAGGTCCTGTGTGGTCCCGATCCTGTGTGGGTCTTTGCGGGGGTTAGTTACCTATCGATCCTTCGTGGGTCCGACGACATAGATGGATCAGAGATCATCTTTATTGTCTTTCGAAGAAGTATACCTGTGTGAGCTGAATCTTGATGCTTTCCTGTGTGGATTACGTTTCGCTTTCCTGTGTGGAATACATTTACTTTCCTGTGTGGACTGAGTTGTACTTGGGCTCAGAGGTTGGAGCGTATTTAAATTTGATGACTTAGGTATATGTATGGGCATATACCTAAGCAGTGTCGGTTGTTACTTCGTGATTGTACCTTTCTTCGTGGTTTATCCTTTGTGGATTTGAGAGACCTTCAGGGGTCTCAGGGTCCCTACTGAGTAGCTTATACTCACCCCTGCACGGGCTTTGCCCGCACTACGTTGTGTTGGTTGCAGATGACGGATAGCGTTGACCTTGGCTGAGGCTTGCAGAGCGGGACGGTACCCGGAGGTGGACCACTGGTCGGGACGTGCTCGGAGCGGACGGCGGGACCCGTGGAGCAGTGGAGCTATCTGTACCCACCCTTCAGGTGGGATTACCGGTGGACAGCTCGGCGTAGCGGCTTTTACTTTTCAGTTGCTGTTTTCCCTTTCGAGTTGTACTTTACTTTCAGTTTGGGTTTTTATACTGGCCCATTTACTTTTCCGCACTTTCAGTTGTACTCTACTTTTGCTTAGTGTTTACTTTCCACTTGCTTACTCTGTGGTGTTTGTTTACTTTACAAAGGCAATGCCTTCCCTTTTTACGGGGATTTACGCCTTGGTGCTAGTCGCCAGCCCCTGGCCTATGGAAGGCGGGCTTGGGGTAGTCACGGCACGGACCCCGAGGGCGGGTCGTGACAAAATTGAAGATATAGAAAACTGAAAAGATCGTGGAAAAATGTAATAGTGGATCTTGTAAGTAGTGCTCAAGAAAATACAGAAACTGAAACTGATGAGGAAGAAGATGAAATTGAAGGGAGAGTTGACCTGGAAGCTGAATTAGAAGTAACTCTTGAAGAGATATATTTTTTGTTAGAAAAAAAAGAAATACAACAATGTGGTACATGATGCCAAACTCTAAATTCAATAGCAAGAAGAAGAGATGACTGAGCTAGTGAAAGAAATAGAAAATCTTAAGTCTTCCAGGACAGAGTGCACAAAAAAGGTTGATGAGCATAAGCTCAATATTGAAGAACAGAAAAGGGAGATCGATTTTTTTGAATAGAAAAGTGAAAGATCATGTCAAGTGTATCTAAGATCTTGAAGAGGAAGTTGTCGATCTGCCGAGAAAAGTAAAAGACCAGGAAAAACCTGTGAATACCAACACATTTTTCAGAAATCAGGTCATTACGAAGATTGAAAAGAAGAAAGAAGATCCCAGTAGTTCAGCAGGAAAGAAGCAGAAATTGATCTCAAATGTTAAGGTTGATTCAAGGCTTAATCAGAAACAAAAATATGTGGAATTTGTAGTCAGACCGCAAGCACCCGTCCCGAGATTGAAGCTGGATTTGGGCACGAAGCAGAATCAGAATATTCAGAGATCCCAAGGGGAAACTCGTAGTGCTGAAGTAACACGAAGGAATTCACCATAAATCAGATTTTATTGTTGTGGAATGATGGGACATTCATAGTATGTGTTTTCCATAGTCAAAAGATACCGAAGGGAACAAGAAAAGAGGTGGCCGCCAAATAGAGAACGGTTAACCAGAATATATTTTGAAGGACACTGTTTTTGGGGCGGAGGATTTGGGAACATGGATAGGTACTGCACTTCGACGATTCAGGGAAATGTTCCAAAGCAGAATCAAAACATTAGAAAGTAGTAGATCAATAAACCGACAAGTGAGTTAAAAATGCATAATATATTTGCAGCTTTACAAGATGAAGTTGGTCTATCATACTCTGAGAAAGCACAGAAGACTCAATCCATGCCTAGTGTGAAAGAAAAAGTGTGGACCAAGAAGAAGAAAATTGAGAAGGCTGTGGTGGCAGAGATTTCACTTAAAACATTAGATCGCTCTGGTGTGTGGATCCTTGATAGAGGTTGCACATCTCATATTACGGGTAATAAGGATATTGTTACAGGCATAAAATATGACAAGGAAGGAGTTTTCAAATTTGGAAACGATGAAGGCCTGATGATTTTTGGCACAGGGAAAGCCAAGTTTGGGGACAAAGTAATGAGACATGCTAATGTCTTGGTAGTAGAGGGTCTCAGTCATAACTTTCTTAGTGTCAGTAAACTATGTGACTCTGGTCACTCTATCCGATTTACCAAGAAGATATGTATTGTTAAAGGAAAAGATGGATGAGTCATTCTACAGGGAAAACAAACAAAGGGATATCTTTACCTGGTAGGTGGGGAAGAAGATTCCTGGTTTTTATCCAGAGAAGAAGAAAACCAGTTGTGTCATAAGCGAGTAGGTCATCTATGCCAACCATCCATGGAAGATCTAGTAAATTGTGATGCTGCTAGAGACCTTCCCAAACTATCACGTGATCGGACTCATACATGTGATGATTGTCAACAAGGGAAGATAATCAGAAATACATACAGGCCAAAGGAACAAAAATAAACCCGAGTTCTCGAATTGGTGCATGCTGATGTATGTGGACCTATTTCACCATGAGCTATAAATGGGAAAAGGTACTATGTTCTTTTCATTGATTATTTTAGTAGAATGGCCTGGGTGTTTGTTATTAACCATAAGAAAGAAGTGTTTAGTTGCATAAAGAAGTATAGGAGGGAATCAGAAATTATGCTTGGGCAGAAAATTCTGATGTTTCGTACTGACATTGATACAGAATTCACAGATAGTCATGTTGAAGACTATCTCGAGAAACACAGGATAAGGCATCAAGTTTCATCAGTGAGAACTCCCCAATAGAATGGAGTGGTTGAAAGGATAAATGAGATCATCAATAACATGGCCAGAATGATGCTTATGGATAAAGACATACAGGAGAAATTTTGGATGGAAGCCGTTTTGACATCAGTCTATATTTCGAACAGGTTTCTATTGTGTCCAATCCAAGGGGAGACTCTGTTTGAACTATGGTACAGAAAGAAGACAACGTTAAAATACTTTCTAATATTTGGATGTAAGTGTTTCATTCTCAACACAGAAAATCACAGGAATTTTGAGGCATGAGGAGATGATGGGATATTCCTTGCATACTCAGGGAATAGCAAAGCGTATCAATGATTCAACAAAAGGATGAGAAAAATTGTTGAGAGAAATGATGTTACCATATTTGAAAATTATGAGAATACTCAATGACCCAGTGACCAGTTTCCGGATGAAAGTGATGAATATATTAGTAAAACGGGGGGACTAGAAATGGCAGAGGCTACCTCATGAGAAGATACTGATGATGAACAAGAATGTGTGAAGTCTGTGTCTGCAATAAAGCCGAAGAGTCGAGCTGAAATTGATAGGTATAATATCATTGTTGATCAGACAGCTCCTGTTCAGACTCGAATAATGAAATCATTACAGCAAACATCATTTTTATCTCAGGTGGAGCCGAAATGTTTTTCTGATGTAGCTGAAGATGATAACTGGTTTCAGGCTATGAATGAAGAGCTTGATCAAATCAAGAAGAACAAGACACTGGAGATTGTTTCGAGGCCAGCATACAAGAAAGTCATCGGGACTAAATGGGTCTATCACAACAAGATGAATGAATATGAAATGGTGATTCTAAAAAAATCACAACTAGTGTTCAAGAGATACTCCCAGATAGAGGGAACAGATGTAGATGAGACATTTTCACCTGTTGCAAGGCTAGAGACAATCTGATTATTTTTGTCCATAGCAGTGCAAAAAAAGTTCAAAGTGTTCCAGATGGACGTCAAATCTTCATTTCTAAATGGGTTTCTGGAAGAAGAGGTGTACATTGAGAAGCCAGGTTGTTTTCCCATTCATGAGGATAAGAATAACGTTTTTAGGCTGAAGAATTCATTGTATGCGATAAAACAAGCACCAAGATCATGGAACTCAATGCTTGATCAGTACTTGAAAAATCTTTGTTTCCAGCGTGGGGGAGTTGATTACAATATTTATTTCAGCAACGACCGTAATCAAAGGATGATGGTGATCGTTTATGTTGATGACATAATATTTGGCGGATCAGAAGAAGCTCAATGCAGACAGTTCTCCGAATTCATGAAAAATGAGTTTGAATTGTCAATGATTGGAGAGAAAAAGAAATTTCCTTTGTTTATAGGTGGCACAAGGAAGTAATGTCACGTTCATTTCTCAATCCAAATATGCCAAGGTGGTTATAATAAGGTTTGGAATGGATAAATCCAAGGAGATGACGAATCTAGTTGCCACCCGGATGAAATTATCAAATGATAATGATGGAAAGGTAGTTAATATCACAGAATAGTGGAAAATCATTGGAAGTTTATTGTACTTGACTATAACAAGGCCTGCTATTCTTTTCTCCACATGCCAAGCAGTGAGATGTCAAAGTAATCCCAAGGAAAGCTACATGATTTCAGTGAAAAGAATACTTCAGTATATCAGCGGAACCGTGGATTTCGGTTTGACATATAATGACAAATCTCATACCATGTTATTGGGCTACACATATGCAGATTGGGCGGGATCAGTAGATGATAGAAAATCAACGTCTGAAGGGGAATTCTATCTTGATGGACTGTGTATTTCTTGGCTAAGCAAGAAGTAAGATTGCATTTCATTGAGCACCGCAGAGTCTGAGTATATTGCAGCCACTCAAGCTTGCACACAACTATTATGGATGAAGCATTAGGTTTATGATATGGGAGTTGATGTGATGTCTCCGATCAGAATCCACTGTGAAAAATCAACTTCTATCAATCTTAGAAAAAATCCAGTTCATCACTCAAGGACAATGTACATTGAGGCCAAATATCATTTTATCAAGTAGAAAGTGGAGAAAGTGCTTGTGAAGTTGGAGTATGTGCCTACATAGTTACAGGTTACAGATATTCTGAAAAATGCCTTACCCAAGGAAGCATTTGAAAGGAATCGACTAGATTAGGGAGTTTAGTCGATTCCCCGCACTTAAAAGCGTGTGGATGTGACACCCCCTCTTTCCGATGTGTGATGTGTTTTTCCCTAATGTGTTGATATGTGTTCTCTACTATGTTAAAATCTAAAAAGGAGTGACCTTTGGGTTCATTGACAAAGGGGGAGAAAATAGTGGATTGTTTAAAGGGGAGACAGTGTGGCTATTTGAGAAATCATGACAGATACGGGGAGAAGCTGAACAGTGGAGCATCCAGATAGGGGTAGAAATGAGAAAGGGGGATATTTCTAAATCTTACGATGCTAGAATTGATCGATCAAATAATAGATATCACGACATTTGAGGATCATGATAAAAGGAGAAGAGTGGTGTTGGAAAGTGGTAAGGATATTTCCAAAAAATTGGAATCAGTGAAGTATTGACAATTCGTATCAATTTTTAAATTTCAATCAGTTTGGTGTCAACAGTGGATGTCAAAGTTGAAGTGATTTATTGAGGAACTTTTCATTTACTCTTGTTTCTCACACCGAGCATTGCTCATGTGTGGTTAGTCTATTTGTTGAGTAAATCCTTGATTGCTATCAGAATCTCTATGAGTTGAATGGTGGATGAAGATTCAAAGACGTATCTTTTTATGGAAGAGTTTCCATCAAACCCAAAGGGGGATATTGTTGTGAAAAAATCCCCCAAGGTATCATTGAATCATTTTTTAGGTGATTGTGTTTGTTGACAAGGTGGACATCTGAGTAGTGATTGTTGACAAAGCAAAACAATGACATAAAAATTTCTTGACAAAGAGGATTTCATAGTGGAATGTTGAGTTTAAGAGATGAAGTCAACGACCCATGTTTTATTAATGAACTTTGAAAAATGAATGGATCATCTGGAGGCGGTACAAAGCGACATGGCCATCTATGCCAACCATCCATGGAAGAAAACCAGCTGTGGCATAAGCGACTTGGTCATCTATTCCAACCATCCTTGGAAGATATGGTAAAGTGTGAAGCTGCTAGAGTCCTTCCCAAACTATCACGTGATCTAACTCATACGTGTGATGCTTGTCAATAGGAGAATATCACCAGAAAGACAGACATGACAAAGGAACAAAAATCAACTAGAGTTCTCGAATTGGTGCATGCTGATGTATGTGGACCTATTTCACAACGAGCTATAAATGGGTAAAGGTACTATGTTATTTTCATTGATGATTTTAGCAGAATGGCCTGGGTTTTTGTTATTACCCATAAGACAGAAGTGTTCAGTTGCATAAAGCAGTATATGAGGGAAGCAGAAAGGATTCTTGGGTAGAAAATTCTGAACTTTCGTAATGACAATGGTATGGAATTCACAAATAGTCAAGATGAAGACTATCTCGAGAAACACGAGATAAGCGGTCACGTTTCATCAGTGAGAACTCCCCAACTGAATGGAGTGGTTGAAAGGAGAAATCAGATCATCAATAACATGGCCAGAACGATGCTTATTGATAAAGACCTACCAGAGAAATTTTGGAATGAAGCCATTTTGACATTGGTCTATGTTTTGAACATGTCTCTATTATGTCCAAAGCAACGGAAGACTCCATATGAACTATGGTAAAGAAAGAAGACAACATTAAAATACATTCAAATCTTTGGAAGTAAGTGTTTCAATCTCAAAAAAGAAAATCACAGGAAGTTTGAGGCACGAGAAGATGAGGGGATATTCTATGGCTACTCAGGGAAATGCAATGTTTATAAATGCTTCAACAAAAGGATGGGAAATTTTTTTGAGAGAAATGATGTCACCATAGTTAAAAATGAACATAATACTCAATGACCGAGTGACCAGTTTCAGAATGAAAGTGATGAGGAGATAAGTAACACAGGGGGAGTAGAAGTGGAAGAGGCTAACTCAGAAGAAGATACTGATGATGAACAAGAAAGTGTAAAGTCTGTGTCTGCAAGAAAGCCGAAGAGTCGAGCTGAAATTGATAGGCAAAATATCATTTGTGATCAGACAGCTCTAGTTCTGACTCAAAGAATGAAATCATTACAGCAAACATCATTTTTATCTCAGGTGGTGCCGATATTTTTTTCTGATGCAGCTGAAAATGAAAATTGGGTTTAGGATATGAATGAAGTGCTTGATCAAATTGAGAAGAACAAGACATTGGATATTTTTTCGAGGCCAGCAGACAAGAAATTCATCGGGACTAAATGGGTCTACCGCAACAAGATGAATGAAGATGGAACTATGATTCGAAATAAAGCACGTCTAGTGTGCAAGGGATACTCCCAGATAGAGGGAATAGATGTAGATTAGACATTTTCACCAGTTGCAAGGCTGGAGACAATCAGAATATTTTTTCCATAGTAGTGCAAAGAAAGTTCAAAGTGTTCCAGATGGACAACAAATCTTCATTTTTAAATGGGGATCTAGAAGAAGAGGTGTACATTGATAAACCAGATGGATTTCTCATTCATGATGATGAGAATAAAGTTTGTAGGCTGAAAAAAGGATTGTATGGGTTGAAACAAGAACCAAGGGAATGGAACTCAAGGCTTGATCAGTACTTGAAGAATCTTGGTTTCTAGTGTGGGGGAGTTGATTACAATCATTATATCAGCAAAAATAGTAATCAAAGGATGATGGTTCTGGTTTATGTTGACGACATAATATTTGGCGGATCAGATGAAGCTCAATGCAGACAGTTCTCCGAATTCATGAAAAATGAGTTTGAAATGTCAATGATTGGAGAGATAAAATTTATCCTTGGTTTACAGGTGACACAAGGAAGTAATGGAACATTCATTTCTCAATCCAAATATTCCAAGGAGTTTCTAAGAAGGTTTGGAACGGATAATCCCAAGGAGATGATGAATCCGGTTGCTACCCAGATGAAATTATCAAAAGATGATGACGGCAAGGCAGTTAATATCACAGAATATAGGCAAATCATTGGAAGTTTATTGTACTTGACTACAACAAGGCCTGATATTGTTTTCGCCACATGCCAAGCAGCGAGATATCAAATTAATCCCAAGGAAAGCCACATCCTTGCAGTGAAAAGAATACTTTAGTATATCAAGGGCACTGTGGATTTCAGTTTGACATATAATGAAAAATCTTAGACCAAGTTATTTGGTTACACAGATGCAGATTGGGATGGATCAGCAGATGACAGAAAATTAACGTCGGGAGGTGCGTTCTATCTTGGTGGACAGTGTATTTCTTGTCTAAGCAAGAAGCAAGATTGTATTTCATTGAGCACCACGGATGCTGAGTATATTTCGGCCACTCAAGCTTGCACAAAACTATTATGGATGAAGCAGCATCTTGAAGATATGGGAGTTGAAGTGAAGTCTCTGATCGGAATCCAGTGTGATATCTCAAGTTCTATCAATCTTAGAAAAAATCCAGTTCATCACTCAAGGACAACGCACATTGAGATCAAATATCATTTTATCAAATAGAAAGTGGAGAAAGGGCTTGTGATGTTGGATTATGTGCCTACAGAGTTACAGGTTGTAGATATTCTAAAAAATTCCTTACCCAAGGAAGCATTCGAAAGGAATCGACTGGCTCTGGGAGTTCAGTCGATTCCCCGCACTTAAAAGCGTGTGGATGTGGCACCGCCGCTCCTGAAGGTATGATGTGTTTTTCCCTAATGATCTGATATGTGTTCTCTACTATGTTATAGACTACAAAGGAGTGACCTTTGGGTTCATTGAAAAAGTGGGAGAAAATAGTGGATTGTTCAAGGGGGAGACAGTGTGGCTATTTGAGAAATCCTGACAGATACAGGGAGAAGCTTACTAGTGGAGCAGCTAGATAGGGGGAGAAATGATAAAGGGGGAGATTTTTAAATCTTACGATACTAGAAGTGATCGATCAAAGAATAGATATCACGATAGTTGAGGATCGTGATAAACGCAGAAGAGGGGTGTTGGAAAGTGGTAAGGATATTTCCAAAAATTGGTTTCAGTGAAGTATCAACAATTGGTATCAATTTTTCAATTGGTATCAGTTTGGTTTCAACAGTGGATGTCAAATTTGAAGTGATTCATTTATGAACTTTTCATTTACTCTTGTTTCTCATGTCGAGCATTGCTCATGTGGTCTTAGAGTATGTGTTGAGTAAATCCTTGATTTCTATTAGAATCACAATGTGGCGAATGGTGGCTGAAGATTCAAATACGTATCTTTTTATGGAAGAGTTGTCAACAAACCCAAAGAGGGAGATTATTGGGAAAAAATCCCTCAAGGTATCATTTAATCATTTTCAGGTGATTGTGTTTGTTGACAAAGTGGACATCTGAGTGGTGATAGTTGACAAATCAAAACGATGACATAAAAATTTGTTGAAAAAAAGGATTTCTTGGTGGAATGTCGAGTTCAAGAGCTGAGGTCAACGATACATGTTTGATTCAAGAATATTGACAAAATTAATGGATGATTTGAAGGCGGTACAAAAGAACCGATACAAGGTGGCGCGGTTTTCCAGTGTTTGTCAAATTATTGTGCCTGAAAATCATAAAATGCAAAAAAGTGGTTTTTGGAAAAAAGACTTGCGCGCCGTGTACATGAAGGATTGGAAACTTGCGCGCCATATGTTTTTCAATATCAGATCATCAAAATATGGAAAATGGACAAGTGTTGCGCAAGTATTGGTGGTGTCGCGCAACTGACCTGCCCGCCGTAAAAGAGACTAGTGCGCCGATGCCTTGGAAACTTCAGAAATTATGCACCTGTGGTTTTTCAAGATCAGTAGATCAAAATATGGCATTGGAAATAGGTTCACGCAAGTTTGGAATTTGGTCGTGCAAGTGACTTCCAGGAGAAGAGATCTGTTCGCCGAGACTTGCGCGTCGAGGAGAGACTTGCACGCTGTCACGTAGGGGAGACCAAATGCCTTTAAATAATAGACCGCCCCTCTTCATTATTCATCGGAGTTCAACACATTGAGAAATTAGAGCTCCCGTCGTGAAGGTGTGGTGGTTGCACAAGTGGTGGTGTGTCACGGAAGTGGGACTTGCGCGCCAGATTTGAAGAAGGACGATTGTTGGCAGTTGCATTACAATATTGTGTTTGGCGTAAAATGAAGTGAGTCGTGCAAGTTTGGAGTTAAGGAAGCTTGTGTCACTCAAGTGGTTGGGGAAGACTTGCGCGCTAGTTGTGACTTCTGTGCCGATACTTGTGCACTGAGATTGACTTGCGTGCCATGTACGGTTTATTTCCGGCAGTGGTTTTCGGGCTGCGTGGAAGTTAGATGTTTTCCCGATACCTTCGGGGCAAAATTAGATTCATCTATGGGTGAAATTTGGGCTTCAACAGATCATCTACTTACAGGGGAAGATGCATTACTTCATGAAACTGAGGAGACCTATAGGTCTATAAACTGTGAGTGGATCCTTTCCGACGCAGTGAGCAAAGGAAGAGGAAGAACGTGATCCCCTCCACCGGTAGTGAGCCATAGAGAGAGAAACAGGGAGTGACCCTTGGGAATGAAGTGAGCTGACTCTAAACCTTGTAAATGTAGTGAGCCTGGGACAGAGTGACTGTGCCCGAAGATTTTAATCCACATCTAGTCAAGAATAGTGGAATATGGTATGACCAGAAAATTTTCGGCGTATCCTCCATGGACGTAGCCCTAGGCGGTGAACCAAGTAAAAATTATTGTGTCTTATGCATGATTTACCTTCTATTTATATTGTGCAACAGGAACGTGAGAGAAAAGTGTATTTATTAATAGAACAAAAAGATCAGAACATGATTTAATTTTTTATTAGTCATACCCTGATTCACCCCCCCCCCCCCCCCCGCTCAGGGTACTCAGCCTAGTGGACCTAATGGATATCTAATCTCGTCGTAAAACATTCACTATTTGCAATGGGACAAACTGTTCCATCGAAGATAATCACTCTAAATGGGTTAATTATGACATGACCCCTCCCTGTCACAAATACCATTTTTCTATGTACTATTTGTAATACTACCTCTCAAATTATAAGGAACTCAAGTTGGATCCCATGATGTACCTATGTGAATCCTCATCATAGTATCACATAGTATCAAACCACATTGTAAGGGTTCCGTGAAACACATCTGAATCATAGCCACATAAAATAACCAATTAAAATATTATCTTGAATAGTGGGGATGGATGGTTGCTTAAACCCATCATTACTACTATATAACCTTAGGCTTACGTATTTGGTACAAGTTCTCATGTGAAACCCACTGCCATATCTACCCACAACCCATGATACAGTAGAATAGGTTCATTCGACCCCCAAGGATACCACATTGGTATACTATATCAAAATATGGAGAGGAATATTAACCTGGTTCATCAAGGACCATATATAATTAGATGTACCACTCTAGGGATCCATATATTAGGTCCATGGAATGATGTAATAAGATGAAACACCATTAAATCATATCCCACAATATAATAAATATGGTAGTACACGGATTCTATATAAAAATATTCGCGTCAGTAAGGAAACTGATATGATATTGATCAAAACCCAATCACTGTTCCTTGGTCTCTCTTTGATACGACTACACACCCATCCCAATCATGGGTTGCCTAATATTTTTCCACCTAGGACTGTATAATGGTTAAAAGGCCACAAAAATTTTAGGATCACATTCTATTTGGTTTAGATGCAACAAATAATTACCATGAATTTTTGTCTAATCCAACAGGTCCAAGACAAGATATTTTAAAACAAGGGTAGCTAGTGACCTCTATAATCCATACATTTTAAATATCTAACATATTTTATTGTAAAAAACCATTGGAATTTATTTAAACAGGTGTTTTTACACTCAATTATTATCCCTAACATCAATATATCATCACAAACATGTTTAAATACTAATGGTAAGGTATGATAGACGACAAACTATTATTAATCCTTTAATAATTTCTTTTATGGTTCTTAGAAGGTTCAACGAATTTTCAATGATTATTCATTTCTTAGGTAAATCAAGTCTCACCACCAAATACCAACTTCTAATTAGTCATATGTATAATATAAATTAAAAAAAATTATTTTTATATTATATTCATGATGATCCACTTTTATAGTGTTTAGTGGAAACCCTAAATGAATTTCAACCTATAAAAAACATTATACAAGCAATAAAAAATTAAAAATTTATACACAAAAATAGATTTTCCCCTAACCAGAATAACAATAAAGAAGGCAAATTTCACAAATTCAGAATCATTCACGAGTGAAGATATTTGATACCTCATTCCAACCCGACACTCAATTATTATTAATAGAAAATATTTTTCATGAATATTTATATATGAACTTATAGAAAATTGCTTCGATATATTTCTCTAAATAGAGATGAATGAAATATTTAATGTTTCCCGTTACACTTCATGTTAAAGTGGTCACTCTTACATTTCAAAAATAAGTATCTTATATCATTTTTCAAAACTATATGGATACTAAATTCAATTTCAGAGATGATGAGATTCCCAACCTCTACGTAATCATCAATATAGTTGTATTCATGATGAATATAATGAAAAGTAAAATTAATCTATGATCCAGAAAATTGATCACATTGTTTACCATGTACATGAGCAAAAATTCTCCTATTATGTTCTCGGAAACTATTCCTTATTTATATTTGTCTAGGTAAGGGATACAAGACACTCCTCTGGTGAAGCCTTACTCAATTATAGAAATAAATAATTCAATTATCTAGAGTTATTTTTGGGAAATGTGAAATCCCATTGATTTAGATTTCAGGGGTCCTTAGTAAAATTATTTGGGTTTCAAATATTTTTATAAAGAATCACATTCAGTTCCTACCCTAGAAATTTATTGAAAATAGGGAAAATATTTATATGAGGAAGACTATTGCTATAATATCTTATAATAATTGGAATAGAAAAAGTTGAATTATCTTTTTGAGTTCATAATATCATAATTTCCTTGGTTAGTAAATCAGAGTCCACCATTGATTTCTGGAATTTATTTTCAAAGGACTGATGAGAATCCTCTATTGGATCCTCCTCCATTCTATAAGAGAATCATGTTTTTAAATAATTCTTCTCCATAGAATCATTTCCATATATATTTTTCTTTAGTTTCATTCCCCTTATTGACTTGAATCTACGTTATTCCACCCCCCTATATGATTTTTCCTTTGGATGGGACCATATGACATTCCCAATTTTGTTGAATTGATAACTAAACTTCTAGACCATCAAAATAATTTAGAAACATTATAATCATTATGATCATAATGGGACTCAACCTATTAACAACACACATTTAGTCACCCATATTTTAATCTATGTTATCCTATGTTCAGATCCTATGAGACAAGTAGACAAAGGATACATCCTCATATTCCACAATTTGTGTATCCTCTTGCATAGTTCCATTAATTAAAAAATTTTAATGACATTGTGATAATATTAACATGGTTCAATGGAACTACTGCACAAATCCCCTAAATCCCATCTATCATTAATGCAATATATCCAGTCTTGGATTATAATTTTAGACCAATAATAGAAATATAATCCCCACAATTATCACCCTATCATATTTTGAATCCTACACTATCATCTATGTTTTGGTTACTGATAGAATCATAGTCCCGATACTGATTCTAATGGCCACACCTACACACTAACATCACGTTCCCTAGTTGCTTACAAAAAAGAATAGAAATTAACCAATGTCTCAAATATAAAAATTAGAAAATATTATCATCCCTATCCATAATACATATTTTTCGCTGGTATTTTTCGAAATTAAAATTCAACACATATTCATGAGGTGATAAAAGGACAAATAGAACTTGTTTTACTACCATATCCAAAATATCAACTTATCACATTTCTTATAAATTAGATTATTAATGGGATTTGGGATTAAACAAGAAGTTTTTGTAATCAAAATCTGTGTGATGTTGATCAAGAATCATGTTTCATGAAAATATCTTAAGATCATATAAATTGGACTGAAATGGAAATTTTGCCAAGTCAGGGGGATCTAGACTCAACCTAAATCAAATAATTATCATATGAAAAATAAATCATGATGTTTTTATTTTTCAAAAAGGAAATATTAGAAAATTACAATAATCACATTGAATAAAACTAATGTTAAATGAATATATTGAAGGGTTTTTTATTCAGAATCAAGACACCAATGTCTGGTTTTTGGAGATTCATGGATTTTGTGCACTCTATAGTAAATAGAATTATTTGAGGGAAACCATCGAACAAAATTGGGACATATGGATTAGATTAATATTGTGGAATGGAGTTAGAGGATCAAGGGTATAAAATGTATAAAAAAATTACTGAGGTTGATCCCTTGATGATGATTAAAAAAATCCCCCCCCCCAATTAGTGGGGGGCAGATCTAAACAGAAACCATAACCAATTTGTTCAAATAACCTAACTAAGGAAATTGATTAAAATAATTAACTAGAAAATTATAATTATTTTATTAAACTAAAAATGTTATAATCCAACTAAAAAAGTACAACTATAATTGATTAATGATAAAAACCTCACTAGATGGTCATGTTAAATCGAAACACTGATAAAACACTCAAAAAAACTTGTGAAAAATCATCATAGATGATCAAAAACTATTCGCTATGAAATCTTGTAAAAACATAAAAAAAAAATTATCATATTCATTAAGGATTTGGGAATTCGACTAAGTGACATTCCTAATTGAAACCACATGTAGAGATTTCTAGGCGGCCACCAAGGTTACGCAATTCCTATTTATATTAATAACCCCATTAGTAAGACCTAATTAGAACATGCTTCATTGAAATCAAAAGGATAATCATAAATAGAGAATCCAATAATATAATAATTGGGAGAATAATATAAAATTGGATAATAGTGTAAAATACATACATATAGTACTCGATCACATTCGATGATAATCAATTCAAGCCCTAAATAATGGATATATTACATTAATGAATGGAGATATATTACGGAGAGAAAGGAAGGTTCTTAGATAAATTATAGAGAAAAATTGTAAAAATATTTAAGCATGAGAGGAAAAAATAGTAATTTATCCCCTCTTAATAAGGTACATAGTTAGAAAACATTGTTAGGAAAATCGTTCACCAACCGTGCATGCTTCACTATCTGAAAACCTTCACCTCGAATGGATTCAATACAAAATTATTCAACACATGCACTAACCATGTTATTCTCCCTTCAACATTAAACTAAACTAAAAATATTTTGTTCCCCTCTCCTTAAAATAAAATCCATGAACTTATTAAAATAGGTTATACAGTTTGGGGTCAATAGTTTTCAAAATCTATAAACCAACAACGTGCCACAAGTTTCTTCCTTCCAAAACTGACATTAAATACTAAATCTATTTAGGATAAAATAGGAACATGATGATCCTTTTAGGACCTATAATTAATTTATATAAAACCAATTAATAATTTGAAACTCTCATAATTCCCATCTAAAACTCATTTCATTGCGTTGAACCATGTTCAAGTGTAAAAAATTTAATTACCTTAAAAATTTATCATCTTGTAAAACATTGGATCTTTCACTATATGTTACTAATAGAATACTTATTCATTAATATAAAATATCCTTTCATTCATGATATTGTAATAATAATCAATTTAACTAATACTATTATAATTATTAATTTTAATATTTTTGAACTATGTATAGTTTAAACATACTCCCACTACCTACATTGACATTAAATTACTAGTATATTATTTTAAAATAATGAATAAAAACATATTATTGTTAAGAAATAACATAGATTGTATATTAACAAATGACTATGAAAAGATTTTATTGAAGAAAAATTACATTTTTTACTTTATTTGATTTTTAATATATTATATATTATATAGAAATGAATTGTGTATCAACAATATAATTACAATTATGGAAAAAATAATTTTTTCAAATTAAATTCAGATAAAAAACATCAAATATAAAATATTATAGTTTAAAGTATCCTTTTTATAAAAATACATTAACAACATTCTCTATAACACCCAAGAGAAAGGTTTTATTGTTATTTCCCATATGAACTTCTATATATTTAATAAAATTTCATGAAATACAATTGGTATCATATACCACTATTAATCTATGAATTTAATTCATTGATACATATATATTAAATATAACCACCACATTTATTTTTAAGGTATTTCAATTGTTCCTGAAAATTCCACCTCTAATTTCCATTTTGGACATAATTGTAGAATTGTCCTTATTTTTCATTATTTGTTTCAATTGATCTAGTAATCACATTATTACTTATTTTAATAATTTAATTCCTAAATTGTTTCCATATATTTATTTACAGTTGACATGGTACTAGAATTGAGTCCACCCATGTACCACACTACATTCCATATCATATTTAATATATTAGGTAAATATGTAAAAAAATCATTCATGTTGTAATTTAATAACCCATCAGAACTATTTTGATAGTTATTATATATTTAATTAATTTAAATATCAATTTTATTTGATAGAATAGTCTCACCTAAATCATTATAATTCTTAATAATATAGAGCACACGAATTGAGACTTTATTTCATTCCAACATTTTACATAAAACTTGATCCTCTGAAATAGAAAATATTTTATGCCTATATTGATTTGGATAATGCCTCTTTAGTATTTCAATCATATCTAAATAACCCATAATATCAGTTTTTTATCAACATATAGTCCATTTAAACAAGAATAAATGGAGAAAATCTAGTTATTCAATTATATTCATGTTATATACAAAAAATTTCATTGGTGGAATAACATCACTTTTTGGTTTCAATGGAAATGATTTTTCCAAAACATAAAATTTTATACAATATTTAGTAAACAAATAATGTTTAATAACTACATATAATGATGATACCGTTATTTTTCGTTATTGAGAATAGATATCAGAGATAATGTTATTGATGATGATTTCATTAACTACAATAAGAAGGTCTTATCATATAAATATTATATCATATATTTTTTTATTAAGTAATTTATAATGAAAATGAACAAACTAAATATTTGATGCAACATATAATATATATTTTGGGATCCATAATCCATATTTCATTACGAACTAAATCTAGTAACATCTAAATAATTTAGGACTATTTAGTTATGAATTCATTCCAATCATAAAAGTTATTAATCTCATATAGTTGAGGGGGTAACTATTTACCCAATTCAATCATATATGTAAAATCATGTTTGTTCCTTTTTTATGATAACCTTTTTGGTTTCCTAGCTATAGAAAGAAAAATATAATATTAATAATAAACAAAAAATTGATAAATAAGAGGTACTTGGCTATTCTTAACCAACCCAACATGATAATATACAGTAACTTGTAGCTTTTTTCCTTATAAGAGATAATCCTGGGGTACTCAGCTAAGCTTGACCACATTGATTGGATGATCGAGGTCTTGAAAATCTACCATATGACCGTAATCCACACGTACCATTTTTGGATATATTTATTTTAAAATTTGCTTTAATATTATAAGGATATCATTCATATTAAACTAAAGAAATCTTATGAATACTTTTTTATCACATGTTTTATTCCATTTTGTAAACATGATTTCTAAGATTTAGTTTTTTATTCCATATTCCAACCAAAAAATAATATGTTGGACACACATTAATGTGTAACATTTTACCCAACCCATATGATTGCGTTATTTACCCTAAAAATTAGGTTGTGTTTCTTTATATATATATATATATGAATCTCATTCATAAGATACATGACATTCCCATTAAAGGCAAAGAGATAAAAGAGTCAAAATGAGTCCACATGATTATTCCCAAATCCATATATATCCAACCCTCACCTTTAAATAGAATACATATGCCTCATGACCAATTGGTAGTATGTCCCATATTCAATGTGGTTGGGGATGCATTAATCAATATAGAATTAAATTCAAGGAACCTATAAAAATTAAGATACAAAAACTATTCCTATAATATAAATTCAACATAATAACATTAATTAAAAACTAAGGTCATGTTATATGATATCATAATAAAATGTAGTGATAACTATTATGATATGAGGGTTTCTATCTTCTATAATAAATTTATGAAATATATTTTTGCAAACAATATTCATTACAAATATATTTTTATATAAAAAAATAAATTAAGTAATAAAAATTAAATAAATGAATATCTTATAAATTTTATCAAATGATATTTTTATTAAATTTTTCATAGATAGTGGATTTTTATTAACATAATAATAATTAAGATTAACATTATTATGATTCAATAATTATAGAAATAAATAATTTTAATCTAATTTTAATATGGACACTTTTATATTTTATATTATATATGATTTATATAAAAATATATAATTTGATAAATTATAAATTTTAAAACACCTTTTATATTATTTAATCCTTGTATATTAAATAAAGATTATATATATTACATTATTTAAAACATTAATGAAAAAAATATCAAAAACTTTTACTGTTGTAATAATAATATATTTAAATATAACCATATTAATTTTAAGAATTAAAATTAAATAACTATAAAAGTACAAAAATATTATATATAAACTAATTTATATTAAATTTATATTTAGATATTTTAAATATATATAATTAATTATCATTTGAATTTATAAATAAAAATTTTATTTAATGATTACGATGATGCAATATAAATTTTTATAAATATTAATAGCTTCTAATTGTGATCTATAAATATTTTACATAATATATCAATTTGAAATGTGTACTCATAATATTATATATTAATATTAATTGACTATGTCTAAAAAACATTTTAGAAACCATTTAATTTATTAAATATAGAGTATTTATAGTAAACTAACCAATATTGAAAATTTTAAAATATTCTAAAACATTCCAAAATAAATTTTAAATATTTATTGTAAATGTATATAAATTTAATTCCATTCTCTACTGAATTTAATTAATTGGAAAATAAATAATAATTTTATTTGAAGACACCAATATGAAAAATTTTATATATAAATTTGTCTATAAAAACAACTTTTATTAAGCCAAATAATAATATAGAATCATGTTATAAATTTTAGTGATAGTATATTTATATCCTATATAATTAAAAAATTATATATATATATATTCTCGAAATATATTTTATTTTATGTTATTTTATTCATAGAGACCCGAGTTTTAATGATACTGAAATATGTCTACAAATTAATTTTTTTGTCTCTAGTTCTCATTACTGGTAAAATTGTAATTTTACCCTAGCCGGAGGTCTCGAATAATTTTAATAACTACATTATTTGTCCCAAAATAGGGTTTTTATCCTAGAACAGATGTTTGGTTGAGTATTGAGAACATGGTGTTTTGGCATAACATTTAATTTAAAAAATAATAAAATAGTCATGGAGTTTTTTTAGACTATATCATTTGAACGAATAATAAAACTAAGAATAGATATTCAAGATACAATATGCAATGGGGGTGATATCATAATATATATGTACAATAATATTAGGTTCCTTGACTTAGGATGGGTGTAAATGGGGAATTAATTAATTAATTTTAATATTTATTTATATTAATTAATAGTCCCCCCGCATTTAGGGTTCATATGAATGAAATGATATGGTGTGACACCTCCCTCACGTGTAACGATTGTACTAAGATATATTAATGTGGGAGAGGATTTTGGGCCTCGTCCTTCGCATCGATCAGCACTAGATGAAGGTGTTGTTGCTTCCATGAGAGAATCTGAACCTGATGCTTCGTTAATTAAACCATTAGGTAAGATGGTTTTAGATTTATTCAATGGTACCAATATATTACATGTTCATAATTATTACTTCATTATTATTGTCTCAATATACAGCATGTGTTTTACTGTATTATTATGGTTTCAAGAGACAGCATGGTGGTCATTATGTGCATATTGGGGGCTAAACAGGTGTTTTGGGAAGATTTTGATGGGTTTCCCATCAAAAATATTTTATACATAGTGAGTGGTTCTAGGAAGACACTACATGTGTTCTTATCATTTGGGGAAATTGTTTTCATAAGTACATACTGTGAAATTTTTGTACATGTCATGTAGTAGTACATGGTCATGTGTGTGACCATGTTAAAAAGTACACAGGGAGATGGTTTCTGGAAATTTCACATCATGTACTTTGGGTACACACCATGTAGTATTACGTAGGAAGACACCATGCTACCCTTTCAATGTATATGTACATGTCTAGGAGTAGAGATGATAATACACGGAATGTAATTTAAATTATCTTCCATGTACTTTTTCCACCATTGAGGTTTTTGGTGTTTTGTTCCCCAGATGTCATATTAGGGCATCTCAGTAGTCCATTCTGATCATTCTTTGATGTAGACCACAATGGTATGATCATTCCGAAATAAATAGGTAATATAAATGGTTTTATGTATAAATTAGATTCATAATGAGGGTTTCCATAAGGTTTTGGATTCAGAATCTTTCAGTGGGTTGGGTCTTGAGACAGGTGACCTGGGTGAGGGGTGTGATCACAGTGTTTGTTCTAGAATGAGCGTACCATGGTGTTTTCCTTAGGTATTATTTTTGAATCTAAAAATATATGATTTGGGTAGTATATCATGGTTGATTATGGTTTTCATTTCATATTGGGATTGGTGACATGAGGTTATTGCAGTTGAGGATTAGATCCTACATTTGAGGATCAGGGTGGATGGAGCCTTTCGATCATAGTTAACACAATAGAATTATGGTTATGGAAGAGTGAATATTTTCTATTAATTTGTGATAGTGGCACTCTTGTTGATTCCCTTGTAGTTTAGATATTTGGTTATCTTATCATTGAATTATATAGTGGGAGATTGTGAATTCAAATGTTGCATGTGATTGATTTTGAATTCCTTGGTTGCATGTTGTTGACCATGGATCAGTTGGAGGCCATTGAGGGCAACCTAAGGTTGTTTATTATCATATTTCTTGGATTATAGAATGGTATTTTCTTTGGTATGGATAGGATTCATCCTCTTAGAGTCTTGTTTTTATGATCATTATGTATTCCCTTATTTATGTGATGTTCAAAATGGAAAATTGTGGGCCTGATTGATAGGTCGTCCCTAAAAGGGTTTTAGTTCCATGTTGTTTTTTGGGGGTATTCCATGGGTTCCTAACTTATATATTGGCAGTTGGAGATGAGATTTTGATTACAAAGATGAATTTTTTTCCATCCAATTTTATTTAATTATTGAGGATGAGACATGGTTTATTCCCATGGTTCAGTTTGATATTGTAGGGTTGTCACGTTTTAGAACCATGTTTACCAGTATTGTTCAGTTGGATGGGAGTGTTGGAGAAATGATCCATGTGTATGGTTATAGATATCCACAAATTATATTTTTGGACTATGATATATAAATTTTTTTATTTTTTTATTTGGTGCTAGAGTGATAAACTGTGGTTCCAAGGAAACTATAATATTTATTTGATTTTAGTGAATATAGAGTAACACGTTTGTGGTTTGGTGATAGACTAAGGTTCCTAGTACAAGACATATACTATTGAGATGGTGTTACAATGAGGCTCTAGACACTGATAGTGTACATAAGGTATAGTGTTCCATATTGACACTTTAGGAACTTTTGGAATGTCTTGTGATAAATGAAGTTTGAATGAGTCTCCTTCTAATTAGGATTAGGTTAGACAGATCCTCGGGGCCCACTGATATTATGGTTAAAGGATTGAGGTTCTATGAAAAATAGTTATACTACTCAGAGGGTTTTATAGTGAGGCTCTTGACGAAGATAGTATACTTTGAGGATAGTTCTCCTGACTGAGGCTCTAGGAATTGATGGTTTTCCAGCTATGAAGGATGGTGAACATACAATCTACATCAATGGAAGGATTATAGACTAATCCTATATAAATTTATTATTTGATATATATATGTGTGTGTGGTATGGGGTGGACTGATTCTTCATGCACTATGGTTATGATAAATGATATTGATTTGGTAATGACCCAATGTTTTGTAAATAGAAATTCCAATATTATAAATAAGTCATGAAATCACAACATAATGAACTACTAAATGCTATGTAACCTTTGAACATTTGTTTCTCCCTTTTGTGTTTGTAATTTAGAAAAAAAATTACAAAGGTGCGATAAGATAGTTATTTGGAGTCTGATATGATAAACATAATTTTTTTTGGATAGTAACCTTCCACTATCAATAGTAACATACCCTTAAGAAAAGGGATATAAACTAATGAATTGTAACCTTACCTATGATGATATAAAAGTTATATTCAGTAGAATGTATGATGTACCTATATTTTAGAAAATTTATATGAACATTTTAAAAATGGGTTCATAATAATAAAATACGAGTTTAATTAAATATAAACTTAATCATATTTAGAAAATTATTATTGAAAAATGTACTTCATTTTTGGATTATAAACGTCAAAAAAATGTTTAGGGTGAATTTTTTATATTTTTTTGAAATACGTGAATTTTGATAGATAGTAAAATCTAATAATTCAAAATATATGTGAAAATCTGAATTTCAGCATCATTCTAGGGTCATGAATGATGTAAATGGCCATTGCTTCGAACCCACATGAATTTATTACTATTCAGTGTAATGGAATACTCACTATTTCTTTTCTTTTAATGAAATTATAAATTAATGATTTTATTATTTTGAAAAACCCCCCATCTCATCCACTATAACCACCCCCAACCACCCACACACACACTACCTCTTCTCAACACTCCCTTCAGGACTTGTTCCATTCCAATATTCTTCCCAAATCTCATCCCAATCGTTTATCACACTTCTAACAGACCCTATTATCTTCAAATTACCAAATCCACTCCCCTTAATAGGTTCTAAATGGAGATAAACTCAATAGGTAAATTCGAATTTCAAAATGTTTTATTTCATATAAGTTATTTTCTTTTCTTTTTACATTCCTCACCTCCCTTCAAAAAAATAGTATGATAACTCTAGTAACATAAATGAACTAGAAGTTTTTTATTATAATGGGATACTTAATTATCATCTCTAGTTTCCTAATCTTTAATTTAAAATAAACAGAAACACTATTGGAGATGTGTAAATTTAACACATTCGATGACAATTGTTTATCAATTAATATTATCATATTTATTTCATGTCATGAAACCATTTCTGTAATGGTTTAACCTGTTTATTATAAATTTTAAATAACATGGTTATGGTTCTATAATCCTTCTGTACATATGGTATTATATTATAAATAAAATCATTTTCATTGTAGTCAAACCTGCCGATTAACCAAAACATTTAACACTAAGGATTTATATAACAACTCATCTTCCCTACCAATAACCGAATGAATTAAAATAACCATGTAATCACCTGGATGTTAACTAATAACATAAAACATCAATTCTGGTAAACCACATTCATTATTTATGTTTACACAAACATGAACCGATCATTGAAAACAAAACAAGAAAATAGATACGAACAATGAAATTTAACATTATTACAAATCAATAGGTCTAGAATGAAGAAATAATGTTAATACTAAATCAATTAAATATATATTATGTTATGGATTTATTTATTAATATACATAATTTTTTTATTCAGTTCATTAATCACAAGTAGAGAACACCACCGGGCATATGGTAAGGTATCCTCTCCATTTGAACCTTACTTAAGATGTCCTCTATGTTGTGCTATTTTATGTGTTATCCTATATTGAGGGGAATGATTTAGAACCTACACCATACTTACCTCATGATTTATACATGATGAAATCCCATTTCCACTCTCATCAATCCCTCTTAAGTACACCCACACCATGCCGATAAACCATAATGAATTCTTCCCGAACCTCGATTATTCTTTTGGGTTTCCTTATCATTATTTATATCAAATAGATTTATCAAATCTATTTATGTACATATTATTAATTATTTTTAGTATTCAAAAATTTATTTAACTTGACCATTTCATCACTCTCATTTGGGTATATAAATTTTTTTAAAAGATTCCATCCATAGTACTTTCCGATAATCAAACCTATTTTAAGAGAAATTCCAAAATTCATACACAAATTCAAGTGTTTTCTATGTTATGTTTTAAGGAACCATTGTGTTTATAAAATCAGTATTTTTATTTTTAACCCTATCTTGGTTCACTTATGGTTTTATATAAAATATTTTCACCATTTCAATTCTAAGATCTCTATAGTATTGTCCTTAAAATGCCACAAAAATGTTTTAATGCTAAACTCTATAAATTAAATTTCCTAAATATAGTTTCTCTTATTTGAAATAACAGCAAAAATATGTTCTTATTTTACCTTATTAACATCCAGGATTTTTCTAATCCATTTCATTCATGGACACATTCATGAAATGCCAATTTTTTATGATTTATGTCATGATTATGGTACCCAGTACCTTGAAATGGTAACACTTGTATTTATGTAAGATTTAATCTGTATGATTCATTATGTGGAAAACATATTTATGAAATTTTATATGGGAGTGACCATATAGCAATCCAATACATTGTGTAATGTTACGTCTCAGGATATGTTATGGGAAACAAGACTTGCTATTAGCCATCACACATACTATTATGGGAAACATGATTAGTGGTTTTCCGTGACCCGTACTAATTTTGAAAAAAAGATTGGATATTATCCTTCACTCGTTCTATAGTCATTTTTTATGATTATTCAACATTTATACGATTCCATGTTTATATGATCGTTTTATAATATATTATAATTTCATATGTGCCATGATTATGATATCATTTTTCCATACCTATTAGCTCATGTGCAAGAGCATTATTCTTTTGTCCATCCCCTTATTGGGATTATATCTCATCACTTTGTTAATGAGTTACCTAGTTTACCCTATGATGATGTAATGTCTCAAAGGACTCTATGACCATTTTATGGTGATTAAATATAGAAATGCGTTTTATCTCAATTTTTTATGTTTTATATACCGAGTATTACAAGACACTAGACATAACAATCCTTGGTTTTTATTATAATGTAAAATTATGCTTAAAATATTGTAATGTTATATGTAAAAGGATAGGGTTTCTATAGTTGGTATCAAAGGATTGTCTAGTTATTTTGGTGTTTAGGACTAGAGAACCTTAGTGAGAACCTTAATGATGAGGCGAAGTACAAGAAAACATCTCTAAATTTTGGTAATTATAGAGTATGTGGATTCTCATGAAAATATATCACTGTCTCGATACAAACCAGTTGGGGAGGCACTAAAACAGATGTACCTAGGAGTGAAAACAGTGAGAAAGAGTTTCGGTCATGACCTAGGGTATCCTGGTATATGAAAGTGGGCCTTGTTTTACTCTATGTGTAAACACTCCCAAGGGATATTCTTTGGTAAATTCTGGAGCATAATACATACCATTATTTAGGAAAACACCTAAAAGAATATACATTATAAAATAGATCAAGGACAACCTATATATAATCCCAATGATTCACATGTTATTATATACTTCTATTTTACAAATTTATCATTTTATGTTCAAATGAATCTTTTTTATTTTCAAAAAGTAGGGATTCAATACCATTAATTATAGGTTCATTTTAGTAGTTAAGGTCAGAAAATAATAGAACATGTTCCAACAAATAATGTGATAGGAAATGTGAATATTGCCAGAATGATATTTCTAATATGATTGGAACAGGTTCTCAAAACATCATGACAGTACATTCTCAGTTGGATCAAGTTATTAATAATATATTGAATCATGGGGAATGCCATCACCCTCTATGGAAATATCAGGTTTCCGTATAATCCATCATGTGGCCATGACCTCCCTTGTTTAGCAGATCTTCTAATCCCCTCCTCCTAGAACAATGGATTAACTCCACTTAAAAGATATTCTCCTTCTTCTACTATATGTAAGAAGATAAAGTTATACTGGTGGGGTATGATTTTGATGGTGATGCTGATCATTAGTGGACACTAATCAAGAATACAATGTCCAACGAGGATATTGATTTCATGGGATGGGAGCAATTGAAGAGGATTTTTTTCAACAATTATTTTCCCTGAACCCTCTGTATCTTGAAGGAAAAAAGATTTCATTAGACATAAAATGATAGAAGATGAGTTCATCAGGGTGAATGAAGGAAACGTTATATGGCTTGATAGGTAGTCACTGGATTTTTCTTGAACACCAAAATCAATGTGGAATTCTTGTTTAGAGGACTAAATCCATTTCTACAAAAAGCGTTGGCTATTAGAGACATAAAAATTTATGAGGATATTGTTATTTGTTCACTGTAGGATGAAAATGAGATATGAGACTCTCAGTGGTCTCATGGGACTGGTGAAATTAATGGAAAAAATGGAAGAAAACCTGGGTGGATCATCAAACATAACCCTTGATGGAAAGAAGCCTAACTTTTATCTTTGTAAAAGTTTTGGGACGATGCATCATGGGAACTGCTTGAAGGGAACCATGAATTGAATCAAATGTGGAATGTTCAGTAATCTGGATAAGAACATCCAAAGATATATGAAAAATCCCGCTAAAGTGGAATAATAAAGGATGGTTCAGATCAATTCTCATCTTGTGGTGCATTGTTACAACTACAAGGAGCATGGTAATTAAAGAAACAATTTCTGAAAACAATGGGTTGTGAAAGGAAATCAACAATAACATCCAATGAATCAAGGACGGTCTTATACAATCATTTCTATAGAGGTGGAGTCCGGTAATTATGTGTTGACATGAACAATATTTATTCGTTCAAGATGAGAAAACATACTATTTGATTCTAGTTGTACGTATTATTTCATATCATGCATGATTAGTAGAACTATACAAACCCCTCCTCCAAATTTGGAGGACATGTTAACTATGAAAATAGTGAATGGGGAAATTATTTCATCCATGGATTATAACTACTCCCAAGTTAATGATTGTGGATTGAACCTCCCAGCGAAGATCTTCATACATCCTTTATTGGAGTTCGACGTAATCTTGTGCATGGATTGGCTATATTTATACAAGGCCAACACCATCTGTTGGGAAAGGGAGATCACTCATCACTTCCTGATGAAACCTCTAATTCTTTACAATTTTAGGGAGAAAATTTAATATCCTATAGAATCATCATATCATGTGTGGATATTGATGAATTACGAGATTTCATATCTAGCTCATATTACTAATACAAAGAATAGAATCACGCTTGAAGACATTCCCATCATGATGGATTACACTGTTGTATTCCCTGATGATTTGTCTAGTTTTTTCATGTCTGATAGGTCGAGCTCTCAATTGAAATTCTCCCAAAATCACTACCTATATCAAATAAACCTTACAGAATGGCCACCATAGACTTCGGGGAGATGAATAAGCAGTTTCAAGAGAATCTGGAGAAGGGTTTTATAGGCCTGAGTAATACACTATTGGGTGAACCAGTCTTCTTCATCACGAAGAAGGATAGATCAATGTTCCACTTCATTGATTACCATGAGCTCAATAAAATCACCTTAATGAACATGTATCCACTATCATAGATAGATGAAATGTTAAATCAGCTTCTTGGGGCTAGTTATTTCTCTAAGGTGTACCTTCGGTCATGATATCACTAATAAATATTGAGGAAGGATGGAATTCCCAAGATGGCCTTTTGAACGAGGTATGAAAACTATAAGATCATTGTGTTTTACTTTAGACTCACTATTAGTCTAGAAGTTTTCCGGGATTTAATGAATAGAGACGTTAGAGATTACCTTGACATATTTTTGGATGTCTTTATTGATGATATTGTGAAATACTCCAAGATTAAGGAGGAAGATGAGGAGCATATGAATACTATGTTAATGTATTTGTGAAAAGTGAAGCTTTATTCATAGTACAGTAAATGTGTGTTCTGAATGGAGGATGTATCATTCAAAGGGAATGTTTTCACCATAAAAGTGATAGTTTTAGTCCCTTACATGACATAGGCAATAGAAATGTGGCCCATTTCAACTTCTGTAACAGATGTTGACATATTTTTCTCTCTAGATGGGTATTATCGATGATTTGTGATGAAATATTCAAAATTTTTAACCCAAATGACCAAGATAACATGGGAGGGAGTAAATTTTTTATGGATAAAGTAATGTGAAGAATGTTTTAAGGAATTGAAAAAGGTGCTTATCACTATGCATGTACTCAAACTCCCAAATAGTGGAGAGATGTTTGTGGTGTGCTGTGATGATTCAATGAAGGGCATACGTTTTGTGCTGATTCAAAATAGGAAAGTGATAGATGACACCTAATGGCATTTGAAAATCTAATAGAAAAAATAGCACATGAATGATAAGTAGTAAGTGGTTATGATCTTTGTGTAGAAAATATGGTTGTGTTATCTCTATGGGGAAAAGTGTGAGATATATAATGACCACAGGAGTCATAAATATATATTCACAGAATAATAGATTAATATGATACAATGAAGATGGATTGAGCTAATCACAGATTAGGACTTCTCATTCCATTATCACTCCGGTAAGGCAAAAAGGTGGAAGATGCTCTATGTAAAAAGGATAATGCATCTTTATCAATGATGAGAATTGAAAAGGATCTGATCATCATAGATTTCTAGAGGTTAGAAAAGGGAATCCTTATGGTAGGATCATTATCAATCCTTTCATAAATTATTTCTAAACCATCCCTCTTGTAGAAAATAATGTATGCTCAAAGAAAATATGTTGAAATTCAAAAAAGTGTGGAAGCTATTAGAAATGGGAAATCCCCCAATTTCAAAATTGGTGAAGGAGTTGCAAGATTTGGGTGATGAATATGTATACCATCTAATCCATAGATAAATAATATGATTTTTAATGACACACATAGCTCATACTAACCTATCCACCCATGGAGCACAAATTTGTATCGAGATCTCCCTGAAAACATTTGGTAGGGCAATATGAAAACGATGATTTCTGAATATACAACAATGTGCATTGTATGTTTTCAAGTGATGGTTGAGATGAAGAATACTATGGGGATGATTCAACAACTACCCGTACAAATGTGGATGTTGGAGAACATTACCATTGACTTTTTTTCATTGGATTTCCCAGGACATCCATATAGAAAAAATCTATATGGATTGTTGTGGACCATCTAATGAAGACAACTCACTTTATCGTAATTCGATAGGATGTCTCATTGGATCATTATGCATGAATTTATAACAATGTTGTGGTAAGGCTTCATGAAGTACCACAATATATTGAATTCGGTCATGATCCACGATTCACCTAGATTTTTTAGAATAGTCTCCAACATGATCTAAAAACTAAGATAAATGTATGTACGGCCTACCATCCTCAAACTGATGTCCAATCTAAGCGAACTATTCAAATAGTGGAAGATTCTTAGATAGCATGTTTGATGGACTTTAAAAGAGGATGGGACCAGCATCATCCACTGGTTTAATTCTCCTACAACAACAGTTTCCACAAGAGAATAAGAATGGCACCACCTGAATCCCTTTGTGAGAAAAGGTGTAGAACACTAATGTGTTGGGATGATGTTGGTGAGCGTAAGACACTAGGACATAATATGGTCAATGGAATGGTGGAAAAGGTGAAAACAATTCAGTAGCATTTCAATGCTACCCAATGTCAACAGAAGAGTTATTTAGATAAATGTTGATGAGGAATTGTGTTCAATGTTTGAGACATGGTATTTATACACCTATCTCCCCGGATGAAATACATGATATTTGGGAAGAAATAAATGATCAGTCTCAGGTATATCGTTCCACTTCAGATCCATGATCGAGTCGGGGTAGTAGCCTATCAACTATCACTTACACCATCCTTGGCCAAAGAACATGATGTCTTTCTTATATCTCTCTTACGGAAGTACATTCCAGACCCTTCACATGTACTCTCTTCTATGGTGGTACTGTTTGTGGATGAATTTTCCTATGAGGAGAAAACTGTGAAGATCATTGATTATAGAGATAATATTTTTTTTAACAAGACTTTCCACCTGGCCAATGTACTGTGGCATAACCGTATGTACGAAGACGATTTATGGGAACTGGAGGAGACAATGATGGAAAAGTACCTGTCCCTATTTTTTTCATAGATTGTAAAAAAAAATTTGAGGGTGAAATTTCACGATGGGGGAGAATGTAACTACACATTATTTTATAAATGGAAATTCATTTCATATAACTATGTCATGAAATCAGAGTATAATGAACTACTAAGTTCTATGTGACCTTTAAACATATTTTTCCCAATTCAATGTTCAGAATTATGAAAATATGACATTCACAGTTGTGATAAGTCAATAATTTAGTAACACAAATTTATGAATAGTGAAGTACCCTAATGTATAGTAAACTTATCTATGATATTATGAACATAATATTCACATGAATATATGATGTCCGTATATTTCAAAATAAGTAAATGATTGTTTTAAAACTATTATTTTAATAATACCTTACGAGTTTACTTAAATATTTAATTAATCATAGATTGGAAATAAATATTGAAAAATGGACTTTGTTTTTTGATTCTATATGTAAAAATATGTTTAGGATTAATTTTTTATATTTTTTCTGAAATACAAGAATTTTTTGAGTAATAGCAAAATCAGATAATTCACAATAAATGCTAAAACCTGAATTTCCGCGTCATGCTTTTGTCATGGAAGATGTAAATGGCCATTACAGAGAACTAAAAGTAATTTATTACTATTATTGGTCATGTAATAATTACTATTTCATCTCTTATGATGAATTAATATATTAATGATTATAATATTATGAAAACCCTCCTCTCTTCCACTATTAAAAAGCATTTCACTCCCTCTTTTCTCCACTCATCTCAAGCCTTGTCCAATGCCAAAATTCTATCAAAATATCTCCACACTATCCTCCCACATGTCCAATATCCCCTAGTATTATATGGCCCCAGACTTAAACCTTACTTAATATTGAGTTATTAAAAGATTACACATTGAGGATCTTTTCAGGTTTAGAGTTTTAGAGAATTAGATCGTGAAACTTGAATTACATTCCACATTTAAACAAAGTGGTTAAATAAAAGACAGTATCCATTCATCCCATCAACAAAAACATATTTAAAATAAAACATGGATTCTTTCTTGAAACATTATTGGCACTATCATCACATCACGTACCTTTCCCTTGACCTGTGAAAAACATTTCAAAAACATGGGATGAGCATAAAAAGCTCATTAAGGGATAAAAAAATATGGAAAGGAAACATGAGTTCATATATACATTAGAATGAAATCATACATTACCCATAAAACATAGGCACTTTAATATACCTCATAAAATCATGAATAAATCACAGAAATCATAAGACATAAAAGTTAACTTGAGGCATTCATAACATTCTTACGTAGGGAGTAACCCTCTTGGTTACATTTTGGAATACCCATCACAGTATATTCCCTAAATCACTTCGGAGAAAACTTAACATTTCACTCCTTCGCGATACCCAATGCATTGGAGAGCTATATCGGGCTCACCCGCCCTTAGTCTATCGCGGAACCACCCATCTTCATAATAATGACCAAAACCTCAACATAATCGTATCACATAAAACATGCATAATGGAAACATAACATTTCCACCTTTCAATCACAAGATATAAATACAAAACATTGATATAAAACATTATGAAAACAATTTTCAATACCAAAATAAAAGAAAAGTAAAACAAGGTATTTATTTTTCTTTTAAAAAATGGTATGGCTTGTAGAGGAAGCTAAAACTAGAATAATGGTCACGGCGGCGGAGAAGTCGTTGTCGCCGCATACGTACGACAAAAACAGTCCCTTTTGTCATTTAGTAAAACGCTTCGTATAAAAAAGATTCCTTTTGAATAAACGTAAAACTAAAAGGGGTTTATACACCGTATAGAAGAAAGTTGTGTATAAAACAAAATATGCCTCAATGAAAGGAGATTGAGACGAAGACCCTTACAAAGATAATTTTTTAAATAAAGTAGGTATATTATGGGTATTCACTATAAGTACACATAAATAGAGTACAAATACAAGATAGGACATAATAATATCATGACATTATTTGAAAGTATGAGATTAACCCAAAGAATAGGAATTGGGTTAAGAAGTTCCCTTACCAACATGGGTATCTTTCGAAACATACACCTTGTGAAAGAAAGACAATAAAACATTGATTTAAATACTCATAAAAGAATGTATATTAAATAACGAGTAAAATAATGGGTATTACATATACCACTCAAAGGAAATTGTGGAAAATGTATCATAAATCTCACGGGAATAAAATTGAGATGAAAAATCCCTTACGAAAACTCGGCAGCCTAACGATGCCACTTAAAACGTCCAAAAATGGATTTATGAGATCAAATAGTGTCTCTCATCGTATTAACATAAAGTTTACAGAAATAGGAATATAAAATAACATCCCCCAACATAACAAAGAGTATCTTAAAAGAAGTGACATAAAAGGGAGGACTTAAAAAGAAAGAGACAGGTTAGATCTCTTACGAAAATTTGGCAGCCTAACGGCGCCACTCAAAACATCCAAAATGGATTGATGAGAGGAAATTGGTTCTCTCATCATATGAACATAATAATTACAGTTGGATAAATATAAAAGAACATACCAATCATAAGAAATATGAGCTTAAAAGGAATGTCATAAAAGAGTGTACTTAAAAAGAATGAGAGGTGTAGGATCCCTTACCTCAGGTCCAACATGACTCGATCGTTCTTTAACGTCCTGAATAATAAACATGAGTTAATTTATATTTGGTTAAGATAAATTTTCAAGTTCATTATTCCTTTTATATCACTTATTTCCATGTTATAAACATTATGTAATCATTTAAGTTAATAATGTTTGTTTTGTTGATATTTGGTTCTTATGTCGAAAGTGGACTTCTTACAATTTCATGTTTTTCGTGTGGTCAAAGGTTCATTATATCCAGAATGACATTCCTGATTTGGATATCATATATATCATATATATCTAGAATATACATGTATTTATAATATCACATAATCAATTAGAGGTAATAAATGAAATGCACCGTTCATGGAGACGGTAAGCCGTACGTACACATGAACGCTACTTTCATTACATTGTTATATTAAGAGAATTAAAACTAAATTAGAGGTATATATATTTTAATTCCATAATTATATTCATCATTTAGATGTATAATTCATCATATATATCCATTATATACATGTACTTATAATAGTACATTACATTTGGGGATAAGAAATGAAATGCACCGTTCATGGAGACGGTAAGCCGTTCGTACGCATGAACGGTACTTTCATTTCTATCTCATACTTTAATGGAAATAAATAATAATGATATAGAGTTATATTATAATTACTATTTAACACCATATATAATAACATGAAATCCATCCTTTATATGTCCCACGTATGGCATTAACGAATCACATCACTTTGAGGGGGCGGTAGTCCGCACTTCCTAAAATGAAGATATCACGTATACCCATAGTGGAAGCCATAAAGGTAAGACAGAAATGAAAAATACAGAAGCTTAAGTAAAACATAAACATATTATATATCACATATAAATATAGTGACATCTTAATGGCCACCTTTGAAAGTGTTATATGAGTGTTGAACAATCATCGTTTCGTGAGGCAGAAATTCTCCATCCATGGAAAGAGTATGTTCTTTAACCATTAGATGTAGGTGTCTGTAAGTGTACCTGTAATACTTCTTATAACAACATCCTAGAATATTTAAGATACTGGAGATGTTACAAAAGAAATGAATAAAAAGGGTTTAGGGGTTGGAGACGCAAAATAATACAAAAGGACTCAAGTTAAGACATTACCTTAAAATCGGGTAACTCCCTTTGGTTTGAGCTCAAAGACTTCCTTGGGAATACTTCTGCCCAATGTGAGGCTTCAAGGAGTAATAGAGGGAAGTGGAGAGACCAAAAGGGCAGGGGTTGGCCAAGCCAAAGGCTTTGGGAGTGTGGGTAAGGAGGTTGAGGTGGGGGCCTTTTATAAGAGGAGTGGAGGGGCACTCTTGTAATGTTACAAAATGTTACTTTATTTTCAAAAGCGTTTCGGACTTTAAAGGTCCCACATTGATTTATTTCGAGGATAAGATGATAAGGGTTCTAAATCCACTCATACAATTGTTTTTGGACATGTTTAGGTCTTAGATATTACATTATCTTTCCATTTTATTTAAATCGTTAAATAATGAGGTCATCGCTGCATCATCATGATGTCATAAATAATTTAATTTATTTAATGTCTAAAAATTATAAAGAAAATACTATGATGTATAAAATCTTTTTATCTTTCCAATTACTCTTTATAGTAAAAAATATGACTTGTATAACTCCATGTAAAATTTTTTTAGTAAAACATCTCATGTTTGTGTCATTTTTACTTTAACATTAAATAAAAAGATATTTATGTCATTTCCCAACCGAAGTGGCTCCATAGGGTCCCCAAGTTGACCCATGGATTTTATGGGTCGGACATGACATATACAATGAGGGTAGGACATGTGTATGGGTCATTTCATTTTATTAAAACATTATTCTTACCATAAACTACACTAATGACCTCTAATCGCGATTAAAACTTAATAAGTTACTATTCATCAAAAAATTATTTTTATCCCATTGAACCACATTTTACTTCTTATTTACAACCATGTATGTCGGATTTTTGAAATTCAAAACACAAAGATGGAAATTTTCATTTAAACGGAAAAATCAGTTTTTATAAATACCACTTAGTGGTTTCACTATTCATCAAAAATTGAAGTTTTCAGAAAAATCCCAAAAATTCACCCTAAGATATATTTGAGATTCCGAATTCAAAAATGAAGTCTATTTTAAAAAATCCAAAACATATAAGTCACATTAATTAATTTAATAATTAATTCCCGCTGTGAGAGCTAATAGTGTGTTTTTATGAAACAATAAGTATCAAAAGATTGACACTAGTTTATGTTTGATTTCAATGTGAAATTAATTCCAACGACCACTATTGGATTTAAAGGTAAAAATATATTCTACCTTCAATTTATAACCAATTCAAAATATAATCTAATCATATAAATAAATTATATTAAAAAGAGGTTTTGAAATAAAATACAATATTTTACACTATTCATTAAAAAAATGCACTTTATCGGAAAGATACCAAAAATTTACAAAAAGTAAATTTTGATGTCCCGATTCTAAAGAAGAGTTTTATTTGTTCCAATATAATGTATAAGAGTGAACAAAACTATATTTAATGACGGTTCTCCATCAAAAGGCGATAAGTGAACCTTTAGTGAAAACTAGGGAATATACGCCTAAAATTGAATTCTTTCCGTATTTTAAGCCTTTATCTTTTATTGGATAAATTTAAAAACATTTAAAAACATATATAATCATATTTTAGTTATTTGTATCGATTCCTGCCAATACAAGTGCTACATGTTAACTACCATTTAAAATAATATTATTTTATTATTAGAGTGCAACGTAAGATTCCCAACAAACTCGTTGTTGCGTGTTGGGTACGACATCAAGCATAGCGTCCCCTTTAAAGTCATATTAATATTTTATTCACAAATATTGATAAATATGAAAACTTCATATTCTTTATTTATGTGGGGTGTTACATCCTTCCCCCCTTTTGGGAATTGTGTCCTCGCCATTTTTAAAATTGAGCTTGGAAACATCCGTGAAAGTCCCACATCAGAAAAAGAGTCGGTAAAAAAATCACTTTAAAATAAAGGAAGATAAGTACAGAGGTCACTAGAGTTAACCCAAACTAGGATTCCATGTAGAAAAACATGGACATAGAAGAAAAAGAAAAGGGTCATGTTCTTGGGGTAGAGTGATAGTAAACATCTCTAGGAGAAAGTTAACCATAAGAAAATCAAAAACTTGTGATGGGTTAAACGGTATTCGATTCCCCAGTAGGAAAAGTTAACAGACAACATTTTTGTTTTAAGTTACTCTTCATTGGGGAATTTATTTTTGATCTTAAGGAAACATACTTACTTGTCATGATGACCTACAACTTTTAGTAGATTCCTTAATCAAACTCATATTTTCTCCAAAAGACGAGTATTTAGGAAGGCTTGTTCACATTAAGAGTACTATAATAAACTTCTAGAGAATCACCTAATCCACCAAAGAGAACTATATACTTCCCATGTCATTAGTCTTTAACCAAAACCAAAACCAAAAAGGTTAGTACAAGGTCAGATAATCCAGAAAAGGATAACCCTTTATAAAAAGAAAATCTATTCTTAATCTCTAAAATTTGTCCAACAAAATCCAAAGTTCAACGAGGACCATTCAATAAAAAATTTGTCCATAAAATTCTTCAAAGTAAACCAAACTAAGATTGAAACCCAAGTATTTGAAGGATTTAATCACATAGTCTTCCAAGTTAAATCGTAACATTTATATCCAAACAACATCAATTGCTCTTAATGTATCCTATTGAAAAGTAATTAACCTAATCACATATCTTCCATGATAGGTTAATAAATTTCCTTAGATAACCCAAAATTATCTTACTCTTAATTCATATAATCATCTAACTAAAAATAATCAGTCAAACTAACCAGGGAATTCATGTAGTCTAGTGGTAGGCGATAAATACGAGTCGCACTTTGGTTGTGGGTTCGATTCCCGCAGCTTTGTCCGATGCGACGTGTTGTCAAACAGTCTGCGTGTTGTCCTTTTTCCAAAACTATATAATTTTTAAAACATCCCCCAAAACGAGATAAAATCTTCAAAAATGATCATAACATATTTTAACCTCATGTTTATCTCATTCCTTTCATTTTCCATCATACCATAGAGTAACCCATAATTACCTAAAAAGTAAGGATCATATAAACCCTAATGTTTACCTTAATAATTATTACCTGAATTCCCACATCGAGTTGGCCATCTCATACATGATGCATTAGAGAAATCACTGAGGTTGAAGTGGTTGATCATGACTGTTTGATAGTTGGTTTAGAACAACCATGAGATTACTCATTGAATCCCCCATCTCATCCAGTCTCTTAATCAGAGAACCACCACAGTTTCCTTCAAACCCATTGTCACATTGGTGCCTGCTAGATCCAGCCATTTACTAAAACCAAAAAGGACATTGTGAGTATATCAACATAACCATCATGTAATAATGAGGAAGATAAACACTAAGTTATACTTAATCATTATCTTTATCTAAAACTAGGAATCTTTCTGAAATCCTAACCATTATGGTAATGTCACTAGTGCTTAGAGAATACCCTAACCTCTAAAGTTATCTAAACCGACCTCTGATACCAACTATAAGGCCCCAGCCATAAACCTTACTTAATCATGAGTTATTACAAGATTACACATTGAGGATCTTTTCAGGTTTAGAGTTTTAGATAATTAGATCATGAAACTTGCATTACATTCCACATTTAAACAAAGTGGTTACATAAAAGATAGTATTCATTCATCCCATCAACGGAAACATATTTAAAATAAAACATGTATTCTTTCTTGACACATCCTTGACACTATCGTCACATCACGTACCTTTCCCTTTACCTGTGAAAAACATTTCAAAAACTTGGTATGAGAATACTAAGCTCATTAAGGGATATAAAAATATGGAAAGGAAACATGAGTTCATATATACATAAGAATGAAATCATACATTACCCATAAAAATATAGGCACTTTAACATACCTCATCAAATCATGACTAAATCATAGAAATCATAAGACATAAAAGGTAACTTTAGGCATTCATAACATTCTAACGTAGGGACTAACCCTCTTGGTTACGTTTTGGAATACCCATCACAGTATATTCCCTAAATATCTTTGTAGAAACATTAACGTTTCACTCCTTCGCATTACCCAATTCATTGGAGAGCTATATCGGGCTCACCCGCCCGTAGTCTATCACGAAACCACCCATCTTCATAATAATGACCAAGAACCTCAACATAATCGTATCACATAAAACATGCATAAAGGAAACATAACATTTCCACCTTTCAATCACAAGATATCAATACAACACATTGATATAAAACATTATGAAAACCATTTTCAATACCAAAATAAAAGAAAATTAAAACATGGTATTTATTTTTCTTTTAAAAAAAGGTATGGCTTGTAGAGGAAGCCGAAACTCAAATAATGGTCACGGTGGCAGAGAAGTCGTTGTCTCCGCATACGTACGACAAAAACATTCCCTTTTTTTAGTAAAATGCTTCGTATAAAAAATATTCCATTTGAATAAACGTAAAAATAAAAGGGGTTTATACACCGTATAAAAGAAAGTTGTGTATAAATCAAAATATTCCTCAATGAAAGGAGATTGAGACGAAGACCATTACAAAGATCATTTTTTTAAATAAAGTAGGTCTATTATGTGTATTCACTATAAGTACACATAAATAGAGTACAAGTAAAACATAGGACATAATAATATCATGACATTATTTGAAAGTAGGATATTAACACAATGAATAGAAATTGTGTTAAGAAGTTCACTTACCGACATGAGTATCATTCGAAACATACACCTCGTGAAAGAAGGACAACACAACATTGATGTAAATACTCATAAAAGAAATTATATTAAAAAATGAGTAAAATAATGGGTAGTACATATGCCACTCAAAGGAAATTGTTGCAAATGTAGCATAAATCTCACGGGAATAAATATGAGATGAAAAATCCCTTACGAAAACTCGGCAGCCTAACGACGCCACTTAAAACTTCCAAAAATGGATTGATGAGATCAAATAGGGTCTCTCATCGTATTAAAATAATGTTTATATAAAGAGTAATATAAAAGAACATCCCCCAACATAACAAAGAGGAGCTTAAAAGATGTGACATAAAGGAAAGGACTTAAGAAGAAAGAGAGAGGTTAGATCTGATACGAAAATTCGGCAGCCTAACGGCGCCACTCAAAACATCCAAAATAGATTGATGAGAGAAAATAGGGTCTCTCATAATATGAACATAATAAGTAAAAATGGAGTAATATAAAAGAACATCCCAGTCATAATAAATATGAGCATAAATGGAATGACATAAAAGATTGTACTTAAAAAGAAAGAGAGGTGTATGATCCCTTACCTCGGGTCCGACATGACTCGATCGTTCTTTAACGTCCGGAATAATAAACTTGAGTTAATTTATATTTTATTAAGAACCTTTTTCAAGTTCATTATTCCTTTTATATCACTTATTGCTATGTTATAAACATTATTTAATCATTTAAGTTAATAATGTTTGTTTTTTCGATATTTGGTTCTTAAGTCGAAAGTGGACTTCTTACAATTACATGTTGTTCGTGTGGTAAAAGGTTCTTTATATCCAGAATGACATTCCTGATTTGGATATCAAATATATCATATATATCTAGAATATACATGTATATATAATATCATATAATCATTTATAGGTAAGAAATGAAATGCACCGTTCATGGAGATGGTAAGCCGTACGTACACATGAACGCTACTTTCATTACTTTGTCATATTAATGGAATTAAAACTAAATGAGAGGTATATATATTTTAATTACAGAATTATATTAATCATTTAGATGTATCATTAATCATATTTATCCATTATATGCATGTACTTATAATAGTACATTACATTTGGGGATACGAAATGAAATGCACCGTTCCAGGAGACGGTAAGCCGTTCGTACGCATGAACGCTACTTTCATTTCAATCTCATACTTTAATGGAAATAAATAATAATTATATAGAGTTATATTATAATTACAGTATAAAATCATATATACTAACATGAAATCCATCCATTATACGTCCCACGTATGGCATTAACGAATCACATCACTTTGAGGGGGCGGTAGTCCGCACTTCCTAAAATGAGGATATCGCGTATATCCATAATGGAAGCCATAAAGATAAGCCACAAATGAAAAATACAGAAGCTTAAGTAAAACATAAACATATTATATATCATATATAAATACATTGACATATTAATGTCCACCTATGAAGGTGTTATATGAGTTTTGAACAATCATCGTTTCGTGAGGCAGAAATTCGCCATCCACGGAAACAGTATGTTCTTTAACTATTAGATGTAGGTGTGTGTAATTGTACCTCTAATACTTCTTATAACAACATCCTAGTATATTGAAGATACTGGATTTGTAATAAAATAAATTAATAAAAAGAGTTTAGGGGGTTGGAGAGGAAAAATAATACAAAAGGACTCAAGTGAAGACATTACCTTAAAATCGGGTAACTCCCTTTGGTTTGAGCTCAAAGGCTTTTTTGGGAAGACTTATGCCCAATGTGAGGCTTCAAGGAGTAAGATAGGGAAGTGTAGAGACAAAATGGGAAGGGGTTGGCCGAGCCAAAGGCTTTGAGAGTGTGGGTAAGGAGGTAGAGGTGGGGGCCTTTTATAAGAGGAGAGGAGGGGCACTCTTGTAAAGTTACAAAATGTGACTTTATTTTCAAATGAGTTTCGGATTTTAAAGGTCCCACATTGATGTATTTCTAGGATATGATGATAAGGGTTCTAAATCCACTCATAAAATAGGTTTTGGACAAGTTTAGGTCTTAGATATTACATTATATTTCCATTTTATTTAAATCGTTAAATAATGAGGTCATCGCTGCATCATCATGATGTCATAAATAATTTAATTTATGTAATGTCTAAAAATTATAAAAAAAATAATATGATGAAGGAAATCATTTTATATTTTTAATTACTATTTATAGTCAAAATTATGACTCGTATAACCCCACGTAAAATTTTTTTTAGTAAAACATCTCATGTTTCTGTCATTTTTACTTTAACATTAAATAAAAAGATATTTTTGTCATTTCCCAACCAAAGTGGTTCCATGGGGTCCCCAAGTTGTCCCATGGATTTTATTGGTCGGCCATGACACATCCAATGAAGTTAGGACATGTGTCTGGGTCATTTCATTTTATTAAAACATTATTCTTACCATAAACTACACTAATTACCTCAAATCGCGATTAAAACTTAATAAGTTACTATTCATCAAAAATTTATTTTTATCCCATTGAACCACATTTTACTTATTAATGACAACCATGTATGTCGGATTTTTAAAATTCAAAACACAAAGATGGAAAAATTTCATTTAAACGGAAAAATAAGTTTTTATAAGTACCACTTAGTGGTTTCACTATTCATCAAAAATTGATGTTTTTCAGAAAAATCCCAAAAATTCACCTTAAGAAATATTTGATATTCCGAATTCAAAAATGAAGTCTATTTTACAAAATACAAAACATATAAGTCACATTAATTAATTTAATAATTAATTCCCACTGTCAGAGCAAATAGCGTGTTTTTATGAAACAATAAGTATCAAAAGATTGACATTAGTTTAAGTCTGATTTCAAAGTGAAATTATTTCCAACAACCACTATTGGATTTAATGGTAAAAATATAATCTTATTTCAATTTAAAACAAATTCAAAAGATAATCTAATAATATAAAAAATTTAGTTTAAAAA
This sequence comes from Viscum album, assembly GCA_963277665.1. Classification (NCBI taxonomy): domain Eukaryota; kingdom Viridiplantae; phylum Streptophyta; class Magnoliopsida; order Santalales; family Viscaceae; genus Viscum; species Viscum album. The sequence goes on along the minus strand of OY728120.1, from coordinate 2,028,132,785 downwards.
GAGGTTTTCAATTAAAATACAATATTTTACACTATTCATTAAAAAAATGAACTTTATCGGAAAGATACCAAAAATTTACACAAAGTAAATTTTGATGTCCTAATTCTAAATAAGATTTTTATTTGGTCCAGTAGAATGTATAAGAGTGAACAAAACTATATTTAATGATAGTTCGCCACCAAAAGGCGATAAGTGAACCTTTAGTGAAAACTAGGGCATATACGCCTAAAATTGAATTCTTTCCGTATTTTAAGAATTTATATTTTATGGGATAAATGTAAAAACATTTAAAAACATATATAATCATATTTTAGTTATTTCTATCCATTCCCTCCAATAAAATGGCTACATGTTATCTACCATTTAAAATTATATTATTTTATTATTAGAGTGAAACGTAAGATTCCCAAGAAACTCGTTGTTGCGTGTTGGGTACGCCATCGAGCATAGAATCCCCTTTAAAGTCATATTAATATTTTGTTCAAAAATATGGATAAATATGAAAATTTCCTATTATATATTTACCTGGGTTGTTACAAGAACCTTCAAAATACCAATACATCTCCCATTAATAGGTACTCAATGAGATAAACTCAAGAGGAAATTACTCTATGAAATTCTTTTATTTATATTATGTTATTTACTTTTATTGTTTCATTACCCATATCCCTTCACCAAAATAGTATGATAACTATAGTGACACAAATTTACTGGAACTTTTATATACTAATTTGTTATTTCAATAACATCTATCCTTTCCCCATATATTGTTTGAATGAAATGAAATAACAGTTTGAGATGTGTTAATTTAACACATTTAATGGATATAGTTTACCAATTTCTATAATTATCATTATTTATGGTCATGAAACCATTTATGTTATGGATGGACATGATTATTAAATATTTAATATATCTTGTTTAAGGTTCTGTAATTATTTTGTACAAATTCTGTTGTATTATAACGAAAAATAGGTTCATTGTAATCAAACCAACCTATTTACCAAAATGGTTTTCACTATGGTCTTATACAATAACTCATATTTACTGCCAGTAACCGAATGAATTTGTATATCCATGTAATCTCATTTATTTTCAATAATAACATACATCTTCAATTATGGACAAATACATTAATTATAAGGGTTTATCTGTGTATGAATCATTCATTAAAAACCATGAAGCAAACAAACCCAAAAAATGGAATTGAACCATATAACCAATCAAACATGTCTTGAATGAAAAAAAGGTTATACTATATAAATTTCATATAGAATATGATATTTAATTTCTAAAAACTAAAAAAAATATTCAGGTTATTAATAAAAAGTGTAGAAGACCACAATTCTTAATGTAAGGGGTCTTATCCATTTCACTCTTAGTCAATATGTCCTCTAGGTTATGCCATTTTATTTGTAATCCCAAATAGTGGGGAATGATTTAGAAGCACCCCCATAATTCCATCATTATTTATAAGGGACGAGAAACCCCTTTATCCTCTCATAAATCCCTCTTAGGTACACCTAGCACCATTCCTATATACCATAACGAATCCTACCTGAACCTCCATTGTTCGTTCCAGTTGCCTTTCCATTATTTATATATGAATGGAGTTATCTTATATGATTATTTTTATAATATAAATTATTATTAGTTGTAAAAAATCATTTACCAGTACCCTTTCATCAATCTCATTTGGTTATAAATAGGATTTTAAAAGAATCTTTCATTTTTACTTTCTGAAAAGCAATCTCATTTTAAAATTTATTCACGAATTCTTACCTGATTTAATATGAATTAAATGTCATGTTTTAAAACAACTTTTTATTTATACAATCAGAATTTTAATTAAGAAATCATTATTGGTTCACATCTGGTTTTATATAAAAAACTTTCCCCTTTTCTAATTTAAAATCTCTATTGTAATTTCCACTAAACTGTACGAAAAATTATTAATGTTTAAGTTTCTCAAATACATTTCGAAAATGGTGTCACATATATTTGAAATCAGTTTCCATGATATATGCCAATTTTATATTATGAATGTCAATGTAGTTTCTAATAACTTAATTTCATTGACACTTTCATGATGCTCCCAGTGGTTATTATTTATGTCATGATTTTTGTACCCAATTACTTCCATGGATAATGCTTATGTTTATTAAAGGTTGATTATTTATGAATATTTATGTGGAAAAAATATTAATGAAATGTGATATGGGTGTACCCAGATAGAGTTCCAATATATTGGGAAACGTTAAGTCTCAAGAGATGGTATGGGAAATGGGATTGGTGGTTAGCCAAGAACCGTACTACTTGGTGAAATGGGATATGTAGTTTTCCATGACATGTACTACTATGAGAAACATGATTGGTAGTTTTCCTTGAATCATACTTATGACCTATTTTATAATTCTTCCATATTTATATGATTTCATGCTAATATTATCACATGATTAAATATTTTGATTTCATTTGATCAATGATTTTGATATCATTATGTCATACCTCGTAGATCATGTGATTCAACACTATTCATATGTTCAATCCCTTTCTTGGATTTTTTACTTCATCCCTTTGTTCATGTGCCCCACACCGTACCCTCTGTTGATGTAAGGGATCAATGGATTTTATGATTTCTTATGGAGAATAAATAAAGAGGTGTTTTTAGCCCCATTTTTTATGTTCTATGTACCTAGTCTTCCATGACACTAGACATAATGATCATTATCACTTACTCATATGTATAATTGTGATTAAAATAATGTAATGTTATATGTAAAATGATATGGATTCTATAGATTAGAATATAATGGTCTGGGTTTTTTAGTACTCTTTTGTGGAAATGGGAATTCATGTCTTGAGGTTCTAAGTATGTGACATTTTATAGTTATGAGGACATGGTATGGGATGGATTAGATTTTTAACAAATATGAAAGTACTATCATTGTATGGGTTCATGTTATTTTTAGGTTAGTTGTGGATACCATGGTATGGAGATTATAGGATGATTGGAATTCAAGGTCCTTGGTATGTGCTTGGTGATATTCCTATGTTGGCCAAGTTTGGTATGGATGATCAAGTTAATAGACCGACTTATTGAAAATTGATTATTTATATTTTTTTACTCTTTTATTTATCCTATGATAAGAATATTTCATGAGCATTCACATATGGAATTATTTTATAGGTTCATCAATGGGGTGGCCTACTAGGATTTATATCACACCTCATGAACACACACCTCAGTGTGCATATAGACCTTCTATCTATTTTTTATATTGAGCATTAATGCATGATGTGTAGTATAGAGGGAATGGATTTTATGTTTGAGTGGGGTGGTCCTGTTGAATACTTATCCAAAAAGAATAGTTTGATTGGTTAATTTATATTTGATATTTTTTACTGCAGAAGGTTGGTTTTAGGCCATGTTGTATTTATTATCAGTTAGATAATCTATTACAATGGATCAACATTGTGGGAGATAGTGGATGTATTTATGAAATTATTGTTGGGCCCTTTACTAAAGAATCATATTTTTACATCTCTTTTAGTATTAGTTTATTTTTTATACTACTTTATCTATTGTGTATATTTTTAGTCATTTACTTATGGTTTTTCACTCCTATATGGAGTTATAGTCTCCTTATAGATCAATATTTAGACCCCCACTGCTATTTGGTACCCTCGGGTCTTTGATGTGTCGTACTTGATGTCACATGACAAATTGACTCTGAGAACCTCTTTAGTGGTTACCTAGTTGGGATGTTACAAAGTGGTATTAGATTATTTTCATTCCGTTTTTATCAATATTTGAGTTTTTTAGACATGAGATATATGAATAATTCATAAAAATTTTGGATATGAGGTTGGGGAATAATGAACACATGTTCTAGAAGGACTTCCATGTTACCAATTACTCGAATTAATGTTCTAGATTTTCCATGTTATGGTTTTATATGATTTTCTCTTGGAGATATACAAATTTTGTTTAGATTTGATGGATTATGATAGATTTTGGTCACTTGGGTCATTGGTAAGATTCCATAGAAATGTTTTTCCTCTTGGAAGATATAGGAATGTGGTGTCTCGTGCATCATTATAGGAATGTAATACTTCCATGTTACGTACCTTCTAGTGAGTGATATACAATTTTATTCTGATAGAATGTTTTCTTGGATATGTGTACAGATTATCAATATTGGGTATTCTTGTGTGGTTTTTGTGTGGTTATTTTAGTGACATTATATGGCCAATGCGCTATAATAATAGAGATATAGACCCCCTATAGACCATCTTGGTTATGGTTTGTAGTATGTATTGTCCTTCAAAGAGTTGTATAATTTGAAAATACTCAGAGATGATAGACACCATAGTTGCAGGCAATTGGAGGGTGTATGGAACCATATATTAAGAGACTCTGAATATTTTTATATTTCCTTGTTTATGTTATCAGATGATGTCAAGGCTGAATTTTTATTCCCCATGATTTTTTTTCTTGTGTGAATCTACAAAGACCATGTTTGTTAGTCATAGTGTATTTTCATTAGATATGACCAATTGGGCTAGGAGTGAGAGCCGTGTAGCATTTTTGATTTGACTACAGAGTAGGGAGTCTGGTATTTTTGTTTGTTGATGGTGACACATGATAGGCTTAAATTGAGTTAGGGGTTCCATCATGTGTGTGATGCATATATGGGTGTTTTGGAGTCATTAAATTGTTGCACGCAAGGGTTCTGATAGGTTTGATTTCTGGGTTTGATGGATTCCATTTATTTATAGATATTGTGATTATGTGACGATGTATATTCGTCGTGGTTGGTTTTGAGAGGGAATTTTTGTAACATCCCAAGTAATTAATGAATAATAGATATTTTTATCTACGTCTATTAATGATTAAGATAGTGTTTTAGAGGTTTAAAATGAAAATAAATCCAATCTTAAGCATGGAATACACTAATATTCTTAAAAGATTGTTTTACTGCCTTATGATAGAAAACCCTTTTTAAATATATATTTTGACAATTTTATAAACTATGTTTGTCAAAATAAACTTATTCTTTATGATTGGGACATCAAAATTTACTTTCTATGAATTTTTGGTATTTTTCTGACAATGTTCATTTTTTAATAAATAGTGAAAAATACTGCATTTTACATCAAATCTACTTTTTAATCTAATTTATTTATATGATTAGATTATCTTTTGAATTGGTCTTAATGTGTAATATGAATATATTTTTACCATTTAATCCAATGGTGGTCATTGGAATCAATTTCACTTTGAAATTGGACTCAAACTAGTGTCAATCTTTTGATATTTATTGTTTCATAAAAACACGCTATTTACTCTGATAGCGGGAATTGATAATTAAATTAATTAATGTGACTTATATGTTTTGAATTTTGTAAAATAGACTTCATTTTTGAATTCTTAATATCAAATATAGCTTAGGGTGAATTTTTGGTAATTTTCTGAAAAACTTCAATTTTTGATGAATAGTGAAACCACTAAGTAGTACTTATAAAGACTGATTTTCCGTTTAAATGAAATTTTTCCATCATTGTGTTTTGAATTTCAAAAATCCGACTTACATGGTTTTCATTAAGAAGTAAAATGTGGTTCAATGAGATTATAATAATTTTTTGGTGAATAGTAACTTATTAAGTTCTTAATCACGATTAGTGGTAATTAGGGTAGTTTAAGGTATAAATAATGCTTTAATAATATGAAATGACCTAGAAACATGTCCCAACCTTATTGGTTGTGTCACGGCCGACCAAGAAAAGCCATGGGTCAACTTGGGGACCCCATGGAGACACTTTGGTTGGGAAATGACATAAACAACTTTTTATTTAATGTAAATGTAAAAATGACACAAACATAATATGTTTTAAGAAAACAATTTTTACATGGGGTTATAAAGATAATATTTTTGATTATAAATATTCATTGGAAAGCTAAAAAGATTCCCTACATCATAGTATTTTTTTTATAATTTTTAGACATTAGATAAATTAAATTATTTATGACATAATAATGATGCAGTGTTGACATCATTATTTGACGATTTAAATAAAATGGAATGATAATGTAAAATCTATGAACTACACATGTCCAAAACCAATTGGATGAGTTTATTTCGAACCCTTATCACCTTATCCATGATTTATATCAATGTGGGACCTTTTAAAACCGAATTGTTTTTTCAAATAAAGTAATATTTCTTTACTTTCCAAAAGTGCCCCTCCTCTCCTCTTATAAAAGGACCCCACCTCTACCTCATTTCACACACTCCTCAAGCCTTTGGCTCGGCCAAACCCTACCCATTTACTCTATCCACATCCCTCTCCTATCCTAGAGGATTCCTTTTGGGCATAATCCTTTCAAAGGAAGCCTTTAGGCTCAAATCAAAAGGAGTTACACTTTTAAAGGTAATTCATTCTCTCATGTTCATTTGTTTTATTTTGCTTCTCCAACCCCCTAAACACTTTTTATTTACTTCTTTTGTAACAAAAACAGAATCTTAAATATACTAGGATGTTGTTATAATATTTATTTGAGATACACTCTCACACAACTACATCAAATGGTTAAAGAACATACGGTTTCCGTGGATGGCGAAATTCTGCCTCCCGAAATGATGATTGTTCAATACTCATTTAACACCTTAAAAGGTGTCCATTATGATGTCACTATTTTTATATATGATATATAATATGTTTATGTTTTCCTTAAGCTTCAGTTTTTTTCATTTTTGGAATAAATTTATGGTTTCCATTATGGGTAAACACGATATCTTCATTTTAGGAAGTGCGGACTACCGCCCCCTGAAAGTGATTTGATTCGTTAATACCATATGTGGGATATGTAAAGGATAAAGTTAAGGATATTATATATGTTATTGTACTGGAATTATAATATACTCTTATATCATTATGATTCCATTCCAGAAAATACGAAATAGAAATGGAAGTAGCGTTCATGCGTACGTACGGCTTACTCTCTCCATGAACGGTGCATTTCATTTCTTACCTCTGAATGTGATGTAATATTATAAATACATGTATATGATGAATATATATGATATATATATTATCCAAATAATTAATATCATTCTGGATATAACGAACCATTGACCAAATTAACAACATGTAAGTGTAAGAAGTCTATTTTTGACTTAAGAACCAAATACCGACAAAATGAACATTATTGACTTAAATGATTACATGATGTTCATAACATGGTATTAAAGGAATAATGAACTTGAAAAAGGTTCATAAGCAAGTAGAGATTAACTCAAGTTTATTATTCAGGGGATTAAATAACGGTCGGGTCAAGTCGGATACGAGGTATGGGACTTCGTCTCAATCTCCTTTCATTGAGGCATATTTTATTTTATACACAACATTTTTTTATACGGTGTATAAACCCCTTTGACTTTTACATTTATTCAAAAGGAATCTTTTTTATACAAAGCGTTTACTAAACGACAAAAGGGGATTTTTTTGTCGTACGTATGCGGCGACAACGACTTCTCCGCCGTCGTGACCATTATTTGAGTTCCGGCTTCCACTACAAGCCATACCTTCTTTTTAAAAGAAAAATAAATACCAAGTTTTACTTTTCTTTTATTTTGTTATTGAAAATGGTTTTTACAAAGTTTTTTGTGTTGTATTGATATCTTGTGATTGAAATGTGGAAATGTTATGTTTCATTTATGCATGTTTTATGTGATACGATTATGATATGGTTCTTGGGCATTATTATGAAGACGGGTGGTTCCGTGATAAACTAAGGGCGGGTGAGCCCGATATAGATCTCCAATGCATTGGGTAACGCGAAGGAGTGAAACGTTAAGGTTTCTCCGAAGATATTTAAGGGAATATACTGTGATGGGTATTCCAAACGTAACCAAGAGGGTTACTCCCTACGTAAGAATGTTATGAATGCCCCAAGTTACCTTTATGTCTTATGATTTCTATGATTTATTCATGATTTTATGAGGTATGTTAAAGTGCCTATGTTTTATGGGTTAAGTATGATTTCATTATTATGTATATATGAACTCATGTTTCCTTTCCATGTTTTTATAACCCATACTGTGCCTTTTATGCTCATCCCAAGTTTTTTTGAAATGTTTTTCACAGGTCAAGGGAAAGGTACATGATATGATGATAGTGTCAAGGAAGTGTCAAGAAAGAATCCATGTTTTATTTTAAATATGTTTCCATTGATGGGAATGAAGAATACTATCTTTATGTAACCACATTGTTTATATGTGGAATGTAATGCATGTTTTATTATCTAATTCTCTAAAACTCTAAACCCGAAAAGATCCTCAATGTGTAATCTTGTAATAACTCAAGATTAAGTAAGGTTTAAGGATGGGGCCTTATAGTTGGTATCAAATGTCGTTTTAGATAACTTTAGGAGTTAGAATTCTATTAAATGATTATCCAAAAAAAATTGAAATGATATAGCATTTTAAGATTACCATGTTGCTTCATCTATGACATGTTTGTCCAGAATGGTTTTCCGTAGAGGAAACAGGGAAGTAGTGCTAGGAAGGCATACAGAAGGAAATAACCTTCCGAATCAGCATCCTGAGATGGTCGGAATTGGAACTGAACAGTTTGTTGCAGTAATGGAGCAATTGACTCAGGCTATAAATGGTGGTGGTATCCATGCACGAGATCAGCCAGATCAACCGCAGGGGAACATGTCAGTGGTGGAACATTTCATGAGGCAACATCCACCATCATTCAGAGGATCATCTGACCCTGTGCTTGCTGAAGGGTGGATTAAAGCACTGGAGAAGATTTTTGATGTCATGGGGTGTTCAGACAATCAAAAGGTTAGTCTTTCTATTTACCATTTGGAGGGTGAAGCAGATCAGTGGTGGTCTATGGTTAAAAATATCAGGGACGCCATTGATATTGATGCTCTTGACTGGGATGAATTCAAAGGTATGTTTCTTGAGAAGTATTTTCCTAAGGCTGTTCGACTTAGGATGGAAAAGCAATTCTTGGAATTGAGGAAAGAGGAAGACTCAGTGGCTGCCTATGAAGAAAGGTTCACTCGATTGGCAAGGTATGCTCCAAATTTTATCCGAGACCTTGATAGTAAAATCAATAGTTTTTACTCAGGATTAGAGCGAAAATATCGAAGGGCATTAGCCTCTCGTTAGTTTAAAAGTTATGAAAAACTTGTTTTATGTGTTGAGAAGGTGGAAATGGAGTTTTCTGATGACCAAGTGATCTATAACAACCAGTAGAAGAAGATACCGAGGTGGCAGGGGAAAGGTAAGAATTCTTCAAAAAAGTCTGATGGTAAGAGAACTAAGTTTCCAATTTGTGATAAATGTGGAAAAAGGCATGCTGGGGAATGTCTTCTGAATTCTAGAAAGTGCTACCGATGTGGTAATATGGGACATAGGGCTCGTGATTGCACTGAAAAGGATCAAGGTGAAGGTAAGAACAAATTTGATTTACAGTTAGTGAAATGTTTTAAGCGCAATGAGATGGGTCACTATGCAAATGAGTGTCCGAAAAAGAGCATGAGTGATGGGAAGCAGATAGAATACAAGAAGAAAGGGGTGGTGAAATCCTTTGCAACTACTTCAGTAGATGTCGGGCCATCAAATGAAGTTGTATCAGGTACTTTGTTTGTTTTTTCAAATTATGCCAGTGTGTTTTTTGATTCGGGGTCTACACATTCTTTCATCTCTGAAACCTTTTCTAGTAAAATGGGAATACCATCTCAAGAAATGACTCCTGAACTTTTGGTAAAAACACCTGGGGGAAATGTTGAGGCAAAAAGAATTTATAATAATCTTCCCATCCTTATCTGTGGAAATAACCTACTTGCAAACCTTATTGTTATACCTCTATTAGAGTTTGATGTTATCCTGGGTATGGATCGGCTCTCTATTTACCATGCTAAGATTGACTGTAGTGCTAAAGAAATTTCTTTTCAGAAAGCCTTTTAGTTTGTTTACAGGAATGAGCCCTTACTTTTGATAACATATCAAGAGGCCAAGAAACTTGTAAAAGATGGAAATGAATGTTACCTTGCACACGTCGTTGAAAATAAAGGAACTGTTCAGATTAATGATGTACTAGTGGTAAATGAGTATCCTGATGTTTTTTCTGATGAGTTGCCTGGAATAATACCAGATCGGGAAGTTGAGTTTACTGTTGACTTAGTTCCTGATGCTAATCAAATTTCAAAACCCCCTTATCTAATGGCACAAATTGAACTTTTAGAGTTGAAGGAGCAATTGCAAGATTTATTAGAGAAAGGTTTCATTAGACCTAGCACATCACCATGGGGTGCTCCTATTTTATTTGTTAAAAAGAAAGATGGTTCTATGAGACTTTGCATTGATTATAGAGCCTTGAATAATATCACTGTTAAGAACAAATATCCTTTGCCTCATATCGATGATTTGTTTGATCAGCTCCAGGGAGCTCAGTTTTTTTCAAAGATTGACCTGAGATCAGGGTACCATCAGCTAAAGGTAAAGGAGGCAGATATTCCAAAGACCGCGTTCCGTACAAGATATGGCCATTATGAATTTGTAGTAATGCCTTTTGGGCTAACCAATGCACCTACTGTATTCATGGATTTAATGAATAGAATTTTCCATGAGTTCTTGGATAAGTTTGTGGTGGTTTTCATTGATGATATTTTGGTGTTTTCTAAAAGTAAAGAGGAGCATGAAATACATTTAAGGGTTATCTTGAAAACCTTAAAAGAAAAGAAACTGTATGGGAAATTCAGCAAGTGTGAGTTTTCGATGCACCAAATTTCTTTCCTTGGTCACATTGTTTCTAAAGATGGAATAACTGTTGATCCTGCAAAAACATAAGTTGTGGAAGAATGGACAAGACCCACAAATGTAACTGAGATTCGTAGCTTCCTTGGTTTGGCGGGCTATTACTGAAGGTTTGTTAGAAATTTTTCACGGTTATCTAGTCCAATGACTAAGCTAACTCAGAAGGGTGTTAAGTTTATCTGTACAAAAGAATGTGATGATTGTTTTCAGGAATTGAAAAGAAGATTGGTGAATGCTCCAGTTTTGGCACTACCTTCCAGGAATGGTGAGTTTGTTATAAACAGTGATGCTTCATTGAAAGGACTTGGTTGCGTCCGAATGCAGAATGATCAGGTAATTGCTTATGCTTCACGACAGTTGAAAACTCATGAGGTAAATTACCCTACACATGATTTGGAATTAGCAGCTGTTGTTTTTGCTTTAAAAATTTGGAGGCATCATTTGTATGGAGTAAAGTGTGAAATATATACCGATCACAAAAGTTTAAAGTAAATATTCACTCAGAAAGAGTTAAAAATGAAACATAGGAGATGGCTAGAATTAATCAAGGATTATGATTGTACAATTCATTACCATCCAGGAAAAGCAGATAAAGTGGCTGATGCTTTGAGTCGAAAAAGTAATGCTTCATTAACAATGTTGTGTTTGGAACATGATCCTTTGGTTAAGGATTTGATGAACTTTGGCATAGAAGTTGTTGGTGCAGGAAGTCCTTCTATTTTGTTTCAGGTATCAGTGAGATCATCTCTATTAGATAGAATCAAGCAAGCACAGAAGCAAGACAGTGAGTTGCAGAAAAGGGTAGAACTGGTTCAGAAAGGTAAGTTGCCTGAATTCAACATTGATAATGATTGTGTTTTGAGATTTCGGAAGAGATTGTGTGTGCCTTGTGTTTCAAAGTTGAAGAGAGAGTTGTTATGTGAAGCTCATAGTTCTCCATTTTCAGTTCATCCTGGCAGTACTAAGATGTACAGAGATCTGCAGGAGTATTACTGGTGGGATGGAATGAAAAGAGATATTACTGATTTTACTGTGAAGTGTTTGACATGTCAACAGGTTAAAGCAGAGCGTCAGTTACCGAAAAGGATGCTTCAGCCTTTACCAGTTCCAGAGTGGAAATGGTAGAATATATCCATGGACTTTGTTGTGGGATTACCGAAGAAATCTCAAGGTAATAATGCAATCTGGGTTATTGTTGATCACTTGACCAAATCTTCTCATTTCCTTGCTATATGAGATACTTTCTCTCTTGATCAACATTCTCGTTTGTATCTTAAAGAGATATTCAGGTTACATGGAGTTCCTCTCTCCATTGTATCGAATCATGATCCCAGGTTTACTTCTAACTTTTGGAAAGGCCTTCAGAAGTCATTGGGTACTGAATTAAATTTTAGTACAGCTTTTTCATCCTCAATAAGATGGGAAATCAGAACAAACAATCTAGACATTGGAGGATATGATACGAGCTTGTTCTATGGATTATCAGGGAAGTTGGGACCAACATCTTTCTTTGGTTGAATTTTCATATAATAACAGTTTTCATTCCCGTATACAGATGGCTCCATTTGAGGCATTATATGGAAAACGGTGTCGAACTCCAGCTTTCTGGGATGAAGTGGGTGAAAGGAAGTTGATGGGACCAGAATTGGTAGAAGAGATGGCAGAAAAAGTTCAGATGATTCAGAAACACATGAGAACAGCTCAGAGCAGGCAGAAGAGTTATGCAGATAACCGGAGTTAGGATCTATCATTCGAGGTAGGTGATCATGTTTTTCTCAAGGTTTCTCCTTGGAAAAGTGTAATGAGATTTGGTAAGAAAGGAAAGTTGAGTCCAAGGTTCGTTGGACCATACAAAATTCTGGAGAGAGTTGGATCATTTGCATACCGAGTGGCTTTACCTTTGAGTTTATCTCAGGTACACAATGTTTTTCACGTTTCGATGTTGAGAAAATATATGCCAGATCCATCTCATGTTTTGAGCCCAGAGGTAGTTCAGCTGGAAGAGAACCTATCTTATGAGGAACAACCGGTCCAGATTCTTGACCACATGGAGCAAGTGTTGTGGAATAAGGTGATTCACCAGGTAAAGGTTTTGTGGAAAAACCACATGATTGATGAGGAAACATGAGAATCTGAAAATGCAATGAGGGATAAGTACCCCCATTTATTCGATAAGTAAATAAATTGCAGGGACACAATTTTATAAAGGGGGGGAGGATGTAACATCCCAAGTAAGTAATGAATAATATATATTTTTATCTATGTCTATTAATGATTACGATAGTGTTTTAGAGGCTTAAAATGAAAATAAATCAAATCTTAAGCATGGAATACACTAATATTCTTAAAAGATTGTTTTACTGCCTTATGATGGAAAACCCTTTTTAAATCTATATTTTGACAATTTTATAAACTATGTTTGTCAAAATAAACTTATTCTTTATGATTGGGACATCAAAATTTACTTTTTGTGAATTTTTGGTATTTTTCTGACAATGTTCATTTTTTTAATGAATAGTGAAAAATACTGCATTTTACATCAAAACTGCTTTTTAATCTAATTTATTTATATTATTAGATTATCTTTTGAATTTTTCTTAATGTGTAATATGAATATATTTTTACCATTTAATCCAATGGTGGTCATTGGAATCAATTTCACCTTGAAATTGCACTAAAACTAGTGTCAATCTTTTGATACTTGTTGTTTCATAGAAACACGCTATTTGCTCTAACAGCGGGAATTAATTATTAAATTAATTAATATGACTTATATTTTTTGAATTTTGTAAAATAGACTTCATTTTTGAATTCGTAATATCAAATATAGCTTAGGGTGAATTTTTGGTAATTTTCTGAAAAACATCAATTTTTTATGAATAGTGAAACCACTAAGTGGTACTTATAAAGACTGATTTTCCGTTTAAATGAAATTTTGCCATCATTGTGTTTTGAATTTCCAAAATCCGACATAAATGGTTTTCATTAAGAAGTAAAATGTGGTTCAATGAGATTATAATAATTTTTTGGTGAATTGTAACTTATTAAGTTCTTAATCGTGATTAGTGGTAATTAGGGTAGTTTAAGGTATAAATAATGCTTTAATAATATGAAATGACCTAGAAACATGTCCCAACCTTATTGGTTGTGTCATGTCCGACCAATACAAGCCATGGGTCAACTTGGGGACCCCATGGAGACACATTGGATGGGAAATGACATAAATAACTTTTTATTTAATGTAAAAGTAAAAATGACACAAACATAATATGTTTTACAAAAACATTTTTTACATGGGGTTATAAAGATCAGATTTTTGATTATAAATAGTAATTGGAATGATAAAAAGAGTTCCTACATCATAGTAGTTTTTTTATAATTTTTAGACATTAAATAAATTAAATTATTTATGACATAATAATGATGCAGTGATGACATCATTATTTGACGATTTAAATAAAATGGAAAGATAATGTAAAATCTATGAACTACACATGTCAAAATCCAATTGGATGAGTGGATTTCGAACCCTTATCACCTTATCCACGAATTATATCAATGTGGGACCTTTTAAAACCGAAACACATTTTCAAATAAAGTAATAATTTTTTACTTTCCAAAAGTGCCCCTCCTCTCCTCTTATAAAAGGTCCCCACCTCTACCTCATTTCACACACTCCTAAAGCCTTTGGATAGGCCAACCCCTGCCCATTTACTCTCTCCACATCCCTCTACTCATCCTAGAGGATTACATATGGGCAGAATCCTTTCAAAGGAATCCTTTAGGCTCAAATCAAAAGGAGTTACACTTTTAAAGGTAATTCATTCTCTCATGTTCATTTGTTTTATTTTGCTTCTCCAACCCCCTAAACTCTTTTTATTTACTTCTTTTGAAACAACACCAGTATATTCAATATAGTAGGATGTTTTTATAAGATTTATTTGAGCTACACTCTCACAAAACTACATCAAATGGTTAAAGAACATACGGTTTCCGTGGATGGCGAAATTCTGTCTCCCGAAAGGATGATTGTTCAATACTCATTTAACACCTTAAAAGGTGGCCATTATGATGTCACTATTTTTATATATGATATATAATATGTTTATGTTTTCCTTAAGCTTCTGTTTTTTTCATTTGGGGAATACCTTTATGGTTTCCATTATGGGTAAACACGATATCTTCATTTTAGAAAGTGCGGACTACCGCCCCTGAAAGTGATTTGATTCGTTAATACCATATGTGGGATGTGTAAAGGATAAAGTTAAGGATATTATATATGTTATTATACTGTAATTATAATATACTCTTATATCATTATGATTCCATTCCATAAAATACGAAATAGAAATGGAAGTAGCGTTCATGCGTATGTACGGCTTACCGTCTCCATGAACGGTGCATTTCATTTCTTACCTCTGAATGTGATGTAATATTATAAATACATGTATATGATGAATATATATGATATATATATTATCCAAATAATTAATATCATTCTGGATATAACGAACCTTTGACCAAATTAACAACATGTAAGTGTAAGAAGTCTATTTTTGACTTAAGAACCAAATACCGACAAAATGAACATTATTGACTTAAATGATTACATGATGTTCATAACATGGTATAAAAGGAATAATGAACTTGAAAAAGGTTCATAAGAAAGTAGGGATTAACTCATGTTTATTATTCAGGAGATTAATGAACGGTCGGGTCATGTCGGATACGAGGTATGGGACTTCGTCTCAATCTCCTTTCATTGAGGCATATTTTATTTTATACACAACTTTATTTTATACGGTGTATAAAACCCTTTGACTTTTACGTTTATTAAAAAGGAATATTTTTTATACGAAGGGTTTACTAAACGAAAAAATGGAATGTTTTTGTCGTACGTATGCGGCGACAACGACTTCTCCGCCGTCGTGACCATTATTTGAGTTTCGGCTTCCTCTACAAGCCATACCTTCTTTTTAAAAGAAAAATAAATACCATGTTTTACTTTCCTTTTATTTTGGTATTGAAAATGGTTTTCACAATGTTTTTTGTGTTGTATTGATATCTTGTGATTGAAATGTGGAAATGTTATGTTTCCTTTATGCATTTTTTATGTGATACGATTATGATATGGTTCTTGGGCATTATTATGAAGACGGGTGGTTCCGTTATAAACTAAGGGCAGGTGAGCCCGATATAGCTCTCCAATGCATTGGGTAACGCGAAGGAGTGAAACGTTAAGGTTTCTCCGAAGAGATTTTATGGAATATACTGTGATGGGTATTCCAAACGTAACCAAGAGGGTTACTCCCTACGTAAGAATGTTATGAATGCCACAAGTTACCTTTATGTCTTATGATTTCTATGATTTATTCATGATTTTATGAGGTATGTTAAAGTGCCTATGTTTTATGGGTAAAGTATGATTTCATTCTTATGTATATATGAACTCATGTTTCCTTTCCATGTTTTTATAACCCATACTGAGCCTTTTATGCTCATCCCAAGTTTTTTTGAAATGTTTTTCACAGGTCAAGGGAAAGGTACATGATATGATGATAGTGTCAAGGAAGTGTCAAGAAAGAATACATGTTTTATTTTAAATATGTTTCCATTGATGGGAATGAAGAATACTATCTTTATGTAACAACTTTGTTTATATGTGGAATGTAATGCAAGTTTTATGATCTAATTCTATAAAACTCTAAACCCGAAAAGATCCACAATGTGTAATCTTGTAATAAATCAAGATTAAGTAAGGTTTAAGTCTGGGGCCTTATAATTTTTATTCAGTTACCATTCCTAGGTAATTGTTTTGATGGTGGTTTAATCCTAGTGGAATTGGGTTGGATTGATAGAACAAATAGTTATCTTTTTTTCTTGGATAGGGCTTGTGCGACAAGGATTTGTGAGAAGTGTATCATTTATGTAAAATTATTTAAGGTTCATGGATTAAAAAAGGGAATGTAATAGTTTTTCCAAAGAGGATACATGGATACACATGTGATGGTGACACACTATATCATTTGGATTTAAGATTAGTTTATACTGGGCTATATGCAGAAGGTTCTACAGTTGAGATTGTGGTCATGTGTGGGTTGTCAAAAAATGTTCAGTTTAATTAGAGGAATGTGGGAAAGGTTACAAGTGACTATGGTATCAAACTATGATTTTCGAGGATGAATGAGATTACAATAGAGGTCCTTGATGCCATATTAGTATGATCTCATTTTAGAGATGCTAACTTCAATAATAATGTCATCATTTTGAGTATGATAAGTGATCCATATTTATGCATATCTCTTTTTTTTTCCATGTGTGGATAGGGGCCACCATAGAGCTTTTTCTCATTGAACTGTGTATGAGAAACAATATGGTGGGGATTACAACATCTCATTTTTTGAGTTAAGTCCCTTGGATGGGATATATATCATCAAATACCATGCGTATTGTTCTAAGATTTCATGAATAATTAGTAGTATTTCTTTTCATTTTTTCCTATATTGGGAGCAAGGGGCCAATTTATAGCTCTAGGTTTGGTCTTGATAGTGGGTTGGTATATGGATAAAAATATTTTGTTATGAGGATACTATAAGGATACTCCTATTGTAGGTTGTACCAAATAGGGTATGGTTGTGTGGCCCTAATGTGGGAAGGGTCGATGATAACGGTGGGACATGCCAATAGGTATGATGAATAACTATTAATTTGTATAGAATGGTGAATTCCATGATGGAGAGAATTGAGGGTAGGAATCAATTGATGTGGGTTTAGTTCTATGGTGGAGAGATCCATGAAATTTATGAAGAGTTTAAAATAGTAATATGGAATATCGGGATGTATAGGTGTAGTTTGGAATTTCCCAAGTGGTTTCTTAGAGGGGGGAAGTGGTTTCACAACCATTGATGGGTTGTACGCCCAATCAAATATGTTAAGAAGAAAAATTTAGTAGGAATATCTGAGTAGATCACATCTAGTTGATCATGGGTTGGTGAAAACCACATGTCAGTATGTGTTCATGAATGACCATCGGATATTTTAAAGGACTAGAATGATTACTGTGGGGTTTTTGTAGAGACCTGAGATTTATGTGTTTCGAAATCAAAGAATAAATTTAATTTTTTTTATTAGTTTATCAATAAGGGTTAAATGGTAATTTTACCCTTGTATATCTTCTAAGATAATTTTTATAACCACTATGTTTTTTCCTGAATAGTTTGATTACCCTATGACATGTTCTAGGTGGAGTTCTAATCGCTTGTAGTTCTGGTGTAATATTTAATATTTAATTAATTTAATATTTAATTATTCTACCGGTTTTGAGTGGATATGACTTTTTAATGGAGTTCTAGACTGATATTATGACCCAGTAGTTGAGTCTGGGAAGGGGGGTATTTCATTGGAGATATATAAACATGGTTTAGGATCTTGGACATGAGATGGGTGTTAAATTGGGATTAATTAATTAAGAAACTTAATTAAATGTGTCTCACACCCTCCATTTGTGGTTCCTAGGGATTGAAATATTTGCGAGGGTGCCTCCCTCATGTGTGAAGGCTAGATTAAGTTAGTGAGAATAAGTAGATATCACCATAATTTTTCCTAAGAGTATACCGAGACTTGATCGAGGTGCAATAGCTTCTTGGAGGGAATTTAAACCAAAAGCATCAGTGTTGATGTCAAATGGTGTGATGAGTTTTTTTGTATTATTCCCTTATCCCCATAGATTACAATATTTTATGTCTTGTAGAATTTTTATGTTATCTAGAGACCCCATGGGGGATGATCTGTGCTTATTTAAATAAAAAATGGATTTAAAGAGAGTATGGAAGAGTTTACCATTATAAATAATGTGTATATGATTTGTGGTTCTAAGAACACAAGCCATGATTTCATCCTAATCAGGGAAGATGTAATTTTAAATAATACTAACCATGTACATTAATTACACAAAGTGTAGTAATACATGGTCATGAGTCCTTCCATGTGAAAAAGGTACATGTGAATTTTGTTTTTTGAGGATAAATTCCATGTAGCATTACATAGAAAGACCCCATGATGCTCTTTACATGTAAAAGTAGATTTAAAGGTCTAGTAATGATAGAAAAAACTATGTACTCTGTAATATATGGCATTTACTTTTTCCATCATTAGTGTTTAGGGTGTTTCTAATTGTAAGATAGATTTTTGCATGTTGGTAGTCCATTCTGAGTGTTTTTTCTTTTAAATTGTATTTTTACGATCCTATTGATATATTAAAATAATATAAATAGTGTTTTTAAATAATTTAATTAATTAGTATTATTTCCTTTTTCTTCAGATTCAGAATCCTTTAGTGGGCTGGGTTTTGAGATAGGAGACCAGGGTGAGGGTTGTGAGCTCAATGATTTATTTGACATGAGCAGAAAATGGTATTTTTTAGGAGGTTTCATTGGATAAATATTAAAATATAGGATTTGATTTTTATCTTTTGGATGATCTTTTTTCACATTGCATATCAAGACTAATTACTTGACGTTAGATCAATCTTATCTAAGTTCTTACATTTGAGGATTACTGAAGATGGAGCCTTTGGAGTTTGGATTAAACCATATGATTGATATTACAGAAGAGTATAATTGTGATGATGAGTTTAGTAATAGGGACACTTGGTGATTCCGTTGGAGGGTAGTTTATTATTTATATTATCACATAATTTCATGGATGGAGGTTGAGAATGGGTGTGTGGCATTGGATTGATTCTTTATTCTTTGGTGGAATGTGGTTGATTGTAGTTCGATTGGAGGAAACTAAGGGCCACCTAGGTATGTTTCTTATGATGGGGTATTGGGGAGATTTTGGTTGTAATCATGCTAAGGAGAGTGTTCTGCAATCATTGTTCATGTTTTGAGGATCTTGATGTATTCCCATTCTGTTGAGAGGTTCTAGGGGGCATGTGTGGGACCTATATATATTATGACCCCATGTGGGTGTATGTTCATAATAGATGGTCTTTGATATTCTTTGGGACCCCGACTGAAATATGAGGTTATAGGGTTGAGATGTTAATGATTGAGAAGGGTGTTTCTCTATCCAATTTTATTTACTTATTGAGGATGAGACTGGAATTACGCCAGGGTGCGGTTTGATATATGTGGTTTGCCACATTTTGGTAGTCAGTTTACTAGTTGGGGTTGTGATGGCATGGAGATTTGGACATATGATCCATGGATAAAGTTATAGATAATTATAATTGTGAATATTGGTACTGATATTTTTTAGTGGTTAGAGTGATGGACAGAGGTTCCAGGCATGTGAAGTATACTACTGAGAGGGTGTCATGCAAATTATCCAATCATTGATAGCACACTCAATGTATTGTATGTCATAATGAGTATTTTTTAATAATGGCTTGAACTGAGATAAATGATGTTGGACTGAGGTTACCTCTCATTGAGTTTTTGATTGAGTGATGTTATGGGCCCACTAACATTATGGTTCCAAAATTGAGGTTCTAGTAATAGGACGTACACTACTGAGAGGGTGTCGTACTGTAGATCTTGACACTGATAGTATACTACGGGGATAGTTATCCAAGATGATTCCATCAACATTGATGGTTTTAAAATGAGGATGGATGGTGGAATGACATTGTATAACAATGGTTATGTTATTGGCTTGATGCTCCAGGAATGGTTGATTTGATATATATGGTTTATGGGAATGATGGATTATTTCTTCACCATGTTTATGATACATGATATTGATTTCATACTAATGGTCTTTGATTGGTAGTAATCTATTTTGACCATGGGAATAGATTTGTCGAGGATCCAATTTAATACAATTTTTTTGTTATTATGAAATTTTATGGGATGAATTAAATTAGTATCCACAGGGAAAGGAATATCATAATATGGGTTCTTTTTATCATCTTCTAGGTTGGTATTTCCTTGGGTTTGGATCCCATAATATATTTGGGATGAATCGTCCTCATGAAGTGCATAGATACAATTCAACATTAGACGATGTAGGAATCGTTGATGGAGGTCATGGACTAAAAGATCAAAAATTGATTATTTATATTTTTTCTAATTTTATTTAGGATAGGTTTAGCATACTGCATGATAATGCACTTATATTAGCGGTTTATAGGATTTTCATTGGGGTGTCCTATTGAGATTTATATGTCACCACCTATATGTGGACGTCAATGTGCATAAATAACATATATCTGTTTTTATGTTGAGAATTGATGTATGATGGATAGCTAAGAGGGCCCAATTTCATGGTGGAATGATATTCTTGTTTGGAGTTGACTTGTCGAATTGAAGCATCATGAATTATTATTCGAGATTTGGTGTGTGTTATGGACCAGACATTGAAGTAGGTAATTTCATATTCTTTTCTATTATTTTTTCTTTTACATGGTCGGGACCTAGTGGGATATCGTGGTTGTATGTATGGCATAGTTGTTTGGGCCCTTACTTTAGTCCCATTTTATTACTTCTTCTTTAGTATCGTATTATATATCCTTCTTCTTTTTCTATTTTTTATGTGTTTTGTTACATAATTGAAGTTGTGAAATATATTATGATGGTATAATTTCCTAAAAGTTCCAATTTTATACCCTCACTACTTGTTAGAAGCCTCTGGAATTAGAGATGTCATGTGTGGGGACTTGTGGGATAACGTCTCAGAGAATATGTTTAGTGTCTAATAGTCTTGAATATTAAAATATTTTTACCCAAAACCAATATATTATCTATCACTATTGTTTACATATTTTGTACTGATATTCATCATTATAAAAATAGATAATTCTGAAGGCCATACCTCCTTGTTTCGGAAAGGGAATAGGGGAACTTGAGAGCAAGTTCATGGTACATCACATTCAAGAAAATCAATGTGTGGGGGAGAATAAAGTGTGTGGGTAAAAGTATAAGGGATTCACTATATGGGGAGCCCAATGATTGAATTGTGTAATGTATCACACATCACGAGTTATAAGGTGATTTTCTCATGAGGGAAATCATAATGTGGGACCCACATGGTGGGAGTACAATTCATACATTAATATACAACACATCTTTCAATCCACTCCCACTTATTATGAAACATTCACGATTTTTTATTTCATCATCACACTCTATTCAAGAACACTATATTTATTCTCTGATTGACATAGAGCATGTTGTGTTTGACTACCCGTGATGCACCAAAAATTCTATATTGATATGTAACCTTTGGTATTTGAATGTAATCGTCAAACATAGTAATACCTCACCTGATATAATTATACCACACATGATATTATAATTCCATACAACGTAATATCCATCTCACTCACACCACCACCTTTATAGATAATAGAATCATAGGAAAATGAAAACAACTCGGAACCATTTTTCCCAACACCCATCATTGAAGTGTTATTTGATAAAACTTTCTCCATTCCCCATTCTGATCACATAATTTGAATAATGATATTTTTTGATGTAGTCAAACATATATTATTAAATTATCATATAACTCAAATTCAATTAAAAATCGAACATGTGACGATGAAAATATCATGGTATTCATTCATAGGGAATGATGCACAATGAATCATCTATGATTATATATATAATTATGGTTATGGTTATTTGAGATTAATCATATAAAATTATACACTATAAGATAACCAAAACTAGATAAATATAAATCCTTATGTGAAGAAACATGAAACATAAATAAAAATACAATAAAAATATGAACATACTTGGTTAGACTATAAAAATCACTTTTTCTTCCTTAATACAAGGACAATGCCTAAGGATGATAACAAAAGTCGTTGGACAATTTCATCTAACACTAAGGGGAAACTGTCCACTAGATCCTAATTTCTAACAGGATGATACCAATTAATCAAAGGGGTCATAGTGCCTTCATCAAAGGTGATGAATTTTGTTCAATAATGAAAAATATTCTATCATGTTTGAATAAACATAATGGTAACCAAATGAATCAAAAAATAATCATCATCATCACACACACAGAAGCAATAACCATTCTCTTATTATATGTGAATCCCTAACATTAAGTATGTGTGAATAATGCATTAGGGATTGTTGAAATAATCAATTATTTATCTAATTGGTATCCATTTTATGAATGTGTTCTATGGAAATTATACAAATATTTTAATCCATCCTTAATGGTAAAATAAATGAAAAATATTAATGGGGATATAGCTATTACCATTTGAGAATGTAATGTATTAAGCCTCAATTTCATATTGAAGTGCGTGAAACCATACCACATGTATATGAGAATCACATGAATTTAATCTACATGTATCATATTCATTATTATGTGAAAACTTCATATGAATGTATAATATGTGAAATATTTATATACAGTATCACGTAATATATATTACCATGATACATGTATACATTTCATGAATATATATAAACTAACACTACTTGTATCACACACACACAAACAAATATATATTCATTCATTATGAATTATAATCAAATATATTTTTTTCATAACTAATAATATTGACGCTTCTTCACTACACATTTCCATCAATATATCATCTCATAATATTTTTCTATAATTTTGATATTTTTTCTGTTACAATACTAGATGACATTATTTTTGTATTTCTTTGTAATAAAATGATCTAAGTTTATATCCCAGGATGGTGGGTGGTGATTTTAATACTACCTTGTACCCTATTAAAAAGAAATTTAGAAATTTATTTTCTTAAAAGGCTATATAATAATTATATTATTTAATGACAGTGAACAAGATTTTCGACATTGGGTATAATAGATTCAATTTTACATGTAATTATAACAGAAAATATGGAGAGAACTCAGTGGTTCTCTTGGATAATTCCCCTTTAATAATTAATGTATAAAAACATTTCTACTCTTTTATGTTGTCAGTATAGCATGTATGTTTTAAGGAAATATTCTTATTCTAATTATTATTAGTGAAAATTTATTTTATATGAAGAGGATATAGTCATTTTAATTATGTTATAAGTAATCATATTTTATTCATTTTTTGGAGTCCTATGACTTTATTATATACATGGTTCACCAGGGATGAATCTATAGTACACACTCTTATGGGTTAACATTTACTTTCAAGAGTGGAGGTAAAAATCTATACATCTAAATTAGTAATAAATGACCACAATAAAGGGATTAAAGATATAAAATAGTTTTATAAATGATGTAATATGAGAATGTTTAAACATTTTATTACTGAATTCTTCAATTCTATTTACATCTTTTATAATTGAATGAATGATAGATAAGGAGAGATCCATGGTGCTTTAGAAATAGAAGGGTGACCAGAAAACAACATTTTTAAATGATAGAAATTAATGATAGAAATTAATATAGAAAAATGAAAAAATAATGATACAATGTATCCCCCAGTAATAATAATTTGTTAACATGTCACCTAGTAAATAAACATTTAATCATTCACTATTCCACTAAAGTGGATGTTCTTTTACAAGGTGAATCATTTCGGAAATATGATGTTTCATGGGAATCCCTTGGGTATCTCTATGAAACAGAACTCATTGATAGAATATCCATAAAAATTTTATAATGATCCTATACTCTCTCTCTTGGATGTGGTGATATAATCATAAAACTTCATTCCTATATTTGATTCCAATAAAGGTTATCCAATTTTATCAAACCAATACATAAAATATAAGAAGGAAAATATTGGATCACTTACAGTATCAAAGTCCATTTTGCTTTTTATTTTAATAAAATTATTAATAAATAATAAATAAATAAAAATAATATTTTTAATGATCATTTCTCCCACATAACCCAACTTTTCATTGTTTCTAATTGTGTTATAATCATCATCTATATGAAAACATTCAAGAAATATTTAATATAACATGTTTATTTATATCTAGGTGATGAATAATACATGATAAGGATGAGCAAAAATAAATAGTCAGAGTAACCATAATTATTAATAAATATATTTCACGAGTGATAATAAGATGAGTATAAATGAATGAAGTCATGATAATAGTTCATGAGCATATCATATGAGAACACCTACTTTTCAATACATGGGTAACCCAACATGAAAACATAGAATAAGGATTTAATAATATAGAGGGTCATACTAATCAATAACCACAAGCCATGTGATATTAATAATTATTTAATGAAACATTTACACCTCAAAGAAATAATAAATAAACATATTGGAATCTTAGAAAATGATAATCATAAAACCATTACTTGACATTAACAATTGGACTACAATCCATCCATCTTAAAATATATTAATCAAGTGAACATAATAATTACCCAATTCATTAGCATGATATCTGATCTAACACATAATATATGAAATACCAGTATCACCATGTACTACCTAGTCACACCCATTGTATAGATATAATTATCTCACGAGAAATTACCTGGGTGCAGTAGTGATCATATATAATTTATTAGTATCATTCATGAATAATGTACAAGTAGTATTAATTTAAATATAAACTCTTAGATTCAACCACTATTATTTTTAGAAAATCATTAATAAATGTAATAGAAATTAGTTCCAAGACAATATCTTTGTAACATGATTAACATAAGTAAATGAAATGGGCTTCTTAAAATTATTTTTGAAACAAGATTAAATAGTGTAAAAGAAATGTAATACATATCATTATCATTAACCATATAAAGAAATAATAATAATTGAAAAAATTATACATATCCATAGTTTAGTGTATGTAAAATCAAGGTTTAATCCAATTCATCAATGAAAATTTCATAAAAATATCATTAAAACACATTTTTTTGAAAATTACCTTTTCTTTTTTTGAAATCACAAAAACGTAAAAACATATTGATTAAAATAATTTATGTTAAAGTAAATATTGAAAAATATTATAGAAAATTCATTTAAAATAATATACATTACTATGGTAAAATAATTTCATGTCATTGACGTAAAAATTTACCATTATTTTTAACTAATTTAGAAAAAGATAGTCAAAAGTGACCCATTGGTAATTTATTTTCAAATTTCCAATTAAAACATTTTAAAATATGGTAATAAATAATGTGAAATTTATTTATAAATCAATTATTATTTAAAAAACATTTTATAAAACATTTTATAAAACATGGATATCAAATAAAAACATACATTATATAAGATAAATTAAATATTAATATCACATAAAATGTTATTTCATGATTTTTATTTAATAAATAATGGTGGAAATGGAAATAAATTTTTTTAATCTAATTCATAAACATTAGATAATTTAATTAATTTTGTCATGAAAATATGACCATTTGATTTCTTCAAAAGTAACATTAATCATAAGAAATCCCAAAGGAACGAAGAATATAACATAAAACCTTTATCACTACTGTAAGTATTCAATCATAATACACATGAGTGAATAACAAAATTATTATATATTAAATATATTGAACATAAGTAGTTTTATGATATTACATGTAAATAGCTACAATATTCACCTTACTAATGAATATTGGACTATATCATAAATAAATGTCGAAATGAAAGATAATTTCAGTGGAGTAACCCATATTAAAACATACCATTAATTTTAATAATTATTAAATGATTAGATTATCCATATCATATGTAAATATTCATAAAATGTGTAAATACAAGATCATATAATCAAATATCTTTACACACATATAATATAAAAATAATTATAATGAATATGTAATATAGTCCAACGTAAATAACTTCATGTTATGAAATTTTATACCACTTGGTTACATTCATGTACGAACCCCTCGGGGGAACTATAGAAATTTAAACATTAAATAACATTATGTATAAATTAATCATTAAAAAATATTTCAAATTTTCAGTATATACCACCAAAAATAAGAAAAAAATGATTGAAAATAGAATATGTATCACAGAAACAAAATTTGAGAGAAAACTGTTACCTCAAGTCCATATTTTCCTTATATGTTCCTTAACTCCATTATGATATCATTACATAAATTATTAATTTATTAATTAAAATTTCCTGGTAAATTAACTTATATTAAATCATTTATTTTTTCTTTTTAAAAGATATATTTAGAACTATAATCAGTGAAGTCCACATCAGGTGTTTTGAGGATGTTCAGTTAATTATTTCAAATTATCACTGGTGTGTTGACTATGGTAAAAGAGGTAACTATTTAATCCAATATTGAATAATAATTAAGAAATATGTATCATATTTTTACATCAATTATAATTTTAATACCATTCAGTCATTATTTTTATGATAAATGAAGAAAGTTACAGTCATGGAGATGGGATGTCATACGTACATGTGATTAATATTACATTTTTTAATGATAATTGTTGAAATAAATATGTAATATAATATATTAATAAAATTTTAAAAATATAATAAATACCATATAAAATATTTTAATACACATATTCATATCATCCATATTATTTGGTGATGAAAAATATCACATCACTTCTTGGAAGAGGTAGTCCACTTGTGCGCACAAACAAAATTATAATTTTTCAGTGTAAGAAGGATAAATGAATATTATATTTTAAGAATGATAAATACGACATTAATATAATAATTATTTCATTATTATAATATATATGAAATATCATTAGACTTTTTTCTGTCTACGTAAACGATTATTGAAAAATGAATCATATCGCATTACAAGATGGTAGTCTGCCATGCATGCAATTGGCGTTATCATATCCCCCACAGAAATTAAAAATTTGTATCAGATATAATAATTAAATGAATTCAAATTTGTTAAAAATATCATAAATGTACTTTAAATCTATCGTTATATCAATATATTAGAGGCAATGTTGGAAAATTAATGTTAACGTTACGCGAGGTTGTAGTCTGTCGAACACACGAAGGATGATTCCATATCCCATTTTGTGAAATAACTGATGAATTTAGGATATAACCACAGCGAAATAAAATGTTTGTGAAATTTATGAAATTTATATTACTATACCAATTTAATAAAATTTCTAGTTTTTGGAAGATAAATTAAATAATGATTCTTAGTAATGAACAATACATATTCATCAAACACCCTAAAAATGTAATCATCGTAAGGGTTATTAGGATGGATTTATTATCATAATAATAGATATAATATGTGGGGAGGACATTAAAGAACCCATTTGATAAGATATTTTACAATAAAAATATATTTTATCATATTAATAATATAGGAGACGGGTTTCTTTTTTTTATGTGGTGTGAGTGACTCACTTGTAATAGTTTGAATGAAATGTTATCCCCGAATTTATATAATGAAAAGGGATATAAATTTGGTTATTTTAATGGTTTATAAATTATAAGGGAAAAATAATTCAAAAAATAGGTTATAATATGTTTTTAGATCATTTTTACCCTTATTTTATTAGTTTAATAACTATTAAAAACATTTCTCCCTTAATCATCTTATTTATGTTTTACTATTTTAATTATTTGATATTGTAAAAATAATTCTATAATTTTTTTATATAATATATAATATTATTATTAAAAGTATTTAATCCATCTTACATAATTAAATACACATAACTAGGAAATTAATATTCAAAATTAAACCAGTAGAATTAATAAGGAAGGGGGTTTTCTATAGGTTTATTATTCAATGAAAAGGTTATTTTCTGTTAACTAAATCAATAATAATTATCATTCAATCAACATAAATGAATAATTTTGTATATATAATATATAAATGATTTTAATTAATATATAAATATGTATTATGATAATTAATTAAATAGGAGAAACAGTATGTACATTAAAACAGTTTTAAAAAATATAATGTTTTTAAATCCAGAAAACTACATTAAACTCAAATCCAAAATGATGTTGATTAAAAGTAATTAATCTGATTAAATATTACTATTTAATACCCAATATAATTTTAATTTTATTCAAAACATAATGGTACTTTAAAATTTCTCAACTTATTGATAAGAAATGACATTTTTAGAAAAAATCGGTATTTTTCAATATTAACAGAAAATTCAAAATTTTATGAAAAAATTCAAAACCATCACACATAGTAAATTATGATATTCAAATTTCAAAAATAATAATTATTTTAAAAAATAAATATTCTAATATATTAAAAAATTAATTATAATATTTTTTTCATTAAAATCATTAAAAGTCATTTATGATGATAACATAATTTAGTGGAGTTGAATTACTTTACTAAACATTGATTAAAAATTACTAAAATATATCAATAATATAATCTTATTAGGTATTATATATATATTTATATATTTCTAAATTTATTTAATTTTATTCATACCCTCCCATTAAATGGTTATGATATAACAATTATATATTTCACGGGATGGTTAACCACAGTATTGTGTGCCGAATTTACTATTGAACATAGTAGTTCTTCTCTAAAATATTTGGGTGTAACATCTTACCCTATTTGATAAATAGATTCATTAAAATTTTAAATTGGACATGATAATAATATTTTTTAAATTTTAAAAAAATTACAATGATGGAAACTGAAATATTTTGAAGGGTTAACAAAACATCTTTTTTTGGTGAGAAAATAGAAGTATGAGGGTATTCTAGAACAACACATAATAGGTTTCCACATAATAAATCATTGGATGGATGTTTATATCTTCACATGGAATTAATCTATAAATTCTAAATAATTATTTATATTTTTAGTGATTAATGATCATAATAAATTTAATGATCTTGAGGAAATCAACAATCGTAAAATCCTAAATAAAATATGTTTGAAAATGGTAAATGATATCATAAAAATAATTTTAATATTGGAAAAATAAATATCCATTGTCTTCATTTTATATATTCATTTTCCTTATATACTGGTATATTTTTTAAATATTCATAATTTTTTATTATAATTTCTTCCATTTACCAATTTCCTTCATAATATCACCTTTTTCTACAAAAAATGATTCGTTGTGTTGAATTTTTTATGGTCAATGTGGAAAAATAAAATTTCAATGGAACAAATTTTCATTAAATGGATAATAAATATATTCCACCAATCCATAGACATTAATATAAATGAAAATTTTTATTTTATGGTAACATAATTCAAAAAATAAATTAAACGACTTACCATGTAATAATAAATTAATATTTAACATTCATCAGTAAAACAAATATATAAAACTCAATAATTCCCTTTATAAATAACCCTATATCTTAAAAAACCATAATAAAATCAAAAAAGATTTAATTTTTTAACCTCAAATATTATCTCATTCTTTTTATCTTAAAAGCACAAATATATAGTGAACTTGTTCTAAAATAACATTTACCACTTAGTCAACAAATCACTTTTCAATTTAATGTTCGTATATATGATGAAACATGTGTTTCAAAACATACATCAATATCAGAGATAATATAAACCAAAAAACATTCAATAACATAAAACATCAGTATAAACTATTTTATGGAATAGTTTACATTAAACCAAAGCATAACATATTCGTTAACCAAATAAAACATACCCTAATCATTCATTACTAACTTTATATTCTCATCACTAAAAAATTCTAAATGTGATTCGAAGACAATGAACATAAGATAAAATTTAATATTGTATAACTATGATTGTATCTAAAAATCATAACAAAACATCATAAGAAAACATCCCAGTATCTAAATATAAATAATCACTTCCCTTAATAGTAGCAATTATTTCCTTAAACATTCACTCCAGATCTGGTGAAAAATGAAAATGATACATTTCATTAATTGATACAAATGATTGTGACTTAATTTTAACCATCTAAAATAAACAAAATAAACACTAAATATGGGATCACATACATTCTAATGTAAATTTAAGTGTTAAATTTGTTACTTAATGTCGTCAAAGTCATATATAATCCACAATCATGTCTTACGTGCGAATTTATCCAACTTAACATAGATTTTATTTCCTTCATAATTGGTCATCATAATTGTAAATATAATACAACTGTATACATATTTTATTTGAAATTATTAATTATAACTCAGAGAAAATGTATACATAATAAGGGTGATTTAAACTTCTCATTATGGGTAAACATAGTAATTAATAATTAAATAACATTATTGAGAATAAGATGAGGACAACTGTATGATAACATATTCAGATTGCATGAGTATAACATAAGAGAAATCATACAAATAAATACAAGGATCATAAAACACTAAAATATAGAATAAGTCTTTAATAATTGAACGATTCAACAGAGTCAATATTCTTGATCAATGTGATATCTATATAGATTTATGGAATCATTTATAACCTATGATAAGCGTAATGAAAATGTGTTTGTATAATATAAAATCATCATTATATAACACATAAGGAACATTTAAAATTGTAATAAACAAATATTTGACTAGAAATATAGTTTTCCAAATAACATATTTATTACCCAATGTATTTGAGTACTATTTGCAGGCTCCCATCACATAACCCATATTGGGAACACCCTACCCTAGCTGGGCACACCCATCATATAAGGTGTGATAGGCTCACCCAGAGCCATCATGGTTTACCCATGATCATCAATAATGTATATAAACTAATCATTAATAAATAACATATATCTTTAATTTCATTATAAATTTATATAAACAACTATTATTCTATTCATGGCATGATTGTCCCATTGAAGGGAAAAACGTTCCATTGAAATCTATTTCAAACAGTATTAACCAGTGTAAAAGAAATGATTTCCATAAAATCCCATTGAAACATGATTAACTGATGGAAATGAAATATGGTCCCTTTAATTATCATAATCTATTCCCATTAAAATAAGGTTGAAATAAATACCACATATTCCCCATGGATTATATGTAACATCATGGGGTTTTTATCATTCATGAATTTAAATAACATTAAAAATATTTAAAAATATTTTGAGGAAAATAATCATTTCATTTTGAAAATGACTAAAAATTACAAAATAATTGAGTTAATAATTTTATTTTAAATATATATTGGAATAATATAATTTAATATAAAGGAAAATAATGGATATGTTAGCAGACAAAACATTCTCGTCTTGAAAATTAAAATAAAAATTCTTCCCCAATCATGTTTAAAAACATAGTCAAAAGTGACCTATTTCGATTATCATTAAGAAATAAATATTTCTTTTTTTATATAATTGTAAAAGTTCATGTGAATTTTCATTAATAAATAATTTATTGTTTTATAATATTATATTAATACATTTTAGAAAAACATGGATATGGATGAGAGAGAAACATGATAAAAAAATTTATTAAATGATCTATATCACTATCAAATGACATTCTAGACTTTTTATTAAAAATTAATTATGTATATGGAAATAAAAAATGTTAAATAGATGCATCAATGTTGGAGAAAAAAGGGATGTCATTAAATAAAATATGTTCATATGATTTCCCCCATCGTAAACATTATCATAAACAATTTTGAAAGAAACGATATTGTAACATAAATCTTATTACAGTTTGTAACAATTCAATTGTATTTCCCATGATATAATAACATAATATTATAATTTAAATACCATTTCTTTAAGGTTTCTAATTATATACCATGTCAATGTTCCCTAAATAAACATCAAGGATGAATATATGTTAATATCATAAATGTTTGTCTCAAGGAATGATAATTTTAGATGAATAACTCTTAGAAAAAAGCATACCTATGAATTTTAGAATTTATAATGTAATTTATTGTGTTTAAAAAAACTAAATAAAAATAAAACAAGTTTAAAAATTATATAATATAATAATAATTAATTACAAACATAATTATACAATATCAATGACAATGAAGATAGAATATATCCCAATGAAAAGAAATTGATTTATTAAATTCATTAAATTTTGGTAACATTAATGTTATATTCCCTTCATAGAAATATCAAAATTAAAAATTAAAATTACATTATGATGAATGTGTTCATGATATAAAATGGAAAATTGTTGTTATGTTCATCAAAAAAATTTAAAAAAAGTTATGAATATTGAATATTTCTCACATAAATAAATAGTGAGATTATAAAACCCTTACCTTGTGTCCATACAGTCCCTGAATGATATTTAACTCATTCAAAATAAGACTACATAAATTACATGATTTATTAAGAAACCTTTATTGCTTAAATAAATTATAATAAAATTATTTATTTTATTTATTTTTAATGAAATTTTTAAATATTTCATTTGTTAAGTCCACTTCTTTTGTTTTGAGATGTTTTGGATAATTGTTTCAAAATAGATTTTGTTGGTTAATTATGAAAATTGAGGTCATTATTTTAATATCTACAAAATATTAATGATAAAAAATTTCAACACTGTAACATGAATTATAATTTTAAAACAAATGTTGAATGATGGTTATGAAAAGTTAACAAAGATATAGACAAGGAAAGGGTAGGATGCACTACGTGGGAGTAACAGTTCCATGTTTCAAAGATAGCATTATGGATAAAGGAAAGTAATATATTATATATGAAAAATTATAAAGTCTTAATAAATAAAATAATAGTTATTTTATATACTTATATATATCATCAATATTTAATGGTGATAAATCAATGAATGAAACTGTATTGTGGAGGTAGTTGTCCACACGTGCACATAGATGACGTTATCATTTTTTAGTGTAAAAAATAAAATGATATATTTTATTTTGAGAAATATAAATATGTCATTATTATCAATATAATTTCATTTAAATCACATATATTAATTAAAATTATTCACATTAACTTCCATGTAAATCATTAGTACAAACGTATCACAACACATCAAGAGGTGGTAGTCCTCTATACACAAAAGCATCATTATCATACTCCTCGTATAATATAAAATAAAAAAGTTATATGTGATATAATACATAAAATTTTATAAATATGTTAATAATATATTATATATAATTTTAATAAATCATTATTTAAATCCTATAGAGGCGATGATGGAAAAGTAATAACATCATTTAGTGAGGCGGTAGCCCTCCGTACACATGAAATATGAATCTATATATCATTTGATGGAATGGAAGCAAGATTTAAGATATTAAATTAACATAAAAACATATAATTATATGTAAAATAATTTTTATTTTATAATAATAATTAATTAATATTATAAAGTTTTTAAAGAATAAATAAAAAAAGACGATCGGGTAAACACGAAACCTCAACTTCTGACAACCACCGTATATAAGCATCGAATGTATTTGTATTATGTATTTAAATTTAAAATAAAGGATATAGTATTTTGTTAGGGAATAATGGAGAAAATTTGTGTAGGTAACAGTTTATCCGAAGGGTTTTGATGTGGTGATGAGGAGAGTAGTGGGGTGTTATTTTAAATATGATGTGAGTGGAAGACTCATAATGTTTCTCAAATAAAAAGTTAAACCCAATTTCTTCTCATTCCAAAAGACTGTAAAAAGGGATAATAATGGATAATTGGAAATTATAATATCGTTATATGTCCATAATAATGTGATATACTTTTAAGGTGATTTAAACCCTTATGTTTTTAGTTTAACCACTGAAAAATACCATGTTCCCCAGAACTGTAGTAATTAATTATTACTATTTTCACAATTCATTATGGTAAAATATAATTTTCCTTCATTTATAATATATATTTTACATATTAAAAATATTAAATCAATTTTAAATAATTCAATTCGCATGATTGTAAAATGTTAATTTAAAATTAAATCCCCATACATATCAAAACACTTTGTTTTCAAAAATTGTTTCCTCATGAAAAAATGATTCTATATAAACTATATAAATAATAAAATTTATTGTATTAATATCAATTAATATTTTTCGTTAATTATATAAAGAAATATTATAAATTATATCTCATTATTGTGGTTGGATTAATTAAAAAGGAAAATATTATTCACATTGAAATAGTTTTCCGAAAAAGCACATTTTTAAGACCAAAAACAAACTTACACTACAATAAAATATGATATTGATTGAAAAGAAATAGTGAGGGTAAATTATAAATAAATATAAAATATCTTAAATTATATATTATTTCAATCATATTGATAACATTCATTTTTTATATTTATGGAAATGAAATGAATCTTCTAAACAAACCAATACTTTAACTTTTAAATGGAAAATCAATGATTTCTAAAAAGAAATAAATTTAACCCAAACCACATTTTTTATTATTTTTTAAATATGTATTTAATGTTTTTAAAATACATTTTCTATAATTTCCAAAATTAAATATTATTGTTTTATCTAGATAATCCATAAAAATATTTTTTAAAGATAAAATATTTTTAATGATTAAAATTAAATTACTAAATAATGATTTATAATTTAATAAATATTTATAGCTAATATTTATTTAATAGTAACATTATTTTTTTATTTCAAAATGTTTTTAATACTATTTTTTCCTAAATTTTAGTTGAAATATTATTAAGGATATATATTTCAGGGCCATCTGATCTTGTTGTTGTATGTTAAATACACTATCGATCAGAGTATTATTTTCTAAAATCATGGTGTGTAATTTTATATAGTAATATTAGTGAATATAATGGAAATATACTATTTATTTAAATATAATGGGATTAATTTCATATATAGTTCTTATTTATTAATTTATATATCATTATAAAAGATCATTTTTTAACTTTTCCTGATTTATTCTTTATGGGATTCCAACGAAATTAGAAATATTATATAATGTTTTTTATTATTAATGTAAGAAATATTTTAATTTTTATTCTTTTTATTCCAATTAGTATTTCTAACATTTTATATTAAATAATTTCTAATATTTTCAATGATTATTTAGAAAAAAATCATTCCAAAATTATCTCAGATGAGTAATATACTCTCATTAATGGATAAAACATCCATGCGGTTGTGGGGAAGGATTAATAAATGGTGAATGACATATATTGGAAGGTTCAAGGAATTATTCTTATTAAAATATTTGATACAATAAATTTTGATATAAATATTTTGTTAATATTTATTTTAACCGTCTTTATAAGTTATAGTTTCTTGGTGGTTGTTTGTAACTTCCTTTTCAATCATTTATATTCAATATATCTTGTGATTTCACTCAAATGATTCTATTTATATTCATAAATAAAAAAACACCCATAAAGATATCCCTTATTAGTTAGTCAATTTATTGTTACATTTAATATTGGTAATAAGTAGATTAAAAACATTCAATGTTAAATAAAAAAATTTAATGTTCTAATTGAAAATTTAAGAGTATGTTATTTACTCTTTTACAATTACATGATATTTTTTAATGAAAATAAAACATGGTTCATGTGTTTAAATGATATTATTGTCACTTATAGTTTATAGGGTGGGAAGACTACTACTTTCAACAAAAATTATATATTTATGTATGAATAATTATTAGAGAAGATGATCAAATACTGGAAGAATAATATAGTTTCAAATAGAAAATTATTCCCATTTGAGTACCTGGTTACTCCGTCAATTCATGTGAAAATAGATATTCACTGTTTTCATTCTAATTATAATAAATTCACTTCCCAAAATATGAATCATATAAATTCACATTGATACGAAGCATTCTATACTCAATATATATTTAAATTATCCATATGAATCATGTTTTAAAAATTTTCATTCATCATGAATATTAAATGATGTATGAATTCCTATTTTTTAAAAATATGAATGGAGGATAAATAGGATTACATATAGTTATAATAAATATTTACTGATGATGGTGATCATAATTTGAAGGGTTTGTGTGAAACAATGTAGTAATGATAAGTAAAAATTAATTTGGAAATGGTATAGGGATAATTATTTTGGGATAGGTTCATTATATAAAAATATGGGAAATTATTTTGAATTATTATCATGGTAGTTATGATCAATTCATCCCCCACATATAAATGTTCATTTAATGGTCAACAATTTATTCTCAAGGATTCAATATGGACTATTAATTATGATATGATGTAGTTTATGGAGGACAATTATCCAAGTTCACCTATGTGTTTCTCTATTTTTTTATATAAGATTTAGATATCCATACGACCAAGATACATAAAGAATAAGATAAATTTATGCTCAATTATCCTCCTAGATAACATATTGATTAAATTTATATAGTATGTTATTTGGAATGAATGGTTTATATATTCCATTTATAATTATTATTTTGAATATATTTTTTATGAATAACTAACTAATACATCATAGTATATGGGTATATTTACACATAAAAATAGAGAATCCAAAGGATATAATTTTTTTATGTGTTTTTTGTTGAGTAATTGTTTACCCACTAATTTTGACATTTGGAAAAGTGGCATGTTAATGAATTATAAATTCCATGTTGGGACCATAACCTAATAATTCCTTTAAATTTATAGTAACAAAAAGCTATATTTTAGTATGCCTGGGTTTTGGAATGATGGAAATCATAGTTTTTGGTGACTTATAAAATTATAATAGAATTCTGTATGCATTGAATCTTTTTATAACTTATTAATCTAAAGAGCCACTGTAAGGTCCCCAATTATTTTTAAGGAATAATTTTATTAGTGAAAAGATCACCAATCTTTTATTACTAATAGATTTTAATTGAAAATAAGATATCATTACTATTGTAAAAAATTATAAATACATAGATCATTATTCATTATGTATAACTATATATTGATTTAAATCCAATCATTTTAAATTTAATAGAAATTTTTTAATCTCAAATTTTTTTAGAATATGAATAGTAATAGAAGAGGTATAATGAAAAAACATTGTTGTAATAATGATTATCGCAAGGTACTAGTAACCCAATGCTCTATGTTTTTCATTATAATGGTTGTGTATCAATTAATTTCTAAGATAATTGAAGACCAAAATATGGAGTGTGACCATACAATAATAGTGATCATTATAACGATATAACACTATGATATTTCATATTATGATCATGAGATGACACATTATTGAGTATTCATATAGGAGTGACTGACTATTCCAGTTCATTAATTAGAGCCATTATAGATATAATTTTTTAGGGAATTATTTATTAAGGTCCATGATATAAAAATGTTGTTTCACTAATGATAAATATCATGTAATTATTTTTCAATCAGAAGAATTGGAATGTAACTTGATTTTAATGGGAATGCGGAAAGGGTAAAATTGAATAATTGGAATTGAATTAATTTTTTTATGTGACCATTTCATGATGTATGTTTTAGAAAAATAATTGGTTTAAATTAGATTAATATTTTTTATGATAATTGTTTTTCATCAGTGGTTTCTCCACTAAGGGTAGCTCATACCACCATATATCTATTATAGGTGCACTATGTACAATATGTGATATTTTTTGTTGTGTATTTTTTAAAGATACAACAATGTTCGTATTGGTAGGATTCCATGTACCTGGTGGTGTGCCTGAGAGGTATTCCATTATATAACAGCTATCGGTTACCAAATGGATGGGTATTGGGAATTTAGTATACCCAGAATCACATTTCAATAATTGGGGGAATATTAGGTATTTTATGATAAGACTACATTGAAAAAGGTAAATATTTGGGTGTCCATGGAGCCCATTCAACAAGATATCCCCCTATGGATCCCTCTCTTGTTTCCCTTATAAAAAATATTGATTCAAATGGGTTTTCATGGTAAATAACGGTGATTCCTTTCACTCTTTCCTGATTAGTTATCCTCTTTATTTTAATAACTAATTTCTATATAATTGAATAATTTATTTGTTATAGATAAATTTCTTTGATTGTTTGAAATTGTTAAAATGACGGGCCATTGGATTAGGGATATAAAGAGAAAATAAAAAGAATAATTAACATTACTACACATGGTTTTTAGAGAGGTAATGTGCTACCATGATTTATTTTTTTCATTAATTTATGATGATATAGTATAGTCACTTTTTATCAAATTTTGTTTATATTTTCAGTAGTTATATTATAATTGTTCCTAGAGACATATATCATTGATTACATAGTTTTTTAGAATGTGAACATTCACCAATGAATTTACCCTTATTATACCTAATTCAAATCAGTTTTATTTATTTTTAGAAATTAATTATAATGGATTATGATTACCCTTCTTAGGATATTGGACAAGATAAGATCTGGTGAACATATTCCTATACCAGAACTGGCATGGATGGGAATGGCAGTGGATAGAGACAGAATCATGATAAAGGGAATAAATACAGTTTGTCCTAGGTTTTCACTAATATAATTTCATTATATTTTATATCATGTAATTCTATGTGGATGAACATTACACAATATAGAAACAATTTATTTTACATTAAATATATCAACATTATTAAGTTTTGATATTCTCTAAAAAATATCTTCACGTTTTGTAATAGGACTCATAGTAACTAGTAGCTATTTTTCATACAGGGAAGGCCTAATTGAGGTTATATAACAACCATAGAGGATCTACTGTCTATAGATATTCCTCTAGTGACCTAGATTGTTTTTATATATAGATAAAAATATACAACCATAATTTTAGACAACAGGTGGTCCTCATTAGCATTTATCAGAGCATTTTAATTGGTTCTGTGTTTCCCAAAGATGGATAACCTATAATCTTGAGAATGTAATACCTTTTAGTAACATGACTATATTAAACGGATTGTATAGATTATTCCACAAAGGATTACTTATAAACTAATTACTCAACAATAGGTTCACCATAGTTATTAGAATGTGAAATGGAATAATAACATGATGTTTTGACCATTTCACAAAGTAATTGGTGACTTTTCTAAGGAATGATCTATTATCTTAATCAAATGTTAGTCTTGTGATTTTTTTTATAGATGAAATAATGGGCGGTGTAGTTGGTGATTGAATGATGATAGGTCCATCTCATAACCTGTGATCAATGTGGTGTTGGCCAATTGACCCAAAAAAATTTATTAGTAATGAAAAATCATTCATTGAGTATATGTATGGTAATATCCGCTTCATATTTGATTGGTGTATTAGAGGTGATGATAATTATCACATAATCATATGATTAGGTTTGATAACCAATCTATACCTGATATATATTTAATTAGTGGTTCATCGAGTATCTATAGGGAAATGACACAGTAAAATACATTTATATTATGATATATGATAGATGTTCAACTATAATTACTTAATTACTAGTGACAAACCATTCATCCATTATATATATATGTTGATAATCCATTAAGTATTGGATTTTATTCTGATAATTCCATCTACATCATTAATATTATGTGTCATGATGACATGATCGTCCTTCATCTGTGGTTGATATTTTCATTACCCTTGCACATTTTGTTATTGTTGTCGTTAATAACTCATTCACCCTTTCGATGGGATCATACAATGTGATTACCCACATATACATGAATAATGAAACCATTGGTGGTGGCCTATTGAGTCTTATACTCAAACCATACATGGTAACCATTGGGGTATAAAAAAATGTTGTTTACATACCATTAATAACAGAAACACTTTTTTATGTGAACATTATATGGAATCAATATAAGTATTTAGATATATTAATGAGTAAATCCACATAATAATTTAGTTAATCTATTTATGTATTTATTTCTATTTTTCCATATATTTTTTATGATCACCCCTCAAGATATTCCTTAATTTCTTATCACTGTATGACCTACATGAGTACATATGTTATAACATTGTGATTTTTATTTTCTACATTTAATTTTTAATTATAATTTATTTTTACTTTGATGATATTATACAAATATATTTTTCAGTTATTTTTCCTTTATTAACCATTATTATACTAAGATTATAGTATCCTCATATAGTGTTATTTGACCCTTTTAGCTTCATTGTAGAATATACTATATGAGGAGGTGCACCTAAGTCCATGTGGTTCTACTCATCCTAGTACTGTTTAGGTTAATTGAGAAATGTATATTAGAAAATGGTTTCATGACACTTATTTTTTTATAACTATTATGGATAATTTATTTTGAGATATTGATAATCATAAAATGGGATGGATGTAGTATTTGTGTCTAAAAACATTTATGGGTAAAAAATCTATGTTTCTACTGAGTTTGGATTTCTATTCATTATATTGATTATTATAGTTATACTATTTTTATTTTCAGAAGTATGATATTTGGTATATTGGTTTGCGTTTTCCCTAATTCCCTATAATGTAAAGAGGCATGTATATATAAACTAACATTCGTATGTATGATCACCACAAATATTAGTGATTATATATGATTGTAATATATAGTCCAAAATCAAGAGTATTTATTTATTTTATCTACAAATAAGAATTTTTTTTATAAATAACATATATATTTAATTATACATAATAATGACAAGTCTATAATTATTTATTGTGTCTGTATCATATAATATATTAATCATCAAGATATAACCCTAGAATTGATGATGATGTTTAAACTATACTGAGTGGTTTTTGTATAGAGATACATGATCATAATGAGTTCCCTATGATGAATGAGATGTTAAATGGATTGTCATTAAACATTCATGATATAATAATCATTATTTATTGGTGAATTGTTTCATACATGGGTGTACTATCTTTTGAATATTAAGGAGGTCCTAGTGATGCTAAGAAAATAGTTGATATAGTGGTGATTGGAGAGAGATTTCAGATTATGTGTGTGATTATCCTATTATATCGATGTGTAATGTTTTGAGGGTATCCTGAGAGTGATGGTTTATCCAAACAAAATAGATTACAAGACAAGATTGAATTATGGTTTGATGCTGTATGTGACAAATGGGATTTATTTTATCATGTTTTAGGACATAATCTTTGGATCCCATATGTATATATGAAATGAAATCATGATTTTTGGTTTGTGGGATATATATGAATGGTATTATTGGGATTCATCATAAGAATATCATGAGAATAGCCCGAGATTAAGTGGATTCAACTCAAGATTACATTAGATGAGGGTGGAGTAAGGTAGTGTGTGTCACTATTTGAGTTAAATTTTTTGATAAAAATGGTGAAGATTTCATATTATAGTGAGAGTGTTTTTCATATAAAATATTACATTGTGACTAAGATAGTGATATATTATTCTATATATATCTTATCTGGTTTAATATAACATAATCTAATCCATGCGATGGTGATACCAGTAATCGGTTATGAATGATAATACTTGGATAACATATAATTCATTTGATTTTGATGGTGATCGAAAATATAACTGAAGGTGAGATCATTATATAGTGAGGGGAACATATTTTTTTTTCTATAATAATGGTTTCTCATGGAATTATGATAGATTTTATGAGTTATCAATCATAGAATATTATTTGGTATGATATAGATCAAGGATAAGTGTGAGGAAACTTGATTTTTGACATAAAATATTTAAGGGAGTTAAAAATTATTATGATTCATCATTTTTGAGTATGGGTATGTTTAGGTGTGTTATATACAATGAGAAATGGTCTAAATATTTATTACATAATAAATATTTATGTTACCCAAAATTAGATTATAAAAAATAACAAGGGGGTTTAAGGATCATGGCTTGGTGGATAGTGTTAGCATGTTTGGGTGATGATG
The DNA here is from genome assembly GCA_963277665.1 of Viscum album. Taxonomy (NCBI): domain Eukaryota; kingdom Viridiplantae; phylum Streptophyta; class Magnoliopsida; order Santalales; family Viscaceae; genus Viscum; species Viscum album. The sequence goes on along the minus strand of OY728120.1, from coordinate 2,028,090,255 downwards.
TATGAACTCCTGATAACTATATAAGATAATGATAAAACTTATTAATTTAGTGTAAAAATGATGATATTTGTTTCATTGAGTTTTTTTGAAAACATTTGAACTTATGGTATAATATTACAAGTTTCATATAAAATGGGAAAGTCTGTCTTGTATGAGGATGTGAGGTTGCTGACTATGATGTAGACAAGGTGTCTTGGTGATGGATCATTAATGAAAATGTAATTTTGTCATGTGAAAAAACATGATATCATTTATTATATAGTTATGATCATGGTAGGGGTTTATTGGTGTAAAAAAAGTCTAGATCAAGAGTATTAGTGTTAATATAAGGATGAAATTCATGTGGTTTAGTTCCCAATTAAAGAGGATAAATATAATAAAAAATTGGGGAGAACACCATGGAAGACACAGTTATTTGAAAATAATTTCTATATAATTTTTTCCAACACACAAATTATAACATTGATGAATGTACTATAGTTGATATGGTGGAGGTTTTGATATCATTTTATGGGTGAAACCAAAAAATATATGTCATGTGAGAGGAATTACTCAGGTGTGCGTACCAATATAAGATAATTATACAAAGTCATTATCCTCATAATTGATAATTGTTTGTTATGGGATAATGGATTGATATGTTGATAGGGATGCAATTTTGATAAATGAACTAACATGGTGATAGGGTTAGTGATATTTTGAAACCTTAACAAGATTATGGTAATCATTCTAATGAATCATAGCTCAATGTAATATATTGTGTCTACAATGTTTGACCACAAATTCATGATGATTCTGATTAGAGAGCACTTGGGATTAGCTCCATACGGGAATTTTTCTATCATAGACCCAAAGGTATATCAATTGGAGTGTGAAATCATTAGTTGAGGATTTTAAATCAATCACAGAATGTAGTATGTCATCATTGAGTTTGTGGATTTAGATAGCAACGTAGTGTATCTGTCATCATGGTTTTATAATAAGTCAGTGTAAAAAATTACCAAATAGCATGCATCTCATTTAATATACTATGAATAATGGAAATTAAATTCATGCCCATATTTAAGGGATTAATCGTGATTTTGATTTATAAAATCTACATTCAATCCCAAAATTTATAGTTTAACTAGTTTTCATGAAGTGTCAAATATAACTATAGTAGATAAGAGCATGGATAAAAATATTGTACATCATTTCTCAATGACCAAGGACATCTAAGGGAAATTAATGTAATGTTTTCTCAAGGATATTATGAAATATCATTTGGATATCATAACATCAAATGTCATTAGTGGATATTGATATTAAAAAATTACTAAACACCAATGGAAATTGTGTTAAGCTAAATTTAAATTTTTATATTTTAATTGGATTTTATGATGTTTATAATGTGATATAATAATATTTATCGTTGTTCTTGGTTTAAAATAATAATATTGAGGTTTATATAGGATTTTTTTATAGTGGGTTTAGACACCAAGGGAAACTAAAATCATTGGGCACCCGTTATTTGCCCAATGAGAACCTATTTTTCCTATTGTAGTAAATAATATTATAATAAATACCACATGGTACATCATTTTACATCGTTGGGTACACATGGGGGTGATCTGGGAGGGGGCATTACAAAATTTAAGGACAAATAAATACTCAGTCGCAGGGTATCCGGTACATACTATACCCAAAACCCATTTCAAATAATCAGGGTAACAACTATAAATTTATAGAAAACCCCACTAATATAAATCAATAAAAGGAATCTTGTGTTCTTATTTGTCATCATATCTGTATTTATCTCTTTCCCTTGTTATACCAATGAAACAGGTTGATTCAATGGGTTTAAATGGTGATGCAAGGATTTTTAATCCCTTTAATCTCTCTCAATTATATATCGTCTTCTTATTATCTAAATTTTATGGAATAGAATAAGATAATGTGTCTTAATTATACTATAAAATAATGTAACATTATAGGAATGATGGGGATTTGGTTAATTGATTATATAAGTAATTCCAGAAGGATAAAAACTGATAGTTTTATGTTGTTTCATGATAATTAACAGACATACTTGATTTGTTTTTTGTTTTCCATTTAAATTAATGAAATTAATTGCAATAATATTATCGAATGTTGGGTGATTTATAGATAGTTATCACAAAGGCGTTAACTATTATTGTGTCTCAATTTTCATTGGTTCTCAATGTGTGATCTCTACCCCAAGAGTATTCCCCTATAATGCATAATTTATATTTGTGGGAATTAATTGTGTAAATTAATTATAAATAGATTTGATTAGGTTTCATTTTATTTTTAGTATGTTTAGATCTTAAAATCAAATAATATAATAGTAAGAGCTTAAATAAACATGGTAGAGGATAGGGTGGGAATTTAAAAAGAGGGGATAACGTTGAATTGATGTATAAATTTCGTAATATATCATATTTAAATGTGATTATATATATTGTGTAGCATGTATGTATGTTTTAATTACTTGATAATTATTTAAATAGGGATACCTTATATGGAGTGGGACTACTGCAATCTATTGGGTTCAGTGTGTGTCATCTGAGAGTTATTATTGGTTTTATTATCACATAGAGCAATAATGAATAATTGGAAGGATTAATTATTATGGAGATGCTTCCCTATTGGGTTTCCTACATCATATGATGGATCTTGATATCCAAGCATTTCATATATTTTAAAAATGGTATTTACCTAGAGAATTGGGAATTGGGTTATACAATTGATCGTGTAGTGACCCATGTTTTTCCTTAGAGAGACTGATATTAATTTTGAGTTTTCAAGTCCCAAGACCTCCCGGTGTGTAAACTAGTAATTTTACAAAACATTATCACATCTAAAAATGTATTGGATTTTTTTTCCACAACAGGTTTGGTGCTTACTCTGGAAAAAATATACGATGATGTTGCATGTATTAAATATCCTTGAATATTATATTTTCAAAATTAATTTTTTAACTAGAATGAATATATCCATGGGAATTATCATTTTAATTCAAAATGGGGAAATAGATGTTAAATAGAATCCCATATTTTCTTCTAGAAAAAGGGTTTTACCACATTAGTACTCCCCGGGTCATATTTCATTGGTAAAATTTTAAATAGTTAAATATTTAATTTACAAAATTAGTTATCCCTAAACCAAATTTTAATCATTAAATTATTATCAATCACCATCCTTCTAAGGTGATCTAGAATGTATCCCTTGATGGATAGGAATAGTAAGTGAAGGTGATCATCAGATGGATTATGTTCTTAGATAATGAAATTGTCAATGGAAACTTCATATCAATGATGATGAATTGATTATGATTTTCCCTCGAGGTAGGAATCATTATATCGATTTTTTTCCAATTCACCATGGGTTATGTATGATTTAAGATGTTTTATCTCATTTAGGATCATTTAACACCTAATTTTTTGGGCATTTTATTTCTTTTTAATGAATATTAATTTGATGAATGAAAATATGTATTTTTTCCCCTTTACACATCATATTTATGAATGGGAGACCTATGATGAATCATCCATATGTTTGTAATGTATATATGAAGAAGTAGTGGGCTAATTGTTTTTTATTTTAGATGACTGACTGAGTGTTTTTAGTTTTTTATGGGATCAATGGATTTAGAGTACGAGATATAGATTTAGTCGAGTGTAAATGGTGACTAGAAGTGATTTAAATGTGGTTGGATGGTAGACAATGTGAGGAAACTCCAAAAAATTTGTGGCAATTAAAATTAGTTTTACCATAGTGGAATCCATTAGTTTAGTGAAGGGGGATTTCCAAGGTCTGACCAACTTGTGTAGGGGAAACAACCCATGAATTCATCATAGAGCTAGTAGATAGCCATGCAGAAATACTATGGTTTTATCCTAACCAAATGATCTTATTTGTTTATATAGATACACACTCTCCTTGTATATAATTGGGATTTGTCAAAAACATCCCCATAAATTTATGTAAAACACCAACCCAATATCCTTCATTCTATGTAGTTTATGATGTGGGACTCTAGGACGGGTTTTCCACACAATACCTGTGTGGAAATACTGTATGACTTGTGTGGGTTTTATCATAAACATGGTCATTATTTTCCCATATTCAGCGGATCCCTGTTAGGGTTCATCTTGTCTCCTTGTTTCCACACCCATGGGAATATGTTGGGAACACACATGGGTTTGGGGCATGTGCCACCTACCACGGTGTGTCGTTTGGTTCTCCCAATGTCCACCACATGAGACATTACCACCTATGGGGTGAGTATTTTTTTTTTATCATCACCGTGTAAATGATTTAGTCATACAATATCTTATCTTGAGTATTTTAACATGTATATTAAAATAGTCTATGAAAATCATCCTTTAATGACCTTTTTTGAGTTCAAATATGCATAAAATGTTTTCTGAAATTTGATAACCACATCAATGATCTTGCATTACAACTCATAAATTCACATGGTTAGGTATGCCCACCTAGTATTTTATTTGTTATTATGTGAGGTATTGTTTCCCTATATAGATAATGGTATTATTCTATAATTCTCTTAGATTTTGTTTGTTACATTCCCCACATTCTGTGTGCTTCATATGGAATTCTTATTATACAGTAATTTATTATCCCCCTAATTTGATAACTTAGCATGCTTATATTTGTGTCCTCCATTATATTTATCGACATATTGATGTGTTTTCTCGCATAGAATGTGTTTATATAGTATTAGTGGATAGTACGACCGTAGAATAAAATATCTCATTTTTTGTGATCTATGTTACATTAAAAGATTCCAAATTAGTGGCATCATATCAGAAATGGTGGAAAATATGGTGAGGAACATCATGAGCTAATCATAAAAATTTAGTAGCGATAGTACCTTCATTGTTGTTCCATGTGTTTTTGTGAATGGAATCTTGTGTATATCAGATATTTCTTGTCTTTTGACTCCTCGAAAATTCCCGGCTACCATTCAAGTGAAGTATATAATTGATTAAATAACTTCAGTCTGTATGAGATTTGTGGTAATCCAAGAATGACTAGGATATTTTGAAAAGATAAGAACAAACCCTCATGGGATGGTATTATGATCTTAGGTACCTCCCCAAGTACTAATATCTTATAATATATCTTATCTCGATTTATTTATCTTGATTTTACATTGTTACAACATAGTGTTTAGAACATAAAATGAATTTTTTTCATTACCATCTATTTTTGGGTTGTCCTACTAAATATGTTTATACTCAACCTCTCATGGGATATTATACCACATTTTTTGTGTCCGTGTAGCTGTTGAATTATTCATAGTAGGTTCTTGGGTGTGAAACCTGAAGATGAAGTTTTAGTATTTCATATTATTGTTGGGAGAGACTGAATAACAATGTGCTCATGTTGGAAAAAATGATTAAGAAACTGAAGCAGTCATCACATGGAGGGACCTAACTTCACTATAAATTCATATATTTTGATTTTTAGGAAATTTTGAATTAAAATTACTAGTTATTCCCATCCTAAATTCAAACTCCAAAATTATGAATCATGATGAACCATATAAACACACTCATCTCACAACCCATGTACACTACAAACAATATGGATGTAAAAATATCAACAATAAAAATAAATAGAAACACAATATTACATGGTTTTTAATTTTGTCACACATCCATGGGAAAATAGTAAAAACTATTGTATTACCATAATTATAATGTATTAAATACACTATATCTAACAATCTATTGTTACATGTTTATTTCATTCTAACGTAGTTACACATCATTAGTAGGACCCACCTATAATTAAAAGAGATACTTAGCATGTAAGACACTAGATACTATTTATATGAATCAATGTTAATCATCCATTGACCTAAATTTTAAATAGTAATAAACACCACAAGAATTCTCTCATCATATAGTGTTCTAATTATATAAATAAACATATTTTCTCAATAAATCCTAATTATGAATGATTTTGTAAAAACACCAACATTTTTATGTTTATTTATTTCTCGAATTTACTATAGATGAGGAAATATTTATGAGAATGGACATAGGACGAGTTAATTCAAGAGAAAAAAAAACATGCTTAAAAATCACAAAACTATCCCATTTGAATATTACTCCAATAAATATCTTCTTTAATCTGCAAAAAAAATTCTCAAATAAAATGTGTAATAAAATTGAGAAAATTATACTATATATTATTAGGATGGTATTATTCTTAACTAGATGTGAAAATAATCCGAATAAATTTATTGCTCCTTTATGATTGAATCATTTCTATCACTATCAAATCATTGTATATTCAACTTCCCTAAAATTAATCCTTAAAATAAAAAACTAATTTTTTATCAAGTGATCATTTCCATTTTGTAAATTCACTTTTCACCCAATTTTAATTTAAAGTTAAGGAATAAATTTCAGCCTGTATGGAAGACCCCTCACTTTGAGTCCCTAATAATTATAAACTCTTCCATAAATTACATTTCTCTGGAATCCATTAATATTAAAAAGTTCCCATCAACCCTGTATCACTAGACTAAACATCATACTATATGTGATATTTCTAGTTAAGTTTTAGAAACCATTAATACCATAATTTTTTTGATTTATCTTATAGAGATATTTATTTAGATTTATCGCGTACTGTATTTTTCTCTTAGGGTTATTCAATATTTTTGAATTTTGGAATTTCTATTATTGGTTGATATTTTAGTTAATTTTTATTGTTATCTATAATAACTAGTATTTTCGAACTATGAGTGATTATTTCGAGATAAACATGTAGTTTAAAAGGTAATATCTTTCCTATAACTTATAATTCATCCAAATTACAATCATTCCATATAACATTTTCAATAAATATTAAATATGGAATTCTAAATATCTTTTATTTATCATCATTCAAACATTGGCGGCCAAACTAATAATTTCCATATCCTATAATAAAATATTATTTTAAATTTTTCTATATGTTTTATATGTCATTAGAATTAATAAGAACATATGAAATGAAACAAAATACATTTAGGTGTGATACTTCCTTTAACGTACCAGACCATAACACTTCTTTTATAATTTTCCCACTATCATGTCTATATATCAATTGACCAAATTTTCTATCATGGTGATTTTATCCTCATGAATAGATCAGGACATATTTGAGTGCACACAACATCATCAATCCTTCTTGGTGAATGTTTAGTTCACCTTCTATGCAACTAAATTCTACTATGGTGTTTTGGGTACAATTATCTTGTGGTTTATCCCCGTCATCCAAAAGAAATTGTGGAAATTATTTATTATATACTCTCCAATATTTTATTATATAAGTTATTTTAATTTATTGTTAATTTCCAAATAAATGATATTTTTTTCCTATACTACAGTACTGAAAACAATAGATTAATTTTTATGAAAATAATCTCATACATTTATAATATCATTATCAATGAATGTGACTAATTTACCAGATCTTCCATGAGATTTGACTATGGATTATATATATAATTTTTTTATGTAATTCAATATTCTAGTACATATGAATCAATCCATTCAAGTTGAATAAATCATTTATTAACTTTCAATGAAAAAACCTCTCAAAACATATGATAGATGTGTAATAAATCATTAGAATTCATTTTTCTCTTATATTAATCATTTTCATGTCACTATGGTTTCCCAACCTACTATTCCTTAACATTGGATCTTTTAATGTTCTAATTTGGTACATTACATTACTATCTGATTTTGTTATCAAACAAAAAGAATCATATATTACTCCTTGTGACACAACCATCAACACAAGAGTTACAGTCTAGTATTTATTGAAGAATGTTATTCTGAATCTCTCATTATATAATTTCCACATAGATATGATATTTCGTCAATGGGATTGAATTTATGAAACATCCTTCATCAGAAGAATTTTACCATTCCTCTTATGAAGATTCACATCCCATATAACTATCAATTACCATTATTCATGATATTCCCTATTGATTTTCCCAATGATTACTGATATATAGATTTTCATGCATCCACTATTTTATATGGTGATAATGTATTCACCATTTTCAGCTACCGATGACTCATAAATATTATGATTAATTAGTAGTGTATTACATCATGAATCCATTGATATAAAGGAATTTGATCATATAGATGTGACCCTTTTAGATCCATCATTAAGATTTCCAAATTTCCTCTATTTCCTATCATATTTAAATTCTATCACGTAGGTCCTAGAATATTTTACTTTATATGAATCTACTCCCTATACATTTCTTTCTATCATCTTAAATTCATTCCATGAGGTTAGCATCACCTTCTGTTAGTGGTAAAAGTATTATGGGATGATATGATGAACTCAATTCAATAATTATCCTCATTGAGGATTAAATATAAGATGTATTAGAAAATCCAATTAGTATTCACAATGGAATTACCTATCATTGAAATAATATTGTCCTTTTATTCTGTTTAAGATGAAATTATTATGATTACAATACATGTATCATGAAATTCAATTTAAGTGATATGAGGTAATTATGATTGGGTTGAATTCATTCATTGGTATAAAATAGTTAAACCTTTTTATAACCTTATATATATATATATATATATTTATATATATCATTATGAAAACATTTTTTTTAAAGCTATTAATTTTTCATATATTTTCGTTAGGGTCATCATAAGTCCAACTATGGTATTCTTATCTAGGAAAATTGAGGACATATTTTTCATAAACATCACCCTAAAAAATCTAATTTAATTTATCTCAAAAAAATATTCTGATCAATTTTTTATGGATTTGGATTTCTCTCTACCCAATATATGTTCAAGATCCTTATGGATGGTATAGTCATCCATATTCATTCTTTAGTATCCATAGACAATTTCCTGTAATTAACAAATATGAGTCTTTCTTTTATGCATTTTCATATCTCCCATTGTCTATAAAATCAAATATAATAATTATTACTGTAACGAAAGTGAGAAATTTACCTATGTTTTCAAGTTGAATTAAATATTGAACATACCAATCATTAAGAATCACGTATGAATATTTGATACAATCACATTATGGTAAAACCTAATATCACTATAATTTTTTTACTACCAGTAGTTCAGTGATTCATAATTCTACATATAATAACATCCCTTTCTAATATAGAACGTCAGATTTATGATGTATGATGCTCTTTATTAAAAACATAAAAGTTACACCCCATTCACAATCAAAACAAAATTCAATATATGATGATCCGTAGGGAAAAATTGAAAACAAATATTATATAAGATTGAGAGTAATTTTATGTCCATGATTGAACACTATAAAATATTATATTACATGAATTTTGATGTTTTAAAAAAACTACTCATAATAAAAAAAAATATAAATTTATTTTTTCATAGACATTTATAAATAAATATAAAAAACTGCCTACCTTTTATAATGGCCTTCAACCAGTGAATAGGTTACACCACCATTCATGGATCACTATTATCCATATGTCAAAATCACCACACAACATTATCTACCATATAATCAATAGACTTAGTTGGTAAATTGTTCATCACATACATAGACAAATCATCCCAATCCTTCTTATGTAGTAAAACATCTACTAAACACTTGTATGATGGATAGTTTTTTATCATTTCTATACCAAGGATATAATGTACCATTAAAGGATATGAAATATTAAAATCATTTAGATAATAAAATAATAACACCCTTCTTTATGTCCACCCATATGAAAAATCCATATTCTATATAAGGGTAACCACCCACTACAATTACATAGACAATTTTTCGTAACAGTAACATGTTATATTCCATTATGTAGTACATCTAGAACACTTTTAAACCACTACATAAAAAATCCACATTTTACCTTTATAAACATATTCCCTGTAAAGGTAGAATATGTGACCATACAAACAAAACTTATACACATTGTAAAATTGAAATTTCATTAATTTTGGAAATTTAAACATAACGACAAATTCATAGCCCCTTATTTACCTTAATGTGATAATCTATTTAAGGATATCAAGATGAGGACCCTGACATAGAATTTTATGCATAATGGTTTCAATGAATACCAATTATTTGTAACAAGGTAACCTATATGAAAATAAAATTGTGAAAACTTAATTTAAAATAACATTTTACAGGATATTAAAATTGTACTATTTACGGATATGTATTTTCATGAAAAACCTAATATTAATACACTTTTATAACACGGGAAAACTCTCTCTAATCACATTTATGAGATTAATTTAACTATGACATGATTATTTTCAGTATAGAAGAAAACAAAAATATGATGACTTGTACGCAAGAGATCTAGGAGTTAAAATTATCATAAAATAAGGAAATTTAAATACATTGAATTCATATGTTTCATAATTTATCTTCCTTGAAATTGATTTCATTTCATTGAGGAACGATATGAGGATTTAGTTTAAAACATCAATTTATTCAAAAGGTATACATCAATTGGCAGATAAAAAAATTTATAACGAGGATACCTCAATCATGAAGGGGGGATAATTTTTTTAAAATAAAACATAAAACATCTAATATAAGGTATCATTAAGAACATTTTTTTAAACATATGGTTACAGTAATGTAGAAAATATTTGATCTATATATGTACACTGAATATAACATATCAATTTTATTATATAGAATAATCTCCACACTCCTCCACTATTAAAAATATTTCATATTGCTATTATTAAGTGTTTCATTCATTGAACACTTCAATGAATGAGAAAAATATAATGAACCAACACTATGTTAAGAAACTGATTTAAACCCATTTAGGGGTGAAGTGGGAGAGAATGTCATTGAATCTCATTCAACTGAAGTAATTATGAATCAGATACATATTTAATATTATATATATATTACACATGAATCATGTAAATGTATTCACCATGAAAAAACATGTGTAGATTTTACATGGGATACCAACACATACATTAGAAAATAGGATTCATGATAATCCAATCATATGACATAAATTAAAAAATAAATAAAATATTGAAAAAATATGGAGACACTATAACAAAAAACGATACATCACATAACAATTTTCTACCCATACCCATATAAATACACCATTTATATTCATATTCAATGACATATTTCATAGTATAAAAGTCATATGTAGTGTCTTGATATCCAATAGGTTTCACATGAAGGGTTTCAGTACATAGATTTTTTTGTCACCAAAATTGATTTATCTAACATAATCCATTATATATAATTTAATGTGTGATATGAAATGTAGTACTAAGAGAAAAATATGTAAAAATAAAGGATAATAATAATCTAATAACAAGTTATTTCTAAAAAATATTGAGACATATAAAATTGGAATCGGTTTCCCACATGCTTTCCCAATCACTATTGGATCTGAACATACCTATGTTGAGTCATTCTCATTATCAATGATGGTGAAACCTATAAATAACAAATCATGTGCCAAAGCCACAACCACAATGGAAAAGGTGAAAAATTATTTATGCAAGGCACACCCATATGTTCAAAGGGGAAATATAATTGGCTATCATAGGTTCCCCTACATACAGTAATGGGGAAACATATTTAGATATATTGGCACCCCCATATAACAATCATAATTTTCCTTCATCAACGTCCTAACATAAAAAACAATATATACCAATTTTTATATATAATTAATAGAGGTTCCTATATAAAAAAATTACGACAATATATGAATTTTATACCAATTTTTAAAATTAGGAAAATACACATATAAATAGAATAATAAGGACAAATGTAGTTCTTAGTATAAGATATCAAAACTATTAGATTTTATCCTTGGATCTTATCCAGTGGTCAAGGGGATATATTCTCTTTCTCCGAATTCTTCTTCTACTTTTTTGGTTCTAATTTTCCCTATTTGTTTGGATTTGGACCATTAATTGTTTTGGCATCCATAATGGTAAGGATTCATACTTCAAAACTATTCAATGTACAATAAATCATTATATTACATTATCTTCACTGTATTTTTTGAATACCATTAGTTCTTATTTGACCTTTCTCCCATAACCAATAGGAAGATATTGGTATTTTTACTATATTGAAGCATCATATTGTTTATATATGAGTTTTAAAAAAATAATATAATAAATGAAACCTAGATTATTTTTTAAAAAATTCACTGCAATGGTATTCAAACACTAAATCCCATTGGATTATTTTTCATTGAGGCCAAATGTGATTAGGGTTTAACTCATTTTCCTTATTATAAATTTTTTTCTAATATTCATTTTAATATATTAATATTTATGTATTTTTATTTTATATATGTATAATTTAGCATAATTTATTTTATTTAAAATAGTTTGAATTTCATATAATAATGAACAATATATTATGATATAGAACATCACCAATGGTACCCTTTTATAAGAGGTCATTCCATAAAATTCTTTATGGATTTATAATATTGGATTCTGGTTCCACCTTTCATATAAAAATTTAATAATTTATTATTAATTGTAAATTATTACTAATATTTTTTAATTAATTAACAATAATTAATAATTAATAATTAAAGAAAAATAAATATTAAAAACTCAATAATAATAATTAGAACATATAATTCAAGGGTTATTATTGAATTTCCTATATCAGATATCTATTATAGGTTTGGAATACCTTGAGAAATTATTATTGATCTTGACACAAATGGGTATGTTGTGTTATCCAATGATGTAAATAAATTGAATTCACTAATGTAAAATGCAATCCAATTGAAAAAATTGATAAAAAATTATTGGTTTCATTATGGTCCAATAGAACTCCTTGATAACCCCTAGTTATATGCCTTTACATAATAATTTATAGTAAATGTTATCACATACCTATTGAATTACAATGATAATCTTACTAAGATGTGAAGAAAATAAATATAAAAATTCATTAAGGATATAATGTACTGGAATGTGACTTGTTTATTTGAGGAAGAATCTTATGACAACTCTCTACTGTGTATATTTATAAAAAAAAGTCTATCCTGAATTATGAATTTATACCAAGAGCATCCATGTAAGGGAAATAGTGATCTTCTTCCCATCATGAATAAAACTCATGCCATATAAGATTTATTTTAAATATAAAAGACCATTTATATGGACAAATTAATTTCTATTTGCAGTAGTTGATTTCATAAAAGATGAATGACAACAAATCTAAACAGTGAATTGGAAAAAATTGAAGATGTTTGTGGAGAATTTTGTTAAGGAACCTCAAGTGGGGTACATACTTCTCATTATTGAATATGAATAAATCACAATAATTTTTAAACATTCCATTAAACTAGAAATTATCCATATCATAATTCTATATTTCAGATAAATTTTCATGTTAAAATCCATTACATGTATATTCTATGATATGTTCGGGGGAATAAACAAAGTATTTTATAATATTATAAAAATTTTATTATTGTTTTCATCTATATTTTATGTTTTCTGTCATGAATAGAAATTAATGAATAAATAAAATGAAAATCAACATTGATAATTTACCATCCCATCACTAAATTAAAAGTAACCACGTTGCAGTAGGGACTCTAGAAGACATTGGATTTAGAAAGAGATAAAGGGTTGTAATAAAAAAGAACATAGTGATATCTAGATTATAACATTAGGTAAATCGTATTTGTAACTTAAACAAAAGTAGCTTTAATTCTATGATTTCTTTCACCTCATGTATCCTCGCAAAATGATATATGGAAAACTCATTTGAATTGGAGAAAAAATGCAGAGGGTAACTAATATATAATGAATCCTAAGGTAACAAATCACATTTTTGTGTGAGTTATCTATCATGTAAAAGTTAGAGTGATCTATGTTTTCCCATCCCAGTCATTTATTTTGTTCTATGACTATTAGAATTAAATATAGGGGGTATCATGTATCTGGGGTAGATATATTTATAGTTTTGGGTGCACTCATCTAATAATTACATTTCAGAAGAACACATGAAATAAAATCCAATATGTACTAATGGATAATGGATATTGAATGTTTGTGGAAATTGTGAATTATGATGAAGAAGGGAAGGGTAACATATCTGAATATCACATGAATAGATCAATAATGTCTAAATTAGATCATTGGAATAAGGGTGTGAGGGATTTATGAACGTGTAACTTGTTAAAATCATAATTCCAATAAATTATATTCAATTTACAGACCTTAAACTAAGAGGATTTTGAGATTAACCCTTGTGAACACGAGGGGATATTATTTTAAATGGGTGGGGTGTGATCCAATAACCAATATTCAAATTATTTTTTATTATTTTTTTAAGATTTTCAACCTTTTAACTATAATATAGAAATTTTTTTGATTATGGTAACATGGTTTAAATGGAAATTATACTAAAATACATTTATATTAGTAGTTTAATAATTATAAAAAATTAAATTAATTGGAATTAAATATATTGATTCCATTATTAAAATGTAAACAAATTTTTAAATCTCATAATAATAATTACATTTAATTGTTGAATTACTTGAATAAAAATAACCTCATCTCTTTGATTTTCGTGATTTTTAAACATTTGAGAAAACTATTAAAATGTATATATCCAAATTTCATAAAACATTTTTCTCACTTAATTAGATATTGGCAGGCAATTCATAAATTGTTTATTTCAATTATAGAAACGAAACAGGAATGAAAAGTTCATAAGAAATTAAATGACAATAATAATTTTTATCTCTATGTGTAAGAATTTTTTTTAACTCTTAAGACTTGTTTCTATCGTAAGACATTATTTTAGTTTTTAACACTATAATTTTTGTATATGAAAAATAAAATATAACATTAAAATATAATAAGAAACTATGAACCCCTAAGACAATCACAAAAGCTCATATGACTATTGAATGAATTTATTAGACTACTTATGTTCATAATACATTCTTTTAATATTATAATACTTGGTGTATAATTTTTAAGACATGTCATAAACATCAAAAAAGTTTTATTAGCTAGTAAAATAGTTATTGATAATGGATTCATTTCATGAATAAAATTAAAATTAAAATTTCGCAAAATAAATATTAATTAACAGAAAATATAATTTCATTTACTTTTTCATCCCAAATTAGGTAATATAATTCCATGCCTTGATGTGGGGATCATACAAGGAATTGAATAAAAATAAATAAGTGGGAAGGAATTTTGAAGCTAATAGTCTTTGAGAATATTTTCTATTGAAGAATATAGACCCTCGGTCAGGTCAAATAGAAATCATCAGATATTGAGCTGAAATCGACAATGAATAAAAGGATGTTTTTGATTAAATATGACATGTACATAAATTTTTAATGGACGTGTAATCCCAAGTTTTCCATATAAGAAAAATCAATCACTACAATGGTGAAGTACTCTGATCATTAATTGAATTCTATAAGGAGAGATTGAACCTCACATTGATGTAGGTCTGAAATCCAATTGACTGAGAGTAACTACATAATTTTTATTGTCAAATTATTTCCTTCTTCAATTTAATTAAAAAATCAATAGTTATATCATACTAGTCCTATATTTCCCAGACTAATTATATTTTACCCACCCAATCTAATGATTTTTAGGATCAAATTTTATTTCTTTACAAAATTATTTTTATGGAAGTGTTTGATTTCAGATAAAATTAGTGGTTTCTGTTTCAAATTATAAGTGAATAATTCTTTTTTTATTATGGTATTCAAAAACATTTCCCTATAGGACTAGTTAATTTCATTTACAGTGGATGGTTTTGATTTTTTGGTCTATAGGGAACAATGTTTTTTGATCATTAGGATAATAAAGAGTAGCGTATCAAGTGATTATAACATTTATCTGATCAAGACAACATTAGCATGTGAGGGTGATTAGTTGAGTTTTTCACCAATTATTAAGATAAATAAATATAGTTCCTAGTAATGAATAATCAATAAATATGTATTAGAGAAAATATATATGGTTATGAAACAACATTTAAAATTAATTTCAAGTATCCTTTTAATTTATTTATCTGACATACCATTTTAAACACACACTGAACCCAAACAACATAAAAAAAACTCATTTCTCTAAAGATAAAACCAAGGACCTATTATTCAATATATTTTACTTATATTAATATTTTTTCTTGTAATACCATCAAAAATAACCAACCCAATAAACATTTATGAAATGATAAATTCTTGTATTTAAACACGTGACACATACATATAAGCAATTATTAACTAATATCTATATATAAAAACATTAAATTTTTATTTATTTCACTATAGATATTACTAAATATCGATATTAATTTTTAATAGTCATTTATATTATGAGAAGCTTAATATTATTCAATATTAAATTTTTATTTAAATATATGTAATTTTAAATTTTTTTAAATATTTTATAATCTGATATCTATTAGGTAAACATTTAGCATAATCTAAATATCATATAATTAATGTTATTTGAACATTTGATAAAATGAATAATCACAACACATTTTTTGTTGTTTTAATAATATCCCAAATGAGGCCGATTAATTTCAATAATTCTAATTAAATATCACGAACTCTTGATAATATTAAATATTAGAAAAAAATTTTGATCATAATTTTTAATTTTCAAACACTTTATGAACTAACTACTATGATTAATAAATAAATAATTTATTTCATTTGCTTATGGTATGACATATATTTTATAAAAGTTATTTTAATATTAACATATAACTGTAATGGATATTCATTAATAAATATTCCATTAAAATTTATTTATTTATTATAAGCTGCATTTAATTAATTAATTGATGAACTCTATAAATTAATAGATTTAAACTAAATAAATTTTATCATTATTTATAAAATTTTTATAAATAATAAATTCTATTCATAATTTAATAAAAAGAAAATTAAAACACCACTTATACAATAGTATGCTACGATTCATTACGATTCATAGGATATGACTATAATTATATTCTATGGACTTAAAAATAAAAATTGACTGCATTTAATTAAAAATATTTGTATAAATTATGAGTTTTATTTTCAAAATGATACCTGAATCATCAACAGCTATATTATGTATTCTATTTTTTGATATAAAAATATAACATATTTATGAGGAAATTATTTGTTCAATATAAGGTGTAATTAAATCATATTTTATTATTATGTGAAGTCATACTCGATAACCATTACAAAATGACCAAATAAAACTACGTCTTGACTTATGAAATTCAATGTCATATTATAATATATATGAACCACATAATAGAAAACATATTTTAATGTAATTAATACCTTGTGATTGGATATATGATATAAAAAAAATTTCCCACATGATTTCATATATCTAAGAATGGATGTGGATTTTATACAACTTATAGAGACAATAGTTGTTTAATAACACATATAAGATAATGAAGAATAAATCTAAATCCCAAGACCCATAATTCAGTTATTAGAATAATGAAACCATGAATATTGGGTAAAGTAATAATACTTTAAATGAAGAAACTTATATCAAAGGGAAAAAATTTTGTCTCCATTTCATGGGTTTCATGAATATCACTAATGTTGCAGTCAATGTACTCTTAATGGTAAAGATATCCACAAGTTTTGAAAGTATCATCCATTTAAGGATCACATTCTTCTATCCTTGATGACATGTTCTTTAGTTAGGTATATGTAATGATGGCTATGAGAGAATTTGGGTAAGGGAGTTTCGACAAAATTTTACATTAAAATCCTAAAATTCATTTTTGGAGGTGGGTTTTATAAATCCCAAATGACTATCCTCTATATTTCATGTAATAAATAATGTTTCACAGCACATGATTAAATCAGTTATCCAATACATCAATCATATTCATGAAATATTTAATTCTTTTACAGTATAAATCATGTAATGGATCATTAAAATATAAACATTGCATAATAAAAATATGAAGGTTATCTATTAATATTCAGATGAAAAATATATATCCTGGAATTAAAAAATGAACATTAATATTATATTAATGAAATTTTAGGATAATATTAACATGATAATATTCCTTAGGATATTTCACTGATCATAACTTATTATTGCATTGGATTCCATTGGAAAATGAATATTGTAAAACATTTTTGAAATTCCAAATAATAATTTATGATTAAAAGGATTGTTAAAGTATGTTTCATGGTTTCTACAAATCATGAAATATGATACCATCTTAATCCCCCGATATGATAATATATGGAAAGAAATAAAATCACATTTCATATATTGGGACATTATTAATTATATCCAATTATATTACAATAATAAATCCATTGTACATAGGATTCTATAAAATATCTTGAAAAAAATTCACTATATGTGATTTGTTTATATAGGTTTTAGGAATCCATACTAAAATTCGTATAAACACCATTGGATTGGTCATCTAAATTAATGTTCACACACAACCACTTTCCCATAATCACATTATTATCATAAATATAAATCTATATAAATCAAGGGAATATGAAAGGGAAAACATACATTATAATATCAATAGTTTTATCATACATTATCAAGGGTGGAATCACCTTAGATCACCTAAAACTAGGGATGCTTAGAATTTGAAAATGAAGTTGAATCTATTAAAAATAATAAAATAAGAAATATGTGGTCCAATAGGTTTTCCATACCACTAGGAGTTCACTATTCAAAATGGATCATCGATCATAACTTCAATGAGGAAGATATATGTATGATGATAAAGGATGAGGGATATACACTCTAGGTCCTCTAATCATTGGAAATGAGGCATGGGGTGAATGAAATATATTTTCTAGAGCCCTATTGAATTTAATTTTAGGTAGATATATTATATTTTCATATTATGGAATATCATAATGAGCTAAATACTTTTTCACGAAACTACCATATAAATCAAATGTATACAAACATAAAATTGTATGATCAATAATATGAAATGATGGTTTATGTCATAGTTCTTGGTTTTATTAGTATTCCATGTAGTAATAGAGTATGAAATTCTATATCATATAGTATGCTTCTGGATTCCACCATTGGTTAATTTGGTATGAAAATGAAAAAAAATCTTGAAATAATTTCTTCTATAAAATTTTTCATAAAATTATCAATGTAAAATAAATTACACAGGGGGGTTTGATGAATTCATGACTATAAAGAAAAAGGTGGTTTGATACATTTACTCACATGTTTTAACACATGAGTGAGCACATGATCCATAGAAAAGAATCATCATGGGATTTATAAATACCACTACTGTGTTATGAAAATGATTGTACTTACCAAAATATTAATGAAAATTTATTCACCCTAATACCTCTCTTTCTACAACCTCATTAGCATCATGAGGTGATAAGACAACTTAAATGATGGATAGTATCACTCATACATTGAGTGATTCTAGCATAACCATTATATTTCCAATGGGATGGTATTTCATTTGACATTCACAATATTGTTATTAACCAAACCCATGTGATGCTAATTGAAGATGTTGAAGGGGATTAGTAGAATAGGTATGATTATAAAAATATTCTACATTACCAGGTTAAGCTTGGTTTCATATAATCATGAATGGAGATCATGGTTTGAGATTATTACTCATTTTTTTAAATTTAATATGGTTTATTAATTCCCTATGAATCCTGATTGTTCTATCAGAATGTAAAATTATTTTAGAGTAGTGTAATCATGTGCGAAAATGAAGAAATTATTATCATATTTTGAATCACTTACCAATAATAATAATTTATTTGTATTTCTATTTTTTATGATCGAATTACAACATACAATACTTGGATTATCTTATTAGTGATTCGAGAAAAATCCATAAATTTATATAAGTCATATCATTTGATATTTGGAAATCATTACCTTTAATTATTTTACTTAATTTTAATAAAAAAATATTTTTTATATCAAAATTTAATTTATCATTATATCATAAAATAAATAATGAGATATCATATAGAAATATCGGGCTATGAGTCATAAAAGAAAACTATTAGTGAAAAACACATACTTATATATTTATTATTATGATTACTCCTATATCATATTATATTACTATTAATCACAACCTATGACACCACATGGGGAATAAAATATAATGACAACGAAATGTTAAATTTTATTTCATTCACTCATGATTATAATTTTTTTATTTACAAATTGTTTATAAATAATTGAAAATGCATTTTTAATATATTTTTTAACTAATAAATTGATTGTAAGTGATTTATTTAAAAATATATTTTATTTAATTTATATACGTTTTTTTTATATTTATTACTAAATAATCTTTCAAATTAAATGTTTATAATAATAATAAATTTAATCAAGTAACATGTAATTCAATATGATGTTAAAATCAAGTATTTATTTTATAATAATGAGGGTAATTTATAAAGTGTTTATAAATTTCAAAATAATGAAAAATTAAAATGTTATTATATTTAGGATTATGAATTGTTCCTAATTAATCAGTTTAAATTCTTTAATTAATCCCTAAATTATGGAAATTAATTATCAATAACAACATCAGTTTTAATGAATTATTTGATGAATTTTTAAATAATATTACAAATTCCATAGATTGAATAATCAAGAAATATTTCTTATAATATAATATATATAATTTTATATTCTATATTACAGAATGTATGTAATAAATAAGCTAAAATTTAGGTGTTTTTACGAATAACTCTTAGAGACTCACATTGGTTGTGGGTGTAGCAACGCTTGATTTTAAAATAAGAATATTATATTTTATTGTGTAATGAAAATGAATCAAGGATTTTGTCAGGCATTTCTTCAAACAGAAATTTTGTCTTATAATAAATGAAATAATTATTTTCTAATATAGAATTCCTTAAATGGAAGTCCGAGATTTTTCAGACAATAATATACCATGAATATAATTATTTAACATGATACTTATCACAAAAAAATTAGAATGAAATTTATGGTTATGATTAAATAAATTATGAAAATATATTAAAAATTTGTGTACATAATACATTTTTTAGTGAAAAATTAATTTAAAATTATAACTAATACCTTTTTAAAATAATAGATATTATTTAAAACTGAAAAACTATTAAAATGCGTACTTTTGTTGTTCTTGCCAATAAAATAAAAAATAACTATTATATGATTATTTCAATAATATATATAGATATATATATTTAATATATTCAAAAATAACTTTTATCATAAATTTTTTTGATTCCTAGACAATAGATAAGAATAATTCCCATTTTATGCATAATACTCATGTTTTTTCTAAAAATAATCATTTTAACATTTTCATGGCATATTTATTTAAAAAGTAATATGTAAAAAATCAATTTTTTTAAATATAAATTTACTTTAATAAATTTTAAATACTGTGTTATCTTAGGGATATTTTTTTTAGGCAATGCCTCACATTTTGACGAATAGTGAATAATATTAGATATTAATTGAAAAATCTCTTTCCGCCTAAATTGATTAAAAAGAGAAAATATTTTTTGAATTGGTTTTAATATTGAGATATTTCAATTATACTTAGATTAATCTTATATAGGACATCAAAATAATTTTTATATTCAATTTTTATGTACAAATTTTTTGACCTTCTGAACTATTTCATTATCAAAACACTCATTCTTATCATATACATATGTCTAATTTTGAAATAAAAATATCCACTTGTTTGAATATAATTTGGAAAAATATATTTCATATTTTAATTAGATTAATTATTCATATATAATATTGTTAATGTAAATATTTTACCTTTTTTATTAGTGAAAACAATTAGAATTGGTTACAATGATAAAGGTCAAAATGAGTTTACTAAGTTGTTAAACATAGAATATATGGTGTAAAAATGAAAAAACTATCAAAAATATAAATTATATATATATATTTATATATTTTTGACCATATCCACATTATAAATGAGTTTGAGAGAAAATTTTCATTGAAAATGACACATATAATAGGTTATGAAAAGAAAAAATAAAGAACAATGCAGCAGTTGACCTTTTAAATTATAAAATGACATGGGGACTGGGTAAAACTACACATGATAGGTTATAAATATTATTAAAAAATATACATGAATATTTTTTCATAATAATGTATCATTATTTTTAATATATGACATATTCAATGCTTTTTAAATTCTAACACATTGATTGATTGGTTTTAAAAAATTAAAATAAATTATATTAAATATAATAAATGTGAGTTAAATTGGACGACTTATTATGTTTAATTATTTTTTGATGAATATATCATTATACATTGATTTAAAATTCATATATTTTGATTCCATAAATTTCATTATTTTAAAAAAATTAATAAAATAAATACGGTCAAAGTTGAAATTTATGTTATTTTAAATTTAAAGATATTTTGTGAAATAATTGAAAATTACTATAAATAAAATTTCCTATAATTTTTTTGATAAATGTTAGAAAATTTAAATATGGTCTATTATTGTAAAATTTTATATTTTATGATGAAAATTTGTTCTTATAAATAGTAAAAATATTATTTGTTGAGTTATGGTTAAATTAGTGTTTTTTGTGTCACATACGTTTATGATAAAATTAATTTCCAATAAACATGAAATTGTAATTTTATAATTTTGGTTTAAAATTTAAAATCATTGGTTCTATATCTAGTAATAAGTATAACATAAATTTAGTCTTAATTGATTGATCACATAGAATTGAAAAATGGTGGCCTTATTTAAAACCCAAAATGATATACATAAGGAATCAAAGGATGTAAGGAAATACATGTTTCCAAAATGTATTTATTTTGTGTAATGTATGTATTTTTCCACTGAATAATCCCCCCCATTGAATATTATTCAACTTTTGAGGAACATGAGGTCAGAGAGACTACCCAATAGTAAATATATTGGAGTATTTAAAATAATGCCACTCCTTCTCAATTATAAAAGTGAACTCACTCCACTCACATATTTACACCTATCCCCATTTGAATCATAGAAACTGTTCTCGTATCATTTTCCAAATTCCCTCCTCTCATCGTATAAGGTAAACTATAGGAATAAAACATTCTATGTTTTTCCTTTTCTTCAAAAAAGAAGTAGTTACCAAAAGAGGAAGAAATACTCATCGATGGTCGTTTTTTATTTCTTCCTCAAACTCCATTAATTATTTTTATATATTGATTATATAATAAAATTATTATAATATATATATAATTATAATTTTTTAATCAATCATTAGTAATGATAATATAATAAAATTTTGACAAATGGGTTACAATATTTTCATTCAAGTGTGATGTGGAATTCCACCCCGCCAACCGATGTCATTAACATATCCATTACCAAATTTTATGGATGAGAATAGCGATTCATATAATATTAATATAATATATATATGATTTTTATTAGGTATTTTTTATTTTTTAATTATTATATGACACATAAATTTATGCTTTCTACTCATTGGAAAAATGGTAACTCCATTTGTGTCTACAGTGGACTACCTCCTCTTGAAGTGAGTTGATTCATAAATCCATTACATGTAATTTATTAACTATTATTTTAACAAAAATATTATATAAATATATATGATTTAGATATTATAATTTAATTATAATATATATATATATAAATATATATTATTTAAATTTTTTTCTTTCAATATGATAACAAAATGGAAATAGTATTCATGCGTTTTTAAGGCCTACAGTCTCCAGGAATGACATATTTTATTTCCTATCAAAAAATGTTATCAGTTAATATAAATAGATATACATAGTTCATATATATTATATTTATATCATTTTTTATATTTTAGATATTATTAAAAAATCATAGAAAAAATTACAATAAAAATTGAAAGTCAAAACATATATTAAAAACCAATTTTTTATTACCTGAAACGCAAACATAACATGGAATTGTTAATAAAAACGTAATAAAATGCCACATAAATATCATATATGTTATTAAAAATATTTATATGGTTTATTAATATTTTAATAACATGATTAAATCACCATTAAATTAATTTAATGAATGATCGACCAGAAGTAAGTGTGACGTATGGGTTTTCTTATTTCAAATTTATTTCATTGAGCTTTATTCCATATTAACCTTATTTATTATTTTGTGATTTTTATAATTCCTATGAATTTATTTTGTTAATAATATCCTTAAATTTATGATAATTTTCACATCCATCTTAGGATCTCAATTTCACATGGTTTATGGTTTGGATGTTACGAAATTGTTAAGGGATTTTTTCTCAATTTTCATTCTTTGAGACCTAAAATATGTTACACACCTACCTTCATTTAGGAGGATTATGTTATTCCCATTTGATTTTTTATATTAGTAATTTTCTTTTTTTGATTATATTATTAAATATATTAATTCTTGGGGATAGTAATTCAGTGTTAACAAAGTGGTCAGAGTATTTTTTTAAAATATCACCATTTTTCAGGATTATGGATGATTAAGTCTCCAATGATGAAGTATTTTAATTTTCATTAATACTCATATAAATAAATAATAAATTATAGTTTAATTAAATTGTGATATTTTTCCACACATATTTAATTAAAATGTTTGATAAATTTTTTTTCTTAAAAGCTGACATCATTTCCCTCATTGGTTTGTAATCTATGTTCTTTCAAAACTGCATTGTTAAAAATTGATTTCAAATTATATCTTAAAATCCTTTTAATGGTAATTTATATTAAATATATTTTTATATATTTTAGAAATTATTTTTGAATGATTATTGAATATTAAATAATTTATTATAATGGATATTTTCAAAGAAAATAGTTTTCTTAATTTATTATGATTCAAAATTTTATTTTCAAAATTATATTTGTTTTTCCACAAAATTTTCTTAATGAACATTTAATTGAATTTAAATTCATATATATCCACAACTATTGTATATAATTACCCTCCACTATGGATATATTTTAACAATTAAATTTTCTTTATATATCATGATTGTTAATTATTTTTTCAAATAGATTATTCTTTAACTCATTTCATTTTCACAAGTTAATTATGTTTCAACGAAAATGGAATAGAATACATTTATTATTCCTGAGTTAATTTTGATTCAATGTTAATGATATGAAACTGATTTATTTTCCATGGTTTACTATGGTTATGAAATTATATTCATTGTTTCAATGAATTTTATTAATTATTTAGAATATATATTCCTTATTCCTGATGAGGTTCATTGAAATAAAACATGAAAAATTGGCTGGCTCAGATAGTGTTGGGTAAGCTTGTTATAATATAAAATGATTTTTCTGAGATAGCATAGGGTATCCCCAATAAAGATTAATTTTTGGTGGAATAAAGAGATCTAGGGTATCCCATTATTTCTTATCAGGGGCTGGTTGAGATAATGTCGAGTAAGATCATTAATAATTAAATGATGGCCTTACCTAGATACAAATCCAGTGAATTAGGTAATGATGATATTGGATGTCATTTGTATACTTATTACAATTAAAATCATTTTCAAAGGGTTTTATTAAAGTAATTTTCTATGTTACCAAAAAAAGGATTAACTATATTATTTGGGTTTATAATGAATCATTTAATCAAGATTGATATATAATTTCACATTATTATTTATTTTGATGAAAATATCATTTCCAATGTTATAAATTTTTATATTTTAGGTACTCATAGGTAAGATTTATTTTATGATCCACTAATGAAAAATTATTATGTGTTCTTACCCTTAGGCCCTATTATTTACATTGTTGACATTCAATTTTTAATTCTTTTATTTTACCTTACTGTGCATTTGATATCACCCTTCCCATGTTTACTTTTCCAAAATATTTAATGAATGTGGTTGAATGGATTATTTCAATAATTCATTTAACAAGTATTTTTATTATAACCAAATGTTAAATAAGGAAATATGGTTATAATGGGAAAGGATGGTAATATTTTTAAACATATTCTTTATGAGTCCATGTTGATATGATTTTGTACCAATTCACTAAAACAATAAACCTAAATGACCTCGATGTTATAATTGATGCAATTTTCAATTTTTATGATGTAGGTTTTTGATTGAAAAATTGTGCCACTATTATCATCATCAAATATGGAAAGGAAAAATTTTAAATTTTTACACATGATCAGGGACTTGGAGTCCATGATTGTTATTGTAGTGTTAATAATTGGTTAAAATTAATTTTTATGTCTGGTTGTTTTCATGTGAGTTAAAATTATGACTTTGGGATACCATAAAAGGTTTATAAGCTTAAGGATGATCATATTATTAATGTCATAGAGACCCAATTTAGGGTTTATGTGATATGGTATTAATTTGATTAGTGAAATTTTTGGAGAGGTTTTTTTCATTGGAGTATTTGTAACCCCTAGCATCAACATGATTGCATTTGGAGGAATTCATTTTTAGGATTAATAAAAAAGGGGACAAAATGTATGAGGGGTGACATCCCATTGTATCTGACAAGGTGGTGGGGCTTGAACCCATTTTCAAATTATGATAAAAATTTCACGCCTACCACTAGCCTATGTGACACCCTGGATAAAATGAAATTTTTACAGGGTAATATTAAGTGTATTTTAATTTCATATAAGATTTTATTTGAAGAATAATAATTTATTTATCATGGAATAATATATTATCAAATTTTTATAATCCTTGGGTTTACAACATAGTAGTGGAATGATTTAATATTTTTTATGATATTTATTTATGGGATGGTTTGGAAATAAATTTGAGTGATAATTTTGAAGTATAATGTAGCACATAATGGTTCATTCATTCTAGAAATTATATTTCCATGTTCAAACCATTTTGGTTTAATATAATGTCATAATATTTGTGTAAGAGCTCAAATATCTGTTTTATGGTTATATGGTCATTAAAATTTTATTATAGTTCATAATGAATTATAAATTCATCATGAAAACTCTTATTTTGTGGAAAATGATTTGATTGTGGTGGAAATTTACAAAACTCTACTCTACGAGTAAGTATATATCCATATTTCACTTTGAATAAATAGTATTTTATTTCCATAACAATATAAAAAGTATATATATCCAAATATATTTTCATAGCACCTTCAATTCATATAATCCATTATTCTGTTTGATTATCACATATTTATGGTTTTTTGCATCTCAACATTGTAATGGAAATTCACATTACTGAGATTAATTAAATTGACCAATATCTTTAAATATTTACACATTTCCTCCATTTCCACTTAGTTTCTTCTACTGGGAGACCAATTTATGTATTTTTCTATATTTCCATTGTAAAAACGATTCATTATTATTAATAGGATTTTTCATTAACCCTTTTAACGATGTGGGTTTACAACATAATTATTTTAAAATTTTCAACTGTTGATTTTCAAAGAAATGGTTAAATTGAGAGGATGTAATTTATTAAGGGGGGAGGCAGTAACAAAATATGATTTTAAAATAACATAATTAAATTTTCTTTCTTAAATTAAATTAAATGTAGGGTTTCACTATCATTACACTCATCACTCAGTTCATCTTATGATAAAAGCAATAATGAGTTTATTAAATATATTTTGTTAAACTTAAGATAGAGTTTTACAAAATGACAACATAATGTTAATATATTATATAACATCATAGTTTTAACTTATAATTAGAATATAATGTATGAATATGATTAATTTAATTATGAAAATATTTTTTACATATGTATATGTAATGATATATTGGGATGAAATTAATGAGATATAAAAATAAAACCCTTTTCAAAATAAAAGGAAATAATTTATTCAAAAAGATATTTAAATGTTCATAATAGTGTTTTATGAATATAAAATTATAAAATAACATTTTATGGATTTTAAAAATTAAATTCCTAGGTAATATATTAAATCTAAATTCTATCATTCATAAAATGTTGTTGGTCGTGGTGGGAACTCCATATTGATGGAATTGAGTTCCTATATAAAATTAATTTGAAAACTTTTATGATAAAATCCCCCAATTTGAAACAAAACAGTTATTTAAAGTAGGGATATAAATTTTCAATTCATCAAAATTTCTCTCAAAGGTTGATTAGTCCTCAGTTGAATCAGTGTAAAAACTTGTCCAACTTTTGAGTTTGGTTTACATAATTAATCAAATAAACACACAAACCAAAAATAACTATCAGAGTTATGGTAAAATAGTTTCATATCATTGAAATTATAAGTAGTGGGATAAAGGAAACCAATGTAATGAAAAATAATGTACATAACAAAATTAAACAAGAGGATCAGTCTCAATACAAGACATAATCCTCTCCACTTGGTGATCACATTCCACCAAGATGTCTATATTAATAAACATGATACACAACATGTATGGATCTTTAAAAAAGTTTTCACAAACTATCCAGATCCCACAACCTCTAACAAAATTATTCATGGGAAAAACAAACACCCACCCAAACATGGACTCTTCCATTGTTATATATGGGAAACAAAAATGTATGGAATGTTTTTTGTGAGGATTTTATGTATCCTCCATTTAATTATATGAGTGTGTAACAAAAAAACACACACTACATATAAATGTAAGATAAAGAACACCCTATGGAAATTGTGAGGAGGATTGAGTTTAGAAGTACCTATGTGTTTTTAGTTCACCTCGGTACTCCATGGTATGAAGAAATTGATATTTGAGTCCATCTCTAGAAATTATCTCCAAAATGGTGTTTCAATTTTAGGTTCTAGCTTCTAGGTACTATACTATTCTACATCTTGGTTTGAAACCTATTTGATGAAGAAAAACATCATAGACTTGAATTTGTTATCCCCAATGGTCATTGTGAAGATCTTAGATTCACAATGTACATGTTGATATGTTATCCTTATTCATCAAGTCTATCATGTAACATCTCTTACCCCACATAGTCTTCTATTGCTCGACCATTAACATTATTCATGAGATCCTAAATTAGGAATGAGCAAGCCACGTTTGTTCTTCCTTTTACCTCTTACGATCTCCAGATATGTCTACATTCAACATTAATTAATGTAAAAATAATTTAAATTACCAAATTAGACTATTAGAATAATCCTAAGAAAATTTAAAATGTATTGAGTAGAAGAGTATAGGTATCTATAGACTAGTAGTGTTAGCCTTCTCATAGGTAAAATATCAATGGTAGAAATGTGAATTCAAAAGGTTCTTACAGCAGTATCCTTCCATAAGTGTACTTCAAGCAGTAACTTCATAATAGTAACCTAGTAGTAGTATGATTAAAAAAGTATCCTAATAATGGAAACCTTGTAGAAGTGACTCATGAGATTCAAGTTTTAGGCTTCCCATTAGTGACCTTGTACTAGTAACCTCTAGTAATAGCCCTAAAACAGTAGCCTTTTAGAGGTCGAATCATAGCGGTGTACATTCATTGGTAACTTAGTAGTATGGTTCATCATGAGTAACATTCTACCCATAACATTCTAGGATAACCATGTAGTGGTAACCTTCTAGCAGAAACAGTCAAGAGGTAACATTTTAGATGTAACCTTCTACTGGTAATGATATAGTTGCATCCTTTCTAACATTAGCCTCAACCAGTGACTTAAACCGAAGTCTGTTAAAAGAGATCTTCATTCTGGTGACCATTTTCATAGATAATTTTACACCGTAAACATAATCAAGAAAGTTGTAAGATTAAAAATACAGAATTCTTACAACATAAAATCAATTAAAACTAATGAAACAAGATTATCATATAAATGATACATGATTTGGGATTATCAGAACTGGTCAGCCAAAAAATCTCCCCCTTTTTGATAATCTCAAATTATGTCTATGAAATTAAGAATAAGTATTATTGTATCAGAGTTAGGTACATTTTCTAATCTCTTTACTGGTTTCAATATACATAGTATCAATGCTAAAAGTATTTCAACAAAAATATCAAACACCCATTGAAAACATATTGAATTATATTTGGAATATATATGTATTATAGAAATAAGTAAACTAATTACATTGATGTAGAGATATAATTACATAAAATTGAACCAATATTATTGTTGAAAATATATTAGAGCATTAATTTATAAGAATGTCATATATCCAAGGGCTCCATTATTAAAAATTCTCCACCGTTGTGATTATAAAAAAAGGTCAAAATGAGACAAAAGGACATCATTGTATTAATGATGCAATATTACATCATAAAAAAATTATTACAATGATCCATATCAAATACATCATCTTACATTCAATCTGCTTCTGAGATATCCATGTGAGCATTGCATTTGGTAGGTGAGGGGGAAAGTTCAAAAGAGGGAGATATGTGCCTAGGTATAGCTGTAAGCATGGTAGGAGGATATGTTACAGAAGCATCAGAAGACCTATAATGAGTAGATCTATGAGGAGTCATTGGATTTGTGCTTCGTATGGACTACATAGAAGTGAGGAAAGGGGCAGAACTGGTTGATCCCGATGCAGGTGTGGAAGATGGAAAGTCTGGAGGGACAATAATAGGAGTACAATCCACGTGGAGAAATGGAATAAGGTGGTTCATGAAATCCATAATGATGTGGCCTCCTATTTCTATAGAAGAGATGAAATCATCCTTATTCTCTATGAACTTATCCAAGGCAGGGGTAAACACTCTAAGCCTACTAACTAGATCCTTAAAGGCCTGATTGAATGGTGTTATCCTCAGGTTATACTATAGTAACATGGAATGACTATCCATATGATGCTTAATATAATCCATTTTATAATAAAAGTCATTCTGATCTTTGATTTAATTTTGATATTGGGTATCCTCCCTCATATATTCACCTACAAGAAAATGAATTTTCCTTGTAGTTGAAATGAATTCAGAAAATGACTGAGGATCTGAGGTATTTGAACAATAGATCATCTCCATTTCTTCTATAACAATAGATCTGAAGGCATTTAGATCAAAAATAAGAGAAGTCAATGAGTAAGAAAATGAACACATAGGTGCCACCATAAAATCCATTGTCTCATTAAAATACATAGTCAATACACTTATCAAACTCTTCACATCACCA
Organism: Viscum album; assembly: GCA_963277665.1. Classification (NCBI taxonomy): domain Eukaryota; kingdom Viridiplantae; phylum Streptophyta; class Magnoliopsida; order Santalales; family Viscaceae; genus Viscum; species Viscum album. The sequence continues at coordinate 2,028,059,065 of OY728120.1, read as the reverse complement.
TTTTGACCATTCATATGTGATTCCATAAAATTCATAATGTCCCCAATCACAAATATCAATTGTTTGAAAACACTCTTAAAATACCAAATATCTTTTTCCACTTGATCTTATGAATCCATATATGATACTAAACTATAAACTAACTATTTCTCAGTCTAAAAAATTTATTCCAGGGCGCGTACTTGATTCTGCCATTCCATCACATCATGTAGCAGATTTGATTGAATTCTATACATTATTCATTCCCAAATAGATTCTATAAGATCTTGATTTAGAGCCAATGTTCCCTATATCCCAATTTATCTTTCATAAATGAATCTCAACAAATCTTATTTCAATGACTCTATGTTATCCTTCATTACATAATATCATGGTAGAAGAACCACTAGTTTCACTATTGTGGTCTCTGAAATAGAATAAACTGGAGGTCTTATATTAGTCTCAACATCTTCAGAGTCTTCATAGTTTATGACCAATATAATGAATCCAGGGCCCTCCAAACCACCGTATAGTTCATGATTAAGAAAAACTGAACATGGTGAAATGGGTTCCTCCACCTCACATGGAGGTTCCTCTTGTAAAACTGCATTCTCATCTACCATTTTTCCTTCTTCTATTGAATCATCAGTATAGTCTACTAATACTTCGTCAACAGAATCCTAAACCACTTCCATTGAAATTTTGACAAATTCAGCTTCTTCTTCCTTTTCGTTCTCTTCCATTTCTCTAAATCTTATCTAAGGAATAAGAATTAGGTATTCCCCAACACTTTCATCATCATCAACTATTTCAGACACCTCATGATCAGTGTCAACATCATACTCCTCCATTGAGATCTCTCCCATAGTAATTTCCCTTAAGACATTCTCCTCACATTCTCCATCTGTGGGTTATTCATTATATGTGTCCCTTAGGACAGTCTATCAACTAGGAAAATTATTTGGTGGATTAGGCACACCAAATGATATATCACTAACATAGGGACTTTATGGTAGGCCAGGATCACTCATGTCACCGATAGGATATTATCATCTTTCATACACAATAGATACCTCATCTTCTTCATATGAATTTACATGTTCTACTTCATCAGGTTTTAAACCTGGATCTCTTTTACCCTTTAGCAATGTATGATTGAAAATAGTGTTGATTTCTTTATGTTGCTTAGAATCATAACTCACCAATTCCCTTTTACGTGGTTTCCATTTTATCCTCATACACATGAAAATCATATAGGTAATACAGATTATGTCCTTCAAAATTATGGTTTGATCCTTATTTATAGCAACACCATTCACTTTCAACATCATAAATATCAACATGGAATGAAATAGTGAATCTGACATGTAACCATACCTAGTCATATCCTCTAACTAAACAATAAAAAATCAGCAATGGTTATGCCTTTGTCCATGCTTCAACAAATACAATAAAACATGTCGTGATATTTCAAAGTAGAAAATTCCCCACTCCTAGAACTCAAGACAAGTTGGATAAATTTAAAAAGTAATATGTTTTCCCCATACATCTCAGCAGCAATTACCTTTCTTTGGATTCCACTCCATGTCTGCTCAGCCATAGCCTCTTCATATTAGTATATATCACCAGTAAGAGGCACCAATACATAATAATTGTCAAGTTTTTCGTCATATGGTACACTTATACATTAATCCCATTCATTATAAGGGAATCTTTCACTAACTCAATTTACCATTGAATGAATTCTGATTTCATCCTCAGATTATTCAAGCATCAAAAACTCAAAGTACTCTGTTACAATCATCCGGTAATGAGGTCCAATTTTTTTTGTGAATAATTCTACCCAGTCTTGTGCTTCGAGTGCCTTCATCACTAGAGACTAGCTCAACAACTACCATTCTGAACTTAATTATCTCTCGACCATGATTTCCCTCTTCGACGGTGATGTGTCCTAACAGTGAGGTCAAATGGTAAGGTTTCATAATGATAAGTTTTAATAGTATAGTTTCCTAATGGTGAGGTCCAATGGGATGTTGTCCTAATGGTGAGGTCCAATGGTATGTTGTCCAAATGGTAAGGTCCAAAGGTGATGTGTCCTAATGGTGAGGTCTAATTGTGAGGTGTCCTTAAATAAAATGAATCCTACCTAAATAATTTTTCATGTGACTTAACCTCTTAGAATTCAAATAATTCCTGAATATTTCATCAAATTGATGTTCACTGACAATGCATTCAACAGTGATATCACCTACTTCAAAATTATATCTCAAAAAGTGATGTATCATAACAATGTTCCTTGTCCTAGCATGATATAATAGATTTTAAGATATGTTAATAGAACAGGTATTATCCCAATTTATAATGAAATGATTTAATGGATATCCATGGTCTATTAAATTTCTTTCATCCTTATAATTTAAGAACAACTACTAACATCTTCTATATATTCACCTTTGAAAGTGGATAGTGATACAAAATTCAGTTTCTTTATAAACGATGATAATAGTGAGTTGCCCAAAATGTGACATGTTCCAAAGGTTCACTTTCTATGTAACATGAAACAAGAGTTGTTGACATCTGAAAATCATATTAAATCAAATGATTTTCCGTTTGGATAAAATATTCAAATTTTTTAGCATACATGAGATATTTAAAAATACTTTTTAAATCTCTTATATGAGATTATTTTGGATTGACTTGAAAATGATCACACATACAAACATTGAATGTAATATCAAGTCAGCTTGCAATATGGTAAATAAGACTCCCATTCATACCTCTGTAATTGGTTTGAACCACTAGTTTTCCAGTTCCATTAGCATCCAACTTATAATTGGTACTCGTAGGTGTATCACTACCTTTATTACTATCCAAACCATAATGTTTAAAAATATCCTTAGTGTAATTACAGTGATAAAAAAATACAATTATTTTTTAAAATTTTGATATCCAAGGAAAAATTTAAGATTCCCATTAGATTAATTTCAAATTCATTTGGCACCATCCTTGAAAAATCAGTACATAAAGAATTTTTAGAAGATCTAAAAATAATGTCATCTACATAAATTTGTAGTATTAAAATATCATTGGAAATCATTTAAATAAAAACAGCAGGATCAGTTATACCACTAATAATACAATTTGAAATAGGAAAATAACTGAGTATATCATACCAAGCTCAAAGAGCCTACTTTAGAAAATATATGGATTTAAACAGTTTAAAAACATGATTTGGAAAAATGGGGATTTTTGAAGCTAGGGTATTTTCAACAAACCCATCCTCAACTATATACTCTTTTATAAATTTATATTTTAAATCCATTAGATAAACATTGAAATTCAGATGATCAACATATGCAAGTACTATCCTAATGGATTCTATTATAGCTATAGGTGCTATGGTTTTCTCTGAGTATATTACATCTTCTTTAATATATCATTGTGCAAATAATCTTGCATTATTTCTAACTATATTTCCATATTCATCAATATTGTTTCGTAACAGCCATTTTGTTTCTTATAGTCAAAATTACTTTAGGTATTTCTAATAATTCCAAAGCATTGTTTCATTCAAATGTTTTTAATTATTATTAATTATCTATCACCAAAAACTCATCATTGATATAATCATTAATATTTTTGGTTCATGTAATGAAATAAAATCATGATGTTCAACCTTGTGTCTCAGAGAAGCTCTAGTTTGTGTTCCTATATTTAAATAACCTACTAAATCATCTAGATGATTATTCTAGAGAGTTCTAATACATTTATAAATGGTTTCATTAGACTCCTCGTGGTTTTATATATGTTATGATTCAATAGGCTCTGATTCTTGAAAAATTCCAGAACTACTTTTTTTCCATAGGGGTTCACTATTTTTATCATTATGTTGTACAATTGAAATATCATCCACAAGATATTCATGTGAGGTTTTAGGTTCATGTGGATCATTGTCATCAAATTTGGCATGAACTCATTATTCCACACATTTTTTATTTTATTGAATACTCTATAGGCATTATTAAGGATTGAGTAACCCAGTAACAATCCATCATCACTTTTGGAATCAAATATTTCTTGATTATCCCTAGTGCTAAGGATAATGAATTTAAACTAGAAACTCTAAAGTAATTAAATGTAGGATTTCTATTGTTCTATAGTTAATAATGGGTATTATTAAAAACTTTTCAAATTAAAACTCTATTAATGATTTAACAATGTGTATTAATAGCTTCAGCCAAATAATAGGCATGCATATTATACTCATTAAGAATATTCTGAGAAATATCTTTTTTGTGTCATATTTCTTCTATCTACATCTCAATTTATTGAGGCTTTCTAATAGTGGGTAAATAATGATTATATCAATAATGTGATCAAAAAAAATTCAAACTCCTAATTTTCAAACTCACAGCCATGAGCGCTTCTCAAGGTCTTAATTCTATGTCCAGTAATATTTTCCACAGAATTGGAATATTTAATGAGGAAATAACATTCCTTACTTTTGTGAGCTAGAAAGTGTACCCATGTGTAATTAGAATATTAAACATCAATAACACAGTAATAGTTATTTTTTATTTAATCATGAAACTCTATATGGTCAAAACAAATCCATGTAATTCAACTCAAGTGGTTGAGAAGTTGATACTTATTTCTTTGGTTCAAATGAATATTTTGGTGGTTTTCCATATTTACAAGGATTAAAAACATTGATTATTGGGATTTCAAATTTAGGTAAGCCTCTAACTATACCTTTCTATTTATTTTACTATGTGAGTATACATTGTAGTGTTCTAATTTACATTTCCTAAACCATGATTCCTTATGAAAATAATTTAAACCAAAACATTTTCTTATCTAATGAATTTAAATCAGTAGTATATACATTTTCATTTTTACAAGCTAGAAATATTAAATCAATTTTTAATTACAAACATTGAATGTATGATTTTAAAACATAACATTAAAACCAACATCACAAAAATGAGATATACTTAGTATATTTCACTTTAACCCATCCACAAGAATGTACTTTTGAATGTAATATAGTATTAAGGTTACCAATTTGGCAAAATCCGACAATCATTACACAATCATTATCACCAAATATAAAATTACCACCATCAACATTGATTATCTTATTGAAGCATTAATAGTATCCTGTTATATGTCTTGAACATCCCCGTTCATTTTACCATAGAATTTTACATGATCTTTATAGATAATTTTCCGGAAAAACTGCCTAAGCAGGAGGTAACTTTAGTACCAATATTTTAATGGGTCAAGAGAAGTTGGCCAACAATGCTTTGGGAACACATATTTTCCATATAAATTACCTATAATAAACAGACATGTTTTGAGATATAAACACTTTCTAAGAGCCTTTCATATTTTTTTTCAACAGCTTACCCAGAACTAGCACAAGCATCGAACTTTCCAGATTTTTTAACATATTTGTTTTTAATAATCCTTCTCTATACAGGATGGTATCCTAGACCAGTTTTGTATTTTGGAGAAATTTTTTTCTCTATTAATTGAGTTAAGGTATTCCTACTAGTATAAAAAATCTCAAGACATCCATTAATTTCTCATTTGATATTTTTAATTCAGTATTCTATTTTACTAGCTAAGAAATTTTTTCTTTTTCAATATCCAAATCAGACAGATAACTGGCATTCAAAGAAGTTGTCTTTTTAATGATTTATATTTATCCTTGATCTCCTTAATGGTTTCCTCAAGAATTATCCAATGTTCAAATAGATCATCCATAGTCATATTTTCATCATTATTTGATACACTTTGATTCTATTAATAGTAAGCATTATTTTTAAAAGAAATAAGTGTAACCTAAAATTTTTTTTCCATGAAACCTTGGTTATATAGACTCTTCTATTCAGTATCATAATTTTCATATCCACTAGAGCTATCTTCTGATGAACTCTATGTAGATTTCATTGATTTTTTATCTCTTTCTCTTGTATTTTCTAATTATTCTTAAATTTCAAATTGGGAAATGAGCCTTCACATGACCTTTTCGTTTATACTCATATTTGATTATCTCATTTGTGTTGGCATTCGATTTTCTATCTTTTTGTTCAATTTAATTTAAAATCATACCTTCCTTTTTATTTTTCTATTCTAATGACGTACAAATTTTAGTAGAAATTTATTAATATTCTATAATGATGAAACATCTCCTCATCAAAATCAAAATCTGAAACATCACTAGTGGAACTATCTATAGGAACGTGAACATGTTCCTTTCCATTTCTACTTGAGGTAGCAGTTGTGAATTCTACAGATTTATTTCTTGGTTCTAGATATGTATCTTGATTCACCATAATATCTTCTTGAAACATCACGTGTTTCAAAATAGTGCCTTCACTGGTAGCTTTCTTATGTCACATGTTACTCTGATTGAAACAGAAGTTCTTCCACATCTGTTTGGTAGGCATCAAATCCATCTCATAATCTGATCCTTTCTATCCACTAGATTCCAAAGTAGAATCATGGTATTTACTATTTCATTTAACTTAAGTTATATTACAAAGATAGGTTCATCATGCATCATTTTAAAATTATTATATTTAAGAGTATATGTATTGAATTTTATTTCATTAACATTGTTTATTCCCTCATGGGAAAATCCAAAGTATCTGAAATTTAATATGTAGATTTACAAAAAGATATTTTATTGAATTCATAATCACCAAAACTTTAGTACAATGAATTATATTTTAACTGTTATTATTATATTCAGCATTCTTCAACTGAGACCATGTGTCCCTACCAATAGCATGTAATGCATGTGGTTCTTCAATTGTGTCCTGGATTTCTGGACATATGCTCTCTAGATACATTTTCATTTTATATTTCCACTAATCATATTTATTTACATTAAATAAAGGTGGAATATTAGTAGCCACAACATCTACTAGTTTTCCCATACATGACTAGAATTTAATGAATAGAAAATTTATATATGAATGAAATTTTATGATCTTTATGATTCATGTAAAATCACCATTGAAATGAATTTCAAATACGTGAAAAATAGACCAGACGGTATTAATAAAGACTCCTCTGATACCAAAAGTCGAATGAGGTGGAAACTCAATAGGGAGTGAATTGAGTTCCTTCTCAATATTTTTGATAAAAAAAATATGGTAGAATCCCCAAAATTGGAAACAACCCATTTAATTAAGGTAGTGGATATATAAATGTTCCATTTCTCAGAAAGTATATTAATGTTTGATAACATCTCAATTGAGTCATTATAGGAACATATACAATTTTTGAAACAGGTTTACTGAACTAAACACATATACACAACAACCAAAAACTGACTATTATAGTTAATTTTAAAGTATTTTCTCTGATTGAAATTATTAGTAGCGGAAATATAAAAACTGATTTTTGAAAAATAATGTACACAATTTAATTAATCAAGAGAGACATTCTCATGATTAGACTTAATACTCTCAACTTATTAATCACATGCCTCCAAGAAGTTTATAATAATAAACTTGATACACAAATTTTATCGAGCATTACAACTGTTTTCAAAAACCGTCAAGTTCTCATAACCTCTTCAATTTTTCGTTATAGGTAAGTAACAGACAGGCCACACATGACCTCTTCCACATATATATATGTAGGAAACATAATTTAAGGAATATTTGGTGTGAGGATTTTTAGTATCCTCTAGTTTAAGGTCATGATTTTGTTACATAAAAAGACACAGTACTTATTAATTTAAGATAGAGAACACAAAATAGAAAATTTTAAGAGTATTTAATTTATAAGGCTCTATGTGTTTGAAATTCATCTCTGGAATCCTTGGTGAGAAGAAATTATAGTTTGAGTCCATCTTTGGATGTTGTCTCTAAAACAGAGAGTTGTAATTTCAGGTTCTAGATTGCAGGTGCGGAGGTGTTCATCTTCATAGATTGAAAGAGATTCTATGATTCCCATCAAGGAAGCCTAGAATTTGTTCTCCCAAATTGTCTTCATTTGTCTCTTGGGTTCAAAATGAATGTGATGTCATGTTCATCATCTTCTTTGTGTCTATAATGTACTATATCTTACGCCACATAATCTTCTCTAACTCGATCGTCTATTTTTTCATGAGATCTAATATTAGGAATTATCAATCCATGTGTGGTCTTCCTCATACCTCGTACGGTCTCCAGAGATGTCAAAAATAAACATAAATTTATTTCATAAGAATTACATATTCCAAATATGATCATTAGAATAATATTCAGAAATTTTAAAATGTATATATTAGAAGAGTATAGGTATCAATAGACTAGTAGTGGTAGCCTTCCAAATTTAATATTCATAAAGGCAAACATTGGAATTTTAAATGTTATTCTAGTAGTAACCATTAATCATTATACATCTAGCGGCAACTTCATAATAACAGCCTTATAGTAGTAAGATTAAAATGGTATTTTTGAATAGTAACCTTCTACCAGTAACAAGTAAGATTCCAGAAGTAGTAATCCCTTCAGTGATCATGTACCACTAACACCTTGCAGTTTCACTACAATAATATCCTTTGAGTGGTATACTTTTAGTGGAGAAATATCATTGGTAACTCATCCGTAGGGTTCCTTCGAGGTAACCTTCTTGTAACATTCTAGCAGAAACCATCTTGTGGATACATTATAGTGGTAACCATCTAGAGGAAACTATCTAGCAGTAACCTTCATGTGGTAACCTACCCTATAGTATCCTCATCTGGTGAATTAAATGGAAGGATCATAATAGTGAAATTTATTCCAGTTACTTTTACATAGAAATGTTTACACTGTATACTTAATAAAGAAAGAAGTGAGATTAAAAATATAGAATTATTACATTATAAAAACTATAAAAACATATTAAGCATGATTATTATATAAATTAAAAATGATTTGGGATTATAAAAACACATGAATCCAAAAAATGAGTTTTCTAGATAATTGATAAAAAAATAAATTTGTTTCCTTAAAACCCATATTAAAAAAAACAGATTTGTCTCCATTTATAGGGAAATTATTTGAAAAATAATTTCTAACATCATTATAAGTTTTATTTGAAAATTTTTTTGACAATATAATACCAAAATTATAATAGGGTGATTTATTTTTATCTTTCTGAAATGTTTTAATTTATTGATGAATAATGATAATACATAATTTTAATTGAATATTGTCTTTTTAGATAAATTATTTATAATGGAAAATTATATTTTGAAATGTTTTTAATGTTAAAAAAGATAAATTATAAATAAATAAATCCAATATATGTTATTGGAATATTTTTAATAATGAATTTTGTTATAAAAACACTGTTATATTTTGAAATTTCTACATTAAATCCCGACTTTCTCATCACATTCAAAAGATTAATTCTAAATTAAATTCTGAAGTTATGCGAATTTAATTTTTTGAAAATAGATTTTATATTTTCAATATTAATAATTTATATTATTTAATTAGGTAAAATTAATTTTATGCCAATCTTATTGATCAAAACAATTCAATTTAATTACATCGGTTTTGGTAAATACGGTTTTACATATTGTTTAATCATAGAATATATGGTATTAAAATGACCAAAAATGTGAATATACCCCATTATCTCTAACTATTTCAACACTTATGTCCTTTGGATGTAAATCTATGAGTTTGTGGGGAACATTTCCATTAATGTTTCCCATATAATAAGTTATGAAAAGAAAAAAATGATCCATTCATCCTTTTAATTTTAGTAAATATTCAAGTATTGGAAAAAATTCATAGTTTTAGTTATAAATATAAATTTTAAATATTAATTAATTTTTTATGATAATAATTTATCTTCAAAAATTTTTTAATTTATATTTACATAAAATTCATTATAAAAATCAATGTATGGGTTATTTAGAGTGTAATTAAATAAGATAAATGATAAAGAAAATATTATAAGTGTTTTAAATATAATGAATTTAGTTGTTAAATTATTTTTTAGATGAATATATCATTATAAAAATTTGTGAACATAATAAATTAAAATACCATTTTGTATTAATTTTTATTATTGATATTAAATATGAATTTCATAGTATCTATTAATATTATTTTACATTATTTTATATTTTTTAAAATTATAAAACATTATTAAAAATATTATCTTCTATAAGGTGGTTTATAAAATATATTAAATATTAAATTATTTCCAATTAATGACCAATAGATATTTTATAATGATAATCTCAAAAAATAAATTGTATAATACATTGTTATATAGGATAGGGTTAATGAAATGTTTTTAGTGTGTTATTTTTGCTTCTATTAAAATTAATCTCCATCATCCATTGGTATTTTATTTTATTATATGGAATAAATATTTAAATTATTTGGGTGTAAATATTATAAAAATAATCACATTAATATATTATTAATATATGAGTTTCATAAGTTATAATTCTACTTATGCTATTGAATAATGAATAGTGAAAAAAATAAGGAAACATTGGTGTTAAGAAAATAATTTATTATGAATGTATTTATTTTTAGTGATTGAGGTTTTTCATGACCAACTAATACCTCATCTACATTTTTAATCAAATTTGGTGTCACGTGAGGTATGTGAGACCTCAAAATAGTGAATATTATTGAGTAATTACAAGAATTCCACTCCCCCACAACTATAATAAAACACTCTCTCCCCTCACTCCATCCCACCTATAAAGAAATTTGGATTTTAAAAAATCATCCAAAATAACTTCCCAAATTACCTCCTCTTATCGTAAAAGATTTAATTTTGAAAAAAAACAAATTCATTTTTTCAAACAAAAAAGAGTTACACAAGGAAGTTGAATCATTCATCAACAAATGTATCTGTTATATTTATTCTTCAAAACCCATTACTTATTTGAATATAATTATTATATAACAAAAAAAGTAATAATATATATACAATAAATAAAATTATAAAAATTTTACAACAAAAAACCACACACAATTCCATAAAATGTGTTACAAAATTATCACATGTGTGGGCAGTGGACTAATGCCTCATGAATCAATGTTGTTTGTTTTTTCAGTACAACCATTCATCTTTGGGAATAATGAACAAAATAAGGACTAAATATGATATATATTATTTTTAAAATGTTATTTTGTTAATTTAATTTCATTATAAAACCTTACTTCATTCTATCCATTTTTTTGGAGTACAATAACTTTCCACGTGTCTACGGAGGACTACCTCCTAGTGAGCTGATGTGATTCTTTCATGGATTAAATATAATGAATTATTGATGAGTTTAACTAAAATTTGTAATATATAATAAATAAGGGTTATAATTTAAGGGTATTATATATATATATATATCATTTAATTTTAATTCATCAAAAATGATAACAAATTAGAAACAACATTCATGCATAGTTATGACTAACTTTCACTGTGAATGGTGTATTTAATTACAAATCTATAAATTTTATGAATTAATATATATATATATATATATAATAAATATATATATTTTTTAAAATAATTTTTAACACTCTAGATAGTAATTAATATGTATTGATGAAAGTGGTAAAAGTATCAAGTCAAAACATGGATGAAAAACAATGTGGTTAATACCTGAAATGTAACATTAACCTGCAATTTTTCATAAATAGCTAATAAAAGGTTATAAGATAAAAATATATCATATTAAAAATCATAATATGGTTCTTTAATTAGTTAAAAACATGTATAAACACAATATTCTATTTATTAAATCACATTCAACCGTACATGAACTGTGATGTAAGGGTTTTTCTTATCTGGATTTTATTTTAATGAAACAAATTCCATTTTAACCATTTTTTGTGTATATACATCCAATGAATTTATTTTACGAATATTATCCATATATTTTTTTTGTTTTTTTCATATACATTTTATGATACCTCTTTCATGGGGTTTATGGTTTCAATGTAAACAATGGTTCAATTTGTTTTTCTCTCCATTTTCATTATCTAAGACCAATGTTTTGTTATACACCAACAATCATTTATGAGGTTTATATTTTTCAAATATGACATGTTATATCATGAATCTACTTATTTTCATGATATTTTAAAATATAGTCTTTAATTTTTGTTGTGATTCAATGATATGGAATTTGTAACAGTTTTTTGTTACAGTCTCATCGCATATCAAGATTTGCTATGATAATGTCTATGATGTTGAAATCAAATAATTCTCATAAATTATATTATACTCTAATTATGATGGATATTTTAAATTAATTTTATCATTTTTCTACTTTTGGTACTAAAATTATGGAAATTTTTTTTAATACAACCTGACTTCATTTCTATCTTCGGTTGGAAATATATGTTCATTCAAAATAATATTTTCTAATAGTGTTTTAAAAATGTTTTTAGATGATATATGAAGCTAATTTTCAATTGAAAAGATTTTAATTTTTTTAAAAGATTAGTTTGAAATGATTATATGTTCTTTTATTATATTATATCATGTTTATTTTCAATGTAAATGTTTTTAAAAATGTTTTATGATTTAAAAACTAAATGTTCAAAATGAAAAGGGTACTTTCCTAGACATATTTTTAATGACGTTTTAATAGCGTATACATTCATCAATATCAAAAACATTAGTTGTAATTTATTCCCAACTAGGTTATTATTTATTAATATCATCTATATACTTTATCTAGATGCATAATTATTGTAAATATGAAATTATTATAGAACTCGTTTCTTTTCCATGGTTAATCGTGTTTCAAAGAAATTATAATCGAACTCTTTTCGTTTTCATGGGATAATAATGTTCCAAAGATATTGATGTGAAACCTATGTCATTTATATGGGAAATAAGGATATTAATGAGAAATAATTGTTTCATTGAGTTTTATGATGAATTATAATCTCAATGTACATTATTTATGTTTTTGGTCTTGGTCACTATATATGAAAAACAAGGTGGCACATATTGACCTATGTATACACATTATAATAAATCATGTGGTGCTCTAGATAACTTCATGTAATACCATAATACATTAACATGCGGTGGACCTTGTAGATTATGGTAAACCCATTATATCATAATTGATGGGTTCACCAAGATATCCCTCCAATATAGTGGGTAATGATTATATTGTAAGATAGTAATATGGTTATCAAAATTAAAACGGGTTTTGATTGATTATTTTAAATATGATTCTCTATGTTATTGAAATTTGTTTTAATTACATGTTATGGGTTTATGATGTTTCATTTGATCAAAATTTTTATCACAGGGGTCATGATTATTGATTTTGATAACTATTGCATTTTCCATGTTTTCATATTTTATGATCTAGATATTGATAGGTATGAGTTATTTTATTATTCAATCAAGCGCATTGTATCTGCCTTCATACCATCATGCACTCTTATTATCATTGATAATATTAAACTTTTATTATTATCCATAACCTTAATTATTGTTTTAACTAACCATTCATATGTTTCATTTTCCCTATGTAATAAAGAAGTATGTTTAATGAATTATGATCATGTTCTCAATTTCTTACCCAAAGTATAAACATGAGGTTTTATTTAGTGATAAATTCATTTCCCAATATTAATGAATAATGTGGAATGCTTGTATGATGAGTGATAACCCATCACATCTAGATAAGAGGTAGGGATTGATCCCATGATCGAATGATAATAATGGTTTTATGCCTACCTCTGGCCTATGTGTTGTCTATATTTGTATGTAATTTTTATAGGTTATGATGGTGGTTATTTTGGAAACATATATAATTTTATTCAAGGATTTATTATTTATATATCATAGAATAATATACCATTGAAACCTTCTTGGCCTTAGATTCCAAACATTGTAAAAAAGCCTTATTAATTCTAAGGATATGTATTTATGGAGTGAATTGTTTTGACAATTATATATTAATTTTGAATATTAATGAATCATATAAATGTTTACTCATATTCAGATTTATCCATTTTGGATTTTACTAATGTGTAAAGCTAGGTGGAATATCTTGACTATCCATTTTTAGGTTATATTTTTATTGAATGCTTATTTTAGTGCATTGAGGATTAAAAAGACAACCTAAATACCTATCCATTGTAGTAAATTATGATGTAGGGGTTGAAATGGATGAAATGATGAAACCTTACTCATAAAGTATGTATATATCCATATTTCTCCTAGTATAAGCGGTAAGTGAATTATTTGAATCTATGAAAATGATTTTCAGACCATAATATTATACTAGTACCTTCAATAATGATAAAAAATTATTATTATTATCGTCAATGATTTAGGGTTTTATGGACCTAATCATTGCAATGATCATTTATGTTTTTTTATCAATGACCTTAAGCACTCACTATAATTATTTATTTTTTTCAAGCATTTCATCCCATATTTTTCTATTTGGAATCTTAGTTTTGTGTTTTCCATATGAAAATTGTAGATACCTTTATATATTATTAATATGATGTTTTATGAACACTTTTTTAAGATGTGGTCAGGAAATAAAATTATTTTCAAATGACTAACCTTTTATTAACAAAATAATGTTGAAATTGAGGGGGTAAAATTAGTTAAATTGGGTAGGATGTAACACCCTAATATTATTAGAGTATAAATATATAATTGATAGTTTAAATGAAATTAAACAAGTATTTTTTATTTCATTAAATTCAACACATTTTTTTCTTATGATACATGAAAAAAGAATATTCTTTAATAACATGGGTAAAAGGCAGGATTGTGTTTTATAAACCAAAAATATACTATTACTTTTATTATTTAACAAGATAGTTTTCACCAAGAAATTTGAGTGGTGGGTATCGAAAGGAGTAGTGGATTTTTGAAAAACAATTTCACATGTATATATAATGAATTCATTATTGAAGATTTAATTCTAAATCAAAGAAAAAACTATCTGAAAACAAAGATAAATCTTTTTCTAAAGAATTATATAAATGTGCATAACTGTGTTTTATGACAGTAAGATAATGCAATCCCAAGTTTTGAATTATATTAATTAAATTTATATGTAATATACTCATCATAAATCATAACATCCATCCAATTTTTTTTCAAGATAAGTTTTTAAAATAAAACCAATTTTACAAAAACGTGGCATATTTTCCCCTAAAAATAAATTCTTTCACATGATTCTTTTAACTTCAATAAAAGTTTTGTTTTTATAAGTTTATATAATTTTTGTGAAAAAATAAATATAATTATTTAAATTTGAATATAAAAATTATTTTTTGGCGAGTTTTTGTAATTCTCTTGAAAGGTTTCCATTTTTTGAATAGTAAAAAATAGTAAATTTTTATTCGAAACTGTCTTTTTGATTAAATTATCTGAAATGATAAATAATATTTTTAAATTTTATTATGTAAAAAATAGATCAATAACAAATTTATGAATCTAATATTGGTTATTTGAATAATTTTAGTTTATAATTTTGATATAAAAATATTGTGACTATTTGAATGTTTTACTCTAAAACCACATTTTTTCATCACATTAAAAGATTAATTTTAAATTTAATTATATAACTTATGAGATTTTAATTTGTAAAAAGGTATTCTCTATTTTGAAACAGAATAATTTATATTTTCTAATTTTTTTAATGTTACTTTTTTCCCAAGTGATTATTGAAAAAAATTTATAATAATTACTGTTATTAAGGTAATAAATGATTACTTAGTTGTTAAATATACAATATTTGGAGAATAAATGATCCAAAACATATAAAACACCTATTTTATGGATATATTTCGACCCTTATTACCTTATTAAATAATTCTATGTTTTTTTGGAAACTATTCTATGAAATTGATGAAAATAATAAGTTAAGAAAAGAAAAAAATACCAAAAATGTACCTTTATTATTTTTCATTTCTACAAACCATTGTTGATAGGGAAAAACTAAATAGATAACATTATTAATATCATATTAATATTCAAATTAATTTTTTATCATAATAAATTATCTTTAAATTTTAAAGATTAAATAATTATATTATGTGATTAATAAATTTAAACACATTGATTTTTTAGTTAATAATTAAATAAAATAAACTATAATATAAATATTAAATGTGAGGAAAATATAATGAATTTTTGGGAGAAATTTTATTTTATATAAATATATATTTATGAAAATCTATAATCCTTATTTAATTTATTCAAATATTTTTATAATTTTATTAAATTCAAAGTAAATTTGTAATTTCAAAATTGACATTAATGTAATTTTATAATAAATGATATTATATTAAATGATTTAAAACTAAAAAAAATAAATTAATATAATATTTTGTTTTTAAATTTTACTAAATATTAAGTATTTTCCATTAATATACCAATTTATCTTTTATTATAAACATATCGACCTATAAACAATGATATATTTTTAACACGATTATAGTTAATGTAGTGTTTTTTCATTTTTCATCCTCTTCTATTAAAATAATTTTGAAACACATATAGAATATCAATTTTAAAATTTCAATTATATATATATATAATTATAAATTTTATAATATTCATCAAATTAATTTAGACTTCATGGATGAGGTACATAGGATATAAAACTAGTTACCTTAAGGAAAAAACAAATGAAAAATAATGAATCTTAAGAGTTAAGGAACAACATGTTAAAACAAAGGATTTATTTTCTGTGTTGGGGGTGTTTCAATAAAAGATAATCCTTCAACTAAACTATTATTGAATCTTTTATACACATTAGGTATGGTATACCTCCCAATAGTAAATACATTTAAGTATGTACAATAATTACACGCTTCTACAACTATAAAGGGGAACTCACCCCACTCACTTCATCACACCTCTCAAAACATTTTGATCAACCAAAATTTCCAAAATATCTTCCGAAATTTTTACCTCTAAGAATATAATTTTAAATTTATTCGTTATACATTAATAGGAAGGCCAATTGTTCAAATCAAAAGGAGCTACCCAAGGAGGGGATAACATTCATGAACAAACATTTTTTGTATTATTTATTCTTCAAAATCCGTCAAGGATATATATATATATATAATAGAATAAGTATCATATATATATATATACTGTGGATACAACCTAAATTTGGATTGATTTTATTCAAATGGGTTACATAATCATTATTCCTGTATGCGTTGGACTGGTGCCTCAAAATCCAATGTTGTTTAGTTATACACTACAAAATTTCAAGGCTAGGAATAATGATTTCAATAATATATATATATATATATATGATATATATTATATTTTATGATGTAATTATCATTTGGTAATTATTATATAACATATACCTCCAAGATTTCAATTTTGTTGAAATACGATAACTTCATTTGTGTGTACAGTGGACTACCACATCGAGAAGTGATGTGATTCATTAATAAATTACATGAAATGAATTAAGAGTATAATAATAATATATTTTATATGTGACCTAAATATGATACTCTAAATATAATATATATATCATTTAATTTTCTTTCATCAAAAATGACAAGAATATTGAAACAATGTTCATGCGTAGTTACGAACTACCATCTACATAAACAGTGTATTTCATTTCAAAGCACTAATTTTTTTTATTAATATAAATTAATATTTATTTAATATTTATGATATTTATATCATTGTTAAAATATAGTTTTAATTAAATAATTATTGACTATAGTGGACCAAAAAATATTATTTATATAGTATCTAGAAAACCATGTAGTTAGTATTCTAAAGGTAACGTTAAAAATGAATTTTATAAAAATGGGTAATAAAAGAAAAAATATATAATCATAATTGATATTGAAAATAATATTTTGGTTTTGTTATAACTTAATAAAAGAAAATTTATCAACTATATAGGTGTTCTAAGATCATTCAACAAAAAAGAAGCATGAGGTATGGGTTTTTCTTATATCACTATTATTTCTATTGGATGTATGACATATATGCTAAATACTCTTATTTTATGGGGTATATAATTCCAATGAATTTATTTTATCTATATTATGTTTATATTTATTGTTTTTTAATATCCATTTTATTATATCACCTTCATGAGGTTTATAATTTCAATGTTACCAAACCGTAAGGTATTTTTTTCTCAATTTTCCTTCTTAGAAACATAAGTTATGTTTTATAGATGACATCAGTTATTAGTAGTATATTCCACACCTAAGACATTTTATATCGTGAATATACTTATTTTAATGACATTATAAATGATACTTTTTCATGGTTTTTGTGATTTAATGTCCCCAAAATTCTTAGATTCTTTGCTTACAATCTTATCATTTATCGGTATTGTGTATGATTTAGTCTCTGATGTCGAAAAATTATAATTTTCATAAGATATCTTTTATGTTGATTATTGTTGATACATTAATGTAATTGTAAAAAATTTCAAATATTTGGTACTTAAAATATTTTTTAATTTTCATTCAAGAAAATATGACATTATTAATTTCTTTTCTCACAAATTATTGTTCTTTAAAATAAATTATGATAATGATAGCTAAATTTTGGGAGATGAAATTTATAGATCATTTTCAATGGAAATGAAATTTCGAAATATTTGTTTAAGTAATTTAAAAATCTTCCTTTTTATTTTTTCAAGATAGTTTTCAAATAAATAGGTTTTCAAAATTATTTTATGACATAAAAATTGTTTTTCGAAATGAAATGTGTATTTTACCCGAAGTGTTTTTAATGATCTTTTAATGGTATTTAAATTAATAAATTTAAAAAAAATTATTGTTACTTATCCCAAAATGGTTCTATTTTTTATTAATATCATCTTTATTATTTAAATGGATCTATAATGATTTTATCAAAGATATCTTTATGGAACCTATTAATTTTTCCCTGGTTAATCATCTTATAAATAGATTATTATGGAACATATTTTTTTACATAATTTAATCATGATAATATTGATTCATATTAAAACAACTAATATAATTTTTTTTTACTTTTTGGATATGATAATGATTTTTTAGGAGTGTTATGATAATTTAATGCTCTATGCACATTATTCCAAAAGTGGTTCTAAAAAATTAGACCTGAAAATTGAGGTGGCACATTTAGTGGGGTAATCCCATTATTTTAGAACAATGGGTGGAATTGATAGCACGATGTCATATTGTTATATTTAACAATGGGTGGATTAGATAGTTCCGAGAAAACCCATAATATATTTACATTGGGATGGATAGAATGCACTAGATAAGCCTGTTATAATATAATGATGGGTGAGTATGGATAATTCTCTAAAACATTCGGTAATTATTATATTAGAAGAATGTTGTATTTTTATTTCAATTATAAATTGGATTGAAATGGATTCCAGAATATGATACCCCACTTTAGTGAAATAGGTTTTAATTAATTTCCATAGGTTTATAATGTTTCATTTGATCAAAATTGATATCACATGGATAATGAATATTGAATCTTATGACTCTTTAATTTTACATGATTTCATATTTTAAGGTTTATATATTTACTGGTTTGATTTCATTTATGACAATCTCAGTCACTATAGTAATTTCATCACATTAATTTGCCCCCATATTACGATTTATTACAATATATGGATAATGACTATGGTCACACATACATAACATTTCAACTCACCCTTATTATTTTTCATTTTCCCCAGGTTATAAAGAAATAGGATAAAAAATTAGTGTCAATATATGACTTGAAAAGGATGATTTTGATGAAATAATGTGAAATAACAAATGCATGTTATAATAAGAAATAAATTCCGTCTATATGAACCACTTCATTATGACACCATGTTGACATGAGTTTGTCCTAATTTTATAAAACAATAATCATATTTTATCGTAGTGGTTGTTAGTGATACAATTTTTCATTTTGATTTTTTCTGGTTTATGGGAAAACAAATTTAATTATTATTCGCCACAAAGAAGAAAATGTAATTTTTAGGATTTCAAAATAGGATCCAGGAGAGTGTGTCATGGGATATTAGAGAGAGGATGAGAGGTCAGACTCATTATATACATTTGAGTGGAATTGTTTCATACTCCAGGAATCTCATGTAGATAATTTTCCTATTTCGGAATCCCTTATTATCATTAATGTAAATTTGGTCACCCTTCTCATTTATAACCAGTAACATATATATGAATGAATAACCATACGTATATGTAAGAGGGTCTATATGAATGGAAACACACACACATACACTCACAGACACACATAGACACACATATATATGAGGATCTTTTTCAAATATAACCATCAAAATGAATCAAAGGGTTCTCCATCTCATATTTTATTTAATTAAGGATGATTTAATTTAAAATATTATATTTTGAAACCATGTAATTTGGAATTGTTGAATTAATTTTCATCTAGGAAGGAGGTTATAGATTTACTGTCAATATCATCAATATGAAATTGGATTCCTTAATATCCACCTCAATGGACTAAGTACCCTTATTGTTTAGTTCCATTTAATAGGAAGCACCATACATTTTCAGTTTATATGAAATGGGAAATCCCATTAAATTTAATGGTAAGAAAAAATTATTTCATGGAGTATGTTGAATAGAAAATGAGGTATGGGACTTACACATGAGTGTATTTATTTATGTATCCCATTGGGAGAATGGACTGATGTGATTTGGCTAACCTTATAAGTAATATACCCTTGGAAAGTACTACTCATCGTGAATATAAGCATATGAGGGTAATGTGATGGGGCCTTAAAGGAATATTCACATCCATGAAATATATGATCCTACCTAGAATATGGAATAGTGAAAATAATAGTGGGTTAATGTTGTTTGGTTTTAAGCACAATGACTTTTACGACATATCACATAAGAATGGGAATCAAAGACCATGTAGTTATGGACATATTTTGGTGATAAAAACATAAGGGTGGAACATTTTATATATTTGATATTTTCAGTGACATGACCACCACTAATATCTAAGACTGTGTGATTCATGATCAATGAGAAAATATTTAAACAATATATGATCTCCACATTATGAAATCATGTTTGGGAAGTTACATACACCGTTATTGGATGCCCAAGTGAAACAATATTCCTCTTTCGTTTGTGGCTAATAGTAAGGATACATTATGTATTAAACTATGAGGTTAGGAATGATAGGATAGGGGGATTACTCCAAAAGGGATACCCATGATGAATAATTTCTCCTCAATAGTTATTAGATGATGTGTAGTATTTAGGAATAAATATTTTATTTAACTACTATTATCATTTAGCCATTTTCAAAATCTCATTGATTGGGTTTATGTTTACATTGAATTAACAAATACTACCTAATTTTATTCACATTTTAGATAGCATGGATGAATGGATGCCATTTTCAGAAAACATTCTTCCACCCATAACAATGGTATCCTCATTACCACTTGAATTTATGATTGTCAATAATATGTAGACCTTATCTATTTTATAGTATAAATATGAGATTTCCATTAACATAGGAATGCATGTTTAATGTACATTTTTACTTGTTTGATTCTCTTATCATTCATATTTACAATCATGGGAGGTAGTTTTGATCTATTATCATTCATATTGGATACATAGGTAGAGGTGTTCCATGTCATTTGTTGTGTGAGGATGACATAGGGGATAGAGGGTGATTCACCTTGGTGATACCTTGGTTAGATGGTGTGTATTTTCCTATTTAATACAAGGAAAATACTGATTTGGATTCACCTATGTGATACCTGGGAGATCAATACTGGGCTTCACCTAGGTGATACCTAGTCGATTTGAGTTGGGTTTCACCTAGGTTATATCATAGAGTGGACATTTTGGAATTACCTAGGAGATACATGGGAGTGCTATATTGAGAATTACCCAGGTGATAACAGGAATATTTGAGTGATTTTTCTTGGGTTTTTGGTAGTTCCAAACACACCACATGGTTGAGACATCAATCTAAACGCCATGGGTCTACTTAAGTTCTCTTCGATGGATGGAACTAAAGTCTAAGGATATGGATCAATACATCACCTTATTGTTTTTCACAAATATTGGGTTTGTTCCTAAAATTTGTCCATGTTGTTTAAGTATTTTATTAACCATAGTTCCTTTACCATTATTAAACCCCTACGGATGTGTAATCATTTAAATGTGTATGGTAGATAAGTTTTATTGGGTGAGAGTCTAGGGTTGGGAGAGCAGTGAGCCTTCAGTAAGACATCCACGTGTATCAAATGAGTAGCCCAAGGGTCCAATATATAGGAAAAATTTAGAACCATGTAAATGGAGGAATCTCGAACTTTTTGGTATCATATTTTATAAACTCTAGTTTTGCTTCACTGGCCAACCTTGCATTATAGTTTTTGAAAAGGATTAGCTGTTACAATATTGTTTTACCGGGGTGTAGTGAAACCCTCACCTTGGAAAACACCTAGGGTTATTGAAATATTTTTTCTTATTTTTATTTCCTTTCCTTATCAATATATTTTTAATATTACGTTATATATTTCGTAGAAATGGAATTCCAATAACCTCCTCCCTTGTAAATCATTCCAATTAGAACAAGTAGATATAATCTCAAGGTAGAAAATTATTTAGGCATCAATATACCCTTGATTCATTGGGTACCAGGTTTTCATTCAAACCATTCACCTTCTATTATAGGCATAACATTTTATCACTTGTTACTCACACAAGGGGAGTGTACTGGTAGATCATAATGATTGGACACTCAAGTAGATCATATTGGGAGGCTCACACGGGTAGGTTCCTGCTAGGTGGAAGGGGATATAAATATTTATCATGATCTTAGTTCCCCTCTATTCATTATATTCACTTGCATGTGTTCTCTAATAACATAATTTTTTCGAATAGGTCATAGTTGCACAAGTTATTGGTTGCACACATGCTACATTCCATTTGGTTACATAGCTTGAATGGAATATGATAGATAGTTACACATGAGTATAGGTTAAATGAAACCTACTTTATAGGTGTGAACTTGATGGGTGATCATCTAGACTGAGAACCCAAATTTGTTTATAAATTTTCAAAATCTGACAACCATAATTATTTTACACATATATCTGCTCAGGCACCAGGAGTAATCAAACATTAGCATTTAAAGATAACTATCCCCTAGAGTGAGTGTATAAACCATATTAAGAAGTTTCTTGATTATAATTAGTGTCCAGAGACCATAAAAAAGTTCTCACCACATTTTAATAAGAAATTTTAAATTTTATGGACATACTATAGATGGTAGGATCATCCCAAAAAAATATATTTGATTGGGTAAAATTGATGAGGAATGTATATCCCAAGTTGAAGGCGTTATTATTTTGCAACATGTAAATCCAAACTTATTCTTTATCCAATAGAAGACATATTTCTACTCAAACTCAACAAGTCTAGTCTATGTGTTGTTAATATCATTTGTTTTGTGGAAAATTGAATAACATTACATTTTTTTATTCCAAAAACATTCTAATATAAAATTTTCAAAAATGATTATCTAATGATTAATTTTATGAAATATTTTTGTAATTAAATTTTATTTCATTGTATATTATTCATGTATATAATATATATAAAAATATATATCATTAATAAGTGGGCCGTTTTGTTTAATTTTTTAAATGAGTTTATTAAATTTACATGGCTTGCATTGTCTGATAGAATGGTTTAGGATGGTTATTTATTCCTTTTGTCTTACTAATGTGGATATTTTTAATATCATATAATTATAATCCTTTTCATGATGTATCAATGTACCTTATGCCTGAGATATATTTCGATATGTGTATATATTTTTTTGATTCTATTTTTTAGTGTAACATAAACTCTGGGTTATGTAATGATTGAAAAAAATGTTGTTTGAATATATAAATTTTTTGAATGAAATTTGATTCTAATTAAAAATCACTAGAATCATCCATAGATAAAAGGAATAGAATTTTATATGTTACAGAAATTATTTCCCCATCAAAATACTAATTGGTAGATTTGATCCCAAGAGGCACATATCGAGAACATGATCATTAGAAAGGTAGTTTCTTATAAAGTAGGGTTACTATGGATTAAATATTATATGTAATTGTTTTAATGGATAAATTTATGAGTTATTTAACCAAACACCATTGTATACAACGTTATTTATATTGTTGTGAAGCATAAATGAATGACACAAGAGGAATGGATTTTGGTTGATTGATTTGATATATTTGGTAATCATTTTTTGATAAAGATATCAATTTTTCTTATATTATACGATTGAGATGATTCCCATCCTAAATAGGGAAAAATGGGAGAGGGTTGCTGAATCAACCCCCTTTTTTATTTAAATTTCTATATTTTCCAACTGACAGGCATGATGTATTAAAAAAGGGTCATTGTTTTAGAAATATTTCATTTAGTAAAATTAATTCGCCAATAGTAATAAACCTAATACTCATCAAATAAAATATTAAACTATATAAAAAACATCAAAATACTCAATGTTTTTTATGAGATTATTATTATATAGAGGGGATGTTAAATTTAAGAGAATCCATTGATTGGTAACTCAATAAAATTTATTAAAAAATGAAAAAGAAATTATGTTAGAACAACCCATTTCAGAATAACCCACTATTATAGAATTTTATCAAGATAATATAGATTCTTATGAGATGAATATAATTTTTATTTAATGGATTCAAATTATTAAATGAAAATGAAACCGAATTAGTTTTATTATTATATATATAATAAGATTGGGAATGTAAATAACACTTAATTAGATTGTTTATGATAATGAATAACTGAGAGTAGAGGTTTCCTTGATATAATAATCTATTTAATGAATATTTTTCATTATATCAATGATAATATTCATAAAAGATGAACGATTTTATGAAAATTATAAATAATTTTATTTGGACATGAGAAAAAAGTATATTGGAATAAACATTTTGAGTTAGGGTGCATTATAGATAGTACAAGTGGATTAATGATCTAATAAAATCAAATAAAATTAATTGGAGATCACCATAAAGTTTCCTTGAGTATTCATACAATGTTATTGGAACATAAATGAAAACAATAATGAAGGTATGAGTAATTATTACATAAGAGGGATTTTTCTAGGATAACAAAAGTTTTTTCTGAAACTCTCTAGGTCATATATGAAAAATATCTATGTTATATAATTAAATTATTATTTTTTTCATGTTAGACTTAATGTATAATTTTGAAGTGATGTAATTATATTGGAGTTAAAAATTATTGGAAATATTGATAGTGATTATAATTTTTTTATTTTAAGTGAGGAAACGAATACCGAATCATCTTATGGGACATGTCTTTCAATAGAAGAGATAATATAAGAAATATTTTATTCCATTACAAATCATTCCTAATATACTTGATTCAACTTTGAAAGATCCAATTAATTCAATGGATCTTGTGAAAATTAATTTAACTATGAAATGAAAATAAAATAATTACCCTATTAGGATGGTATGATCCTAGTGATATCCAATCATCTCTATATCACTATAGCTCAAATAAAAAAATTTAAAATCTCTCTAGATCAACAACACATGTAACAAATCTCCATGAATGTATTTATTTTATTATTATGTGTTATCATAGAAGAATTCAGGGCATAAATTGCTTGTAAAATTCTAGAAGATTTCATGAGTGGTCTGTAAACATAAATCAATACATTTATGATTTTGAATCACTTGTAACTTGATAAATTTTATGATATAAGATAAACTCTCTAAAATTTATGAAAATGTAAAAATTTACAATTCACTGTTAATATTGAGGTTAAAGGGTTATGCTCGCATCCATAAATTTTACTTATGCCTCTATATGTGATAAACCACCTAAACCAACTCTAAAAATCCCATATAACTTCATAAAAATATCATAACTATCAAGAATAATTCTTTAATCAAAGGTTAAAATTATAAATTTCACAATATGATTCAAATACATTAACTAGAATCCTTACTATGATGTATTTTACCTAGTTCACGAAATAATAACTATACCATTTTGGCCACATTCCCACATACACGCCTCCTTGTATGTCAAAGGCTTACGACTAGAATTGATGAACAACGATGGAACATTGGGGAGACTATACACCCATTATTAGATTAAAACATTATCTAACATTAATATTTATCAATATTGAAACAATGTGAAATATCAGAAAAAATAACGATTAAAAAATACATCATATAATAATCAATATAATCCCATCAAATATTGTGATATAAAAAGATGATAATATAATTCTACAAAAAAAAGAAGAAAAAAGACCTAGAATTAAGAAACCAATATCATACATGTATCATACATTAAAAAGGCCCAAATATATCTCTCCCCCGATAGAATCATGTTCCATATCCTATTTCCATGATACCCATATCTTATGAAATAATGAATCAAGAATTATAAATCAGGTGTTTTCCCTTATACCTACCTGCTTCCATAAAGTCGCTATGGGTACCTGATGACAACATCAACATATAATGAGATAAGAGTTAATAGTCCACCACCAATTCAATTTATAATACATCTAGTCAATGTTTTAAAAAATAAGAATATCAATGATATAAAAAGATATCAATGTATTATAAAATATGAAAAGATGTCAAGTCAATCATGTCTCGCTATAATTACGAATATATATTATAAGGGGAATACTTATATCATCGAAAGATGAATAAAAAAGTATATTCTTGGTAATCTTGTTCCAGGACTATATGGTCAAGGGTCTAAGGAGTATAAATGTCTAATTTAACCGAGTAAACTAAAAAATCATGTAAATAGTATCGCACAACTTGGAATATGAAATCCTTCAAATTTTTCTGGTGAACTAGTTTAACAAGATCATTTATGAAAAAATGTACAATGAATCTATGTAGGCCTAATCCACGGACTATTAATTTCCATGGAATCCTAGTTGTATGAGTAAATAGTACATAATGAGTATAAACATTTAATGCAACAAATTATGGTATAGAACTAGGATTCAAGGAATTGAAATTTCCATGGTAGCCCTATAATATCATCAGATCCAATGCATATAAATTTCTATGGTATCATAAAAATATAATTAATTTGGATCCAAGGTGCCGACATATACATGGATACTCAACATGTCTAGTAAACAATATCCATGGAGTAGAAATATAAAAGGCATCATAACAAGGTCATTAGTTCTAAGGTGGTTAAATTTCCCAATAATCCTAATAAATTCAATTACCACATAATTTACAATTCATTTAATAATTTTTCTAATCCCTTTATAACCATATACAAACCAAGGGATTAAGCATATCGTACCACCCATCTAAAAAAGTTATGGTACTAAAATGTTCCAAATAACATTAAATATTCTACTAAGTACCACAATAATTTATAAATTATACAATGTTATCTCAATTCTCACAATGGGTGGAATAATTATGGAATAAATTTAGAAACCACCCAATGGGATGTTCTAATAGATGTTAAAAACATATAAACTTATATAAGGCTATACTGAAATTTATTATACATGAATTTACCATGTTACTCCATTTTAAATAACTAAACTTTCATGGAAAGTCTTTCTTGTGAAAAAATTACAATAATAATAATTATTTATAATTTTAAGGTAAATGTATATACCACCTACCTTAAGCCTATTGAGGAGTACTCCACATGTATCAACCTTGGATTCAGTCGAGATCATGTCAAAATGGATGAACATATATATTTCATGAAAATAAAATATAATATACTCCACAAAATAGAATCTCTAATTCAATGTATAATGATGAATGAAATCTATAGAATAAATTAATTAGTGGTGGCTATCGAGAAAGACGATCAGATCTCAAATCAGAAATAGCTAATGAACTGACAGAAATTACTACCATAGGATTGAATGAGAGATCCTTCTTTGGACCTTATATTCATGAGAGAATTAAGCTAATGGTTTCTAAAAATAATTATAAATATTGAATTATTTTATAAAAATTTCCCTAGGGAATATACACGAAATGTATGCTTGACACGTCGGGTAATTTTCAGGTTCTCCCCATCCATGAAAAAACAATGACACATGGTGTAATGGATCTATCTAGATCAATGTATTCCATGTGTTGGATTTATTTCCTCTAATCAAAATACACGCAGGGTATTTGGACAACATCTGGCATTTATCACCTTCCTCAATCATTCAAGAAATATACCATCCATCATAAAGGCATGACATCAAGGTCTATTTCAAGAATGGAATTGCAACATTGTTTAATAGAAAGATTAAAAAGATCCACACCACACACAAAATGGATTCATTCAATATTCACCATTATGTTTATTCTGTAAGGACCCCACTCTTGGAATATATGTACATTATATTAATTTTTAGGAATACATCATATATATAAAAAAATAGATGACCAAAGACCATATCAATTTTCTATAATTGGAAACGTGGAATCCTAAACCGTGATATATATAACTGATCTAGATTATCTCCCAATATGTTCTTATTGACTAGGAACCTTCTTATACACATCATTCATAATAATCATATTCATAACCTGGGAAAAATAATTATAAAAATTATTGAGATCAAATAATCAATAAGCGTATAAAATGAAAAATGTAAATATAAACATGACAATAGGGGTATGTGAACATGACCATAACATTAACAGATAATCTCATGAATAACAATGATCATAAAAAATATATCATTGAACAATTAATGATACTTCATTAGACATCACCCAATAGTAAAAAATTAACACTATATATGAAACCATAACATAGAAATAAAACATAATTTTTTTAAACACATAAGAATATAATATAAATTCCCTAGTTTCCAAGAAATTACATAAAATACCATATTATATGTTTGGGATCACTCCACATTCCAACTTGGAAGTCATGGTTCACCTCCATGGGCATCTTTGTTGCATGATTTCACTTCTCATACCATCTTGTATGTCACAGTTCACTCCCATGATAATAATAGTTGTCAAGATTCTCTCCTAATACCATCATAGAATATCTCATGAGATATAAATCATCATTTAATTCACTAGAGGGAGATAAATATACCAACAATCTCAAATTGAAATAATTCTTACGTGTGCTATAAAAACAAAAACCACTCATCATTGAATAACCAAGGGATAAAATGGATCACAGAAACATCATTCCATTAAAATATAATATGGGTTAATGAAATATATGTTATAAATAGAATAAAATTATCAAACCAGAGGAATAATCAGAACATTACTAAGTAATTTCATCTTTTATGGATAATAATTTTAATAAAACCCTTCAAAATAATTATTGAGGAATATATCCATTAATCTTCGAAAACTTTTTCTGTGCATAAAACAATAAAAAAATTTAAATGAAAATATTTTCATTGAAGATAACCATGAAAACATGGATGATAAGATTCATGAAACTAATTAATCCTGAAAACATAAGAACTCTTTCATCTGTATAATATAATACAAAACATTCTTCTTCTACATTTTTAGGAAATTCCAAATAAAACTTAGTAGGAAAAGTAAATAAATATTCCATTCAAACCATTTAGTAAAAATTCAATATGTGTAAAAATAATTTTAAAAATCCATAAGATAATATAAAAACTTTTTATTAAATAATTTTTAGAAAATAAAGTCATTTATTATAGGTTAACACCTTAAAATACATATGTATAAACAGTCTCGGATACTACTGAGATTGAAAAGTTATGCCTTACATATAACAATAATATATTTATTTTTGAAAACATAATAATGATCCTAAAAATAAAAATAAAATTTTATTTATAATACCATTATATCCATATAAATAGTTATGTCAAATATATTCAATAATATTAAAATAGATAAAGGATTAATTCATTAAACCTTAAAATCATCCCCTGCTACATTGAAAATTTAAACCAGAAGTATGATATCATTAAATTAATAATTTAATACCATTATAATAAATGTATTCATGTTATGAAATACAATATTGGATCAACACACACAACCCATAAGAAATAGTTGGTGAAGTTGGTTTATATAACATGAAAATTAATAGGGAGATGGAATTTCATTACCTTAGGTCTCATACTCTCCAAACATGTTTAAAACTCCAAAAATATTATTTTAACAATATTTTTTACTTAAAACAGAATATTATTAATATTTACTATATCATATATGATTCTATAATGACATTATATTAACTGTTTATTATTAATTTCATGTTAATGCAGTGTTTCTGGTAATAATCGCTTTGTTTTGCATTCATGTTTTAAATAGTTATTCTTGATTATAGTTCGAGGAAAATGATTTAGTTACATCCAGAATGTAAAAAACGAGTTATGAACCATATTTATTCTGTATATAAATATATATAATGGATATATAAATGAAATTGATCACACGGTTCATAGATATGGTAGGTCTTATGTACGCAGGAATGTTGTTTCAGTTTACTTTTTCATTTTAAAATACGTAAATATGTATGTTAAATATATATATATATTTTTATTAAAGTATAATTTATATTTCATATATTTTTCATATTTTTATTTGAATCATTCTTAAACCTTCCCTTTTATATAGTGAATGAATCGCATTGCTTTTATGGGTGGTGGTCCACACTTCCACAAATGATGTTATCATATATCCATAATATAAATGTAATGAAGGAATGTTTAATATAAAAAATATATAATATAAAAAGGTTATAATTTAAATATTTAATTTCTATTTAACCCAAAAAATAGTTTTAATACTAGACATTATGTAGGTAATGGGAAAAAAATTCAATGAGTCGATTAACTAGTATAAAATTTAAAAACAATTTTATTTAATGGAATTAATGTAGGTGAGAAACTACATGTATATGAGATATAAAAAAATAAATATATCTATATATTGTATAAATAATTCTATATTTATCATTTACTGATGGGCGATGTGGGTTAGGGGAACGTAGTAAAAGAAAAGAAATTAAGAGAGGTACATTGTGAAAAATACCTCTTGAATATACCCTCCCTTAAAGATCATTGATGACCATGGAATATGTATTTTAGTGAGACTAGAAGAACTTGTACATGGTTATAGTGGGTATTATAGGTTTTTTATGGATAATAAGAGATACAATAATTTTATGGTCGAAATAGGGAGGCGAGGGTTGTTATTTATTATTGAGGATAGGTGTGTTCAAGTGATTAATTTGTTTATTATTTTATGTTAAAAGATTAAAACATTGTGGTATAATTATTTTAAACTAATTATAAATTCCATTATTTTTGTGTATTATGGTTATGGATGAGCCACACCTCAATCATTCAATAAATGTTGATCTTTTTAGGTATGTTAATATTTTACCTTTTAACATTAACCCTTGTCACAATTTTACCTATACAAGGGTATATAATTTTTGTAACAAGGTATCTTCATAATAATTAAAAATTATATTGATCTTATGTCATAATTAGGACCATGTTATTCCAAAATTGAATCCATTTTGCCTAATTTTTTTCAAATAATTTGAAAAATTAGATTTAAATGTAATTCTACTGACAAAACCAAGAAATTGTGTTTTTAATGTGAATCACTAAAAAGTTTAAAACGTTTTTATATATAATTTCAATTTAAAAATGATTCCAATGACCATCATTGGTGTTATTGGAAAAAAATATTTTCTAATTTAACTTTTAAACAAATTACAAAAATATTTTTAATTCATTAATTAATTATTTGATAATGTAATTTTGAATTAAAATTCAATATTTTTAACAATTCATTAAAAAATGAAACGATATTGAAAAATACCAAAAACTTATCCTAATAAAATTATTTGGTGTTTATTTTAAATATGATGTTTATTTTTAAAGATAAAATAAATATTTTTTTTTCAAAAATTGGATTTATAAAGGGTTCACCATTAAAAGGTGGTAAATCTTCGTTGATAAAATATATGGTTTTATGTGTTAAATTAGTTTTATTCGTATCTTATGCTTATAAAATTGATTGAATGATTATCAAAAATATTTAAATTTATATATTAAATATATATTAAATTAATATTAATTATTTTTTTTAATTAATTTAATTGATGTTTCTAATAAAATATTTCTGTAAGAATACTCCCCTTATATTCAAATTGGAACTTATATTAATTAAAAAATAATTTGTAAGCAATTAGTTCATTTTAAATTTTTTTGAAAAAAATATATTTTCATCACAAGGAAAATAATATTAATAAAACCTAATTTATGAGATGGGTTATATATATTATTTTATTTTATTAATAATATATTATTGGTTTGTAACACTTTGTCATGTGTGTTATGCAAAACATCGAGGAAACACATTATTTTGTCTAATAAAATCCAACCACAATGTTCGATGTAAAGAATGATAAAATTTATGTTTTGTGTATTTCATGCAATAAAAAAAATTATTTAATAATACTTAAATATAATAAATGGAACAATATATGAGAAATATCAAAAAGATTAAATTAATTAAAAATATATATTTTATAAAGTCTATGGGTGTTACATTCTAACCCCATGAAAATGTATTTCACCCCCAAAATTCTTCTGTGTTATCAATGGTTTACTACATAGGTGTTTCATTTATAGAAACCCATATCATAAAAATGATCTCTAAAACTTCTTTTTAATATGTTA
Source organism: Viscum album (assembly GCA_963277665.1). Classification (NCBI taxonomy): domain Eukaryota; kingdom Viridiplantae; phylum Streptophyta; class Magnoliopsida; order Santalales; family Viscaceae; genus Viscum; species Viscum album. The sequence continues at coordinate 2,028,026,320 of OY728120.1, read as the reverse complement.
TAGTTGTAAAATAACAATTTTTCAATGTATATAATGACCAGGTATGTACATAATAGAACAATGGTGATGATTGTGCATAGAGAAAAATCAAAACTAATAAAAGATATTGTCAAATATCTTTGATCATAAAAAATATGGAGCTCCAGTGAATGTAAACATTCCCAAAAATATTAAATAAAGATGTTTGAAAGAATCCATACATATTACCATAATAAAGATAATAAGACAACCTCATACATCATGATTTGTCTTCCTAATTTTGAATAATTCTCATGAGAATAATTACATACTTGATTTTGGTATAATATCACCATTGGTCGTGCACTAAACACTTCACCCATCTGAACATATTCAAGAAAATTAAGTTGAGTTTTTTCTTTCTGATGTGTTAGCAGATCATGCGATTAATAAATAACCTGATAGGTCATTCCATCAATCTTTATCACAACAAAAATGATAGCACATGTTATCAAATATAAAAAAATCTTCTTATATATAGATAATTCATTAATATATTAAAAATTATCCATATTTTTCCTTATAATATCCATGAATGGATATCCATACAATCCATCAAAAACCTATGAATATAAAATTTTATAATGAGGTGCACAAAATATTTTTAACATTTATCTCTCATAAATCACAAGGTACATCTTATGTTAGAAGCAAGGATTTTCATTGATTGATATGGATTATGCTTTGTGTTTTTTATCAATCCACATTGTGTTGATAAGTGAGTTTTAAAGGAGTTTGGTCTTATGATTGAGACCAAATGTTATATTGAAGGTGGGGGAGTTTCCCAGTGATATCTAAATTTTTTTTCAACAAAATCGAGAGTTTGTATTTTGAAAAAGTGTGATTTCTGTATATATGTGAATGAGATGTGGAATTAAATATGAAAACATAAAATTAAGGGAACCACCAATGTTGGGACATGAACTATGTACCATGTATCGAGAATAGATCAACGATGATAAAGGGTGCTGCAACATTGGAACAGAAAATGATTCATAGTGAATTTTTGTTGTTTGTGATGAGTCTAGTAGTTCACATGATGTGAACAGTTCACTGGAAGTACTTTCTTTCATCAAAATTATTAAGTGTCTTGAGAACCAACAAAGGAAGTCCCTTGAAATAATGATGTAGATAATTGAGTCATCACTTTGGGAGAATGGTGGTATCCAAACCACATATGGAATATGGTTTGTTGGAGATGCATAATATGTTGTAAAGGTGGTATCATATCAACGATTTTGTAAATTTTAGTTTAGAGGATTGTGTGAATCTATTTTCTTATAAAATGATAATTAATCCCTTCATTAAATAGTAGATATGAGATTGAAAACTGAGATAAATTCAGAAAAATATACATGTAGTTTTTTTGAAGACCACCATGTATTGACTTTAATTAAAAATATGAAAGTAATTTGGTATATTCTAGAATATTTCATTGAAGACAATATGTGTTGAAATATACATGTTCACATAAGATAGTACATGGAGAAGGATTTTGGACATCAAAGAAGATGTAGTAATCAATCGTTGTTTGCGAAGGTAGTACGTGAACGTAGTTGGTATAGGAAATACAAGGAGGAAACCTCACAGTACACAGAGCAAGGCAGTACAATGTGGATGCCACGTAGTACACAGACCAAGCTAGTAATTAGTAAAAGAATCCCAATACACGATGGATGAAATGTGAAGTTAGTACGCAAAGGTGGTACGTGAAGCACTCATGTATGTGGAGAAAGATGTCTAGTTCATAGAGGACACGTTAATGAAAGAGTAGTGCGTAGAAAAGTGGATTACATCTACAGGGGGAAATAATAATTCAATAGAGCATATATAAATATTTAATGGTTCATAATTTATCGCCAAGGCATTGAATAAAACATCATGTCGATATACTATGTTTAAATTCATCCCAACGCAATGAAAAAGGGGGCTCCAATGGAAGTTATCTGAGGCACACAATGTGTTTTCCCTAAAAACTTGTAAAGGATGTATGCCAAATACATTGTGAATGTGCTAAATTTTTATACTTCACAACTACTTTTAATTTTTTCAATTAGGTACGAGTGAAAAATTATCAGTGTATGCTCCATGGATGTATCCCTTAATGGTGAATCATGTAAAATTGATAATTCATCATTTTTCATATGATTTTTAGGAATCATCACATTATCCATAGATTTATTTACCAGGTTCCTACCAACACGTGAACTAGATCAATCTGTTTGAAAGAAAAAATTGACACCTTCATTCACTCCTTCCATCTCAAGATGTTCTAGGGAACTTCATCTTACTGTTGACAATATAATCATGTCAACACCATCCTCATTTATTCTATTAATTCATGGTGACATCCCTTATTATTATGTACAATAGGTTGTAAACTCAACCCATGATAGCATAACCCACATGTTATTAAATATTAAATTAGTTCCAAGGTATGTATTAATATCGAATTTACTAATTCATATCCAACATATCTTAATCAAATATCATTATCTCAAAATCATGCTCATATTAAGGGTTATCCTTCCCTTAATCATGTATTTTCCAAAAAGAACACCTTATCAAATCAATATTGTTTCTTGGTTATAAGTAAAATTCCACATATGGTCTCAAATCCCTATGTAAAAAAAATTTGTGTGTCATCATATATATGTTTCATTATTAATTAATAAGAAAAAAATTACATCCACAACATCATTCTTGATTTTTAACACATAATCACTCATTAATTCAACAAATTTTTTGTCATACTACACATCAAAAATAGTAACAGCATGATATTTTCCTTTTCATTTATCATTATGTCATTGAAGGAATCAATCATCATTGATAAACATTATTTATGCTCATTGTTTAGTTGAATACCCATTTTTCTTACACTTGAAACACTGACATGTAGGAGGTGAAATGTTTTGATCATTCTATTTATTCCCATTACTTCAGTAGTAAAAATACTGATAAAATTCTTTTCCACGCATAAAAATTTTATTTGAAAAATTAACACAATTCCCACAATGTTTCCTTCAACACATTCGGATAATTAAAATATATTTTTTTATCCTCTTCCTCTAAATTCAATAATTCTATTCATATCACTACAATTTGATGGATTGGTAACTTCAATATACATTTTTGTAAGGAGAATATGAGGAACTTACATTCTGAAAAGTATGATCCTGAACTCATTCCAATAAATGGTGATAATTTTATCATGTTTCCTTGTATTCTTGATAATGTTCTACTATAGATTCTCAAAACATTCAATCAATAATATCCCAATGTTACTTTTTCACAATCTGAATAGTGGATAATGGGAAATATCTTTTAATCATACATATAAATTTCTCATGAAACTGTTCGATCAGTCATTCTAATTAAAAAATGTGTATGTTTCTTTAAGACGGATTCAAGAGAATTTTGTTCCCTCATTTGTTCATTTGGAAAGAATTGCATGAATCCCATCTCGATATGGTTTCGTGGTCATAGATATAATATTATGTATTCTAGATCCCATATAATTTAGTTCTTCAATACAACAATCGTGGCATTTTCCATATCATCTAGTATGAATGTGGTTCATTTGGGGTCCATCCATTTTCTAAAACAAAATGAATAAATTATCAAATAGCTATCATAATGAAGGACCATATAATTAGTAAAAATTACATATAGGATATCTAAATCATGAAAACAACATTTATATCTATGAAAACATAGGATTCTCCTTTTAGACATCCATATAAATAATCTTAAAAATATCAAAAAGGATTTCACTATGTGATCTCATCCTTGTTTCCAATTTTTAACTAAACCATCACTCATATACGAACTATAAAGACCCCAAACATGGCGTACATGGTCATTACATTTATTTTGTGGAATACATATAAAATTAAACCAAAAAACGCCCAAAGACTGTATTATTTTAGTGTATTTGTATTAATGTATCTTAAATTGTGATACATAAGTGATATACATTAGCACCTACTAGGTTATTCTTGAAAATCACCCTTCCTAGGAACCAAAAACATAATGAGAATCTTTATAAGATGGTGTAATGGTAACATAATAAGTGTGATCTCAGATTCCATGTAAGGGTAAAAATGGAATCATGTAAATATAAATATGAAAATATAAGTACTAGAACATGACCATAACATTAATAGAATATACCCTTCATATCAATGATCTTAAAAATAAATTTTGGAATAAATATTCAAAGTTCCATAGACATGAATCATAAGAATATATATAAAATAATCCACGAACTAATTAAATAGGAATAAAACATATAATTGTGGTAAACACATAAGCCTTCAATATGAAGTCTGTAGTATCTATGAAATTACTTATATGATTATATTTTTCATATGGGTTCACTCCCCATAACATCATGGTTTTCATGGTTCACCGCCACAACCATCATAGGATAATGATTTCACTTCTCAAACCATTGTGGTTGTCCTTGTTCACTCCCATGGACAAAATTGCCTTCATGGTTCACACCTAGGACCATCTTAGACTATCTAATGAGACATAGATCATATACAATGCACTATAAGGAGATACAAGTCCCACCCATCTCATAATGAAATCATTCTTTCTTGTGCCAAAAAACATAAATCATTAATCATGGTATAAAAAATGTTTAAAATTGGTATCTTAATCATCATTCCATTATTACATAATCTAAGTTAAACAAATGGATTTCATAAATATCATAATCATAATTAGAACATTATAACTGAGAGGACTAGTATGGGATACACATATCACTTAGAGGGTGTGAATCAGTGTTGTGGACCTTTTAATCCAATTCCAAATTTTTATCTGTGTCCCTCTTCACCGGTTAGGATCAGTATTTTCTTATTCTATTTTCCGAATTTCATGTGATAATATGATGCAGTACAAATATAAACACAATATTTTTACAAGGTTCACCACTCAATAAGATCCGCTACTTGTTTTCCGTGCATCAAAATGACAAGTGCATTGATTCTCCACTATAATGTAATATGTATTTATAGGGGGTTCCCTAGGATGAATATATTTTAATGACCAGAAAATTATCATTAGATTGAGAGTACAATGATTTATTACAAGACCATAAGCGACATCCCCAAGATGCTAAAGGCTAGAAACAAATTCAGAAGGGTTTCAAATACAAGTGGGGGACAATTTAAAAGTTATGAAATAAACCAACAAACCTACAAACCATAAACAAACATTAAATATATGATGCATGAATGAATGAAATAAAACCCAACATCTTCATGTATATCAAGACTATATCAAAGTATGAAACACAAAATGAATATCCAAGTATCAAAGTAGACAGTGGAAAAACGATACAAGACTCCCAAAAGACCACAAGACCACATGCTCCAAAATCACCTAACAGCCCAAACTTAATGAGGTGGTGCTAAAGAAGTTTGAAAAATTAGCTTTTCCTCTATCCCTGAAGGCATCATCATTAAAAGCACCAAAGTTCCAAATCGGCGATGAGTATAAAGCTCAGAAGGTTTTTTCCAATAACTTCCCTACTCATGCCACTGGGATAGAAAATTTAGTCACATTTATAAGAAATGATTAAATATAACAATTTACCAAAACAGATTATAACCAAATATATAAAAGTTACCCAAACCATTTGTAACCAAAAGCATAGATGTACAATTGAACCCAATTTTTCCATCATGTTTTTTTTAGAAAAATAACTAAACAAGTTTTAAAACAATTTCTCAATATTCCTTTGACATGCACAATTCATTCCACACATCCCCACAACCAACCCTACATGTAACCTAGATCTCTGTATACTCATGAGTGGCGAGTCATCCTTTCATTAACTCGTCCCTAGTGAACCAATTGACGGGGGGATCCCTAACCCTTATCCATCCCGTAAATGATGGAGGATACCCCTACCCATTTTCCATCCCACATGGAACCTTTCATGGGGGAGATACCTAACTCTTATCTATCTTGTTAATGAAGGATGAGACCCCTAACCCTGATCCATCCCACATGAACCCAGTGACGGGGGAGAGCCATAACACTTATCCATCCCATTAATGATGGGGGAGAACCCTATCCTTAATCCATCCCACATGCCCATGAACACACACAACCATCTTGTCAAAAACAAAATGTGTTCGACCAATTCAAAAAATTTCAATAAAACTATAATTTTATTGAAAACCAAAGAATAATTTAATTTTAAAATAGCCACTTTCCTTAAATAAAATAATCCCCTATATTGAAAAAATATTATCCAAACCATGTGTCAAAACTCCATCAAATCCCCATATTAAAATCTCTATTTTAAAAATTTATAACCAAAGCACTCTTTCAAAATATCCAATTTTCCATATTTCACAACCATCACTCAAGAAGGTTTCCAAGAAGTGTTAAACTACCAAATCAAAATCAATTCAACTCCACACATTCATCTTGAAATCATGCCAATCAGTTCTACTATGTGGATAAAAGAAAAAAACCTCCTACATTTAGGGTTCGAACGAAATCGACCCACAAGCTATCACACCTACTCAAATCCGGTGAAAGCACCACTGAGTGGGCTATGGAGCTCCCCTGATCTCTGAAAACAGTAACACCCACGTGATCCAAAAGTGGGATGGAAAATGAGGGAAAAATGTGAAATCCTGAGTGGCATGAGACTTATGAACCCAAAGAATATGTGGCTACCCGATTACCCCACACGGTTTGGATAACCATTCACCCATTGTGCGGTTTCCACTATCAGACATAGGGATTTCACAAGGCATGCCTACATAGTCTAATAAACTGTTCATCGCCCATGCGTAGCCCACTATCAAGAGTGTACAGTTTATTTGGTTGGCCACACGGTTTGTTCTGATAGTGCGCCAATAGCGCACCCCGACACGACCTCAACAACATTAAAAGTCTTTCCCAGAATTGTCTGAACTACAACCAGCCACTTCAAAAAGCACAAAAGAACCAAAACAATGGTCACATACCTCAAAGTAGGGTAATAATTTCTCCCCACGATTATAATTTATGTCCATGGAATTTAGTGAACCCACCATTTTCCGAAAGAGCTCAATACATTGCTAGACCATCCCATTCTCATGCTCCATACACTCCTCTTGGATCGGGACATGCTTTCACAAAACCCGATCCAGAACGCTGGTTATACCCCGCAAGAATATTTCTTGCCTATCCACAACCTGCACTGGCACGTGTACCAATGAAGCATTTGGCTCTATCTAAACATTATCAAATGGAACAACATGTCCTGGATTCAAATGATTCTTTTTCAACTGTGACACATGAAACAAATTTTGCACCGCATTGAACCTCGGTGGAAAATCCATACAAAAATCCCACTCACGAACCCGCTCAAGAATTTCAAAAATTTCAATGTACCTCAGAGATAACAATCCATGCATCCCAAACTAATGATGTCCCAGCCTAGGAGATATCTTAAACAAGACTTGATCACTCTCCTCAAATGAAAACAACCATCAGCGATGATTCACATATGTTTTATGATGACCATGAGCCATCTCCATTCACTTCATGATTAACTTGTTCTTCTACGTAGTCTCCTATGCAAGGCTTGGTCCAACCATCGATGACTCACCCATTTCCACCTACCAAAATGGAGAACGACACGGCCGCTGATAAAATGCTTTAAACAGATCCATATGTATGGATTCTTGATAACTGTGATTGTACCAGAACTCAACCAACAGCATGTTCTCCTCCCACAAGCCACCAAAATCCATGACTCAAGCCCTCTACATATCCTCCAATTTTTTTATCATCCTCACGGATTGAAAATCCTCCTAAGGGTGATAGGTCATACTCATGGTCAACTTACTTTCAATGGTTTTCTGTGAGCATTTCATAAATGACATGTATACCTCAAATCACTATAGGATATGATTGAAACTGGAACACCATACCTCTCTACCACCTCCCAGATATGGATTATGTAAAAATCCTCCACCTTATTAGATTCAAAAATTAGAATGAAATGGTCTGACTTAGTTGGCCAATTTACTATCACCAAAATGGAATCGTTCTTTCTGATCATTCTGGGGAGACCTGTGACAAAATCCATTGCTATTTCATCCCACATAAAAACAGGGATTAGTAAATACTGCTACATTCCCGCGGGCCTCTGATGTTATGCCTTGACTTATTGGCAAGTCGAGCATCTCGAACCAAACTCAGCCACTCTTCTTTTCATACCTTCCCTCCAGAATTTCTCTATCAATGCATTATAAATTTTCTGAATTTTCGGATGAATAGACCATCTGTAATGACGGCACGCCCTGAAAAGATCCTCCAAAAAAGAAACTAGTCCAACCATCAGATTCTGAAAACACAAAAATGAATCTCCATTCAATTTCCAGCCCTCAATTGTATCCACAACATTGAGGTTCGACCACATGATCACACACTCAGAATCAGATATCGGTGCCTCTTTAACCAAAAAAAAACAAGTTTGGAATCAACCAAACCATAAAGAGGACAAGTCTATTGCACTGGTCCTCACATTCCAACCGCTGGTCAACTATAACTGACTTCTACTTCCACTGGTCTGATGCTTGTTTTACCACATGATCATATGATTATCCACTTAATTCATCTGCCACTGAATTTCCCTTACCCGACATGTACATCAAGTCCAAATCAAACATCTGGAGATATTCCATCCAACTCCATTCCATAAATAACAAATCCCTTTGTGATAAGATGTTCTTCTGGCTCTTATGATCATTATAAACCATAAATTTCTCACTGGAGAGATAATGACAGCACACAATCAATGCATAGACTGCTGCTGACAATTCAAAATCATGAGTTGGGTAGTTTCTATCATGCACCCTCAACTATTGTGATCTATACACAACCCCATCATTCCCATGCCTGAGAACACAACCCTATCTTGATCCCAATGCGTCTCAATACACCACATACCCCTATCTTGATTCTGGAAAAATCACAATAGGTGCATATATAAGTCAAACATCTAGTACAATCTTCCTTCTTTATGAAAAAAAACAGTGCTTCCCATGTAGACATACATGGTTGAATTAATCCCTTGATTTCCAGCTCCTCTGACTACGCTTTCAATTATCATAACTCTATTGGTGTTATCCTATAAGATGTAAGGGAAATATTATTAGTCCCCAGAAGGAGATCAATCATAAAATCTATATCCCTATGAGGTGGTAACACGGAGAAGTTCTTGAGAAAGAAATCTAGAAAATGATCCACAATAGATAGAAAACAATTTTCCTCGATCTTTTCCATTGTAGACAAAGTCAAAGCCACCAATTGGTAAGAGATCATTCCCACCATTGGTGCCAACAAGCACTTTGCACCATTCTTTACAATCTACTATCCTCTAAAGAGTGGCATGATGTCGTCCTCAGTCATGAAAATAATTGTTCTCTTATAATAGTCAATTTGAGCCTTGAACATTTTCAGCCAAACCATTCCCAATATTACATCTTATACATCCATATCACACATCGAGAAGTCCATTTTTAGCTCAAATTCATCAACATTTATAGCACATGCTATAAACAAAAAGGCATGGGATTCTCTTTCACGGAGAAGAGTTTGTAGTTTCAAAACAGAAGGCATCATTTCCTGTTTTAGACATAGCATGTCAATAGCATGAGAAGAAATGGAGGAATGTGAGGCACCTGTTTCAAATAACACTTTCACAAATCTAGAATTCAATAGAATCGTACATATCACTTTAGATGGTCCATCCTATTCATTGAAAATTACTACACATCTATATAAAATTACTTCATCAATATACTTTTCTCCTTGTTTCCTTAATATAGTTTCCCTGGTTGAAGAGTCAGGGTATTTCAAGAATCACCATGGCTCGCTCTGCTCTGCTGACAAGACTGCTTTTGTTGTCCTCATTCAGTCAATGCATACAATGCTTACGACAGCTGAGAAGTGTCTCGAGCACCTGACCTTGGAGCGCTGCAATAATAGTTCTAAAGATGTCCCATATTATTACATTTATGACATGATCTGAGTTGGGCTGTATAATCTCGCATTATGTTGTCATGTGAACCACATTGAAAACAAATGGCTTTGCTTTGGGGTCGTAGAGGAAGGATTACTAATCCAATAGTCTTGTTTTGATTTCTACTTGCACCTTTGAAATAGGTGACCCTTTTACTATTGTTCCTAGTATTTGATTTCCGAACATTTCTTGTAGGTATCATTATTCCTCGTCCTATCGATCTTGATATTTCACAATTAGAAAATATCACTCTATTCACCATTTATGTATTATCCTTAATACAGAGCACCGTGATCTTCGATCAAATCTCCTTTCTTAGCCTCTATTCGAAGATGGGTGACATAAAATACGCACATGCATAAACCTCTAGAGAAAAATGGACAAAATTCAGGAACATAGCTGCATACTATGTGACAGAGAGGCTCTACTGTTTCAGGCTGATGAATTCCGTCGTTTTCAAGATTTTGAACGTGTGTGGAAAGAATTATTTGTTGAACAATTGTTCAAAATACTACCAATTAAGGTCTTCATCCAATTTATCATTCACCACTAAATCCCAACATTGACATCAATGATCCTTGAGCATATACGTCCCCAACGCGACCTTAAGATCTGATGGTTTGTCGATGCAATGGAAGATATGATTCATCCTACTTAGTCCATCCTCCGCTTTCTTGGGTTCAGCATCCCCCAGAATACTCGGTGGATTCTTCTTCATGAACTGGATGGTATGATCCACATTCCTTGGTTTATTCTTACATTTCCCATATCCACTTCCTGAATATCCTGGAAAATACTCTGAACCATCTCTTGGTTCACTGGTGGTTCTGGTGCAACCTCATTCTTCGTAGCTTCTTCGGGTTGGTTTCATCAACGCCAACCAGATTCCATTTTCCAGACCAACAATAAACTATGTCAATCTCACTCTCTAGAAACTGATGGATTAGCATTTTAAATTATATCAGATCAAATATCACAACATTTCTTTCCAAACCATCCTTTTTCCAATGTTCATCTCTTTTTGAGACCACTTCACATGCTTTTAAAAATTAAACCATTTTCAAAATACGATAATAATTCTCTTTTTAAAAAACAATCATTTGAAAACCAATTCCATTATTTTCAAAAATGAACACTTTTTTCACAACATGAATCATTTTTCGAAATGATGTATGCACTTATAGTGGGGAGCCATTCTTCTATAATGCATTTCATGCTCGTCTCATTGGCTAAACCAGTGACAATGAGATTTTAAAATCCTAGAAGTGTCTCCAAACAATTATTTACCCAACTCCCTCGTAACATGAGGTTTAGTATAAAAGGGTTAGCTAAATCCATTAATGATATACATTAAAAGTTATGACTCGACACATCATTTCTATGATTCCCACCCAGGTAATGGACAAGAAGTTATTTCATCACCAAATGTAGGAATTTAGATGAATACTTGTGCGGAATGGATCGAACAAACTGATACAATTTGTAATGACCCCCCAATTCTCATTGGATTGAGAGACAATGAGTCATTACTAGTCCATTAAAGATATCCCCAAGATGCCAAGGGCTAGAAATAAAGGCCTAAGGATTTCAAATTAATGTGTGGGGGATTATTTATCATTTAACAAATAAACTAATAACCATAAAAACCTTAACCAAATATTCACTATATAATGCATGAATGAATGAAAGATAACCCAACATCTTCATGTATCTGAAACCCATATTAATGTATGAAACAACATAAGAATAACAAAGTCTCAAAGTACACAACAGATAAACAATACAAGACTCTTCAATGACCAAAATACTACATGCTCCACAATAACCAAACATCCAAAACGTCACGAGGTGGTGCTAAATACGTGTGAAATATTACCTTTGCCCCTATCCCAGAAGATAGCATCTGCAAAAGCACAAAAGCGCTAGAGTATGGTGATTATAAAACTCAGTAGTTTTTCTCCAATGAATTCCCTACTAATGCCACTAGGATAGAAAACATAGTCCCATTTATATAAAAAGTTCATATAAAACAATTTACCAAAATAGTTTATGACCAAATATTAACATGATTCCAAAACCATGTACATCCATCCAAAAGCATTCAAGTGCAATGGAAACCAATTTTTCCAACAAGTTATTTTTTCAAAAAAATAAGTAAAAAATATTTAAAACCATTTCTTAATATTCCTTTGACTTACCCTATTCATTCCATACATCCACACAACCAACCCTACATGTAACTTGTATCTCCATATACTCGCGAGTGGTGAGTCATCCTTTCATTAAGTCATCTATAGTGAATCAATTGACAGGGGAGAGCCTTATACCTTATCTATCTTTTTAATGATGGGGGAGGCCCCTAACCATTATATGTACCACATTCACCCTTTGATGGGGTATATCCCTAACCCTTATGCACCCCGTTAATGTTGGGGGAGACCCTTAATCCTTATCCTTCCCACATGAACCCTTTGATGGGGGAGATCGCCAACCCTTATCCATTCTCATAATGATATGGGAGACCCCTAAAACTTATATGTGTCACATTCCCATGAACACTCACAAGCATCATTTCTAAAACCAATTGTGTTCACCAAATTCAATCCATTTCAATAAAACTATACTTTTATTGAAAACTAATGAATTAAAAAATTTCAAAACATACACTTCACTTCAATAAAACATTCCCTTTTATTGAAAACATATAATCCAAACCATGTGTCACAAAACAAAAAAAAATCCCTATTTTAAAATCTCAATATTTAAAATTAACAACCAAAGCACTCATTCAAAAACCCCAATTGTCCAGATTTGACAACCATTACCCAAGAGGTTTTCAACATGTTTTCAACAACCTAATAACAATCAATTCAACTCCAAAAATTCAATTTGAAATCATTCCAATCATTTCTACTAAGTGGAGACAATATAGAAGCCTCCTACCTTTAGGTTTACTACAAAATTGACCAACAAGCTACAACTCCTCCGTAAATTCAGCGAACAAACCACCGAAATTGCTCTATATCCACTTCCCTAACATCCGCAAGTCTTAAAATAAACACCCATGTTAACCAAAAACCTATATCTAAACACAACAGTTGTAGATATAGAAAACTTATAGTGATAGAGAGAGGTGTAGATCTAGACGAAAACACACAGAAACCAAGGAGAGAGACTTACATTGAATAAACCTTATTCAAACCACCTTGAAACGCCTTTGATTTGCATCCATAATGTGCTAATGATCTCCCCAAAACACTTAAAACTGGAACTCCCATATGAGTCATGAGAGGGAGGAAGAATGAGGAAAAAAATTGGAAATCCTGATTGGAGTGGGACCTAAAATCCCAAAATTTATGTTTTCGCATGGTTAACCCACACGATTTGGAAAACTCTGCACCAGTAGTTCTGTTTCAGCTGTCTCACCCAGGGACATCACACGACTTTCCCCACATGTTATGAAAAATCGTGTGTCTCCCATGCAGAGCCCACTATCAAGGGTGAATGGTTTCCTGGGCAGGCCTCATGATTTTTTCATACCATGCACCAACCGTCCACCCTTGCATAACCTCCACAACATCAAAAAAATTTCTCAGAATTATCCAAACATCTTCCAACAAATTCAAAAATCCCAAATAATCTGAAAAAATGGTGTCATACCTCAAACTGGGGGTACATCAAATATGCTTTCTAGTGTGGATCCCTACACTGGGAGGAGGGGGAGAGGTCTTCTCTTCCTAGTGAGAGTCCCTGGACATTGTTGGGGAATGGAGATAATTCCCATCCAACTTTCAACGAGAAGGATATTACCTTGCATATATTGGATATTTATACTTTCATCTATGATAGTCTTATTCATTCATCATAAGGAAGGTTCTACTCTTGATATACATCAGTGATACTCACTTGATTAGCTGAAAACTGGTAGGAAAGTAATACCCCACATATATGATTCTTGGGAAAAACCAACTACACTAGACTTCTTCTTTGTTATTATTTTTTAATGACATAATCTAATGCATATTCCTGCTTCTATCATTTTCTAAAATCACCTATACTATTGTGATTGTTCATGATATGAGGATTGGATTACATGGAATCATCTGAATTAATTATTCTCTCTTATTCATGAATGTGTGAGATCATGCGTATGGCCTATCGGTTGATCCTTACCTTCCCTTTCTATCTTTGTATTATTTGTACAAGTGCACAACACTTGTTTTTGTTCATTATTCTCATGCTTTTTCATGAATTATTGCTTTCAAATTCCCCTTGTCGTTACTGTGTGCAAGCATTAATTGGTCTGGTTCTTTGGCACACACACAATTACACATTCCTTCTTCCTCCCCTCTCCGCATCAATTACACCTGAGTGGGTGATATCCCTTTGATAAATTCTTCATAATCACGCACACAAGGCCTAAGTATTATTTAGATAATGCACATGAAATCATGCAAAATCATGATTCCCTTCTCTTACAATAACTATTTTCTTCCTGATCCAAACACCTGCAAAATAATATAATATAATCTTTCACACCGAAGGGTTTTCTCACCATTCCACATGAAAATAGAATGTCCACAGGTCTTCTCTTTCATGAAATGTATTCATGGTTCATCTATTCAAAAAATGTGATGGGCTCTGCAAAGAACATTGGGAGGATGAAGGATAAACCACTATCTCACAGTTTTTTGGCCTTCTCAATGCACAATGATAGTTTTTAAAAAACTGATCGTGTGTTCGCAAGAACATATTTTTCATGAACTGCGTTGGGAGTTCAAAGCACTTATCAACCACACATGTGAACTCTTCTTCACAGATTTGAAGGATCACGTTGCCTTTTTTCTCCATCGCAAAATTGAATCTCCATGCGGTGCTCGATTTTTTAAAACAAGAGCTCTAGAATATTTTGGAGGGAACTATGCTTCTCGTCTCGACCTCCTCCATATTTATATGAAGGTGGATCTTATTCCATGCTCAAATATCACTTCTAAATCGGCCAATATTTTCCAATTGAGTAACTGAGATCATCAGTTCATTAAATCTTTCAAACTTCATTTTATATACTCCAATATTTATAGATGATTCCCATTCGAATGTGGTTTCCTTTCTTTGTTCATGTGATCAGGAACATTGGATTGAATCTTTTGTATTGTCCTCTTTTCAAATACAGGCTCGAATCAACATAGGCTCAACAACTCTGTTTTCCTTATATGATACTTCATCGTAGAGATATCACATTCATGCAAGACATATATAGCATGCATGGCCTCAGTATACTCATGTGTCCTCCACGTGCCTCATAAGATCTCAATTAATAATTCATGGTGACTCGGTCGTCTCTGTGATGGGTGGCAATAGCGGAATCATGTAATGGTGGTTGATGATTATAGTGCGAGCTGGTTCGAATGTCAGGAGGATCAGATGGATTGGGATTATACTCACATGACATAAGATAGATGGAAAAAATGATATTAGATCAATCTTCTTCAGATTGATCAAAAAGTAGTGTGAGACGTGGGTTTGGATGGATGGTGGAGAATACATCAGTTTTTTTAAAACAAATCCATCATCAAATTAGAAACATGGTAGGAGCATAGTATCTCACTCAATCTTCTCCAGCATCAATTCAATAATCTCTTCCTCACCACCAAGTACCACCCCACATTAGTGTTCACTATCGGTGCACTTTGTGCCAAACTTCCGCTACCTTGAATCTATGTTTTGCCCGCACAATTTTGCATACAATGAGAGTACTCTTGGAATGTTCTCTCTAAGTCCACTATATCTCTCATGACTAGCCTTTTCCTAGCATCCTCATGGGTGTGGATGACCACTAGTGGTCATGAAAAATCCTTGGGGTGAACGTTGGTGGCCAGCTCAATAGTTGGCCCAAATTAATTTAAGCCAAAAATAAACCCACTATGTGAAATTCATAGCCATTGTAAAATATGTGAATTACCTCCTCATGATCAACAAACCCTTCTTCAACCTTATTCTTCCCCATTTCCTTTTTATATTATTAAATCATAAGTACATGAATCATCCTTAAAAGTATGCTACTTTAATGTTGTAAACGTTGTATCACACATTATACATGTTCTTTGAATTCTCAAGATCATTGCATCAATCATTTAATTTATAACAACATGGAGAATTTACCAATAATGGATTCCGATCCGTCAAATCCATAAATATTTCCCAAGAATAATCAATTCAAGAAATCTCCATTGTATTTGGTGTTCCATCATCATTTTGACCATTAGTGACACCTATTGACAAAAAACAAAACTTATGCACAAAGTGGTCCCAACACTCTCCCTCATTGTATTTGGATTTCTATATATTAAAAATTCTACAAAAATGAATGTTTCTATTTTAAAATGATAATGTTATCTCTTCTAATACTTTGTCACCTCTATTGGACATTCATTTAACCTCAACCCCCTTATTGAAAAGAAATAAAAAGTTCATGATAGAGAGTGTATCATTCCTTACATAACAAATGTTCCAACAATCATTTTACTCTAATTCTACATGTGCAATGATCACTATAGAAAATAAGGGAATTTGATTTAGACATCAAAGGAGTCCATTACCCACAAAATATGAATCCTCATGAGATGAAAACTCTTGTACTTCTCTTCAAGTTATTTCCAAATTCAATCAAGGATTAGGATAAAATGTGTAATATGAAATAATCAACCTAAAACACGTGCATTCTCTCTATCAAAAGGATCCAGAACATTCAAGTGAAAATGTAGGGTATGTGCCCTTGGGGAAATCTCACTCTTATAATCTCACAAAACTAAATTGTTACTCCCCAATTGTATAATGATATTTATTTTGGGTAACCAAGGTTAAGAGATTTAGAAATGTCCTACCATTTCCAATGTCATTATCCTCACATAGACATAAAATTATTTAAATTTATACTAATTGATGTTGATACTGATTTGAGATAATGAATCTCGAATCATATTCATGTTTCTTCCCTTAAAGGTAATTCTTTTCACCCTTGAATCTCATGTTCTCCCCTGAGAGATTTCATCATTGATAATTACCTATATTATAAGAACAAATACAACACTCAAATATTTTATGGTTTATGGTGGATCCTTTTTGCATTATCTATTTGAAAAATATGGTTGAGAATATTTTCTCAACCCAGATTCTCCATTCATCACACTTTCACAACTGATCTTCAATGGTGACTATGATTGTGTGGACATCAGTACATCATCCATTTCCTTTTTTGTGAGTATTCATTATTTAAGAGAACTAAAATCCCTGTAATATCCTTGTGAAACCTAAATCTTCTAGAGGAATTAATTTTGGCCAAGAGTAAATTCAATTCATCTTTAAATTGTGTGGATTTACTTGTTGCAACATTCACACAGAACTTCTTTTTCATTGTTTAGAATCTACATTTTTTTAGCACTAGCCTTAGCCAGTTAATCTTCCATATTTCTCATTCTTTACAAACCATTAGACTAAACCACAAATATATCATTAGGGTTTGAGGGATAAATATCCGTTCATCAACAAGGAATCTTATGAGTTTCATCCTTCTTAGTATTTCATTTGGATGCACAAACCTTCATCTTCATGGATTTAAAATCCAAGGTCTTCTCAAAATTCTTCCTTATAGTCTTTTTTCGGAGTGTTTTCTTTTCCAAAAATTCGTCTAAATACTTCCGAATTATTCTTTTTTGTTTCATAGATTGCTCCTGTGATATTATTTTATTATCAGCTTTGGGTTCCTATAGAAATGAACATGAACCATTCATGTGTCCCCTCTTATTACATACATCTCATATGTTATCTAAAAATCTAGATATATTTTCAATATACAGATTCTTCTTGATCTATTGGTGTTTCTTTTTCTTCATTGGATTTATCCCCCTTGATATGGGATTTATATGTGATTTTAAATTTATGGGATTGTACCAACAATCGAGAGAAAAAAAACCCAAATCAGTTTTATCACCAGCATTGACCAATAAACATTGCCATCATGATATCTTCTGTATATGGTGGTTGAGCCTTCCTCATGATTTTTTATGCTCTCTTTGTGGAATTGTTTTCCTAATTATTCTTCCTATACACTATAGTCATGTTGGTAGGCATCACCTCACTTTTCTCCATCTATAAATATTTAGAATTTTCCTTCTAACCATCAATTTAATATACAAGCAGTTTTAGAAATATGAGTACAAGTTGGTATGACTGGAACCCTCACATTCTCAGCTTATTGTGATATATCAATGAGTGAATCCATGATCTTATTATCAAATTTTGAATGTATTTTGACAATTAAATCCTATAGTGAGCATTTAGAAACTATTTCCTTCTTAGTTGGAGACTCAATATGTGTCTTTCCAAGATTGGTCAGCACATCAACCAGTTCTAGACATCTCATATTGTGTATGACTTCATGGCCATAAATCATTGTAATTTTTTATTCACATGCCTTCTGTAATCATAAATCTTCATCTCCATACATCAATACATTATTTTTTGAAAAAAAATATCACGTTCATTGATCTTCTTGGAGTCTTCTTCAAAATATCACCACTCGAAGTTATATCTATTTTTCATCTCATATTCAAGTGCATCAATATTATCTTCTAGAGTCTTATTGAATCCCTCTTTTTCATCAACATCATTCATCCACATTTGAATAACATACATGAAATCACATCATTGTATCATCAAATGATTCAACCAATCGGGAGAGAATTAAGTATTCAAATTTTTTTTCTAGAAATCAATTCTCTAAAACATAATTTTCTTCTTCCATCTATGTCAAATTTTCCTACATGCATTGAAATAATCCATAAACTGATGATGTACGTTATTCAGGAATACCATGCAGAATCATTCTTAATCAATCAAATGATATTTCATGAGATGTTGTATATTGATCATTTCCACTTATCCTATAATTTTCATCGTGAGAATGATTTGAAAATGTACTAACACAAACCTCTTGATCAGTTGTGTTTTGATGGTGTTCCATATTCCTGGTGGGGAATTGAGCAACCTTCTCATCACAGTTCGTGTCTGGTGCATCTTCATTGTCAGACAGATATAAAGAACCTGATTCTACTTCTTATTTAGTTAAGAGGGACATGTTATCGAACTTTCTATTCTTTTTATTTATCAAAATCATCTTGTTCTTGTTATATATATCCTTCTACATAGAGATAACAAAATATTCACTAAAAGTGCACTTCATTGATAACATAGGGAAGAATCTCAAATCATCAATAGAGAAGAACTCCACTGTATAGAATCTAACTGAGGTGGTCTTGTGCCTTTGATAACAATTTAGAGGACTAGTTTGAGATATACCTACCACTAAGAGGTGGGTGAATTAGTGTTAGGGTGTTTTTATACCAATTCCAACTTATTTTCCGTGTATTAATAGTCATATTGGGATCATGATTTTCTTATTCTCTTATCCATGTCATATGAAATAATAGTAAATAGTAAAAATATGAACATTATGTTTTTACAAGGTTCAACACTCAATAAGATATGATATGTACATTCCAAGTATGGGAATGACCAGTTCATGGATTCCCCACTATAATTTAGTAAGTTGTTATAGTTGGATGACTAGGAATACAATCCACTATCATGTGTGGCTCCCTACACATGTGGGAGGGAATGAGACAATCTCTTCCCAGTTTGAGTCCCTACACTTAGAGGTGGAATAGAGATAATCTTATTCTAGCTTGAAATAAGTAGGATATGAACGTAATATAGTTGTTTGTTTATCATTCCATCTAGGATAGTATTACTACTTCTTCAAATGGTAGGTTCTTCTCATGATCTACTATACTGCACTTCTCTTTATTACAGGCAAAGTAGTAAGCACGAAATTATTGTCCTCTTTCTTTCTAGTACAAAACCAATTACACTAAACATATTCTTTTTTATTATACTTTATTGAAATAAAGTTATGTAAAAATATTTACCTTAATTTTTCAAAAATCACATATACCAATGTGATTGTTCAAGAAATGAGTATCGCCTTACTTGGCATCATCTGGATTAATTCTTCTCTATTGTTCATGAATGCGTAAGATCATGTGTATTGAATAAATGTTGAACCTTATCTTCCCTTCCATTATCCATCTTCAATAAACACAATCAAAGTCTTGTTTTGGGTTTTTATTCGCAAGCATGTGCATGCATAAAGTAATGAACATTTCAATTCACTTTCATGTGTGTAAAAATTAATAGACCTTGAAATTTAGGCACACAGAAACTGCAACAATACTTCTTCTTCTCTTATTCACATCAACAACACCTGAATGGGTGATATCCCTTGGATATATTTTTCACCAGTACACACATAAGGCCTCATGATTCTTCAGATGATGCACATGAAATCATGAAAACATGTGTTACCTTTCCCTTGTAATATCTTTTGCCTTCAAGAAACAAACCCCTTCATAATAGTAGAATATAATCATGCGCCAAGGAGGGTGTTCTCACCATTATTCGTGAAACCATATTTTACACAGGTCTTCCCCTTCACAAAAATGATTCATGGATCTTCAAATAACATAGTGTGTTGGAGTATGTAAATCTCAGAGGGAGGCTAATGGATCAACCACTAGATCACGGATGCTCGACCTTCGTAAAGAACAACGAGGTTTTTTAGGAAACTGGTCTGGAGTTCAAATGATCCGATTATTCTCAAAGTGTATTAAAAGTGAAACTCATTTCTCCACCACACATAAGAACTCTTCTTAGCATAACATAAGGCTTGTGGGGCTTTTTTTCACCTCATTGAAATATATTCTTGAAGGGATGTTCTATTTTTGAAAACAATAGCTTTTGAATATGTGGGAGGAAACAACACTAATCATCTAGATATCATCCTTTTATATGAGATGGGAGAACATATTCTGATTTCAAATCACACCTATGAATCAGCTGAGAATCACTCATTCAATAAGCTAGATCTTCAATTCATTGAAAAATTCATACCACATTGGAGATACGCCCGGATTTATAGAAGATTCCTTTTCAAATTCTGGATCCTTTCACTGTGCATGAGATCATGAACAAGTTCACAAATATTGGTCATGAGTCTCTTTCAAATCCATGCTCGAATCCATGTAACCTCAGAAACTCATTTTTTGTCAGACCGACCTTCATCCTCGAAATATCACATGCATGCAAGACAATGATTTCATTCATGGTCTTTGTATACTTCTGCATCCACCATGAGCCACATATGTTTTCCAGTCACCATTCATGTTGACTCGTTATTCTCAATGATGAGTGGAAGTAACAGAATTCAGAGGTGGTGGATGAAGACAATGTCGTGAGCTGCTTCAATTATTTGTAGGATCAGATAGCTTGGGTTTATACACACACGATGTGAGACAGCTGGATGGGGGAGATTAGATCTATATGTCGCAGACTGATCGATTGGTAGAGCAAGATAAAGGATTGGATGGATTGAGGAGTTTACATCTACGTTTTTTAAAATTCATCCCACATTGAATTCATTGCTTGAAATGGAATGATATATTAATCATGTCACTCCAGCATCAGTTCAATAATCACTTCATCCCCTCCTGGTGTTGCCTCATACCCATTTTCATTGTGTGCGCACTTTGTTCTTGACCTCTACTCCCATTATTCCATGTCACCACCCATGATGGTGTTTCCTCTGTGAGCACTCTCTATGGGTTCACACTATACTCGCTGCCTCTCATATTTTTATCTTCGGTCTGTCTTCCCCATGGGAACATTAGACCCTTAGTGGGCCCTCAATAGCAATGTTTTAAAAATTGGTTGGCTTGCGCAAGAGTTGGAAAAAATTTATGTAAAAAAAATTCAACCATCTAAGGAAATGCATGGCCATAATAAAATATGTGCATGGCCTCCTCAATATCAACATCCCCATATTCAACCTTCTTTTTCCTCCTTTAATTTTTTTATTAAATCCAAAGTACATCAATAATCCTTAAAAATATGCTACATTAATATTTTAAATATTATATCACACATAATTGAAGTTATTTAAACATTCATGATCCGTGCATAAATCATATGATTTGTAACAACATGGATAATTTCCCAAGAATAGAATCGATTTCAATGAATCTATAACAATCCTCCAAGAAACTTCACTTCTACCAATCTCTTTTCACCATGTAGTTCCTGCTTCATTTTGACAATTATTGATAATTGTGGAAAAAAATACAACATATACACAAAGTGCTCCACATGGTAACAATAGAGATATTACTACGTAATTTCTACTTAGATGGAAAATATTTTTGGTAAAACACTTGAAATTGATTCTTGAGGAAAATATCCATTCTTCTTGAAAATCATTTTCTATTCATTAAAAGGACATGAAATTTTAAATGAACATAATATCATTGAATATAAAAATGAAAAAGTTTTAGATAATCATAATGGAAATAAGGCTCCCATGAAATATAAAATTCTGTTAATGTCGTATAAGATAAAATAAAACATTCTTTTCATACTTTTTTTGGAAATGTAAAAAAGTGCCTCATTTGGAAAAAGAAACAAAAAATAATTTCAAAAATTGTAGTCAAATGAAAAAAATGGGATAAAATGTCTTTAATCATCCATATGAGAAAAGTAATATATATATATATATATATATATTCATTTTTTAAAACATTATAATTGATGATAAATAAACCACTGTAAATACTTACTTATAAACATTCTCAGATAATGATGAGAATGGATTATTATCCCTCACATTTAAAAAATAAAAAATAACATTGTTAAATCGTTTGAATAAACCTAAAAAATAAAAATATAAGTTCCACTATAATCCATTTATATTAAGATAAATTTTTATTTAAAATAAAATCAATAATATTGAAATGGAGAAAGGATTAAATAATTAATCATTCAAAGCACCTCATACTAATTTGAAATGTTAAATCATAATCCCATTATATTAAAATGAATATTTAAATACCATGAAGATAAATTTATTCATGATATGAAATATAATAGGGGTAGAACAAACACTGAATAGAATAAATAGTTAGTGAACTAGGCTTCTATATCATGAAAATTAAAAGAGAGATGGAATTAATTACCAGGGTCTGATACTATCTGTACATGTATTAAAAACAAGAATAATGATTCTTAAGAAATTATTAGAATATACCCGAATCATAATAATTTTTATGATATCATATATGATTCGTTTGTCTTTATATTACCCATTCATTAATAATTTTAATTTAATTTAATGTTTTAGGTAATAATAAATTTGTTGATCGTACGCATTTTTACATGTTATTCTTGAACATATTCATTATATCATGATTTAATTATATCCAGAATGTATGACATGCTTTGAAAATCACAATTATTACATGTATATATATATATTAGATACAAAAATTAAATAAAGAGCACTAATCATGTAGACGATATGTTGTACATAAGCAAGAATGTTATTTCTATTTTCATTGTCATATTAATATATGAAAAGGTGTATGATATATATGTATATTATAATTATAGTATCATATATATTTCACATATTTTCTATATTTTTATTAAAATTATACTTTATACTTTCTATTAATAGTATGAATTAATCACATCCATTTGTGGGGAGGTAGTTCACACTTCCATATACTATGTTATCATATGTACTCAATAAGGATGACCGGAAGTTATGTTTAATAAAAAATTCCAGAATATGAAACATGTTATTAGTTAAATATTAAAATATTATTTTTCCAAAAACTTGTTTTAACACTATAAATTAAGGTGGTAATGGAAAAAACAAAAACAATATTCCTAATGTGGATTAACTGGTATATCCTGGACAATAATTTTGATTATTCAATAAGAGGAGGTGAGAAACAACATTGATTTGAGATAATCCCTTATAAGCATATAACACAATAATTTAAATGATTTTTGAGCCATCATGAACTAATGGGTGAATAGGGTATTAGAAAGTATAAAATGAACTGAAATTAAGAGAGGTACTTTAAAACAATTACCACGTGAATGTCTCCTCATTGAAAGACCATTGAACACCTTGTATTTGGAATTTTGGTGATACAATTATCACATGGTTGTTAGGATAATGAGGATGACAGGTTAGGTACAGGATTTGAGGAGCTTCAAGGACTTTTTCATTGAAATATTTAGGTGATGGGTGGTATTTCAATTTTAAGAGAGGCAAATTCAAGTGATTAATTTATTGATTATTTTATATTAAATTAAAACCACGTTGAGTTATAATTAGTTATAAAGAATAATAAATTAAAATAAAGTTTTCAAGGCTGGTTATGGTCATTCCATACCTCCGACAACCATTTAATGTTTCAATTGATAGTTATGATAAGATTTTTATTTTTAACATTAACCCTTCCCGCTATTTTACCTATAAAACATTAAATAATTTTTTTACCATAGTAACATACTTATAAATAAAAATTGAATTGACCATATAGACTAATTTGTACCTTATTATTCAAATTATGGAGTCATTTTCACATAATTTAATTATCGGAATTGGGATAAATAATGTTAAATTTAATTCAACAGAAAAAACCAAAAATGGGTTTTTAATGTGAAACGTTCAAATGTTTAAAACATTTTTATATCATATTTCAATTCTTAATTTATTCAAATGACCAACATTTGTGTTATTGAAAAATAATAATTAAAATAGTATACCAATAATTAATATAATTTATCCTCATAAATAAATTATATGAAAATGATGTATTGAATTGAAATACATTTTTTTAAGAATTCATTAAAAAATAATACCTTACAGAAAAATAAAAATAAAAAACCTAACCAAATTTATATGATTATTTTCCAAATAATAGGTTTATTTTTACATCATAAATCTTTAAAAAATAAAAAAAATTGGATTCAAAAATTTTAATCAATTAAAAGTCTGTAAAACAACCATGAAGAAAAATAGGGTTTTATGTGTTAAATTGGTTTATTTCATATATTATTCTTATAATATATATTGGAAGATTAAAAGAATATTTAATTTTATATATAACATTGATATTATATTAAAATTAATTTTTTTAATTCTATAAATTAAATTTATCATCATAATAATAGTTTTCTATAAATAAATTCCCTTTATATTGAATCTATTTCATATATTCATTTGTAAATAAATTTTAACTAATTATTTATTTATATATTTTTTGAAACATATATTTTTACATAATTTATTCAATAATATTCATAATATCTAATTTATATCTAGGATTTATATTATTATCTTTTTTAATAATATATTATTATTTTGTAACACTTGTTCATGCGTGTAATGAGAACTATCATGTAACGATTTTTAATGTGTGTAACACAAGACAACCTCGGCAATCCGCATAGAGAAAGATAATGTTAATGGTGGTCATCACCTACAATACTCATCCACAGGATCAAGCGATCATAATTTGACTATTGTTTCACCCTCACTATCTCAATAATTTATGTGGTCACAGATAATGATATGAGTAAAGAATGACCATGATGGTCAAGAACCTCCATGTGCATCTCTAAAACTAGGGAAACAAAATTCCAATAACTAATTGCCTCCTCAACTGATTTATTATAATTCTCCCTTCTTAGAACATCTGGAACTACCTATCTATTGTTTACTATATATGACATATAGAGTCAAAATACTATAGTAATTCATCCCCCCTTAATTACCTAATATTAATGACACATTATGTGATGATTTAATTAATGTTTTCATGGTCCTTATACAATAAAAAATTGTCCCCCATTA
Organism: Viscum album; assembly: GCA_963277665.1. Classification (NCBI taxonomy): domain Eukaryota; kingdom Viridiplantae; phylum Streptophyta; class Magnoliopsida; order Santalales; family Viscaceae; genus Viscum; species Viscum album. Next base: position 2,028,000,437 of record OY728120.1, on the reverse strand, counting down.
AATAATTCCTCCAACAATACAAGTCATAAAGAAGCATTGTAACTAAAGATTAGGGGTTAGGTGGTTCCTCTAATGTGGCCTTAAATGATGAGACACATATACCATGACTCCCCTCTCATGAATTAAATAATCTCCTATAAAAAAGGGGTATATCAAAAATGAATATATATATATATATATATATATATATAATTATTCCTTGTCTCGAAGAATCAAGATCAGGGATAATGTGATTCTTCATTTCAGATTCTGAACGGCTATTTCTCATACATCAGACTATAAGAACCTCATATACATTCATGGGATGTTTCTATAAAAACACTATCCATCAAAATAAATGGGTCAAATTATACGACTGTCACTGAGATAATATAACCCAAAAGTGAATTTTACCCATAAAAAATTGGAAATTTGTTATCATAGCATATAACTGATTGTCTTTAAATGTTTCTAATAGGATCTGATGATTTTTGGAACTATCGTGTGGACTGTGAGAATACCCCATTATATCAACCATGGATACCACAATAGAAGAGTCCATATAAGTATATAAAACCCATTTTAATAGTTTCACAAAAACATCTAGTGAACTTTTGAGACTAAATGGCATGAAAATACACTCATATAGACCAGAACATGTGTACATTTTTGTTTGAGGTATGTCTGAATGTTGAAAATGAACAATATGATGACCTGATAATAAGTCAACAATCGTGAACAACCAATATCCTTATACCTAGTTGAAGATATAATCTTTATGAGGTAATGGATACTAGTTTTTAACCATAATAAGGATCAACTAATTGTATTGAATTTAATGTCTGATGGTACAATTGACATTCTTTGTGAAATGATCAATGATACCCATGTATAAGTACTGGATCATATAAAACACTTTTCATCCATGACCACTAGCTATATCTTGAGATCTAGTCACTTAGTGGTTGATATCATATAAGGAGAAATATATACCGATGTAACTCTCTGAACTATTATAATGGAAAAATACATATCTCTCTCCTAGAAGGTATCCCTGATATTTATTCTATTAAAATTTCCCAAAAATGATCAACCTCTTGAGGAAATTACACCAAACAAATTACCAAATATTCTTGATATAATCTACAAAAAATATTTTCACCCCACACAGACCATGATTCTTGAGTCCAACATGGATCACCTGCTCATTACAATTAATCATTGAGAATAAACACCCAAACCTCTAGTGATGTGAAGGGTCACTATTTAGTAAATTGTTAAATGTAATTCTGATAAGGTACTAAACTGTCCATCCCATAAATGACGTGAAACCCTTTCTTCTTAATGAGAAATAAGTGATATGTGATGTGACACCCAACTATATCTAGGGGAACTCCATACAATGGTGTACACCATCCAACAAAATTCACAATGAAGTATCAACTCTCATCAAGATAAAAATACACTAAACATCAATCCCAAGGATGTTGACAATAGGATGAGATATGGAACAATGAAAAGTAAATATCTCAAAAAGAGTAGATACTACCATAAATGATACTAGAATAGTACATGTCACCATTTTAGGTATGAAACTATTCTCAAAGGGTTTAGTTTTACAATATACTTCTTGCCTAACATTATTCATTATGATATATCCTAATTACCTTGAGTAGATCTGCTATGAAAGTATTGTATGTATAGTGTTTGGATGCCTCAACCATGACCACATCCATGGCCAAATATTCTGGTCCCACTCTAGATCCATGTCTGATGAGAAGCTGCTAACCCCACTCCTAAATGTGGAGTCATTATAGACCCTATACCACCATCTATTAGATTAAAATTATAATAAGGCCATTATAGATCTAATATAATTCCACAAGATCAATGCAGAATTTGGTCTTTGTCATAGTGGTTCCTCATGTGTCCCTTCACTGCACATTGATGATTGATAATATAAATAATATCACCCATTCTCTAGATGGTATTTTCTGTAAAATATACCACAAATAATCTCTTCCTACAACCTCTCATGTAATCACTAGGTTTATAGTCAGACTTAACCTACTATGTTCCCCCAGCATCCCTTATAATATGTTTATTAAATAGATGTTTTTTTATAATTATTTACGATAGTAATTCAAAATTCATTCACGTATGATTGAATTTCATTCCTAAAACCGTCCTAAAATCATCAAGATTTAGATAACTCATTACCCCACATAATAGGCATATAAGGTACCCAACTCCAAGTGCATAAATTTTCTAGCACGATAAACTCACAATGTATCCTGATAAAACTAATTGTAGAAGGCCATTTTGGAATACCACCAAGCCAAATCATGATGATGATATGTCCAAGAAATTATGTCTCATCTTCTCTCTTCGGAATCATGAATCATATACATTGAGAGATTCATTATTCTATGAGTAGGTTTATTATGATTCAAGAATAAAGATAATGTTTCCTCTATCCATGGAACTACAACATGTGTTCCTTCATCCATGGAAAATATTTTATAATATTTCTATTGAAACTCATACATCAAATATTCCATAGATTGGACTTGTTGCAGTTCTCCCTAAATGGTCTGCATGAAATGTAGAAATCCCACACTAAGCTAAGCCTCATCTACCATGTCATGTATAGATGGATGTTTCACAGTTAGAACTTATCTATGCTCCATAGGTGGTCCAAGTTCCATCAAAACTAGATCAAGGCCGTCACAATCCTCCTGGAACAAGACTAGATCCCTTCAAGGGGGAATATATCAACCAATTCCATGTGTACTCCCTGGAAGAGATTTAATAAATACATAATATTTATATATTTATATATATGACAATCACAGGACTTCCAAAAAATTATTCATACACCAATGTCTACCCCTAAATTAGGATCTGGGTGACATAAAAGTATTAAGAACACAAGTTATATTAACTACTTTCTACTACTAAGGTTATTTTCAGGAAATTTTATTTGATATAAGTCCATGTAATGATTATAAAGATTGTCAATTACAAATTATAGAGGAAAAAAATTATTATTTCAGTTGGAATATCTATCTAATAGTAATAGATTCACTTTAAAATTCATTTTCACTTCAATTTTATTCTCATTTATATTACAATTATTTTTAAAATGTTGAACTATATGGATCTACACATAAAATTTATATGGTCCCATAGAAATTATAAATTAATGTGTGGAATACATTAAATCCCAAAAAAATATTATTATATTTAATAATGTAGTGTAACAATAATTTAAAGTATATTAAAATAAAGGAACTGAAATATGCTATAGGAAAAGAACATAGTAAGAAAATGTTTCATGGAATAATTGTTGACATATAAATCCAATAGTGCCCATAATGGTGAATGATGCTACACTTCTCTTTCAAACCAGGACAAGGGTAAAAGTCAGTAATCATAATAATCATCAACCATCAATGGAATCACCCAATAGTGATATCATGGAAACTGTAATTATAAAAATACATATCGGCATGTCCCATCATAGGAAATTATACCTTTCCATATATATAGTTAATTAATCATATAAACAACTCATAACATAATATCAATACATTCATATTATCCAATCTAATATTCCCAAATTATAAGAAAATGAAATTAAAGACCTCTAATACCACATTTTCAAATTCTATACCTTATTAACTCAACGGTATCTAAACCTAGTTTTTCACATACCCTCATGCCCAGATCCCCATATATTGGAGGCTTCCAACTAGAACTAAGGTTCAATGGTAAAAGAGTGGGTATTTATACACCATTATTATAGTGCAGTCGAATGTTTAAATCATGCTAAACAATAGTGTAGGAATATGAAATATTTGAACATTTCAAGAGAAAACAAATATCATAATAATAACTATGTAATCTTACATAATAGTTTAATATACAATGATGATAATGGAATGATATGAAAACGATATGTAATATATGGTATCTCGAATGAAGTTCAATAACTGTATCAAATGTACAAAAAGAAAAAAAAAAGAAATATCCATGGATAGAATCCCAGGCAATAGACTATTCATATTCTCCCCTCCTCCTATGCAACAATCAATCAATCATCATCATGTGGGAAGCTACCCCTCCCTAACCTCCATCCATGATGTATGTTGAGGTACCCAATGATATCCCAAAGAGAGCTTTACATAACACACAATAGGCCACAACCAATTTTGACCATAATAGGTCTAGTCTGCTCATAATATCAGAATTTTGGGGCAAGTATAACATGAGTACAAGTGATCATAATAGATGAAAAAATTTACAGTCGTACAGGCCTAACTGTAATCAGCTAACTTCATCAACAAAGCTATCGATATAGCAAAGAAAGTGTCAGACAATTCTTACACTTTGTTATTTTATATTATTCCTACAAGGTGTAAGGTCAAAGGAATAGAAATGTTCAAGAAAATTCTATAATCTATATAAATCAAGTTAACATGATCACATTGGTAGGAATGTCTAAGTGATCATAAAATGTCTAACAAACTAGTTTAATTGGATCCTTGGACTAGAAATGCCAAATGAATTTCTTAAAGTTGGATAATTGGTCTAAAATTTTCCATGGCATCATAGTAATCATAGTATATGGGATCCATGAACTAAAAATGATCAAGGTATCCAATTAAATCATGTAACCCGGGCTTGATGACTAGAAATTTCCATGGGATACTAATAATATCATTGGATCCAAGGAGTAGAAATATCCAAGGCATCCTTATAAGCTATTTAATATGGATTCAATGATTAGAAATTTCTAAGGTATACTAAAATTTCATGTAAATAGAATCCAAGGATTATAAATGTACAAGGCATCCTAATATGGATGTCAATTCCCTGGAGAATAAATATCAATGTCATCCTAATCAATTCATTCAACATTTCATTAACAGTTCATTTAATCATTTTACTAATCCCTTTATATCTATATATAAGCCACTGTATTAACCATATATTATCTTCCATCTAAAAATGGAATAGTTATAAAATTTTCCCATGAACATTGTCAATTATCTTATTTATAATAATAAATTCATAATTATACAATGTGATCTCAACATAACTGAATGGTAGCATTATCATGATTTAATGGTAGAATCCGCTCCATGGGAAGCTCAGCTGGAGTTTGAAAACCTCCATATTTATATTAGGGAATCACAACATATCTTAAACACACATATACCTTTCAAATTATGGTTCAATTAATTTTGATAGCATTACCCAGAAGGGTCAACGTGCATCATAATTGATATAAGATATAAACAAAAATTCTTCAAGAAAAAACATATCGTACTCCTAAAATAACTATGCAAAGTAGTACTTCTCAGGTATCACCGTTTAATTCAATAAAAATTAGAAGAAAATCAATTAAAGGACAAATTATTTAAAATTAATACCTATGATCACTCAACAAAATAACATCGCTTATAGAAGGGAAAATGATTAAAGGAGCTATGTAATGAACCAATCAGTACGGTCTGTATAATGAGATGATTTAATCATGAATATGAATTCATAAGAACAACAATAAGAAAATACTAACTTTGTCCTTATTGATAGAACCTTCTATGGACCTATGGTTTGGGAGATAAGATGAGTGAGGGATTGTGACAAATATTAGTGTCCCAGCCGCCATTTAAGAAAATAATACCCTAGGAAATTTACATGGAATGTAAAATTTACTTGCCCTATAAAATTCAGTTTTCCCCCTCTAGGGAAAACCATTATACACCTTGAAAATGGTCATTCAAACCAATACATGTAATTTATTTGATACACATAGTTTTTTAAAAATAAATTTCATGAATTTCCTATATAACCAACCATCTCCCCCTTCCTATTTCTGTCTGAAACATTCAAACATACATAAAGTCCAATCTTATGGATCTATGTAATAAGGTGGGTTTCAACAATAGATAAACTAGAAGATAATATTAACACCTGTTATAGAAAATTACATGATTATTCCTATTTCTCCTAAAATTATTTCATATACTATTAATTTTTCAATATTCATTCTGTAAATAATTTTTTCTCCTAGTCGCTTTTATAATTAAATAATCAATAGAATAACATATGAAAAATATCTATTTCTCATTATTTTAAATTAAAATAAAAACATTTAATTAATTTTTTTATTAATATTCAATGGGTTACTCACTTGTCCCCATATATGGGTCCCACTTCATCTTGGACAAATGTTACTTTTAATTTATGGAGTCTGGAAAAATTGTCTTTGTGTGGACCCAAAGTCCCCCTTACCAATAATAGTGATTCAAACTGAATGACCAAGAGTTGTGTATTACAAAAAATCATGAACATATTGGTATGAGGAGAATAAAAATCTATGACTAAAACATATGAACACATATCGTATAATAGTATAAATTTGTCTCTATATCTCCTTCGAATATGATGCATTCTATGTTTCACTAACATATAATGTTTAATGTCATTCTGTGACCTTACAAAAATTAACTCATAAAAAATTAACATGTGCATCGAATTATCAGATATTTTGAAAATAAATTATTGTTTATATTATATAAACCTTAATTAAATAATATAACAGTATTTTCTATAACTTATTCATTTATTACATATCCTTTATGATGCACCCTAGGTATCCAACATCTATTCTAACATATGTCATCATGGTTTATGAATCACATTAATGTCTTTTTCTAATGATATGTATTGATAATAACCATAAAATATAAGGATCATTATACATATATATACATAAAACATCCAATAACACATCGAAAATGTGTTTTTCCTATGAGTGATACATTTCTAAAACTCCCCATCTCTTATAGATTTATAAGGATGAACAATGAGAATAAGACTTAATATATTGTGATTCTATACTAGTTATATAATGTCTCATATATTCACAGTCATAAAATTTCATCATACTATAATACATATATTTAATATTATTATAATTTAACTTCATGGTAATCAGAATCTATGAAAAATTCCAACATCTTTAGATAAGTCAATTAATTTATGGATATTGTCAATATAATGTTACATGGTGTAAATATTCCTATATGATAAGAAATTTATTAATATTAAATAATAGGGAACATAAAAGTAATCATAAGTATAAGGGGGTTGGTTCTTGTGAAAAAATTCCTACTACCTCCCACTATTACTAGAGGTAATATTTAATAACTTTTATTCATTTATCTCTCACTTGATGTTCATAATTCTTCTGAGATTACATTTAAGTGAATGAATTTTCAATGATTACCTCCATGGAATCTATTATCACTATAACTAAACCCCTATATGAAAACATTCTTAGGAGGTGTAGTTTATAGATATATTATTTGTTTGTTGAGGTGATTTAGGCTTTTTTTTCTATAACCAATAACGTAGTATTATGACAATATAGTGTGATAACATTTTTACTACATAACGCTACATCCAAATCCCTGAAATGTTTCTGTTTCAAAAAAAATTAACTACATTAAAATATATACAATAATTATTCTATAGATTAGAATCATTGATAACTAGATGCTTCAAGCTACCCCATCTCATAGCACCTATTATGTTTGTAGAAATTACCAAAATCTTATTTTAGATCTCTATTATTAGTCATGAAACATGATTCAATATATCCTCTAATTATGTGTTGATCATATTCTCCATAAATGTAGATGTTGTCATCAACACGCCTCACAATAATTAGGATATTCGTTATAGTAGCCCAATGTTGTTCACATGGGTATTTCAGATATCCTTATATCATACAATGGAATAATATATAATAAAAATGGAACATAACTTGATGAGAAATTCAAAACCTACAATATAAGAATTTGGTGCATCCTCATCTGTTCTCTATGATCTTGTGATTCATGAATCCTTTTCTTAGTGAGATGTATATTAATGACACAATAATAAATCCCATATGTAATGGTTTCATGCAATATTTATTCCATTTTTGGTCAATTTATATACAATGACATATCCTAAATATCCTCTTATATTTTTCATTATTGATAATGATACCTAGAATATAGATTTTTTCAAAAATGTATTTCATGTTACAAAAATAATTCAAACACATATTAAACGACACTTAGATTGGTATCTTATTACTAAATTGTAACATTTCAATGAAATATACTACAAGGAAAATGATATTACATCCAAAAAACTTAATGTATACACAAGGATCACATTCATAATCTATGAACCCTAATTTCCTTATGGAATCATAAAAGAGAACCATCCATAGCCTAGATCCATTCATTAATCCATAAATCGATCTTTGTAATATTAATATCTTATTGGCATAATGTGGAGTCATAAAACACTCTAGTTGAGTCATGTAAACATCTTCTATGAGGTTAGTATTAAGTAAATATATATTGATATTCATATTACAAATCTCATAGTCATGTTATATTTTTATAGAAATTAGAATTATGATTTATTTAATCATGGAATCTATAATATGATTTTTTATAGTCTATGGATTCATTTTTTCAAATCCTTCGGCCACTAGTCTTTCTTTATAGGTACCAAGTCTATCTTCCATGTATATTTTCTTATTGAGTATTCATTTTCATGCAATAAGATCGACAAAAATTTTACAATTGTCAGGAACCATTTCATCGTTCTAATACATGGAATTCTTCTCATCATTTATGGAATAATTCTATTATTCATCTTCTAAGAAACATTATTCATCAATTTAGTAAAATGTTTCATCACCGTTAGACAATGACGAGAATGCATCCCTAATTACAAAAAAATATATATTTATTATTATATAACATTTCTAGTGATCCTATACAATACTAGTGTTTCTATAATAGCCTCTACTATCGGGAATATTGGAATATCTTCATGTGAGACCAAATTTATATCGTGAGCATCAAATTATTGAAATTCAATATTGATTTCAAAAAATTATTAATTATGTTATCCATCTCATGGAATATAGACTAAATAGAAACTATTAAATTCTTCTCTTAAGTTCCATATTGAAAATAATGGCATTTTCTATATCGATTTCAAATAAATAATCACATCATTCTTTGGAGAACATGTTTCATTCTAGAAGTTTCCTTTACAAATACCTCTTTAACCTATACATATGTATGTGGAAACAAAAATATTCACATATACATTTACTTATATGGAATTCCATTTTTCACTTTTGTTGGAAATAAGATTAGTATATATTCCAAAACCTCTAATTCATATCCCCATATTTATATTTAATGAACTACATGACTCATCATATACCTCACCATGTCCAATGAGATGCGATTACATAATTCACATACTCTATTCCACCACGTTGTATAATGGGGGATGGGTTTACAATGTATCTAAAACACATGCTGATAGTCTACAAACATTTTCTTAAGTTACTCTCCACTTTGAACAAATCATGTATTCATTATCTTATTAGAAAAATTATTTTATACGTAATTATATTACACCATGATTATATCAAATAATTTAAACTTATCCCTTTTATGTAAATATACCAATGTAAACTCAATTCTTCTATAAGATGTATAATGGAATAATACTCTCCCCTATACATTAATTAATATAGTCTACACACTTCAGTGGGAACCAATTTTTGAATATCTAAGGCTATTACCCCTTGCAAACCAAATTGATGTTTGGACATATTACTTTCTATGACAGGATGAAACTTTTTATGTGGATTTTATTTTTAATATTTTAAATTCATCTCTTGATAATAATTTTTTAAAAATATATCATTTATAAGAATATGGTGTTGATTATAAAACTAGGTGTGATATGAGTCCTTTGAACATGATACACTTCCAATTTTCAACTACTTATTTTAGTATTTTAATATGTAAATATGATTATTGAGTTGTTCTATAACATAACATATGATATATTTATAATCATAGAAACATTAGAATCCATATATGTAAATAAATACATCAATATCAAGGAAGGATACATAAAAAATTCACTTGGTGACACCAGTTACAATATTATAGTTCCCTAAACCATGATCATACCTTTCAAAAACATGATGTAATTTTCTATTATAGATAACGGTTATAGTCTAACACCATTCTTAACTCAATGACCCACATATCACCATGAAATTGTCCTAAAATTAGTTGCATTCAATATTTAGATATAAATGTGATATCTAAAACCAATATATGATACCATGCTAGTAGATCTTGAATGATTTAACTCAATAATAAATTAACCTAGAGAATCCACTTTCTTCCTTAACATGGTGTAGTTTGTACAATATTCTTACTCCCAATCCAAAAAATATACTATGTCTTATTCCTTTGAATAACTTTGTTTTTTCCTCTTCTTGTAAGTATAGTTCATAGGATACTTATACAGTGATTGAGACTTGGTTCCTTTTTACAAATTATTCATTTTATTCCCCATAAAATCACATGGGATTTCCCACATCATATACTTATCTCTTGGGTGATTCATTTTGAAGATTTCTATGAGTGATTTATCACTATATATCATTCTATAATTCACTATAAAAAAATAAAACCTATGAGAAATTGAGGAAAATATGATATATGTGCACAACTCATCAAGAAGAAATGCCCTATATAGCCAATCATCATGAATACTTAAAGTCTAGATGGAATAGAACATATAGGAATTCATTTGAATAATTCCATAGTGTTCTCATATCTCTCTCAGATCTAATTCTAATAATAAATATCAAATTGATGTGACATCATATAATACACATTCATTTCCACATGAATATTTGTGTTTTTTTTAACATGGATGATCTATTATGAAATTATATATCGAGTAAATTGTCCATGTGTTTCTTATTAATAAATAGTTTTCCTCACTCACCTCCTTTGCGAGTTTCATTGGAACCTAGAACTACAACACATATAACATATTCTATTTGCGTAGTTCAATGGAATGTCGCATATACCAATCCTTGAAGTTCTTGAAAGTGATAAAATTATCATTCTCTAATATGGGGCATAGTGGTAATGTCAATGTAGTGTTATTATATATTTTTTACAATAAAATAAAACACATTTTTTGTAGACTATCATGATTACTAGAGTGAAAAATAATAAATTTAATTTATTAATATCCCATTGTTGTATCAGATGAAAATCATCCCAAATTTTTGATTTATAATGTCATATATCATGGCTATTATTAATGGACATGATACATATTTTATTTATCAAAACCCAAATGGGGTTCTGAAAAGTTATAAAAAGGTATTTAGCTCGGAGGTTCATGCCGACTTCATTACATCATAACTCCTTTATCCATTGAGTGAAATCCTTTATAATGAAATGTTGTACTGATATTTTTTCAATATATTCTGACAAGTTGCACCATGTCTTGTATCGGAGATAAATATTTAATGTTAACTAGTTTAAGTAGACCTAAAACATTTGTAAAAATACACATATAATTGAACTATCCCTAATAGAGGATGATCATTTAATTTGATCTATGATTGCATCATAAATAATATATTTGAACATTATATATTACATAATATTTTACTTTAGGGATTTTTATTTTTATGAATAAATATCCTTTATTTCAACCTTTTATATACATTTAATATTATCTTTATTTTACCTATTTAGTTGACCATGTATTGATAAACTGATTTGTTGACAACCCATATTGTTCTCTTAGGGACTGAACAATTACAATCATTATCATGTGTGATGTAATGTGATTACATGAACATATTTATTCATATAAAAATAGAAACAATTATCAATCATTTATTCAATTTTATCATTTATTTATTTTTAAATATTCAACATGATCATATAACATTCACATTTTCACATAATAAACCATACAAGAAAATAAGAGACAAATAATTAAATGAAAATGATATGTTTTTATTTCTCTATCCAATGGGTGGATAATGGTTCATCTGAGACAATAAGGTAATACCATGATTCGGGCATTGACTCATATTACTACATCATTTAACTATCATTAATATCACAGGGTTGGATTCACATTTACTCTTAACTCAAACCACTTGATTCTGAACATATAAAATCATTACAATGTATAATCACTAATAGGTAAGGTGTACTGATGTTGTGAAATTTAAATTTTTTTTATGATATCTAGACACATACTCGCATGACCTTTTAATAATTTAGAGATGATATATATATCATCAAAATGATTAATTATTCGAACATTTTAATTATCAAATTTACTAATTAAATTACATAAAAAATAATAAAAATATATTTCTCAGTCTTAGCTTATAATTATTCAACATGAAAAGAAAATATTTCAAAATAATTTTTAAATTTATAAAATACTACAAGATGGACATTTTAAAGCATTAAGTAAAATTATACTACATAAATAAATTACCTATATGTCCCACAATAAATTTTTTTTAGAAATAATTCTTGAAAAATATATATATCATTGAACTCTTTTAGATATTTTTATTATTTTTTAATCCAAAATATATTATGGGATAATTTATATAGGAATTTAAGTGGTAATTCTAGTTCAAGAGGGAAGGATCCAGACCATCCTATCTCATCCTTGGTTAAGGTGATTTGGTTTTCTACCATGTCAGACATAGGTTTTCCTATCTTATATGGGTCGTACATGTGTGGGTCATAGAGGTAACCCATAAATGGGGTGCCACATGTATTAATAATAATAAAAAAATATTTTTCCTATATAAAACAATGCACGAAAACGGAACATTGCATCGATATCCAACACAACTATCAATTGATTGGTGTATCAATATGGGTGGATGTATTCCACCATCCAAATATGAACATTTATATAATTTTATTAATATATAAATGATCTTATTATCTAATCTGGGAAATTATACATTGAACAACTAATACCTAACCTATTTCTCACTAAACATTCTTTCTGTACATGCTCCAACCATACCAATCCAATTGATGACTATATATATAAATATAAATATTATGGTTTTTATTTTCATAAAATCATATCGATTTATAATCGACCATATCTCTAGCACATGAAGTCATATTGAAACTATATAAGTGGATTTTGGACCCCATCAAAATAAATTTTTAAAAGACTTTAAAATTTATTAGAAACATGTAATTATACAATTACATGATTACTTTTGTATTTGATCATCCATATCATGGAAAAATAATTTCTGATTGATGCTACATCAACAAATCTGACACAATATAAAAACCTTCTTTAGGAATTATTTAAATTTAATTAAATTTTCAACATGTATAACTGAACTCTCACTCTGATATAATTAAAGGAACGATGATTGAAGAAATATAACTAAGGATTGTGTGAGTTTAATTTTCAGTGAAAAATTAATCATTATATTATTAATTAATATTTAAACTTATGGATACATTCCAAGGATGTCCTGAAAATTATTTTAAGTACAAAAATAAATTCAAAATGCTAACACACTAATATTGAATAATACTGATTATATACACTCTTATCTAGATTATCATTTATCAAATACAAAAATATAAATTCCCTCTAGTCCATCCACATGTGACCCATATATCTATGAATGTCATTATAAGAATCATTGGTGCAAGTGTGTATGTTAGAGGACATTATATTGATTATTGGATTTCCCAAAGATAACATGATTGATATTTGATATTTCATAGAACTATTTTGAAAATTTATTAATCTATTGAAATTTCTGAAGTGAGGTGGGATAGGAACTATCTATAATAAATGATAATGAAAAATAATACTATTGATGGCTATAAAATTAGATTATGTGGTTATTTTTAACATCCTAATTTTTTAATAAGATCCTATATAAGATAATCCTATAAAATTGGAACTAATGATCAAAAATAACCTCATAAATATGTCATTATTACTATGAAAAGTTCACTATTCAATAATGAAATTAAAAATGTCATGTAATAATATTTGATCAATTTACATTCCCTATTTCTGTTGTAATTATTAAATTGTGATTAAATTATGAAGAAATGTTTTTATAAATTATACATTCTCAAATTATCTTTAATAATTAAATAGCTTTTTGATTTCCTTCAAGAAAAAATTCAATTATCATTATTAAAAAATTATAAAATAGAATTGAATTAATTTACATACTAGCGTTCTATATTTTTTATTTATGCTACCCGCGGGAGGGGAAAATGGCTTCATAAGATATAATTCTTCCTAATTGGTGGTTCTTGCCACTACAATTATTCGAGGACACTAATGGAACCCATATTGATAGTATTGAGTCAAATAAAAAATCTGGATTAGTATCATGCAATACATCATATCCCAAAAGATATGATAAGAAATCAATGATGTTAATACCTCCAATAAACCCTTATCCTGTAATATAATCTCATTTTTTCAATGTCAACCCAATGTGTGTTTCATCACATATATCATCAAGCTATATGGATGAATATCATTACTTGAGATTCTATAAATGAACTCATAAAATAATATGAGGGACCGGTTATTTTAATATAGTTTTATTTCCATCAAAGGACTCAATATATCAATCTCCACTAAGGAACATAGTGTTTAAATTATATCTCAACTAAATTGTTAATTTTTTATCATTCAGGAAACAACCAAAATAACCAATTTTACTATTGATATATAAAATAAGTATTTATGGAATTTATCAAACATAATATATCATGATCTGGAATATAAATAATGGTAAAGAATATAGATCATTAAACATTTATGGTGTTAGGAACATATAATTACAAACAAAACAAATAGATTTCCTTTTCATCGATATGTTCACACAATCATTCTCTCATGGATATTCCAAATTGAAGACTAATAAGAATACATTTAATGTCCAATGTGCTCTCAAACCAAGATAGCATGTATCATTGATGTCTATTCTGACGATATCATTAGTCCATATAAAATTCATATGATTATATCATCATAAAATTTATGTCCCTCATCATAACGAGAAGATACAAATGCCTTCCGGTTTGAAAATTACTCAAAGGTCATTATTGATATAATACTTTATATAACAAAAAACATCACATGATAATAAATTTTTTAATATTAAAAATTCCTTAATATATCAGTAATAATATGTACAAGGAATTTGGATATACGAAACCAACTCCAACAACATCAAGTATTTTTTTTAAATAAATTTATTAAGCTCATATATATCTAATCAATATATACATGTCATCATCTGTTATCTCAAATATGAGAAGTGCATTTTTTTACAATCATTTTTTATGAGAATAAATTAAATGATTAAATATATAAAAATGTTTTATGATTCATTAGATTCAATAACATGTTTTTAAAAGGAGATAGAAATATAAAAATATCAATGATAAAAGGTATATCTAGATATTTTTTAAAATATAATGTTTGATGGTCTTTCCCTTACTTAGTTTTAAATTTTAATAAATTTTTCATTTCAAAAATAAAATTCGCAAAATACATTCAAACCCATATAAGATATGGAACCAATAATCTATATATGAAATAATCCTATTAAAATTAAATACAATTATTGAGTATATAAAAAGGTTTTTTTGAATCGTCAAATGATATTTGGAATATAATGTAGTTTCTAAAAGGATAGTGGCAGAATATATTGACATAGAAATATTCAAAACTATAAATAATAAAATTATAAATGTATTAAAAAAATTTATTTCCAAATGAAGTTGATAATGAGTTTATCATTTACAACAATAATAAAAATGTAAAAGTTATATATATTTAGCTTGGGAATGTGGATATCATTACTTCCTAATAGATTATTCCATCAAAAAACAAAATGAATTTGCCTAAATATCGTAATTTATTTAATATATCATGGTAAAAGGAAATATTAATAGTTACATTTATTTAAAATAATATAGCTTAATTTGACTAAGTCCAATCGATGTTTTGGTTGGCTAGAAAATAATAATGTAAATAGTTACATTAATTACCAGAAGATATCATAGGGAAAAATTTCATTGAAAATTATACCATGATGATAATGATAAACATTTATTTATAATTAGATTTCAGAAATTTCAATTATAACAATTAATGTTATCTGGTTGAGGAGTTGGAATATGTTCAAAGAGTGGAACATAAATAATATTATATCTAAAAATAACCATTTTTAATTTTTTCCTCAAATATTTTACTCAGTATATTGTTTAATGGGTGGATTTAATTAGATGGTCACATAGAAATGTGGTAGGAAATATAAATATATGAAATGTGTTAGAAACCTGAAAATGGATAATTCTTAAAGTGGAAATGGAAGTCAGTCATATATATAACTTCTTGGCCAGACCCTTTGAATATATATTAGCCAAACAGGTATCCGGAAGACCTTAAGAATGCCTCCCCATATACCAAAAACATCTAACTAGATGTGAGGGTCTAATGGATGCATAGTGGAGAGAATATACCCTTTAGATCAGTATCATACACAATAGATACCAATTAATATTAAGGTTTCTAAATATAATAATAACTAATAGGATGTACAATGGATAATATATTACTATTCATGTCAATTAGAAGCTACAATTTATAGAAAGAATACATACATTAAGAAATTCATAAACAATATTCGATGAAAATAAAAAAATTACCCAATTTCTCTATCCATAATCATTTTGATCTCTGACTCAATAATGTGATCTTAATCTCCCTTCTATAAGAGTAACAAGACATGATGTAATCTTTTATCTCATACCTGAAATCATGAGTAATATTCTTGTACAAATCTACAACTCGAGCATGGTGTGAGATAAAATAATTAGACCACCACCAATGGTGTCTAACTCTATATAGTATGTGAGTATAAAGTACATTATTATGAATGCATAATAAATAAAATAGTAGTAAATAATTATAATCATGTCATGATGAAGTTCCAGAACAACACCTAGAAAACATTACTTATTTTTGGCCAAATCCAGTAAAAATCTAAATTGGTTACACCATTTATATTGGTATATATAATGAGTATGTATGTATATATATGTAATGTATTTGTAATAACATTAAATGGCATAAATATGGTCATAGGGTTCTATCAAGGACCTAAGACATAAAATAGTAATCCATGCATAGTACTAGACATCTAAGAAGAAAGATGAAGTAAATGCATCCCAAAATATTGGTGATCATAATAATCTCCACATGATTCATAACATTATTTATTTAGAAGATATAGAGTCCCAATTATCACACAATAATAATATAAAATCATATTACATGTCAACCAATCACAAGAGTTCTTTATAAAGAATACTAGTACCGCCCAAGGAATAAAATTATTTCATTTAAGTTATATTCATGTCTCTAGAAGTCTGACTTAGGATCCCATATATTTCTAATAGATTATATAACATCATGTATCCTTTGAGCCATTCCATGTAATTCAATTCTAGAAACCCATTATCACTCAAGGAGTATCATAATATATATAACCACTGATCACTTCCAAGAGTTTCCATGTAATGAATAATGGTTTTACATAATTTATATAAAATCTCAATTATACTATGATCCCAATATAGAATTCCACATATGTTAATCTAGTATTTTTTTCAGGCATACATGATACATTCAACTTATGATCCCCTATAAGGTGTTCCGTAATAAGAAACCTGATTATTACTCATGATGCGATGTAATTTCTCTTAAACATGTATTAATAGAAATTAAACATAGAAAATGAGTTTTCCACTCTATTTTCAATTTTAATGAATCATTTCATTCTTTGTTTTACAATTTCACATCTACTAAATAAGCCATGATATTCAATTTAAAAAATTCATGAACATAAGCATTACATTTATAGAAAATCAAGTATACAGTTTTATTCATACAATTTTTAGGTAATTAAGAAGGAGATAGATAATTCCATTACATTTATATAAATTAATACTCAACATAAATTAGTTTTACATTTTAGAAAATGAATCTCTTCATTAGATTTACCCTTTTTTAGATAAGCCAGCACCCCTCAAATGCAGTTTTATTATAAAAAAGATAATATTTGATATACAAAATCATATAATTAAATATAATTACCCCTCAGAATAAGTATTATTAATAAAACATAAAATTGTGATCAATATAAAGGATCAATATATAATAATTGGAATTTCAAACAACAGAAAAGGAGGGTAATTAAATTTCCAATAGTAATTACGGTTAATGAATTAATATCCACAAACCCAATGCAGTCAATAATGATAAAGTGAAAAATCACCATGTTTGAAATTTTATACACAGTCACTACGAAATTTTTTGCATTAGGTTCTACATATGTAATCTCATTTCAAAATGGTGGTGCATAGTGAATTCCAATTGTGACACAATGATATAATTTATAAGGTGATGAAAAATTATTTGTCAAGATATAGGACACATAAAAAATGATTATAAATATTTAATCCTAAAATATAAATATTATATTTGATAAAATTATGGATAAACTGATTAAATAGACAAACACCTTCAAATTATTAATAATTTTCTCACAAGACTTAAGAATTAGGTACTGTGAGATAAAATAAAATAATAGGAAAGGGGATTCAATAGAATAAAAATATGAATCCTAAGAGACATATAGAAATTTATTATGATTATAATTATAGGATCTATATCAAATACTATGAGAGGCTAATTATAGAGATCTAGTAACATAGAATAGAAGAAATGGGGGAAGAATGGGTGGAGGAAAAGAAATAAGGTAGGAGGAGTAATATTAAAAAATCATCCCATTAATGAAATGCACTATTTGACCAATCCTTGTTCAACAATAAAGGATCAAAACCTATGTGGAACTATCCATGTGGACTAAGTGATCAATTATCATAACTGGGTCTAGGCTATGTAGTTCCACAATAAAAAATGAACTTCCCTTCACATGTTTTCATTGTATGGTTAAAAAACTATACACCAACCCTGTGACTTCTTTAAACAATTATCACCATCAATAATTGCTTAGCTGTCCACCATTCATAGATATACTAATGATGATTTACCCATTTATGGGCCGCATGGTTGATCTATTGAGTTTCTACTATCCTTGTGACAACATTGCACCTTAATAAATTTCTTCTGAATAGTGTTTTGACGATCGCCTCTACTCTAAATCATTAGAACTCCTATGAAATCTATTAATATTTATTTTTTATAAAAAAAACTACCTTTAGAGTGTTCTAAAACTTGAATTTACATTTAGACTCTCATTTTTTGACATGTCCCATCAATGAAATAAATTTTTTTAACTCATTTGGAAATTTCATCTATTCCAAGACCTAAGATCTTACATTCTCCTAACATTAGAACTTCATAGCCCCGATTCACCTTGGGGATTACTTAAATATCGGTTGACTGACATGGTTCATAGGATATTCTACTAAAATAGATGCATTGTGATTTAAATGACCAACAAATCAGTATGTGTCATTGTAAAAAAAATGGTACATAGTCCATTGAAATTTGTTCCAATTCCCAAGTCCAAAATTGAAACATTGAGATGATGCATACCTTATACTCTATATCCCAATACATGATAGTGTCATCATCTCCATAATCATCTATCCTATGGTACACACAAAAATATGTTCTAGGTCAAATGTCTAATTCTATTCCATGATGCTTCCATCAATTGATTTACCAAACTAGAAAAGACAATATAATTATATAATCACTCCAATAAGGATTCTCAAAATAATTAATGGTTTATTAAAAATCAACCACATAATCTTGATCATGTGGAATTTTACATGGATATCCTTAACCAACCATGTACATCACCTGTCTCGTCCTGATGGCATACCTAAATTTATTCAACACAGATTTCATTCAACAATAAAATATAAAAGAGTGTGGGCCACCAATGGATGTGAATTTGTAGAAATTATCAACTTTATTATCAAATTCATTTTAAAATCCAATCTTGATGCCTTTAAACTATGTTACCTCAATATCAATTTTCGAGTATTCCCGAGATCCAGTAACCGTAATTTTTTGACATGTGTAAATGAATAAACATTTTTTACATTATACCACAACACAAAAAAATGTGTATACCCAATAAATCACCCCTTGATATGTACACACTAAACATATCAACTAAGACCAACCTCAATTATTTCGTAACATTAGAATCATCTATTGGAGGCCAAGAAGCTCATCTTAGGTAGTCCATTAATATGAGGTTACAAGTGATTCATCTGTATATATTTGATATTTCCATATATCAAAACACTAACTATGCCCAAAAAGAGGAATCTCAAATGGTGATTGAGTCGGGTAGTCAGCAAGTATACATGAGTTCTTCAATGGCCATCCTACATGGGAATACCATTATCAACTAGGATAGTACAAAACTTTAATATTACCCAATCACCTATATAGAATCTTTTAATGATTACATGATTCAATCCCAAAAAATTGATTAATTTATTTCATCATATAGACAAATAATAAATTGTTTTTTAATATACCTTGGACAATGTCAATATATGGGTATGATCATCATAAATCTAAGGATACAATATAAGGATATAAATGATCTCTAGTAAAACCTGTGACACTCTCTTCGTATCTATGATTAATTTCCCTGAATGATTTCTAGCCAACCAAATTCCACTACACAGGGGAAAGAATTGATGGACCACATCTGGACGAACTCCTTTAAAAGTGAATTTCTGTTGCAATTGACGCATCAGTATTAAGTGGAAAAAATTCCCTCACTAATTAGACATCCATTCATAATTAATGCATATAAATTTATGTCCATCCATGACAAACTATGTATTCTATGATTTGTAATCACATCCAACTATCTCATCATTATGGTACCATGTAAGAACTAACATGCCTCAAAAGCATTATACTCCTCAGTCATTCACACCTCGAGAATGAATCTATAATCTAGACTCCATATAACCCTATAATTGGGTCATATCCTGAGTGTTGTATAAACTAATAGAAAACTCATTCTAAAATCCCAAATACTTTTCCAATAGTATATCTTATCATTTTAAAATGTCATTTTCTAGTCGCACTCCTTCTACATTGAAGGATATTCTAAAACTCAATCAAAAATTCATTTCCCAACCTATAAGAATCATATTAAATGATTATAGATAATAGTAATGTATCCCATGGAACACTCCCCAAACACCTCTAAACGTGGGTTAAAATAAATATGAGTTATTCTCTCCTGTTACAAACTAACACAAATCATTGATATCATGAATCTAAACCAAAATAAACTGATTAGTAGTGTCATAACCCCAATCCATTTAAAACTACTTTTTGGGTAATATGATAACTTAATATTCACCATATGTCCATGTAAATCAACACTAAAGATTGCCAAAAAAAATTATTATCTATGAGGTCTTATAAAATTTCCACCAAACTCTTCTAGGTCACTATACCAATTTATCTATTTAGAGGGTACCACTTGTATCGTTATATATTACACTAAAATTCCCTCAATGTTATGATTCATCAATTGGAACTATTGATAGAACTATTGGACCTATTCACCACAATATCTAAAGGGAAATAAAAAATACATAAACTAGAGTCATATTTCCCAATATGAATATTACCATGGATGATGATTCACTGAGCCTTCCATCATTAGAGAAGAAGGGTCACATGACTAGCTAAGGGGCCGACTTTGGACTAAGATTTTCTAAAACACTAAACTGTAGCATTAAAGAATGCCCACTCCACTAACAAGGCTCAAATTACAGAATGAAAATCCATCCACATGGGATTCAATTTAGAATCATATACTCATATGTAGGTGGAACAACACCTAAATGAAACATCACATCTAAATATTCTCATAATAATTACCAATTCTTTTATTTTAGAGGGAGATACCAACACGGTATACCCGTCATTACAGATATATAAAGAATAACATTTAAAACAATATTCACAATAAAATTATCTCTAGTACATATAATCAATGATTTCTGTTAAAATGATATAATTTAAATATTAATGGAAGTGATTATGTTCCCATCCTATGGAATCTATCAAGGCAACATCAATATTAACCATTATTCAAAGGTAAAATTCTATGAAAATTGCATTAAGAATTAATTTAATCCATTAAAATAATTGTCATTTAGTTTTTAAAGAAATAATTATAAAGGATATATTTAAAAACTGAAAGTATTTTTTATAATAGAAAAATTGATTGGTTCGAAATTTTGATCATTCCACTAGGGAAAAATATGAATTTCATAAAATAACATCCTTTCATGTATTATTAATTTATCTAAAATCTAATCAAAATTAATGAATTATAACTTTTTAATATATTTGATCAATTTTAATTGTCTATAAATATTATCAAATTGGTTATTATTGAAAGGAAATGTCAAATATAAGCTATAGAGGAAAATAAATAATATGTAATAATTAGTATTTTAATTCACAAAATCATAAAAATAATAATGATCAAAAATAGGCCAAAATATAATTTATAAATTTTATAGAACTAGTTCAGTATGATTCCACAATACATATATACACAACCAAAATATGTGGCCACTAAAAACATAATCAAACATCCAATTTAACATTAGAATTTCCCCATTGGGTTAAATACCATAGAATAGAAAAATAAGGTGACCTATGAGGGACCTACCATTTCATTAAATATTTAAAAACACCCATAATGAGTTTATTTAATAATCAATAAGCCCCAACTAACACCAACAAACACCATAATATTTTAAGAATATAGTAATATTGGTTATCAAGACAAACTATTAACACCATAATCCCTTATAAATTTAGTCATTTCATGTAGCATTTTAAATTAATAACATGCCATGATTCAGTTAGATGAATTTCAATTATCAATATATAATGTTAAGTGAATTTATAAGTTACAATTGGGATATATATAGCTACAATCCAGTTTCTAGCTTTGATTCTGATTATAAGAACTCATATATCATTGTTCATTTATATAGGCCTCCATAAACATATCTATAAAGTACCATAAAATTTATAAATTTTAAAATTGGTTCCCATATAATTTAAATATTAGAATTTTTTGCCTATGAAACCCTTGGTACTTGGTGTGAACATATTATGATTTGATTGAAAAGGTTTCACCATCAGACTATAAGTTAAACACAATTTAAATTTATCAACAATCATTAATAAATAATCATGTATCATAATTATAACAAGGTATTATTTAGAATAGTGGTATTGAATATATAAATATGAGTTTAATATTGTAGAATCATACTATATAATAAAATAATACTAATATACATGTATCATGGCATATAATCAGACAAGGCACATCCAACATGTGTCAGGATACCATGAAATCCAACCTATATTTTATTTTATATTAATCTAATGTGAAACACCATGTGCCAATGATGATGAATTTAATAATACTACCATTTTATACACATAAAATGGAAAATACCATAAATATCATATATCAGTTACCAACAAAATGTACATCCAAAAATCAATGCGATATAATAATGAACTATAATAATGAACCACGCTAACAATAGTCCCATACCTAAGCAATTAATCTTTTCAATATGTGTGGGTTGATCACTCTGAGAGACGACTATTTAATAAGTCCCAATAATTTTCTAGTCTCCTGTCAACTTGTCACAAGTAGTAAGGAAATTGCAAATAATTCTCTCATAAGACTGTGTAACATCCTGGCCCATCACACTGTATAAATTATAGCTCGACCAATCACCATGTGAAATCATGAACACATACTCATATGATAAATCCATCCAACTAGATATGAAGGTCTAATTGGTGAACAATAGGTAGAATATATCCTATGGATCTATATCATAAACATTAGAAACAAATAACTAATAATTGAGTGGTATATAAAGAAACAAATATGATGGAAAATTCTAATTATACAACCAAAAATTTCTATGTAATATTACTTTATATCGGAATAAAACATAAATAATGGATTGAATTAAACATATTTTAATAATAGAATAGAATACCCAAAGGATATATCCAAAAGAATCCTGATATCCAAATCAGTTTGGTGCTCTGAAGCTCCCATGTACAAGATTAACACCAGATAGTATAATCCATGATACTGAACCTAAAACCCCTTGGTCTTTTCGGGTAAAAACTGTTTTCTAGAACTGGGTGTGAGATAAAAATTGATATTCACCAACAATAGTTTCTATGTATATATATTCAATAGTTATTATTTAATTAATGTTTTAGGTATGAAAAATAGTGTTGTAATAATTAACTGTAATAAAGTTGGTATCAGGCTCCTCATCGATACCTAAATCACCACACATGCTTCAGCGTAAGTTTAAATACCTATTAATTAATGCAACAATGTATATAAGTATATATAATAAGCACGTGTGTATATTTATAACATATATAATAACATATATATTCATATATAAATATACATAGTACCAACCGGGACCTGAGGAATATGTCAGAAATCTATGCATAGTGCTAGTCATGCATGGCCCATGGAGAACCAAAGGAATTGAGACCCATGTTTTTTATACACATTTATTACCAATTTTTAGATAAATAATCAATAAATTACAAAAACACATGCCAAAGGATTGTAATATTTTTTTTGTTTTTAGAGACCAGGACCACAATCGTTTAATTTTTTGAATGATCATAAACTTCTCCCATTCGGATTTCCCCCTATAGTACTCCTCAGAAACATATCATACATAAAACCTTTCTTCATAACCTAGTAAAATGAATCCAAAAAATGCGTGAGATTAGATTCTCATTAAATGTAAAATTTCGAGATATGTATGAATAACACTATCAAAATATTATGAGACCAAGAAATTTATATTTGAAAACCATACCTTACATATCAGACATCAAAATCATGTGTGATGGAAAAAATATTGGTATTTTATAAAACATGAATCATAAGAAAATAAAATATCATGGTCCATGAGAATATAACCTTTACATTAAGCATGGAATGATGGAATTAATTATAGAAAATAAAAAAAAATTCACTGTATTTAAGGATCAATTACTAGAATATCATAGTAAAATTGGTTCAATCCCTAAACTATCACATTAGTAACGGTTCAGTCCCAAGACCATCACAGTAAAAAATATCCCTTAAAAAGCTAGGATCATTACCCAATCAATTCATGTTTATCTATTGAGATAAAAATATTTACCCAATGTATAAAATATAGACATTTTTCCCAACCATCTCATAATGTTAATAGTATTTATGTATTCCAAAATGTCATAAAAATCATCATATCATGACCCCAAAAATGAAATGGGATTCATAAAATTTTTAAATTATCATAATGTATACAAAAATTATAGGATTCACAATAATTTAATAATTTCATCATAGTATAACCTATGGATAAAAAATCAGGATTGATAATAATTGTATCATGGAATAATATATGGAATATAAATCAGTTTCATAAATATCTTGTTAACATATACTGTTTAGGTAAATAATAATAATGGTATCATTGGATAGTATCCCTAGAAATGAATAATTTATATCAAATGATGTAATATTATATTGAAAATGTTTTTTAATGATAATTAACTATAAACAATTCTTGAGGAAGATATCATTTCTATAAAAATAATTTTTAAAAATAAAAAATAATTTTTTTGAAAATACCTTTCTTTTAAAATAATCATCAAAATATATAATGTATGATTTAAAAATAATTTTAATAATTTCTTGAGTAAAAATACCTAATATCATTTATTAACACTTATTAAAACATTCATAATTTTTAATATACATTAATATTAAAAATAAACCATGAAAACATATAATGTAATATTCCAAGGAAATTATGGAGGGAAATTTTTTCCATTCTATACACAATAGAACTATGATGTAATATAAATTATTTGAGAAATCCAAACCGGAATTGATTGGATATTAACATGAAGATTCATTTCAAAACAATTTCTATAAAAATTAATATAGGTAAATTTTGTTTTATAAAACGATTTAAAAATTTAAAAATAGTTTAATAAAACACAGTTTTGGGAGAATGATTTTTTTCAACCGAAGAGACACAAAAGTTTTTTTTCATAAAAACATTATTTAGAAATATTGAGTACCTAAAGAGAATAAAATTAAGGGAAACATCTATTCCCATGAAATAATAACAAGATAATAAATTTCAGGATTTTCTTGAAGGATAGACTATGATATTTCATCATTTGAATAATAATCATGAAAAATCTCGATAAATGATTACACTGTAACATAAAATATTTTCCATTTCTGATGATTTCAATTGTAACACTCTAGAAGGAATGATATTAAATTGTGTATAAAATTACATGGGAATAAATATAATTATGATATTACCTAAAAAATATCATTTATATACAACTCATAAAATAATATTGGTGCATAACATAACATATGTCTCAAGGAAATAAAATTTAGACAAAATCCCTTACCACATTTGAAATGTTTTCACCATAAAACACATGAATTTGAGATCCTAAATTGGATATATTAGTCCTAATAATTTTATGTTGATTAATATTAATATAAATTTAGGTAATAATTATAATGAACATCAAATGCATGGGTGGTGAATATGGGGTTTGTCACATAGAAGTAAACAATGAGACCGAAACGCATTACCATAAGTCTTGAATTATTTTTTACATATTCAAACCATAATTATAATAAATATAATTTATTATAAATATAAAAAATAACAATTAATATATATATTACCATATATTATTTACAAAAGTCATTTTATATCCATATTATTTACAATTACATATAAATGTCACATTTCAGGAAAAAAAATGCATTTTTCTCCTATGTGATTTGATTTTTTTATTTATGGTCATATTTTTATTTCATGGATAAATCATATACTGAATGATAAAAATTATATAGATATCATATATTTTTATTATAAATTTATTTTCAGTAATCCATATGTGTATAGATACAAAATTAAATACATCATTCATGGAGATGGTAGAATATTCATATATATAAACATTGATTCTATTTTTGAAAAAAAGATAAATAATTTATTATCAATCTAGATTAAATATTATATTATATGTATAATTAAAATTCAATAAAAAACTCCTTAATACATTTATTGTAAATCATAAGAAAAAATGAATCACAACCCTTTGAGAGGTGGTTGTCCTCTGTAAACATGTTAGATGTTTTCGTATCCCCTTCGAAATAAAGTGTAAGAATGTATGAAACATCCCAAAAATCCCTATAATCATAATTTAAGACTTAGTTTCTACACTGGTGTAGCTAACATACCCATGATGCCAAAGTTTAGAAAAATAATCCACATTCTTCATTACCAATTGGGGGATGATTTTATCTTTTATAAAAAAATATCTAACCAAGAAAACCACTACAGGGTTCATGTTAACAATGTATGACAACTCTATGTATACACATCAAACCATACTACATAATATTACCAAGTGGTAACTAAGAGAAATATAAAAATACAAAAAGGATGGATAAACCAAAAAAATATCAATGTTCCTAAAGACACCATCATTGTAACTCCAATCAAGATCCTAGCTCTGACACCATAAACCATTACCTTGTATAAATGTAAACCAAAAAAAATGTGATATATTCATATTACGTTTTTACAAATAAACAATATATCCAATCACATCAATGTTCCCATTAATGGTGTGAGTAGTGAAACACAATTGGCTTCAACAAAATAAATCCATACTAACATCATTGAGACAAAACATGTTGTCACATTTATATAATATAATTTATCAAATGCATTAAAACATTTAGATAGTTTATAGAAAAACCATGAAGTAAAGAAAAAAACCATTTTACAATGAAAATATTTTTCATGTTATGAAACCTAAAGTTTCATTAAACTATTTCGCAACAATGATTTGGCACAGCCCATTCAATTTCAATAAACCACAACATAATCTCAACCACACAAGCTCAGTGTTTACCATTGACGGTGGTAATTCACATCCATACATTGTCAAATATATTGGTTTAATCTAACTAATAACCATCACATTCGACTCACACATAACTGTTTAGTCCATCCTCATTCCAAACCAATATTTTACAAATTATTTAAAGTGAATATTTATTTTATTGAAAATTATTTTATGTATATCAAAACAATTTTTTTTTCTAAAATCATCATTTTTATATAGATAATTGAAACCCATTGTGTACTACAGTAAACCATGGTGGAAAGAAACTATTTGAAAACATTCAAACAAGTTCAATTATCTAAAAAGGGACTCTGTGTTGAGATGATAGCCTTCTATAAATTCAAAAAAGATTGTTCCTAATCATTGTAGTGAATATTAAGAAGTCAGGATCAGTCACCTCAAATGAACAACTTGTCCAAGATGAACCAGAAATTATTTAGGAGAAATATGGTCCATTTCCATCCATTTCCTTATCAACTGAATATTCTATAGTGTTTCATGTACAAGTATCATTCCAATCATTAAATTCTCTCTGATTTCCACCCAGAGTATTTTGAATTATATGTACTCTCATTTTGTGCTTAAAAAATATCCATACGTATCGAGGAAGGATAAATGTTGTTATATATGAACTCCACTAATGATATGTGATCCTACCATGAGCCCCCACAAACCACTAAACAATATCTCATCATGGCTTAACATGTTTTTATTATCCATTCATATTTTATATCGAATATATGATTATACTCTATAATAGTGGTCAACTGTGTCCCAAGGGATTAATGTAAAGTTTCGTAGAAATGAGAAATAATCATTGGATATCAATCTAATATTATCCACACTATTATTCCATGCCACTTTAGAGCTGATTGGATATATCTTTCTAATATGTCCTCCACTAAAGGAAATTCATTAATAGGGATGAAATGGCATGACACTGTGAGATAAACCACTATCATTCATATGGATTCATTTTACTGAATCATCCATGGGTGTCTTATTAGAAAATACACGGATCTACTATCCCATTTACAAACAAGAATAGGTAATGAAATCAACATCGCTTCTGATATCTAATGCATAATCTACATTTTTTTCATGTAAGGAATCAGGAAAGAAACTGAGACACAATTATTTTCATTCCCAATGAACAAAACTATTCTATTAATTACTTATAGATATTTTATATTCTAGGATGAAAATTCCCTTTTAAATGGTAATATTCATGTATAATTTTATGATGAAAATTCATAGGTATGACAATCCAAATATGAACCCAAAAAACAGAACACCCAACCAATTTCAATTCCTCAATGGTCCCCCCACCAATGAGTTTTCTCTTCATAGAAAAAAAATATTAAATAGTTGTTTGAACAACATGATTTTTGAAATCAAATCATGAACAAGAAAACTAAATAAAAATACCAAAATTAAATTTTTCTTCAAAATCTCAGTGTTTTTTTGCATATAACCAACATCAATATCCATTTATCTAAGGCCTCATTTTCCAATTTATCATAAGATATTCTATTTAATTCATCTTCAACAGTGCTTCCATTACCCAGGTTATACATCAAATATATGTTTCAAATTTTGAGATAAAAAATCCATATTATTTTTCATAGGTTCAAATCCCATTTTGAGATAATATATTGCATCATCTTATGATCTATAAGAATTGAAAATTTCTCCCCAAAGAGGAAATGATGCCATGTCCTCAAATAATTGAATATGAAAGGTAAATCAAAATCATGTGATGGGTATTTTTTCCCCATTAATGATAAATATTGTGAGAAATAAGCAGCAATATGATATCCATTCATGAGAACCCATACCAACACGGATATTAATGAATGAGAATACACCACATAACCTTCTCCTTATTATATAAATATCAAGATCAGTGCAGATTTAATGTGAGTCGTACTCTCTTGAAATTAATTTTTACATTTCTTTTTTTATTGGAATCGAAAATTATTTCATGTCAATGATATCATATGTGAGTCTAGTGTTAAAAAAACATGAATGAATAGTTGGTAATAACTAGTTATACCATGGGAAATTCTTATCACAAAGGAAATATTTGGTTATTTCCCTAAGAAAAAATACTCTATCTTATCTGGATCCATAAAAACATATATATTAGATATTACATGGAAAATTTAACATACCTAATATATTCAGAAATAAACAATTTATTATTTATCATACAGACAAGGATCCCTCAAAATTCATGACATTAACTTCATGTTTTTATCATGATTACACCATGTCCTTGAATATACCAATATGTCATCCTCAAACACCACCACAAATTATTCCATATGTATTTTTGATATTTATTCATCAATTTTAAAAATAAAAATTGGTGTATTATTGATCTAAAAATTCATAACCACATACTCAATATGGATATAAATACTCTTAAATGACTTATTGGGCATATCCTTATTCTGAACCCACAATTGATGTGTCCTAATTGAATGTCCCTTTGGATACATAATTCTGCTCCACTAAAATGAGAAAATAGATCATTATTGAAAAGAAGTTGATATTGATTCCTTATCAGAAATTGTTTATGATTATTATAATATACACATAGATGAAGACATCCATACACCTTATTCACAAACAAGACAGGTGCTACAAAAAATGATAGGATGGTCCAAATGATCCATCTACTTTATATCTCTTCAAAAATCACCTTCAATTCAATTAGATTTTTTTCATTTGAAAAAAATAAATAAATAGGGAAGATCCTAGAATTGATATCAAAAATAGACTCCACTTCTCTTGTTGGTGAAACCCTACAATTTTTTTAGGAAAAAAATTTTCATACAGATCGAAAAATTATAAAAATAATTTAATCTTGATATATTCTATAAATTTTTAATTCAATTATACCAAAGGGTATGATATTATTATAATTTCTAGAGCTGTAAATCCTATTTCACATACCTTTAAATTCCTTTCTCTTAAAAAGAGATGTTTGATCCCATCCTTAGTTGTAAAACTAATAGTTATGATATAAAAATCGATGTGAGCATTGAAAAATGTCAACCAATACATTCCCACGATTATTTCATATAAATCCATCTCATGTACATAGAAATACAATATCAACTCATCTTTATCAATAGTTATATAACATTCCCTACACATATTGGTTTAACATTCTCTTTCACCAAGAGGAGAATGAAATTTTAAAATAAAAGGAATGATTTACACCTGAAAACCACTCAAATAAAACCCATAAGATATAATAAATGGTTGGGATAAACCCATATCTAGCAATTCATGAATAATAGTATAATTAAAAAAATCCAACCTCTCATTTTCGATAGTCCAGTTTGATCATCCAACATCACTTTATCATCAACAAATAAATTCTTTATTGTTGTAACTTCTTCTTAATTTCCCAATTGAGATTTCCATTATACAATTTTCATGGTATTCCTAAAATTTCCTGGGAAAGCTATGTTATTATAAGTGGAACAGTTATTAATCCATCAACCTGATGAATCATATGGTGACTATGAAACATAAATATTTTCCCATACTACTATCCTCGGTGCACTATGAATGTATTGATGAATATTTTACATATAGATTCAATTGTGGAATTCTATAGTTGTTGGTTTACACTCCCACATAAAGTGCACCAAATAATCACAATTGAAAAATTTTGGATTTCTCATAGGTTTTGGTGGATGATTCAATGATCGATCTGTAGATACTAAGTCGTTCCACTACATTTAAAATAGGTTCCCCTCTTCCTCTTATTCCCAATTTTATAGTCCCAATAATTTCCCATAGTTATCAACATTATCCCCCATATACCCTGAGATTTCCAATTCTTACACCATCAATCTATTGACCATCTATGTATATTCTATTATACAAAAATTTAACTTTTTGGTGAATTTCCTACCTCAGTCCTTACTAAATTTTTTTGCCTCTATGGACACATTAATAGAAACATCATGAGAAAAGTGGACTAAATTCATAAATTTTGGTATATAATATATCACAGATACATTGTCATACTATGATATGAAAAATACCATTTTCCTTGAAATCCCTAATGTATGATGACGTAATATTTTGTTGAAAATTTATTTAAAATCCCCTAATGACACTTCTTATTATACTTTATCTTGAACAAAGAAATCACTCCATTGATTTGAAATATCCACCATAATTTACCTCTCCAACTTTACTTCAAGATATAATTGTGTTCCAATGAAATGTGGATATTTTATTCATCTTATTCAGCCACAAAACTTCTTTCTATAGCTTCCAATCACCCAAAAATATAGGTAAATTATGAATCTAGAACCAAATTGAATGATCCAGGTCACTTGGGTCATCCCTCTCATTACCTTTATCCACATCTTTAAAGGCTTGGAAAATTCAATAAACCAATTTTTGGTTCACCACTGGCTCATATGGAAAAAAATTCTCATAAGCCTCTCCTAGTTTTTTTCTATGATACCTATCAGATTCCATTTTATATAAACAGGACATACACCATAAGTATCACTCTCTAGAAACAACAGGCTTAACTATTTCAAATTCTATTACATCACATCTATAAAAACAAGGATTTATTAAAATTTTAGACATTCCATTTTCAACAATTTTTGAAATTATATCATTTTTTTGAAAATCATACATTTTTAGAAAACCACAATCAGGTTATTTTAAAAATATTACATTTGAAAACTATTTTCCCATACTTTTCCAATATGAGTTTTTTTCCCAAAAATTATAAATATTGACTCAAAATGAAATATGAACACCATGTCAGATTCCATTTATATAAATTCATTGTAGGATCGAAATAACAATGTAGAAGCTCAAATATGAAAGATGGGAGGTGAATTGAACACTTTAAAAATATCCTTAAACAAGGAAAGATCTATGTTTAAAAAAGTTAAACTATGAAAATTCACAACACCTCTATCACCAATTAAAAGATTGGGTCAAAGTATGATGTAACAAACATCTAGTTCTATACACTTGCTTAAATATGGAAAGTTATTCTGAAAAACCGGTTCCAGAAATATGGATCTGGAAATTGAATATTAACCATAGTTTGAAATATGAGATTCTACATTAAAGTGTATAGAATCTAAATGAATCAGATTACAAGTGTAAGGAAATATAAGATGGTTATATATTACTTACAATACAAAATGCAGCGGAAAAACTTGTAACAAAAACAAGTAACAAGATATAAATCTTTTAACCTAAAGAGAAGTGTATCCAACAACCTTGGATAAAGGTCCCTTTATTTATACTTTCATGAATGTCTGTCTCACCCACACCTGGGTAAGCCCTCGATACGATGATCGGAATCTCTGTATTGCTATCCCAGCATGCGCTCAACTTCAAGGTAGCTAGAACCTCTGTCTTCCTCCGCTTGGAAGCCCTAAACTTCAAGGTGTCAGAACCTTTGTCTTCCAATCCCCAAAAGCCCTCAATTGTAATCAACAACAATCGGAGTTGCAGGAAGCAAGTCTGCACAAGGAAATGTTTGAAAAAGTTGTTCAAACATTCTACACGATTCTTTGAGAGTTGATAAGATCCTCTCTCTCTAAAAATCATTTCAGGTAGTTCATATCACAAAAATTCCAAAAGTTATAGATTCTTTTCAAATGAGCTTCTATTTATAGGTGATGCTCCAACATTCGGCTCCCTCCTCCAATGGTCATATTACTCCTTGAATATTAGAGGGACCTTTTCAGGTGTCACTCAACCAACGGTTACTCAATAACTGAAAGCACGACATCGTTTTGTAATGAAATAAGTATAAGTATAAGCAAAACTGAAGTTTGGAATGTGAGAAAATAATAGTTCTGAGTCTAACCAAAATGAAATTTGTAGTCTGTAAAAAAGAGATATTCGGATTCTATTTTATAGGAATTCAGAACCTGAATTATGTAGAAATCTAGAAACTGGTTTCATCAGAATTCGGAACCAGAACTTACAATGTTCATAGTTAGAGATCATGGGAATTAGGAGTCATAACTCATAAGATTTCAGCAACTGAATTCAGAGAACTTGGATTCAGAACTTAGATAAGTTTGTAATCAGAATTCTAAGTCAAACTACATGAGAGTTCGTATCCATAATTCGGAATGGAACTTCATTAGAGTTCGTATCGAGAATTCGGAGTAGAACTTCATTACAGATCAAATCCAGAATTCAGAGTGGAACTTCATTACAGTTTATATCCAGAATTTGGAGTCGAACTTCATTACAGTTCATATCCAGAATTCGGAGAGGAACTTCAATACAATTCATATCTAGAATTCATATTGGAACATCATTACAGTTCATATCAAGAATTCGGAGGGGAACATCATTACAATTCATATCCAGAATTCGGAGTAGAACATCATTAAAGTTCATATCCAGAATTCGGAGTGGAACTTCATTATAGTTCATATCCAGAATTCGGATCCTAAAACCGAATGCATCATATCTATGTATTATATGATTCCGTGGGTTTTGATACGAATCCTATTTTTATACTTATTAAAAATATTTATATGAACAATGAAAACATTGTAGGGGTAAATTCCATTGAGAAGGAAATTTTCCTTATATAAGTAAAATGTAGATTTTCTTATGTATAGGGTGTTTGTGATTTTCAAAACATGAAGGAATGGAAAAAGTCATAAGGAAAACCTTATTGACTTAACAATATCCCCCCTTTTGGAAAGAACAAAAAACCTTAAGAAAAATAATATAAGTACTTTGAAAATTTTCCTTAGTCATTGAAATTAAAACATATCTCCCTTGGTTCATAGATGATAGTGAATCCAACTAACTCCCCCTTAGGATTTGGAACTCTAAGGATTGTATTCTGATTTTTTAGAATGTAATTTTCATTAGAATGAAAGAATCGTAATAACAACTACCCCTTACATTAGGATAGTTCTTATTTGTTTAGAAATTATCCTTCTCCCCCATAGGAGTTGTTATTTTTCCTTCTCCCCCTTTGTGATTTTCGAAAAGAATTTAAGGTAATGGAAAAGAAATAATGGACCTCAAACATTATTACATAATAACACAAGATACAACCAACCAAGAATTTCATTAGAGTTGAAATAATTTTTACAAGGAAATACAAATGCATCAAAAGATCGGATTTATCTATTTTTCCTCCATTTCCATTGGAATAAGCTTCTTTAACAAGGTTTTCAGCTTCGTCAAGTATTTTTGATCCTCCTCAGCTTACTTCTTCAATGCTTTTATCCATTCATCTTGAGATTTCAAGACACCTTCCTGAGCCATCATGGAATATTATTGAATCTTCAAAAACTCATCTTGCTTTTGCATCTTTTCATCAAGCTCAATCCAGAGATCTCTATCTCTTTTAGAATTTTCAGTAAGAGAATTGATCAACCCATTCATGTCCTTCACTTGTTGATTCCAAGAACTTTTCTCAATGATCAGCTCATCCTGAAGATTATTATTCTTGGTAAACATGGTATCAAAAGCATCTTTAAAATCATTCTGAAAACAATCAAACTCATCCAAGTCATCATCAAATTTCATAGACCACAATGTGATTTTGCTGCAGAATTTCCTCTGAACATCATAATTGATAATGAAATTTTTATGATCAGCCTCAATCTTCACACACTTATCCATCCCCATGGATAATGATTCTGACTTCTGATTCAGACTGTTTTGCATCATCTGGCATCTGGAGTCTATGGTAGGAACGGTCAGAATTGTGTCCACAAACTTTTTCAATGATTAAACAACAAAGTCATGACCCTATGTTGATGACTCTGAATATGATAACTTTCTTGGGGATTGTTCTTCTTGAGTTTCAACCAACTTCCTTCTAGAAGAACCACCAACCTCCTTCTTTCTGATGATATCTTTTGTTGGTGTATCCATGAGTACTTTCTTACCTCTAACGGTTTTCAGAATGGGTTGATCATCTGGTGATTCGTCATCACTCTTTGATAGTTGAACAATATTGTCTTCATTTATTTTCTCCTTTTCTGCTCCTTCCTCAAGAAAATTCTTCCCATAGGTCTCTTCCTTGTTCAATTCATACTCTTTCCCTTCCTCTTCCTTATCATCATATTTCTTATCATCTTTGTCAACTCCATTTACCGAAGTGACCAACATTGAAAATTCATCCTTTTCATGATAATATTCTACTTGTTTAATCAGGTCATCTAGATCATCACTTCCTTCTTCTACTTCTTCTTCTTCCTCTACTACTACTTCTTCTCTTTCAACAAATTCTTCCTATACTCTTTCGACCACTTCTTTCTCTTTAATCTTTTCCTAAGTGAAGTAGTTCTTCCCAAGGGTCTCTGGTAATGGTTGAATATCAAATGTTTCTGGAATGGGGATCTTCCCAGAGGCCACATCTATATATCTAAATAGATATTGTACAATCCCAGCTTCGGAAATCGTTTTCTTCATCTTCTACTCTTTTTCTTGCCTCTCTAACATGTCATAAGATTTCATTTTTAAGGCCTTAGCCTCAGCAGAATCTAATCCGAATTGTGGGTCCCCTTATTTTATCGTCTCCTTGTCTTCCCTCCACTTAGAAGACACTCCATCTGGGTGGGATTTTTATTTCATTGGCTGGGGTGGTGCAGATTGATTTTTCGTAGCTTTCTGGGTCATGTCTTCATCCAGAAATCCTTTAAACATTCACTTAATCCCTGCCTTTTTAGATGATTCTGGAGTTTGTTGATCTTTTTGAGCTGCCTCAGCCTCTTTATATGGTAAATGGTAGAATTCTCCAAATTCAACAGAAAGACTCATCTTCATCCTCTTTAATGTATCATCACAAACTAGAATTACCTTGAAATTTCTTTTCTTGGAAGTGCAAGAAACTTTAAACAAATCAAGACATCTGATAATAAGTATATGGAGCAAGGCCAGATACATTATGATCTGCGCTTTCATATTCCATTTTATAAAATTCTTAACTATAAACAAAACATGCCTCATCAAATTCAAATTCATTAGATTTACAAAAAAATCTATGATGTATATATCAATCTTCTTGAGATTATCATTATCACCCCTTCTCGGTACTAAAAAACCATGTACCCACAGCTGTAGAATCCAATTATTCGAAGAGAGATGAGAAATATTATATGTCATATTTAAGTCCAAGTAATTTCAATGCCTTCATATTGTTGAAACTTTCATGCTCATCCAGAAGCATATGTGAACAAAACTCAGCTTCACCTTCATATGATAGACCCACCAAGCCTGCAGCCTTTGTGTAAGAAATCATATATGTCTTCCCATAATATTTGAATGAAAACTTCTCTCTTCCATCTTCCTTAAGGATCGAAACAGACTCATAAATCTCAATAGGAAAATCTATATAAATCAGATCCTGATTCACAAGCTTTGATAAGCAAACATCCTCCCAGCCATTCAATATGATATTCATATATATAAGATAATTATACTTGTAGAAACTCGGATTCACTAACCTCTCCCTGTAAACTAACCATTTTGAGATTGGCTTCGTAGATGACATATCCTGAGAAGTAGCTTCAGCAGTCATTCGGAATGAAGAGCTCTGGAAGATTCAGAACGGGCTTTAAGATGAGAGGCAAAACATCAACACGTGAGAGCTTGAAGATCGATGTGGGACAACCATTGGGGGTCCCCTTTATATAGTCGATAGATGTGACCTTTGATCTTCCAAAAACCATCTATCAGTTCAAAAACTCTCTGATTTGATATGACGATTGAAAACATACCCGCAAGGAAATATTGAGTCTAATATATTGAGGTTCTAAGAAAAAATAGTCGGATTTAAGAAAACTAGATTTCGAGATTTTTTAAAACTCATAGGAAAGTACCTCCAAGAAAAATATGACTACAAAAACTTCAATAAGGAAATCATACCTTTCGGATCAGCGAGGAAGATTATTCGTAATAGGTGATATTCTTCTTGAAGCAAAATTTGACTATGAAAAACTAACTATGAAAAACATAAAGTTGAAAAGACTTTGAGTACCAAAACACCAGTAAGAAAAGTATGAGTACGAAAATACCAGTACGAAAAGTATGTGTACAAAAAATTTCAGTAAGAAAAGTTTGAGTACGAAAAATTTCAGTACGAAAAGTATAAGAAAGAAAAATTTTCATTACGAAAGTTCCAGTTCAGAAAATTTCCATTACGAAAATTTTAGTTCTGAAAAATTCATTACAAATATTTCAGTTCCAAAAACTTCATTACGAAAATTTCCAATTCCAAAAACATAATTATGAAAATTTCTCAGTTTTGAAAACATCATTACGAAAATTTTAGTTTCAAAAGTTTGAAAAACTGACTGTAAAAATTTTGATTACAAAAGCTTTTTAAAAAAAATCTGACTAAAGAAATTTAGTTTCCAAAAGCTTTTTTTTAAATGATGACAGAAATTTTGTTTATAAAAGAATTTTTAAGAAAAAAAACTTACTATGAAAATTTTGATTGGGAAAAAAACTGACTATGAAAATTTTGATTATGCTAACAAGGAAATGTACTCCCCATATGAAAAGAAGTTTATTACTGTAAGGAGAATTTCCCAAAAAGAAGTAAATGAAGAAGTATTACATCACAGTTATCATTCCTAACATCGATTTAATGTATTCCAATCTATCAGAGAGAAAATATTTTGTGAAAATTTCATCAAGTTGATCTTGGATTCTGATAAACTGAAGAATGATATCTCCTTTAAGTGTGTGATCCCTAAGAAAGTGATGCCTAATATCTATGTGCTTTTCACAGGAGTGATGTAAAGGGTTTTTACTAAGGGAAATGACACATGTGTTATCACACAAAATTTGAGTCTTAGTAAAACTCATGCCATAGTTTGTGAGTGTGTGTTTCATCCACAACACTTGAGCACAACAACTTCATGCCACTACATATTCAGCATCAACAGTGGAGAGGGTTACTGAGTGTTGCATTCTTCCGGAACAAGAAACTAATGAATCTCCTAAGAAATGACAAGTTCTGGATGTACTTTTTCTATCCATTCTACATCCACCAAAGTTAGAATCTGAAAATCTTTGTAAGATAAAATCATTTCGAGAAGTATAAAATATTTTTAGATCCATGTTTTCCATTAAGTAGCACAAAATTCGTTTCACTGCCTTTAAATGAGATTCCATAGGATTGGATTGATATCTGGCACATATGCATACTGAAAACATTATGTATGGATGACTAGTTGTCATGTATAGTAGGATTCATATCATACCTCTAAAAATGTTTGATCTACTTGTTTCCCATCATCATCAAGATCAAGTGTGTTTGAGGTACTAATGGGAATACTAAAACATTTAGTGTTGTCAGATCCATACTTTTTAAGAAGATCTTCAATATACTTATGTTGAGATATATAAGTTCCCTCTGGTTATTGAGATATTTTAAAACCAGGGAAAATGTTAACTCACCCATCCCAGTAATTTCACACTCATATTTCATTATAATTGCAATGTAATCAGTTAGAGGTTGTTGAGTTGACCCATATATGATGTCATCAAAATATATTTGAACAATCAAAACATTTTTCTTGTCTTTATTTATAAAAAAGGTTGGGTATAAATTTCCCTTATCATAGTTATATTGAAGCAAAAATCATGTAAATTTATCATACCAATCTCATGGGGCTTGTTTATGATAATACAATGCTTTGTTAAGTCTAAAAACATGATCATGATATTTTGTGTCTTCAAATCTAGGAGTTTGTTCAAAAAAAAGCTTCCTCTGGAACATAACCATTAAGAAAATCGCATTTCACATCAATTTGAATATGTTTAAAATTTAAGAATGCTGAAAAGGCAAGTAAAATACCAATATATTAAAATCTAGATACTGGAGCATAGGTTTCTTCATTGTCCATTCCCTCTTGCTGATTATATCCTTTAGAAACTAGTCTAGATTTATTTCTAACAATGAATCCATTTCATCACACTTATTTCTGAAGACCCATTTTACTCCAATAACAGCAGTTTCCATAGGTCTTTTAACCAAGGTCCAAACTTTATTCCATTCAAATTCATTTAGTTCCTATGTCATGGCTTTTATCCAATCATCATTACCTAAAGCTTCATCAGTGCTTTTTGGTTCCAATTGGGAAAGGAATGCTAGATATTATACTTCATTTCTTAAGGAACATCTCGTCCTTAGAGGCTGATTGACATCACTAATGAAACTATCACTAGGATTATTCATTAGAAACAGCTGACTTGGGTTTTGTAAAACATGTTCATCAACATAGGGTAGAATGTCTTCTGGGGTAAATGATTCATAAATATTTTCTTGAACATTTTCCATATCAAAAGGTTCTTCTAAAAAAGGTTGATAATCAGATTTTTAAAACACACCCGAGGATTTAGGTTGGGATGATTTAAACAAAAGGATCAGATTCATCAATTTTTACATGAACTGTTTCTTTATCAGTACAAGTGTTTTTGTTGAAATCTCTATAATCCTTAGAAGTTGTGGAGTAGCCTATGAAAATTCCTTCATCAGATTTTTAGGCGAATTTTTGTAAGTTATCTTTGGTATTCAGAATGAATACTTTTCCTCCAAAAACCTTGAAGTAGGAATGTCTAGGTTTTATAACAGTCCATAAATCATAAAGAGTTTTATCAAGAAAAGGTCTAAACAAAATTAGATTTATAGTATAATAAGAAGTACGTACAGCTTCATCCCAAAATTGTCTAGCTATAGAATTTTCAATCAACATGGTTCTAGTTATCTCTTGAAGAATTCTATTTCTTCTTTCAACTAATCCATTATTTTGAGGAGTTCTAGGTGCTGAAATGTTATGAGTAATACCTTTTCTACTAAAAAAAGATTCAAAATCAGAATTTTTGAATTCTCCTCCATGATCTCTATGAATAGTTTTCAATGGAAGGTTTTTCTTATTTTTAACTAGGGCTATAAAAATTTTGAAATATGAAAAATCTTCAACTTCTATCCTAGTAAATAGTCCCATGTAAATGTAGTGTAATCATCAACTAGGAAAAATACATAATACTTGCCCATAATGCTTCTAGTTTGTGTTGGACCAAAATGATCCATGTGCACCAACTGTAATGCATCAGTTTTTGAGATGTCACTGATTGATTTAAAACTAGATTTATGTTTCTTTCCATATTGACAAGGATCAAAAATTTTAGAAGAATCAAATATAAACTCTAGTAGATCCTTAAATAGTTTCTTCTTAGAGAGTGTACATAAGTTTATAAGGTTAAAGTGAACTAGTCTTCTAGGCCATAACCCAGAATGATCTTCAATTGCATGTATGTAAGGAAAGTCTTGGCTCCAAAGGTCTTCTAAGATTAATGTGTAAACATTCACTTGCTTATTGGCAGAGAGAATACACTCTTCCTTGGAATTGTGTACTAAGAATTTATCATTCCTAAAATTCACTAGGTAACCTTCATCACATA
The DNA here is from genome assembly GCA_963277665.1 of Viscum album. Taxonomy (NCBI): domain Eukaryota; kingdom Viridiplantae; phylum Streptophyta; class Magnoliopsida; order Santalales; family Viscaceae; genus Viscum; species Viscum album. The sequence goes on along the minus strand of OY728120.1, from coordinate 2,027,958,911 downwards.
ATTGACTTATGCTAATGAGGTTCTGTTTAAGACCCTTATCAAAAAAACGTTTGAAATCAAAGTTTTACCAAGAAGAACAATATTACTTATACCAACAATTTCTCCCCGAGCATTATCTCCTAAAGTTACTATTCCTCCTTTCGTCTTGATAATATTTTCAAAATAAATTTTGTTACCAGTCATATGCTGGGAAAATCCACTATCCATGTACCAAGTATTACTGTTGGTACTTCCTTTTTCTTCCTGAAAATAAGAAAAGAATTAGACATTCAGAATCCAAACATGTTTAGATCCGAGATTTTCAGATAACAAAATTTTGGGTACCCACATCTTCTTAGAAAAATTAGCCTTATGAAAACCTAAAGAATAGGTTTTTTAAGATCAATTAATTTCTTAGTGACCATCACATTGACACTTGGTACAGAATTGGGAATTTTGAGGAACAAAATAATTGTCACTAAAAGTTGGTTTTTCATGGGTATAACCAAATCCGGATTTGTTTCATAAATGTCATATTTCTGAAAAAATATTATCACAATTTTCTTTACCTTAGGTAATGTTCGACAAACACTTCTTTAAGGAAAATATTTCGGACTTGTGATTTATAACCATGTTTTTATATTCAAAATCATTATATTTGGAACATAAGGTACGCTCAAAAACAGTTTTCATAGAAATTACTTTTTCTAGATCATTAGAAAGTTTATTTTTCTCAGAATTTACTTCCTCAAGACATTTTGAAATACTTATAAAATCAAAAAATTTCTTTATCATGATATTTAGAAATTTCTAATATTTCGTTAGAAAGAATCATATTCCTAGAGTTTGCCTTATCATGTTTTTTATTGTGTTTTAAATTCTCAATCTAAAAAAGATTAGCAAACCTAGAAACTTTTTCATAGGTAGGTAAATTATTTTCTTCATCAGAAGAGGATTCATCATATGAAGAGTTATAATATTTACTATCATTAGAATTTCATGAAAAATTGGTCAATGATTCAGCATTGTGTACCTTAGCCATAAATCCATGATTGTCAATAGGTAGCCTGGCTATAAGACCAAGATTATTCTGTCCTGAGGATTCATAATCAGAAGATTCATCTGATGAGTCACCACCAATGGCACTCCAAGTATCATTAGATTTTAGAACATTCTTAGCTTTGGACTTGTAATACATATTTCTATTCCTTTCATAATTCCTCTCTTTTCTTTATTTCTTTATGAGAAAAGGACAATAAGGTCTTCTGTGTCTAGCTATCTTACATTCATAGTATGTAACTTCTAAATATTTCTTATCTTTCCTTTCCTTCTTCTTATACTTTTATTTGAAATTTCTTTGTCCAGCTATCTTGTTCATCATTCGATCAAGATTGGCTAACTCATTCTCTAAGACTTCACTCTCACTAGAATCAGATAGGATAACAACCTTCTTAGACATGGATATAGTAACTCTTTGAGGAGTCTTATATTTCATGTTATTTGACATTTTAGTAAAAGCAACAGTACAGTTCACATTCTTCTTTTTGATGTTGTCAGCATCTCTCTTAATCCTTGTTTCATGTTGAAGAAGTGTTCCAAACAGCTCATCTAAGGAAATTTGAGTAACCTTCCTGTTCTCATCAATAGAAGTTCTCTTTGATTCCCACTCATTGGGCATAATATCAATGATCTTGTCCACAAGAGATTAATCATCTATAACTTTCTCTCCCATAGATTTTAATCTATTCACGATAGTCATAAACATTTGTTTCACCATACAAATGGGTTCTCCATAAGGAATGTTAAAACCATGATACTGAGATCGAAGCATAGCTCTTCTAGTCTCAATAACTTTAGATGTACCAAAATGTGTAACTTCAAGTATCTTACATATATATTTAGCTTCTTCACAAGAAGAAATTTGGCTATATATGTTCCTATTCATTGAACATAGTAAATTATTTCTTACCTTATAGTTGAGTTGATAATCATGCTTCTCTTGGTTGGTGAAAGTACTAACTTCCTTATCATGAATTTTATAACCTTCAGTAAGCATAACAAAATTTTCTACTCCAGTATTAATAATGAATGTCTTCATTCGATATCTCCAATAATAATAATCCTTACAATCAAAAATTTGTGGTCATGTAGGATTTAGGTTGTCGATGGAACAAACATTGATTACTTCCATCTTAAAAAACATTATACACAAAAAAAATTAATAAAAACAGTTTTTATTCAAGGAGATTATTCCTAAGCATGGAAAAAATATAGAACAATGAAAAAATGAGCAAGAAAAACGTATATCTAAATATAAGTATTTCAGAAAGAAGCTCTGATACGAATTGTAGGATCGAAATAATGATGTAGATGATCAATATACAAGAGGGGGGGTGAATAGTACAATTTATAAATTTTCTTAAACAAGGAAAGATCTAAGATTAAAAAAGTTAAACTAATAAAATTCACAACACTGATAAACACCAATTAAAATATTGGTTCAAAGTATGAAGTTAAAAACTTCAAGTTCTATACACTTGCTTAAATCCGGAATGTGATTCCAAAAAACCAATTCCGGGAATATGGATCCAGAAATTGAATCATAACCAATGTTTACAATATGAGAATATACCTTAAATAATATAGAATATAAATTATTCAGAGTAAAATTGTAAGGAAACATAAGAAGGTTATACTTTCCTTACAATACAAAATGCAGCAGAAAAACTTGTAACAAAAACAAGTTACAAGATATAAATATTTTAACCCAAAGAGAAGGGTATCCAAAAAACATGTATAAAGGTCCCTTGATTTATACTTTCAAGAAAGTTTGTCTTACCCACACCCGGGTAAACCCTTGATACGATGATCAGAATCTATGTCTTGTTATCCCAGCATGCCCTAAACTTCAAGGTAGATGGAACCTCTGTCTTCTTCAGCAAGTAACCCCTCAACTTCAAGGGTATAGATCCTTTATCTTCCAATCCCCGAAAGCCCTCGACTGTAAACAACTACAATCGGAGTCGCACGAAGAATGTATTCACAAGGAAAGGTTTGAACAAGTCATTCAAAATTTCTACATGAAGCTTTGAGATTTGATAAGAGCCACTCTCTCTAGAAATCACTTCAGGAAGTTCAGATCACCAAAATTCCAAAATTTTGTAGTTTCTTTTCAAATGATCTCCAATTTATATGCGCTTCTCCAATGGTCGGCTCCCTCCTCCAATGGTCATATTTCTCCTTGAATTTCGGAGGGACCTGTACACATGTCACTCAACCAACGGTTAGTCAATAACTGAAAACACGAAATAGTTTTGTAATGAAACAAGAATAAGTTTAAGCAAAACTAATGTCTGGAATGTTAGCAAATAAAAGTTCGGAGTCTATCAAAAATGAAATTTGGAGTCTATAATAAAGAGATATTTGGATTCTGTTTTAAATGATTTCAGAACCTGAATTCTGTAGAAATCTGAAATCTAGTATCATCAAAATTCGGTACAGGAACATATAATGTTCGGAGTCATAGTTCATGGGAATTCAGAGTCAGAACTCATAAGAGTTCAGAGTCTGAATTCAGAGAACCTGGAGACAGAACTTAGATAAGTTCATAATCAGAATTCAAAGTTGAACTACATGAGAGTTCATATCCATAATTCGTAATGGAACTTCATTAGAGTTCGTATCCAGAATTCAGAGTGGAACATCATTACAGTTCAAATCCAGAATTCAGATTGGATCTTCATTACAGTTCATATCCATAATTTGGAGTGGAACTTCATTAAAGTTCATATCCAGAATTCGGAGTGGAACTTCATTACATTTCATATCCAGAATTTAGAGTGGAACTTCAATACAGTTCATATCCAGAATTCAGAGTTGAACGTCATTACAGTTCATATCTAGAATTCGGAGTGGAACTTCATTAAAGTTTATATACAGAATTCATAGTGGAACTTCATTACAGTTCTTATCCAGAATTCAGATCCTAAAACAGAATGCTTCATATCTAAGTATTATATGATTCCAAGGTTTTTGATATGAATCTTATTTTAATGCTTAAGAAAAATAATTATATGAATAATGAAAACATGGTAGGGGTAAATTCCATTTAGAAGGAAAGTTTTCATTAAATAAGTAAAATGTATTTCTGCTTATGTATAGGGTGTTTGTGATTTTCAAAATAAGAAGGAATGGAAGAAGTCATAAGGAAAACCTTATTGACTTAACATTCATTTCATTATCATCACATTTTCTAAACTCACGTAAACGATATTACAACTCTGATAATTTTCTCCATAATAAATAGGTTCCCTACTACCTAGTAAAATGAATTTTCAAATAAATTTGTTAGCTAAATCTTTGTATTCTCTACATTTCATGTACTGGAAATCCTAATACAATCAATAAACCCAACTCATTGACTAATGATGAATACATTTATACTCCGAGTCCAATAAAAAATACCATTATCATGTAATGGAATGAATAAGATGTTACCATTTGTAAAATCACACCCCTCATTGATGACTTGATTTGAGGTGTAATTGCTAATTATCCTTTGAATACATCCCCATTATTCCAAACTATTGAAATAAAAGTGAAGGGATTCATTAGAAATTGGATAATTATTTTCCATTAATAATTAAAAAACCCAACCTAGACATCCTCTAAATGATGTACAATAAATATTTAATATAACTAAATGTACAACACATCAAACCAAAATACCTCTAAGTGCCATGTTGAAACCTAGAACAATATCAAAATAAAACGTGGGGAAAAACCACCATAGGTAAAAGAACTCAAAGACAACAACTCTGTAACTCCCAACAATATCAAAGATACTAATCAATAATCCATTCCCAAGAATATTGATGCACCTATAATAAAATTTGGTACATTCCATTTACCATTGCCCTAATAAACTATATTTTCAAATGCACCAAAGATCCCATGAAAGGGGTGAGTAATGAAACTCACTAGTATTTCCCCAAATTACATCCCTAATCACTCCACTATGATATAAAAATTTATAAAATTTATAATAATATCATTTATATAATTCAATTTAAAATATTTTAATAGTCATCATCAAAAACATTATTCTCGTAAAAAATTAATTCTCCAACCAAAATATTTTCCATGGAATGAAACCACAAAAAATCATTAATCCATTTCATAACAAGAATTTGGATTAAACCACTCAATTTTATGCAAACATTCACACACACTCAACCACACAATCTCGTTGTTTACAATTGATGGTGGAACTTCATGTCCATGTTCCATCCCTTTCATGGAAGTACTTCATGACCAATTTACATCCCATTCGACTCATGCATAACCACTTAATTCGGCCTCATGTAAAACAAATAATTTTCAAAAAAATGAATAAATACAATTTTATAGATTTTTTCCATGAATAAAAACTAAAAAACCATTTTAAATTCTTAAATTTTAATTTTTGTTCCTTATTTCACCATCTAACAAAACAGTCATTTGAAAAATTCATTAAATAGTAAACAAAGAGGGATTTCATCATATAATGTAAAACAATTTATTAAAAAATTTAATGAAATACAATCAATTCGAAATGAATCCATAGTGTTTTAAAAAATACAATTCGGTAGTGAATCCACCTACCTTAGAAACTATAGAAAAAGGAAGAACGACATGAATTCTTCCACCAAACTACGTAGAATCTCAAAAAACCCACCACTAATGACACTTATTATCATCAATATATCAGAATATCATTATTATTTCCATCCTCAGTCATAGATATATCTCTAATGTACTGGTACAATAAATCCAATAGAGGTAAGAAGAGTATATCTATGAAAACCACCGAGAAAAATGACTTAATAGGAAACTTGATCATTAATGCACTAATATATTCCATAAAATTGATCGTTGATCAAATGGTAGAGTCTCCATAGCCTTTGGGAGGATAGAAAAAAAAACTCGGGTCAAAGTATGTCAAATATGAGGTGATTAAAACTAAAATGGAGTGACATCCACTTTTTTGGATCTAACATTAAACTATACAAAGTATCCTAAAAAAGGTAGGAAAACAATGAGAAAACCATTCCCTATCCACTTCCACCTAACACCCTTTACACAATTGGATCAAAAGGTATGATAAACTATTCACCAAAAATTCTTTTCCTTTTTTCCACTTTCATTGGTTACTATTGTTTGGAAACATGGTTTGGCCAAATTATGCACCTATCCATGTGCCTACCCAGAGCCAAATGTATTCCATTGCACAATTTCCAAAATGGGTGATAAATTATCTAGTAGATAATATAAATTCATTCACCTCTAGAAAGGTCCTATATGTTTTTATAAAACTCCTCCAAACCCCCCTAAACGTCACCCAGTCCTTTTACATTCATATGAATTATATTATAAAAGGGTTGCATGAAACATGGGATTCTACAATTTTTCATTGATATAATAATTCCAAAATTATAATAACCCTATTATTATAATATAAATATTTTTATCCCATAATTATATCAATATTCTAAACCAATATATAGATAAAACCACATAGGATTTTTAGGTGGATTTCCCCCATACACATGATCGACACTTCTATTTCCATTTTATTAAAGTGGAGATGAATATTGGTTATCACAATAATATAATACCATATCATTATAGATAATATAATTTTGTTATTATATTAGATGTTTTAAAAAATAAATGAACGTTTAAAATGAAAAAAATTGATCTATGTGTATACAATTACCTTATCTTAGAAGCACCACATTTGGATATCTTATTAAGGATCCTAGTTTTTTTCAGAGAACTAATAGGTCTATTACATGGATAAGAATTTTGGAAAGGTATTTTAGAAGGTTTTTATTCAACAATACGACTTTATGTGTGAGAATAAGTGAAGGGGTATTGTGTCCTTTCATTATGGTGGAATGAAACTAACATGGAATCTACTTGGAAATTTCCAATAAGAATCAAAAAATAATAACGCCATTTACCGAGAAAATGATTCAAATTTACCCTAGATTATTATATAGTTAGGATAATATGTATATCAATCCAAAAAGTAGCATTTATACATTTATTTGTCATTTTTAAACATTATATATATTTTTTAACACCTCGGAAAACCAATTTTTACTTTATCCATGAGAAAAAATAATTAACTTTTTTCAAAATTAATTATGGACAAAAAATAAGTTGAATTTATATTTTGAATGATTTTTTCAACAATTAGGTTTATCATATAAAATTATCGTTTTAAAAGTTTCAAAAATTAAATTTATTATAAATTCACAAATGGAAAAAATTATTCTTTTTATAGAAATGATGTTTTTAGTGTAAAATTGGATTTCATCTTATCACTTGTCTAGAAATCAAATTGGATGAATGCTATTAATTTTAATTAATATAATATATATATATATATAATAAAATTCTCGATACATTTTTGTTTATTATTATAGCTGAAGAAGACAATTTTTTGCATAAAAATAGTTTTTCAGAAAATGATTTCATTAATTTTTTAGATAATTTTATTTTTAATTAATAATTATTTAGTCTTAAAATATGAAATTTTAAATACCTATTTAAAATATATATTTTTATAATTAATTTAATCATATGTATACCTAACATTCCAATTACTATATGATAACTATCATATTATATTATAATATAATATTAGTATGTCAAGATTCATTTGAACTCACTGTTGTGTGAAACACATATTACACTAAGAGTTGCATATAATGAATGATAAAATCAGTGTTTTTTGTAATAATATGTAATAATGGTGTTTAATTTAATGAAAAATAATCAAAATATTGTGTTTATCTGAAAAATATATATTTCACACAATCAATAGGAGGTATATCTCCCCCACATAAAATTTATGATGCCCTCGAAATTCATCACAATGATACCAAAAATTTAAGACACTAACATTTCATTGTATCCTCATGTTCCAAAAAAACTTCATAATGTTGTTGTTTTATCCAAAAAACATTGAACGAGGGCCTAGTATTGTTTTATAGAATTTTTACTAAACAAAAATCTCTCTCGATTGATCCTAAAAAGAAATATCATACTCCGGGTATACAACCTATGAGCATAGAACATTTAATGGATGAGGTAGCACATCCTCATTGGAGATAAATGGAAAAAATAATTAAACCCATTATAAATAAAATGGAATAACCAATCTATAATATAATGTCCTGATATGATCAATAATTTCTATGGGACAAATATACCTAGGGATTATCATTCCATTGAATCTAATGCATAGTTTCATCCTTTGGCAGTTCTATGAAGAATTTATACATAATCTATTACTCCAATAATAGAATATTTATTTTTTCATTCCAAAATCACCAATGGATCATAGGATCCATAATCTAATGATTATTCAATCCTTCTATCTCTAGTTATCATATAATGGTTATCAGTATTTATCCCATATAGAGAAAGCATCATATTTATATGTAATATGTTAATATCATTGTAAAGGACTATTTTTTTTTAAAAATATTAGTTTCAAGATAATGAATGAAATATATTTTTTGCACAATAAAAATATAGAACCTTAAATTATGTGAGTAAAATTTAAAATGTAACCATCTTGTTTTGAAAATTACATGACTGTTGTTAATTGTGAATTACGGTTAATAAGACCATTGGAAGAAACACTATCGGTAATAATTTTAACCTTTATATTATTTTTTACAACTATAAATGATAATGGAAAACTAATGTTGAAGGAAAGGTCGATGAACTCAACGAGTAGAGTCATCCCATTTAAAGCACATTTTTTAGAACTATAAATGGTAATGGAAAAGTAATATCATTTTGTTCAAAAAAATTACCATGCATTCACAATGCATTTTATGTCCGCTTTTATTTTTATGAAATGATTATTTTTATAGTTAAAATATAAATTTTTCATATTTATAGATATATTATGATAAAATAAATATCATTTTTGAACATTGAATGTCGATATTAGGTTATGATGAGTTTATGAGATTATTATAAAATGTTTGGTTTTGTGTGAATTGTAAAAATCGTGTTGTGAGTTTATGAGTGACTAATGGCATCATTTATTACATAATAATGATGTAATAGATCTTGTGGACCCCTGGGGAGTAAGGTATGTTATGAGGTGTTCCATTATTAATAAAATATTCCATCACATTTTTTATAAATACAAAACAATTCCTTCATTACATTGATTAAAAATTTCCCAAAAATGATATGGGCTTTATATCTCCCAAGGAGTCCTTCCATGGTTCCCCCAATCCCCCGAGGTCATATCCATCATGTTTTAGATGGTACCCTTCATGATAAGGGAACCCTTCACCCTCCTCCTTTAGTCATGACATCTTTTATGTTATATATTTAAATTTCTATTTTTTATTTTGGGGTATATTCTAATATATCCTTATTGATTTCTATTTTTTTCCAAATTATTAGACAACATTTTCACCCTCATCAAATTATTTCCTGAATTTCTATGTAATTTTGTTAGGGTCCCAAATTTCTATAAGGGAATTCACAACATCTTTTTTCCCTTTCAATATCACATTTATGTGGTATATGTTTAAAATTTACATACCATTTTCTAATATCCATGTAATTATTTCCCTATACATTGTTATGACTCCCTTATAAATTTCTGACCTCTTTCCCCTATCTTTTTAATGATTTCAAAGACTATGTTTCAGAGCCATTATGATGCAAAATTTTCATCTCAAAAACTCTCCCTTTTTCTCATGAAATTATGTTATTTTATTTATGTAAATGACCAAATATATTTCATTTCCATGGGTAGTCATCATGAAATAAAATTTAAATATTTTTTATTCTGTAATTAATATATATAAAATCCACATTCCCATTCTGTGTGTTATAATGTAAATAATGAACATGTTTTAATCACTTTTTAAATCATCACTATTTTGAAATAAAACCCATTTCTGTTATTTCATTTCTATTAGTTATGAAAAGTATTATTATGATCTCTATGGCCCACATGAAAATAAATACATATTAAGGGTTTTACCTGATTACACTCCACTGTATTTCATAATGAAATTAATCTCTAGAGATGAAAAGGCATTACGAGGTGAATAACCATGGTAATTTTATGTCACCTTGGGGATGGACCTTGGGTATATGATTATGAATGTCTATATTTAATGTTGTAGAAACACATTCATGTTATTTTTAATGTTATTATTATTATTATATTCCTCTTTATTATTCATTTATGACATTCACCATGTTCACGTTGATATCTCCCAAGTTCTAATATAAACTATTTCACTTGTTTTCATTAATGGGCATTCATCTCACCCATTCCTTTAATGCATGTCTACAGGTTATGATATGTAGTAATAGTACATTGGATGATCTTTTAATGATTATTTTCTAGAATATTAAAATAATCTTATATGTTTTCATGTATTATGTACCTTTTTTCAAAGGTGATAATCTTTAAAGATGATATGTTTCAAAAATTTAACAAAAAGTAATAAAATAAAAAGGGTGGATTCTATAGTAGGTATCAATGGGTGGTTTAGTTATTTCCTGAAATTAGGATATGAAAATTTTAAGAAGAACCCTAAAGGAATGTTTTAATATAAGAAAACTACCTTGTATTTTGGTGAAATATTTTGTAAGTTGTTTCCGAATAAATAAATCCTATTATAGATACGAACAAGTAGAAGTGGCTCTCGCACAGATTTATCTTGGGGTAAACACAAAAACATAGCTTTGAGAAAGACAATAATGGTAAATTATTCACAACCTTAGGCCACATTGTAATATTTTTTAGACATCCTTAGTGGATATGATTGGTTAATCACATGCTTTTTAGGAATCATTATGAAGGATTTATGTAGAAATGTAATTATTTTTAAAGATTAATATTTTTTAACATGATTTTTTAAGAAAAAAATAAATTACATATAATATATTAATAAATGAAATATGTTTCTCACTATGGATTTATTATTTAAGAAAAATTTTGGAAAAAAGAGGAATCGTGATAGTGGTGAGCACAATGGTCCATCTACCGAAAACCCTTCGATGGAAGCCAGAATGAAAACTATTGTGAGAATGATGAACCCACTGACTCATGTTATGGAAATAAAATGAATCAAGCTGAAATAATTATTTCACTGAGAAGGAATAATATTTTTAATGATTCCTTTATATATCAATGACCCCCAACCATCAGTGGATCTACCATCCATTTGATTTATGAATAGTGGATCTGCTCTATCGAAATGATATTTTATGTGCTCTGCTATTTAGAACATGTGATGGTTGTCCTAGCTATTACTGCTTAGAGGGAGAAGCAGATCAGTGGTGGGCCCTGATAAAAAACATGATCCCCAGAGTAGAGGTTGATGCTTTTGAGTGGGAAGAGTTTAGAGGGATCATATTCAATAAGTATCTCCCTCATTCGATGAGAATGAAAATGGAGAAGTAATTTCCTGAGATAAATAAAACCAAGAATGAATATGTGGGAAGATATGAGAAGAAATTATCATGGATTTCACATTACACGTCTAGCATTGTATTGCATCCAAATCGTAAGCTCGATAGTATATTTGTTAGACTAAGACCGCATTTTCAGATGTATCTATCCTAACGCGACTATGATAACTATTAAGAGATCGTGTGGAGTTCTATGAAAGTCCAACTAGTTTTCGGTGAGATGTAGTGGTCTCAAAAATCAAATTATAATAAGAGATCAATAAATCCAAGAATATGGAGAATCTTTGATCAGGGAAGCAGAGGAAAGAATGATAAAATTATTGCATGTAATAAGTGTGGGAAGAAGCATTTTAGGAACTTCCTTCTCTTGATTGGAATGTGATACACTTTTTTAAGAGGTTTACATATCACGCAGAACAATCATAGTAAGGTTAAACCTCAACATCCCAATACTAACTACAAAGGAAATATGGTTTAGGCTCTACATGAAGTACAATTCTTCTTGTGTGGACTTATTGGGAAATTTTCCTATCATTGTCCAAATCTGTGGTCATTGGAGGGGAATCACCATTAGCCTTAGTAATGTATAAGAGTGAATGTTTGTTATTTTTCTATCATGACATGAGATATTGATGCTCTAAATGAAGTGGTGGGTGGTTCTCATTTTCTTCTCTCTAATCTAGCATGTACTTTGTTTGATAATTGTTCTATGAATTCATTTACATATTTCAAAACATAATTTTATTTAGAATCAACCACTGAATTGATAAAATCCGAGTAATCAGTCAAGAATACATGTGAGATTATCTGGGAATCAATGGTATTTCGAATCTCCATTATTTACATCATTGAGAAAAATATTATCTCAATTATTTTAGTCATTCCCAATCTAGATTTCAACATTATACTGGTTATTGACTGGATCCCAATGTATTACGCTATGATAAAATGAAAAATAAAGGAAATATTAATAGAATTGAATAGAGACCCTATTGTTATCTTCTAAGGAGAGATGTCTCAACCAGATCACTGTCTAGAAGTACCACTTATAGCACGCAATATAGAGTTGATCAGTGATGAAAGAGAATTAAATGAGAGTATAAGGAATTAAAATGTCCCCATTATATAGGAATATATTAAAGTATTTTTTAAAGAGTAACCCAGACCATACCCAAGAAGAGAGTTAGAGTTCTCTAATGAACTCATACCTGGATCTCAACCATTATCAAATACCCTGTATAAGATAGAGAATGTTGAGATATAGGAACTAAAAAAATACAAGATATTTTGGAGAAGGGGTTTATCTGAACAAGTGTATCTTTTTTAGGAGAACTTTATATCTCTATGAAGAAGAAGGAAGGTTCAATGTGGTTATGCATTGATTATATAAAACTGAATGGGATCACAGTGAAGAACACATACCCTATTCCAAGAATTGATTACTTATTTGACCCGATTTTTGGGGCTCTATTCTTCCCTATGATTGATCATCAATCTAGGTATCATATATTGAGGGTGAATAAAGTGGATATTCCGAAAACTACATTCTGATCTAGATATGGGCATTATGAGTTTTTTTTATTCATTTCGATGTGACTACTGCTCCTAAAATTTTTATGGATTTGATGAATATACTCATTAAGGACTACCATGATAACATTTTGGGTGTTATTATTGATGATATTATGATATATTAAAATGTCACAAGGACCATGAGGATCATATAAGGGTTATTTTAGACATTATAAACAATTAAAGGATTTTAGGAATGTTCAGTAAATTTGAATTTTGGTTTAAAAAAGAATCTTTCCTAGGGAACATTATTACCAATGAAAGAATGACATTTGACCCTATAAAGGCATTGGTTGTCGAGCAGTGGCCATATCCTACAATAATAACTGATATTCATATATTCCATTTATTATGATGATATTAAAGGAAGTTTTTGAAAACTATTCATGACTTTCTAATGGACTGACCTTGTAAACTCAGAAAGGGGTCAAGTTAATCTGGACAAAGCAGTGTGATGAATAATTACAAGAGGTGATGAATATATTGGTAAGAACACCCATGTTATGTCTTCCCTCAACAGAAGTGGGATTCATTATTTATAACGAGAAATCTATAAATGGTCTTGGGAGAGTCCTCATCCAAAATTTAAAGTTTATTTCTTATGAATCATGACAGTAGAAGACTAATGAGAAGAAAAATCATGCATATGATCTTGAGCTGGCTATAGATGCTTTTTATAAGAAGATACGGAGGAAAAATATTTATTTTGAGAAATGTGATATATAAAAATACCATAAAAGTTTGAAGTTTATTTTCACACAAAAGTTATTGAACATTAGATAGAGGATATAGTTTTACTTTTATAATGACTATTATTGTTCAATTCATTATCATCCTAGAAGAGGTAAAAAATAAATTGATGTATTTGGTGGAAAGGACCTAGTAGTTTAATCCACGATGAGGATTCATTGATTTCCTATGATTCAAGACATACTTAAAATGAAATGGGAATTAAAAAGGAAGGGAAAACATCAACCCTATCCGAAAGGATTTCTTAATCGTCATTACAAGAGAAGATTAAGAAGGATCAGAAAGAAGATCATTTGATATAGAAGATTTTTGAGGTTGTGATGTATGGGAGGTTTTTCGAGTTTAGTATTGATCAAGATGGTGTACTGAAATTTCATACAAGACTATGTGTTCCATCAATTCCATAAAAAATAGGAGGTGTTGATGGATGAATCTCATAGATATACATTTTCTATACATCTTGTAAGCCCAAAAATGTATAGATACATTTTTGTTCATTATTGTTAGGATAACATGAAAAGGGAGATTTCCAACTACACTACAAGGTTCCTGGTACATCAGCAAGTGAAGGAAGATTAGGAACATCTTAAAGTGATATTACAACCACTACCCATACCAACATGAAAGAGGGACAATATCACTATGTAAATTTGCACTAGTCTTCGGAGAACATCCAAAGGAAATAATTAAATATGGGTAATAGTGGACCATCTAAGAAAGACTACCCATTTTATCTTTTTTTTAGAATATTTATCTCTTGATCAACTTTCCATGATATACATGATGGAATTTGTAAGGCTGCATGGGGGGGGGGAACATTCTATCATTTTTTACAACGGTCTAATGTTCACATAATATTATTTAGAATTATTCAACGTGCTCCGAATACAGAATTGATTTTTTTACGGCCAATCATCATAAAAATTATGGGTAATCCAAATGTGCTATTCAAACACTTGAGGACATGCTGAAAACATGGTCAGTGGAATTTAAAGGTGAATGGTATGAGAATATCTTTCAAGTTATGTTCTCATACAACAAAAAATTCCATTCATGAATTCTAATAGAACACTATGAAGCTCTAAATGGGAAGAGATGTAGAACTCAAACATATAGTTATGATTTTGGAGAGATGATGATTCATGGGCCTCATCTTGTGAAATATATGACAGAAAAGGTTCATGTCATCCTATAACACATACAGACTGCATAGTTTTGGAAATCGAGGTATTTCAAAACATCTGATTGGACATGGAGTTTGATGTTGGTGACAAATCCTTCACTTTAATTTCTCCATGGAAGAGATTCATGCTATTTGGAAAGAAAGGGAAGCATATCCCTAGGTATATTGGATGACATGAAATCCTTGATCATGTAGGAGTAGAGGCCAATCATATTTCACTTTCTCCCAATCTAGCTCAAGTTCATTATGCTTTCCATATATCCCTCTTAATGATGTACATACCAGACCAATCACATGTACTATATCCAATGGTGGTACAACTGAAACACATAATCTCTTGTAAGGAGAATCCAGTGGTGATCATGGATCATAGAGAAACGATTCGGCGTAATAAGACTACCCACCTCATTAAAGTGTGGGGGAGGAACCACAAATTTGAAGAAGTAGTGTCCAAACCCAACAAAGAAATGAGGCAGAAGTTCTATCACCTTTTCTACTAAGATTATGAGTTGAAATTATAGGTGTGAAATTACCTATGGGTGAATTATTTAATAACCCAAACTTTTTGAAAATTATTTCATTCCAAAAAATTTTGTGTTATATTATTCTTTCAGAACAAAACTATATCCCCTTTAAAAAAGTGATTATAATAAAAGGTGTAACCATGAGGTTTTTTCCATTATATGATCATTGGTTAATCATAATTATTGGTCAAAAAGACCATTGGAAAAAAATACTCTTGGTAAAATTTTAACATTATAATTAATTTTTATAAATAGGAAATGAAAATGAAAAATAATACAGAAAGAATAGTCGATGGCCTCAACCAAAAGCATTGTACTTTACAAATCCCATTTATTAGAATGTTGGCTAGAGGTTCCATTTTTGGTATTTTTTCTAGACCAGTCCTAAGATGATATTTAACATGTGACACATGAATTAAATCACCTTCGCGAGATGTTCAAGCTGGTGGATATTACAACTTAGGTGATGTTATCTAAGCCAACAATTGATTCTGTCATGATCCCATACCTTAACCTTATGTCCTAAGTGTTTTTTATAAGTTGTTATGTGTCAAGGCCTTATTTATGTAATTTATAACACCTCTATGGAAATAACAATTCTTACTTATTTGTTCTGGTTTTATGAATAGTTTTTCTTAATAAAATTGAATTTTATAAATTTAATATTTTCGAACAGAATTTTTACAATCCAAAAACAATATAAATGTTTATAGTAAACAATGAAATCATTAATAATACTTATTATAATGAAATATTATTTTAAAAAATCTGATTATTGAATAAAAATAAATAAATAATTACATTTTTTCATTAATATTACTATTCATTCACTATGCATTGTTTATCCACTATTATTTTTATTAAATGATTAATTATATATTGAAAATGTAGATTTATCAAATTTATAAATTCATTATTAAAAAATAAATATCATTTTTGAACTCGGATCTTTGATGTTATGTTATGGGGAATCTCTGTGATTCATATAAAATGTTTTGTTTTAAGGTGTACTGTAAAACTTCTATTTTGATTTTTAGTGTGTCTAATTACATCATTAATATTGTAATCATGACATAATAATTATTTTAGACCCTTGAGGAATAATATATGTCTTGAGTTATCCCATGTGTCCATAATATGGGAAAATTCCCTGGTCAAGCCCATGGTTTTTCAAATACCACTAATGAGGTGTGCCTTGTAAATTAATAAAATATCCATCACATTATCTGAAAATACAAACCCAGTCAGTATGTAAATTCATTAAAAATTCCCATTCAATGAATATATAGACTTTTTACCACTATATGAGTCCTTCCAAGGTTCCCTCAATCCCACAAGGTCCCAACCTTGGAGTTATTGAAGTTAGTCTTCATGGTAAGGGAACCTTTTAACTTCCTCTTTTAGTCAAGACATATTTTATGTTATATATTTCAATTTAAAATTTTTTATATTGAAATATATTATTTTATATCCATATTTATGTAAATTTGATGTCCAAATTATGAGATTTCATTTTCACTATAACCAAATTATTTTCAAAAAATTTATGTAACGCATTTCGTCTACCGAGTTTCATTATGGGAATCCACAACTTCTTTTTTCCATTCAAGTTATATCTTATGTGGTATGTCCTAAAAATTTCCATACATGTTCTTATATCCATTTTATTTTGTTTGTATTCAGTATTATGATTATCTTCTTAGTGGTTGACCACTATCCCCTCACTTTTTAAGGTTTTTGAAAACCATTTTGTTGAGTCGTTATGCCGTAGAATTTCCATCTCCAAATCTCACTCTTTTTCACAAGAAATTCCCTAATTTTGATTATTGGAATACCCAAATAAAATTAATTTATTGGTGTGTTAATAGAGACCTAAAATTGATATATATTTTATTCTGAAATGGAAATATATAAAACCCCCTTTCAATTTTTGTGGTTTATAAATGACCTAATGAAATCGTATTGAAAAACTTTTTAAAACGTCACAATTTTTATATGTAACCCATTTCTTTTATTATATTTGATATATTTATGAAATTATTTATTATGATATATGGTGATTACATGAAAATAAATACATATTTAGGGGGCACCCTAATAGTTATCCAACACATTAGGTATAAAAATTAACCTCTTGACATGTTAGGTTTTAGGATTCCTTGGTGAATAACCTTGGTAATTTTTATAAAAATTTAGCGATGGACAATTGTGAAATTCTTATTAATGTATAAATTAATTGTTTTATCCACAGTTTGGTGTTATTTTTCCTGTAATTATTATTATTATATGCCTCATTTCCATTCTTTAATGATATTCCCCATGTTAATTTTGATATAGCTAAAATTCACATCTAAATAGTTTCATTTGTTTTTCTTACTGGGACTTCTACTCACCCATTCCATTAATGTATGCATGCAGGTTATGAGATATTGCGATTTTATATTTTATGTACTTTTCATCAATACATTCAAGAAAATTAAAATAATTTTATAATCTATCATATAATATGTTCCTTTTTTCTAAGACACTATACTTTAAGGATCCTCTATTTGTAAAATATAATTAAAAGATATGTAATAAAAAAGTGGGATACCATAATATTAAAACACATAAAAATTTAATCAAAAACCATTTACTAAATTGATAACCATATAACCCTTCCAAAATTTCACTATCCAAAATATTATCAATGAGGTCACTAAAATTCTAAAATAAGCATATCCCAAATCCCACAAACAACATGATGTATTTCTTAGTTTTAAAATAAAATACCATTGTAATACATTATCATATATTGTATTGAAACTTGGTAATAACAAAATTTACCATAAAACTATATTGAAATCAGAAATTATTCTATATTCCTCAAATAAAACACTAATTATTGGATATATTATTTCAATACAATATTGTTGTAAACTCCATCAATGATAACATAAATAACATTTTCAATAAATAATTAATAATTTCCATTTAAGTATTTTTTGTCACATTTAGTTTGTTCATATCAGTAATCTCTTAATAAAAACAATATTATCTCAAAATTATAATCATATTAAGGGTTATATTTAACTTAAAGACGTGTTTACAATGAATATCACATTTTCATTAAAACCAATTTCATGTCACCATAACTGTTCAACATATTCTATAAAATCAGAAATGAAAAACATATACTAAACAATTCATATATATTTCACAACTATTTAATTCAAATACATAAAAACAACAATCATTATAATTTATTTTTACTCTATTAACTAGGAATTTTCATCTTATTATTTTATAAAACTTATCAATAATATGAATTATGAATATTTCCTCTCATCATTCTCAATTTATTCATGATTATTACATTTAACAAAATAATATTTCTATAACAACCATAACATTATTGTGAAATTTGTGGTATCTACATAATCAAAATTATAACCATTAATAATACTACTTGGGGGACCCTCTTCATGTTATTTTCCAACATGACAATTATTTTTATAATGCATATACTTTTATCATTTAAAAAATTCATTCATTGATAATGACATAGAGGCCAATATTACCACCCTTTGAATTAACTGAACCATTAATTTTCTAGTAGAAATTGTTTATTCTATGACCTTATTCTCCACACGTAAAAAATAGTTTCATTCTATTAAGTCATTTTAGGGAGTGGTTCATCAAATATTCTCAATATACAGGAAATTGAATCTTATTTCAAATATTTCATCCACCATAATAACTCTTAATGAAATACATTCATTTATTCTTCTCTAAGTCTGATAGTTTGTTAAGTTGATTGTTTCTAATAATATATCATTATAAATAATTAGGAATAATCCCAATATCCTTCACTCCAATCATTATCAAATTTGGATTCTTGTCAACTCATTGTCTATCTTAGTCAATGTTAATCCATTTCCTTCTAGTTCCATCCATGGAATAAAACCAAAATTACTAGTATGAGTAATAAATGTTATAATGGGGAACCCCATTATCATGAAAATAACATATTCGATGCGAAAATAATGATACATTTTTCATAAATATTTATACTTAGGTTTATCATAGGTCATTAATATTTATCATCTACTTAAATACACCAATAATGATTATAAAGAATCTATGAATTTTCAAATAATATCCCCTAAGAGTATCAAACTATATATTTAGTAAGGCCCATTTTGGTGCACTAGGTGATGATAGAGTCTAAATCAACGTGTCCTTTTCATTGTTACTACATTTAGGTACCTCTATACTAGACACAGATCATCATTTAGTGTCCATCCAGTGATGTAATTTCTAGTAAACCAGTCACTCTTTCATTTAAAAAAATTCTAGGGAATTTTCAAATACATTGACTGATCCTTAAAATTACCCTTAGACATATCCCAAGACATATCACTTGAAATATCCCAAGTAATATCAATAATTTTTTCAAAACCTTGATTTAAAAGATTATCTAAACCATTAATCAATTACCAAATAATGTGATGAAATATATTGATATGTTTATATTTCATATTTTTTTGATTAATTTTAAATAAATTACAAAAACACACCTCATGGGGAATGTAATAGCTTAGAGTTTTTTGATACAAGGTTCCGAATATTATAAATTGTTTAATTTAACAAACCATCCTTGGTACCCTATTATCCCAATTACTAATCCACACCAAACATTTCATGAAGGCAATTCCCAATACCCATGGGTCTACGAATAACACCTACAATCATACAAACAGAAAGTGGGAATGATTTCAGACAATATTAATTAAGAAGTAAAAGAGACAATAAATTATGCATATCAATATAATCACCATTGTGATTAATGTAACATAACTCAGTTAGGTGTAAGCCAACCCAAGTAATATAATAAAGTATTATAAATACATAAAAACTATAAGAAAAACATTTAATGTCCCAAATGACGACACTCTCCATGGACAAGGATCAACAGCTCGATCTTCCTACAAGATATCATTTTCCCTTGCTCGAACCTAGAAGGAGATAACCTAAAAAATCCCAAAGGCACATATACGATCTGAGACAAAGGCCACTAGGATTTCACCCAAATATTTCATAAAAATATACAAATTTAAAAATAATAAATTTATTTATTTCAATTTAAAAAAAACACAATTTTCAATTCAATTTATATTTAAATTTATTATGCATTTCATCTCAAATGAAGGGATTGCATTTAAAACAATGGAATTACCCTTAAAAAGTGTTCTTTACACAAATGTATTACAAAACACTTATATATAATTTTTTTTATAAATTTACATGTAATGTCATGTAGATTACAACAATAGAATATAAATAAAATTGAAAAAAAACCAAACATGAAACATGTTTTTATAGAAAATAGGAATGATAGTTATAGGATATGGGGACCTAATACTAAAAAATGGAAAATATATAAATATTCCTCTTTGGGTTGAAGGAAAAGAGGACCCACAACCATCCCCTAAGGAATGGGGTGTGCATATATGAGTTTTTTGAATGTTGTAAATCAAAAGGTTCCACAAAAAACAATTCTCTAACTATCTATGGATTAAACATTCTCTAGTGAAAAAATGATGTTAAATATATTTTAAAACGCTTTAAATTACAATTAAATACCCATATCTATTTCAAATAACCCAATTTTATTATTAAAACCAATAATGTATTTTTAATCAAAAACAACCATTTTCACAAATATGAAATCCTATGGTTTCCATCAAACAATTTTATGTTATTTTTTCACACCTAATGATTTTGAACTAACACGTTCAATTTCACTATCCACATTCACAAATTAAATAAAACAATTTAATTATCCAGAAAATTTATCCAATTTTTAAAAAAACACCTCATTTCAACTGAATTGGGTTTTTTCAAAATTTTCCATTACACCAAATTTAATTTTAAAAAATATAAATTTTAGGTGTTTCTATAAACAAATGCCAATTAAATGAAATTAGGGGTATTCCAATTCAATGAAAAACTTATTTTTTATAAAAACAAAAATTTAGTAGAATTGTGTTAATCCAAAAAAAACAAATGAATGTTACTTAATCAAAACAATTAAATTGTAGTTAATCTAAAAAATGAAATTAAAAAATAAGTTAGATATAATGTAAATTTGGAATAATAATGGAACCAAAATACTATCTCATGGAAATAAAATTCTAATAAGGGAACTAGCCAAGAAGAACAATGGGACCAGAGATCGAGTAACATATGTTAAAATCAAAATCAACCAACATGGAATTTGGATTCATGAATACCCAAAAAATATATCAATCTTTAAATTGAAAGAGTGAAAGAGATGGATTTATAGGGAGAACGCTTGCCTGAATGGTCACACCATGATCCCAACGATGATCCATCACCCAATGAAAAGACCCAAAGGGTATGGGGATAAAAAAATATAATAAGGAAGGATTTTGTGTTGAGAAAAAACATTATGGATAGGAGGAAATAATATTTTTAGACAAGATTCTTGTTTAAAAAAAATTCTTGGGGTTTTACACAATGTGTAAGTAAATTAAACATCATGTAATTTAAAATCATAATAATCACTAAAAACATTATACTTTAACAAAAAAAATGAATTATTGTCATTTTATTATTTTCATGGTATGTAACTATGTTATACGGAATGTAAATCTCTAATAGGTGGCAGAGATGACTGGGTTTTTATTGAGATTCCCAAAATTCATAGACCTCACCATTATTGTTATCCTCGGAAATCCTTCTCGAACATACCCAGATAAAGAAAAAGGGAACAGAATATAATTTTTGAAGAATACTAGTCTGAAGAGTATAATAATGTTATATCCTCCCCACCATAAGAATTTTTTTACCTCAAAATTCCTATCAAGAATATTCCATATCAAAAAGATGATGTCATTGCACTCTAATCAAGCCCTTACACTACCATTTCTCATGATAATTAGAATTGATTTTCCATATCACATTCACCAAATGTATCACTCTCCATTGAATCACTTTGGTATGATATTCAACTATCCTGACTGTTCATTCACTCATGGAAAATCATGAACATCCACACGACCACTCCAGATCAGAACCAGAAATGGATCAGATATCTTATTCTAGAGTTGAGAAACATAGAACACTCCATGTATTGGCGTCATATGTGGTGAATGTTAAAAATAGTGAGAAAAATTCCCCACCTTCTCATCAAACTCAAAATTTCTCACAAAATAGGGAGAATCATTCCCTTTCCTTTCAAGCCATCGATGAACCAACTAATATAACATGATCAAAAAAAACTAGTCGCTAACACAAATTTCCAATGATATATGATTTTTATAAGAACTAGAAATATATCGTCTCTGTGACATCGACAACCTACTATGAATGAATTGAATATTTTTAATCGTATCTTGGAGAAAACTTGGTCTAACCAAGGAACTTTACCAAATATCTGACCATCACATTAGATATTTATGTGGTCATCCACTGAAGAAAGTAAAAGGATCCATCAGAGTCAGAAATTGGAATCATTTTTAAATGAAATCAATATAATCTATAAATGATTATCCCAATCCCCAAAAAATTTGAGAAGACAAGAGCGAATTATATCCGTAACAATATGTATAGTTATTTCTTTCTGGATATTGAACTATGGATGGTATTCCATACTCAGATGGTGATGGGATCACATTTCCACTTGAAGGCCTCTCCCAAAAATTAGATGTGAACCATGGATCACTATTAGAAACACTAGAATAATGAACAGTATGACCCCAAATAGTCTATTTCACAAAAATGATCCCCTACTCCTCAACATTGGTTGTATCCAAATTTGGAATAATGTGTTACTATTTAGTTGTATTTTCCATCACAACCCACATAACTATATTCATTCTATGGGTATGTGGTATCCCAAAAAAAATGTCCATAGAGATCTCATCCCACTTCCATGTAGGAACTCTAAGTGTCTACTAGAAACCCAATGGTTTATACTTCACATCCATAACATGTTGGCATGTTTGACATTGATATTCAAACATAGAAATGCCCCATCTCAAAAATAACCACCAGAACTACAAATATGTTTCATTTAACATCTTCATGGTTCATGGGTGCACTTTATACTGGGAAATATTAAAATACCCCATCAAAACATCCTTTACCAATGAAGGTACCACATCATGATTTTGATATAATATAATTACCTCTCAGCTGAATGAAGGCTGAGAAATTTTCTACCCAATATAAATAGAGACCCTAATTATACAGAAATAAAAATCAAGCTGTTGTTCCTAAATTATCAACTCAGGAAGTATCGATTTCAATTGAACACTAGACATGGAATCCTTTTCCCTGGATTCTGAGACACTCATATGAAACTGTGAAAATAGATCCATCAAGTTACACTTTTTTTATGGTTCTTTTACATCATAGGTGAGATTTTTCCTGATCAAATCATATTCAAAGATATTCCCATTCCATGTAGAATAGATGTTTTTGTAATCAAATTATTGTAGGTATTCCACCTAAAAACACTTTTGAATATTTATATTATATTTAGAGAAGATATTACTCAATATTTTGTGGTCTATAAAATGGAAAAACATAATCCATAAGGGTAAGGACGCCAAATCTTATGCATGTAAAACTCAACACTATTTTCAAGATCATGGGTTGTATAATTATTCATAGGAGGCCTAAGATGATGAGAGCCATATGCAACAAAAAATCACCAAGCATATGAATGCAACAAAAACCTGAACCCAATGCATCACAGAAGGCCACATAGCCATGCTCTTCATCTAGAATATTCAACACCGATTCCAAATTCAGAAGAAGATCCTTCTTAAAAAAATAATTCTGACTTTATAATTCCAACAAAACATTACTCCCATCCGAGTATGAAATATCATCATATAATCCAACATCAAGAAGGACATAACAAATAAGAGAAAATATACATGTAAGCCCATGATTCTATAGATCATGAATACATTTTGTGGTTTCTACTAGGTCATAAGACCCTTCACCATCCCATGATTGAAATGTATTCTAGGTTCCTACACAACTAGATCAAATAACATTACTTCCCAAATCCAAAATTTACATATCAAAAGATTTTAATAAATTCAGTGATTTCTCAAAAAAAAAACCATTAACAATTGATTCACATTTCCCCCTAATAGTTTGATTAAATGAGCATTCCATCCACAAGGACTATCATGAATGTATTAAGACTCATGGAAGATACTATTCATAAATCCATAAAATACTATAGGAGTATTTTTTAACCAATGTACATAATAATATAATCTTAATGACCTTACCGACTCTGAAATGTGGTTTTGGGAATGTTGCATTCTTTTATCCTCATCTAAATGTATCCAGAGTGAAGATAAATATTTTAGAACCACAATTCTCATTTCATATGGTCAAACATATCACCAACCCATGAAATAAAAATCATGTTCTTTACTATCACTCAATTTAGAATATGGTAATCAAAATATATGTGAAGTGTACCTTCATCTTTCTTTGCAAAAAGAAACCATCATCGGCCATAGTGACGCAATTGGGAATATAAATCCTTTCATAATATTTTCCTCAAACTAGGACTATATCTGTTTTATTTCAGATCTTTCCATATAGAAAGATGGAATATATTCAGGTAGAGAACCATGCATTATGTAAACGGAATATTATACCTCCCACATCGATGGAAAACCTATAAAGTCAGAATGAAACAAGTAGGGACAGTTAATGACAACTATGGGGAGATCACTACATGAATTTTCTCAAAAACAATTAAAATAGAATACTGAATATACTTTCACTATCCCGGGATAAGAATTTCCACCACTGCTAGACATTGAATCCCAATATCCTCAAAGGACACGTGATAAACCACTTGGTGTTGTAATGGATACCCATGCAAGATATAAATCAATATGCACCATATTGGAAATAATCTAATCCATTCTACATATTATGTTAAGAGGTGTCATGTTGAGAACAAGAAATCACCATGAAAGAACGACATCAGATTGAGAGTAGACACAAGGAATACTATGAAGACCTTTCTCTCTCTTCATATGAAGGGGTTTAGAAATATCCAATACACAAGATAAAATCTCCCTTGAGAAGATTAAGCATATTAATAAGTCAGCCTAGAATTAATGAATGAGATGAACTAGTTCCAAATAGAATAGTCTATAGTAATGGTACCTCAAATGCTTATCAGACATGTATCTACTTCCTCCAGAGACACTTCCACCATGAAAAGTTTCTTCCTCTGGATGCATGTGTCAAGAACCCTATCATATATGAAGAATATGAGTGCCTCACAATTTTAAGAGGATATGGTGATCAAATTACAATATACTGAGTGCAATACATTTGGACGAATTAATGAAATTTTCCAATGAATCATCTTGATCCATAGTTCTTAGGTACCTCAGTTAAAACCTTCTTTGAATTCCATGTCATTACACACTAGTAAGAAACACATGGTCATATCTCGGAACCAAAGGATTTATATACTACCGTTGATATTGATAACTACCATGATAATAATCACACTTCTTATTTCTATTAAAGAAACTCACACAACCACTTGGATAGCAAGAATTTTTCTATAACCCTAGCATCATAGCATGGACCATTTGAACCATAAGTTCCCTATCCAACACATCTGCATAATATGGAAGCTTTAGAAATAAAATATTCGTTTGAATATCTTAATGAATTCTCAACTCAAACCTTCAAGCATTCATCATCTCATTTGAAACAATGTCAAGTAAAAAATGTGGGTGCTTAGAAAAAGTGGTCACATTCACCCTCATGTCCCATTAATGAATCTCAAGTCAAATAAACACTAATGATTTTTCTTACATAATATAATATAAACTGAACATGTTGGTGTAAATAACCATAATATAATTCCACTCTCATCCATTATGTTTCATTGCAATCACTATAGTGTCCCACCAT
Organism: Viscum album; assembly: GCA_963277665.1. Classification (NCBI taxonomy): domain Eukaryota; kingdom Viridiplantae; phylum Streptophyta; class Magnoliopsida; order Santalales; family Viscaceae; genus Viscum; species Viscum album. The sequence goes on along the minus strand of OY728120.1, from coordinate 2,027,932,412 downwards.
CTCTTACTCGGTCCTTCCATCATGAAGGTGGCACTGCTCACATTAACCTAATTGGGTATGTCAAAGACCCAAAATAATTATTTCATTGTGATCAACCATTTCTCTACATAATGAAGAGAATATTAGAATTTGGACAGTGTTGGCTTCTTGTGAAGGGACTCTTGAGAACAAATCATGATAACATTACAATGAGGTTCCACAACTAGAGCCTGAATGGGAACTGGAGGAGGTTCCTATCCTAGAGTTTGGAATATTCTCACAAGAACCCCAAACATATTCATATCCACTAAATAATTCATATTCTAAGGTTTAATAACATCTTCCCTATAGAACTGATTCACATGCATTCTCAGATCTATGATGCTACCCAACATCAGTATATAACATATAAGGCGTTGGGTTACACATAAACATTAAAATTAGGTAAATGAACCCAAATATATAATAAAAAAAGATTTTTATTTCTTCCTCAACAAATATAAATTGTGAAACTAAAGAAATTAAACCACACGACATATTTCCCAAACCACCCCTAGCGACAGAAGGATCTTCACAGTGAGAGATGGTGTGGTGCGGGCCTGAAAAACCCGGCCTGAACCCTCCTCTATCTTTCTATCTTTTCACCTCCATGGGACTTCCAATGTAGCGACGCCAAACGACTATGTTCAGAATAGTATATAGCTGCACAACAAAAGATGATGTCATGGAAGAAAGTTGTAGCGGTAATCATAGAAGCCTAAATCGGCCGATAACTGAGGAGGCGTGGCGCAGAGACGCTCGCCGCCAGTGAGAAAAGGGTTGTGTCTCATCATCCACGTAGTATAGAAGAGTTTACCATCACATAGGCTGGCCTCAAAATGAGGGGAAACATGACCAATTCGCCGCCAATGAGCTGTAGGTAGCGCGACCAGCGCGCCGCCAGCAGACAAGAAGTTTTCGATGTAGCCGTGATGGAGGAAGAACCCACACCTCATCAGGATTCGCAGTTTCCGAGTGGCACCCACGTGGAGCCACAACTTCACATAATGAACGACCTTTGGGCCATTCAGGGTTTCGGGAGATAGGGGTCCCACCACACATGCCCGCTTAGACGAACCCCATACCAGGTCACCGCACTACGGGGCCACCCCCTCACGAGCAGGGGTTACCCTTTACCGACCACCCCATCACTGACCGCCCCTTGTGGGCCTCCACTTGTAGGATGCCCCTTGAAGGCTGGGTCGAACCTTAGCCTAGCAGGCTGAGCCTGTCGTGGCCCGGCCCAAACCAAGTCGGACCAGACCCAGGACCAACCGAACGCAGGCCCAACCAGACACTAGCCCAACCGGGCATAGACACACATAAAGATCTATATAATGAGAACCAAACATCTTTTTGAAGAACCAACTATGGTTTTTGGATCCTTTAGACAAGTCAGTTCTTTGAGATACTATATTAGAGTTTTGGATAATTATGGAGTTTATCCTTGTTGGATCGTACCTAAATCCAACCAGGCCCTCGACACAAAAATCCCTATAACATATCGACCAATCATTCATTTGATTCTGTTTGTTTCATTGGAACCCTTATGAAGTGATAGATAATTGGGATACTTCTTCATGGATCACCATGAGAGCTGAAATACGACTGATGGCATGAGGAGTTGTTCTCCTAGGCGCACTACGTACAGAACCCTATTACTGGTTGAGACCCAAAGACTGCTAGTTGATGGCCCGGTGGGAAGAGGATCTATGTGACCTAGCATTCCCATGGTGGGAAGCGACTCTATGTTACCCGACATGCCCACAGTGGGGAGAGACTCCCTATGACCCAACATACCCACTGTACTTGTCAAGGATAGGTACTACAACTATTCAAAGTCTGTGGGAAGTGGCTCTATGTGACCTGGCAGGCCCATTATACTCAATAAAGGTGGATTTATCCAGTTGCTGAGGAGTTCGACATTTGTGGCTAACGATGCTTTAGTAACTACCCTAGATTATACCTGGTGTGTGTTGAGACCATTATCTCTGTGGTGATACTTATGTTGTGAAATTACCTTTGTGGTGACATTTTCGGGTCATACCTTTGTGGTACTTTTTACTTCGTGGTGTTAAATTTGTGATATTAAAACCTCATTTATGAGTTGAGTATATCTTGATAACATAGTTATATGTATGGGAATATAACAATGTAGAGTTGTTGACTGCTTCACGCTTTTTTATTGCACCTTCCTATGTGGGTTTTCCTTCGTGGAACATTAGGAGACCTACGTGGTCTAAGGGTCCCTACAGAGTATCATTATTCATACCCCTGCATGGGCTTCTCCTGCAGCTTGTTGTGTCTTGGGCATACGACATACAACATGGATCGAGATTTGAGGGAGTTGGGACCAGGCGGTACATGGAGGAGACGAGTGGACGTGGAGTGTGGTGGAGATGATATTTACCTACCCATCAGGTAGGATCCTGGGTGGACGATCCAGGAGCTTTTTTTTACTTTTTTGTTGCATTTACCCCTTTTAGTTGTACTTTTACGTTACAGTTGGGCTGTATTTCTGGACCCTTTACATTCAACACTCTATTCACTACAGCAGTAACTTTGTGGTTACATCTTTTTTGTGTTCTAGTCTATGTTTTTTCTTCTTGTTGTTATCTTGGGTCGTTTGTCTGTACAGTTTAAAAAGGAAATTCCTTCTCGTTTTTGTTATATTCCTTTCTAGTTAAAGTGTCCAACCCCTGACCAATGGATGGAGGGATTTTGGTAGTGACAACACAGGCCCCGAGGGATGGGTCATGACAAAGTTGTATTAAAGTATTCAGTTCTACCGATGAACTAGGACTCCGATCATTTATTTGATGAAATATTGTTGTATGTTATGAGTGTGTTTTCCAGTTTGGTGAATCTAGTCTTGGTACAACAGCTAACATATACAATCACCAGGACCCTAAATTCTTATTTCCGACACTGTACACAAAATCACTAATTGTGTGTGTTTTGAATACTTATTATTGATATTTTTTGGAGTCACCTCAACTAGTATAAATTTATGATAGTGGAAATCCTATATATTATCAGGAATCCACCACAATAATAGATTGCTAGGATTCCTGAGAGAGTATGCGTTGATGGCCCACCAAGAAAGGAGGCCTCATTGCAGGGGCCTCTTATGGTGTTAGCAACTTCGGGTGGTGCACTAGTAGCACCACCACCCATTGGGAAGTCGATGCCACCAGCCCAACCAGCATAGTTTTCACAACGACTAGGCATGTTTCACAAGTTTCAGTGCCAGAGAGATCTTGGGATTCTATGAGAGACCGATACCCAGGAAGCTGAGGACTGTATGGAAGTAGTGGCTAGATTTACCACCTTTTTGGGACATGAATAGATCAGATAGTGATCCTCAATGCTAGTATTTATCAGTGCATGACCATGAGGATGGTCTGCATGGTAATGAGTCTTTGGTATATGTACCACTTCCAAATATGGTACCATCGGGTACTGTGCTAGCAATAAAACATCTTGCTAGTCATTAGTTACAACCGGTGGTACATGTAGAGTACACTTGTAGGCTTAGTCCCTTACACGTGTTTCACCATTAGATACCCCTCAGGTTTCGAGTTGTGCCAGTCCCACGGGATGCTAACAACTGGCATGAGGAGGTGGCCGAGTCTCCATATATCTGGGGCACCATTCAATCAGATAGTGGTCCTGATAGAGAGGCTTCCATGGGGCTCGGTAGGACTATGATAGTGTTTAGTTTAACCTAATCATCGGAAGAGTTGATTTCTTATGTGGACAAGCTTTAGAACCATCCTCAGAGAAGATGTCCTCTTTCCATTAAGAGATAAAGGATATGAGATCCCTATAGCTTCTACATATTTATTCATATGACAAGATAGTAGTAGATTATTCATCAAGGCATACCAGTATTCTAGGAACTCGTTTAATACAGTATAGTCTGTGTATTACGGGTCGGACCTCCGTGCAAGGATTTTTAAGGAACAACCAAGCCATCACTACTTCTCAATGAATTTATACATATAGTTGGGTGCTTCATAGATCTTTTTTTAATGTTCTTTCACTGATCTGTTGCATCCAGTGAAAGTTAACAGTGGGAAAGCAGAAAACTGAATCCAGTCTCGGAGACCTCGGCGTATAAAATGTTTTGGGAAGAGGAGGTGATAGGGACAGATAAATCTAATGTGTAGAATATGTGAAGGTGGATCTAGGAGAGCATCATGATGTGGTATACATTTAGATATGTTACAACCACCACCTCAATGAAGTCCCCCACCAGGACCAAGTAGCTGGAGGACATGGGAAGGGAGTAGCTGCTTGCATTCAAGTAGTGTGACCAAGGGGATCTAGGAATGATTAAAGGTACAGTATTTTTCTACTACTAGCTTCCGTATTAAGAGACATATTGAATAATAATTCCTCATTTCCTTGAATCATGTTCAAGACCTAGAGTTTTTGGTTAAACAGATGAATTGACCCTTACGTCTAGAGATACCTTTAGGATGTGGCTCGAAAATCATACTTGTCAATGGTGTGATCAGGCCCATGATGTGAGATAATAGTTTGGATCCTCTTGGGGGCATCGTTGAGGAATTACAGAATTAGTTATGGAATGGATTGGACATCCACAGTTCATACTCAGATTTACTGTATTAGGAAAAACTATTGTGGTTTACCTAAAATGTTGGAATTGGATTTTACTTGGTCGGAGAAAAAGGAAATCCAAGAAACACTAGATAAAATCATTCAAAGGAGGTTGGAACCGATCAGCCCTGATTCAGCCATCCGTACCCTCGTGGAAGAAAGAGTTTTCAGTTTTTAGTTCCCAATAGTAGTAGAATAGTGTGGGTACATGTTTTCAAAATAAGTTTCATGGATTACCTCCCGGAAGGGAGAGGGACTTTTTCTTTGACCGGGTACAACCAGAGATTTGTACCTGACTTCTCTAGGGTAGAGAAACCTTTTTCAGCTTTGAAGAAAAAGGGGGAAGTAATTATTGTGGATTGAGAAGTGTTTTTAGAGATTTAAGGGTCAGAAACAATGTAGATGGCTACATTTCTTCCAGGGCTATGACATTGAGATATTCTATACTCCTGGGAAGAGGAAGGTGGTGGCAGATGAACTCAACCGGAGGTCTGGTCTATAGTTCTTGAGTGAGGTGTCAGAGAATATAGTGGAACTTCAGATATCGTTCATTAATAATAAAGGAGAATCGTACCTCCCGCCATTAAATATCACTCCTCCAATTACTCAGCGAATTTGGGAGCCACAGCTTGGGGCATTTACTGTGAAGCCAGATGTGCTCAGATATCCTCAAGAAGGTATCCTGAAGGATTTTCTAAATGCGGGGAGCATGTATTTCTATTCAGAAGACTAAACATGCTTCCAGTGATTCTTCTAGAGGACGTGTGGAGGGGGATCCATATATCCCCTTTAATGGTACATCCTGGAGTGGAGAAGATATACCAGGACTTCGACTTTAGTACTGGTGGGCAGGGATGATGGAAGAAGTGTGAGAGTTTGTATCATGATACATCAATTTTAATTATGATCAGACTACAAAGAGATATTAGATGTCTTATTCTGGTAGGAGACAGAGATCCTTGGAGTTCTTGGAGGGAGGGCATATCTTATTACGGGTCTCACCCTAACAAATATTGTGGGGGTTTTGTGGGGTAGGAAATCCCTCTCTGGGGTTCATTTGACCGTTACATATTCACAACATAGTGGGTAAGGTGGCGTACCTTCTATCTCATTCCCCAAAGATGCATCGGGTGTATAATGTTTTCCATGTGTCAAAGTTGAGGAGATTCGTTCATTATCCATTGCATGTTATCGACTATGGCGAGTCGAACTCTTACGATGGGTTGACTTTTACGGAGTTCCTAGGGGAGATAGAGGATTGATAGGAGTGATTACTTCAGGGATGGTTGATCCCTCTAGTGCAAGATTAGTGGCATCATAGAGACCTCCATGAGAGCACAAGGGACCGAGAGGCTTATATTTGTGCCATGTACCCTCATTTTTTTGTTTTTCCTTTGTGTTGGATTGCAAGGTCATAAATCCCTATGGTGGGGATAATGTAATTTCCCTGAATTTATGTTTAATATATTTTTTTTTATTGAATTATTTTGAGATAGTGAAATCTGACGGTATGTGATTCTGAGGCACGAAGTTCCCGAAATGATCTATCAAATTTTTGATAATCTTTAATTAGCGCACATAAAAGGTTTTCCTGAAAAAATTGGAGTAACCATTGAAAGGTTTCCCAGATAATAAATCTGAGTGCACCACTACATTTAGTATTGAGGGTTTAAACTAAATGAGGCTTTAGTTTAGTTGGCGCAGGACTCCTGTGAGAAAACCCAAAAATTGAAAAACTGTAAATATAATTTTTTAATAAAATTATTTTATTTTTAAAATTTCTATAAATCATGATCTGTAACTGAGATTGAAAATATAGGACCACCGCTGAAATCGTGAGGGTATGGTTTCTTTATGATGATACTAAAATTGGTCGGCATGTGCCACTAGTTAATGTTAGTTGTTGTCGTAAATATAATAATTAAGACACAATTATTTTATTGTCTAATCCATAACATCTAAATGGTAACTCAGATTATAAATACAGGAGTATCGTTGAGTTCTTTGGGTAGTTTTGTAGATAGGCAGATCCTAACCCCCACCTGCACGGGTCAAGGGTTAACCTTATTAATTTATTGAACTTTTTTATGGTACATTTAGTAAACACATGAGCAGAATTTTATATCTTTTGAACTGGTGCTCAGATTAAAAATCAGAGGGCTCTTTTGAATCTTTCATGCTCGGATTCTCTTAAGGGTGACATTACATTGATTGTAGTAGGTATAGAGAAAAAGTCATGTTTGGTGGCCTTTTAAAAGAAATGAAATAAAATAATTTTTTTATTTTATTCTCTTTCTTCTCCGCCAACGGAAAAGTGGAGTGTGGAACCTGTGATGTGTCAAGACAATAAATGGATTCACCTGTCAATCATAAGTAACGACAACATCAGGGAATTCGGATGGTTCCTAATTAACGATCCCCCATTAATTTCCCTTATCGTTACATACCCTCACCCCTAATATATATATAGTGTTTGGGGAGGGATATCAGAACATCTTCTACAAGAAAAAAAGTACTGGAGGAGTGATGAGACGTCGAACCATTAGAGGACAGAGCTATCCCCAACAGGAGGTGATAGGGTACACCAAAAAATGAATCGACGGACAATTTATGCGTGGCAACATTGGGAACCTGTTGCGGGAAAGAAGAATATAACCCACCTTCAAGTACGGACGTTCTCCAATGGGATTAAGAGGTAGGGGGTTTATTCATTTACACATTTTAAATGATTTACTTTTCCCATCTCTTGAATAATACGATAAACGTGGACCACCCGACTTATGGGTTGACCCATGATTCATTCATTTTTGCAGGAGGTTGTTGCGGGATATCATTGAAGGGTTTTTATTATTTTTAATTCAAATAATTTCTAAATATTAAATCCCCGTCAGGTTTACAAGATAATATGGTGGGATTGGGCATAACAAACCCATCCTAAACCCTCTTCTATCTTGATATCCTTGCACCTCCATGGAAGACTACTAGTGTGGCGACACCGATCAGCTACATTAGAAATAGCTTGTTGAAGCACGCCACAAGAGGAGGCCATGACACAAATCCAAAATGGTCATCGGAGAAGCCAGCACCAGTTGACCATGGAGGAGGCGCGATTCTCAATCACATGCTGCCAGTGAGTAGAGGGATGCAGGTCATCATCCGTGACAGACGAAGGAGTTAGTCATCACTTCGGTATGTTGCAGAAGGAGTGGTGGCTTGAACAACATGCCACCAGTTAGTAGGAGGCGGCGTGACCAGTGCGCTGCTAGATAACAATATTAAATGGCTGAAACCATGGTGGAGACTGATCCCGTGCCTTTGGGGGTTCTACGACGACCTAGCGGCGCCCAGGCGGCACCAACACTACGAAAACCAAATGACCTCTGGGTTGTTCGGGAGTTTAGGAGACTGGGGATGTCACACCCCCCACAATTCCTCGGGCGGAACACATACTAAGTTGTCTCCCTACCGGGACACCCCCTCGCGGGTCGTGACCCATACAAGTCGAGTCTCCCCATTTCAGGCCTCTCGTTGCGAGCATCCTTTTTTCAGACCCAACCACCGTTGTGGGCCACTTTGTGGGTTGTCCTTGCATCCAGCCCCCTTGTAGGCCCTGTCGGACCTTAGGCTGTCCCAAACTGGGTCAGGCCAGGTTAGTTCGATCATGTTTGATTGGACCCCAAATCAATTAAACTGCCATATCCATAGAACAAGATTTATGTTTGATGAATATTTAGTGGCATTGGGATCCATATTACAAGGTAGTTTTGTTGAGATACTCAACAATTGTTTTGTAGAAAGAATGAGTGTTACCAGGTTAGATTGTACCCGAATCCAACCGGGCCCTCGGCACCATAATGCCTATAACATACATACAAGGTTTCAGTTTGACATGCCCTATATTGTGTTGGAACACATATGAATTCAAAAAAAATTGGATTAGTTCTTCATGGGGATCCTTGTCAGTTGAAATACGAGAGATGGATTGAGGAGCAGTTCTCCCAAAGCACACTACGTACGGAACCCTGCGGTTGTCCGAGACCTTAAGACAACATGACGATGGCCATGTGGGAAGTGTTTCGGTGTGACACAGCAGGCCCACGGTGGGGAGCGGCTTTGTGTGAATCGACAGACACACGGTACTCGACAAGAGTAGTTCCTCAGTTCGGCCAAGGTAGAAAGAGGCTCGGTGTGACCCGGTAGGCCCATGTTTGAATGCATTTGTGGGTGACCCAGCATACACATGGTACATATCAAGAATAGGTACTACATCATGTCGAGATTAGTTGTAAGTGTCTCTAGAAAACTCGGTAGGCCCAATGTACTCGATAATGAAGGATTTCTCCTGCAGCTGAGGGGTTCGACATTTGTAACTATCAATTATACAGTTTCTACACTAGAATATTCTTTGTGTGAGATAAGTCATTTATCATCGTGGTGATACCTATGTGGTGATTTTACCTTCATGGTGATATCTTATTTGTTATACATGTGTTTTATTTTTAGCATTGTGGTGTTACCTTTGTGATATTATTCCCTCATGTATGATATGAGTATAAATTGATAACATAGTTATATGTATGGGAATTTAACTAAATATATTTGTTGACAACTTCATGCATTTTTATTGATCCTTGATTTTTTGTTTTTCTTGTGTGGACCATTAGGAGTCCTATGAGGTCTCGGGTCCTCTACTGAGTATCATTATACTCACCCATGTATGGGCTTCTCCCACACCTTGTTGTGTCTTGTGTAGATGATATAAGACCTTGATTGTGATTTGAGGGAGCCGGGACCAGGCAGTATGTAGTGGAGATAGTCGGACGTGGAGTGTTGTAGAGATGATTTCTACCTAACCTTTAGGTAGGAACCTTGATGGACGATCCATGAGCTGTTTTGTAATTTTCAGTTGTACTTGTACCTTTTAGTTGTACTTTACAATTGGGCTTTTATTTTCTTCCCTTTTATATTCATCACTATTTTCCATACATATGTTACTTTGTGGTTACTTCCTTGTTGTGTTCTAGACTGTGTGGTTTCTTCTTGTTGTTCTCTTGGACTATGTGTTTGTATTGGTTAAAAAGGCAATGCCTTCCCATTTTAGGGATATGCCTTTCTGATGCTAGTTTCCCTCCCTTGGACTATAGAAGGTGGACTTGGTATAGTTCGAGCATGGTCCCTATGGTAAAGGTCATGATAATGACATAGTAATAAATACATTTTCAAAAAAAAATATTATTCAATGGTTCAGGTCATTATATTATTCAACCCTAATGAAATTTCTTCCCCAAAAGATCAACTCTTACCATCAGAAGAGAAATGGTGTCGGTAATTCTACCTCATCGTTTCCCCTGGTTACCACATGGATTTTTCGTATATGTGGTTCCTCCTCACCACACTAACAAGGTGGGTAGTCTTATTTCATTGAACATTGTCTCTGTGATCCAAGATCTACCATGGAGACTCCTCATAAGAGTTTTCACGTTCCAGTTGTACCCCCTATAGTTTTACCACATGTATAATTCTAGGAATATACTACCTCAAGAGGGATATATGGAATACATCATAAACTTTTGATTGAATTGAAGGAAGTTCACAACTCTAGTCCATGACTCCTATGCGATCACTGATTTAATAGGGACCGATGTACCTTGGGATGAGCTTCTCTTTCATCCAAAACCTCATGACTCTCTTTGATGGTGAAATTAGACAAATGGATTTGTCACCAACATCCACCTCCATTTTCCTTCAATGGTTGTTGACCTTGCTCTTTTTTTGACCTTATGTAGCCTTAATGTGTTGGTGGATGGCATCAACCTTGTCCCTCATCTCATACCCATGATTAGTCCCAAAATCCATACTCTCTCTAGATTCATCCCAACATGTAGGAGTTCTACATAACTTCCCATATAGAGCTCCATATGGTTCCATTGGAATTATTGAGTGGAAACTATTTTTGTAAGATAACTCAACTATTGGGACATAATGATCCCATCCACCATTAAATTCAATTGAGCATGTTCTACACATATCAGCGAGTGTTTTAATACTTCATTCACATTGGCCATAAAATTGGAGATGATAGGACTTACTGAAATTCAATTCAGTACATAGATATTATTTAATACTTCTCCAAAATTTTGATGTGAACCATGGATCATGGTCAGATATTAGTGAATGTGGATCTCCATGTAGCCTTACCACTTCATTCATGTAAATCATAGCATGTTGATTAAGTGATAAATCTTCCCAAATAGAGATAAAATGGGATGTCTTGATGAGATGATCAATTATAACCCATATCGCATTGTTTACAATGGATTTTCTCAGGAGACCAATGAAAAATTGCATAGTGATATCGTCCCACATCCATGTTGGTATGCGTAGTGGTTCTGATTCCCCTTTAGGATGTTGTCACTATACCATAACTGAGTTTCATACAACGCACCATGCAGTATAGTCAGAAATATCGCTTTTCATATTATCCCAAAAAAAATGATCATGATGGTCCCTATTCAATTTCATACATTAAGGATGTATATAGAAAGTAGAGTTACATGCTTCCTCCATCAGATCCTTCTTTATATCCAGAATATATCGAACTTATATTATTGTATAAAATTTCAATACACCTTCTTGATCAATATTGAACACAGTAAACATCCCATCCTTCACAGCTGCAATCATCTTCTGTAAAAAATGATATTCTTTTTTATCCTTTTTGATCTTCTCTTGTAATGATGGTTAAAAATCATTTGGGATAGTGCTGATGATGTCATTTCCATCATAGTTCCAACTTTTATTTATTTAGGTCTTGGGCCATGGGATATCTTTGAATCCTCATCATGGATAAAACAACTGGGTATTTCCAACATAATGCATCACTGAAATTGTTTTATCTTCTAGGAAGATAATGAATTGAAAAATAATAGTATTTAAGAAGGTCTAACCATCTCCCATATCTCATGATCAATTACATTTTTTTGAAAATATACTTAAATACTTGATGGTCCTAATATATATAACTTTTCACCTAATAAATAATGTGAATCCATATCTTTAGTGGAAAAATAACTACAGCTATCTCAAGATCATGCGTAGTATAGTTCTTCTCATGATTCGTCAATATTCAATATGCATATTTAAAGAATTTTTTATTTTCCATTAGAAATAACCCAATCCATTTTATTTATGAATGACTAAAAATAATTAATCCTTCTCCTCTTGAGGGAGAAGTTAAAAAAAGTGTAGTAGCCAATATCTTCTTCAACTCTTGGAAAAATTCATCACAGTCCTTTGCCCAGATAAACATTACCCCTTTTTTTGTTAACTTGTGTAATTTATTAGAAATCCATGAAAATAATTCACAAACATCCAATAATATCCCATAAATCCAAGGAAACTACAAATATCAATTTTTATTATAGGTTGAGTCCACTCTTATACATCCATTGTCCTTAAAGGGTCAACTTTCACTCCTTAATTTGTTATAATGTTCCCCATGAAAGAAACTTTTTGTAAATAAAATGAACATTTTCATAACATTCAAAAATCCACTCATTCTATAGAGTTTGAAAAATTACCCTTAGATGATCCTCATGCCCTACACAACATATGAAATATATATCAGAATATCATTAATAAAAACTACCCAAATGTTATCAAGGTTATCTTTAAAGTATCTATTCAGGAAATCTGATAATATAACTGATGCATTAGTTTGTTTGAATAGCATGAAAAAAAACTTGTAATGATCATATCTTGATCAAAAAGTAGTTTTTAGAATATCATCTTTCTTCACCCTTAATTGATGATAACTATATTGAAGATCAGTTGTAGAGAATAATTGAGCACCACAAAGTTGGTCAAATTAGCAATCAATTCATGGAAGATGGTATTTTTCTTCATGGTGATCTTGTTTAGTTCTCTATAATAAATGCATATCGTAATTGATCCTTCCTTTTTTATCATAATAATAATAGGTGTTCCCCAAGGATACATACTCGGTAAGATAAACCCCTTATCCAAAATATCTTGGAGTGGATTCTTTAATTACTATAGATCCAAATTTTCCATCCTATATGGTGTAATCGATATCAGATGAGATCCAGTTATGAGTTTAAGGTAGAACTCTACCTTGCTTTTTGGGGGAGGTCCATGTAACTCCTTATGAAATATGTCAATGTATTCATGGATGAAGGAGACCTTTCCAACCATTATACTATCATTTCCTTATTTTTCTTCATAGATCAACTCCATAAGTAATTATATAAGATGTTTTTCTAGAAAATGATCACTTTTAATATATCACATTGGAATATATCTATTTTTTTCCATTCAAGACTACTTATATTTCCTTGCATCTACTTTTGATCTTTTCATTATACATTAATATCCAATACATCCCTAGTATACCGTCGTATTCTCTCATGGGAATTAATTCTAGATTTCCTATACGATTGTGCACACTAATGTAAATATTAGATTTTATAATCATTGATTATACATGGATAATCCCAATATGATTATTGAAAAATAACTCTATATTTAGAAATTCAAAGGAATATTTCTATATTCCTTGCAAACATGGTGGAAATAATGGAATGAATTGATCTAGAATCAAATGTAGTACTATATAGAATTAAGAAAATAATATGAGTACATGAAACACCATCATTTGGAACTCCAACATCATCTTTCGTGGTAAAAAATCACGACCCTTCTCCCTTGTCATATGCTGATGCTAATGTTGATTCTCATCCACTACCCTAAGAATTGGATAGTGATTTCCAAAGTTCCCATGGTATCCATACATATAGAATTTGACTTAATGTTTTTCCATCACCATTTTCCCATTGTTGTAAATTATGATAAGTTGAGGCTCCACCACACTATGAAAATTCAAGATGATATGGCCATCTCATCAACACCTGTAGAAATTCTCACTCTTGAGTATGAAGTTTCCCAAATATATCATCTCACATATATTAAATGTGTCACATTGCACTTTCATTCGTCAAGTTCCTTGATAAAAGTTCCTCCCTATTATTGGTTCCATTGATCCCTTTTTTCACTAGATTTATGTTACATTTGGGTGTCACCGAACTCCAGTTCAACCTTCATAACACTATTCATGAACTTATCATAACTATCACAATCTCGATTTGATAGATTCTTTTTCAAATGAGGTCTTACTCCACCAAGGAATCTATCAACCTTGCTATTATGATCTGTGACAAATCATGAAGTGGAATGGGAATGTCTTGTGATTTTCATTTCACAACTTCAATTATATTCATTCTCTATCTGATTTCGCTCGAGAAACTCCTTTTCTATATTTTTCTCATCAAATGAATGAAATACTTATTGAATAAGATCTATATGATCACTTCCCACTCCATTTATTCAACCTCCACTCTTGGAATCATGTTTTAATCATTTCCCCCCACTAATCAACTTCTCCCTCTAACTGGTAAATAGTAAGGGTGATTGTCTCTTGTTCTGAATAGTGGAGAAAATAAAAGATATTCTTGATATAGAAGGTCAACCATTCATCAATCAATGGGTCTGTAGATCCATTGAATGATGGTGGTCATAATCCTATTAATAAATCAATATAATATTTATCCATTTGTGCTGAATTAGGTCTCTCATCTTGATTCATATTATTTCACATAACTAGAGTCTATTGGTTCAACATTATCATGAATGATTCCATTCTGGCATCAATAAGAGGGTCATCATTACATGGTACTTTGTGGTCACCATTTTCATGGTTCTTCCAATTTCCTTCCATTTTCTAAAAAAATAAATCCCTTGTGAGAATCTTTTTTCATTTACAAATCATTTATCTATGAATGTTTTTTATTACCTAAAACAACTTTCTCAAATGTATTATTATTTAACAACAATTACATTTCACTATAAATCATTTTTATTAATTCATAAAAATCTTGTGATTAACCAAGCATATCACCTTGGAGTGTCAATATAAGAGGGCATCAAGGCCCATTGTGGTGCACCAGTTCACATTCGAATCTAGAAAAAAGTTGTGTATTCGGGTTTATCCCTAGATACATCTGTTCCATAACAAAGTCAAAATTTTCATATATAGAAAATGATTTATTTTATTAGAAACCACAAACAAAATATTTCACTAAAATGACAGGATGTTTTGCTATATATAAACGTTTTTATAAGGTTCTTCCCGAGGTTTCAATATCATAATTTCCCAAATTAAAAAAACTGTCATTTGATACCAATAATTTCATCCCTCCTTCTTTTTATATAACTTTTCATTACATTTTAAAAATTGATAATCTTTAAAGTTTACTGCCTTGGAAAAAATGTACATAATAAATGAAAATGTAATACAATTCTCTAATTCTCTCAAAAGGGTTCCTAGTATGACCATCATATGTAAAACTACTACATCTAATTACCTAGAGATATACATAAAAAGAATGGGTGAGCATAATGCCCAATAAGGGTAAATAGTGAATCTATTTACTTATGATATCAGTAATAACATGATGAAATACATAAATACGTGGTAAATGGAAAGAGAGGGATTTAATAAAAAAAAGAACACGAATCCTAATGTGAAAATTTGTCTACAACAATTAGTTTATACGTACATAATCACATCACCAATTTCTATCGCTAATGTGTCCTAAAAATTATCAAGTTTATTCACCAAGGTATAGTAAAGCTCATCATATTTAGAGATTAATTTTGTCACCCAATGCATTAGAGATCTATCATGGAACACCATTTATATGAATTTATTTTCATGTGATCCCAATTTATCATAATCTAACATTACATAAATATCACAAAGAGAGTAAAAGTAACGAGTTTCATATTAAGATCTTAATATTTTAAAAAGTCCTTAAAAACAATCCCATTATGTCATTTATAACCCATGAAAGGTGATGAGGGTGTTATCTATGTAAATTTCAAAATAAAATATATAATATTTATTTCATGGTGAATTTAATTGGAAATTATTTATTTTTAGGTATTAACATAATTAAAATAAGATAATTTCTTGTGAAAAAGAGAGAGATTTTGAGATAAAAAAATTGCATCATAATAGCGCTGCAACATGATTTTATAAAAAATTAAACAGAGAGTGGATTAAGTTAACCAATAAATAAAAGTATCATAATATAGTAGAGGGATATAATAGAGTGGAAATAATAACATGGTATTGATTATTTAAATACTTACCACGTAAATGTTATCTTGAATGTGAAAAAGAGAAGGTGTGAATTCCCTTACGAAAATTCGGCAGCCTCATGTTGTCGCATAAAAATTTAGAAAATCAGTATATTAGAGTGAAAAGGGTTTCTAATCATTGGTAAATATAAATCTATGAAATAATTATACATTATAACATACTTTTTCTTAATGAAATTGAAATTAAAAGACATAATATAAAATAATTCTTGACTAAAAGAGGTGGCTGAATGGCTCCCTTACCTTGAAGTGTTCCATTAAAAACACAATTGGGAACCTGGGGGCTTGAGGGAACTGTGAGTGGACTACTTGAAAGATAAAAAGTTCAGATTTTCATTGATAAGTAATTTATAATGATATTTATGAAGTAATTGGTTGGTATATATAGAAAAATTGATGGAATATTTTATTAATTTCCAAGGGACACATCATTAGTGGTATTTGAAAAATCGTGGTGTTTCCAATGGTTTCTGCACATGGCTTAAAGCATATGGTAATATTAATATAATTTTTTAATCCTAATTTGGCTAAAAAAAATTTTAATTACATATTACATCATTATGTTGTCATAAAACACAACGAAATATCAAAAATTGTATTTAACATTTCCCTGAAAAAATAAAACATTTTAATAAAAATAAAATAAGTTCACCCAAACATAATATAAATGTTATGAATTCAATAATTAAATAAATTTAATGAAAATAATTCTTAATGATGATATATTTAATATTTATATAAAATCACTCTTAAAAATAAAAAATAATAATACATAAGTAATAATTTTGAAACCATTATTTACATGGGATTTTATACCACATTACCATTCAATATCCCTAAATTATCTTTAGAATATCTTGAGTGAGGTTACTGTAAAATTTTTCGCATTAATATTCATAAGGGTAATATTACTATTCATAATTTACTATTCAAAAAAATATGTTCATCTTATGAGAGTTTAAATTTCTTATTGATCAAAATTGTTTATGTTAATTTTCTGAAAACAAATTCTCATTATTAATTATTTATCGTATAAATGAATATTTTAAAATATTCGATTTTTTCAATATTCATTAATAATATGAGACTTCTAAAAATTTATACTATTTATATTTTGACATTGGAAATTTAAAAAAATACCATAATAAGAAATAACCACTTTATTTATATAGACGGGTTAAACAAAGAAATGTGGCCTCGTTAGATATCCCCTTATAAGACCTTCTTTGGACATAAGAGTAAGGTATACAATGGGGATACAATCATGGGGAGGCTTCAAAAACATGGCATGAGTGTTTATTTCTATCAGCTTGAACTTCTCTTGAAGGTGATTACGTTCATGATTAGCTTGTTGAATCTATGTTTGGGAATTTTCCAGACAAATCCCAGTGATGCTACTTCCTTCCCAAGCTCTGACATATGGGCTTCGTACTGCCCAAGTCTACTAGATGAGGCCATAAACTCTTCTTTCTGCATTATTTTTCTATTATTATTTATATTTTTAAAAAATTATAACAATATAATTTATTATTGTTTCCAACTGTCATATTGAACAATGGTCATATATTGGTAAAAAACAAATGGTCACATTTAATTTATACTTACCTATTTTTATTCATTATGATATAGTAAGACGTAAATTTTCTAAATAGAAAATATTATTCAAAAAATTCCATCAGTATTTTATTTAACATGGAGAGGTAATATAAAAGTATCTTAGAGTTAGTAGATAATACCTTTTTCTGTAATTTCACAAGGTATTTCATATTATTTTGATACATTGTGAAGTTAATGTAAACTTTGAAAAAAATGTACTATATCCAAAAGTTGTCTTTTATTCTAATTCATATATTATTTTATATGATAAAATATGTGGTGAATTGAAACAATGTTGTTAGGATTTATTAGAAATAGGGTATTTGATGGAAATGTATTCCCTAAATCCATCTTATATATGATGTAATAATATATATCATAATTGATTATTATTGAATATTGAAATTCATGAAATATTATTTCCTAGAACGTCCATCTAAAATATTATGTTATGATTGGATGTATATTAAAAGGCATTCTAATATTATACTACCCAAAAATATTTTTGGGTATGATAATATATATTGTAGTGCATTGATATATTTTATTTCAAAGAGGTCATAGAGTATGATAACCTTCATCGGTAAGAATATAGGATTCCACAACCATCGGTATATATGCTGTAAAAAATGATCCATGTTATCATCCAATAATTCCATCCCAGAAATCCATCATCACATAGTGATAACATATGAATTCATTCTCGGGGTTTCAATTCATTCTTTCGAATGATGCATGAAGTAGGTTGACGCATTTATTCACGCATTATAAGACATGATTAGACTATAAGAATCTTGAAGGGATTTAAAAATCATACTCTCATGGTTTTGAAAATGGTATTCATGCACAATGATTTAAAATAATTTCCTCATTGTGACACCACTCTTTCTCCTACCGTCATAAAATCGTAAGGTGCTAAAAACCCATGGAGGGTGGATAGTCCCCCTTACATGATGGGTGGTTCTATAAAAACCCAAGGATTCCTCTTGAGGTGGAATTTCATTAGATGACCACTTAATTAATCTTTGTCAAACCAATGCTATAGTTATTGAATATTTTTCAACATCCAATCATTTTATGGTGTGATTTCTATAGTATTATTTATTTCATGACTATGTTTAATTAAACATAACATTTTTATGGAGATATCAATTTTTTATTCTTAATATTTTATAGTGCCTCTAATATGTTTAATTATATTCCTAAAATTCCCAAAAATCAATTCATTGGTTTAGTTTATATAAACTAAAAATTTATTTTCTAGAAAATATAAGTTATTATTTATTCGGTATTCACTACCTTATCACCAGGTTTTTTGTAATGTGTAGAAACGAGTTACACACACCGATGTCAGGAGTCGTTTAGTATCATTTTTCCATGTTCTCCTCCTCATATGCCAGAGGCTTCCAACTACATGTGATGGTATAATATGAATCATTGTGAGATAAAAACCTCTTTATCAAGGTATCAAATCAACATAAATAAATTAATAATAACCAGATGACACATAATCACACCCATATAGTTACTAGATACACAAGATGACAAAAAAGGTAAATACAATATCGAACTGAATAGAATATATGCCAAACTAATGTACTATAGATGTTTCAAAATGTATCTCAAAAGTAATGACCCTAACAACTCCACAATGTGTCGCAAACCACATTTAGTTCCCTCATCCATTCTCAATCCCAAATCATCCAAATAAATAGGGTATTTTACATTATCCAATCAAGAAACCATGAAATCTATTTAGGTACTAATCATGAATCTGATGTATGGTGTGAGTACAACTCAATAGGACACCAGCACTGACATCTATAACAATATCCATTCAAAAATAGTGTATAATGTTTTTTAAAAAAATAAGTATAATGTATAAGTAAACATTTTTCAAATTTTCAATTATTCTTTATTTGACCAAAAAAATCATCATGTTCCCATGGACACCATAACTCTCCAAACCAACATCGGCCAATTCCAATGTCTGAACCATTTTAGATATTTAATTAGAAATTTATTCAAATGAACTGGGATTTCATTATCAATTCATTTCAATTAATTATCAAGGGTAATTGGAACCATTTTCATGTTGCAAAATCATAGGCATAACATTTCACATATAACACCCATGGTTATTTAGAGAGTCAGTCGGTGTCCCACACTCTATGGGTATATTGGGCATCAGTCCATGTCTCATACAATTTTCATGCATGTGTTCACACTATATGGTGATTTGGAGCACTGGTCTATGTCCTACAGTTGTATATCAATCAATTAAACATTGGTATTTGGCGTATTAGTTCATGTCCCATAATATCATATTAAATAATCTCAAATATCTCATCAAAACATGTATCACAATGACACATGTATAACAATATCACATCATTATTGATTAATCAACAGTAATCCTCTTATCACTATTCACTATAAAAGGTTTACATTAATTAATCAATCAAATGATTAACCTAATTCAACCATCTTCCATATCATAAAAATTGACCAAATAATTATATTAATAATAAATTATCCATATTCAATCCATTTCGTATTCTAAAAAATTCACATTAATTAATTCAATTAATAATTATATATATTTAACAATGTCAATATGACATAATTTATTTAACAATTAATTGTTCTTATTCAAAATCTAAAAATATATATTATCATATTGATTAATTAAAATATTAATTATTACAATTCTACAATCTATAAAACCTGTAATTAGTTCTACAGTTATTTATTTCCTAACACAAAAAAATTAACCATTCAGTGAATTAATTAAACAATTATTTATTCCAAATTCTAAAATTATTTTAATTAATTAATTAAAAAATTAATTATTTCTTTAAAATATAAACTTATAAACAAATCCAAAAAATTTAATATTTTTTTAATTGTATTAATATCATGACTATGTCATTTGAATAATATACCTCCTAACTCCATTCCTTGAGAACACTCCGCAATGGAATAATCCCCAATTTGAGAAAAATAATGACATTGAACCATATCTGGATCTGGAACACCAATTCAATTTAGAATAATCATGATCCCAAAATTTTATATCTACATCCAACAATCTGAAACATAGATCAATCAAAGGGTAGGATAACATCCCTCTAAAAGTTGTGGGGGAGAAGGTAGAGAGGAAGAAAACCGCACGGGATTAGATCGTCTTATCGAGCATGGTTGAAATATTCAATATTCACATAAAATCTCTAGTAGGATAGTTAATAAAGGATTATAATGAATCTCAGATCCTAAAAAAAGATAAAATTATATAGTTGGAGTGTGGGTCAATTTTTGGTTTAATTAGGTGGTTGGTGTAATTTTTGGATTAATTAAAACAATGCACACGATATACTCATAACAAGTTCCCACCTTCAACTAATATATTCATTTTATGTGTGCCTCTTATTAGGGGTGGATTCCATAGTTTATCATTTTAGGGAACATGGAGAGAAAACTATTTTCCTGCCACAAAACCCCTCTTTATTCAGGGTTTCATGGGTTTCTGAGCCAGGGTGCATAGTTATGGAAATTCATTTTCCAAACATGAACATCCCTCATTATTATATTTTTCACAAATATTTCACCAAAAAAACCTAATGAAAAAAAGAACTCAATAAAAGGAATAATTGTACCGTGAAATGAGCCCGAGAGATCTCTTGATATGTATAGGATTTTACTATCATCCAACATTATAAAATCATGCCCTCGAGCTATACTCTCAAGAATATTGAATATTCATTGTCCATATGATTGGACCACTATGTCCTCATATCCACTTCTCTATCCAAATTATCCTCCTAAAAACAATTGTGTTCCCACAATATATGATCTATCAGCATGGTATTTCCCCACTAAAATGTCTCATTATGATTCCACTCATGTATTAGAAGCTTCTAAAAGAACATTTCTATCTCAAGCTCATGATCATCCACATCGATCACATGAGAAGTTTTATGGAATTACTTCAATAGTAATTACACATAGAAATCATCATTCCTAGAACTATATCTCTATGGAAGAGCCAATAGATATGCCTCAAACCCGATTCTCTCCAAACCCTCAAAATGTCAAATGAACTTGTGTGATATATTTCCCTATTTGTGTATCCTATTGTGACCCAATCTATAAAAAACCTAAAGAAATACATTATCACCCAATTTGAACTCTATAGATCATCATTGTCTATATGCATACGGCTTCTGTCAAATATGAGTCCTATCAAGACACATTCAATTAAACTAACATGCTCTAACATTACTAACATGAGACTCAGTACTAACTGAATTGACTCACCATCCTCCATCTATCATAGAGGTGATCTGAATGGCCTACCATAAGGATCATCATATCATTCCATCATAATATTTTCTTTTTCTTTTGTAAAAGGATAACTCCAAAAAGGATAGGAGATTCTAGAAAAACCCATCAAAGTCCAGGAAACATTCTAATAAAATATTCTCATGTATTTTAATTGTATGCTCCTACTTCCCATCTATATATGGGTGGAAATACATACTCAATTAAACTATTATACCAAGTGTCCTATTCAAGCCCTAGTAGAAGTGAAAAGGTAGACACGAGTAGATGTATGAATCAACAGTTTGTGGAACCCCATGATGATAGAAAATCCATCATGCATACAAGTCAATATGTTTTACAACTAATAATGACTAATATGTTAGAATGAAATGATATTTCATTTTCAATCATTCCACAGTCACCCAAATAGCGCTATTATTCTAATGATGACATAAGGGACCCACCACAATGACCATAATAACCTTATCTTACTACCATTACATAATG
Organism: Viscum album; assembly: GCA_963277665.1. NCBI lineage: Eukaryota > Viridiplantae > Streptophyta > Magnoliopsida > Santalales > Viscaceae > Viscum > Viscum album. The sequence continues at coordinate 2,027,910,104 of OY728120.1, read as the reverse complement.
GGAAATGACTATATTAATCCCTCGTGTCATTGATGCTCATCCTTCGCATGTTGAGAGGTGTAGCATCATATCAAGAACCCTAAAATCATGTTATTTATACTCATCCACCAACACTATCCTTGTAGTTCACTGTAGATTTTTTTCACACATGGATGTAATGTTCACATAATGTGATGAATCTCATGCATTATCTCCTCATGCATGATCGTAGTAACAACTACATAATTCATGAAATAGATGATCTCAACCTAATATATTATATATTTAATAGGTGACTACCCACCATCAAGAATTTTCCACAAGGACAAGCACTCTGGATCCTCATACTACATGTCATGGATCAATCTCAAATGTATATATAATATTTTAACTGATATGATGCTAATTTTATCATGACGTTCCGATACCACAATATGAATCAATGTTAGTAAGGTAATCATCTTCCTCTCAACAATATAATCTTGAACTACTTGATTATGTTGTTTCCTAATCAAAGTTTCATCCACATTGATCCCCAATCTGGTCTAATATTCTAGCTTAAAATCAAATGAATACATATAATAGACCCATATCAACTACCATTAACATAAATATTTCTATAAAATTATATACTTCAATATCTTCTGCCCATATACATAGTTTACTTTTATCCCATCATATAATTAACTCAATACATTAATTTATATACCCCCTCTAATAACTTGAGGTCATGAATAGGGTAATTACATTCATTTATCCTCCACTAATAAGACTCATACTGCACAACTTGATCTCCATAAATCAACACAGCTCCAATCCCTATCCCATAAGCATTGTAAAACACCTTATAATCCGCACATGGATCTGGTAGTATCTAGATTGATGCCTTGGTCAACCACGTCATCAACTACTAGAAGGAATTATCCAATTATTCAAACCCTTCAAACATTATCCCCTTATTAATCAAGACGTAAATAGGTTCCTCCAAGTGGGAATATTGTTGAATGAAACACTAATAATATTTTTCTAATCCAAGAAAAATGTGAAAATCATAAACATTCTTGTGTTTATCCCAAGAAACCTCCACCACTACCTTTCAAGTTCTAATCTCACACCTTTTTAGAGATTGTGTGGACCAAGAGGTGTACCATATCAATTTTGAATTGAACCTTATATTTGTTGGAATATTTCCAACTCTCTCTTGGTTTAATCATTACGATGTGAACATATTGGGAAAGATTGTAATCTTTAATAGAGCATAACAATATGTTTTCGAAAAACAGAACCAAAATCTGATCTAGGTACATATGGAACATTGTTTACATGATGGAAAAAACACTACTAGTTCACTCTTTAAACCAAATGGCATTACAAATAACTTAAATCATCCAATCCTTTTAACAAAACAAGTCCTCGATATGCCAAAAGATCTATATCTCAACCTATGATACCCTAGTCTAAATTAGATCTTATAGAAAACTGAACATCCTCTCAGGTTGAAAATAGATCATCAATATGTGGAAGAGGATACATGTTCACATTGATCATTTTTGACATCATGTAATTGACACACATGAATAAAATATCATCATACATATTTTCCAGAAACACAGGGGAACCCCAAGATGATGTAATCAGATGAATAAATAGCTTATCTTCAAACTAATCTGGCTGAGTATTGATATCATTAAGTGCTATCATTATCAAACTATATGGTGGAATAGAAACCAGCTCAGGCCCCAAAATGTGATCGATTTAAAATACCATATCTATTTTAGGTGAATCCTCTGAGAAGTAATAGGTAAAAAATCCTTAAACTGCTCAACTACAAAGTTAAAGACACCCAAACATGATCTGCCATCATCAAGAAAAATTCTGGAAACTCTTCCAATAAGCTCCCTTAGTTTTTGATGCACTGTCCCTGCTCAGATTTCCTTAATATCCTATTGTCCTTGGTGTATGTATTTTTCAACATTAGTATATGTAAAAGTAACTACATTATAGTAAAAATATACTCAGTCTTGATATGATACTAACCACTCTATAACCAAAATAACGTCCAGTCCTACCATGTCACGGATTTATGGATACCAGAGAAAGGGATACTCCCCAAACATAAGAGAACACCCATTTCATATGCATTTGTATCTCAAAAATACTCCCAAATGTGTATATATTTTCAATAACCCACACACGAAGTACACATACAGATACAAACCATTAACATGTTGTGATGAAATATATTAATGAGAGTCACAGGTATCGAATAATGAACTAGATATTATAGAATCGTTATGAATAGTACAACTCACTATCAACAGTATAGACTCACTATCAACAAGTGTATGATGAATGTATTTTAACAATCCTACCCATATTTCTTGTGATATAGTTTATTCTCTTTGACAAGAACCACTAGACTAATACATTCAGTATTTCATAGAAACACCATTCCCAATACCATTACCACCTCAACCAGTAGAACTCTTGCTGCTAAATTGATATGGTGCAGAAGATCCCATTCTGGAACACTGATTCTTCCTTTATACTCTTTCATTACCCATCTATCGTGGTCTCTAGTATAAAATATCTTGACTTCCAATCTATCCAAAAAATATTCACTCTACTAGAGGTTGGGTATAATGATTACAAATGTTCCCTTGCCAAAAAAAGAGGTGGGAAAGAACTCGTGTAAGCTCCTGAGTAACTAGTCCTTCCTCCAGGAAACTATGATTACCAACTCTCTAGATAAATCACTCCTAACGATGGTTAATTCCCCCATGTAATGTTCATATTGACCTATAATAGTAAATAACTAGTCCTCCATTAAAATCATCCTTCATGTTCTCCTTATATATGTTAATCTGATTCAACATTTCTGTAAAATTGTTCAACCTATTGATATTCAACTCAGAAATAATTTCAAACATTACTATATCCTGAATTAATGTTTATAATGTATCCAAATTCTCTTACAAGGTGTATAAAAGTTATGAAAATATCTAATGTTTCCAATAAATTCCATAAAAAACATACCCCCTATGTCAATATCGTGAACTCAGTAGCTCTTTAGATCCTAAGTGTCTCATGACAAATGTTCTACCAGAAAATTTATTAAATTTTCTACCACAATATTGTCTTAATCATTCCATAGATAGTTTCTATGTCGCACCAACTCATTGTTTGACCATGTTACATATAAACCACCTTATTGACTCCTTTCTTAAAAGGTGTATTTTTTTTGTCATTTACATTCTAGATTGACTCAGTCCAAAAATATTCCTCCTCATGTACACATTCTATAGTAAAATTTGGAGGTTGAAACCAATAATACCCTCTCGTCAGGTCAGACTTTTTTTTCACAGAATTCGTTGGGATAAATAAATAAAAAATAATATGAGAGAAATTTTCGCACTGAATTATTCTATAACATCCTCATCTGACACTACTTATACCATAGGTTCCACTGTTGGTAGATCGTATCTAGTCATATCTGCTTATTATCATCTAAATAAACATCATCTAGGAGGCATAACCCTACAATTTCAAACTCACACATGTTGATTAATTTCAAAATATTAACATATTTACATTATATACAATAATCCACAACAATTAATTTCCCCATACCCCATCACATGGTAAAAATCGAGGTGTTTTCACTACCATTTAGCATCTTACCCATAGTTCATTGTCATCAAGGGTAGACACATTATAATATTAATTTTTCTTATTTATATACACGTTTATTCGCAGTTAGTATCATTTAACACTTATATTTCATATTATGAATCATTTTCATTTCAATATCACAAGGAAAAATATTTCATGTTTTACAAATTACCCAAAACCCATTTTATCTTTCATTCCTAAAATGACTCATTTTACAATAATATGAAGTTCCTAAAATGATCCATATATACTCAACTACTATTTAATATTGGGAGATTTTTCTATATCAATAATCTATACATAAATAATTACATCCCACAACATGTGAGTCAAATAAGGTTTAATAATATTAATCTGTTATCGCAAACAAAAATATCATAATTCTCATCTTGGGTATTGGGTTCTCCTACATTCATGTGTTATATACTCAAATGTAGGCACATATAACCATTGAACAAATCTTCATTGTATTATTTGTATTATTTAAAAATATTGTGACAAAAGAGAAATAAAATAAAAACCCTCTAATACATCATTGTAACATCCAGACCCATCTTCCACACACCAGTGCCCTGATTTGGTTGGTACCACGACCTCAATCATGCCTCTATGTACACTAGAGGCTACTGAATAACATTTAATGTCTAATATCGATCACGGGGAGATAATATTGACATTATAAAATTATATAGACAGTGTTAATAAACATTAATTACCAAATTAAATAAAATTACAACTAGATTAATATTAGATTCAAAATATGTAAAAAAACAAGAAATATAATATCAAATAGAATACTAGATATTCCATGCTAATATATGTTCCAATTGTTAAAAATAAACTCAAAGATAAATAAATGGAAAACTACCTTGATGGTCATGAACCACGTTTGGTTCCCTCATCCATGCCCCATCACAAATCTGCCATCTAACATTGGGCCTTTTCCCTCATCATATCCTGCATCTGCATAATCAGTTTGGGAATCGATTCGGCAGACCATGTTAGGGGTTATTAAAACACAGTATTCCACCTACAAGGGAATTAAATCCATATTCCACTCAATAAGAGAGTACGTATTTAGATTGGAAAATAATTACAATGAATATGAAAACAGTTTTCAGATTATAAATTTTTACTAATTTAACCACATAAATCATTGGATTCCCATGAACCCGAGAACACTCAATACATTCTTATTCCCAATTAATTCTATGAACCATTTCATACATTTATTTTAAAATCCATTCTAATGAAATGGGTTTTCATTATCAATTCCTCATAATTCATTATAACAACAAATTGGAACCACAGTTATATCATAGTCTCATTGGCATAGAATGGCATGGGTGACACCCCATGGGTATTTGTATTATCATTTTTTGTCCCTCAACCCATCATTATTTGGAGAAAAAATCCATTTCCCATACAATGTTCAGGCATTCCAAGGAACTCTATGGGTATATACAGTTTTAGTTTGTGTCTCGGCCTAATATATCAATCAATAAGAAATTTTATTTTGGGGTATCAATCATTGTATCCTATATTCATATCAAATAATCACATATATCTCAAAATCACATGCTTCAAAACAACATATGTATCACAATATCATGTCATTAGGGACTAACTTACATCAATCCTCTTATCATTGTTCTCAATTAAAGAATTACATTAATTAATAAAAAATTGTTTAATGAAATTCAATCAATAACATATCACAACAACTGAACCTTTTTTTAATTTATATATTAATTAAAATAATTCAATCAATTTCATAGTATCAAAAATTATAATTAATTTATTCAATATTCAATTAATAAAATTAAATAATGTCAATATCTCATAATTTATTTAACATTTACTTATTCCAATTCAAAATTACATTATTCTAATAAATACAATTAATTAATTATAAAATTAAATAACACCATTCCAAAATTCTCTACAGTCCACGACTGATTCCAAAATTAATTATTCCCCAAATCCCATAATTAAATAATATGATAATTAATTAAGTAATTAATCATCCCCAATTCAACAATTTTTTTTAACTAATTTATTTACCAAATTAATTAATTAAATAAGAAATTCAATTTCTAAAAAACCCTATCAAATCAACAATTACATTATCATGATTAATTTCATTACACTGGGATTAGAAAAATAGACTATAATCTAAAATTCATTGATCACAATCTCAGATAGAAGAATCCTAAATTTTAGTGGAATAATAACATAGAATGTTATCTATATTTGAAAACCAAATTCATGGTCGAACAATAAACATCCCACAATCATAGATATTGATCAAAAAATAAATAAATTTAGATCTAAAAATAAAATTATAACATTATTCTAAAAGATGATGGATAGAAGAGAGACAAGAAAAAAACCACACAAAATTAGATCGTCTTACCTGGTGGGGGAATATCTTCAATTAACTCATCTAATCATTATTAATGGATGTTAGAAGGGTCTTAATGTGTCAGGGATCCTAAACAATGAGTTAAAATAGGTTGGTCCTATTAGGGGTCTATTTTTGGTTAATTATATGGTTCTAGTAATTTTAAATCTAATTTTTTTATTAATTAAAACGGTGTGCATGTTTTTCAATGCATAGGCACACATTTTCCCCAAACATTGCTCCCTAACTATTAACCACTTATATGGGGTGCACTATTTATCCTTTTAGGGAGAACGACTTGACATAACATTTTTTATCCATGAAAACCCTCTCTCTCTATAGTGTTTCATGGTATTCTTGTCTAACACATATGGTTAGGTAAAATATTTCATGAAACGTGCACCACCCTATTTCTTCCATTTTTCTCAAAATTCCAAACACAAACACACCATGTTAAAGCACTAACAAAACTAACACAGCACAATGAAAAATTAGTATAAGTAAATGAGACAAAGAAATATACTAAAAAGGACTGAAACATTGTAATGCCCCAACGCCAGCTACCCAGAGTCGGTGCATTATTGTGTAACATTTTCATGATCACAAATGATCATGTCACGAAAGACCGATTACTTTAATAGCCCTGGAAACACTAGATACATTCACAAGTCGTACATTAAATCATCAAGTAAAACAAAACTACATCGACAGATTGTCTTCATATCCTCTAATACTATCCCTGCAGGTCATTCATAATATTCTTCTTCACATCCTAGAAAAATTAATACATTGTAAGGGGTGAGCTCAGATGCTCAGTAAGGATAACAATATAGCGTAAGCTTTTATAAATAAGAATAAACATTCAAGGAAATGTATAACTAAAACAAAAGCCTTTTAAACATGAACATCAATATAATATGGCAAAAGTAAAATGAGATAATGTCATTTACATATTCACATGGATATTCTACTAGTCGAATACTTACATGCAATATCAATAACCACTTTCATAATGATGGAATGAATAATGCCAGACTATCATAACCACGTAGCCAAGGCCTCGTTCCAAGACCACAAATAAGATTTTTTTCAAGGCCTCGTGCCAAGACACTAGTTTGCCTCATTAGACCTGCCGATGCATAGAGGAGCTATAGCGGTCTCCACCCGTCACTTATTAAGTCCAATGCATTCCTCATATGAATAGGTTTAAACATATCATAAACCATAACATAATTGTATCACATAAAACATGCATAAAGGGAACCTAAAATTTCCACATTTCAATCACAAGATATCAATACAACATATTGATATAATAAAAACGTTATCAAAACCATTTTGAATACCAAAATAAAAGAAAATTAAAAACATGGTATGTATTTTTCATTTAAAAAAAGTTATGGCTTGTAGGGGAAGCCGAAACTCAAATAATAGTCACAGTGGCGGAGAATTTGTTATCACTGCATACGTAAGAAAAACATTCCTTTTTTCATTTATTAAAAAGCTTCGTATAAAAAGGTTCCTTTTTAATAAAAGTAAAAGTAAAGGGGTTTATACACCGTATAATGGAAATTGTGTATAAAACAAAATATGCCTCAATGAAAGGAGATTGAGACGAAGTCCTTACGAAGATCTTTTTTTTAAATAAAATAGATCTATTATGTGTATTCAATATAAGTACACATAAATAAAGTAAAAATACAAGATAGGATATAATAATATCATAACATAATTTGAATGTAGGATATTAACCCAAAGAATGGAAATTGGGTTAAGAAATTCCCTTACCTTGTGTCCGACATGACTCGACCAATATTTAACCTCTAGAATAATAAACTAGAGTTAATCTATACCTACTTAAGAAAATTTTTCAATTTATTTATTCCTATTATATCACTTATTACCATGTTATGAACAGTATGTAATCATTTAAGTTAATAACGGTCGTTTTTTCGATCATAGGTACTTGAGTCAAAAATAAACTTCTTATAATTACACTTTGTTCATGTGGTAAAATATCCATTATATCCATAATTATATTCATGATTTATATATCATATACATCATATATATCCATTATATACATTCATTTATAATATTACATAACATTTAGAGATAATAAATGAAATGCACCGTTCATGGAGACGGTAAGCCGTACGTACGCATGAATGCTACTTTCATTTCTATTTCGTATTTAATGGAATGAAGTTATAATTATATAATGGTATAATATAATTCCAGTATAATATAATGTATAATATCATTTACTCCATCCTTTAAACATCCTGCATATGGCATTAACGATTCAAATCACTTTGAGGGGGCGGTAGTCTGCACTTCCTAAAATGAAAATGTCGTGTTTACTCATAATGGAAACCATAAAGGTATGCAATAAATGAAAAATACAGAAGATTAAGTAAAACATAAACATATTATATATCATATATAAATATAGTGACATCTTAATGGACACCTTTTAAGGTGTTATATGAGTGTTGAACAATCATCGTTTCGTGAGGCAGAAATTCGCCATCCACAGAAACAATATGTTCTTTAACCATTAGATGTAGGTGTGTGTATGTTTAGCTCTAATGCTTCTTATAAAAACATCCTAGAATATTAAGGATACTGGTTTTGTTACAAAAGAAAGGAATAAAAATATTTTAAGGGGGTGGAGAAGCAAAATAAAACAAAATAACATAAGAGAAGACATTACCTTAAAATCGGGTAACTCTTTTTTGATTGAGCCAAAGGCTTACTTGGGAAGGATTATGCCGAAAGTGAGGCTTCTAAGAGTAAGAGAGGGAAGTTGAGAGAGTATTTGGGCTGAGTTTGGCCGAGCCAAAAGGCTTTTATGGTGTGAGTAAGGTGGTAGTGGTGGGGGCCTTTTATAAGAGGAGAGGAGGGGTACTCTTGGAATGTCATGAAATGTTACTTTATTATATAATGAGTTTCGGATTTTAAAGGTCCAAAACATATATATTTCGAGGATAATTTGATAAGGATTCTAAATATACTCATACAATAAGTTTTTCACAAGTGTAATTCTTAGAGTTCACATTATCTTATTATTTTATTTAAATCGTTAATTAATGAGGTAATCGCTGCATCATCATGGTGTCATAAATACATTAATTTATTTAATGTCTAAAAATTATATAAAAAATATCATGATGTAGGAAATATTTTTATCTTTCTAATTAATATTTATAGTAAAAAATATGACTTTTATAACCCCATTTAAAAATTGTTTTAGTAAAACAACTCATGTTTGTGACATTTTTATTTTAACATTAAATAAAAAGTTTTTAATGTCATTTTGCTACCAAAGTGGCTCCATGGGGTACCCAAGTTGACCCATGTATTTTCTTGGTCAGTCATGACTCATAAAATAGAGATAGGACAAGTGTGAAGGTATTTTCATATTTTTATAATATCATTTTTACCTTATATTTCACTAATTACCTTTAAACACGATTAATTAAACATAAAAGTTACTATTCACCAAAAAATAATTTTAATCCCATTGAACCACATTTTACTTCATAATTAAAACCATGTATGTATGATTTTTGAAAATCAAATCATAGGAGTGGTAATGTTTCATTTAAACAAAAAATCAGTTTTTTAACTACCACTTAGTGGTTTCACTATTCATAAAAATTGATGTTTTCAGAACAATGCCAAAATTTCACCCTAAGCTATAATTGATTTTACAAATTAAAAAATGATGCCTATTTTACAAAATTACAAAAATATAAGTTGCATTAATTAATTTTATAACTAATTCCCGCTGTCACAACAAATAGCGTGTTTTTAAGAAACATTATATATCAAAAGATTGACAATTGTTTATGTCCAATTTCATAGTGAAATTAATTCTAATGAACACCATTGGATAAAATGGTAAAAATATATTCTAATTGTACTTTAATACCACTCAATAATATAATTTATCACTATAAATTATTTTGATTAAAAAAGTTGTTTTATGTATTTTTTCACTATATATAAAAAAATGGATGTTCTCAGAAAATTACAAAAAATTTAACTTAGGATAATTTCGATATTCCGAATAAAAAAATGAAGTCCATTTTGAAATATAAAATTTATATAATTTCAAAAAGTGGGTATTACTATTCATAACTACTACTTTTATTGGTCGCGGTGTGTTAGAATCTCGAACTTGCGTACAATGCAAGCTATTGCATTATTGAAAGAGAAGCGTATCATGAAAGCATGGGGTGTTACATTCTCCCCTCCTTCAATAAATTGCGTCCTCGCAATTTGAAAATGTTCTTCGAAAATAAAAGGTTTAAAATAGAAAATACCATTGTGGAAAACCCACATCGGACATAAAGTTAATAAAATTTAGCCTTAATAAGAGGGAAATGGAAATGAAAAAGTCACCACCAAATTATGATCTCAATATGGAGAACATTGGTGGAAATTAGAGACATATAATTGGAGGAAAAACGTAAATATTTATAGGGTGTTATTGAGGTAATCAATCACAAACAAGTGTAACATTGAGGGCCTCAAAGACTTCAATCTACGTTGATTTAAAATATTATCAGTTCAAAAAGACATAAGGTATTAAAAAACACATTTTTTGTTTTAATATCCCGTTTCTAAAGTTTAAGAATTAATTTATTCATAGAATAAGAGATAGGTATATATATATATATGCTTGATAAGTATAGTTTCAACCTTCAACTATTTTCTACCACAAACTCATCTTTCACTCAAAAAGATAATATAAATCAAAAATATTATATTTATCCTAATTGCACAATGTTCAAAAGATTAACACATACCATTTAGATTAGGAAAAATATTTTGTAATAACCAGGGACTTCCTGTAGGCTAGTGGTAGGTAATAAAGGCCTGTCACACTATGGTTTTGGGTTTGAATCCTGCAGCTTTGTCTGACGCGACGGGTTATCCCCCAACCTGCAGGTTGTCCTTTTCCTTAAACGATAGTATTATAATATTCCAAAAATAATCTTCAGAAATGTTTTAACCTTAAACAATAATATCCAAAGATAAACTTAATCCATTCCAAACTTTATAGTTATCCAAAATACCTCAGTCCAGACATTCTCTAAAAGATATCAAAATTCCAAAATCAATTGTAACATCAAATTCCACAAACAAATTAAATATTCTCTTATTTTCACATACTAAAAATATTATTACCTTCATCATATTAAAAACTTAAGAAAAAAACAAATATTGTAGTACAATCCTTATATATATCACATTATTCTTATAACCAGAATATAATCCATGAGTCCAAAAGCACCAATATATTAATTATTCCACTTCAACTGTAGTAATAGCATAATATTGGCCTTGATCCCTTGGCCTTTTCTGGTGTAAATTCCCTAGATGCTTAGGAAATTTATTTGCATAATGCCCCATTTCCCTACAATTGTAGCATTCAATATTGATATCCTTTTTCTTTCCCTTGCATTCACGAGCCTGGTGACCATTTTCTCCACATTTATAACAAACTCCCATTTCTTTTAGGCAAGCACTGGGGTGATTATTCCCACAATTATCACATAATGGAAAATCCTTCTTTCCCTTTTTCCATTTATCTGTCTCTTGTTCCACCGTTCTCTTCTTCTCTTGGTTTACTTTGATGTCATAAGACTTAGGGAATTCCTTTTCTATCTTGATATCACACGAGACAATATCTTCGTATGATGAGAAGGATTGTGATACTAAATCTCGACGGAGAAATGGTTTTAACCCATCAAAGAAACGATCAATCTTACTTTTTATGTTACGTATATAATCTGTAGCATACCTCGCTATCCTTGTAAACTTACCCTCATACATTGGGAAATTCTCATCCTCCTTTTGTCTCAGACTCAGAAATTGCCTTTCCATATCTGCTCGATGGTCACGAGGAAAGTATTTTTCTATGAAAATATCTTTCAACTCTCTCCATTCCATACATGATACTTCTTTATCTTCCTTTGTATTTTGAATCAATGACCACCATTGATCAGCATATCCAGTAAGGCAGTAAACTGCCATGATATCCTTTTCCCTTTCACTACTCCCCAAGGCATGGAATATTTTCTCAGAGAAATTTATCCGTTGTTCAGCTACTAAGGGATTTTTAATTCCATTGAATGTTGGTGATTGTTACCTCATGAAGCGGTCTAACATTGATCCTCCACGTTGTGGATCAGGGTGATCCATACGAGTAAGGTTATTATTCATAACCTGAGTGAGTTGTCCCAGTATGGTAATAAGTTGATCAGCACTAGTTGTATCTCCAGATCCACAATAATTATCTTGAGCAGGAGGGTAATCCCTACACAGAGTGCGTGTATTGATACAGTTTCCATTCCTTCTACTAGGTTCCATTTCTAAACAATAACATAAACTATATTAGTTTATGAATCAAAATACGTACTTCCATACTTGTAAAACGCCTAACATAAATTTGACTGTTTATGGATATAATCCATAATCATAAAAATGATTTCATTGAGAAGTATATACTCATAAATCCTTCATAATGGTTGGTAAAGAAAATGAGAATTACTCTAAGTGTATCCCTCGAGAGTGTCGTAACCAAGAGTGTTGCAAGGCCCATTGTCGTGCACCAGTTCCTATTTGAGTCTAGCTCAAAGCGGTGTTTTCATGTTTTACCCCTAGGTACATCTGTTCCAGAGCCTCCTCTACCTACTCGTATCCAGACAGGGATGTATTTCTTAGAAAACTCACAAAATCTCTATAATACTAAAATTATAGGATGTTCTTAAATACTACTCCTGAAAGTCTATCTTCGGGCTATGTGCTCTAATCAGAGTTTATCTAAATCTATCTTCCAAGGTTTGTACTAAACTTCCTCTGATACCATCTGTAATTCCCCAACCCCAGCTACCCAGAGTCGGTGCATTATTGCATAACATTGGCATGATCACAAATGATCAAGTCTCGAAAGACCGATTAGTTTAGTAGCCTTGGAAACACTAGATACATTCATAAGTCGTACATTACATCATAAAGTAAAACAAAATTACAACAACATCTTGTCTTTATATCCCCTCATACTATCCCTCCAGGTCATTCATAATATACTTCATCACATCCTGGAAAAATTAAAACATTGGAAGGGGTGAGCTCAGATGCTCAGTAAGGATAACAATATAGCAGAAGCTTTTATAAATATACATAAACATTTAAGGAAATGTATAACTAAAACAAAATCCTTTCAATCATGAACTTAAAAATAATGTGGAAAAAGTAAAATGAGATAATGTCCTTTACTTATTCACATGGATATTCTACTGGTCGAATAATCACATGAAATATCAATAACCACTTTCATAATGATGGAAGGCATAATGCTAGACTATCATAACCCCGTAGACAAGGCCTCGTGCCAAGACCACAAATAATATTTTGTCAAGGCCTCGTGCCAAGACACTAGTTTTTCTCATGAAACATTCCGATGCATCGAGGAGCTATAGCGGGCTCCACCCGTCACTTATTAAGCCCAATGCATTCCTCATATGAATAGGTTTAAACATATCATAAACCATTACATAATTGTATCACATAAAACATGCATAAAGGGAACATAAAATTTATACATTTCAATCACAAGATATCAATACAACACATTTATATAATAAAAACATTATCAAAACCAATTTCAATACCAAAATAAAAGAAAATTAAAAACTAGGTATTTATTTTTCATTTAAAAAAAGTTATGGCTTGTAGAGGAAGCCGAAACTCAAATAATAGTCACAGTGGAGGAGAAGTCATTGTATCCGCATACGTAAGAAAAACATTGCTTTTTTCGTTTAGTAAAAACTCTTCCTATAAAAATATTCCTTTTGAATAAAAGTAAAAGTCAAAGGGTTTTATACACCGTATAAAGGAAATTGTGTATAAAACAAAATATGCCTCAATGAAAAGAGATTGAGACGTAGTCTTTACCAAGATAATATTTTTACATAAAATAGATCAATTTTGTGTATTCAATATATGTACACATAAAGAATGTACAAATACAAGATAGGAAATAATAATATAATAAAATAATTTGAAAGTAGGAGATTAACCCAAATAATAAAAATTGGGTTAAGAAATTCCCTTACCTCATGTCCGACTTGACTCGACCGCTCTTTAACCTCCTGAATAACAAACTAGAGTTAACCTCTACCTTCTTAAGAACCTTGTTCATTTTAATTATTCTTTTATATCACTTATTACCATGTTATGAACATTATGTTATTATTTAAGTTAATAACGGTCATTTTGTCGATCTTTGGTACTTGAGTCAAAAATAAACTTCTTATAATTACACTTTGTTCATGTGGTAAAATATCCATTATATCCATAATTATATTCATGATGTAGATATAATATACATCATATATATCCAGTATATACATTAATTTATAATATTACATAACATTTAGAGTTAAGAAATGAAATGCACCGTTCAGGGAGACGGTAAGCCGTACATACGCATGAACGCTACTTCCATTTATATTTCGTATTTAATGGAATGAAGTTATAATTATATAAAGGTATAATATAATTACATTATAATATAATGTATAATACCATTTACTCCATCCTTTATACATCCCACATATGGCATTAACGATTCAAATCACTTTGAGGGGGCGGTACTCCACACTACCTAAAATGAAAATATCGCGTTTACCCATAATGGAAACCATAATGGTATGCCATAAATGAAAAATAAAGAATATTAAGTAAAAAATAAACATATCACATATCATATATAAATATAGTGACATCTTAATGGCCACCTTAGAAGGTGTTATATGAGTGTTGAACAATCATCGTTTCGTGAGGCAGAAATTCACCATCCACAGAAACAGTATGTTCTTTAACCATTAGATGTAGGTGTGTGTAATTTTATCTCGAAAACATCTTATAAAAACATCATAGTATATTCATTATACTGGTTTTGTTACAAAATAAATGAATAAAAATAGTTTAAGGGGTTGGAGAAGAAAAATAAAACAAAATAACATAAGAGAATACATTACCTTAAAATCGGTTAACTCTTTTTTGATTGAGCCAAAGGCTTCCTTGGGAAGAATTCTGCCCAAATTGAGGCTTCTAGGAGCAATAGAGGGAAGTTGAGAGAGTTTTTGACTAGAGTTTATCTGAGCCAAAAGGCTTTGAAGGAGTAATTAAGGAGGTAGTGGTGGGGGCCTTTTATAAGAGGAGAGGAGGGGCACTCTTAGAAAGTCATGTAATGTTACTTTAATATATAATTAGTTTCGGATTTTAAAGGTCCCACACTTATATATTTCTAGGATAAGGTGATAAGGGTTCTAAATATACTCATAAAATGGGTTTTTTACATGTTTATGTCTTATATTTTACATTATCTTTTTATTTTATTTAAAAAGTTAATTACTGAGGTAATCGCTGCATCATCATGGTGTCATAAATACTTTATTTTATTTAATGTATAAAAATTAAAAAGAAAATATAATGATGTAGGAAATATTTCTATATTTCTAATGAATATTTATAGTCAAAAATATGACTTGTATAACCCTATTTAAAAATTGTTTTAGTAAAACAACTCATGTTTGTGACATTTTTATTTTAACATTAAATAAAAAGATTTTAATTTCATTTTCCTACCAAAGTGGCTCCATGGGGTCCCAAAGTTGACCCATGGATCGTCTTGGTCGGTCATGACTCATCCAATAGAGGTAGGACAAGTGTAAAGTTATTTTAATATTTTTATAATATCATTTTTACCTTCTATTTCACTAATTACCTTTAATCGTGATTAATTAAACTTAACAGTTACTATTCACCAAAAAATTATTTTAATCCCATTGAACCACATTTTACTTCCTAATGACAACCATCTATGTTGGATTTTTTAAAATCAAATCACAGGAGTGGTAATGTTTCATTTAAACGAAAAATCAGTTTTTTAACTTCCACTTAGTGGTTTCACTATTCAACCAAAATTGAAGTTCTTCAGAACAATGCCAAAATTTCACCCTAAGATATAATTGATATTCCGAATTCAAAAATTATGTCTATTTTAAAAAATTACAAACATATAATTTGCATTAATTAATTTTATAACTAATTCCCGTTGTCACAATAAATAGCGTGTTTTTAAGAAATAATATATTTCAAAAGATTGACAATTGTTTATGTCCAATTTCAAAGTGAAATTAATTATAATGAACACCATTGGATAAAATGGTAAAAATATATTTTAATTATACTTTAAAACCACTAAATAGTATAATTTATCCCTATAAATTATTTGGATTAAAAATGTTGTTTTAAGTATTTTCTCACTATTCATAAAAAATGGATGTTCTCAGAAAATTACAAAAAATTCAACTTAGGATAATTTCGATATTCTGAATACAAAAATGAAGTCCATTTTGAAATATAAAATTTATATAATTTCAAAAAGTGGGTATTACTGTTCATAACTACTACTTTGATTGGTCGTGATGTGTTTGAATCTCGAACTTGCATATAATGCAAGCTATTGCATTATTGAAAGAGAAGCGTATCGTGAAAGCTTGGGGTGTTACAAACATACATAGTTGGTGGTCAACCGAGAAACACCACACTATATAAGAGTGACTACTAGGTTTCCAATAGAACAAAATTAGGTTCCTTGTCATATTAGTTATTATTTTCAAAATGACCACCAGATACACAATGTACCCAGTATCATATCACTATACATCTTATAGTACTTTAAATAATTTGATATAATTCCACACATTTTTTCCTTCAATAGAACCCCTAAATTACCACAAGAATATTAAATATCCTATAAAAATAATCATCAATTTAATTTTATTCATTTATAAATTCAATTCAATTCTCTGTTTTTAAATCACTCACACCATTTATTATACACAATCCTTGATTTATCATTTCTAAAAATAGTTATTATTGTGGCTTGTTATAAAATTCCAAAAATATGGATTTTCACCCTAGAGGAACCATTTTTTTCCTTTTATTTAATTATAAATATTTAATAAAATGCAACATATCATTATTTATAACAAAAAAAAGTGTCATGTTATATACCAAATCCCAGAAATTTCATTTCTCAAAATTCCAATGTTCTGATCTTTAATACTCAGCAATTTTATCTCAATCAATATAGTAGGTTATATACTCATTTCCTCATGGTTAGGAAATTGGTAAAAGGATATAGAAAATTAGTTATCCTATCTTTATTCAATGAAATCAACTTTTTAATAAGAAAATTGATTAAAAATGCTATCTTCGATTAGAAACAATGATCCCTTAACCTATATATTCCAATAACATATCTAATATCTATGGTCAAAACATAATGGTTTACATCACTTATTAGATATATACCACTATAATCCAACAATAGAAATAACAATCATTTGATTATCTTAATTTCAGTTATAAACATTAAATTTTGAGGAATTACTCATGATATTTCATCCACACAATGTTATTATCTTCACATTTCCTTGTAATTTTCTAATATTCTTCATCTTAGAACATTCATCATCTTGATTCATTATTTTAACCACATTCAGTTTGAAAAATTACTGATATTACAAATATAAATTAATAACCATATAAAAAATATGGCATCATTAATGAGTAAAATATTTATACAAATTTTTTGAATTAATCACATGTATTCATCAATTTCCACCCATGTTATTATTGAATAATATAGCTCCATCTAATAATTTCCTATCAAATGTAAAATTCCAACAAAACTTCACTAGCAAAGAATTACATAGATACTTCTATTAAAATATTCATTAAAACCAAAACACCCATAGCTATGGGGTTTTCTATGAAATAACCCATCATTTTATTCACACCTTACTCAATATAATTTCAAAATTTATGATTAAATTTTTTTATGCTCTCAACTATAGGATTTTATATTTATTTCACTATAGATTTATCAATTTCCCAAACATCGATCACCACTTGAGAACAATTTTTCATGATCACTACTTTTAATAACCTAAAAAACACATGAAAATCCACCTTATAATCCTTATTGTTTTATAGTGTTTTACAACACAACATCCCAGTTCAACGATTATCTCAACCCAGGAAACCCAATTTCGAATATTATGATAATAATATATTACACACATTCTAGATCCATTTAAAATTTCTACATACTCCTCAAATAAAAAACATATACGGTCCTAATATATTATAAGACAATGTAATCCTTTAACTATTCATGTTACAAGATTCTTACATGTCCTTTCCATTCATAATAAATGTAATTAGATGGGTATTTTTCTATCTAATAAGATGAGTTATACCCATTATATAAATTGATAAGAACCCATTTATCCCAAAAATCATGACCGTGTTTACACTTTTTCCCATCCACAATGTAGATTCCAATTGATTAATGGTATAAATAAACCACTACATATTCTAACAAACCATTCATGACTGCCGTTGAGTAGGTTCCATGATAAAGTGAACTATAAATGTACAATATAAATCATTAATACCATTATTTTAATAATTTATTTCAAAAATGATTTACCATTAAAGGATAATATGAAGTTCAATATTCTTTTGAAATCTAAAAATGAATTAATCACTAATTGATCAAATTAGAGGATATAAATGGATTTAAACAACCCTTCCTGGATATATTTTTTTAGATTGAACATTTCATAACATAGAAAATTGAAATATATCTATGATGATATTGTACAACTTCTTTCCAGTATTATGGTATTTTATAAATTACATGTAACCATCCAATTTAAATAATCTTATGGTCATTTTCCAGACCATTAAAGTATAATATAGTTTATATGTTAATCTAATACTATCTATAGAATCTCTAGTATTGGGGATCACAATACATAACCAATATCTACATGAAATATCACATTTTTATCATGAATGACTCCATCCAGTATCTCTTCACTTTTTTCAGCAATATTTTGAAGACTCATAAAAAACAGGGAAAAATGATTGAGAGTGTAATATCCACGGGATTAATATTTTTAAATAGTACATGGTCAATTATATTATAAATTAAATTAACTAATTACCCAATGTCCCCTTTTAAACTAATAGATCTTGTAAGTTCATTCCCATAGTTTATAAAACATAAAAACTGTAAAAAAATTATAAAACCACACACTAGATAGAAACACACATAGCGTATCACATAATGAGTTATATCACATTTTACCTTGACTTATATACCTAATAAACTTGTATAGGCATCCCATTGTCCAAAATATCACACACCAACCATATTTCACAATCACTTTCTCTTCTTCCAACACAAAAACACTTATGGTAATATTTTTTACTTGACTTGCCCTCTATGGTAATACATGACTTAGGATCATCACAACACTAATGAAAAATAAATGGATAACAGTCTATCCTAGAATATTTAGGAACGTTCCTCTCTATAACTCCCCTATACTAGATCCCAATCACCATATGTGTTATCTCAATATGATTGGTTTGGTATTTTAATAAAATGAAATTAACTGGTTTTCATATCTAAAATAATAATACCATCATGAATTAACGTAAACATTATTAAGTTATAAATGAGATAAATATATTAATGCTACAATATTCATTTAAATCATACAAATGTGATTAATTTTTGGGGTTGTCTTAATTAATTGGAATACAATTATTATTTAAATAAAATCCATTCTCAAAACATTTATCAAGTGTTTTCCGATAATATGATTTAATTATATGAAAAAATAATATATTATTCAAAAAAAATTGAATTGTATATTATTTATTATATAAATATTAGAAATATAATTTAAAAAATTCATAAATAAATGTTTTATACAATATTGTTTTAAATTTACAATATATAATTAACTAATCACAAGAAATAATACACTAATAATGTGAACCTATGTGTCAAATTTGACGATCTCATGGAAAATTATTTACACTCCATGAAATGAAAAAAATTAATTCAATAACTCAAAGCATCATATTTATTTAATTTATAAGGTCCAAACAATGATAGTTAATAATCACAATCTATTTTATGTTCACATTTACATTTAAGCTCTAGTTTTTAGCTATGAATAATGAAAACATCAAATCTATGTCTGAACCAAATAGTTTTATCTCACTTTCCTTGTTCCTAACAAATAATATAAAAAAATAAAAATTTCTCTAAAACCGCATTATAATTTATCTAGCCTTATAACCAATTGTATACCCATGTTATTGCACTAAATAACATAAAATCACCTCACATTATGTCAAAGGATGTGGATAAGGGATTGATAATATTTTATAGGATGACTGTATCCAATATATCATAGCCTATAAGAACCTATAAATAATACAAAATCATAATATTTCTAATTTCATCAAAGTATATCATGGAATTATAGTTAAATTTATATGATGATACATAAATAAATACCTTGAAAAATT
Source organism: Viscum album (assembly GCA_963277665.1). NCBI lineage: Eukaryota > Viridiplantae > Streptophyta > Magnoliopsida > Santalales > Viscaceae > Viscum > Viscum album. The sequence continues at coordinate 2,027,889,562 of OY728120.1, read as the reverse complement.
GTAATAGACTCGATGTATCATACAATCATACATTAAAAATTTGATTGATTGATATGTTAATCACATTTCAGACACATACAAAAAAAAAGAAATAATATTGATAAACTATAAACACAACTTTGTAATTCACATGATATTTTCTCCACATGCCTGTAATGTTATTTTTTCTGTCCAACTATAATATGGATTAAACATTATCCTATATTCCCAGTGTATATTTTTCATATCCACCAGGGTATATGGGTTGGGTTTGAGCATTTAACTCAGAAATACACCATCAATTATCTTCCTAATGTAATTTATTAAATATATGAGTAAATTCATGATATAAAATATAATATTAAAACAAAATAGAAATGTAATTAGAGAAAAATATTAATCAAATTATTCATTAAATTTAAATAAAAACAATAAAACACATACCTTCGTTATTTCTTCCCATGTTTCTGATTGGTTTATATTGTAAACAACTATAATTATTTTGAGTTAATATTGTAATCCTTTCATGTATAACCTTTAAATAAACAATATTGTTCCAAATATACATCTACAAAAGAAAATGGTAAAAATAATTAATAGTTATAAGTCAGAGACATGCAAAGAAATAGAGAAACAAATTGAGTGACATAGGAACCCCTATATAGGGGAAGGGGAAAATGTATCATTTGTAACATGCACCTTCCCAGAGATCTTCAGATACACCAATTTCAAATACCTATTTATCAATGACTACTAGTGTGTAAAAAGAATATATACCAATATTCATACTATAATGCCTTAAGTGTTATGATAAATATTTTTCAAGAATATATCTATGCACAATACCTATATAAAAAATTACCAAATAAAAAATATAATAATAAAATCTACATAAACAATTTATAACAATACCTACCTACAAATTTCCCGTTATTATACAATTATCACAAACACACAGACACATGGTATGAAAAAAATTCATTATAAACTCAAATGAACAATATAATGGAGGAATAAATGTCATATCCTGAGAGAAAATAATTTATATATTTAATTTTAATGTAAAAAAGTTTTAACCACATATTATTAAAAGATAAATCAAATTTTTTGTTAGAAATTGTGCAACCTTATGTCATTATCCATATTAACACTAGAAAAAAACACATTAAATCAAATCTATCTCTTTATAGGTCATCACACAATATATATAATTACCACCTATATTATGGGAAAATATAAACCCTATAACACAAGGAACATTTTCAATGGTGATATGGAAATTATTAATGGTTTTGCAGTGAATCAGAGACCTTCAATGGAGGATTGACTTTGGGTTTTCAATGATATTAATAAATGATATCAAGTGAACATTAAAATACACATTCAAATATCTAAAAAGGATATTGTTTAGTTGATTTTTAATTAATTTAAATAATTATTAACATTTCATTCTGAACCCCCAAGATCAATTTCCATTGCTTCTCCAAACATGTGGTATGTTTTTCTGAAGAATTCAAAAATGATTCCTCTAGATATGTCAACACATAATCTATGAATATATGATCAATTTTCATGATATTTTGTGTTCTATGAAGGAAGAATTAAAATATTAATGACATCATACATTTATCACAATAATATAATTTGTTCTCCTGATAATATTGAAAGGGAATAATGGATGAAATTTTTGTAATAAATTTGGGAATTTTTTAGATTATATCTATTTTTTCCATAACTGTACAAAAAAATTGATTTTATTCTAATATTTTATTATGTTTTAATAATTTATAGTTATACAACATCTCGTTTTCATATTATTCGTCCAATGTCATTCCCAATGTCAAATAACAATAAAAATAACATTATTATTATCATATTCCATGATATGTAATATATAAAATATCATTTCACAAACAAATACATAAATATTTATTTAAATGATAATATATTTATATGTTTTTCTCGAAAAAAAAATTAAACTCGAACAATATCCTCATATATGATTTATCCAAGATTTAATAATAATAAAATAAATAATCATTCAAAAAAATAGATATTATATCAACATTATCAATAAATATTTATTTTTTTATAAATATAACCCAAAAATATTTAAATTAATCAACTCAATAAAATGGTGAAAATATATATATATATATATATATATATATATATATTATTTTTTGAAAAATTAATCAAATGATTAAAATAAACTGAACTTTTTTAACCATGAATATCTCTTTATGGAATTATTATGTTCCAAATTACTTGAATAAATATTATTCCAAAATATGAGAATAAATTTAATCATTAATATTAAATTCAATATAATTTAATTATATTCTTGAAAAACATAGTGTGTGGTAATTTAGCCCCCAATCTCAATGGAAATAGGATAACATACCTAAATTACAAGATTATCATCTAGAAACATGACATGTAAAACATAAAGAAATAATTTTATATAGAAACTAAAAGAACATTATTGGGAAATATATTATTTAATCTAATACCTTTTTCATATAATATCTCATATAGTAGGATTCATACTTCTCTCATCACCTAATATGGTCGAATTGTCTTTCATTGAAATTCTAGAAAGAACACTTCAACAAATCACTATTCCCATGGATTTCATTATAAAATTACATTAAATAAAAGGTTTAGAGGTATATTATCCAAATAGTATTTAAGGAATAAATACCTTTTTATCCTTTTCAATTAATTTTATATCACAAATGAAAACACAATGTTTTCCATCTCAGAGAAAGAATATGTTTCCATGGTTTTCATCCATATATCAAAATACATGATTCTTTATATATATTTGTTATAATATGAAGTCTAATTCCCAGTACACAAAAATATAAACTAATAGGTCTATATAAGTAATGAAGTATAAAATATAGTGAATCCCTAATTATTTTTCTATCCTCATGAACTCTCTATCATAGTTTTCACTATGTTTAAACTTTATCATAAGAAGTCTTAACATCTTATGATCCTCTAAAAACATATAGTAATAAATTATTTATGTCCCTTTATATTAAAGATTTTGGATTATATGACTTATTTAAGAATATTTTCAATGAATTTTCTAGTCCTAATTATAGAATTGAATATATAAAAACCTTTTATTTAAAAAATATTCTAAGGACATTATCTCATTATTGTTACACATAATGAAAAATAATTATGTGAAAATGATTTATTAATATCATAGTAATATAATGTTAATATTTTTATGGTTCTACGTAATCAACTCTAATAATATCACACTTCTGCTAGAGACATCTAATAATAATTATTAATAGTTTTCCATCATATTATATTCATGATTTTTCTCAGGTGACCCGTTCTTGACATTCTTCGGGATTCAAGAATTATTGAGCAGCTTACTAATGACGTAACTTGGATGGCGGGGGACAAACAAACATGGACCGACCTCTCCGCAATTCTTTGTGATTGTTGATGTGTTCTTCGTGATGGTGGAGGATGGAGACTGACACCGTCGGTTCTCAAGAATGGTGGTCGGCACCACAACCAGATGCGATGAAGGCGGTGGCGCAACTGCATTGCCAGGGAAAGGCTTTGTCCCGTCGGAGATGGCAGAGCAAGGGCAGCAGGCGTTGGCATGCCTCTGCGCCACCTGGGGAGTGAGATCTGCGGCCTAGTGTTGCAACGGCGAAGGGAGGGAGGCCAGCTAACCCAGCCACTGGAAAAGGCACGTCGCAAGACACACCATGTGGAGAAGATAACTGGTCGCCCATCCAGTTGCGTCGGGCTGCCACAACATGCCCCCCCCCCCCCCCCCTCGGGCCTCAAAACCATGCGCCATGATGGAAGCGGCACCGTGGGATGGGCTGCGCTGGTGGGCCGGGAAAAACCCAGGTGGTAGGTTCAACCTGGGTTGGGCCGGCGAGCCGAACTGAGTCAGGTCGGCCCAGGCCGGGTCGGGCCAGGTTGGTCTAAACAAGTTGCACCAGACCAGGACCGACTTCGACCCTTATTCGCTCTTTCAGCCATATCTTGCGCTATGAGCATCTGCTTGTCGAACCGTTAGTGGCACCAGAAATCGTGGAGTGATACATACCATTTGGTATAACCCACATGAGTTTGGGATAATTTTGGGGTATGGTTGGGTTGGATCAAACACAAATCCAATCGGGAATTTGGAACTAAATGGCAAATAACTTATAGAATATATGTCTGATTGATACCCTTTTTATATGGTAGTCTTTTTGGATACTTCTTCGTGGGACTTCGTGGAAGTTGGGATATCGACCTATGGCTTGAGGAGTGGATCCACTAGGAATCAAGTGATCTTAGTGTAGGAACCCTATGGCTGGTTGTAACATGAGAAAAGTATATATTCTGGGTCTGTTCTTGGGATCCTTTCTGGGTATGTGTTCAAGAGTCTCACTCAAGTCCTCTCAAGTAATCCACGTGGGACTACTCTAGGAATCCATGCACAACTACTCTATGAATCCATGTTATACAACTCTATGATCCTAATTGGGTCTGTTGTACTAGGATCATGTCTGGGTCTGATGGTGTACTAGGATCCTGTAGGGGTCTTCTATTCTAGTATACAGTGTGGTTCTGATGATGTACTATTATCATGTTTGGGTTTTCTATACTAAGATCTAGTGTGGGTCTAATGATGTACTCGGATCTTGTGTGGGTCTGATGATTTATGATCCTACGTGGTTATACCTCTTAATAGAGTAAGAGGATTTAGTAGTCACATCTAATCATCTATACAACTGTATTGAAGTTATTACTGATGAGAGATGGGTTTTTACCTTTGATACTGATTTGTCACGACCCGTCCTCCGGTGCCTAGAGGTGGACCATACAGCGTGTCAGTACGCAAAGGAGATGGGCCAGCGTGCAGTGTTGAGGAGGTGATATCTACCTACACATCAGGATGGAACCTCGGAGGATGACCCAGTAGCTTTATTTCTATTTCATCAGTTATATTAAATTTTTTTCTCTAAATGTGCCTTTAATATTGGGCTTCTATTCTGTCCCCTCTTACATTCAGCACTCTTATTGTTATACAGTTTACTTGCATTTGTATCTTGTTGTGTTCATGGATGAGTGAGTTTACAGGATATAAAGTCAAAGCCTTCACTGTTTTAGGTGATACGCCTTTCGGTGCTAGTCGCCAGCCCCTGGCCTATGGAATGTGGGCTTGGTTTTGTCACATCATGGGCCCCAGGGGACGGGTCGTGACAAATCGCGGACGGTCGTTGTGCCAGAGAAGGGCTAAGATGGAGCATGGTCGGTGGATGGCATAGGTTGTCCGTAAAAAGGGGATGTTGGCGCATTTCCATGCCGCCCGACGAGCGATAGTCATGGCCTTCTTCTAAAACGGCGAAGGGAGGGTGGCTGGGCGAGTTGGCTGCCGGGGAAGGCATCGCGCCCGACGCGCCACGTGGAGAAAGTATTCAGCCATCCGGCCAACCCCGGCAGGCCGTTGCCTCGCAGGCCGTAGCACCGCAGGCCCAGTGGGCTGCCACACCCCATGCCGCCAAGCCGTAGGCCTGGCTGGAGCCAGTGGGCTAGTTTGACCAGAACCGAGTCTGGTTGGTCCGGGAACGGTCGGGTCGGGTCGATCAGACCAGTCGGAATGGACCCGGACCAACATCGAACCATTTTCGCTCTTTCATCCATATCATCATCTATGAACGTCAGTTTTATGAACCGTCAAAAACATCGAAAACCTTGGAGAAAGACAGAACTATTGGTATACCCCAATTTAGTTTTGGAAAATGTTGAGGTATGGCCGGGTTGGATCGATCACAAATCCTACCAGACCCACAGTACTAAAAGGCCAATAACTTACAGATCGGACGTCCGATTGATGCACTGTCTATTGAGTTGAAATCCATTTTACGTGGCAGAAATTTGTGATTCATCTTAGTGGAACTTCGTGGAATATGGTTAATTGACCTGTGGCTTGAGTAAAGGATCCTCCCGGAATCAAGCAAGCTTATTACGACAAACCTATAGCTGGCTGTAACATGAGGAAGGGATCCTTTGTGTGTCTGTGCTTGCGATCTCTGTGGGTTTGTGTTCGAGAGTACCACTTGGATATACTCTAGGAATCCTCACGGGACTACTCTAGGAATCAACAGGGGACTATTATAGGAATCCACAAGGTACTACTCTAGGATCCTACGTGGGTCTGCTATACTAGGATCTCGTGTGTGTCTGATGATGTACTAGGGTACTTTGTGGATTTGTTGTACTAGGATCCTGTGTGGGTATGATGATGTACTTGGATCATGTATGTGTCTACTGTACAAGGATCCTATGTGGGTTTGATTATATACTAGGATCATGTGTGGGTATGAATATTTAGGATCCTGTGTGGGTCTTCCTCTTAACAGTGTTAGAAGATTTAGTAGTTACATCTAATAATCACTACTTCTGTATAGTTATACCTGGGGTGAGATGATTCTTTACATTTGTGGTATTTTTGGTGTGGCATACCTGAGTGGTCCTTACCTTCGTGGTGATACATTTGTTGTATTTTCTATGTGGCGTACCTATGTGGTAATTACCATCGTTGTGGTAACTTTATGGTATTCTTCAGTGTGGCATACCTATGTGGTACTTACATTCATTATAATATATCCTTCACGGAACAGTTGTACTTTGGATAAAGATTTGGGCCCTGTGTTTCCTCATGAATGAGATGGGTAATATTTGATAACATAGTTATATGTATGGGCATATACCTTAGTAGGTTTTTCAGTGGTTTACATGCATTTTGGTTTTTCCTTTGGGGATTTTTGGAGACATTGATGGTCTAGGGGTCCCAAATGAGTATCATTATACTCAACCCTGCATGGGCTTCGCCCGCACCTTGTTGTGTATTGTGCAGAAAATGGATAGCGCTGATTGAGGAAGAGGGTACGAGGACTAGATGGTGCCCAAAGGTGGACCATAAAATGTGACTGTACGGAGAGGAGATGGGAAGAAGTTGAGTGTTGAGGAGTCGATATGTACCTACCCATCAGGTAGGAACCTTGGAGGAATACCCATTAGCTATCTTAATATTTCTTCAATTGTTTGGTATTTTGAGCTGTACTTATACCTTTACTGAGGAGCTAATATTCTGGCCCCTCTTACATTCAGTACTCTTTATTCTATACAGATTACTTTTGTTCGTATCTTGTTGTGTACTTGGTTGAGTGTGTTTACTAGATATAAAGGGAATGCCTTCCCGGTTTTATGGGATACGCCTTTTCGTGATTGTCTCCAGCCCCTGACCTATGGAAGGCGGGTTTGGGTTAGTCACGGCCCGGGCCCCGGGGGACGGGTCATGACAGTTGTGGTGATATTTTTTGGGCATACTGTGGTTTCTTTTGTGTCTACTCTACTAATTCTTAAATCACCACTCTATATGAAAATCATAAGAGATTTTTTTCTTGAGTATTCCCCCATTAAAACTCTATCATAAATATGACGTTCTAGAATGTACCATTGTGAAAATATTATCATGATATTTTTCAATAAAAATTTTCTTGTTAAAAGTATATGGTCTAGATAATATTGTACCATGTTTTATACATATTCTTTAGCAACATCAAAAGTCTCTATGTACATGGTATTTGTTCATATAAGACCACTGGAACCAACAATATTCTCTTACGTATTACCTCATCCAAATTTTGATATCAACTAAGATTAATATAAAAGAATACTAGTCTATCATCCCGTATCAGAATTAGAATTAATATTTCTCAATGTACTATGAATTAATCATCCATACTCTCTAAAATATAGTTCTATTGTATTGAGTTCTACCATATGTATTTCATCTACTTTTATTTTATATTTTCAAACAATTTTATGAAAAATATATATCATATCTCTATAAATATCATGGAATAAAAAATAGATCCCATTTATGAACCTTATGTATTAATACTAATGATCTTCTAATGGCCCAAAGGCCATCATTTTTTATTGATTTTTGATAATCCAACTTCCAAGGAGTGAGGTGGAACCCTTACATAGCCCGTAGGCGTAAGTATTACATGGTCCATAGGCCTTAGAGGAATTCATGGCCCGTAGGCTTCAAACATTACATACAACCCAGACTAACTACATGGAACTACTCCTCCCCACCATCCTCATCGTGAAATCAGCTCTCCACCATTACATGGCTATTCGGCAAGGCTTTCCTGTGCATGCACAGGCTTGTCCCGATGGCAGGTTTCATACCCTCTCATTCTTGCAATCCGTTTAGCTTCTACTATGGTGAAATATCCTTACTCCTCCTCCTTCTGAAGCTTGTTCCTTATAGGTTTTCTGGTTTACATCTTCACTTAAGGTGTCTTAAAGGCCTTGAGGTGGCCTGCCTTCCTTACTGACTCGAAGGCCTGGGTGGCCCGAAGGCCTTAATGGACTCAGGGACCAAATCGGTGGCCCGAATGCCCAAACGGGGGGCATATTCCCGACTGCTACAGTACCAAACAGTGCCTCTTACAGTTCCCGCTACAGTACCTGCTACAGTTCTGCCCAGTACCTACTACAGTACCCCCCAGAAATTATCCCCCACCAGGATTTGATCCTGGGTCTCTTGGATGCACTTATGGAGTCCTCACTAACTAGGCTGAGGCTCATGGGCCTACTAATGATCATAATCAAATTCTATGTCTTATCACATCGACTTGGAGAGGTTTAAATCATGTTAAATAACAAAAAAATTCTTTTAATATTTTTATATAATAGTTTTCAATACTTTTATTATGTTTAAAATATTAATTTATTTTAAAAACACAATAGATATATATTTATATATATTTTTACATAAATTTTATGTCACTACATTAATCTATTCTTGGAAAAATAAATATTTAACATAGTATTAACTAATTATATAACTAATTCCAGATTTTCATATGTTATCAATATATTTTTTCTTATAAAACTATGACACTATCACTAAATATTTGTAAAAATGTGTATTATATTTATTATTAATAAATACAAGTTCTTTTATGACTTCATCAGAATGAATATTATTTGACATTGATTATTTTTGTACAACATAAATATATGTATTTTCAATTACCACACATTATTGGAATATATTGGTGCTAGAAAACATTATGGTTATGTTATATAGACATATTTTGAATGGAATCCATTTTTGTACATGTTATTTACATATATAATCCAAATTTGATAATAAAAAATTGTTGTTATGAGAAGTGGAATTCAAATTGATTTTTGAATTGTGAATGTTTAAAATGGTTCATTATATTTAATTCAATGAAATTTCCCTATAAATTTATATTTTAATCATAACTTACATGTACTAACATTACCACACATTTTCTCATTATTTTTGAATCCCCACCAACAATATTTACATAAATTTATGAAAAAACAAAAAATTCCAATTCCAATTTTTATAGATGAAATATACTCCTGAGTTTGAATCAAAATTATCTCTATCCAATATAAATTTACTAAATAATTATAATATAAGTATTTACTATCCTCAATATATAATATGATATCTATCTCAATGATTATAAAATTATATTTATTTATTTTTGTCATTCCTATAGATTTTTTGAATGTCAAATAACTCATTCCACTAATTCTTGTGTATTTTATATTAATATTATGACTCACATTAATATAGACTATTTTATTAAAATATGTCTATATTTTTTCAACATCTCAAAAATTTGTGTTCACCCAAATATAATAACATATTATTTTAATTGTCTAATAAATTTCTATCCTAGAGGTAGTTATAACTATGGTAACATAGGATAATTAACATGGATATATTTTATGTTTTTATTGATTAATATTTATAGATGGAATTATCCTTTAACATAAGTATACAACTAGACACAGTAGTTTTTACATAATGGAATTCATCATATTATTTAAATGATATCAATTATTCATTATGGTTATCATATAGATTGATGATTAATTATTTTATTTGAAACATTTATAGAAATAACAAATGGAATACTTACAATACTTACCAAAAATATTATCATTATTCCATTTACTAATAGCATGAATATAAGTTCTATAAGGCGGTACTATTATTTGAATAACTTTACTCTACACATTAATTATTAAAGAAAATTTTTTATTATATTATTAGACCAACCCACGTACATTATGTAGTATCATATACAATTAATATTCTCAGGTAAACATATACATTCTCTAAATATCATTAAATTTATATCTTAAAGTAAATGGTTTTGTCACTATATTCTACAAATAACAAATCCATTGTATATTTCTGATCCATTTCTAGAATCTCAATGGAATTAATAAATTTTAGTATAAAATGAATTATTTTTCTTAAATAAATTTATGTAATACATTAAAAAATAAAGGATTCCTACCTGAATGGATCATAAACACCCTTCTTTCTCTATAGATGACATTACTTATCATTTTACTTGACCAAGACTTTTCATTACACAAATGGTTATACTTTGAGTTATATAACTTATATTGATAATTAATATTTTATATTGGAAATAAATGAATGAAATCTAATTAAAATATAATTATGTACAACATACTATAAATTAATTTATTTTGAAAAAAAATAATTTCATTGTCCAGAAAAATAGACATTGAGATCAATATTTTTGTAATATCCAATAAAAACAATTATTTTACAACAATAAATATAATTTAAAATTTTGAACTACGATTTTATTTATATTATGAATGAGTCAATTACCTTGAGCAGCATGAAGATACACTTAAATTATATAATTAACGTACTCTTCCATGGTTCCTATATTTGGATATAAATATGTGAATCATATATAGTACTTAACACCCAATAGGATAAAAAAATATAACATAAAATGATAAATATAAAAAAAATTATGGTACTTATTACTTATTCTTTAGTTTATCATATTTTATCCTCCCTTTAAATTTCATTCCACATGTAATAAAATTTCTTAAATCACAAATATAGACCAATAATGGGATTTTACATGAAGAGAGATCACCTTAGAGGACTCAGGTTTCCCAATCACCTTCCTTTTTATCACTCAATCCATACTCACCTCTTCTCCTTTAACTCTCTTGGGCGTGGTGTTGCCCTTGATATGGTCACGTGAATTCTATTTTTGGGTGTGGTGATCTCATGGCATCCCCTTGGTTTCATGTATTTTCATATAGGCATTGTTTCCACCATTATTCACACTCATAATGAGAAACCAGTTTTCAGGTCCTCACCCATTCAATTTCTCTAATTTTATGGCACTTGTTCTAGATCTAATAGCACCTTGAAAGTTTCTATTTGGTGGTTTTCTTTCTTCACTAGATACCTCATGGTTGGATGATCCTATAGTTAATCATTCTAGAGCTTTGTGAACGGAACATTAGAATATCTCATCCCTTAAAGGTTCCATTGCTGGAGGTGATCCCCATTTTTACCATGTCACATTATGGCATCATTTTTGGAATACAAAAAGCTATGTGGTTCATGGGACTAGAGAATATCCAATGATGATCTACCTATTGATCATCAGCTATCAATTTTCTAGTATTTTTTTCTTTTTCATGGTTTCTGGATGTGGTTTACTATATTTTTACCGTTCGCAGTGGAAGTTGGCTACTCCAACAGATCTATTCGTAGATAACAACAATTTTAGTGATTTTCTCCCATTGGGATGTGGTGTTCAGTGTGTAGGCATGTTAGGCATGTGCATTTCGGTGGATTAAGTCTATTTGTTCTCAGCAAAATGTGGATCTTGATTGATATTATACTATATAAATTTATTTGGGTCATTCCTTCAATGGTGGATCCCCTAGGTAATGACCTTTTCTCATGGAAACCTGTATGGTTCTCACATAACCATAATGTTTCTTTAGATGAAAATACAAATCAAAAATACTTTGATTCCGTTCTCTCCCTTTTAATATTTGTTCATTAATGATAATAAAAAGTTACTATTAACTCTAAAAATTTCCTTTTTATTAACTTCATTCACTATAAATTTGGATCAACTAAATTCCCACCAATACTTATCAAATTTGAGAATGATAGTAAATTATTTTAATGGATAGTCCATACTATTGATTTTATAATTTATGCAATAAAAAAAGAATCTATGATTTAATGATGATAATATGAGGTTATTAAGTAATTTATTGTTCATATAGTGGCAACAATTCCCCTAGTTATTGGTTGATTTGAATATTGAGTAGAATATCACTAGATATGAATCTATTTTATAGTTTACACATGTTTAATGTAGTGAAAATAATAGTAACGTTTTGGGATCACTTCTCATTTTTCATATAGTGTGTCCATCCATATACGTATTATACATCTTTAGTTATCCACACATAATATAAAACATAATAATATATTAATCTAATATGTCCTCTATGTCGCTCGTATTTACATTTTGAACACATCGAATTATTCCTAAAGGTTGCCGATGAGGAACATGGAACTATATCATATTTATCTTCCACTCTTAATGTATTATGATGTAGAAAATTAAAATCTACTCCATGATGTTTACATGTGTTAAGATATTTTATTTCTTGAAATAGATCATTTGGAAAATAATATGGAAATGTATCAGGGAATTTTCTCGAAAAAAAGTAAAAAAATATTATTTTAATTTATGTTCATTAAAATTAAGGATAGAATTAATATCTTAATTAAGTCTTTGGAAATTTTTCAAACCCTAATATCCCTCACCATATAATTTTGAATATCAAGTCAGATGAATATTTATACTCTAAGGATTCATATGCCCCTTAAAAAACAAAATATTAGACTTATAAATGTTTTCAAATTTATTTTGGAAGGATTTCCTTTTAATATATATTTACATTCATCTCCATATTATTCTGATTAGACTCCCCAATACTAAAATAATATATATTTATTTCACCAACACTTGATTTAATGTACATAATTTCATTCCAAAGAAATTTATATTGGAACAATCATCATTATCATAATCAAATAATTCCATTAGAAAACCAGGTATTGTAATGTACCATGACAAGAGATAGAATAGAACTTTGAAAAATGGTTGAATTATATCTCATGTAATTTAATGCATTTATAAACATTATGTTCTATTTTTCTAAATATTTTATCCTATACATAAATATTATTTATTTTATTATGTACATATTTATCACTATCATATGTAACTTAAAATTTTAATTAACAATGTTTGATAACAAAATTAACAAATATTAATTTTACTTGTATAATATTTATTCTTTTATTATGATTATACAGGATAATTATTTTACTGTGAGTATACATGAGTAATAAATTTTACAAGATAAAAAATCATATAAAATTTTATTTTTACATAGTGTTCTCAATAATTTATTTATATTCTGTAATAATTTATAATTTAAACAAATATAGAAAAATGAATCATATAAATAAATAAATAAACATACTATTAAAAAATAAAATAAATTTTGATACTGTCATGATATTTTAACTACTCATTATTTTTTGGAGTGGTGAATAACCAACTATGACCCTAGGGAAAAACTCCTTGATCCTATGTATAGATTAACTTAAAACATTTCCCTGTGATTATGTGTATCTCCATGGATAGATTAATTATGTAATTTATCTTAATATATATCCTCCAGTTTAGAAATATATTCATTAAAAATTCATAATCACACACTAATTATGGGTACAATGGGATTCAGGTAACATTTAATAATAAATAGTTATTAAAAACTAAACATAATTAATTATGGAGGGAATAATTATAGATCATGATGTATAATTTAATAATAAATGTCACATAATTCAATGTAATATATAATTGAATTAAATTAATAAATCTAGCACATAAACAGGTCAATCGATGATCATGATCATTCAAAATGTGAAATTAAAAAAGTCATTAATATTTCTAGGATTCATTTCAATTCATTCTATTTTATATAAAAAATCTCAAATTAATACATTATTTTCCAATCTGATACTTTTTCCAATTATTATTCCATGATTAATTTTCATAATTTCATAAATTACAATTAAATATATTAAATATAAATCATATAATATATAAAATAATTAAGTACATGACCTGTACAAGGGGGAACATAAAATATACTACGTATGTAACATTAAATCTCATACTAGTGTTTAATGTACATAATAATTTATTCATTGACATGAAATATATATCCACACATCATTTTATGATATACACCGTGTGTTGTTCTTTATGGTAAAACCACATAGTCATCCGTGAATCTACGAAAACAATGATAACCATTGATGTGTGAAGCATGTACTGTTGGAATGAATCTGTAATACATGGTGGGTAATAAAAAATTACATATCCTCTAATGTTATAAAATACATGGAATTAATTGATACTGTGTATTGACCCAAACAAAATGTTGAAAATCCATCAACATGCACAAGATGTGTAATGACAGGTGGCACACAATTTGCAATTGTTTGTTACATGATGTGTAATCTATTTCTTATCTACCTCCATGAAGGAATTTTTCTTGAAAAATGTCATGATATTACTTATTTACCAGAAACAATTCCATGAATTATTTATGATTCAAAACATGTGGGTTTATTTGGAATTTACATGGAAACTAATTTTTTTATAATCTATCAAACCATGTACCGAATTAGTAATAAATACACAATGTTTAATGATACCACGTACCAACTTATACGATGTTCCAAAATTTACAAGGGGTGTTCCTTTTGTAAAATGATCATGGGTACATAATGTGTAAATTACTATTTCATTCATTTTAACAATGTTATGCAACGAATGAACATGGTACACTTAATTGGGATCATATGGAATTCCTCATATGTATTTCCCATTATTATCTATTTAAAAATAGATTAAGGTATCACTATGATTTTTGGATTTAAATGAAAATCTATCAAATAATAAATAAATCAAATACAATGGAAATTTAAAATAAATTATTACAATTACACATTATAATTTGACGACTATGACCCAACATGAATAATCTAGGGCACGAAAAAATCATCGAGTGGAGGTACGATTTTTATTTTCATCAATATCAATGGATGAAATCACATGAATATAATTAACAAAATCCATACTCTATAGAAATTATCATTAGGACATAATGTATTTCTAATTTAAATAAGAATTACTTCATCTGTGTTAATCCTCATTATCATTTTTCATATCATCTCATGTAAAAATGTTCCTTATGTTCAAGAATCAAAAAAATTATTCCTCTTAACATATTCACATGTTCCCTTTGAATCTATGCCAGATTTTAATTATCTTTTGAGTTCTAGTGTAGAGGAAGCATGATTATCACATCGTTAGATGTTAATAAAAAATAACACTTTATCTCTATATGTTCCTAATTGGAATAATATGAGGTGTATTATCTAGTGCATGAGATACTTTTAAAGGATGTTTTCTATATTTCATCAAGTCCACATAGAATAATAATATTATTCTATAATATATACATAGATTTTAACAATTTATAATTTCAATGTGGAAAAGTATAAAATTATTCATCATGATAACATCCTCTTATAAAATAATAATAATAGAAATTTTTTATTGTTTCTCATTAAATTGAATATATCTATTTTAATTCCATAAATAAATAAATCAATAATTATGTAATTGTTAATAAATCAATATATAAATTTCAATGAAAAGTTAACTTGATACATATCCTACCATAGAATTTATCAAACCATGAATTAAAAATACATATACAATAATTAAATAAAATAATTATTTTCAATAATAATAATGAAAATAAGTATTTATATTTATATTCAACTTTATAAATATATATTTTTATTAATTATTTTATTAGACTAATGAATGAATAAATAATTATTTAGTACAATATTTGGGCTCAATGTTTATTTTTTTCAATTATATGTCAATATGTGTTTAGTAATCTAAATATGAGAAGTGGTAATTCCAATATAATTGTTATGGATTAATTTTATGGCATTAGATGTCCCAATTAGAAAATTATCCATGTCAAAAGTGAAAATTTTTTAAATGATAATCGTAGATTAAACAAATGTGATAAGGAGTTTTTCACATTTTTAAATACATGTTAAGACCATAATTATATTCATCTTCAAGATGATGTAATGGTTTCATTTAAAAATAAATTATAATCTCATGAGGAAGATGAGGTGATGTTTGTGGTTATTTAGAATATGTAAACATATAATATATTTTTTATGGGAATTTACTAAAAAAATATGGTCCATAAATGAATCCCCCAAGGGAGATCCCTAAACCACCCCAAGGATTGGAGAGGGTATACCAACTTGAGAGATACTACCCTGGCATACAGAACAAGTATATTGGAATGTGCGTGTATAGGTCACAAATAAGTCATTATGAAAAGAAAAAATGGGTTAGTCCTTCAGCCCATAGCAGTTCCAATTGATCGTGGTGTGTTATGGAAAATATAGTAGTGAGGTTCATTGTAATCGATTATGATATGTAGTTTGCTTCCCAGAGAGTGGTTTTCACAGCATGGGTAATAAACCTAAGGGGATAATTTATCCATCTTTGATGTGGGATGAAAAATTAATGGGATACAATTAAAATTCCAATCAAATGATGGAAAAAATGTGTCAGACCCACTTGTGTTCATATGAGTTGTTTGATTTCAAGAAGACAATATCTCCTACCTCCATCAACCTGGGGAACTTGAGTATTTTACTGTTTTTTATTTAGAATATTTTTCCATCTAACCGAGGAATCCATGTTTTTCTATGATTGATGTAATGAGATGATGTGTCTTTCATGATCCATGTATGGAATCCTTGTATTCCCGACATGATAATAAATCAAAGATAGTATTCATCCAGAATTAAAACACAATTTTAGGATTCATCTCAAACAACCAATAAACATTGGGATGATCGAGGTTTCTTGAAAATTAGTTTCAATTATTTATTAATGAATTCACATAAGTAGATCAGCAGGAATGAGAATCATGTTCACGATGAAATTTTAGGGGTCTTTTAACTTGATTTTTAAATGTTCCAATCTATAAATATTCCTTCTTTATATCATTATTTTTCTTGAAATAAATATAAGGATTTTATTTTTTTGATTTAACAATGTAAAGGAAATGCATGGATCATTCATTTTCATTATAAAATATTAAGAATGTATCAATGGAGTGAGTGTAACACCCCAAGCTTCTATGGTACACTCCTCTTTGAATAATGTGATAGCGTGTGTTGTACGAAACACCGAGTTCTAACACACCATAACTAATCAAACTAGCCGTTATGAATAGTAATAACTACTTTTTGAAATTATATATATTTTATATTACAAAATGTACTTCATTTTTGGATTCAAAATATCGAATTTAGCCTAAGGTGAAATTTTGGTACTTTTTGGATAACTTTAATATTTTGATGAATAGTGAAAATTACTAAATTTTAATTAAAAACAACTTTTTTAATCAAAATAATTAATAGTGATAAATTATTAATTTGAGTGATTTTAAAGTATATTTATAATATATTTTTACCATTTAATACAATGTTGGTCATTGGACATAATTTCACAATTAAACCGAACATAAACATGTATCAATCTTTTGATAGTTATTATATCTTAAAAACACGTTTTTTGTTTTAACAGCGGGAATTAATTTTAAATTAATTTCTGCCACTTCTGTGTTTTGAATATGAAAAATGGATTCCATATTTGGAATCACTATGTTCAAATTGTGTAAATAGGTAACTTTTATTTTTATACATTTTGAATAAATAATTCGGTAAATATTTTATTTACCATGGTTAAGGGTAAATCTGGTAAATAAGGGTTAAAAAATAATATTATAATAATACTAAATTACCCTAAAACGTGTTCTAGCCTTATTTGTTGATACATATTCGACCATAGGCATCTTTGGGTCGATTTTGGGACCCCATGGAGCCACTTGTAGGTGATATGGACACTAAATTTTAATTAAGTTAAAATGAATACAAAAATGACACAAGCATATATCTTTTAGAAAACCAATTTTTACATAGGGTTATATATGTTGCATTTTCGACTATAAATAAAAATTAAAAATATAAAAAGCTTTAATACATAATGATATTTTATGTATAATTTTTAGAAATTAAATAATTTATTTTATTTATGACACAATGATGATGCAGTAATTACCATAATGGTGAAAAATTAAAATAATTGATATTATAAATACCCAAATAAATATAATTATAGACTTTTAATGAATTAAACTAATTTTATAGGATAATATGACATATTAGGATTGATTTAATTAACTTTTTTCGAAGTAATAATTCTGTTATAAGTTTCACAAAAATCAACTATTGAATAGTGTCAAAATTGACATAAAAGAGTTTTTAAAACAAATATTATATTATTAATTGATATTAAATTCCTAAAAATCTAAGGTTCGGCCAAGAGACTTATATAATGATATTTTTATCATTAATCGGCCACATTGGGGTCGCTTGTATGTATATGGTAAGTTTATTAACCATATAATATAAAAATACAAAGAGACATTGTAAAAGTGAAACTAATTAACTCAGAGTTAATACTTAAAGATAAGGTTATTATAGAAACCCAAACCTATATAAATTATATTGGTTGAATGGTTTTCGACCTATCCCCACCTTAACCTTTTAATAATCAACTTTTGAGCCATTAGAATC
This sequence comes from Viscum album, assembly GCA_963277665.1. Lineage (NCBI taxonomy): Eukaryota > Viridiplantae > Streptophyta > Magnoliopsida > Santalales > Viscaceae > Viscum > Viscum album. The sequence goes on along the minus strand of OY728120.1, from coordinate 2,027,870,835 downwards.
CGAATATGAATTTATTATAAATTAATATTTCTAGATTTTCCAAAGGTGCCCCTCACCCCTCTTATAAAAGGGAACTCCTCCATCTCATTTCTTCACACCTTCAAAGCCTTTTTGTTCGTCCAAACTCTGCCCAAATACTCTCCCAACTTCCCTCACTACAACCTAGAGGTATTAGTTTGATCATAATTCCATCCTAAGGAGCTATTTTGATCAAATCAAAAGGAAGAACCCGATAAAGAGGTAATGTTTTCACCACCCCTTTTCAAGTTCCATTCTTCTTCCACTTCTTCATTCATTGTTATTAACATTCTAAAATAATAACTCCAGTATCTTATATATACTGTGATGTTATTATAAATATGGTACAACCATATTCAGTATTCTATCCACCCTTTGAATAACATGTCACCATACGTGCGTACGTACGGCTTACTGTCTCTACGTCGTGGTGTAATTGTTATTCAATATATTATAATTTGGATGGGTATAATAATGATGTGTAACTCATTTAAATAATAAATATAAAATTTTAATGATTATGTATATATGATATACCATCCATTTATATATTATTTTAATATCAAAATAATGATATTGTCGCTTGTGCGTACGTATGGACTACCGTCTCCACGAACGCGATGAGATTCATTGTCCATCGTATACATTCAAGTATAATTATCATTTGATGATTTAAAAATAATGTTTAAGGACTTGATATAATTATGTATTTGAATAATATACAACCTATCCATAACAAACATGGCTTATGTAACAAAACATATAAAATAAAACGAGTAAGTTAACACCTGAAACGACGATAATACTAAGATATTATTAACAAAGCAATGTTAAAAGATCATATATGATATCATATGAATATATATGATTCTTGTATAATTTAATAATAATTATTTCACTATTATACAAGATGTTAACCTACCCCAACCAAGTAAAATTACAAGGTAAGGGTTTATTTCACAATCTCTTCATTATCCGAGGTTGTTTATACGTAATAATCTACTAGGATCTCTTTATCATCCACATCCATGTTTCTTAAAAATGTATTTCAAAACATTTTTACTATTTACAAGAATATGGGTTAAAGTAATTTATACCCTTGTATGACTTTTTATAAGTGGTTTATAAAGGAATATTTCTGTCGTTTTCCAAACAAGGTGTTTTTTACCTTTTCGACAGAATTAAGGTAAGAATGTTTTTTTAACTTATACGGCGGGTGCGGTTATTTTCTGCCATTATAAAATCATCGAACCTTCCCTTCAAAGCTTATAAGAATATTTTCAAATAAAATGTTTTATTTCATAAATATATGACTCTTAAATGATTTCAAAATACAAAGAGATATTTCTATAAATGAGTTTTGATTTCATCTATGTCAACATCCTTTGATGGATTTTACGCTTATTTGATGTTGATTTATTATGATACAAAACTTCTATATTGTATTGAAGGTTTTGTGATATGTTTGACTGTGGATGTGCGATTTTTAAACCATTCATAGTTTATGGTAACAGTATTGACATTTCGTATGCTAGTTTTAATACAAATGTTTATGTTATGTTTAAACCTTTTCATATGGGAATGCATTGCACTTAATATGTGATGGGTGGAGCCCGCTATAGCTCCTCGATGCATCGGTAGGTCTAATGAGACAAACTAGTGTCTTGGCACAAGGTCTTGGAAAAATATTTTTTTTATTCATGGCACGAGGCCTTGGCTATGTGGTTATGATAGTCTGGCATTATGCATTCCATCATTATGAAAGTGGTTATTGATATTGCATGTGATTATTCGATTAGTAGAATATCCATGTGAATAGTAAATTGCATTATTTCATTTTACTTTTTCCATACTATGTTGAAAATAATGTTTAAAAGGCTTTTGTTTTAGTTATACATTGCCTTAAATGTTTATGATTATTTTTGAATGTTTCCGCTATATTGTTATCCTTACTGGGCATTTGAGATCACCCCTTTTCTATGTTTTATTTTTCCCAGGATGTGAAGAAATAAGTTATTAATGACCTGCAGGGATTTTATGTGGGGATATGAGTGTGGAATATGGAGACTATGTTGTTGTAGTATTTTTTCACTTTATGATGTAATGTAAAACTTTATAAATATATCTAGTGTTTCCAAGGCTACTAAACCAATCGGTATTTCGTGTTTTGATCTTTCTTGTGATCATGCCAATGTTATGTAATAATGCACCGACTCTGGGTAACTGGAGTCAGGGCATTACAGTTGGTATCAGAGGAGGATTAGTACAAACCTTGGAAGCTAGATTTAGATAAACTCTGATTAGAGCACGTAGACCTAAGATGAACTTTGAGTATTAGTATAGAAGAACATCCTAGAATTTTGGTATTTAAGAGATTTTGTGAGTTTTCCGAGAAATAAATCCTTGTCTAGATACGAGCAATGGATATTTTCCCTAGAGAAAATATTTCAGGCTTTGGGGAGTAGTGAAAGGGAAAAAGTTATCATGGCAGTTTACCGACTCACTAGAGATGATGATCAATGGTGGTCATTGACTCAAAATACGAAGGAAGATGATGAAGTATCGAATATGAAATAGAGGGAGTTCAAAGATCTCTTTTTAGAAAAATACTTTCCTCGTGACCACCGAGCAGATATGGAAAGGCACTTTCTGAGTCTGAGACAAAAGGAGGATGAGAATGTCGCAAAGTATGAGGCTAACTTTACAAGGTTAGGAAGGTATGCTGGAGAATATATACGTAACCCAAGAATTAAGATTGATCGTTTCATTGATGGGTTAAAACCATTTCTCCGTCGAGAATTAGTCTCACAATCCTTTTCATCATACGAAGACATTGTCTCATGTGCTATCAAGACCGAAAAGGAATTCTCTAAGTCTTATGACTTTAAAGCAAATAAAGCGAAGAAGAGACCTGCTGATCAATCTGGGAATGGAAATAAGGGGAGGAAGAGAAAGGTTGAGTATCTATCCTATGGTAAATGTGGTAAGAAACACCCCGGTAATTTCTTGAAGGGAAAGGGAGTCTGTTACAAGTGTGGTGAAAAAGGCCACCAAGCTCGTGATTGCAAGGGGAAGAAGGAAGCCACCAACGTTCAGTGCTAAAATTGCAGAGAGATGGGGAATTATGGAAATGAATGTCCTAAGCATCAGAAGAACATACCTCAGAAAAGGCAAAGGGATCAAGGCCAAGCTTATGATATCACTACTGCTGAGGTAGAAGCTCCGAAAGACGTGGTGGAAGGTAATTTAATGGTTTCCTCAAGTTTAGAAAATGCATTATTTGATTCTGGATCATCCCATTGTTTCATATCTTCCCAGTTTGCTAAGAAAATTAGATATTTACAATTTGATTTAACAAAGGAGTTGTCATTTAAAACTCCAAAGGGAAGTATCATTGAATCAATGTTTTGTGAATAAGTCCCCACTAGATCACATAAATGTTCTTTATCTGCTGATCTCATCGTCATACCTATGATTGAGTTTGATATAATCCTTGGTATGGACTGGCTTTTCGAATATGATGCGAAGATTTATTGTATGAAGAAAGAGGTTACGATTCTTGATGATAATGATAAGGAACACCTTATCTTTAGAGCAGAATCGTCACCACCTAATTCTTATTTAGATCCACCCCCAGTAGCTCAACTAAATTCAATTATTGGGGAAGAAGAGAATGAAATAACTGTGGGTGGGGAAAGGAATGTTCAAATAGAGGATTTACCTGTTGTGAAAGAATTTTTAGATGTATTTCTGGAAGATTTACCTGGACATCCTCCAGAACGAGAAGTTGAGTTTTCCATTGATTTAATTCCTGGATCAAGGCCTATATCGAAGACCCCTTATAGAATGGAGACTATAGAATTAGTTGAACTAAAGAAACAACTAGAGGAATTGAGTAATAAGGGATTTATTTTCCCTAGTGTTTCTCCATGGGGATCCCCTGTTCTTTTTGTTAAAAAGAATGATTGATCTATGAGGTTATGTATCGATTACAGGGAGATCAATGCTATAACAATAAAGAACAAGTATCCCCTACCTCAAATTGATGATTTATTTGTCCAACTGCATGGAGCTCAATACTTTTCAAAGATTGAACTTTGATCTGGATACCATCAGTTGTGTGTGAAGAAGGAAGACATTCTGAAGACAGCATTTCGAACTAGGTACGTGCATTATGAGTTTACAGTAATGCCTTTTGGATTGACTAATGCACCCTCTATATTCATGGATCTGATGAATAGAGTTTTCAGGGAGTATCTCGATGAATTTGTGGTGGTATTTATTGATGATATCTTGGTATAATCCAAAAGCTACGATGATCATTAAAATCACTTGCGCATTATCCTGAAGTCTCTGAGAAGACATGAATTATATGGGAAGTTTAGCAACTGTGAATTCTGGCTTCATTAGATTTCTTTTCTTGGCCATGTTGTCTCTAAAGATGGAATCTCTATTGATCCTTATAAGACTAAGGCAATCCCAGAATGGCCAGAACTGACGAGTATAACTAAGGTACCCACTTTTATTGGTTTAGTAGGTTATTATCGACATTTTGTCCAGAATTTTGCCCGATTGGCTAACCCATTAACAAAGGTCACACGTAAAGGGGTTAAATTTGTTTGAAAAAAAGAGTGTGAAGAATGTTTCGAAGAACTGAAGAGAAGATTAGTCAATGCTCCTATATTGACTCTACCATCGGGGAATGATGGGTTCGTTATTTATAGTGATGCATCGAAAAAAAGACATGGTTTTGTCTTTATGAAGAATGATAGGGTTATTGCCTATGCATCACGACAGTTGAAAATTCATGAACAAAACTATCCTACTCATGATCCCGAGTTAGCAGCTCTGATCTTTTCTTTGAAGATATGGAGGCACTACCTCTATGGTGAAAAATGTGAGATTAATACTGATCACAAGATTTTGAAGTATATTTTCTCACAAAAAGAACTCAACATGAGGCAAAGGAGATGAGTTAAATTACTCAAGGATTATTATTGCACGATACACTACCAACCGGGGAAGGCAAACAAGGTGGAAGAAGCTTTGAGAAGAAAATATCATGGAGTTTTGAACAATATGAGAATTGAAAGGGATGCAATTTTCATGGATCTAGTGAAGATGGAAATGGGAATAACCAGGGAAGGAGAAACATCAATGCTTTTTCAAATGGTTGCCAAACCATCTTTACTAGAAAGGATTAAGAGTTCTCAGACCGATGATGAAGAATTTCAAAATAAGATTAATGCTATGAATGATGGGAGACTAAGATACTTTGTGTATGAAGATGGAATTTTGAAATTCGGGAAGAGACTTTGTGTTCCCGATATACCTGATCTAAAAAGGGAATTGTTGGATGATGCTCATAGTTCCAATTTCTCTATACACCCTGGGAGCACCAAAATTTATAGGGATTTGAAGGAACATTTTTGGTGGGACAACATGAAGAGGGAGATTGCTGATTTTGTGTCAAGATGTATGGTTTGTCGACAAGTGAAAGCTAGAAGGCAACAGCCTGGAGGAGTCATGCAACCTCTTCCCATACTAGAGTGGAAATGGGACAATATTACGATGGAGTTTGTCATGGGGCTACCAAAGGCTCCTAGAAGGAACGATGCAATATGGGTTATTGTTGATCATCTTACCAAGTCAGCACATTTTATTACTATAAGAGAAGATCTACCCCTGGAACGTCTAGAAGGACTATATATTAATGAAGTTGTGAGACTTCATGGAGTACCCCTATCGATTGTTTCTGATCGTGATCCCTGTTTTACTTCAAGATTCTGGAAAAGTATTCAGAAATTCCTGGATACTAAACTTCATTTGAGCACTTCTTACCACCCTCAGATAGACGGACAATCAGAACGGACTATTAAAACCTTAGAAGACATGTTGAGATCTTGCTCACTTGACTTTCAGGGTATGTGGGATCAATATTTACCTCTTGTAGAATTTTATTATAACAATGGCTTCCATTCGAGTATTCCGATGGCACCATATGAAGCATTATATGGAAAGTGATGTCGTACACCAACCTGTTGGGATGATGTTGGTGAAAGAAAACTTGTAGGCCCACAACTGGTGGAGGAAATGATGCAAAAGGTGAAGGTAATCCAAAATCACATCAAAGCAGCTCAAAGTAGGCAGAAGAGCTATGTCGATAATCGAAGGAAGGATTTGGAATTTCAATTCGGTGATCATGTTTTTCGGAAGGTATCTCCATGGAAGGGAGTCATACGTTTTTGTAAGAAAGGTAAATTGAGTCACAGGTACATCAGACCTTTCGAAATTCTAGATCGAATTGGGGCTATAGCTTACTAATTGGCAATGGCGCCAAGTCTCTCCAAAGTTCACGATGTGTTCCACGCATCTCTGTTGAGGAAATACATGCCTGACCCAATGCATGTACTCACCTATGAGGAATTAGAACTAGAACCTGATCTGTCTTATTGCGAAGAGCCCATCAGGATTCTTGATACGAGAGAACAAGTACTGAGAAACCGGACGACACGTCTGGTAAAAGTTTTTTGGAGAAACCATAAGATGGAAGAGGCAACGTGGGAATCCGAGGAACTTATAATGAAGAACCACCTGAGTCTTTTCATGCGATAATATTATAGAAATTTTGAGGATGAATTTATTTTAAGGAGAAGAGAATTTAACACCACAAGCTTCTAAGGTACGCTCCTCTTTGAATACTGTGATAAGGTGTGTTGTATGCAACACCGAGTTCTAACAAACCATAACTAATCAAACTAGCGGTTATGAATAGTAATACCTACTTTTTGAAATTATATATATTTTATATTTCAAAATGGATTTCATTTTTGGATTCGGAATATCAAATTTAGCCTAAGGTGAAATTTTGGTACTTTTTCGGATAACTTTAATATTTTGATGAATAGTGAAAATTAATAAATTTTAATTAAAAACAACTTTTCTAATAAAAATAATTAATAGTGATAAATTATTAATTTGAGTTGTTTTAAAGTATATTTAGAATATATTTTTACCATTTAATAAAATGTTGGTCATTGGACATAATTTCACAATTAATCCAAACATAAACAAGTATCAATCTTTTGATAGTTATTATATCTTAAAAACACGATTTTTGTTTTAACAGCGGGAATTAATTTTAAATTAATTTGTGCCACTTAAATGTTTTGAATTTGGAAAAATGGATTCCATATTTGTAATCAGGTTGTTCAAATTGTGTAAATAGGTAACTTTTATTTTTAGACATTTTGAATAATTACTTCGGTAAATATTTTATTTACCATGGTTAAGGGTAAATCTGGTAAATAAGGGTTAAAAAATAATATTATAATAATACTAAATTACCCTAAAACGTGTCATAGCCTTATTTTTGGACACATGTTCGACCATAGTCATCTTTGGGACGATTTTGTGACCCCATGGAGCCACTTGTAGGTGATAGGGACACTTAATTTTAATTAAGTTAAAATGAATACAAAAATGACACAAGCATATATCTTTTAGAAAACAAATTTTTACATAGGGTTATATATGTTGGGTTTTCGACTATAAATATTCATTATAAATCTAAGATGATTTAATACATAATGGTATTTTATTTATAATTTTTATACATTAAATAATTTAATTTATTTATGACACAATGATGATGCGGTAATTACCATAATAGTTAAAAATTAAAATAATTGATATTATAAATACCCATATAAATATAATTTGAGACATTTAATGAATTAAACTAATTTTATAGGATACTATTACATATTAGGATTGATTTAATTAACTTTTTTGAATTAATAATTCTGTTATAAGTTTCACAAAAATCGACTATTGAATACTGTCAAATTTGACATTAAAGAGATTTTAAAACAAATATTATATTATTAATTGATATTAAATTTCTAAAAATATATGTCTAGGCCAAGAGACTTATATCATGATATTTGTATCATTAATGGACCAATAGGGGGTCGCTTGGATGTATATTGTAAGTTTATTAACCATATAATATAAAAATACAAAGAGACATTGTAAAAGTGAAACTGAGTAACTTAGAGTTAATACTTAACGATAAGGTTAATATAGTAACCCAAACCTGTCTAAATTATATTGGTTGAATGGTTTTCGACCTATCCCCACCGTAAACTTTGAATAATCAACTTTGGAGCCATTAGAAACCGAATACTAATTTATTATAAATTAATATTTCTAGATTTTCCAAAGGTGCCCCTCACCCCTCTTATAAAAGCGTACTCCATCATCTCATTTCTTCACACCTTAAAAGCCTTTTGGATCAGCCAAACTCTGCCCAAATACTCTCCCAACTTCCTTCACTACAACCTAGAGTCCTTATTTGGATCATAAAGCAAACCTATGGAGCCCTTTTGATCAAATCAAAAGGAAGAACCCAAAGAAGAGGTAATGTTTTCACCACCCCTTTTCATGATCTTTTCTTCTTCCACTTATTCATTCATTGTTATTACCATCATAAAATAATAACTCCAGTATCTTATATATACTGTGATGTTATTATAAATATGGTACAACCATATTCATTATTCTATCCACCCTTTGAATAACATGTCACCATACGTGTGTATGTATGGCTTACCGTCTCCACGTCGTGGTGTAATTGTTATTGAATATATTATTATTTGGATGGGTATAATAATGATGTTTAACTCATGTAAATAATAAATATAACATGTTAATGATTCTGTATATATGATATACCATCCATTTATATATTATTTTAATATCAAAATAATGATATTGTCGCTCGTGCGTACGTACGGACTACCGTCTCCATGAACGCGATTAGATTAATTATACATCGTATCCATTCAAGTATAATTATCATTTGATGATTTAAAAATAATGTTTAATGACTTGATATAATTATGTATATGAATAATATACAACCTATCCATGACAAACATGGATTATCTAACAGAACATATAAAAGAAAACGAGTAAGTTAACACCTGAAACGACAATAATACTAAGATATTATTAACAAACCAATGTTAACAGATCATATATGATATCATATGAATGTATATGATTCTTGTATAATTTAATAACAATTATTTCACTATTATACAGGAGGTTAACCTACCCCAACCAAGGAAAAGTACAAGGTAATGGTTTATTTCACAATCTCTTCATTATCCGAGGTTGTTTATACGTAATAATCTAATGGGATCTCTTTATCATCCACATCCATGATTCTTAAAAATGTATTTAAAAACATTTTTACTATTTACAAGAATATGGGATAAAGTCTTTTATACCCTTTTATGACTTTTTATAATTGTTTTATAAATGAATCTTTCCGTCGTTTTCCAAACAAGATGATTTTTAACCTTTTCGACAGAATTAAGGTAAGAATGTTTTTTTAACTTATACGGTGGGTGTGGTTATTTTCTGCTGTTATAAAATCGTCGAAGCTTCCCTTTCAATCATATAAGAATATTTTCAAAGAAAATGTTTTATTTCATTAATATATGAATCTTAAATTATTTCAAAATAGAAAGAGATATTTCTCTATAAGAGTTTTGATTTCATCTATGTCAACATCCTTTAATGTATTTTACGCTTATTTGATGTTGATTTATTATGATACAAAAATTCTATATTGTATTGAAGGTTTTCTGATATGTTTGACTGTGGATGTGCTATTTTTATACCATTCATAGTTTATGGTAAAAGTATTGATATTTCATATGCTAGTTTTAATATGAATGTTTATGTTATGAATAAACATTTTCATATGGGAAGGCATTGGACTTTATATGTGACGGGTGGAGCCCGCTATAGATCCTAGATGCATCTATAGTTCTCACGAGACAAACTAGTGTCTGGGCACAAGGCATTGAAAAAATCTTATTTGTATTCTTGGCATGAGGCCTTGGCTAAGTGGTTATGATAGTCTGGCATATTTCATTCCATCATTATGAAAGTGGATATTGATATTGCATGTGATTATTCGATTTGTAGAATATCCATGTGAGCAAGTAAATGGAATTATTTAATTTTACTTTTTTCATACTATGTTGAAGTTCAAGTTTAAAAGTCTTTTTTTAGTTATACATTTACTTATATTTTTATGATTATTTTTGAAATTTTCCACTATTTTGTTATCCTTACTGGGAATTTGAGCTCACCCCTTTTCTATGTTTTATTTTTTCCAGGATGTGAAGAAGTAAGTTATGAATGACCTCCAGGGATTTTATGTGGGGATATGAGTTTGGAATATGGAGACTATGTTGTTGTATTAGTTTTTCACTTTATGATGTAATGTAAAACTTTATGAATATATCTAGTGTTTCCAAGGCTACTAAACCAATCGGTCTTTCGAGATTTGATCTTTCTTGTGATCATGCCAATGTTATGTAATAATGCACCGACTCTGGGTAACTGGGGTCGGGGCGTTACAGTGAGGCTAATACTTTTAAAGAGAACATAATTACATGGATAAATAGCACTCTACAGACACCTTTGGTTTGTGAAATTCATAGACTCCCATGAATCATTTTACCATTCACAAAGGAAGATTTTTTGAGCATTCATCTTGTGAACATCACTCTTGAAATGCTTCATGATGTAAATTGTGTTTGTGAAGCTATATTAGGATAGTGTGTCATGTATCTCCCTCATTTTCACAAAGCACCTTGATTTAATTGCTACTTATAATTCATGAAGAAGGTGGAGAAACTGATACAATATATACATACACTGTGTATCTTGAATAAGTACTTGTGTGGTACAAAGATTATACGCATTCAGGTTTCCCTGCAATAAAAATTTTCACATAGTCAGTGTGTTTTTTGGATAATTTAGCGTGTTCATACACATCTTACCTGAAGGTAATTCATGAAAAATATCCATGTAAAAAATTAAATGATCCTAAACTAAAATATATTGGATGATGTGTGTGTGGGAATATTGTGGTCATTGTTCAAAGGAGGAATGCATATGGTAGAAGTGGAATTCAGGTATCATGATAAGGGAATGTGGACATTGTGCATACATAGATACATGCATATGTATAAACCATATAACTACCCAAAACATAATTTATAATCACATAATAATAATTACTATTAATATATTTTATTGGGATTTGGATTCCATGAAACACATGAAAAATGTGTAATTTAATTTATATTGTATAAGTATTTTCCTTGTGTTAATATTTAATGACTTTGTATGAACCTCTTTCACACATGTCTGTGAGGTTGATAATTAAATTAGAAAAAATAAGAGAGTGAGTGTTGTTGAACTGAGGCAACTGGTCTTTACATTTGATCATAATAAATTGATTAAGGATAACAGAAATATTCATCAACATTATAGATGTGATATTTACATGATAAATTCATGTTCAACAAGCTCATGGATAAAGAGTAAATATCATCTTGTAGTGGGTCCATCCTTCATCCGAGGTGAAGTCTTCCACTTTTTTCTTGATGTAGATCATGTCTTCGTGTTGTATCAATGAGTAGAATGAGTCACTCAAGTGAATGCAGTATAGAAATATTTTCTGTTAGATGAAAATGAAAATTGAGTGTCTTAGTATTATCGAATGTAAAATTATTTCACTTTGATCAATACAAAAACATAGTCTCTTTGTTGGATATGAAGTATTTTAATCACTTGTTTAATTGTGAATAATACATGTTGGGTAACCAACGTTCACAACAGTAGGTTTTTGTAATGACCCTTGTAAATGTGGTGTGATTCACTTTCTATTACCTAAACTTCTCATTAAGTGGTAGTGAGAGATAATACTAAGTGAATATAGAACCTTATAATATTTGAGAGGCTGAATATTATATAAAGGATATGTATTAATAGAAGAAATTGATTCACCCATCCCCTCCTAGTGGTCAATATATACTAGGTCTCAGAAATTGGTGTTAGAGATTTTCGATCCCACTAAATATCCATGAATAATTATGAAAAATTGTGATTATTAATTCTTTTAATAGCTACGGTGTTAAAAAAATTTATTGGGAAAATTATCAATGATTGAATATCAGGGTTCTGACCTATCTCCTATCACTCGAGAAAAAAGTGTTATATGCTACAACATTGGGTTTTCCACCAATGGCTAATGTTTCTGCCTTGAAACATTTTGTTAAGGGAAATATAGAGTAATATGGAATGGATTATAATTCGATCTTGATGTCTCTAAAAGATATGTTATACCCAAAACTCATGGGTTTTTACACTGCTATGGGGATTTGGGATAAACTCAGAAGTTTCTATGAAAAAAATTACAATGATAAGTAATAAAAATTACACGTTTAGAGGATTTTATTTTAGGAAATTAAAATTAATGATCAAGAATGTGTTTATTACTATTTCACTGATGTAAATAAAATAGTTAAAAATATTATAGGATTTAGTGAGTAGATGGATGACTCAATTATTTTCAAAAAATTAATGCGTAATTATTCAATTTATTTTGATTAAAAAGTATAATTCATAGAATAAAGAGATTAATTATTTCTTAAGTAACTAAAAAAACCTTATCATAGATTATTAGAGGAGAAAAAAATACATATTTTTAGAAGAATGATAATATTTAAATGGCCATTGAATCCATGATATAGGTAACAATCATTGATAATGAGGATGAAAAATATGATGATTCAGATTTTGGTGAGGATGATGATGACCTCAACCATATTATTTCCCTCATATCAAAAGTCTTGAGGAAGACATAATTTAAGGAAAAATAAGCACCCACCTAAATTATTCATCTATTATAGAACTAGTCATTTTTCTATGATGATTCTAAATAAGAGGGTTGAAGAATAATAATCAAAAATAGAATCAAAATCAAAATAAAATGAAGAAATATCCTATTTATACAAATGTAATAAGAATAAGAAACACCCCAATATAAAGAATTGAAATTTAATGTGAAATAATTAAAAAATTATTCATTATGTTTTTCGTCACAAAAATGAAGTTGGTTTCTTTTCCCAAGATAAGGGAAGAACCAATTCATACTATAGTAGGGATGATAAATTTTAAGGAATATAACATTAGAGGAAGATAAAATAAAATGTTAATCATTCATGTAATAGATAAAAAATTTAGGAATGAAATACGATTCATGCTAACAAAAATAAAAAATTAACTACTACAAATAGTAAGGTTGAAATAGATCATAGTTATGATTAAATTTTGGTTTTGATCAATAAATATGTACTTTTTTACTAAGATTGATATTAAAAAATTAATATTTTCTGAAATGGATAAGATGAAATGTGATCATGAAGAAAAATAGAATAGTAAAAAGAAGAGTTTTGTGATACACAATCCATGTGTTAAATATTAAACAATATTTGGATATATCCATAAAATATTTCAATTAATATATTGATATCAAGGGATAAACATGTCGTGTTAGAGAGAATATATTTTATGGTGAACATAATAATTTTAATTCATATGTCACTTCTCAGAGTGCATGTTTTATAGAAAAATAATGAAATATAATGTCTCTAAAGAGTAATGGGAAATATTTCAATACATGAAAGAAAATCAGTTTCCTGGAAGGCTACAAAATCTAAAAAAGAACCTATATATATCTAGCTTCATTTTGAACCAACATTGGAGGATAGTTTTTCATGTATTTTGTTTGTGTTTTGGTAATAATGGGAAAAACTCTTACTACAACTAATTGAACATGACTTCACTGGGAATGGGGAAATAATTGAGTGGGAGTTTCAATGAGAATAAGATTAATAAATTGGAATGAAAATAAAATGTAAATAGATCATCACAAAAACAATATAAATTCTAAAATTTCTTATTTTTGAAGTAGTTTGTGGCATATGTAGTAATGTAGTTTATAAGGATGAGGTATGCAAGTTACGATTGGATGTAGACATTCCCTATGTTGTTAAAATAGATAGGATCCAAAATAAAACAAATGATAATTAATGAAATGATTATGAGAAAAATGAAAATATGATCATATAATGCCTAGTTATTTGGCCACCTTTGTTGAAACCGGATAAAACATTTTGGGATTATAATAAAATTGATAAATCTAAATAAAATAAATTGTTCTTAAAAAAGTTTTGTAATTTTAATATAATTTTTCTAATATTTTAAACCGTAAGATCCATAAAACTGAGTTTGTAATGGTTATTCAAATAAAGGATGTTGTTCGTGGGAATAATGAATATAGTCAAATTGACGAGATCAAAAATAATATAAAGATTCAAAATAATTCACCCCATGTAGTGTTTTTTAGAAAAATAATGGTCCATATTGAGAGGAATCTCTCAATATAAATGATTATTTTGAGAAAACAATATTTCACACTTTATTACATTTTATTTTGCTGTGTTTTGAACTAAAGAGGAATAATATTGACGGATATGTTTGAGCTAGAATTTTTTGGATATATGGTGATATTTTACATCCTTGAGTCAAATAAATTTCATGAAAGAAGTGAAATGTGTGCATCACATACAGGGACAAACCTCAAAAATGAAATGATTAAATTGGTAGAAATTCAACAATAAAGGTTATGGTATGCCAGTAAAATTTTCAACCCATATTTATTATGGTATTATTTTATTATTTAAGGGGAAGTGTTTCATTGAAGAGAAATGGGGGAGAATTATCATTTTCACCTAACCATTTTGATGTGTTTGTTTATATGTGTGCATGATTTAGTATTTCATTGATAGATTTGTTATTTTTAACCCCATATATGTGAATTGAAACATTTTGGTCCTAATTCCACATGCATTATAATTTATGGGAAACATTGAATCAGGTAATCTTATATCTTTTGTTCTGTATGCCAGGTTAGACCATGTGTACATAGAGGTGAAATACTAAATTCTATTTAACTAGAGATCCATGTAATTTCATCCCTCGATCAATGGAGTGTAATAATTAATCAATAAAGGGTTAAGGAAATTTTTATCAGAACAACAACTTCTTATCCTTTATATTTGATTTCCAATAATGGATAGAAATGTGTCATCACATGTATTGACTCCAACAATTTGTTTTAAGGAGGTATTTATAACAAAATACAATGGGGTTTTTTTGGGCCTAGTATAGTATTTGTTGTTAATGATATGTCAATACGTGATTAGTATGATGATTATGAGAAGTTTTAGTTCCTAGAGGATAGTTATGGATACATTAAAAGTAATTAGATTTCATTATTAAACAATTCTCATTGTCAACTGTGGTGATTGTAAAATAGATCCTAATTTAATTAACAAATGTTATAAAATATTTTTGAACATCTTTTTATACTGGTGAATAAAATATAAATTGATATATAAATAATGATGTGATGGTTCTATAGAAAAATGAAATCAAATAAGAATGAAGAATAGGAGGATATTTTTCTTGTGGTTTGGGATATCTACATATTTAATATGATTGTTATCGGTGTCTAAAAAAAATAAGTCCCACTATAGAATCCTGAAAGGTATATTCATCAACCAACCATAGGGGGACCCAATAGTCTACCTCGCGTGAGAGACTACAAAAGTAGAAATTCATGTTGGAATGTTTTTCCTTGTATTCAGCATGCATAGTACATGCCCAAAAGCATGCATGGATTGTGTATATAGCCCATGAGGTTTCTCAAGGACTGTGGTGTGTTGTGGACTCTATTGGTGTGATGTGTAGGGTGACCAGTGTTGATCCCTAATAGCCATCTTGGAGTGAGACTATCACTTACTAGGTAATAACCCAAAGGGGATTATTCATTCTGCTTCAATGTGAGATGTTAAACATGCTGGTTATTGTACCCTCATCATTAAAATGATTTCTGTAATGTGGTCTACCAAATCACACTCATCTAATCCAATCAATTTCTTGAAGATGTTTCCTTCTACCTTTCCTCACATAGGATCTCCACTATGCTGGTGTTTTTGATAAAGAATTATTCATCATATTAAAAGCATTATGTTGTTAAATGTATATGGATATACATTTGAATTCCATTAATGAATTCATATCACATTCATGACATAATGTAATAAAAAACATCACATAGTTTTTTCATTGTATTATCCCAACAATGGTATCTACTCTTTATATAATTATGTTCGGTTCTGAGAAGAAGATATAAGAAGTGTAAAAATGAAATTAAAAGGAGTGTGAAGATATCCCCCAAAAACTCATCATTTTTACGAATGAGTTTCACTGTAGATGAATCAATATGGTATGGTCAAGCTCAAAATCTATTAGGAAAAATACTATATCCCAATCGTTAGTAATCTCTTATCTGGTCTAGATTAAGTAATACTATATATCTACTATCACTAAGGATCTCCCTTATATATTCTTGAATTAGATCCCTAATCAACACATTGATGACACTTCATCACCTGGGGATATTGTTTTACTCCAAAAAATGTCTTGTATAAAAAATAGATTATTATATACAATTGTAGTCACATCGGTATCTACATCTGAACATAAAAATATTTTAGATCTATAATAAATGAAACTAATAAAGTACCAAGATCATTTCTCTAGATTATTCGGTCTCCTTATATTCTTTTATATGTCTCATCTTTTGTAAGAGGAACTAATAGTAGCTTTGTCATCCTTCCTAAAAAATATTCTTATTTATTCATCCTCTTCTTTAATAAAAGTTCACAATATAGGGGTAACATGAGGAATGAAATAACTACCACTTCTCCATATCCTTTATTTTGATTTTGAATTTTTGTATACTATAGATTATATAGAGGTAGAAGCACATCTACCTCCACCTAGTTTTCTTTTTATTACTCCCCGATAATCAAAGAAAGTTAAAAAAATATAAAATATTTATTCTCACATTACCAAAAACCACTGACTACTAAATTTATAATATACATACATAATCACATGAAAATAATTTATACATTTTTAATATATAAATTTCATTATATTTTGAACCGAAATCATCTCAATAATTTCATTAAATTTCCCGATAGAATCACATACATTGGTAACTCATGATCATAGTATATTCTTATTCTTTACATAACTATTAAAACATTTAAATATCCACTATTACTATATTTAATAATAAATAAATTTTGTAAAATTTTTGATATATAATATTTTTTACCATCCAAGCAATTTTTATCTTCTATCTCTACTACTCTCACATTTCATCTAAATATTAACCCTTATGTAAGGATTTTTTTACTCTTACATATCTCTTTAGAATACCAATTTACAATTTCATATTAGAATGAAACTGTTATGTATCCATTTAAATATTCATGTCACCCATAAATATCCTTCTATTAATAATTACATATTCACTAGAAATGTTGATTCACTCATTCACATCAATGTGTGGCTTTATCACTTTTTCACAACATTTTGTCACCGCGTACCATTAAATTATACCTATAAACAATGTTATAACACTTATATCATGAAACAAAACCTTACATGTCATATTTTGAATCATGTACATTCTCAATTTCAATTTTTTAAATACTTTTCATATCACCTGTGATATATTACACATTATATAATTATATCATTTATCAATGTATGGTATTTTCCTTTTTACATATCACATATTCCACAAAATAAAATATATATCATCTAATTGAGACATAATATGTATCCTACCAATGATTTATTAATCATAATATGATTTTTCTACTTAACCTCATTTCCTAATATTTTATCCATATTCACACATCTGCAATGTATTGAAATACAATCCTTCATTTTCTGTATTTAAACAAGGTCACTAAAAAATATATTATGTATAATAATATATCTTTCATATTAATATAATATTTTATATTTTCATTATTTCAGTATGATCTTCCATAAATGTATCATGTATGCACCAGAAAATAATTTTTTTCATCCAAAAAACATGAGAACCATCTAAATTATTGTTTTTATTCGTGTGAAATCTCTAGATCCATTCAAATGCTTGAGATTCAGCGATCAATACTTCTTATATATCTTTATGAGAATCCTATGTAACATTGTGTCTTTTAAAACATATTAAATTATTTAGTATAGAGGGAAACATAGTTAAATTATTTAATAAATATATAATTCTTCAAATATACTCTTAACCACTTCAACAATTATCAAGATTACTCCAACTACTCAAACTCTGGTCAAATTTACTAAAAAAAGATTGAATATATCAAACCTTCACTGATATAATCTATATAATTTCAAAATCATAATGAAAATTGAAATACACTTCTTGATTTTTTTAATGTATTTATTCTTATTTTTAAAATCTATATTTAACTAATTGTTCCTAAAATTTTATCAAATAGTTATTCTCCATTTAATATAGAAACAATCATGCTTAATAAGCTGAAGATGGATTTTAAATTTTCAAAATAGATTTATTCTTATCCATAATACCCTAATCATAAAATTCAATAATAAACCATTAATAGATATTTATATCATCCTATATAATTAGTTTTGAATGATTAATTACAAGATCAACTCTAAAATCATTATATGTTATGTTTATTTCCATGAAACTCTTCATCCAATAAATCCATGCGGTAACTGACTTTTAACATTATCATGAGAAGTATCACAATCTGTATCAAATTTTGTATTTAATGCTACATGATAACATAAAATAATAGTATATTGACATCATTTTTCATTAGAATATTGAATAAAATTTAACAGATGCAACTCTCTTCATAAAAATCTATTTAAGAACTTCAACCTACCATTTAGATTTGTTGACAATGCATCAATATTAATCTCCACCTTATTAATATTAAATGAATATGTCCAAGGATGAGGGAATGTCATTTTCATCTAATATTATATTCATTAGTAAACAAAGAATAAATTTTTATAAGGAAAGATTCATATTTCTCTTAAAAAATTAATTATAAATTAATGAACTCCAAGTTTGCATGATGTAGCGCATCATAGAATACAAGAGTGGATAAATAAGGACAAAATGGTGTCCATTAAGTAGTACATCATGTGATACCAACTCATATTTAACTTTTTTGGTGTTATTCATGAATATTATAATAATTATACCATTTACATGAGATAAAAAGAAATATTATATACATTTATGTATAATAATGTTTCCCCCCTTCATGCACTTTCTATATCAACTAACTCTTCCCATAACTAACAATATTAGAGTCAATTATTTATTGGATGATAAATTATTTGTCATTCCTAATTCATAGATTTATCAAAGTAATATCTGGATTTCAATACCTCCATGAAATGATTCCAAATATTGTACCAATCACATTCTCCACTCCCCTTCATCATTATTTATCATGGATATCATTCTTTAAAATGAATGCAATGCACATTAACAAAAACCCTAATAAATGTGGAAAGAATGTAGCAACTTTTAATTTCATGATAAGACTATTTTTTATGTGCAATCCTATTTCAATGTTATCATAGGACTTGTTTAGTTCTCCCTCATTATATAACACCTTCATTTCCTTTCATTGAAATAAAAAATTAAACGAAATAGGAATTAGGTGGACATTATTTTTCCTCATAATGGAAGAATTACAGATGATATTTTATTCTCATCCAAGAAACTAATGTTCATATTTGTGTATGAGTAATATTTGATTCAATGGTTCGCAATGAAATTGAATTATTTTGTTGATATCAATATGCTGATTAATATAAAAAGAATATGTCATGGAATCTTCATATGAATCATCCAAGATTAGTAAAAAAGTTACTATTACATGGAATCATGAATGAAAAAGAAATGAATTACTCAAGTATTATTATCACAAGATTGGTGACAATTATTTTGAATAATTTCAGTTTATATAGGTTATTTTTTGAGTTACTTTAAATTTCTCAAACAAGTGTTTTATGTTTAATGATTCATTTTTTCCTACATTATGAATTTTTCATTTTTACTTTTGTTGATGTTTTAAAATATTTATGATGTTTACTTATGGATTTATATAAATAATTTATTTAATATTTTTTATTAGATATATATAACATAGAATAATGGAATAAGGCACACACACTAACGTGATTAGATGAAGTTTATCATACCGTGGTAATTAGATGAATTCAACCATACTAAGATGACCAGAAGGAGTAATTCAATCCAATAAAATTTTATGGTGGTTTTTGAGTACGCATAAGGTCCACTCCACCACCATGGATGGGTATGATCATTGGAACACTAATAAAATTATGGAAAACTCAAGGGTTATATAAGGGTAACACGCGTAATAAAAATTCTATTTAAGGGTAAAACTAAACTCACAAAATAGTATCATAAACTATCAGTAGTTTCTTGAAGATGTCTTATTAATTTATTAAACATCACAACGCCTTTTTTAGATAATCCTATGATTGGAAGAAGTGAAAACTAAATGTATCAACGGGAAGTTTTATTAGATATATATATATATGATTTGTTCAGACCATAGGATGTTTATAATGGTATGAGGAACATAGCGGTTCTCAAATGAATCAATATGATGATTTATGTTGTAAAAATATTTTGAAAAATTCTATCGAACATAATTTTAATGTGATCCTAGTGATAAGTGAAGAATTTATCATATGACTAAAAACATGTTTCTTAAGAAAGCTATAATATTTAGGAAATGTGTAATTATAATTGAACAAATATGTTTCCATAAAAATTCATCTAGTAGAGGCTTTTTATTTATATTCATCATACTGCTATTTTTGAGATATCGCATCAGATAGATGATTCAATGATAATGAATCAGATAGAAGTTAGAAGAACCTGGTCTTTGACTCAGGTGTAGATTCCATAGTTCGGTCTATATCAATTTTATGGACCTAACAAGGATTCAAAACGATTTCATGTTAGTATCAAGGGTTTCTGGAGATTATTTAGAGGTAGGAACCTAGATTTTTGTAAAAAATAGGCCAGTTCATTGTTTTATTAATCAATATGGGGAAACATCATGTTTAGTCTAAACTCTGGGAATAAACTACATTTTCAGGTAATTCCATATCGCACAGTTGGAACACAGTTTGGAAAACCATATATCATATCCATGAATGAGTCCCCTTTACTGCAAGTAACTATGCATAGTAGGGGCATGGTTGGGAAAACCATGTGGCAAAACCATAAAGAGTCTAAATTTTGGGTTATTTTAATATTTTACCTTTAATGATCTAATTAACATAACCCATAATCCTTATTCTAAATTCTATCTGATAGAACATCCCCCTCTCTAATTTTTGAGATCATTAAGGGAATAATCTTGGGATTGAGATATATCCTTTTTCTGGGTTCTGATCAAGAATTTTTTCCTCACGATATACATGGAATGTTTTTTACTTGAGTACTTTTTATTAATTCTTCGTTTCCTTTTCTCATGGTGAATTAATCAAGCAGTAGGATCTTATCTTCGTTTTTCATAGAAAATATGATCTTGAACAAATTATAGGTCAATATTGGATGAGGAGAGTCTTAGATGTATGTGGTGGGTGATCTATTAATAATCCCTCACGATTCAGGTTTTTTAGAATTGATGTGTGGGCCCCAGTAATTGTATAATTTTTCGATTATTGAATTTATATTCCTTACTTATAGTGATTAGAAATATATTGATTGAATATTTCCTTATTTGTGATTAGTTATTGGTGGTTATTTTAATAACCCACAACACCCCATGTAGGTTGATTTACCTTAATTGATTTTCTAAAGTTTTTACACATTGAGATATTGTTCGATTGTGTTCGAGCATGAAAATTCTAATAGTATACCATATTATATTAAATTATTGTTTAATCATGTAATGGTGAATGGAATGTGCCTTGTCACATCCATGTGACAGAAATATGGTATGTTCCTATATGCAGTTTATTGATTTAAGTGATAAATTATAATTTTTGACGTATGAATTCAAATTGGTCATAACAATTTAAAATGAGTGGTTAGTTTAAGGCCTTTTCAACCATTCACACATACGTTGGATGGTAGCGGAGGAACCAAATGAAATGATCATGAATTAAAAAGTAAAATTGAATAGTTTCATGCTACATGTCTTTTTCAAACTCATGTTTGTAACAACCCGAGATTTTATAAGATACATTATTTTTAATTTCATTCATATCTTCTATTGTACGACACACCAAGATTATCTTGCGCTATACGCAACACCGTATTAACTTTCAGTATACGCAACACTTTTCTTGGCTCTTGTTACACACAATTTCAAGTTCGTTAGATAGAAATTATTCTACACAACATTGAGTGTGTATATATATATATATATTCAATGTATAAATAAAATATGGTTGGATTCTATAATACGCAACAACAAAGGAGTCGTGCACTACACGCAACCCTGACTTGGCTTGCATTACACGCAATCGCAACCTTCCTCGATAGTGTGTGTTGTATGCAATACCGGGATTTACTAAACAACGATATATTATTATAATATTGTTATGAACTATCTGTTATGAATAGTGTTAACTAAATTTTGAATTTTATAACATTATTATTCATCTTACACATTTTCTAGAACATGGTATAAGAACAATATAAAATTTTCGGGTAAAATAAGTATTTTTAAAAAAATGTAGTTTTTCCACCTTTCTTATGGCGCACCCACTTTAAATCTAGTTTTTCACATTTTTATAAGATCCATTTTACAAAATAAAAATATTCTTTGGAATCAAGAAATAAAAATTTACTTTGGATAAATTTTTCATTATATTCCGATAACTTTCATATTTTAATGAATAGTAAAAACACGTTATATTTTAATTAAAAACAACTTTTTTTCATCATAATATATTATGTGGATAAATTATAATATTGAATGGTTTTATAGTATAAATAGAATATATTTTTACCATTTAATATAATGTATGTCATTAGCATTGATTTTACCTTGAATTCGTAGGTTAAATCAATTCAATCTTTTACAATGTTTTAAAGAAAAACTCATTTTCTTTCGACAACGGGATTAATTTTAATTTAATTTCTGCATATTTTGTGTATTGAATTTGGAAATATGGATTCCATATTTTGAATTAGTGGGTCCAAATTATGTTAATAATCTACTTTTTATTTTTGGGCATTGTGAATAGTAACAACGGTAAATTTTATTTACTAGACTTAAAGGTAAATCGGGTAATTAAGGGTAAATATAAGATTATAAAATTACCCTAACACTTGTAAAAATCCTATTGGATGGCTACAAGTAGACCCATATAACCTAAGGGTCGGATTAGATTCATTTTAAGGACTTTTGTCGATGAAAATAATTTAATTATTTTTAAAATCCAAGAATGTGACAACATGTCACTTTCTTAAATCTTATAAGTATAATAATTTTAATTCAGTGATAAACTTCATGAATATTAGAACATGAATAGTCTCCAGAAATCTAATACAATTATCTACATCATAGGAATTTATTTATAATTTTTAGGGATTAAATAATTATCATTTATTATGACACAAAGATGATGCAGTAATTGTCTTATTAATGGAATATTGACATAATTGATGTTATAAATACCCAAATAAATGTAATTTGAGACTTTTTATGACTTAAATTAATTTTCTAGGTTAATATGACATGTTATTGTTGATATAAGTAACTTAGTTCGAACTTATCATTCTTTTATGAATTTCATAAAAATCGTGTATTAAATAGTGTCAAAATTGACATAAATTGGTTTTTAAAACAAATATTATATTATTAATTGTTATTTAATTCCTAAAAATCTAAGTTTCGGCCAAATGAATTAGATAAGGATATATATATTAATAATAAACATCTTGGGGTTCGTTTGTCTTGTTATGGTATGTTTATTAACCATATAGTGTAAGAAAACAAAAAGGCATGGTATAAGTTAAATTATTTAACTTAGAGTTAAATCTAATTGATAAGGTTAAAATAATAACCTAAACTTGTATAAATCCTATTGTATGAGAGAATTTAGACTCATACCCACTTTATCTTCGAAATAAGACCCTTTGGAACCATTATAAACAGAATTTGACCTTAATATAAAATAATATTTTGAGATTTTCCTAAGGTGCCCCTCTCCTCCCTTATAAATGGGCACCTCCTCCCTCTCCTCCTCACACCAATTTGAGCCTTCATGCTCGGACAAACCCTGCCAAAATCTCTTCTCCACTTCCCTAGTATCATCCTAGAGGTCCTGGTCTTCTTCAAAGACCACCCTTAGTTCATTAAGTGGAGGTTAAGCGAAGGCGCGTCAAAAAGAGGTAGTATCCATTACCGATCTTTTTCAATTTCTTTCTTCTTCAAATTCTTCTTATTTAGTATTTTCATGATAAAGTAATAACATAAGTATTTATTATATACTGATATGTTATTATAAATATGAAACAACTCTAATTAACCTTCTATCCATTCTACGGAAAAAGGAAATCACCGCGCGTGCGTACGTACGGAATACCGTCACCACGCCGTGGTGTAATCTATTTTCCACCACCACCTTAATTGGATGGGTATAATGGTATAATGAGAAACTATATATGATTATTATAAAGTGATATTGATACTGAAATATTATACATACACTTCAACACAATTCCACGACCATGGGAACGATATCATCGCTCGTGCGTACGTATGGACTACCGTCTCCACGACGCGATGAGATTCATTATCCATGTTAACCATTCCAGATTGATTATAAAGTATATATAATGAATAATAATGAAATATATGACATGGTAAATTTACTGGATTTATGTATATATATATATATTTATGTCATCTACTTAATTTCACTGAATTCAATAAGGAAACGAAAACAGCGTTCATGCATACGTACGGCCTACCGTCTCCATGAACGGTGTAATTATTTCCATTTATCGATCCATTATATATAGGTATATTATGAATATATATTATATATAAATCATTTTTTATATTCTGGAATTATGTAATGATGATCTAAGTAATCATATGAATAATTACAAGTTAAAACACGAACGACAAATGAGACGATTTTACCCAAAACGCTACATTAACATGAATTTACAAAAGAACTGGTAATATAAAGTCATAAGTGAACTATATATGATATAATAACAATGAATTTGATTCTTTAATAAGTGAATGACATTATTTAAATCATTATACAGGAGGTTCGAACACTTACGAAGCAAATCGGACCTAAAGTAAGGGAAATATCACAATCTCATTTTTATCCGAGATTGTTTATAATTTAGAATTTATTGGGGTGTATTTTATAATCCATATCCATGTTTCCTGGATATGTAATATTATTTCCATCCAACTACAATTTTTTCAATCCAATTTTACCCTTCGGTGAGTTTTTAGTAAAGAATATGAAAGGAATCTTTTGTCGTTTTTCGTACGAGGTACTTTTTGACTTTTCCGACAAAAGTACGAAGAATGTTTTTTTAACTTATACGGAATGAATGGATTTTTAAAAAATTATTTTAAAGAAGATTCCTTTACAAGTTTTCAAGTTTATTTTTAATCAACTTCTTTTAGTTTAGAATTGCATGACACGTTAAGAAAGGAAAAGTGGTTTTGAAGTAGAAAGGATATTTTCCTCAAGAATGGAGTTCAAGTGTTTTATCAAAATTATTTTCCATATAAGATAATATAGGGTTATATTTCTATCCCTATTATTACATTGATTAGATTATGTTGTGATGAAATTATTTTTATGAAATCCTTTATCTTATATGAATTGTTTTATGATGTCATGTTGTTTATGAATCCCATTTTTATTACATGGGTTATGCAATGATGTATGATTTATGATTTTGTGGCACACATAAGAATGGTATAATTATGATATGGGTGGGACCTATATCTCCCTCCAATGAATTGGGTAAAGATTTTATATCTCATGAGATAGACATGGCTGGAACGGTAGGTTATACCGGTTCAGTGAAACAGGACTGAAACGAGGGTGACTCGGTTCAGAAATGGACTTTGTCCACTAAGATAGTCTTGGCAATGAGTCTTGAATAATAATAAATGATTCTCTATGATTATGTGTGTATGCCACAAAGTTTCATGTTTTATGTTATGATTATTGGGATTCCATTTCACTACTATGATTTATCCCATGTTATGAAATTATGATCTCTTTTGCAGGTTAAGATTTCCAAAAGATATGTTCTTATGAATATGACGTGATTGATATTTCTTTTGTTTACCCTTACTGAGCATTTGTGCTCACCCATTTATGTTTTCTTTCCCCAGGATATAAAGAAAGGTTTTAGGTAAAAAAAATGAAGATCTTTATGGGATATGTTGAAGATCTTTCACCATGATTAGAAGATTATATTCCGAGTTTCCAAAGACACTAAACTATTACGGTCCTTCTGTGTGTTTTGTTTATGTACTATGTATTCCGAAAAAGTAATGTAATGTCCATGTATGTTAAGCTTTGGGTCTCTACAGTTGGTATCAGTGGAAAAGTTTAGTCAACCTTTGGAAACTAGGATGCGAAAACATTAGTGAGATCCCTAGAGATATTTCTAAGGTATGTCTAGGGATGTCCCTAAGGATAAGTATACGTATAGGATATAGTTCTAGAACTATGGTAAAGATATTAGATTAAACCAATGATGTTAGATATTGAAGTTACTCCCCCTTTATTATGATTTGTTCCTCTCACACTATTTTTTTGGGTTTTAGAAAATGGATGGAAACAAGATGATTCACGATAATGGAGGATATGATGGACAATGGAATGATGAGCAACCAAATGAAATGGGATTTGGAAGTCCAAACATCATTATTATGCCGAATCAGCAATCTCATAATATGATCAATAAAGTAAAATTTGGTAAGTTTCCTGACTCGGCTAATAAGAGAAAGATGGTGTTTCATGATGATCATAGAGGAAAGAAAGTTCAATTTCCACTATGTAAATCATGTGGGAAGAGGAATCAAGGAGAATGTTTCAAAGGAACTGGAAGATGCTTTGGGTGTGGAAAAGAAGGACACAAAGCTAGTAAGTGCAAAGGAAAAGGTTCAATTAACACTAGGGACGAGGATAATGGTATTTCTACGACATCAACAATGGTTAAATGTTTTAAATGTGGAATGTACGGGCATTATGCAAACCAATTCCCTAAGAGAAAGTCTCATGAAGAGAATCAGTATGGTCATATGGGTAGTAGTTATGTGGATGATGATGAAGAGACTACAAATGATATGTTAGATAGAAGAATTGTTGAAGCTCAGTCAATGGTTTAAGAATGTAGTGGAATGATTACATGTTTATCATGTTTAATGTTGTATAAGTAATCTCATGGTACTATGGAATAAAAGAGAAATCTAAGGATTGTTACACTGTTGTATTTCCTTGAGTTTTGAAAGTGTATGATTAATGTTACCAGTATCCATGAAAGGTTATTCAGATATTTTTGGAATGTAGATGATATGCGCATAATTAAGGGATAAGGAGAAAATTAAATGTTTGATAGTATTCATGAGCTCATGACTGATATAAGGAGAAGGTTATATCATGGTTTGAGTATATATAATTTTGAGGATTTTGGTATGTGGAAAGTGTTAATGTTTAACTGCACTCATGTTTTCACTAAGGTTCAATGGGAATTCAAGAGAATACATAATTAAGGCCTTAGAATATTTGTAATGTGACCAACAAGACATATCTTATGATATATGGGGATCAACGATGGTATTAACATGCTTGTTATATGAAATCTATTGTAATGGTTTTCACTATATTATGAGAGTGGACTGCAGTATTATGGATAAGCCTAATGATTGGAATGGATTATGTTGGACATAAATTAATATTGTTTAAGGTTAGAAGTTTTTTTGATATTATTGATGAGATGTTATAGTAATATAGTTTTAGAAAAAGGACAACATGCAGGATGGGAGACAGCCCATCGCGTCGGACAAGGCTGTGGGAATCGAACCCACAACCGAAGTGCGACTGGCCTTTTTTGCCTACCACTAGCGTACAGGAAGTCCCTGTTTAGTATAAACTAGTTTTATTATATTAAGCAGTATAAGTCCATTTTAGGAACTATATAAGATTAATCTCACTATAGATGGACTTATGTATTTTTTTTATAACTATTATAACCTTTTGTTTGAGATAGATGGAATGAACCATCATTCTATCACATGATCTGCTAACACATCACGAATGAAAAATTCAACTTCATTTCTTTAAGAGATGAAGTGGAAATTGTCCAAAGAATGACAAACGGTGAGACTATACCAAAATCACGAAAGTATTTTTCTAATTCCAATTTCATCAACTTTAGGGAAATGATCTTGAAAAACCAAAAATGTTGTCCTACTTCTCTTATATCTGATGAATCATATGGTACCTTAGATCACCACAAATCAATAGCTTTGTGAATGTTGGGTTTTTCATAGCCATGTTCTCTACCACTCTCCATCAGAACATGATGGTTATATTTCTCTTCCATATCCATATTTTCACCTATGTGGAAACCCAGTGATTAGTTTATTTGGGTAACCGTTACGTTTCATACTTTTGTTTTTAAAGATTGGTTTTGGTATTCCTTTTTACGATGTGGGTTTCTATTAATGAAACTTTCGAATAGTAAGCCATTTATAACCCCGACGAATTTTGAGGGCGAAATTCATTTTAAGGGGGGTAGAATGTAACAACCAGATATTTTATAAGATACATTATTTTTAATTTCATTCATATCGAATATGGTACGACACACCAAGATTATCTTTCGCTATACGCAACACCGTATTAGCTTGTAGTATACGCAACACTTTTCTTGGCTCTTGTTACACACAATTTCAAGATCGTTTGATAGAAGTTATTCTACGCAACATTGAGTATATATATATATATATATATTCAATGTATAAATAAAATATGGTTGGATTCTATTATACGCAACAACAAAGGAGTCGTACACTACACGCAACCCTGACTTGGCTTGCATTACACGCAATCGCGACCTTCCTCGATAGCGTGTGTTGTACGCAATACCGGGATTTACTAAACAACGATATATTATTATAATATTATTATGAACTAGCTGTTATGAATAATGTTAACTAAATTTTGAATTTTATAACATTATTATTCATCTTACACATTTTCTAGAACATGGTATAAGAACAAAATAAATTTTTCGGGTAAAATAAGTATTTTTCAAAAAATGCCGTTTTTCCGCCTTTTGGTGGCGCACCCACTATAAACCTAGTTTATGACATGTTTATAAGTTCCATTTGACAAAATAAAATTATTCTTTGGAATATAGAAATATAAATTTACTTTGGATAAATTTTTCATTTTATTCTGATAACTTTCTTATTTTAATGAATAGTAAAAACACGCTATATTTTAATTAAAAACAACTTTTTCATCGTAATATCTTATGTGGTTAAATTATAATATTGAATGGTTTTAAAGTATAATTAGAATATATTTTTACCATTTAATATAATGTATGTCATTATCATTGATTTTACCTTGAATTCGTAGGTTAAATCAATTCAATCGTTTCCAATGTTTTAAAGAAAAATCCGTTTTCTTTCGCCAAAAGGATTAATTTCAATTTAATTTATGCATCTTTTGTGTATTGAATTTGGAAAAATGGATTCCATATTTGGAATCAGTGGGTCAAAATTATGTTAATAAGTTACTTTTTATTTTTGGGCATTGTGAATAGTAACTACGGTAAATTTTATTTACTATAGTTAAAGGTAAATCGGGTAATTACGGGTAAATATAAGATTATAAAATTACCCTAACACCTGGAAAAATCTTATTGGATGTATAAAAGTAGAACCATATAACCTAAGGGTCGTATTAGATTTATTTTATGGACTTTTTTCCCTGAAAATAATTTAATTATTATTAAAACCAAAGAATGTGACAACATGTCACTTTCTTAAATCGTATAAGTATAATAATTTTAATTTAGTGATAAACTTCATGAAACTTCAAAAATGAATATTATCCAGAAAGATAATACAATTATATACATCATAGGAATTTATTTAGAATTTTTAGGGATTAAATAATTATCATTTATTATGACACAATGATGATGCAGTAATTGTCTTATTAATGAAATATTGACATAATTGATGTTATAAATGCCCAAATAAATGTAATTTGAGACATTGTATGACATAAATAAATTTTAGAGGTTAATGTGACATGTTATTGTTGATATACGTAACTTGGTTATAACTTATCATTCTGTTATGAATTTCATAAAAATCATGTACCAAATAGTGTCAAAATTGACATAAATTAGTATTTAAAACAAATATTATATTATTAATTGTTATTTAATTCCTAAAAATCTAAGGTTCTGCAAAATGACTTTGATAAGGATATATATATTAATAAAAAACAACTTGGGGTTCGTTTGGCTGGTTATGGAAAGTTTATTAACCATATAGTGTAAGAAAACAAAAAGACACGGTAAAAGTTAAATTATTTAACTTAGAGTTAAATGTAATTGATAAGGTTAAAATAATAACCTAAACTTGTCTAAATCCTATTGTATGAGAGTATTTCGACCCATCCCCACTTTAGCTTCTAAATAAGACCATTTCTAACCATTATAAACCAAATTTGACCTTAATATAAAATAATATTTTGAGATTTTCCTAAGGTGCCCCTCTCCTCCCTTATAAAAGGGCACCTCCTCCCTCTCCTCATCACACCAATTTGAGGCTTCAAAATCGGCCAACCCCTGCCAAAATCTCTTCTCCACTTCCCTAATATCATCCTAGAGGTCCTGGTCTTCTTCAAAGACCATTATTAGTTCTTTAAGTGGAGGTTAAGTGAAGGCGCGTCAAAAAGAGGTAAAATCCATTACCGATCTTTTTCAATTTCTTTCTTCTTCAAATTCTTCTTATTTAGTTTTTTCATGATAAAGTAATAACATAAGTATTTATTATATACTGATATGTTATTATAAATATGAAACAACTCAAATTAACCTTCTATCCATCCTACGGAAAAAGGAAATCACCGCGCGTGCGTACGTACGGAATACCGTCTCCACGCCGTGGTGTAATCTATTTTCTGCCACCACATTAATTAGATGGGTATAATGGTGTAATGAGTAACTATATATGATTATTATAAATTGATATTTATACTGAAATATTATACATACACTTCAAAAAAATTCCACGACCATGGGAACGATATCATCGCTCGTGCGTACGTACGGACTACCGTCTCCACGATGCGATGAGATTCATTATCCATGTTAACCATTCCAGAATGATTATAAAGTATATAAAACGAATAATAATGAAATATATGACATGGTAAATCTACTGGATTTATGTATATATATATTTATGTCAACTTCTTAATTCCACTCAATTCAATAAGGAAACGAAAACAGCGTTCATGCGTACGTACGGCCTACCTTCTCCATGAACGGTGTATTTCATTCCATTTATCGATCCATTATATATATGTATATTATGAATATATATTATATATAAGTCATGTTTTATATTCTGGAATTTAGTAATCATGATCTAAGTAATCATATGAATAATTACAAGTTAAAACACGAACGACAAATGAGACGATTTAACCCAAAACACTACTTTAACATAAATTTACAAAAGAACGGGTAATGTATAGTCATAAGTGAACCATATATGATATAATAACAATTAATATGATTCTGTAATAAGTCAATTACATTATTTAAATCATTATACAGGAGGTTCGGACACTTACGAAGCAAATCGGACCTAAGGTAAGGGAAATATCACAATCTCATTTTTATCCGAGATTGTTTATAAATTAGAATTTAATGGGGTGTATTTTATCATCCATATCCATGTTTCCTGAATATGTAATATTATTTCCATCCACCTACAATTTTTGAAATCCAATTTTACCAATCGGTGAGTTTTTAGTAAAGAATATGAAAGAAATCATTTGTCGTTTTTCATACGAGTTACTTGTTGACTTTTCTGACAAGAGTACGAAGAATGTTTTTTTAACATATACGGCATGAATGGATTTTTAAAACTTTATTTCCAAGAAGATTACTTTACACGTTTTCATGTTTATTTTTAATCAACTTCTTTTAGTTTAGAATTTCCTGACACGTTAAGAAAGGAAAAGTGTTTTTGAAGTAGAAAGGATATTTTCCTCAAGAATGGAGTTCAAGTGATTTATCAAAAAAAATTCCATCTATGATAATATAAGGTTCTGTTTCTATCCCTATTATTACATTGATTTGATTATATTGTGATGGAATTATTTTTATGAAATTCTTTATCTTATATGAATTGTTTTATGATGTCATGTTGTTTAAGAATCCCATTTTTATTACATGGGTTATGCAATGATGTATGATTTATGATTTTGTGGCACACATAAGAATGGTATCATTATGAGATGGGTGGGACCTATATCTCCCTCCAATTCATTGGGTAAAGATTTTATATCTGATGAGATAGACATGTCTAGAATGGTAGGTTATACCGGTTTAGTGAAACAGGATTGAAACGAGGGTGACTCGGTTCAGAAATGGACTTTGTCCACTAAGATAGTCTTGGAAATGAGTCTTGACTAATAAGAAATGATTCTCTATGATTAAGTGTGTATGCCACAAAGTTTCATGTTTTATGTTATGATTATTGGGATTCCATTTCACTACTATGATTTATCCCATGTTATGAAATTATGATCTCTTTTGCAGGTTAAGATTTCCAAAAGATATGTTCTTATGAATATGACGTGATTGATATTTCTTTTGTTTACCCTTACTGAGCATTTGAGCTCACCCCTTTATGTTTTCTTTCCCCAGGATATAAATAAATGTTTTAGGTAAAAAAAGGAAGATCTTTATGGGAGATGTTGAAGATCTTTCACCATGATTAGAAGATTGTATTCTGAGTTTCCAAAGACACTAAACTATTACGGTCCTTGTGTGTGTGTTTTTGTTATGTACTAAGTATTCCGCAAAAGTAATGTAATGTTCATGTACAATAAGATTCGGGTATCTACACATGTAAGCCTATACATGATCCAAAATAACATGATAAATGGAATAGTTATTATAAGCACTTATTTTGTTAAATGAATAAAATGTAAGGTTCCTTATTATATATGGTTATTGACATGTTTAATGGTTTTCATTTACATTAATTAGATTGTGGATTCCAAATGTAATCGATTTGGTATTTGAGAATTGGATTCCAATTCCTGGAATCATGTTTCCCAGGGAGAGACCAACCTTGGAACACGGTCCTAATCATTCATTGGATGCATGGTTTGAAATCATAGGATTCCTTATTTATTATTATAGGATTATTTGGATACACTCTGTGGATCTAGAACCACAGTGGTTCCTTGGATACATCCTTGGAACTATCCATTTCCTAATCATTTTTACCTTTAATGTATCCTATGGACTTAATTAGATTCACTATTTGTGTAATTCCTTGGAAGACTCTCCATGGATAACTCCCTTTCCCATTAGCCATGTTGATGTTACCATTATGTTTGTGACCCTTTAGGTCTAGGTTTACGTAGTTTAACATGGAACCATTAATACCAAAAGACATTCCCTAGGCCTTCTCAACTAGCCAGTGGCCTTTGGAATTTTGGGACATACACTTGAGGCCATGTGGCCAACCATGATCGGGGCACCTATTTAGTGGAATCTGGGTCTGAGATGTCATAATTTGGTATCATAGGGGTTCTATTATTGTTATAATATCATGAGATAATATTAATTACATTAGTAACTATTGTAAAATTTTCACAAGTTGTTCTTGGGCGTCATAAACCCATGTTTGGGGTAATATCTGATTGGTAAGAATTATAATTGTTATTGTCTTTTATATATTACAATTGATATCCTTTCACAATTTCTTGAGACACATGTTTTATTCTATTGTTGATTATTATTTGGATTGATAATTACAATTTAGACTTGGATCAATTATAAGGGGGAAAGGGGAACTATTACATGCATCATCATTGGCTCCTAGAATTTACATTTCATGCATGATTACATTCCACATAGGTGAATTTCAGTAATTTCAATGCTTCATATATCTATGATTACAGAGTGACACAACACTTTAAATGTTTTTTTTTTATTTTGGGCTTTTATTTACTGATGTCTTGTTTCAATTCATGTGGTTTTATGGGACCTCATGGGAAGGAATTAGTAATTTACAAAATGAATATGTTAATTATACATTAAAATGGGTTTTGTTTCTATTTATGAGGATTATGGGAGCTGATTCATTTCAAATGATGGTCCATTTTTAAGTATCTTAGATATATGTTCTATGAAAAGTGAAATACAAAAGTGAAACAGATGAACATACTAATCGTTCATTGTTACGATTATGATTGGTAATTAGGTGAATTTTTTTATTAAATTTAAAAATAAATGAAATGGTATCTAATGAATTATGTGTCATGATACTATTGACCATTCATCTATTAGAACACATAAGGTTTCTAACTGAGCACTTTCCGATACAAGGTAATCTATACTGGTCCACTGGTATAATACTTTAGGTAGTGAGATTATTTATATTAAGTGTCCACTAGTGATGCTATCTAAATGCTTATTAACCTATTCTATAGTGACTTCTTGTAAATTTGAAACCTATGCCACCATGATGTCCATGTGTAATGCTCTGGGATGGTGGAAATGACCATGCTCTAGATGTGGTGATCCCTAGGTCACCAATATTACCCCCAGATGTTCCACTGGATGAAATTCATGTTGTAAAAAATCTGGGAACAAATTCTCATCATTAGGATAGTTTCTTTCATCTAATGAATCCTATAAATTGTGCTCTATGAGTTGAAAATATAATGGATAATCGGAATCTTGAGTTCCTTCTACAACATCCTCACACATTTTCATGGGATACTATTTTCTAGGAGGCTTATTCTTGGATAGAGGACACCCTGTCTATCATTGAGAATCTGGGGTCACATACAGTGTAGAGGGTGAAACATAATTCGTACATGTTGGATGATTAGGACAAGCACCGATCAAATGTTATAACCCAGGAAACACACCATTAGGTCATGTTGTAGTTTGATTTCATGACTTCTTTATATGATCAATGTTTACATAGACACTGATAGATGATAGAGCTAGATATTTCATGCATCTTAACCTTGGATCTATGTCAGTTATCGAGTGTTCAATACATTTCACTGAGTTGAACTACTTTTAAATTCTTCTAGCTATTGATGATATTTCATGTGCAAGAAACTTCTAGGATGGGAACCTATACTCTATCCTTACTCAGGTGAATGTATTTACCATAAACAGATTCTCTATGGTCATAATTTATTCTCTATTCACTAAGTGAAATCTATGTTATGGTTATTGTATGAGTCATAGAGGATCTGTTCCATGGTAGGCTAGTAGTTCATTCGAGTGGCATAAAATGATCCCTCTAGTTTTATCATTAGGGAAGTGGAAACTACGTTACCCATGTAGGTGGCACTATAGTGTTCCATTAGTGTCGATGATAGGGTCATCTGAAGCCTCTCTGTGTTAGAGAACAACTAGAGTGTTGGGGTTATGAACCTATGGAGAATATTAAGAGATTCATTAGGACTAATATATCATCTTATAGTGGAATATGTTATGCCCAAGTTCCACCATTAGGAGTAGGTTCATTAACAATTCATTAAGAACGGAGTTGTACTAGTACCAGCAAGACTGGTCAAGGAGCAAGTTGTGGTTGTGGTAACCAGTACCCTGATCACCCGCAGTGCCATCAGAGTTGTTTTGATCATGATAGTTCATTTATTTCACAGTGTCTTGGACCATGTCATTTTCATGGATTATAGTTTATAACAAAGGATCGGGCTATGGGACCATCTACAGTATTTGACAATATACATGTATCCTCCACTACATGAATTGTTTTACATGATGCAGGTGATTCATAATCATTTATCTCCTTGTAAATCATTGAATCCCTTAGGATTCCAGTACAATTTTACAATGGTGTAATTACCCTAGAAACATCGTTAGGGGTACAATCTATGTGAATTTTATAGTGGATGGATAAACCCATTGATATATGTAGTTATACCTTTCTATGGAACCTCTTTGTTAGTGAGATTATGGGCTTTGATGTCATTGTAAGGATGTATTGGTAGGTTTTTTATCCCACCGTTGTTGATTTCTATTTTCACCAAGTGTTGTTTAAATCACCTGAGGGTAGAAGTTATCTATATAAGCATGAGTTTGATGTATAAGATATTATAAATATACCAAAGAATCATGGGATAGTTATAGTGAATTCCTAGATTTATATTCTCCTCATAAAGTACGAGAGTTTATATCAGGAAAAATTCTCTCTAGTAGTAAATCATTTCACATATTTCATTCTTGATGATTTTTCTAGAATAAATTAAAATAGAGAGGTGGAGTTACTGATTTTTCATGTTCATGGGGTATATCAAGTGTTCATTCCTCTATGAAGGATGTCACCTACATAACTACAGGAGCTAAAGAAGAATATAGAGGATAATGAGGCCAAAAGATTCATATGGCCTAGAAACTCCTCACGATGTTCGCTAGTCCTTTCAACCATGAATACCGATGAGACCCTCATTTTATTCATGGATTATAGTATATTGATCTATCTTTTTGTCATTAACCATTATCTACTCCCTCTTATAGATTATCTTATTGACCAGCTTCGGGGAGCTAGAGTTTTCTCTAAGATCGATCGAATATCGGGCTATCATTAGGTTCCAACCAAGCCATCAAACCAACCTTATAAATATTTCTACAGTAGGAATGATATGTGTGAGTACATAGTTATGTTTTCCTATCTTACAAACATTCCAACATTATTCATTTCTATGATGAATATTTTGTCTCATCTATATTTGGATTCATTATTCATCGTATTTGTTGAAGACATATTGGTCTATTATAACTCTCACAGAGACCGTGAGATGAACCTTGATATCAATCTGAGTTCATTGAGAGAGTATCAAAATTAATTTAATCATTATATGTTCCACTTCTGTATTGAAAATAATCTCTTCGAGTGTTATAGTATCTCAGAATTAGGAGTATTTGTTGACCATAGAATGTTAGTGTCATAGATTTCTTGGAGAATCCCAAGAACATGTATTATGATATTAGGTTATTGTGGATGGATGTATTTTAACTATGTTTCATATAGGACATATCACACCATTATTCATTTCTCACTTGTCTTAATGGAAGGATGATAAGTAATTATTTTCAAATTCGGGTGGGAAATCCTTTTTGATGTTCAAAGGGATTCTTTTCTCAACACATATTCAGATTCTTCCAAAGCATGGAATTAGATATAAATTCCAACGTGTTGCATCAGGAATAATCCTTGGAGCAGTTTTGATGATGGTGGATACAATAATTATATATAGGTCTCATTAGTTGATGCCACATGGGAGAACTACCTGAAGCAAGATCGTAATCCTGTAATAGTTTTTCAATCATTACTTTGCAGGAGACAATATTTGTTGTGTAAGTAATTTTATGTTGTATAACAAACATAAGATCCTAAAATATAAATTTTCATAGAATGAAATGTATATGAGAAATTATATATCAGTTTAATATATATATTATATGGATTTCTAGCATGCCTCAATGCCTAGAAGAAGTATTGTGATTGTAGATGTAATGAGCCAGAAAACTCAGGAACATGTTTGTACGTGAAGAAAGTGTGTAATGGAAATTTATGGATCTCTTATTGGAGATACATAAAGATATTCATGATATTAATAAGAATCATTATGACTAATCCATGATAGTTACATCTTTCCTCATTAATAAGGTGAAGAGTATTCAATTTTAAGATTTAGAAGGATTGGATCTCTAAGAGGGTTTATCAAGGGATGAACTACCATTAGATAGGTTAGTAGAAAGAGATAAAATCCTAAATATACAATGATGTGTCTAGGTTATTATATATATGATTAAATATTTGATTTGTCAATCCCACACATCTCAGTGGGTTGTTTATTTCGGTATCTATAATATTTTTCAAGATATGTTACACAAAATATAGTTGTTATGGGATGAAGTATTAGATAACATGATTTATTACTATGAGTTTCACATGTCAAAAGGTGATGGTGGAACACATGATATTATTGGTCTTGTTATTGAAACATCTAATCCCAAAATGGAAATGGGAATATGTTTCCATGTTCTTCTTAAAAAGGCTGCCATGGTCACCTAGAGGGAGTGAAGTTGTATGAGTTTACATTTACAGAATAATGAAAGTGGTTCACCTAATTACTATTTGAGTAGTTATTTTTTGTTAAAATAATAAGGCCTTACACCCCGTGTATGGTGATATTCATTAATTGAGATTCCATTGTTTTGACACTTTGATCCACTATTCGAGTGTGTTTGAATTTTTTATTGGAATTGGTAATCCTTCCTATATTAAATCATCACTATATCATTTAATGAATAATGGAATGTATCTATTCATTTATATTTGACCATCTTAAGATAAATTCCTAAATGTAGTAAATTTATTTAGGTGAAAAATTGGAATGTGTGTTTTATGAATTTGACATTCCCATAAAAAGTGAAAATTAATTATTGGTTTATGTTGTATGAGCCCTTCCCACATGTGGTGGAATGTAGAAGATGAACCAAATGGAATGATCATCAATAATATAGTTCAGTTAAAGGTTTTCTATCTACAAGGAATTTTCAAACCCATGAAAGGAAAATATTGAACCAAACAAATTTTATAAATTGAATAATTATTATATGGCCTTATTATATAAAATAATAGAAGCGTACATAGCCTCGTTAAATATGGTCCATGAAAAATTTAATGGATTAGATTGGCTCTATTTATATTTTGGATTCCTGCAGGAATTACTTATGTATTCAATGGCATAATCCTGATTCAAAGATTCATGTTGATAACCATGAAACCCCCCTTGGATCTCGATCCTCATCATTCATTGGATATGTGGTAGAAATTAAATGATACCTTATTTATTATTATAAGATTATTTGGATACACTACATGGATCCAGCGTGACATTCGGTTCCTCGGTTACATCCTTATAATTTTCCATAGAATTTTCCCATTATACTATGGATGTATTCCTTGGAATATGTTACATTCACTATTGTGCAATGCCTTGGAAGACACTCCTCGGATTAATCTCCTACCCTAGAGCCCTGATGCAATTTCAACTAATTTGGAAAACCTTGTAGTCTATGATTTCTTATTTTTCCATCAAAACCTTACAACCTCTACCACTAGATGATGATGTTACTGTATGATATTCCTCACATGACATATTAATATAAATTGTTAATTAATTAATTAATTAACTAGTTATATATTCGGACAGTATCTGAGGATTGAAGAAGGTTCATGGGTATTTAGCCATGTTGTACTACTTTACATTATATATTTATGTTCTCATAAAATTTAAATTTCCATTACCGGGAATTCATGTTAGAGACATAGTTAGTGGGGCCCATTGATATTTATCTAACACCCTATTTAGGAACAATTTTTACCTGGGATGATTACACGATTGATGGTGTTAATAAACGAAGCATACATCATCAGACACCTGGATTCTTACTCTATTAGTATGGATATTTTAGTAGATGAATGATCAACATATCAGGGTACTTAGGTTAGTTTATATATTTATTTTATGATACTTTGTTTTATCACATATTTTGGATACTTTTTTTCATGTTCTCTAATTTAATATGAATGTTACTTATCATCATCCATTGTGTATGATTATACATTGGTCTGTTATTTATTACTTTAGACTATTTCCAATCTTTACATAATTTTATAATTATATTTTGATCTAATCTATGGTAATGAAGGAATAGTGTCCCCATAGACAAACCCTAGTCCCTCAATGCTATTTGAAATTCTCTGGAATTTGGGGAGATTCCCTTGAGCCCATGTGTCCAACCATGATCGGGGCACCTATGAAGTGGAATCTAAGTATAGTACTTCATAGTTATTTCCATATTAAATCATCACATTGTGATTTCTGGGGGATTTTCAACTGACTAAAGATTCCATGCAAGATGATTAGATATATTTTGATGATGTTTCTGAATATATTCCATCGAAATGTTGTATTTGAGAGGTTTTATCATAAAACATTATACAATCATATACAAAATAGTAAAAAAATCAATTTTATTGAGTTATATAAATCAATTAGTTGGAGGAGTATACATATGAAAATATGTTGAATAATATTTCAATGGGGAGAACGGACAAATACATCAAGTGAAAAAGAAGAATTTATAATAATTCCTTCATCCGATCATTTGATGGATCATATGAAAAATAATTTGAAGTGAATTTCATTAATAAAAGGATTCAATTATAAGGATATAGATGTTGATTCTCCCAGAATTTCATTGGTATGATGAAAATTCGTGTGAATTGTTTTAGAACTGTTCATACAATGATGTGAACGAACATTAGATGAATTTTTTTAAATGGACGAAATGTTACAATGATGTACGAGAGGTAATGTTTACTAAAATTTATGATATTTTAACAAGATATTAACAATATCAATTCTATGGATGATCCTTCAATGTTGGATATATTCCCATGGTTAATGAAGTTTTTAGATTTCCATTAACATCGAGTTTCATTATGTTTGAATAAAAGGGTGTATAATGAATCTTAATGAATCGTCAATAAGATTATAAAATCATATATAATAATAACACTGATATTTAATTGATAATATTATTTGAAATAGAATGATACATTTAGTTAGAGACAGATGTGATTTCCACGTACTTATACAGGTGAACCAACAAAATGGGGTGGAATTTTATTGTTAAAAAATACAGTATTGAATGTGTGATAAACTGATGGATATATTAAAATTATAATGAATAATTTATTTTAAAATAAGTAATTTCCAATCATGTTTCATGTGATGAATTCTTATTTATTCTAATGTTTTGAGAGAATAAGTACCTGATAGATCAGGGGTTACCGAATGGAATGGTAACACCAGAAACAACTATAGTGTACCGATCAATGGAAAGAATATAATATGGTTGAAAAAACAACTACCTCACCAGGTAGAAGATATTGAATAGATAAGTGACACCTGATGAATTGGTTCTCATGATCTTGAAGATGAATGTTGATTCGACTAAATATCACACAAATATTTAATTATTATTTAGAATTTGATGAACATAAAGGGGAAGTGAGATTGGATGATGTATCGTTGGAAATATTATCATTGAAAACACATTATCATGTGGATATATTGTATCAAAAATTCACATATAGGATCAATAATATTGTTTCCAGATAAAGGAAGTAAAAAAATAAATGTTTCATAACAACATTTATGCATGTATGATGTAAGGAATAATGAAATGGAGATCAGAGCAGCATTGTTGACATCCAAAAAATGTCTCGTGTAGTGGTGGAATTTCCTAGTGTTACAAAGTATCTAACAAAAGAAATTGGAATGTATATATATAAGACGTATATTAAACTATTAAGAATAAAAAAATATCTCCAGGTTATCACCAATCTAATGAATTTGGATTTTATTTGTACCCAATTAAATTGTTGGCACAAACACTTACATTAATGATTGTTTTGTATTCAATACCCCACATTTGGAATATCTTTATAGTTGATAATCCATTTAATATTCATCACCATGTGTGATAAGGACCAGCCACTCTTATTGGGTAATGAAACTTTTAATATCATTGTGTTATATATTTCACATGCATCCAAATAATTACTTATGATTAGTAAAGATGAATAGGAGAAGTGAGAACATTAATTGTATAAAAGAAAAATGTATAAGAAGTTTCCCCCAAAATCTTTCATTGTTGCGTATATCCCAATTTTTTCCAATGAATTCATATTATCGGTGAGGTTCAACTATATTATATTCTCCAAAATGAGTATATTCTATTTTATTGATTTATGTTTCATTCTTACAATATCAGAGAAGTTAGGTTTTCAACAGACATTCAGTTTTCTCTGATAGTAATTCTATTTCTAACAAAAAATATGATAAATATGATTAGGTAATAGAAAATAATGTTTATGAATATATAAATATTTTCTTAAGAATAGGATTTTTCATTTTATTCTTGAATTTATAATAATTAATATATTTAAGGCCGTAAAATTTTATGGTAGGTCAATCAATTATACACTAAGGAGATGGAAAATTTCACTACCTCAACTGAATCAATAAAATTAAGTGTTCCTGATGTATTTCAAAATTTTATATAAATTCTCATTGAAAAAACTTTCCATGATTAATTGGTGATTAAATAAATATAAAAATTATCAAGAGATATCACAATATAGATTTAAAAATATTCATCATTGTGTTTCATAAAAAATGTATTTCTTGTTTGTGGTGTTTTCAAATTATGCTACAAGAGATCACCCAATGAGAAGAAGATGTATATAATAAGGATAATTATTTTCTAGGAAAGCTTGTATAATGTATAATGATCACTAAAAAGGGTGGATTCATAGGATCATGAAATGAGTAACTTGAAATAATTTCTCCAGTATAGGAATACAAATGGATCACTGAAGTTGAATAGAAATATAGATTCAAAATGACTCTATAATAATAGATTAGTGCATGTGAATATAATTTGAATAATGTAATCAATGTCAAGAATTTAAAATTGTACGTAAAATAAAAGAATATAATTGATGTTACCACTATTAAAAAATAAATTTTAGATGCACAATGTGGATGTTCATAGAAGGGAAAAGATTTTTTATGACAAAGTTATTATCATTGATGATCAGAAAACCAATCTATTCATGAGATCTATAGACTTGAAAGTTATGTTTTCCAATAAAGAATTACACAATTTGAGAGTTAAATAAATAAATAGAATTCTTTTTCTTCATCTTCACTATCATTGTAGGGTTATAAGGATTAAAAACATAAAACATGTTATAAACATATCATGTCATCATTTAGTTATATTTCTCTAGCATCTATAAATAAATTGGTACCATACATACCAACTTGTAATAATGTTTTAAAAAAATTATATTAATATTGCATGTTGTCGATAAAAACATATGCACACATATAGATGAATAAATAATTTAATAAACCTACTACTATTACTAGGGTGGATATCAATTATAGTGTGGAAGATGGTTCCCCATGTAGATCCCAACATGTTAATAATAGTTCCCAAAAACATTATATGTTTTATATAAAAAGTAAATTGTTTAGGGGTCAATGTAGCTGGTGAAACAAATTTATGAATTATGTATTAGATTTTTGGTATAATTCTAAAAATTAAATATAAAAATTATTCCCATTCTATGTGGGAAAAATATATATATGGAGAATAAATAAACACAATGTAATAAATAATAATAATACAATCAATTGATTAGGAATATTTTTATACAATTGTAATGATGACCAAGAGGGTGTTCATAAGAATAGTGAATGGTCATCCTTATATGAATCAAAATCATATAATAAATCGTATCCATAAAAGATATATATTATTTAAGAATACTCTCTATGAATTATGTCAAATAATTTGGAAAAAAAGTCTCCCAGGAATGTTTCATATAAGAAAGGTGAGTAGTTATTATATCAAAGACCAAGAAGGTTATGAAATAATCCATAACCAAAAGAACAATAAAAATAAAAACACTCAGAAGAAGAAATTTGGAATGTCCAATATTACTATGTTCCTAATGGTATTATAGATTTTTGGTTGGAAATTTTTTTACAGAAAGAGGAAAATGGAAG
The DNA here is from genome assembly GCA_963277665.1 of Viscum album. Classification (NCBI taxonomy): domain Eukaryota; kingdom Viridiplantae; phylum Streptophyta; class Magnoliopsida; order Santalales; family Viscaceae; genus Viscum; species Viscum album. Next base: position 2,027,826,978 of record OY728120.1, on the reverse strand, counting down.
AAGCAGAACAAATGGCTAGTGAAAAAGGAAAAGAAAAAAATCCATACGATGAAGATTATTTTCTATTTGTTATATTCTATATGGATTGAGAACTCATACATATTTTTCAATAACATTTCAATTATAATAATTGTTCTTAATGACAATGAATTATACACTACATGAACCATGTTCCAAAAACACTCTTGAAATGTTTGTGTTGACAAACGAATAAATTAAATATGATAAAATATCCACAAATTCAAGATCAAAATTTATGTTTAGATGTAAAATCCTGAATATTGCATGAGTTGGAGAAACTTGGTTGAGTATATCATCTCATGCTTGTTGTTAACATTAATATGTTAGGAAGATATTTCTTGTTCCCCTCTCCATTTATATAATTTTTCTATTCAAAAAGGAATTGAAAGTGAGGTATGTACTCAGGGGAAACATGAGTGTGAGAAATGGAAAAAAATTGTGGAATTATATGTTAATAAATTATCCATTCCATAATGTTACCTGTTCTGGTCCAACAGAATTAATATGAAGTAACCATCCATGGTAATGATGTTGAAATTTTCAAGTATGGGCATCTAGAAAAGAAAAGATCTATATTGGTGCATTATTTCCATAAATATTATTAATGAAATCTATTGAAAAAATTCATCATTATGAAGAATTTAGGAAAATTATCCTATTAGAAGATACATTTGGGGAATATTGAAGAAGTTGGAAAAATCGTTATATAATATAAATTTGACAATTCATGAAATTACTGGATGATTATCTAATTGGAAATGGAATTTTTTTTCAATCAGTAATTATCATGACCCCAACAAATATTCAAAAAAGAAGGGAGAGAGATATTGTACGCAGATTCCCACCTCTATTACGCTCTGTATTGGTGAATATCACTGAGGGTATAAAAAATCAACAATATGGGAGGCATTTCCCTTGATAAGAAAAAAAGATTGGGTGATAATTTGTATCAAACATAATAAACTCCAAGAAATATATGTAAGAAGACCAAAAATTATGCCACTATACATTTGTAAATAAATGGGATAAAAATAAATGTCTTTAATATAAATACCAAAAAACAAAACTAGACTATAAAAAAGTATATTTCCTAGGGTATGGATACTAATTCCAATAATGGTCAATGTAACCCTCCATGAAACCTAAAAAATGAATTTAGATATGTAGGGTGACCACACATTTATAATCAGTAGAAAAACCACATTGCCTCTTAAACAAGTGGAAGAATAATCCTTATTCACCCATGAGAAATATACATAACCAAACATCACTTATCATGTAGACTAACTACAATCCCAACCTCATCAAGTCATGCTCACCAAATAATGTGTCCATGTAATATAATATAATATAAATCACATAGATGATAGGGTACACTTCACTACTTTACCATTATTTATCATCTCTCACACCCCAAGGGAATGTAACATTGTTATCCCACCTATTCTAAAGATATAACATCAAATCCATCCCACACAAACTTGGTCCACATTGCACAACACATCTCACCCACCCAAACTAAGGAAAAATATGACATCATGCCATATCACATATCACCCCAAAGACATGGGAAAACACCTCTCATCTAACTTAAAGACACCTAATATATTATTGAATTTATGAGGTAGTAAGTAATAGAGGGTTTCCATCCTTCAATCCCCCACCAAGATGTCTACAATGAAACCCCATGTGTCATTATGCAGGTGTTGGCACATAGTGCTAGATGTGGGTGGGGTGTGTATTATAATCTCAAGGTAAAAAATAAAATATGTACATACATATACGTAGAGTCACAAAATCCCCACAAAAAAGTTCACAAGAAGTAATAATCCAATATACATGGCCCCCCACATCCGCTGCTAAGACTTAATGCACTACCCCACACATTATGATATAAATCCATAGTTACTTTTCAATCTTTAGTTAATATTAGACCATTTATATATTCTCTGTTACCAACCTATTCCATTAAAACAATTACACTGGTTTTTATTCCATTTTTAGTATTATCACCATCCAACCCAATTAGGAACCTAAAATAAAGCAACACACAATAATAAGCACATCGAAATATCCCAGAAACCTCATACATCCCCAACATTCATCGCAACTACCCTACTAAACCAGACAATTCCTACTGACCCCAAACAAATCATATCTCATTCCCCAACACAAAGCATTATTATATTTATAAAAGGACTGATAATTCAATTTCACTTAATTAATTAGGAGTGTTATCACACCATCCAATATATCTGGGGTAATTTCATTCATTATCAAACAATATTTAGTTGGAATTTTTTTTATGATGTTTCAAAACAATCAGAAAATTAGTTGATTCAAAAGAAATGTCATTATATTATTATCAAGACCCCAAAATACATCATCTTAATCATAAAATTATACCCATACATTCAAAATATGAAATCATTAAAAAAATACAATCAACAAAAATATTTTATATTATACTTCACATTCCCATTCCATTTAAATAAAATTTTAATAAAATTAATTATATCTATTAGTACATATTAAAATACCTCTACAATGATACCAATTCTTATCCCATCACTCATGGTTATCATGAAATTAAATGAAGTAAAAATCCTACATTTTAAGTAAGATGCTTTTCCCAACTTGTTACTTCACAATAGTAGGTGTATGTATAGGAGGAACTACCTCATTGACAATGGTAAATACATCCAAATATAATAGCACGCTCTACGACTTCAATGAAGATTAATTTGAAGAGTCTCATATCAAGAAAAAAATAATGAATTAAATAAGGTAATATCACTACCTAAAATGATTTGATCTAAATCTAATGTTATTTGAATTATATTTGACGACAATTAGTGGAGGTTCTCATTTAAACCACACATTTTAGGGGTTTTAATGGAATCCATATTTTTTATAAACTAATAATATAAATAATCCATTTTAAAATTCATTTAAAATTCATTAACATTATTAGTTAACCCATTTATCATCATAAAAGACGTAAAAAGGGAAAAATTCAATGAAATTTGAAAAAAAATTCACGATTCACCACCAGGATGAGTGACCACAATGATGAGTAACTTCTATAATGCTTCATCATTAGAATCAGTTGTGAAAATTATATGTCCCTTCCAAGATTAGACACTTTTATAATTACTCGCTACCAGGATGAGTCACTGGGAGGATGAGTTACAGCCAAAATTAGTAACATCAAGGATAAGTCACCACTAGAATGAGTGACTTCTAGAATGAGTCACCTAAATTTTGATACACCCCCATGATGAGTCATTTCCAGGAAGACTTTTTGAAAGAATGAGTCACCACATGGGTGAGTCAATGATATGATGATTCATGACCAGGATAAGCCCATACGATGATTATTCACCACCAAAATGAGTCACTTCCAATATGAGTCATTATTGGAAAACAAGAAATTTTCAAAATTATGGAATGTATCGTTGTTGGAATGACTCACATGTCTCAAAAAATCCACATACCTCTCCCTAAATACCACAATTAACAGATTATTGTAATGTAATAGTCTTTAAGTTTCAGGTCATCACACCATATACCACCCAAAATCTTCTCACACTCTAGAATTCAAAACCAAACTGGAAGAAAGGAGAAAAAATTTCCAAACAACCGTATCTTGAGATGCCTCATAGGGATATAATCAATCTAAAAACGCTTCTATAATCAGAAACATATATCCATAAAACCCACAACAACCAAAAAAAATATAAATCATTAAACATAGATATTATGGAATTCCATCCTCTATGTTAAGAAAGTATATTCTCTGGGTGGCATTGACGCTCCCACATGCGATTAATCACATCGTAGTAAAGTTCCTCTTAACTAAGAATCAGGTCTTCCGTTTGTATGTGGGGATATTACCACACATCACCCGAAAAACAACACATCAATGGAAAACAAAATATTTCATAAAATACTATGTTATTAATAGAACATCACAATTAAAACAAAGAAGGAAAACCTCTAAACCTAACTGGGTAATAGTCTAGCATCTATATTTCATTATCCTATGAACTATCCAATAGGACATCATAGTTCCATAACACACATTGCAGGGGAATGTTCCAAACTCACATCACCTTATCGTGATAGTCTTGGATCTCCACATTGATACTCCACTAAGGTATCATTATCATCGATATCCATATATCCTCAATCAATGATGTGGGGCTTCTCATGAAGAAACATACGGGTCATAGAGACATTAAATGTGTCATTAATGTAATCCTGTCATGGTGGAAGTGAAAACCTGTAATATACCTCACCAAAATTACCTAACTACTCAAAGGGTCCAATAAACTAGAGTGAGAGCTTTTGTACTTTTTCAAACTTCATCATCCCATGATTAGGTGAAACATTCAATAAAAAATGGTCTCCATACATGAACTTTAGGGTCCTCCTCATTTTATTTCCAGAAAAATTAGGTTTCCCATGGGATACTTTCATCATCTCTCGATCCAACAGAACCTTCTCTTTTGTAATCCGTCCGACCATAGGACCAAGAACCGCTACCTCCCCAACCATAGGATTGAAAATTGAATAATTACATGGCCATACATACAAACACTAAAATGGTTCAATACAAACTGATGTGTGATATCTAATGTGTTTATAATCTCAAATGTGGGAATTTTTTCAACCCATGTTCACCCGATGTCCAAGATGCAATCATGTAGAAACATCTACATCGTCTCTATAGTCAGATTTGAATGCTTGTAAATCCGACAGTGGAAGATAGTGTTGAGTCATTACTGAGTGAAAAAAGAATTTTGTAATAGCTTATAAACACTTGATTTAAAATGTCAGTCCTGATATGATACAATGGTACTTGGAACTACCTGCAGACTCACAATTCTTCAACAAACCAATTTACCTAAACATCCCCTGAACCATACTCCTTGTTAACTATAATGTGGTCTGATTTAATTAACCAATCCACAATTACCCATATAACATCATATCCTCCCCGATCTCAAGAAATCTGGTGACTAATTACATATATATGTCATCTAATATCCATTTGGTAATAGATAAGGGCTTCAAAAAACTTCTTGAAACACAATGATCATTCTTAACCTGATAGCAAGCCAAGAACCATGCCACAAATATTACATGTATCTTTTTATCTCATCCAACCAAAACAACATCCTATACTTGCAGAACATATTTTCAATTCCCATGTGTACAGCCAATGGTGATACATGGAAATCTTGAAGAACCACATTTACCAGTTCTACCAGAATAAGAAGCCTTCCTTGAAACAAAATCTTGTGTTCACTATCCTCTAACCATCCATCTAGAGAATCATTATGGTGAAAATGATCATGCATCACCTCTACTTCCGAGTCTCCCCACCTAGACTACTAGAAATTCCAAATAAGAAATACTACACCATCATATGTAACATGAATCCTTTTCCATCAACTAACCTTGCATTCATGTGAAAATCAGCAAAAAAACTCAATTTATCTCTCAGATACATTAGACTTTTGAAGAAAATCCTTTCATTAATTCATACTCAAATCATCATATATAAATTCTTCATTCCTAAGGTGTAGGATATCTCAAAATCATAGCCTTATAAAATCTCCATCCACCTCTACTGTCAAAGATTCACATCTTGCTGGGAAAAGAGATATCTCAAAATCCTATGATTTGTAAACACCAAAAATTACATACCAAATTGATTATTTCACCATAACCTTAGTAGAAATAAAATTTTTGTTAGCTCTAGATCTTTGGTGGCATAGTTACATTCATCAGGGAGAAACTACATTATCCAATGAGAAATAAGTTCCTTTTCTTGCATAAATATGCGTTCTAATTCCTTACAGTAATCATCACATGGCACCGCAAACATTCCCCTTCCACTAGAAATAGGAGCACTAGAGTACTGACCAATTTCCCCATCCGGTAAATGAATGATTCCTGGCACAGGTAAGTCCTCACAAAATCCATAGATATCTTGGTCAAATATCTAAATTATTTTTTAATTGAAATAATTCTATCAAAAACCACTAATATATATCTTGTGAAACCATGGAAGTTACGAAAATCATCCACTTTGTTGTATGATTCCCAAGAAACAAATTCATCAACCTTAGATGGTACAACTATGAGACTCTAACAAGAGAAAAAATGTCAAAGGAAATGGAAAACTCAAATCCAAAATATATACACGGAAAAAATTCCAAGGAGATGGTGGAACGAGAGAACCAATAATATAGATCTAGAATGCTCAACATTCTCCTCATATGCCTTGGAATTAATAAAGATATCATTGATAAATATGATGAAAAACATTTCTAGGAACCCACAATACACCGAGTTCATGATCTTCATGGACATTTATGGTCAGTTCATAACACCGAACGACATGACTACATACTCAAATTTACCATACCTGAATCTAATGGAAATATTTAAGGTATCAACATACTTAACCGATAACTGGTGATATACATACCACATGTTGATCATAGAAAAACATTTATCCAATCTCACCTCATCTAAAAGATTATCAATACAAATTAGTGGGTTACAGTTCTTGATTGTCAACTAATTTAACCTATGATAATTTACCCGTAACCTCACACAGCAATCTTCCTTATTAGAGAACAATAAAATCGAACTCCATGGTGATTCACTGGGGTAGATTAATCTTTTTAGAATCATGTCATAAATATGAATCAAAAAAACCAATAAATTAGTGTTCTATTTGATAAGGTTCTATCAAAATTAGAGAATCACTTAGCTCCAATTATCTCATAAAATCAACGCCACATCGATGGGGTAGTTTTATAACCTACTTGAGGACAAAATTCAAGAAATCCCCATATACCATGGGTTATTTATATAGCCTAGAAACCACTATATTAACAAATATTTAATCGATCATTGAAAAAGGGGAACCATGTTTCATTTTCCCACCAAAAAACGCTATTTGCAAATGAAAACTTCTCATTGGCCATCCACATAAGAGAACACAGTTATCATACGAATGAAGTCAATAATAGAATAAATAGAATACAATGATTCAATTCCAAGGATGAAGTCATATGATTATACCTCAAGATCTTGATCTCCACACATTATTGACGTTTCCCCACCATCAGTGCATAACATGGACAATGATTGCGAAAGATTGTTTGGCCTCCGACTAGAATATTCCACACCAATGGAATATAAAGGATTTCTACATCTAGTTACAATGATCAGAATAGATTTCATGACACAAAGGAGTAAAAATCTTTAGAATCAAAAATATCACATAAAAACATAGATGATAAAATGATCACACATATAATGATCTATATCCCATAATTTGCTACTACCTATTCTATATTCATCTAACCACACACTACTCCCATTCCTCTGATTACATACACCTCCACAACCATGATCTATATGAGGTCTATAAGATCACGAAAAATACTGAGGTTACCCTATACCTACCTCATCTACCCATGCTATACCATAATATAGGCTCAATAGCAATTGGAATAGCCTCACTGGTAACTACTACGGGGGCTAACCCTTATCCTATTAGACTCAGCCAAACATAGCTTGCGAAACCAATAGGTACTAGTGATAATGATTATTATGAACCTTATAGAATTAAAACCAAATCCTAATGAAAATTGGAATGGTACAAAAACTATAATTTTAAAATTGAAGATGTCGAGGTTGAATCCCGGCTAGTTGAAACCTAGAATACCCCAACACCTAAGGTCTAATACCAACAAATTCTCTTTTATGGGAATCTTTTTCGTTCCCCATTCATGGAAATCCTCCTCGTGATTGAAAAATATTGATAACATATACCAACATCTGATCCTTAAGGTATGTTGGAAATGCAAATGTTTAACTACATACTAGATCAATGGAAAAATGTACCGCCTCATGATGCCTCACTCATGACTACTCATCTTGAAATATAATAGAGGAGATGTGAAAAAAGGTCTTTGAACATAATAACAATCTCCCACGCATACATATTATGATTTATAAGGGAGATTAACTATGGTCTCTTCTTATCCTTCATGTCTGATGAGTGGACATCTACTCGATACTCCTTATGGATTTTGAAACATGGAACATATTCCTCCCTCTGGTCACCAAGGTACATATTCAAACAATTACTCCCAAATCATTGCTTATGACTAACCACCATAATGACACTGTAATCCATTATGTATTGAATAAAATCTAAAAGGATATCTAGAAACTCCACCCCACTCTCTATTTCCACATTAGAAATTATCCACTCATACTTTTCTATAGCCTTATTCTGAAAAGTTCGCAACATCCACTAATGCTAATCATCATCCTTATCATGATAAACTCTCTATCAAACAACTCTGTCAGCATTCTGAACCTCAACCACCTGAACAAAAATTAGATGATTACATGGATCGATTGTTTAATGAAAAACAAAGACTGTCTAATACTTATATTATTGATTTTCAACATGATATATTTTAAATAAATTTAATCCATTTATTTCATTTTAAAATTTTTTACATTTCATAGAAAACACAATTCATTAATGAAAATAATACATCATGATGTGTGTACATCTCATATGTCTCTACTCTACAAGAAGTACCATTTCACATTGGCATTCAATAAGTTCAGAGTCCATTCACTGGACTTTGTGGGGCCTAAAATCCAATGTACTAGCCTATCACCCTGGCTAATTCCATGCATCATGGTCAACTAAATCATTTTCCATAACAAACCATGAATTTCTCACTCTTCCTAACCTCAAACACCACCATATCTATGAACCACCAACTGAAATATCACTATATCATGACCTCCTCCTACCAGGAAAGCTGCATTGATGTGAGAGTGATGAGCCCCCCCCCCCCCCCCCGAGTGCCACCTCCAGTTGGCCATCGGATGATGATTAGTACTGAGCATATAAAAATCTCACAATATGTGAGGTATTTTGTAAAGACCCATAAAATTCAAGGGAAATTTTTTCTTAATTTGCTTTGGAATTTTACAAGAGCGCAGTTTCTGACGGCACCTGATTCCGAGGCCCGGTGTGCCCGGAATCAATTTCGGAAGTTTGGCTCGGGTACGTTCAGTGAACGAATGAGCGGGTTTTTTCTAACGTTTGAACCGGTGCCCGGAATCGAATTCTGAGGGCACCGATAAACTCACAATGCTGATATTTTCTTAAGGAGACCTTTTCTGAGGTTGCGTTTTATGCGGGATGAATGTTAGTTTTGGGGGAAATTAGAAGAAGTTAAATAAAATTGTGGAACACAATTTATTTTTAACATTGTTGGTTATTTCCTCCCAAAGGGAGTTAGAGGTGGGACCCACATCCACATAACCTCCCTTGAGAGGATTAAGTGTGGTGGGGCCCACATGAGTCCTCACTCTTCAACTTCCCTTAAACTCCCCAATAACTCCACTCTAATTAATTTGACAACTTGTGTTATTAATTAAGATGAGTTACTTAATTTGAAACCTTTGAAATTCAAAGAGGATGGGTTGTGTAAATAAAATAAGGCTTAGACTTATTTTATTTTGGTTAGTTTTCTTTTGCCACCTTGAGAGGATTGGGAAGAATTCTTCATCTTCTTCAACCTCGACGAAGAACAGGAAGAACACTTATGCTCCGACAAAGAACGGTGTCACCATTAGATGAGAAAGACGTGTCATCTCTTCTCTACATCGCAGTTGGTGTGTTTCCGAAGATCGATGACTCCGCTTCATTCGATCTTCTTTCCGTGTCAATGAAAGGAGATGCCGCATCCTCTTCGGGCTTTCTCTGTCAGCTTATGAAGTTTCTCCAGCGACGTTACCTCTTCGGACGCACCTCGACGTCAATGGAATCGACGTACGATTCCCGTGACGCCCGAGCTCCGTGACGCTTGTCTTCCTCGGCTTGTTGACGTGCTCCGCTCTTGAAACCGAGGTAGGGGATTTTGTGTTAATCTATTAATTTATTTCCGTTCTTGATTCTGGCATGTCGAACTTCATGGTTAATCGACTAAATGTTATCGTTTAACGAGAGGGTGCCGGACCGCACAAACACGGCCTAACCCCCTCCTTTGTTCATGATTGATTCTTTGTGAATGGAACGGGATGGCGTGGTGCCGTCGCACCACGCGGGAATCACACGGCAAGAAATGAGCGGCGCCGTCGCGCTGCGCCGTGGAAAGAAATTCAAGAACGTGACGCCGTCGCACCGCGTTGAAGGAAATCGAAGGCGCCGCGGCCGGTTCCGGGCCGCGGCGGAGCATGGTGACCGGCGGCCAGTCGGGCCGCCGGTGTCGGAGTCGGAAAGGGACCGGCCACTGCCGGTCCCGTTGAGGAGGAGCCGGCCGGCCAGGTCGGGCCGGCCGTAAATAGGGAATGCCAGGGGAATTAAATTCCCCCGGCTAGATTGAACGGCCCCCCATTATTGAGGGGGGGTCGCGGTTTCACAAGGGGGGCAGGCGCCCCCTGTTTTTCCAACAGCTCGGCCGAAGGCCGAGCTGGCAGCGCGCCCAGCGCGCTGTGCAGAGCCAGACCGGCGCCTGGCCGGTCCGCCAGGCCGGGCCGAGCCCAGCCGGGCTAGGCCGTGCCGGGCCGGGCCGCGCCCAGCTGGGTCGGGCCGTGTCGGGCTGGGCCGACCCTGTCCGGGGAGGGTCGACCCGGTTCGGGCCAGCCGGGGGGGTCTCGGGCTGAGTCGGCCCGGGCCCGAAACCCCTGATACCGAACTATTTGGGTTCAAATGCCCATAACTCGGGGTACGGACCTCCAAACGACGTGCCGTCAGCGGAGATGCGATCCTTGGATCGAGACGGTTGTTTTGGTATATCGCACTCAAGGTTTCGGAATACTTTGAGTTTGGCCGGGTTGGTTTGTACATGAAACCAACCGGGCCCTCGGAACGGAAACGCTCATATCTTGAGCTACAGACGTCTGATTGACGTGTCGTCGACATTGTTGAGTTCCTCTTAGTGAGACGGATCTTTTGGCATACTCCGCCCGAGGTTTGGACACTGGTGGAGTACGGTCGGGTTGGTTTTATCTTAAAAACCAACCAGGCCCCTGGAACGAAAAGGCCAATAACTCTCAGACCGGGCGTTCGATCGACGCGCCGTCTGCGACGTTGAGTTCCAATTGATGATACTGAACTTTTGGATACATCAACTCTGGACTTGTGACAGTTGATGTATCCGCCTCTCGACTCATGGAGCGGAGCCTCCTGAACGAGCTTGTTGTGTGCGGGAACCCTAGAGCTGGCTGCGACTGCTACTGTGACTGCGATGACGACTGTGCAGAGATCCTCAGTGGATTCGACGATGACGACTGCAACACTCAGCGATCCTGTGTGGATCAGTGTTACCGATCCTGTGTGGGTCCGATCCTGTGTGGGTCAGCGCTCAGCGGTCCTATGTGAACCAGCGCCTATAGATCATGTGTGGGTCCGATACTGTGTGGGTCTTTGCGGGGGTTAGTGCCTATCGGTCCTTTGTGGGTCCGACTACTTAGATGGATCAGTGATCATATCTATCGTCTTCGAAGAAGTATACCTGTGTGAGCTGAATCCTGTTTACTTTCCTATGTGGATTTTGTTGTGCTATCCTGTGTGGATTACGTTTTGCTTTCCTGTGTGGAATACGTATACTTTCCTGTGTGGACTAAGTTGTACATGGGCTCGGAGGATGGAGTGTATTGGGAATTAATGACTTAGGTATATGTATGGGAATATACCTAAACAGTGTCGGTTGTTACTTCGTGATTGTATCTTTCTTTTTTGTTTATCCTTTGTGGATTTTGGGAGACCTTCAGGGGTCTCGGGGTCCCTACTGAGTAGCTTATACTCACCCCTACACGGGCTATGCCCGTACTATGTTGTGTTGGTTGCAGATGACTGACAGTGTTGATCATGGTTGAGGCTCGCAGAGCAGGACGGTACCTGGAGGTGGACCACTGGGCGGGACGTGCTCGGAGCGGACGGCGGGACCCGAGGAGCAGTGGAGCTATCTGTACCCACCCTTCAGGTGGGATTTCCAGTGGACAGCTCGGCGTAGCAGCTTTTACTTTTTGGTTTTTGTTTTCCCTTTCGATTTGTACTTTACTTCAGTTTGGGTTTGTATACTGGCCCATTTACTTTTCCGCACATACTGTTGTACCAGCTTTTTACATAGTGTTTACTTTTCCTCTTGTTTACTCTGAGGTGCTTGTTTACTTTACAAAGGAAATTCCTTCCCTTTTTACCGGGATTTACGCCTTGGTGCTAGTCTCCAGCCCCTGGCCTATGGAAGGCGGGCTTTGGGTAGTCACGACATGGGCCCCGAGGACGGGTCGTGACAAATTGGTATCAGAGGAGTTCGGTTCTACCGAGAACTCTGATCTTTTCTATGTGAAGCAATAGTGTTTAGCGTATTGAGTGTGGTTATCAGTCCAGGGAGTCCAGTGTTGGTGCGGCGGCCGACGTATCCTTACACCAGGACCCTGACTTCTGATTTCCGACTTAATGCACGAAAACATTGATTGCCTGTGTGTTTCAAGTTTTCATTGTGATTACTTTGTATCAGCTCACCAGGTATACTGTTCTGACTGTGGCGCACCTGTTTCCTTTTTAGGATGGCCCCACGACGGTAGCCAGCTAGGGTTCCGAGATTCAAGCATGACGACAGCCCACTGAGTGACGAGGCCTCGGTGTGGGGTCATATGTCAGCAGTGGCACCGGCGGTAGCACTACCCACCGAGCCACCGATACTTCTAGCACCAGCCGCTGACGATGCACGTCGCCTCAGCGCACTGCATGAGTTCCAGAGCCAGCGACCGCCCAGGTTCTGTGGGGAGACGGACCCCCAGGCAGCCGAGGACTGGCTGGAGGTAGTCATACGAGTTTTCAGGCAAGTGAGGACACAAGAAGACCTCATGGTGATCCTCTCTGCGAGCCTACTACACGCAGCAGCGGGCCGACGGTGGAGCTTGATGATCCAGGTGCACGATGAGGAATCTCTACTTTGGACGGACATTGAGAGCCTCTTCCACTTAGAGTTCGTCCCAGCCAACCTTCGTGCGGTGCACATTCAGGAGCTTCTTCAGCTGCGGCAGGGGCAGCATGACGGTTGCTCAGTACTCGGCGAGATTTACCGATCTCCCGCGCTACTCGACCGACATGGTACGAGACCCATTATTCCGGGCCCGGACCTTCGAGTAGGGATTGAGACACGAGATCAGGGCATCGCTGATCTCCCTCAGCATTCCGACTCAGACAGGAGTACTGGAGCGGACCCTTTTGATCGAGAGCTTTCTTGTTGAGTCTACACCAGCGCTGAGACCCACCGCAGGGCGGCACGTAGCAGAGTCTTCTGCAGAAGGCAGTCGACGGATGACTCTTGGGTCCAGGAAGACCATAACATCAGGCAGACGACCTCAGGACACTGGCTCAGTAGTGCGGGGCACACAACGCGGAGTCAGTCTTTCGAGAGGAAGGCAGTTCTACTCGTGCGGCGGGCAGGGCCACATGGCTCGTGACTGCCTGACCCGCTATGCTGAGGAGCAGCAGATGGTTGAGGGACCACCTAGGTAGAGGCAGAGGGTCGACCGTGGCAGTCCACAAGGAGGAGGCGGACAAGGCAGAGGAGCTGGCCGAGCAGTAGGTGGTGGGCGACGCTTTGAGGCTCTACCACCACCACCACCAGGAGGTCCACCCCGACCACAAGGAGCTGGCGGGCAGAGACAGGCACAGCTCCAGGCAGTGGAGGCCTACGACCACGGCGCGCCAGAGATGATTCGAGGTACTATCGGTGTCTATTCCACCCTTGATGTAGTACTTATAGACATAGGAGCGAGTCACTCTTTCATAGCCGCTGCCCTTATTCGGTGCTCGGAGATTCCGACAGAGCTGTTGGCTCGATCCTTACGGATAGAGACACCTACGGGAGAAGACTCGACGATTACGCACTGGTGCTGGCAGTGTGAGATTACTCTAGGAGGCGAGAGCTTCGGCTGGGATCTTCTTGTAGCAGCGTCGAGGCCTTACGATGTCATCTTGGGAATGGATTGGTTATCTATAGTCCATGCATAGATTAACTGTTTTAGGTGCAAAGTGCGATGTGTACGCACCGACGGGAGCATGTTCACCTTCGTCGGCGAGAAGGGAGCATTTACAGCACAGGATGGACTTCCGCGGAGGAGAGGACAGCCCATCACTCATCAGTTGGCTAGCCTCATCCTAGGAGCAGTTGACTTGCGGAGTCCTGGTTTTCCTGCAGTGGTGGATCAGTTTGCAGACGTTTTTTCCAACCATGTTCCAGCGCAACCTCCTCGTAGAGAGGTATACTTTTATATTGACCTGTACCCCAGGACAACCCCGATATCGACTCCAGAATATCGGATGGCCCCCGCTGAGCTTCGAGAGCTACGGGTACAGTTGGAGGACTTTCAGGGCAAGGGGTTCATCCAACCCAGTGTTTCACCCTGGGCTTTCCCGATTTTGTTCGCCAAGAAGGCGGATGGGATCTTGCGACTTTGTGTTGACTATCGTCGCCTGAACCAGGTGACAGTGAGGAACAAGTATCCACTACCGAGGATTTATGACCTCTTTGATCAGCTCAAGTGAGAATGGTGGTTCTCAAAGATAGACCTCAGGTCAGCCTATCATCAGCTCAGAGTTAGAGACGAGGACGTGCAGAAGACGGCCTTCAGATGTCGGTATGGACACTATGAGTTCATGGTTATGCCTTTTGGTGTAACCAATGCTCTATCAGTGTTCATGGCCCTCATGAAGAGGATCTTTCAGCCAGACCTCGATCGATTTTTCGTGGTCTTCATCGACGACATTTTGATCTACCCGACGACTGAGGATGAGCACGCCTACCACTTACTGGTTGTGCAAGACACACTCCGAGAGCACCAGCTTTATGGTAAGATCTCGAAGTGAATGTTCTGGATATGTGAGGTCCACTTCTTGGTACACGTCATCTCTAAGGCAGGATTTGCAGTAGATCCCGCGAAGATCGAGGTTGTGATAGCTTGGGAGCCACCCAGGAGTGTGACGGAGGTTCGGAGTTTCTCGGGACCAGCTGGATACTATCGAAGATTTGTGCCGGACTTCTCTAGAGTTGCGGCACCACTCATAGCTTTGACGAAGAAGGGGAAACCCTTCGTGTGGTCAGACAGATATCAGTAGATCTTCCAGGAGCTGAGACAGAGATTGACCAGCGCACCTATCTTGAGGTTGCCTGAGGAGGGAGTAGGGTATGTAGTCTACTGCGATGCATCAGGGACCGGACTTGGTTGTGTCCTGATGCAGGAGCGGGCAGTGATCGCATATGGATCACGTTAGTTGATGCCGCATGAGCAGAACTACGCTACCCATGACCTGGAGTTAGCAGTAGTGGTCTTTGCTCTGAAGACATGGCGACACTATCTGATGGGAGAGCGCTTTACAATATTTTTTGATCATCAGAGTCTCAGGTACATCTTCTTGCAGAAGGACCTGAACCTGAGACAGCGGCGATGGCTCATGTTCCTCCAGGACTATGACTTTGAGATAGTCTATGCTCCTGGGAAGGGACACGTAGTAGCCGATGCCCTCAGCAGGAGGACGGGCATTCAGCTACTTGAGGAGGCGACAGAGCAGCTAGCCTCATTGCAGATATCCTTCGTGGATAGAGATGGAGCAGCCTTCCTTCAGTCTCTCACAATCACTCCTCCACTTCTACAGTAGGTCAGAGAGGCATAGAGTGGGGACGCTGACTGTGAGACGCGGCGTGCACAGATATCCTCAGGACAGGCACCTGATGGTTTCTCCTTTGGAGCAGAGCTCGACATCCTTTTCAGAGGACGTACCTTGGTACCAGCTGCTTTACGGGAGGAGGTGCTGAGAGAGTTTCACACTTCTCCTTTGGCAGTACATCATGGAGTGGCGAAGATGTACCAGGATCTCAGACGACAGCACTGGTGGACGGGCATGAAGAAGGCTGTGGCGGAGTTCGTTTCTCAATGCCTCACCTGCCAGTAGATGAAGGCTGAGCATCAGGTACCAGCAGGCTTAGTACAGCCCTTGGAGGTTCCGGAGTGGAAGTGGGACGACATATCTATGGACTTCGTGACTGGACTTCCACGCACTTCCAGAGGTCACGACTCCATCTGGGTGATTGTCGACCGACTCACCAAGTCGGCTCACTTCTTACCCATCAGAGAGCAGGGCTTAGTGGAGAGCTTGGGACGCCTTTACGTTCAGGAGATTGTGTGGCTCCACGGTGTGCCATCATATATCATCTCTGATTGAGATGCTCGCTTTACTTCCCGACTTTGGAAGGGATTACAGGAGGCGTTCAGGACGCATCTACGTCTGAGAACAGCCTTTCATCCTCAGACAGATAGTCAGACGAAGATGACCATTCAGACACTCGAGGACATGCTCCGTGCATGTGTCCTCGACTTTGGTCGTAGCTGGGAGGACCACCTACCCTTGGTGGAGTTTGCGTACAATAACATCTACCACTCCACCATCGAGATAGCACCATACGATGAATTGTACGACCGACCTTGTAGATCTGCTTTGTGCTGGATAGACCCTGGGGAGTCAGCACTTGTGGGACTAGAGATGGTCCAGGCCATGACAGAGAAGGTCCAGGTCATCCAGGAGCGGGTGAGGACAGCTCAGAGCCGGAAGAAGTCATACGCTGATAGGAGGCAGAGACCACTAGAGTTCGAGGATGACGACCACGTCTTCTTGCGTGTCTCACCTCGACGTGGATTACGGAGATTTGGCCGAGGCGGCAAGTTATCTCTGCGCTTCATCGGACCATTCCAATTCCTCAGCAGGATTGGAGAGGTGGCTTATCGCCTGGCTCTACCACCTCAGTTGCACCGGGTGCACGACGTCTTCCACGTATCTCAGCTGAGGAGACACGTGCACGACCTGACACACATCATTGACCATGGGGAGCTTGACGTTGACGATGGGGAGACTTTTACAGAGGTCCCGGTGGAGATTGAGGATCGACAGGAGCAGGTCCTACGTGGACGGTCGATTCCTTTAGTGCGCATCAGATGGAAGCACGGAAACCTCCAGGAGAGCACTTGGGAGTGGGAGGCTCAGATGCGAGCTCAGTACCCTCATTTGTTTCCCTAATTTTGATGTATCTTTACGGGGACGTAAAGCCCTGAGGTGGGAGTAATGTAAAGGCCCGTAAAATTCAAGGGAAAATTTTTCTTAATTTTCTTTGGAATTTTACAAGAGCGCGGTTTCTGATGGCACCAGATTCCGAGGCTCAGTGTTCCCGGAATCAATTTCCGAAGATTGGATCGGGTACGTTCAGTGAACGAACGAGCGAGTTTTTTCTAACTTTTGAACCGGTGCCCGGAATCGAATTCCGAGGGCACCGATGAACTCGCAGCGCCGATATTCTCTTAAGGAGACCTTTTCCGAGGTTGCGTTTTATGCGGGATGAAAGTTATTTTTGGGGGAAATATAGAAGAAGTTAAATAAAATTGTGGAACACAATTTATTTTTAACTTTGTTGGTTATTTCCTCCCAAAGGGAGTTAGAGGTGGGACCCACATCCACATAACCTCCCTTGAGAGGATTAAGTGTGGTGGGGCCCACACGAGCCCTAACTCTTCAACTTCCCTTAAACTCTCCAATAACTCCACTCTAATTAATTTGACAACTTGTGTTATTAATTAAGATGAGTTACTTTATTTCAAACCATTGAAATTCAAAGAGGTTGGGTTGTGTAAATAAAATAAGGCTTAGACTTATTTTATTTTGGTTAGTTTTCTTTTTCCACCTTGAGAGGATTGGGAAGCATTCATCATCTTCTTCAACCTCGACGAAGAACGCGAAGAACACTTAGGCTCCGACGAAGAACGCCGTCACCATAAGAAGAGAAAGACGTGTCGTCACTTCTCTTCTTCGCAGCCAGTGTGTTTCTGAAGATCGACAACGCCACTTCTTTCGATCTTCTTCCCGTGTCAACGAAAGGAGATGCCGCTTCCTCCTCTGGCTTTCTCCGTCAGCTTACGAAGCTTCTCCAGCGACGTTACCTCTTCGGACGCACCTCGACGTCAACGGAATCGACGTACGATTCCCACGACACCCGACCACCGCGACGCTTGTCTTCCACGGCTTGTTGACATGCTCCGATCTTGAAACCGAGGTAAGGGATTTTTTGTTAATCTATTAATTTATTTCCGTTCTTCATTCTGGCATGTCGAACTTTGTGGTTAATTGACTAAATGTTATCGTTTAACGAGAGGGGTCCAGACCGCACAAACACGGACTAACCCCCTCCTTTGTTCATGATTGTTTCTTTGTGAATGGAACGGGATGGCGTGGTGTCGTCTCACAATCCCGGAATCACATGGCAAGTAATGTGCGGCGCCCTCGCGCCGCGCCGTGGAAAGAAATTCAAGAACGCGACGCCGTCGCGCCGCGTTGAAGGAAATCAAAGGCGCCGCGGCCGGAGCGGGGCTGCGGCGGAGGGGCGCGGTGCCGTCGCACCGCGCCGGACGACAAGGGCTGCGGCCGGTTCCAGGCCGCGGCAGAGCATGGTGACCGGCGGCCAGCCGGGCCGCCAGTGTCAGAGCCGGAAAGGGACCGGCCACTGCCGGTCCCGTTGAGGAGGAGCCGGCCGGCCAGGTCGGGCCGGTCGGAAATGAGGAAAGCCGGGGGAATTAAATTCCCCCGGCCAGCTTGAATGGCCCCCCATTTTTGAGGGGGGCCTCAGTTTCACAAGGGGGGCAGGCGCCCCCCGTTTTTCCAACAGCTCGGCCGAAGGCCGAGCTGGCAGCACGCCCAGTGCGCTGCGCTGTGACGGACTGGCGCCTGGCCGGTCTGCCAGGCCGGGTCGAGCCCAGCAGGACCAGGCCGCGCCGAGCCGGGCCACGCCCAGCTGGGTCGGGCCGGGCTGCCCTGTTCGGGGTGGGTCGACCCGGTTCGGGCCAGCCGGGGGGGTCTCGGGCCGGGTCGGCCCGGGCCCGAAACCCCCGATACCGAACTATTTGGGTTCAAATTCCCATAACTCGGGCTACGGACCTCCAAATGATGCTCCGTCAGCGGAGATGCGATCCTTGGATTGAGACGGTCGTTTTTGTATATCACACTCAAGGTTTCGGAATACTTTGAGTTCGTCCGGGTTGGTTCGTACACGAAACCAACCGGGCCCTCGGAGTGGAAACGCTCATATCTTCAGCTACAGACGTCCGATTGACGTGTCGTCGACTTTGTTGAGTTCCTTTTAGTGAGACAGATCTTTTGGAATGCTCTTCCCGAGGTTTGGACGCTGGTGGAGTACAGTCAGGTTGGTTTTATCTTAAAAACCAACCGGGCCCCTGGAACGAAAAAGCCAATAACTCTCAGACCGGGCGTCTGATCGACGCGCCGTCTGTGCCGTTGAGTTCCTGTTGATGATACTGAACTTTTGGATACATCAATTCTGGACTTGTGACAGTTGATGTATCAGCCTCTCGGCTCATGGAGCGGACCCGCCTGAACGATCTTGCTGTGTGCAGGAACCCTAGAGCAGGCTGCGACTGCTACTGTGACTGCGATGACGACTATGCAGAGATCCTCAATGGATTCGACGACGACGACTACATCACTCAGCGATCCTGTGTGGATCAGTGCTACAGATCCTGTGTGGGTCTGATCCTGTGTGGGTCAGCGCTCAGCGGTCCTATGTGAACAAGCGCCTATAGATCGTGTGTGGGTCCGATCATGTGTGGGTCATTGCGGGGGTTAGTACCTATCGATCCTTTGTGGGTCCGACGACTTAGATGGATCAGTGATCATCTCTATCGTCTTAGAGAAAGTGTACCTGTGTGAGCTGAATACTGTTTACTTTCGAGTGTGGATTGTGTTTTGCTATCCTGTGTGGATTACGTTTTTCTTTCCTGTGTGGAATACGTATACTTTCCTGTGTGGACTGAGTTGTACATGGGCTCGGAGGTTGGAGCATATTGGGAATTAATGACTTAGGTATATATATGGGCATATACCTAAGCAGTGTCGGTTGTCACTTCATGATTGTATCTTTCCTTTGTGGTTTTTCCTTTATGGATTTTTGGAGACCTTCTGGGGTCTCGGGGTCCCTACTGAGTAGCTTATACTCACCCCTGCACGGGCTATGCCCGCACTACGTTGTGTTGGTTGCAGACGACGGACATCGTTGATCGTGGTTGAGGCTGGCAGAGCAGGACGGTACCTGGAGGTGGAACACTGGGCGGGACGTTCTCGGAGAGGACAGCGGGATCCGAGGAGAAGTGGAGCTATCTGTACCCACCCTTCAGGTGGGGTTTCCAGTGGACAGCTCGGTGTAGCAGCTTTTACTTTTTAGTTGCTGTTTTCCCTTTCAAGTTGTACTTTACTTCAGTTTGGGTTTGTATACTGGCCCAATTACTTTTCTTCACTTACTATTGTACCAGCTTTTTTACTTAGTGTTTACTTTTACATTTGTTTACTCTGAGGTGCTTGTTTACATTACAAAGGAAATGCCTTCCCTTTTTACCGTGATTTACGCCTTGGTGCTAGTCGCCAGCCCCTGGCCTATGGAAGGTGGGCTTGGGGTAGTCACGGCACAGGCCCCGAGGACGGGTCGTGATATATTTACCTCTATATGAAAATAATATTGTGAAATAAGATGTATTATCCTTAATAAACTTCATGACATGTATATAAGAAAACCAAAAAACATTACATAATGAATGTGTAATCAAAATTGTAACAAGTTAAATTTTCCATAGATAATACCAAAAAATACAAAATATACAACATAACAACTATCCATGGGTACATAAAGTAAAAATCAAAATGGTTCACATATTCCTTCTTGAAAAATTCATTTTTTTAATACATGGAGTGAGGAAACAGGTTCACATCATTGGAAATCCAACGTCCCTCATGTATAAGTTGAAGGAGTATTATAATGATCACAAGAGAAAACATCATATCCAAATAGAATATAATATGTAGACTAACCATAACCCCATCCTTGAAAAGGATCTATAATGAAATAATGTAAAAATTTAATATAATATAATATAAAGAACATAAATGATAGGGTCCCCGCACTACATTCAAACTGATTAGCCACTCTAACACCCCAATGGAAAATTTCATTTTACTCCCTCCTATTCTGAATATATCACATCACGCCCCACCCACACACACCTGAGCCACACTTAAAATCACATCATGCCAATACAAAACTAGGAGAAATTTCACATCACTTCAGATCAAATTTCCTTCTAAAAACACATGGGATGACACATCTCAACTCGTCGAAGATTCCTTGTTCATTATCTTCTAGAAGAGGTAACATTGAAGAGAAGGTGACAAGAAATACATCCTCACCCAAGGATGTTTGAAAAGGCACCCCTTTCAGAACTATGTGGGTGTTAACACCAAGTGATTTATGTGGGTGGGTTTCATATTGATATAACCTTGGAAACAAATTCAATGTATAAATATATATACATAGATCCACGCAATCCCCAGAAATGGGATTAGAATAAGATCACCAACCAACATACAAGGTCTCCCGTGTCTCATGCCCTGACTAAATGCACAACCCCACACAAAAAATATGAAAGGAACAATTTTTTTCAATATTTAGTTAATATTACACCATCTTCAAGTTTCCTTATTACCAAAATGTTCCATTAAATCACTTGCAAATGTTTATATTTCAATATCATTTTTACACCATCCATACCAACCAAAAACCTAATTCAAAACAACACACATCAAGCATAATATTGAAATATCCAAATAACCACATCCAAAAACACCTTTCCTCCCAACTCCAATACTCAACTATGTCATTTAGACTATCCCGGCCCCAACGTATCTTATTACACAATAGAAAATATTTTCAGATCTAGAAAAGTATTTGTTATTTAACATCACTTCATTAATTGAATGTGATATCAAAAAATCCATTAGAAACATGGTAATTTAATTTATTAACCAACAATACATAGATATCTGGTAATTTATGATGGTACAAAACATTCATAAAATTGGAGGTTTCGAAATAAATGTTGATATAGATGAAACAAGACACTAAAAAACAAAATTTTCAACATTCATGTACTACCATAAAATCATAACATCTACTTAATATAAAGATTTTGTATTATACTTCCCATTCCCCTAAAAATTATATTCCTTTTAAACAACATTTATTAAATTTATTACTACGTATTGAACCATATCCACAATGGAAATAATTATAGACTCATCTTGCATGATACACCTGGAATGAAATGAAGTAATATCCTACATGAAGGAAGAATCCATTAACCACCTTTCTACACCAATATAGAGAGCGTGTGTATATGAGAGAACTACCCCATTAACCCGGAGAACTCCTACCAGTTATAGCCGCACATTCTATGACTCCATGTAAGAATCATTTAGAACCTCTCGTATCTACTAGAATAATAAGGAACAAATTAAATGAGGTTCATTCCATTATCAATATCATATCAAAATATAATGATATTTAAAATCGTTTAGTTTCCCATTAAATGAAAATACCATTAAAATTACTCATCTGAGCCATTTTAAAGGTATCCATTCATTTTAAAAAATCACAAAATGACCGGTCTATTGTAAACAACATTAAAAAAATTATTATTTTATTAAACCAATTTCTGATTAATAATGGTATAAAAAGAGAAAAACAATAATTACTAGAAATAATGTTCATGTGTCACAACCAAAAAAAGCCACCTCCAAGGGGACTCACCGTCAGGATGATTCACCACATAGATGATTCAACGTCAATTTTAGTCTCCCCCACGATGAGTCAATGAAAGAAAATGTCACCACTCGGATTTTTCACCACCAGGAAGAGTAATCGTTAAAACATGTCACTGTCTAGATGTATCTCATCCATAATGAGTCACATCCAAAATAGTCACCACTAGTGTTGGTCAGAATAAGGATTTTTCACCACTAGGATGGGTTACCATCAATATGAGTAACAGGAAGGATGAGTCACAGAAAGTATGAGTCACAAATAAGATTAGCCCCTTCCATAATGAGCCATCACCAGTATTATTCACCATTGGAAAACAAGAATTTGGGAAAACTAATGGAATCTTCCATCGTTGGAATGACTCACATGTCTAAGAAAACAACCCAAAATTCCCCCCAAAAACCACAATTATAATATTTTTGTATTGTAATACTCTAGAGGGTTTAGTCAATTAATATTATCCTTTTTATTAAAAAATAAAAAAAATAAAAAAAATTGGGGAATAGAATTATTTAATGGAATTTAAAAAAAATTATATGTGAAAGTGAAATAAGGCCACTTATTGTATTAGTAGTACATTAATGTTTCTAATTTATTTTTTAAATTTACTGAATTTGTTTTTGGTTGATCTATATTAATTTTATTTCATATCAAAATTAGTATCTTCATCAAAAAATAAAAGTGGAAAACCATGAATATATGATGTGAGTTCTCATTCATGAAGTATCATGATTTGTTGGTAAAGGGAAACAATGTAATATAAATAAAATATACTTCTTTTCTACACTGTGTATGAATATCATAGACTTGTGAAGAAATGATAAATAACACATTTCATATGAATGAACTTATACCCACATCTCATGAAATTTTTTTTCATGTTAATAAATTGGATATTAACTTAAATGAATATTTTAAAAACTAAATAGTAGATATTCTCCTATTTATATCTTCATTTGGATAAAACATTAAAGTTATTTCAAAATATATAAATGGTGAGATTGAAGATACCAATGTTTATATGAATTATATTTTTTTCAGTGCCTATCAATGAGATTTAAGGATTTCATTGATGTCAGTTTGATTAATAATTTATATAGAAAATAAAATGGAAATTTTGGATGAAGCATCCATGATTTGTAACATGGTATATGTTTCTTATAACGATGAATTAATAAGAAAAGATGTACTTAGGTCATATTATGTCAATAAATGAGAATGTCCTTTTGAAGAAATTTAGTTTACATATAATGATTAATGATTTGTTTTTTATATCTCAAACATGTTATTTATGTTTAGTAGATCATGTTTTCTATCAAAATTATGTTTTTTCATAAGAAGATTCATTAATAAGTATTCAAATAACAAAGTTGTTTCTTATTGATGTTCATAAAATATTTTTTTACCAAATTTATATTTCACATATATATGGATGGAGTGTAGACTACTCATGTGATAAGGTGGAGTTGATCATACGATGGTGATTAGATGAAGTCGATTATACTAAGGCTACCAGACAATGTTGATTGGTCCATGGAAATCAGATGAATTTTTATGGGAAGGGGTAAGAGAAAATACCTCATGTCATAATTCTTAGTTCCTCAGAACACTTATCATGTAATTGTAAAATCATAGACCATGTGATTGTAATTAAATAGGAACAATGGATATATAAGATTCAACCCAAAAAAAATAATGTTATCCTAATATGTCATTAGGTGATTGGGGATGTGTTCGACATTGATCAAACAACACAATTACTTATTGTACGAGTCAATTTATAGTTTGTATGAAGATAAAAATCTTCAGGACTCTAGGATTTTTCATCAAATTGACATGTATGAATATGTTTATCATAGTATTTTCTGAACTTTTGGAAGACATTGGAGGTCCCGAACATAGTATTGTTTTGATTGACGTTGTATAAATAATTTCAAAATATATATTAGATGAACTTTTATGAGGATCAAGATTTAAAATAAAGAAGTTATCATATAGTGAAACATTGTTTTATTAAAATAAGATATTTATAGTGGAAATTTATAATTATAATGTAAGTATTATTTTTCGGTTTCATGTCATCATGAATAGTTTTCTATGTGATGTTCATTGGATCATTTTTTCGATTAGTGGCATGAAAATTATTATTTGGTTCTAAGGATTCATATATATGTTTATTATCAAAACATCTTTTTGAGGGTTTTGAGTGATGTTAATTAGAATGAAATTTACATTAAATATGATAAGACAGTGGTTCATACTGTTTCAATATATATGCCGATGAAAAAATGATTCGGAGATATTTTATCTCACATGTTGATATAAATACATCAATTTCATTATTACAAAGACTTCTAATGGAGTTATACAAATCCATTGGATGATGAAATATAACTATAAAAGTATTATAAATAAACATTATAATAGAAGATTATACAATTATGTTAGACAAATATTTTTTTGAACCATATGAAAATTTGAAATTTTAATGGTTATATTGTATGGAATATAGTCAACCTGTCAATGTTTTCCCAACCGAGGCCACATATGATGATTTATTGAGTATTTCTATTCTAAAAGGAAGATTTGGATGAAAAAATTATTGTCTTTTCATTAAATAATTTGAATGAAACTGGGATGATGTTTCTCAAATGGATGAAATGTTATGACGGCATACCGAAAATAATGTTTGATTAAATTTATGATGTTTTCATAATGATATTAAAAATATTTTTATTGTTGATAATTGTGTAATTATTTTTATATTTACATTTTTAATGAATTCATCAAAATTTTCATAACATAGAGTTTAAGGATGTTTTAAGAAATATGAAATTTCAAGAAACATTAAGAAAACTCAAAGAGATTCCAAATGTGTTGATAAATATCTCGGTGAAATTAAAATGATTGGATGCTTTGAAATTCAAATTTTCATTGCCTGGAAAAAAAATTACTTTCCATCCATTGTATTTTGGAGGCATACCTATATAAAGAGGAATAATAATACTGTAGAAAAAAATATAATATTCATGTGTGATAGTGTAATTAATTGAATCATGTATGGGTTTTATACATAGTGATTATTGAGATGTAAGAATTTTTCATTCACGAATAATGAGAAAAATTAATATTTTTTCTAATGATTCACTAGAATAAGTGATGGATGAAGTAGATGGTAATGGACGATGTGCTAGAACCAGGTAGGGATATTTTCCACCAAAAAATGGAAACAAGAAATTAGGATCAAACATGTAATTTTCAGGATAATAAGAAGATATCAAATAAAGAAGTAAGAGAAGGCGAACATGAACTAGGGGATCAAAAATAAATAAAAAGATTAAAAAATATCATACAAGGATTCTATTACTATTTGGAAATATATAATAGTTCGATGAAGTGATACTGGAAGAATATTCCCTTAGATTATCATTATCATATGTACATATTGGATAGGTAGATTAGTTAGTGTATTAGATAGTCAGGTTCCGGATTAAACAATTATAAGAAGAAAAGATGGTTTCCCACCACATTGAAAGTAAAAAGTAATGAAGGGAAATGTGGATACCAAAGAATAATTATGTCATCCAATAGATATCTCATCTATTGTAATAAAATATTTGTGTTATAGTATATTTGGGTAAATATGTTAGAGTGTATCTCCATAGATAGTATAAATAACCATTGAGGTGCTTCCTATCTGACTAGGTTATCACTAGTCTAGTGAAAAAGGATTGTTTTCATAGCTCAAATTATTGTATAGGTAATCACAGTTGTACGATGTAAATATGAATGAATATTCTCAATATACAATAGGGGGTTGATTGTATACTTTAAAAATTCCTTTGTAACCCTTAATTTTGATGGAAAACATTCGTATTTAACCATAAAAAAATATGTTTTACAAGGTTAATCAATGTAAATTCACAAGACCTCTTAGTTCTACAATCATTCTAGGTTCTGGATAGATGGTTCCGAAACTGAAACTTAAGAAAAGTTTAAAAGGAAATATTCAATAACTTAATGTTTATAAAATCTTATTAATCAGTGTATAAAAGTACAAGAATGTATAAGATAGTTATAATTTCAATATTAATCTAAATGTAGTGGAAAATAAACATTAAGCAATACAACTAACCAGTATGAAATATTTTAAACCAAGGAGTTGGGTATCCAAAAACCTTGTATAATGGTCCCTTTATTTATACATTCATGATTGTCTATCTTACCCACAATAGGGTAAGCCCCCAATATAAATATCGGAGTTTATCTTGCAATCCCTGTAAGCCCTATAACTTCAAGGTAGTCAGCACCTATGTATTATTTTTCAAGGAAGTCATAGAAAATTAAGGTAGTTAGAACCTCTTTATTCCTATCCATGGAAGTCCACAATTGTCCACAGCAACAATCGGAGTCGAAAGAAGCAGGTTGAAGATGATGTTTAGTACGCAAAAGGAATACTAGCATCTCTCTCTAGAAATCACATCAACAACATACGGTCTCTATAGTAATAGATCAATAGTTGTGAGATCATTAAAATGGATTTTATCTATAGGAACATATCCAATGGTCAAATCCCTCCTCCAACAGTCATATTTTTTCTTGGACCGGTGTCACTCAATCAATAGTTAGGTGGAAACAGAATGTATGACATCATTTCATTACTAAAACAAGGGTAATCATAATACGGTTGCATAAACATATTCATTTTTTAGAGTCTAGGAAAAAAATACCATTTGGAATCTAAATTATAATGAATTCAGATTCTGAATTTTAGAGAATTCAGAGTCTATGTTTTAGAGAATTTGGAATCTGAATTTAGTGAATTCGAAATCTGAAATAATATAATTAAGAGTCTGAATTCCGATAATTCAGAATATGATTTTCAGTGAATTCGAAGTCTGAATTCAGGGAATTTGGAATATGAATTCAAATAAATTAATAGTTGAATTCAAGGAATTTGGAATTAGAATTCAGAGGAATTGAGAGTCTGAATTTGGGGAATTTGTAATATGAATTCAATGGAATTCAGAGTCTGAATTCAGAGTAATCAGAATCTGAATTTAGAAGAATTCAGAGTCTCAATTTAGAGAATTTTGAACCTGAATTCATAACCTTAAAACAGAATACTCTATATCTGTGTATCTATAGGATTTGTATGTTTTTTGGATTTGAAACGTAATTTTACATGTAGAAATAAAAAATTTATATTTAGAGAAACCTTGACAAGAACAACGAAAACAATGCTAAGGTGAAATTTTTCATCGGGGAAGGAAAATTTTCCTTATTAGGATAAATCAAAGGATAAATAAAATTTTCTTTTAGATAGAGTGTTTGTGATATTGAAAACATAAAGGAATGTAAAAGTCATAAGGAAGCCTTATTGACACAACAATATCCCCCTTTTTGGAAGACACAATCATCCTTATAAAAAATGAATTTAAGGACTTCGAAATTTTATGGACTTGAAAATAAAAACATATTTCCCATTACTTATGTATCATTGTTAATGAAACTAAACCCCCATAGGATTCGAAATCCATAAGGATCATATTATTGATTTCCTGAAAAATATTTTTCATTTTATTGCAATTGAAAAATATCATTGATATGAACATTCCTTTACCTGATCTCCCACATACCTAGTGAAATGTCTTCATTACTTTGTATTTATTTTATCATTCCTTTATTCCCATTGTGATTTTCAAAAAGGAATAAATAGAATATAAGAAATTGTTAACAGAATAATTAGTACTAAATAACCATAAACAACATATATAAAGAACAACTGAAAAACTCATTAATGATAAAAGAATTTGTACAAGGAAAAAGTAAAACAAAAGATCATAATGGAATTAAATTATCCATTTTTCTCATTCGGCATCAGCTTATTAACAATGGTTTTCCATTTCATGAGCTCCTTGTGATCTTCATCTATACACTTGAGGAGGTGATTCTGATCTTCATTCATCTTCTCCAAGGATTTAATTTTTTCTTCCTGAGCCTTATGACATTCTACGTGAGCTTTCAAAACATCTTCTTGCATAGCGTGATTTTCATCAATCTCAATTCTGAGATCCCTTTCCCTCTTCCAAATCATGTCCATAAAGTTAATCATTCCATTAAAATCCTTAACTTACTGCTTTTGAGTAGTCTGTTCTAGGCATAACATTTCCTCAAAACTATTGGAATGATCCTTGATCTTCTCATCTTAGGTTTCAAAAGCATCCTTAACATTATCATTAAATTCATCGAAGATTTCATTTCATCAATTGTGTTATTTGAAAGTCTTTTAATCTTCTTGAAAGATATATTATGAGACTCATAACTAACGAGGAAGGTTTTTAAATCAACCTCTAGTCCAACAAATTTTTTCAAAACCATTGAAATTGAATATGATTTCTAATTAATAGAATGCTGATGCATCTGGAATCTTTAGTCTATACATGGGAATAAGAGAATAGTCCCAACATGATTTTTCAAAGAATGAACAAAAAATCATGTCGAAGGGAAGATGATTCGGTATCTGAGTGTTTAGTCAGTGATGATTCTTTTTCTATGTCATCATCTTTCTTCATTGATGAACCATCAACATCTTTCTTCTTCACCATAGATTTACATGGTGTATCTACTGCCACATGTTTTCCCTTATCAGCTCTTGGAATGATGTCTTGTGGTTTGGAGATTCGTCTCAACTATCTGATAGCTAAACAAATCTTATCATCCTCAACATCCACATTCTATCCATCATCTCCTTGATCTTTTGTATTAATGAAATCAAAATTACAACTTTCTTCTTCAAAAGGATTGATTACTTCTTCCTAATCATTCTCTTCATTCCTTGGTGTAGCATGTTTTGAGGATTCATCTTGGGATGTCTGGATCGACAATTTTACAGAAGGAATTTACTTCTCTTGGTAATCCCCTAATAGCCTTATTATATCTTCTGAATCACCACTGCCTTCATAATTTCTGTTTATTCCACTTCTTCTACTTAAACTATTTCTTCATCATTATGTGATTCCAGAATCACCAAATTCTATACTAAAGTCTTTGGTAATGGTTTTAATAAAAAATATTTCGGTAATGAAATTTGTTCAGATGATTTCTCATCATCCTTGAGAAGTGATTGAACAATCTCAACCTTAGATATCTTCTTCATTTGTTTCTTATCTTTCTGTTTCTTCTCAGTCTCTTCATTATCCATTATTTTTATTGACTTTGAATTAGCAGGGTCCTAGAAAAATTTAGGTTCCCCTGCCTTATTGTTTTTTATCCTCTCCCCACTTAGCCACTAATTTATTATGATAGGTTTTTTGATTCTTCGACTTTGGCAGTGCTGACTGACTTTCCGTAGCCACATGGTTTTTTCTTGTCTCTTTTTCATCCTTAACCTCTCTCGTCCTTTCACCTTTCTTAGACGTTTTAACCACTTTTGGCTTCTATGAAAAAGCTTCTACTTCTTAATCAGATAGAAAATAAAATTCTCCATATTCGTTAGAGAAGCCGGCCTTCATCCTCCACATGGTATCATCACTCTACAACATTACCTTGTAATTTCTTGGCTTGGAACTACATAGAATTATGAATTATTCGAACAAAAGAACTATAATATTTGAGATAATATCTGGGTACATAATTATTTGAGATTTCATATTTCCATTCTTGATATACACAATCATTCAATGATATACATAACAATGTTTATCTTCCTGAAGTTCTCCATGAAATCCAATATACAGATATCACTCTTCTTCAGTGTATCCTTATCCCCTTTCCATGGTAATGAAACTCCTTGAACCCACAGTTCAAGAATCCAAAAAATCCACAGATCGATGAACAATCTTTGGAGTCTTCACTCCATTTAAGCCAAGACTCTCAATAGCCTTTTCCTTATCAAAATATCCTGATACATCAGGTAAATAGTGAGTATAGAATTATGCTTCTCTTTCTTAAGGAATTCTAATCAGACATGCTACCTTGTTGTCAAAAAGTGAGTAGGACTTTCACTAACACATAAAAGAGAACTTGTCTTTGCATTCTTCCTAGAAGAAACTTGATGTCTCATAGAACTCAATCAACATGTCAGGATAGACTGGATCCTGTGACTTAGGTTTTGATATAAAAATGTTAACCCAACCATTCAATTTAATAAACATTGAATTAAAAGAATCATATTTGTTCAGGAATTTCTGTTCAACTAGCATTTCTTGGTATATCATCCATCCCATGATTTCCATAAGATTATGCATATCATTTTGAGGAGAAGCTTACGTAGACATTCATAACTAAGGTTACAATGGAAATTTAAAATGGTCTCTGATATAGAGGTATAGATTCTTCAAGTGAAGTCTTGAAAAAAACTGATATGTGATAACCATTGGAGGTGCCATATAAAGGAATTTGAGTCAAAAATTATACTTCTTTGGTTGATCCAACGGTTGAAACAACTTTTGATCAAATCTAATGGTTGAGATGATAACCGAAGAATGATTTGGATAGGTTCCAATATTTTGAGGGTTTTAAGAAAAACATTTGAATTTATGAATAAGTTAATATAATGAATTAAAATGAAAATGAAAATAAATAAAACAGAAAGGATGATTATGAAAACATTCGAAAGGAAACATACCATTCTAATTACTTAGGTAAAATTATTCGTAATGTGAAAAATTCTTCTTAATGAACATTATATTTCATAAAAAAAACTATGAAGATTTCTAGAGATGAAAAATTTAGATTATGAAAACATTAGATAAAGAAAAATTTTGACAATGAAAAATTATGATTATGAAAAATTCTAAATATAAATAATTTAGACTACGAAAAACAGTAATTATGAAAAATATAGATTATTAAAAATTTAGACTACGGAAAAATTTTCTAATAGAAAAATATACTCCCTCTATGAAAAGGTGTTTCTTACTGTAAGAAGTTAGGTTTCTAAAAAATGATAATATAGAATATTACCTTACAGTTATCATTCCTAACTTTTGTTTAATATATTCAAATTTATCTAAGGGTGATGATTTTTTTAAAATATCATCAAATTGATCATACGTTCCAATAAATTGAAGAATGATATCTCATATTTGGGCGTGATCCCAAATAAAGTGATTCCTAATTTCTATGTGTTTTTAACGAGAGTGTGGTACATGGATTTTAATTAAGTCAATGGAACTAGTATTATCACACATCACTTGTGTTTTGGTAAAACTCATACCATAGTCTGTGAGGGTGTATGGCATCCCCAAAACATGAACACAATAACTTCTAGCTGCTATATATTTCTCTTCAGCAGTGGAATGTTCTACTAAGTGTTTCTTTTTTTCATGATCAAGAATCTAATGAATATCTTATGAAATGGAAGGTTTCAGATGTACATTCATATCAATTCTACATCCACCATTGTCTGTATCCGAAATACATTTTAAAACAAAATCCTTTCTAGAAGTATATATGAGTCCTAAATCCATGGATCCCTTTAACAAGCAAAAAATCCTTTTCGCTGCCGTAAAATAACATTCCATAGGATTGGATTGATATCATGCAAAAAATATTACTAAAAACATTAAGTCTAGAGGACTAGCTATCATGTAAAGTAGACTTCATATCATACCTCTAAAAGGTGTTAGAAATAATGGTTTCAATGCTTCATCAAGATCAAGTGAATTTGAGGTATCAATGGGAACACTAATATTCTTAGTGTTTTCATATCCATACATTTTAAGAAGATCATTAATATACTTATGTGGGGATATATAAATTTCTTCTGCTTTTTGAAAATTTTGAAAACTAAAGAAAAAATGTTATCTCACTCATCATACTCATTCTAAACTCTTATTTCATTATATCTGCAAATGATTCAGTTATAGATTACTGAGTTGAACCAAATATAATTTCACCTAAATAAATTTGAATAGTCCATACATTTTTATTATATTTATTTATAAAAAGGATAGGATCAGAATTTCCCTTAACATGTTTTATTATAACTAAAATCCTATAAGTCTATCATACCAGGATCTAGGGGATTTTTTAACTCCATCTAAATCTTTTTATGTTTTAAAACATGTTGAGAATATTTTATGTCTTCAAAACCTAGAGGTCATTCAACAAAAACAACATATCGAACATAACTAATAAAGAAATCACATTTAACATCCATTTGAGAGTGTTTGAAATTAAAGAATGCTACAAAGGAAAGTAGAATACATTTAGATTCACGTCTAGCTAGAGGAGTATTGTTTTCCTCATAGTCTATTCCATCATTTTGATAATAGAAATTAGAAACTAATCTACCTTTATTTCTTACTATGATTCCATTTTCATTACACTTATATCTGAAGACCCATTTTACTTAAATAACAGAATTTTCCTTAGGAATTTCAACCGTGGTCTTGAATTTATTCTATAATAACTCATTTAGCTCATCTTTCATAGATTTTATCCAAGCATGATCACCAAATTCTCCATCAGTTCTTTTTTGGTTCTGATTGAGAAAGGAATGGTAGATGTTGGACTTCATTTCATAATGAACTTATTGTCCTTACAGGTTGATTAAAATCACCAATGATATTATCACAGGGATTATTATTATGAAACAAATGAT
The DNA here is from genome assembly GCA_963277665.1 of Viscum album. Classification (NCBI taxonomy): domain Eukaryota; kingdom Viridiplantae; phylum Streptophyta; class Magnoliopsida; order Santalales; family Viscaceae; genus Viscum; species Viscum album. The sequence goes on along the minus strand of OY728120.1, from coordinate 2,027,793,570 downwards.
TTGGGTTTTGTAAAACCTTTTAATCAAAATATGGTGGTAAATATTCTTTGGTAAATGCTTTAAAAATATTTTCATGAAAATTTTCCTTATCAGAAGCATCTTCTTTCGGTGGTTCATAATCACTTTTTGAAGACACATCAAAATTCGTAGGTTGAGGTTCATTAAAAACAAAGGGATTAGTTTCATAAAACATAACATGTACTGTTTCATCAACAATACAATTATTTTTATTTAATACTCAATAATTCCTTGAAGATGTGTAGTTGCCTAAGAAAATTCCTTCATCAGATTTGGGTGAAAATATATGTAAATAATCATTAGTATTCAAAATGAATACTTTACAACCAAATATCATGAAGTAGGAAAGTCTAGGTTTTCTACCATTCCAAAATTAGTTGTGGGTTTATTAAGGAAAGGTCTAATCAAAACTCGATTTATTGTATAACAAGATGTAATTACAGCTTCAACCCTAAAATATTTGGCTATCAAATATTCAATCAACATGGTTCTGGTTATCTATTGATGAATTATATCTCTACATTCAACAACAACATTTATTGAGGTGTTATTGGTGTTGAGAAGTTATGAGTAATGAATTTTTACTACAAAAAAGTTACAAAATCAGAATTTTGAAATTCTCCTCCATTATCACTATGAATAGTTATAAAAGGATGATTTTTCTCATTTTTAACTTGGCCTATAATTTTTTTGAAATAAGGTAATTCTTAATATTTATTTTCTATAAAATAGACCCACATATATCTAGTGAAATCATAAACTATGAAAAAACATAATATTTTCCTCTAATGCTTCCAGTTTGTGTTGGACCAGAAAGATCCATATGCACCACTTGTAATGCATCAGTCGTTGAGACTTCACCAACGTATTTAAAACATGATTTATGTTTCTTTCCATATTTAAAAGGATATCAAACATTTGAATAATCAAATCTCAGCCTCAGTAGATCCTTAACATGCCTTTTTATTGTGATTTTGCATAGGTTTCTAAGGATACAATGTCATAACCTTCTATTCGATAACCATGAATGTTCTTCCATTGCACTATAAAATTGTCGGTCTTGGATTAAAAGGTATTCTATATTTAGTGTGTATACATTCACATACCTAAGGGAGGAAAAAATAAACTCTTCCACATAATTGTGGACTAATCATCTATCAATACTAAAATTGACAAGGTAACCTTCATCACATAACTAACTTATAATAATAAGTTTTTTCATAATACCCATAACAAATAAAAAATTATAAATCAATGCTTTTCCAAGAAGAATAATGATATATATATAAATAATTACTCCCAAAGCATTATCTCAAAAATTTACATATCCTCTTTTCGTCTTGATAATATTTTCACTGAAGTTTGTGTTACGTGTCATGTACCTAGAACAACCACTATCAATGAACCATGTATTGTTGTTGAGACATTCTTTAATTTCCTGAAAATAAAATTGTTAAACATTCGAAACCCATATTTTCATGAATCTGAAAACATCAGTAAGAAAAATTTTAGTAATACAAATTTTCATAGAAAAATAAGCTTTTTGAAAACCTAAATACGGATTTTTGTTTAAGGAACAATTTTCTTTTCAAAATGATCACCACATTGAAATTTAGTATAGATATGAGAACTTTAAGGAACAAAATAAATATTACTAAAAACTGGTTTTGAATGAGTATAACCAAATCCAGATTTATTCCATAGTGGTTTAATTTTGGAATATATCTTATCAATGTTTTTCTTACCTAAGTTAATGTTTGAAAAACACATTCTCAATGAAAATATTTCTGACTTTAGTTTAATAACCATGTTTTTATTCTCAAAAACATCAGTTATAGGACTAGAGTTAGTCTCTAAAATATGATTCATAAAAATTACTTTTTCTAGGTCCTTAGAATGTTTATCCCTCTCAGAATTAAGTTCCTCAACAGTTTTTTAAATATATTCAAAATTATAATTTTTCATCTCAAGATCATTAGAAAGGACTAATAATTCCTTATTAAGAATAGAAATTCTAGAATTTTAATTATCAAGTTTTTTCATGACATTATAATTTTCATTCTCAAGAAGCATAGAAAACCTAGACACATCTTTATAAGAAGGTAAATTATTATCTTGATCAGAATAAGATTCTTCACCAGAATATTCATAATATTTATTATCACTATAATTAGAATTCAAGGATCCATTGGGTATAGATTCAGAATTGTCTACCATGGCCATTAAAAAATGATTTTCAATGGGTATCTTGGAAATTAAACCAATATTCTTCTGACCAAAAGATTTATACTCTAAGGTTTCATCAGAAGATTCTCCGCCACTGCCACTCCATGTGTCATTAAAATTCAAAAAATTCTTAGCTTTATCATTGTAGTACTTCATTATATTCCTCTCAAAATAATTTTCCTTTATATCCTTTATCTTATGGAATGGAAAATCATGCCTTATATTCCCCACTGTTTTTCATTCATAACAAGTGACTTCAAAGTCATTCTTTTATTTTCTTTTATTCATCTTGTATTTATCCTAAATGCCTTTCTTCATGACTATCTTGTTCATCCATCGAGAAATATTATCTAGTTTATTCTCAGAAAGTTCTCTTTCATATGATTTAGACAAAACAATGACTTTCTTTGACATAGTTCTTGTAACCCTTTCAGGAGTCTCAGAAACCATGGTTGTAAAGGCTGCACTTCCATTTGAGTTCTTCTATTTATTAAAATAAGCATCTATTTTCATTCTTGTCTCATGTTAAAGAAGAGTTCCAAAAACCTCATCATGAGTAATCTGAGATACTTTCCTATTACCATCAATAGTTGTTATCTTATATTTCCACTCATTAGGCATGATATCTATAATCTTATTCACAAATGACTCATCATCTAAAACTTTATCACCCATGGATTGTAAACTGTTATCAATAGTTATAAATCCTTGGTTGTACCTTGCATACTGGTTATTGATAAAGAAATAGAAATCCATGATATTATGCTCTAATCATGGATATTCTAGTTTCTATATCCATGGATGTACCAAAATGAGTAACATCTAATTTCATCCAAATACAATTTGTAGCTTCACAAGAAGAAATATGTCTATATATATACCTAGTCCTGGAACACAACAAAGTATTATGTACCTTTTACTTTAGATTATATTCTAACTTTTATTGATTAGTAAACGTTCTGACATATTTATTAGGAATATTGTAATCACACTAATAATAACAGTTTTTTCCACTCCAATATTAATAAAAAATTTCTTTATACGAACTTACCAATATTCCTAAAAATTTCCATGAAACATTGGTGGTATATTAGGATCAAGATTGTCAATAAAACCAAAATTCATTACTTCTATTTAAAAGAAAATATCTTTGAACAAAAACATGTTAATAATAAATGATTTTAAACATAGTTAAAAATCATAAGCAAGAAAAATATAGAACAATGAAAACTAATCATGAAAACATATATGTGAATATAAGTATTTCAGAGACCTGCTATGATACCAATTTTATGAGCAAAATATGAATTAATATGCTCAATATACAAGAGTGGGATAAATTGTATACCATTAAAATTCTTTTGGAACCTTTAATGTTGATATAAAGCTTTCATATTTAACCTTAAAAAAATATGTTTAACATTGTTAAACTAGAAAAATTTACAAGACCTCTTTGTTTTACAAAATTTCTAGGTTCTAGATATATGGTTCTGAAAATGAAACTTAATAAAAGATTACAAAGAATGATAATTATACCATAATGATTATATAATATTATTAATTAGAGTATACATGTACCAAAAAGTATAAGATAGTTATACATTCCTTATTATTAAAAATGTTCTGGAAAATAAACATTAAACAGTAAAACTAACTACTATGAAATCTTTTCACCCAATGAGTAGGGTATCCAAAAACCTTGCATAAAGGTCCTTTGATTTATACTTTCATTAAATTTTATCTTACCCACACTAGGGTAATCCCTCGATAGAAATTTCAGAGTCTCTCTTACAATCCTAGCAGGCCCTCGATCTTCAATGAATATGGAACCTATGTCTTCCTTATCAAGGAATTACTCAAACTTTAAGGTAGTCGACACCTCTGTCTTCCTATCCCTAAAAGTCCATGATTGTACATATTAAAAATCATAGTCGCTCAAAGATAAGTGAACAAGATGATCAGTATGCACAAGGAATGATATTGTCTCTTTGTATAAACAACTTAAACATCATGTGCTATATAGAGCAATATATAAGTTTTTGTGAGCTCGTTCAAATGAGCTCCTATTTATAGTCACTTCTCCAATGGTAATATCCCTCATAAAATGATCATATCTTTTCTTGAATCTTGGAGGGACATGTACACGTGTCACTCATTCAATGGATAGTTAGAAATAGAATGTAAAAACTTTGATTCATTATTAAATTAAGGGTATGAAAATTATGGTTGCTTAACCAAATCCATTTTTCAGTGTCTAGGGAAAAAATAACATTCGGATAATAAATTCTAATGAATTCAGAGTCTGAATTTTAGAGAATTCGGAGTCTGAATTCAGGGAATTCAAAATCAGAAATTTAGAGAATTTAGATTTTAAATTCATAGAATTTGGTGTCTAAATTCCATGAATTGAGAATATAAATTCAGAAAAATTCAGTGTTTGAATTAAGAGAAATTTAATTCTTAATTCATAGGAATTTAGAGTCTCAATTCATAGAATTCAGAATCTGATGTTATAGGAATTCGAGGTCAAGAGAATTCAGAAGCTGAATTCAAAGGAAATCAGAGTCAGAATTTGGAGAATTCGGAACCGAATTCCGAACCTGAAAACATAATACTCTATTCCTAATTATTTAATGGATTCAATGTTTTTTAGATGTGAAAAATAATTTTACACTTAGAAAATAAATTAGTTATATATATAGAATCTATGACATAAACAATGAAAAAAATATAAGTTTAAAATATTCCTTGGGGATGGAACATTTTACTTATTTAGATAAATCATAGGGGAAATAAAATTCTCCTTGAGATAGAGTGTATGTGATTTTCAAAAAATAAAGGAATGGAAATGTCATAATGTAACCTTATTGACTCAAAAAACCTTTCAATAAGAATTATTTTAAATTCATAACACTATATTAAGTATCTCGTTATAGTGGATAATCTATATATTGGTCCTCAACATAGGTAGATAGACTAGAAAATAATATTGAGTAGTGAACCTTGTAAAAATATCAAATGTCATATCTTAAATTATTTTAGATACATTCATACTATAAGGAAATGAAAAATATGAGAATATATATCCTACCATGTATAATAGGAAAAAGGATAAAATTTTATGGTTGTTTTTACATTTTACCAGTATTGAGTTACCCCTACTGTTGAGTATATCCAAATTTGGTTTGAATAGAAACTCTTTTCCACCCAGCTCGAGTATAGTGATAATTAATTATGGTATCTCCTTCATTGATTTTATAAATATAAACTTTATTGAGATTTTCTTTCTATTAACTATTAATACATGTATTGTAGAACATAATTTTCATGTTGTCTATTAAATCACACGCATACACTTAGGTAAGTACAATTGTTTATACAAGAATAAATTTTCCTTTATCTTTCATCACAAAATCTCCAACACTTTGTCTATAATTTTAATTAATTTAATCTGAGTTCTTTCATCCTATTTTCACATTCAAGATATATTCCTACTATTATTAGTGTTACATTATTTAGGTGACCCATCATGTTCTTCTTCATGGATATATTAAAAAAACCTATCCACTTATTTTTTTTATTTTCTTTTTTTCTTTAGATTGAGTCATTTTTCATTCATATTCATTGATTTCATATATTGAACCATGATTTATAATTTTTATCCATATTAGAAAAATATATTACATTGTTTATATTCTTTCCCAAATATCATCAATGTTGTAACCATATCAACAATTTTATTTTATCTATATACCAATGTAAAGTCACCTCTTTTCGTCTGATTCCTTTTAAAAATTGTCTGGACTTCATACTCTAACAGTTCTTGAATCATTATTTTCAGTATTGTAACAAAATTCTTTGTCACAATTAAAACATGTTTTGTAATTTCCAATAACTATATAAACACATTATAATATTCTCTTTATGGATAAATTTCTCCATTTTTATAATCATTACAAAAGTTTTACATGATTAGTATAAATTTCATTTCTTATCCCTTTGGTAGATAATTTATTAGTCTTCAAATGATTGAAAATTTCTTCTTATATTTAATTTCATGTTGTTTAACCATTATATAAATCTATCAATTGTCTGTAAACAATGTTCTTTTTTCCATAAGTTTCATTTTGGATTACCAGAACACCACACTTTTTTTGACCAAGAATTAATTTATTTTGTAAAATTTGTTGACCTATTATTCTATCTATTGATTGAATCCTCTATTTCATTTTTAGGGAATTACCCACTATTTTCATATGTACATATTTTCCAATATTTGGAATAATCTTACTAAAAAAACATTGTTAAAATAGATGTTTATACATTCTTTAGTAATTATTAGGAACTTCTGGTTTGTACATTCATGGGTGATCTCAATCTCTTCTTGATTCATAGATGATTCTTTAAATTTCCTCATCCTATGAAATATTATCATGGAATCATATGTCTTATCATATTCCATTATTGTTTCAACTTGGTTAATCTATATATTTCATAAATTGACCTCGAGCATAATAAATTTATGATTTACTACGTTATTTCGATAATCAATATAATTTATTCTATCATAAAATTCATTACATAACATTTAAATTTAATCTCCAATAAAATTATTATTTTCATCAAAATTTGATTATTGATCATTTACACTTTGTTCTTTAACATTCAAGTGATCATATTTATGATTCAAAGGGGATAATGGTATTTTATCCAATGAATGTAAGTCTTCATATTTTATTTTATGTAATAAGTATTTCTCCCAAAACATCCTCTGAAATTCCACTTCAGTTAGGGATATTTTTTCATTATAAATAAATACAAATTGTTCTGGTATTTAAGAAGATGGGAGAGTGTTTTTAACTTTTATAAATTATTATAAAATGTTTCTATTTATTTATTATCTATATATTATTAGCAATGTTTTTTCACTATATAGTTCCTTGAAAAACAAAAAAAATATTTCTAACAAATGAAATCAGATATTTCTTTGAATCATTACTAACTCTAAAGTAAAATCCATGTACTAATTTAATAATCTCATATTAATCAAACCTTGTATAACATTCTTATATAGTACATTTATGAACATAGCTAATATATGTAATACTAAATTAACTACCTTAAATTAATGTTTCACCCTCTTAATACTTTTTATATACTCTCAGATTTTTTACATCGTTCTTTTTTATGTTCATTATTATTTTAGATGAACCCAAAAAAACTCTTTTGAAATGATGGAAATTGTACTATCCATATGAGGAAACACGTAGAAATATTAAAATATATACATAATATATATTTTATAAAAATATATAATTAAAATAGATTCAATTATATGGAATCTACATTAGCTCTAATAAAACATGAAATATACCAACATGATCATGCAGTCATATTGAGAAAAGAAGAATCTGTATCTAGAAATTTTACCAGTTATTTTAGTTATTCATAACCCTTGTATTTTTATTTGAACCCCAACATAATCTAAGTTAAATATATATCCTTATTAGTTTCCATGAACACATTTACACCACATGTATGACAAAATTTGAGAAATCAGAAAGCACAAAAAAACATGTTTTGATAGTAATGTTTTTATCAACTCCTTGATGTGTTCTGGTTAAGTCTGAGATTTAGATATCCAGAGTGTAGAAAAATAATTAAAATGGGTAATTAGATATCATACATAAATAAATACATCAAATAATTATTTTTACTCTAGAGTAACCCCTAAGGTGTGGTCGGCATCCATATGGCTTACTAATATCAAAATATCCCTATTGATCATTATCTTATAACTAGTTTCACTAAGATTATACAAGATCTCTCATGAAACATATATTCCTTCTAATAATATCTTGAACAAAATATTCCATATTCTCCTAGATGACATTTTAAGAACTAGTGAAATCATTCTTCTCAGTATAGATTCTCTGACCACTAGTAGATATTAATTTATAGTCTTATTTATGTAATTCCCTATAACAAAACTCAACATTATTTCCGATCATCAACATATAAAATTTTTTCAACCTCAATAATGATTTTATTTCTCATTTAATTTCCTTATTATTTTAAATTCATGAAACACATATCAAGAATATATAGTAGTTTTGTTGGTCTTCCATAATTCTCAACTTCATTTTCATTTTTAATCATCTTTAATTTAATTATATGATACATGGATAACAGAGTGTAAGAATGATCTCATTATTTTCTTTATAATTATTTATTCATTACCAAAATTGATTAAAATATTTTCTGTAGTAGAAAAAATATTTAACCTCATCCTCACCCCTTATCCTCGTACCTCTCCACCTCCGAATATATTTTCTTCAAAAAAATATATTATTGTTTTACAAATTCAAAAAAAATAATTTATTATTATTATTTTCTGATATACCCACAAAATAATTTGAATATAATTTCCTTATATTAAATACTGAATGTCAATGTTATTTGGAACATTGATATTGTAAATAATTTCCTTCAATTTCAAATTAGAACCACATGGTTATACATTCCATCATCTATAAATATTATTCTCCATTTTATAAATTCTATAACATTATGTTCTACATTATTAAAAGATTGATTCTTGAAACAATACAAAATAACAACATTATACGAAAAATCAATTATCTAGATTTTCATCATCTGACTTTTATCTCAGGTAATATATCATTTTCTCAAATTTTTAAAAAAATTTAAATATGTTTTTTACCCTTATATGTCTTATAAGAATGCTTTTTTACCCTAATGTGATATCTTGAATGTTTTTATGCACATTTTGATATATTTAAATACCCCTATGAATCCTCGTGTAACACTTATTTACACACAGAAATCATGGCATTACTCTTATGTATTACAATGTGGATCTGGTACATTTTCAGATATTATGATCACTAAGTACCTTTGTGTATTTTCATTGAATAGTTTTATGACCCTAATGTAATATAAAATTGACCATTATGTTTCACAATTTCACTAAGGTAGTTTTCCAGATTCTATTTCTAAAATATCAAATTTATCAAGTGTGGTATATTATATATTCCCCAATTATATTATGTATCATTTTATATTTTTTCCTTTTTGATCTTACAATATCCTCTACAATGAATATCCTTCACATCATTAAGATATACTAGGTATCCTCTAAATATATTTTGTATCCTAGTTTTAATTTTGACTTTTTCCTCTTTTAGTATGTCATTCAATATATATCATCCATACACCCTCATATCTTATGTATCTATGTAAGATCAAAAATTTGATTCATTTCATCATTCCTTTTAATGCATATATTGTGTATGACCACATACATTATGCATCAATGTATGTTATTTACCTTTTCTCATTTTATCATTTTATTCAGTACATTTCACTTCTATGCAATGGGATATATTTTGAATCAACTAGAGAATGTAAAAACCCTTCTAAATGTGATACATACTAGTGAAAACATCTACTAAATTTTCTTAAGTCTGGAAATTATTCTCATATTACTAATTTAGTAGAATACATGTGGTATTATGTATCAATGATCCTTCTAAAACATTTCTAATTATTATATTTTTGGGAAAACACATGAATATTATGGGTGATATCTATAATCTATAAAATATTCTTATAACCACTTTAATCACTCTTAGGGTACCTCCAATCATATTATCTCATATCAAAATCCCAAAAAAGAATTTAGGAATATATCAATCCTCCACTAATCCTTTCAGAACCATACCCAAGGGATTATGTGTCATAGAAATATACTTCATTATTATTTCAATTTAATTCCATTTCAAAATAAAATCATGATTCAAAATATATTTATCTAACCTTCGTACAATATATATTATCCCTTTCATTCATTCACCTCTATTATTGATTATCAACGGATGGATTCTCAATCATTATACTATATTAATTCATCACTAATATATCCATATTCTAAACATCAACATGAACCATATAGTATATAGTTATTTAATAATATAAAAACTCTTTTCAATGAATCATTAAATGATAAAATCTATAAAAATAATATATAATGATTATTTATCTAAAAAATTTATCCATGAGCTTCAATAATAAATTTATGTTGCCTATTTTTAAGGGATTCATCTTAATATTCATCTCCTTAAGCATTGGTATTATCATCCTCACTAAACATCTCCTAATATTTGTTGTAGTTATCATTAGTGTATTGAAAGAAAATATATTAAATATAACTCTCTTCACCAAAATCCATTTGTAATCTTTATCCATGTATGAGAAAATAATTTGAATATATAAATTTTACATGTATAAAATATCTTATGTAATCATCTGTATACTCGTTAATTAATTATAATGAAACAAACATTACAAAATAAATATACACAATAAAAAATATCATAAAATTATATTATTTTATTTTATCTATTAACTATCATTAATTTATTTTTCTTATTTTTTAATTTTTTAATTTAAATAAATATATGAACATTGTGTCTCATAAATAAATATATATCTATACACTATAAATTAAAATAAATAGTTCATCCATCCTGATTTTAAATATATTATTTTGATTATAAAGAAGTGATAATCCAACCATGAAGATAATGTAAATGAACTCTTTACATTTCACCTGGTTCTTGTTGAAACAATTCTATATTCCTCGATATATCTTCATTGTTGGATTCAAGTCAACATAGGTCCTAAACCATCTCCTCTAGATACAAATATCAAACATTAAAAATATTTACCCATATATAGGTGAGGGTTACCGTGGGTTTAGAGTTATATCGATTAATACATGGATATATATCCCAAAATTAATAAAAGATAGATATTTTATTTTTAGATAATAATTTTTAATTTAAAAATAAATATCATCAATACTATGAAATATATTTTCTGAAATAAATAAATAAATACGTTATATATATAGCTCATTCAAGGATATTGATATGTAATAATTTGAAATGACAAACACATTGAGAATTTCTAGTATTAATTTTTAATCATTATATTTAATATAAAATTACCTAACATTATAAATTAATTCATTATAATAAATTTTATAAAATTATTTGAATTTTATATGTTTTAAGAACAACAATAAATATTAATAACTAAGTTAAATAAATAATTTAAAATAAATATGTTCATGGAATGTACTTGGAGGCCACATAGCTTGTACTATTTCTGTAAAACTAAATATCTCATTGGATTTTAATGTAGCACATTCCATTTATGTTGGTTACCTCATGTTGCATATAATATAACTCCACATGGAATGTCGCAACATACATAGTGTGTTGTTCTGTGTGGAAAAGCCATGTTGTCTTCACGGTCTTTATGTACACTTGAAACACCACTAATTTATGTGTTGTGGACCAATATAATGCAGGAAGATTACATGATTATAAAACATAGTTATACATTCTGTAATGAAAATAAATATGAAAAATATAATAATTCTTTGTTTATCTACATGACACATTGATAATCACATTGCATATAACTGGTTATGATGAAAACATGGAACATGCTATGTAAATTATAGCTACACATCCTGTAGTTTTTATCATATCATCATACATTCCCACATTAAATACACATCATCTAATGATTCTAAGTATTAACCCGTATGGATCACCGTTATTTACACACATTGTAAATCTTGTGAGGTAACATTAGGTGTACATTCCAACTACACATTGTGTAACATCGGTCAAACTATGTATTGTACTGGATAATAAAACAAGATATATAATGATATTGTAAATTGATCAACACGACACACTATGATTAATATTTCATGAACCATTTGTTTGTTTGTTATGGGAACAAAATAGGTAATTTATTATTTCACATCATGTAACTATTTAATACAATGTGAGGCATTAGTACCTTCAAAAGGGATATTTGTGTATTATTCATATGTTTTCGTCAATTTTCTACAAATTGATCTCAAATTAACAAGTCTTATCGACCATTACAGTCTAAAAGGAAAATATGAGTAAGTATAACAGTATTTCAACATATTATGTTAATAATATAAACAATAATAATTATAAATTATAACATGCTCACTTTGATACTGATGACAGTTTCTGAGTCATAGAAGATGCATTGAGAGGAAGACATCTTTTTGTTCTCTAGAAATATCAATTAATGATATTCTTAAGAACATGATGAATTCACTCTAAAATCTCTATACCAAATCTGACACATTTAATAAATATTTAATACTAATGTGATCTTCTTTTTGTATGGTAATATTGTTGATGTATTTTCATTTCTTCTCTTTTCCTATTTTTGATTTTGGTGGAGAAAATCAATGAAGATTCCAATAAGAATATCCACTCATGAACCATGAATCTTAAATCATTATTAAAGATATTATATTCATTAGATGGGAAGAACTAAGAGCCTCACATCATTCATCATTGATCAGAATAATATCTCTTGTCATATAAACATTTTTAATAGGGTGGAAGTGGATTTTTCTGTATTTATTGATATAATTGTTGAGTACGTATCAATTGATCCAATAACTCTACAAAAAAGAATGATATTACTTTGGAATATATAATTACGGTTTAATAATTTTAAATATCACACTGTCCAATTATCATTTTATTTAACTTTTATTATTCTACGTGTAAAATAATATAAACAGTAATTTTATTATTATATCATGTGGCATGAAATACATCCAATATCAATTCTAAACTAAATTAATTAATATTTATTATTATATTAAATTCATATTTAATATTCAATGGGTCATTAATTTTGATCCCAGTCCTCCCAGATAAATTGTCAAACCATGATTAATAATTATATATAAATATATTAGTTGAATGAAATAAATATTCCCTTCATAAAAATTTCAATAAATATTTATTTATATAATCAAAAATAGAATAAAATTTTATATTAATGTATTCATTAAATTCATGAAAACATGTTTATTTTTTTACAATGTGATTAATTAAAAATGATATTAAATTCAACTCGCATGTTCTAAAATTCAATATATCATTATTGAATTTATGAAACAAAATTAAATTTAATAAATAAAAATGAATATTCTGTGAATAAATTTATTATTTAATATAAACTATGATATAATTTAATTATATTTTGGATACACATAGGTTGTGACAACCTTACCCCCATTCTCAATTTCGAGAGGTTAACAAGTCTATAGTCCAAGATCTATGTCTAACAACATGTCAATGAAACAATAAAGGAAGAAGTTACTTTAGAAACTAAAAAAACTTTTTAAGAATGGTACTGTGTTTTATATTATCTTTTTAAATAAATGAATTATGAATCAAGATTCATATTAGAGGTCATTATCTTTATGATTGTTTTTTATTTCATTCAATTTTTGAATCAAACTCTTCTATAATCTACAATGTCCATAGATTTTGTCAGGTTGTTATATTTCAATAAAAGTTAAAATAATATTTTATTCCATTATTATTGAAAGGAAAATAATTTATTGACTTATTACATTAATTTTATATCAACTATAATGAACTTAATGTATGATAACATACCAAGATCATACTTTGTAACAATTTTCTTCAATATAAAAAAGTACATAATTCATGATATATATTAATGATGATATCACATATAAGGTACAATAAATTAATTCCTAGATATTAATAAATAATGTAATAGATGAAAAATATTTAATATATATTTATAGGTATGTTCTTATGACATTCCTTTATTAGATATCAACAGGTTTTATCATCTTGAGAATAAGATTCAATATATTATTACCCTCCACCATATGATATTCAAACATCATTTTGAACTTTTAAATCAATGAATCTTGATCATATGAAATATTTATGAACTGTTTAATTTTATTTAAATGATCAAATTATGACCAAAAAATTTTTATAACCTTTACATTTGAAAAATATTCCATGGACATTATCCCAAAATATTAATGTAGAAGGAAATTAAATATGTGATAAAATATTTATTAAAATTGTAGTAATCAATATTATAATGTTTGTTGATTATATGGAACAAAATCTAACATTTACATCATAATTATAAAATTTCAATTCAAAAAAAAATTAGGAAATTCCATTAATTTGAAATCATAATCCTATTATACACTTCATAAGGTCTCTCTCTTGGGAGAACAATGCCACATAAGACTCCTTTCACATAATCTCACTGATGGATGTGAGCTACCATGACAATGGATTCACATCAATATAGGACCTTCAAACTATAATTACAAGTTTCCTATGGTTGACTCTCCAAACTCATTTAAATGATGAAAATAAATCCCATAAATCCTACAAGGCCACATAAACTCAACACTAATATTGACATACTTTGTGGATTCAACATCTAATAATAATGAGAAATCACAAATTTATAGAGTCTGAGTATGAGAATATAATCAAGAAACATTGCATATTGTACATTTATCATTAAATAAAGAGTCTCAATAAACCATACATAATCAAACCAAAGAACTATTGACTATATTAAATATTACATATACCCAGTTACTCACATACACAATCATTCAACACATCTATAAGCATGTGAATATGGGAATTATTAAAGGTACTACATAACTTATATCAATAGAAGACATATTATTAAATATCAATGGATGAATCAAGTTTCATGAAATTAAATTAGAAAAGATAATAGAAACCATAAAATATAAGGATTCCTCATAATGTTTAAAATAATGGAATAAGAAACACATAAAGAAGTAGTATTTAAGGTTACCCTTTCTACTATAATGTTGCTATCACAGAAAGATCACTAATAAGACATGAAATATAGAAAAATGACTTGGAAAAAGAATGGTGGGGAAGATATGGGCTCATATTACAGGGTTCCATAGTCATGGGAAAAGAGATTGGATAATTTAGTTTAATTTTTTAAAAAATACATTTAATATATAATTAAATTAAAAAAATAAATTGTTTTTGGATAACTGGTATCATACAATTTGGTACCCTATGTTCATCCAAGATCAACACACCCTAATAAATCATATATTGGGTACACTGTAAAATAACACTATATTTGGTGGTATTAGATATGATTTTTAAAACCACCACAAGTCATACTAGGTACTTAGTACGCCACCAATAAGAACCCAATGGTACTGAAAACACATTTTTCTAATAATAAACATTTTTATCAATATATGAAATACTAAATTAGTGAAAAACATCTAAATTTAAATTAAATTGTCCCTAATTCCATTGTACAACCTTTAAAATTAATTTTTTCCTATAAATATCATAGAACACCTAGATATAATAATTCTAGAGGACTTTCTCCAATTTATCTAGTGTGTGTAGTCATGTATTTTTGAAGATATTTCAACTATATTACATCTTGGTAATATAAAAACTATTCTAAAATTAAAATTTCGGTATATAAATGTGAAATAAATGAATCTCAAAATATTTTATTTATCTATGAGCTTAAAAATAATGGAGATATATATTTCCATTGAATTAGTTGTGGTGATAATCATAAAAAATTATTCACAATTGAATTACAATATAATGGTTTTTAGATATTTTTTATATATGTATTATCAAATGAATATAATTTTTATCATGATTTAATCAAATAGTGTGGGGAATATTACACTATTTCTCCCTTTATTGGTTTCTCCCACATCGTTTCCCAAAAAAATGGGATTTAATGGCACATAATAAAATGGAAAATGTAAAAAAAATTTCTCGATTCAATTTTCACTAATGTATTTCTTGGTATGGTGTGGATATAAACGATTTTATGAAATTAATTTTATCCACTGGTAATTTTAAATAAATAATAGTTATAGAAGTAATAAATTTCATATAATATAACTACAATGGATATAATTTCTAAAATCCAAAATATTATTTTCAAATTTTTAATATTCACAATTTTATTATTACACATATTTTATTTAACATGGATCATAGGGAACAATATATATTATTAACCATTAGTTTTATAATTCAATAAATATAACATGAACTAGTAATAAAATAAGGAATTTGACATTTCTCATTCTCTCAACGTAATGATTATATTTCATTCATAATTACATTATTATTGTATACCCATGTCTATTCACCATCATTTATATAATTTTATTGACATCAAGAATCAACTACGATCAATGAAGAGTCTCTGATATCAAAATACACCATATATTTTATAACTATACAATTCAAAATTTCATAGAACATTTACCAAAATATAGCATATTTTTATTATGATATATTTTTAATTCCACTATAATTTTTTTTCACGTGAAATTTTGTCAGCAATATGGATCAGGGGTACTATTCTCATTCAGAATTTTTATAGTAATAATTTTTACATTAATTTTAATGTTTCAATGTTCTTTTATAAATATAACAAACAATTAAAATAATTTAATATATATTATGGAAATGAATTATCATGTAAATTAATATCTTCCAACCATAATGATGAATATAAATTAAAAGAATTTAATTTATGTTATTATTATTTTCACCCATCCATTATATAATAAAATTATTATAAACCTTTTATTTAAATAACAAGATAAAATAGTCATTTATGAGAGAGTTAATAAAATATAGTAAATTCCACCTATTAATACTCATTTAACTCGTTATTCACATGAATCAAGATATATATTATTTATTATATATATAAAGTATTATTATTTTCACCCTAATCACCTTAATGAATATTTTTGTAATACATTTACAAAAAAAATTCCATCACTTTTCAATGTTCAATTACTTCCACATAATTTATCGAAGGAAAAATGAATTATCTTTTTTACACTGATCACAATTTCAAGTATGAGGGTAACATTATGTTGTTATAAATAAATCTTGAAAATATTTACCATATTGAAACAATGCATAAATGTGGTGTTTTAGATATTTATATTAAAATCATTAAGAATAAAACAACATTTATTCAAGATAAACTTACATGGTTTCCTTTTGGTTTTAACATTGTTAATATATTTATAATAGAATAAAATATTTAAAATTAAAAATTTCTAACCATCATAATCTTATTGAATATCAAAATAATAATTTATATGTCTTGTATGGTAAATTTTAATAATGAAAATAATTACACATATCAATGGTTATCCATTGGTTGATAAAAATGTACGTAGATATAATAATTTTCCAATGTCTACTTATTCTAATGGAAAATTAAAAATAGTACATTCATAATTGTATGATTGGAATGAATCCATTTTATTCATTGAAATAATTAATTATAATATATTCCTTTTTATTCATCCATCAAGTCTTCCATTTCTGTATTAATGTGATTATGATTAGTTCATCATCTAGATTATCACATTTGAACTAATAACTATCTCTTAACTAAGAATATGAAAATTGTATTTTTAAATTATTGTATTAATAATATAAATACTAAATGATTCATTAAATCAATTTTTAATTTATAATTATATTTAATAAGAATAGAATTATTCTAAAAATTTTGCATGTCAATTTGAATAAATGTTAAATATCACATTTTTCATGTTCATAGAAATTTTTTTTAAGTAGATTCATTTATAAAGTGAACATAAATTATTCATAGATCACTGCATAAATGAAATTTATTTTCTATATTCACAAGTTTATATGAAATTTTTCATTAATAAACCCTAATTCAAATTATACTATCACATTATCATGAATATACACCTTTATAATTAGATTACAGTAACAAACCAAATATTTAACATATCATTATATTTTATTGTTATTTTTATGAGTCAACAAAAACCACATTATTAAGAAAAATGATACCCAAGATTATATTGTAAAATTATGTTTACCTTTTATCACCCATAATTAGAAATTATTTTTAACTAATTATAAGAGATACATTTACAACAAATTTTTTACATTCATTTTTATGTTAAGTTATTTATAGGATTAAAGGGGGGAATTAATCTACATATATTGAAGTAACATAGAAAATAAAATATATATTATGTATTGTTTCTAAAAGAAATATAATTGAACTAGACTATTGGAAGATAATTAATTTTTTAAAATATTTAAATAAATTTCTCAATTAATTTAATGAAGGAAAATCTGATAAAACTAATATATTCCCACTACAAAATGAACTATTTAAAATAGATAACTAAAATGTAAAACCAAAGAGTGATATAAATTATTATTTTAATCCTCAATATAATTAATGGAAAAAAATTTGTTTTTTAGTTTTTTAAAGTATAGGATAATTCATGTAATTTTCATTGAAAATAGTAAAATCACAATTTTATCTAGTAAATGACCACAAGAAAATAGTCTAATGGGTTGGTTAAGTTTTAAATGTTGTTCATCGAAAATAGTGGATGTTTTTTGTGTATTAAGGGTCTTTTTATTTGTATCATAACTGATAATTAATATTATAAATTATTTAAATGATAATGAATTTTTTTAGATTATTTTCCTAAAAATTAATATTTTTCATAAAAATTAAATTAAAACAAAATATAATTCCACCAATAATCTTGTACTGGTTATTTAACCAAAGTATAAATGTTTGGATAGATTCATAAAATATTTAATTTTTTATAATTTATTAAAATTAAATTATATTACCTTATCAACACATGATACATTTTATTATTCTTCTCACAGACAATAACTGAAAATTTTATTTCCTTATCGCTATGATATTTAATATTATATATTTCATTTAATGATTACATAATTTGGTTTTGTGATCCAATCCTTACCTAGGAAGTTTTTGAATTCTTAGTAATAAATATCAGTTCCCTCTTTTTTTATTTATTCTAAATGACATTCAAGGAGTTCTAATAAGATGATGAATAGAAAAATGAGTTACTAGTCCAATTAGTTGGGGTTATCTTGAATTATTGGTCCAATATAATTATAAAGCTTTATTTATTTATGTTGGAATTTTTTTATATATTATTTTAGTTAATTTATAATGAAACTAATAATAATAAAGAGATTTTGTTTTATTGAAATTTTATATTTCTTAAACATAATTATCTTGATATTATGATTTTAATTAGATGTCAAATGATAAAATAAATATTTTCTATAATTGAAAAGATTCAGTTTTCAATGATGTTAACCACTACTCATTGAATAATGTTTTTGGAAAACCTTGCAATTGATTATTAAGAAACAATAGACCAATATGAGATCATGAAAGTTTTTAAAAAATCTACCATGGTCTATTGGATGTGATTTACAATGAATGGTGTATTAAAAATAGTAATTTATTTAAATGAGATGGAAAGGTAGTGTTATTCGAACATGTGGTGTTTTTGAATGGAACTGATAGCACATGGGTATAAAAATAGATGTAGACCAGTGTGTGAATGGATGTTTTGAGGAGTTTTAATCAAATTTTTCCAACGAAATGGTCATGTGATGCCCATTTTTGGTGTAATAAGTGTCCAGGAAATTTACATTAATGGATTTAATTCATATCATGTAAATCATAAGTTCTATAATATTTGAACAAATGATCTTTGAAAACATCTATATCTATTCAATAAAATGGTATTAGTGGACCCACACCTTGTAGAGAAATGTTTTTCAGTTTATCTATTTAAAAAACTGTATGGCATGCCCCCATCACATATGGGGTTACCTACATAAAATTTAATGTGAGGACCCACACATTTTTGGGATCAAAGGGACTACAATATTAAAAAAAATATAATCACATCCTTGATCAGTGGTAGGTTACCAACTCCATTATGTGTACGTAGAAACTATGAAATCATCTAAGAATATATCTATGGGTTACTGAAATGTTATCTTCTTTAAATCCCTCATCTATAACCAGTCATCATCTCTAAAAAGTTATGTTTCATAAACAAACCATGATACCTTGAAAATTATAATTACTATTAAAGAGGACCTTAGAATTTCCATATATATTGAAAAAAGATTAAATGGTATATTGATTTTTTTATATGTTACTAATAGTAAAGAAGATGAAATAGATACCTAAAATTGTAATTTATATGATAATTATCTAACTTAACACAACATTTATATCTCAAAAGGTCAACTGGGAAAGTAAGGATATAGCCCAAACATTAAATATATATATATATATACATGGTAGAACCTTCTATCTAACATATCATGTTATTCATGAGTGTTATTGGGGTGTATAATTCGGACATTTCATGTCATGTAATTAGATATCACACGTCCTTCCAAATACTCTCTATGTGTATCAAATAGGGTGGATGAGTGTTTACATCCTCACACCCAATGCCTTATCCAATTAAATGAATATAAATTATTATAAAACGATAAAAATTTTATAATATTTATCCACTTTGTTGAAATAGATAGTCAAAAACATTTATGAGACACAATGTGTGATCCAGAAATATACATTTTTTGATCATATTTTTGGTTCCTATAAACCCTAGCTACTATATCTGGAACTGTGGATGTTGATCCCATTTTTGATCTCTCTCGATGTATATACCACCTTAAATATATTTTCATATGAAATCCCAATTATTATTACATCCTCACCATTTTCATGAATCCAAAACTCCTACCAATCCATGCATTTAATTTATACTTTTTTTCAAAGAGATACTCACCCATTATTCAGCCCTAGGCCTCACCCCCTCACTATCATTCTAAGGACACCATCATGTATGAAAAACCATCAAATCACTATACAATGTGGTGGATTAACCTGTTATTTATCCATTATATTGAAGTAATAATAGATAGATAACAAAGAATGGGATTTAGGGAAATAAAAAATTAGAGTCCCTATAATAATATCCCAATATTTTAATATACATTCCATTTAAAATAAAAAGTGTATTTGATAGCTTGTTTCATACTCATCAACAAACATTAACAATCCGATACATAATATATTAATATTATTAATAAAACTATATTAATAATATAAACCTCCTATAAATAATAGTATATTAACAAACAAAAATTATATATATTTATAGAAATAATGAGATTTAATAATAAAATGAATTCTTTGTTCTCCAATAACATTATATATATATATATAATTAAAATAAATAAAATGAACTACATTAAAGAATAATATTTGTTACTTAATTACATTAACTTATATTTTAGATTTATTTAATTATAAATTTATATGAAATCATATTAAGAACACATAATGATTACGAAAATCCTTTTTCATTTAATAATTTTTTCATTATATCATCAATTTAATTTTAAAATATAGAAACTATCAAATTTAAATTTTATAAATATAAGATCATTTTTTTGTTTTAATGTTTCTAAATTATCTTTTTATGATTTTACTAAATTTTTCTTTAAAATATTATTATTATTTGTATAGTGAAAGACACTATTAATAATAATTTCCTTTATGAAAAAATTTTCTATACAAAAATATATATTTTATAAGTGAATTTTTAATATATTTTTATAAATTTTATAATCCCGCATTTTAAATTTCAATAATTTATGTTAAATTTTATGAAAAAATATTTTCAATACATTATAAATTTATTATTTTAAATATAAATTTCAAAAATTTAAAAACAAAATAAAAATATCCATATTTTGAATAATTATGTTCAAATTATATAAATATTTAAATTTTATTTTTTTGTGTTGTATATAAATTATATATGTAAAAACTAGTACCTACGGTGAAATCCAAAATTATAAAAATGACTAACCTAATTGTGAGTGGAAAAAAATATTTAAAAAATATTTTATTGATTTATTGAGGTTTTTATCAAATATATCAATTCTATTATATATTATTTATCACATTAATAGCCTTTATCATTTTAATTTTCATTCCACTATTAAAATTGTTTTGGATTTTAAAAAAATATAACTCATTTTCATTTATAAAATGTTATATCTTCTCCTCACTTTCAATCACCCAAAAAACCCCATTAGCGAGGCCCAAACTCTAGAAAAAACTACGCATAAAAAAATATACATAATTAGTAGTTTCATTACTTCTAAAAAATAGCATCCTTTGAAGGATTTACCCCTTCACAATGAAGATAACCGGAGTGGTGATGTATAGATTTAAAACCACTTCTTCCTCTCTTATAATTTTAAATTATGGGAATTTAATATTTATAAAATTTTACTTTCGGCATATGAAAATATAAAATGGATTCATTATTATAATTAAATTTTATAATAATTATCTTTTAATCATTATCCACCCTTTCCATTTTCCTTAATAAATTTTAAAATAATTTTTTTTTGTGTGCGGACTACCACCTTCACAATACATAATTCTTCATTTTCATTGTCCACCTTACCCAACAGGTCATAATGTTTAATATAATAAAAATTTAATTTAATTATAAAATATTATTAATTCTTAAGAGATAAACCATATTATTCCTTTTTCTTGATCTGTGGAAAATTAAATTATTAATATTGCATATTTGTAGACAACCTCCTTCATAGGACGATTGATTTCGTTATTATTTTCATCCTAACATTACATGGATACTCATGATAATGATTTAAATGTATAAATAATATTTTTTTTTTGATTTAACTATGATTAATTTATTGAATATTTGATATCCTTTTCATGGTATCATAAAAAATAATTATCGTTCATTCAATGGTTTAATACAAGGGTACTATATGGAAAATATTTAATTGAAAATTTATTAGTATTATTATATCCATTAATTATTCCTATAAAACTAAAATAATAATAATGTATCACCATAGTAAATTCAAAATTCTAACATTATTCTATTTTCGAAGTTATTTTTCAAATAAATCACCTAATCATCATCACGTATGCATTGTATGCTCATGTTTGGGTTGGTTTGACCACATACATGAAAAATGAAATGAAATTATATCATGGAAGATTTTGAAAAATAAATTACTATTATATAATGATATAAATATAAAAAAATTGTTTTTTATAAAAATTTACATCAATTTTTATCTCATTAATTACGAAAATAACTTTTATAGGTTAAAAACCACAGAAAAATGACCATTCTTAGTTTGATATTCTAGGGTTAACAATATAGTATTCATGAAATGATATTAAAAAGTAAAAAATAATGTTAATAAATCCTCAAAATTAACAGTAATTAAATTATAATTATGATCTATGGGATAATAATGAATAATAGCACTACTAATACAAAACAAGTTCAAAATGAGAAAGATTACCCACACACGACATCGAAAATTATTAATAACTAACTAATATAAATTTAATTATTAATAATTACTAATTTTAATAAATGATTATGGTTTTTATAATGTTATATGACATTTATACTGTTTATACAGGATATTAGTGTGCATTTGACTAAGTGGGGAAACATGGTAAGGGGTTCTTTATCCCACTTTTTTCTTCATGACACATATTTCTTAATATGAACCACCCCAAAATTAATATGGGTTTATATCTATATAATGAATGTATTTTACAATATTCATGGGGTTTTATGTTTTATGTCATGTACTTTAATTAAATATCCTTTAATCTGAATTGTGCTAATGTTGAAATGGTGTTTTGGTCAATGTTTTACACAAATTACAAGGGTTTTGATTCCCAATACTATTTCCAAATAAATATTTTTTCAGAGAGATAATAAATCCAAATAATATTAATTATTTAGAACAACCATGATTATTTTTTAAATTTTCATTAGCCTCTAAATTTCCCTTAATATTTTCATTTATCTGTGACTCATATTTTTTCAAAAGTTTTTCTTGTAAGTGATGATGAATCCCTCTATTCTACATGGTCAAGAACCTCCCTTTTTTCTATACCTATTAATTGGATTATTTTTTATGATTCTATATATATGTTTCAATAATTTATTAAATCCATTATCTTCTACATTACTTTTCTTAATTTTTTTTTAAAAAAAGCTTCTCTGTAGGGTGATTTCCATCAAAATGATAAATGATTTTCCTTTTATCATTTATATGTGACCATGTCATTCCTCAACCATTATAAATTTATATGAATATTTTTATCTTTTTTTATGGTTTATAATGAATATATTTTTTCCATGATTTATAAATTATTTATTTTATAATATTTTCTAAAGATCTATAATATTTCGTATATCAAAATTTGTTTTCATTGGAACTCTAAAAAATTTTATCATCAAAGTAATTTTCATTTTAAAAATATTATAAATGATAAAGGATATTTTTCAAATGATACCATACAATATATCTCCTAATATGGTCTATTAAAATTTTTTTTTTTACTATCGAAATGTTATATCAATTCCTTTTTCATTATTTATTATTGATTGTTTATTAAAATAATTTTTCATCCAATCCCTACCCTATATGAATATCCTATTTTGTATTAATTTGTTTAATGGGACTCTATATAGGATCTATACCTAAATTTTTTTGTGAAATTATTAACTTAACCATTTTACCAAAAATTATATGGGTTTGATACATTATTCATTTTTATATATATTGAATGGAATTTACCTATAATGTTACTTGATGTCAATGGATACCCATTTTTCCAAGGGGTTATCATTTTATGATTATTTTTATTGTTATTAATAATTTCCTTTTGTGAGTAAATATGAAAATGATATAAAACCCATTTTCCAAACTTCTATTCTTTATGTGTTCGAATTAAACCCATTTTTCTATGTGTTTCATATTCTACAAATGTTAATTATTATCATTTGTAATGATTTATGAATATCATATTATTTTGATGTTTTCTCGATTATTTAATTGGTCATTTCATTAAGGGGGAACTTATTCGAATTCATGATGCTCTTTAGGGACATGTATTGCCCTCAAAAAAATTGTATTAATGTTTACATCTTAGAAGATAACTATTTTCAATTATATTATAGTTTCTCGTATGTTCGGGCACTGATGGGGTATCTTGTGAATTTATTGTTCCCTATTCTAATGATAATGCCAAAATCGAAATATGTTGCAGAGTTTTATGCTTATAATCATGAATATGTTAAGATATAATGACTAATTATTATTTACTCATGTTTCCATAGTATTTTAATTCATGTTTTTTGTTTTACCAAGTCAATTTACATGATTTATAATGTATTCATTAATGGGTATTAAATTTATTATTTATCATTATTATACCCATATTGTAATATTTGTTTCACTTTTTAAATTAAATTGTTGTTTATATTTATTAAACATAACTAGAATTTGATATTATCTCATTCTAATGTTTCTATTCCAATAGTATAAGAAGATTAGTATAATGTATATAATGTATAAAATTGATAGGAGGGATTCTGGAATGGCTCAATTATGTTGAAGTATCATTATGATTTGTAAAATAATTTTCTTATGTAGCTAATCCTGAAAGACAGTAATCCATTGGTTATTGGGATTTTTTTATTTGTGAGATGTATCGTTCACCTAATGGATAAGTTTTAAAATAAATAATTTCAATCTTAGGTTACTATACTGAATACCGTTCATATGATGCTACAAATAATTGATTATGGATCATTGATGTTGTTTGGAATGATACATGAGAGGAATGTGGGTTGGATAGATGAAGAACCATCCAACAACATGCTCTTTATTCACAACATGAATACTAAAAATTATCACACAATCATATAAAATTGAATATATTTATTTATATTTATTTATTTTTGTAAAAAATAATAATAATTAATAAAAACAATATATTTCCCCTAACATATATAAGTTATTTTACATCTTAATTTTCAAAAATTAAATTAATTTTATCATGTGAATATGATTCTAATGTTGTTTTATAGGCTTGAGGAAGAGAATAAAATTTTGAAAAGGGAAAAGGTGATGGAATATTATTGGGTGCCTAATGTACTTTTATTAGGTACCCAATGTCAACTGGTGGGTTACAACAAATATATCAGATCCACTATGTACTCTATATGTATTAATAGTTACAAAGTATATTCGTAGGTATTTGTTTTATAATTAGTTATAATTTATTCATTCTATATTAAATTTATTCCCCTAAAACCCATTTTACATTAGATTTATCTTCAATTTATATATAGGTCCACTTACTTAGAGATCATCGTCCCATTTTATTTCACTTAGCCAATAAATAATTCTATCATTCTCAATAATATTTTTAGTTGGGCATGGAATCTCATATAAAATAGGTAATATATTGTTTCTTCCTATAAAATTGTTATTTAATAACATTATTCGTGGAATGGAATTCAATATCATAAAAAAAATATTCCACTACCTTTTATTATTTTAAATTATATCAGAATTCCTTGTGATATTTCTACAAGGGATGTTTTTATTAATAAAAATTAATGTGTTAATTTACATTTTATTATCAATATATATCTCATATGAGGATAGTGATTAGAGCCTATGATTTAATAATGTATGGATTATTCCAACATTTTAGGGCTAAATGTTTTTCTCCCTTTAGATCCCAAAGAATATATTGATACTACGTTAAGTGGGTAAACCCCGGTTTCCCATATACCCGAAAAGATTTGGTATCAAAATGGTTTGGTGTAGGTGAAATAAATTAATATGAATTATTATAAACTAAATTATTTTATAAATTTTTTCGAGACCCCCTACCCTCAATGTGTATCACTAATAGACTAGAAATGTATATAGATAGATAGTGAAACTTGATATCTACCTCCAAAATGCCCTATGTAGGAAACTTGCACTGAGGGTATAAAAAAAGATATATGGAATTACCCTCTAAGACAACACATGCGAAAGAGATAGATAATATAGGAACCAACCAAATCTAACTCATAATGCAATATAAATAAAATCCCATGTACAAATATGTAATTTCATGGAGGATCTAATACAATTGAATGGAAATACAACATGTACTAAAAGAAAGTAAAATGGAAGTCACCATGAATCCCAACGACTCTTAAAAACCTAAAAACTAGTTGTAACCCTCATGATATCCAACCTTCTCCATGTGACCTGAAAATATTATATAAAACAAAGGGTGGGTAAAACAGTATACTCAGTAAGATCCTCCCTATATCCTATTGTGAAAAAGGAAGGAAACCTTGCTAAATCATAGTGAACTACAAGTGAAATCAACTCATCACCTAAACAGTTTTACTAAGTTCCTAGCCTCACTATGGATATCCTCACCATGTATCACATACAAGATTATATACTATAATAAATAATATCAAAGGTACCCTGATTCCTTTTCCCTACTAGTTTTCCACTTTTCCCTTATATCAAATGTCCTAAGAATATCTCTCAAAAAAAGTCTTTCCTGAAGACACATGGCCAAAGCACAACAACATGAACCTCTTGAAACAAAACCACCACATCCACATAACCAAAGTAACCTAATAGTTTATGTGGGATAAAAAATAACTCATAAAGAGTACCATATATTGAGTATTATTCCTCATGATATTATAGCTCACACACTGAGTAAGGATCCTCCAGTGATCACTACCTATACACATTACACCTATACTATTCCATTGGAAACTATATCAAGAATATATGCATCTAAATCACCAAAATAGATTACATCTCTCTCAAAACATATATGGGGAATACTAACTGTCATGCCTACCTTCCCAAGTAACTCCCAAGATATGAGAGTGGGGCCAAAGGGGGAAGATAGCCACCCATCCTCCCACTATGATGTTGGTGAAAACCCTTCAATGCTCAAAATACCCAACGTTTCAGTCAACCTAAATGACAAGGTGGGTAGAATATTGAAGCACAGAAAGTACAAGATATAATATATATCACATACAAACTATAGGGAAAACCTAGTCTTAGACACAACTACAGCTAACACCTCTTGGACTCCCTACTTCCACTACTAAGACTAGATATCCTATACGAAAACAACCATTTAAAGACCTTTATTTAAATATCTTCTCCTTTTTAATTAGTTGACCTTAAATTAATTAATTCATTAGACATTAATTAAATATTATCTAACCCTCATTACATTTTATTATCAACACAAAAAACATCCATATCCTCCAGACATGAATAACCCAACACCACAGTTCCTTATAAGCACAACCTCAGCATTGCATCCAAGAAAGCTCCAACCCCATGGGATAATATCTTTTATTCAATAATTTATTAAAACTATTATTACTTCCCATAATTCCATGAATTCAACAAAAACATTCTAATCTACCAAACACAATTTGATCATCATGGTTAGTATATCAACTACCCATAGTGTTATTTCCACCTATAGAAAGAGCATATAGCAATCCATCCTCAAGAATATGAACTCGAAAATCATGTTACAAACCCCTCATGAAGTTGCGTCTTTGGGAAGGAAGTATGAAAGACATGCTGCCTCTAGTAGTGGGGAAAATAAAGAAGATAACAAAATAGAACATTCAACATCAACCACTTCTATATCAATGGGTAATCCCAAAATCATCCCATTCCATCCACCCTTCAGTCCTTCTCGACACCCAAATGCATAAATCAATGTATCTCACCACTTTAGGCATTAGCTGCTACAACAACCCCTAGGCCTTCCTACCCCACATACCACGACATCCCTCGAGGCTCATCCATATCATTCTTATACCAAAACAAAATATGCATGAAAAAAAATAATCAACTAGGTTATTATCCCCAAGAATGGAATCCATCCCATATACACAACAGGCTCTCATGGTTCCATGTCATAAGTATCTTGTCCATTACCCAAAATATTGTAACTAAGTACACTACAAGTAATTATCATTTATCATAAAATTGGTTCAATAATCCATATTGAATTAAAAAAGTCATTAATGGTAAGTTCCAAAAATGGGAAACCTAAATAGAAAGATATAATATCTATCACTATTAATTAAAAATTTAATGTTTCATTCATTTGTTTCTTTCATCAACAGAATAAATGTTATTCATGTTTATCACCTATACATATTAACATAATCAATTTGAATAACAACAAAAATAAAACACCAACCATATACATTAACATGATTCTTTATCTTTACCTAACAAATTTACAATTAATTCTTTCATTACATTTATTACCAATTTCAATCAAGAAAATCATACTAAAAAAGAAATGAATAGATATCACACTATCTATAAAATCATGAGGAAAATTTTTATCATGGTATAAAGAAACAAGATATTGTTTATGCCAATTATTTATTCAATTTCAAGTAATTATTAGGTATATTTCATTATGATACAAGGTCTAAAACATTCTATAACTACACTTGAACTTGGTAAAATGAGAATTCATCAATCACCTATCTCCAACGGTTTCTGACGTTATCATGAAAATAACAGTCCATGCATCATATCACGATTTCCAAACCATGTGACAACTAAATGCACCCAAGGATTACACAAAACACCTATGCCAAACACCTACCAAAAATATCGCTTAAAACAATAGAGGTCATGCTCCATGGCATGGAAAACATATGATGGAGAAATATGATCAAATAAAACGAAAATAAAGGAGGAAGATCATACCATGGATCGAATACGGATCGAAGAAGGTATCCCGATATCGAACATAGATAAAAATATATCTAAAAAACCATGGAGGGGTGTGTTGGGTCACATTTGATGAGATGGAGAAGAGGTTTTTCCATATTTTTTAGAACACTTGACCAACTAAATGTCATTAAAACATACATAAGTGGGGTAGTAGATGACATTTTCCACTCATTCATGTCATGTAATTCCTTGAGGTTAGGATCCCCCAAAAAACATATCTCCTCGACATATATTTTATTTTTTGGAACCCAAAAATAGTACAAATCATATACCCCTTGGTTATCTCGTATAGCCACCCCTATTTCTAGCTTCTCCCTACCAAAACCCTCCACACATCCTCCAAGCAACCCAGTCTTCATAAACATGAAATGGGTGAATCCTCACTGATCCAATCCATTACATGAGAGACCTCTCAAAACTTTATTTTCATTATGAATCTAGAACCAACCAAGAGGGAATGCCAAAATTAAATGATGTGGAATTCCAAATATTCCCCCTACAAGGTAGCTCTCAAAGATCTCTCCATCACATGGTCTCAACTGCATTAGAAAATGGACAATACATATAAATGAAACAACCACAGCCATCACCCAAACACTCTCCCA
Source organism: Viscum album (assembly GCA_963277665.1). NCBI lineage: Eukaryota > Viridiplantae > Streptophyta > Magnoliopsida > Santalales > Viscaceae > Viscum > Viscum album. The sequence continues at coordinate 2,027,763,167 of OY728120.1, read as the reverse complement.
TGGGTCATACCTCTAAAAAGTGTGAAAGACACATAAAAAAAAGAAACAAAATCCATCTGAAAATAGGAATGATCATCAACCACAAAACAAACATCACCACAAGAAAAAAACAGAAAATTAATCAGCTTAGGGTACTGAGCACTAATCAGAAACAAACTATCCCATGTTCTCTCCTCCACACCACAAAGCCACCACAATACATGAACTAAGGGTATATAATGACCATGAAACACCTTTTTTATATAGTCATGGATCTCTGTATGCTTCTCTATGAAGGTCACATCATCATCAATATTGATCTCTCCCCAATAATGAAGTTGTAGTCATCATAAAGATAATGGAAAATCTGTGACATGTGAAAAATATCATGTATCTAGATCATATATGGTTGAATTTTTACCCGATATTCCATGGATCCTACATGATTCAACACCACGAATTCCCCAAAAACCGAAATATAATGCTTATTCCCATGACCAAACCATCACATCAAATGATAGGGAGTCACCTTTAGAAACATGTGATTGCTAAAAACAAACTCCATATGTCTCCTCTTATGGTAATAATATGACTTATGACGATATCTCACTACCTTCTTTTTCTTGTGTATAACGTGTACCATCTCTATCGTATTCTATACCAGTTCCAAATTCAGAATGGTTGAGTCTCCAACCCTAGTAACGCATAATGGAGATGAGAATGTTTGGCCATATAAGACTTTATATAGGATCATACCCATAGTGGAGTAAAAAATATTTTTGTAGGTGAACTCAACTAATAGTTAATTCCTCATCCACAAACCACCAAAATACAGGATACAAGAGCATAACAAGCCTTTCAAAGTCTAGATGGTCTATACTATCTGACCATCCATCTATGGATGAAATGTAGAGATAATGCATAATTGATAACCTAAATCATGTTGGAAGCCTATCCAAACCTAGTAGGAAAACTTGGATCTCGATTGAAAGTGATCATCCTCATAACACTATAAATTATCACCACCTCCTCCCGGTACTACCTTGACAAAACCTCCACTGATCTTGACTCGTTGATTTCTATAAAGTGGGATGATTTCTTCAAATGATACAATTTCACCCATATGGGAACATAACCTCCTTCAGCATGAGGAAAACTTGTACCAATGTCCATCAAGATGACCTACTACCTACATTGAGGAACATCTAATGGCTGGAAAAACCAATTGGAACACGGCGGTCAGCCTTCACCTTTTGGAATACCAATCACTGAGACAATAACTCTTGAACTTCATTCTTCTACCCATGCCACCAAAACTAACTCATCAAATCGTATTACAAATTCTTCCCACTAGGATTTATTGTTTATGGAAAACTATGGAACTCCCTAAAACCATATAATGCACCATAAATGGAATGAAAATCCTTCCCCGAAATAGCTCCCTGTGTTGGTAATCCTCAAACCAACCAACTAGGGAAAGACTACAAAAACTCAGCCTCGCCAGAACTCCACTTCAAGGACCTCCAACTAGGAATATTCCACCCACTTCACCAAAGATGATTGCACCAGCATCTGTAAAAATACAACCTATGCCCCGATCTTCTCCCATAATGAGATTTGATATTGAATGTTCTTTTATCACCCTCTAGGAATCACATGATTCACACACTACATAACTTCGTGACTTCCTGCTCAACGCATCTGCTAGAACATTACCTTTACAAAGTTTATAACCAATTTTATAGTCTTAATCCTGTAATAACATCATCTATTGATGTTTTCATAAGTTCAAGTCACACTAGAAGAAAACATACATCATTCTTTTATGATTGGTTAGGAGATAAAAGCACTCTTTGATGATGTGATGTCTCCAAAACATTAGGGAAAACCCCACTGCAAGAAAATGAAGATTTTGGGTGGAATATTTATGCTCATTGAGGAATAATAGCTGAGACCGATATGAAATAACCAATATATCCAACATCAGAACGAAGACTAACCCCTGATGCGAAGAATCCTAGTAATCCTCCAACTGAACTCCTTTTGGGAGAAAAATACAATTAGATAACTAATCCACTTCAACATTAGATAAGTAAAAGCTTCCTGGACCTGATCAATCCACACTAATAGTTGATCCATCCTAGTAAATGCTATCAAGGGAGTTGTAACCTTATAAGAATTGGCTACTTACCTAATATAATAACCTGCAAGGCCAATGAATCTTCTCACATTTGCCACACTCTTAGAAGATTCCTAATACCCAACTACTTCTATAATAAACTAATCCACATATAATCCCCAATGGGAAACACTATAATCTATGAAACATACTTCTCGATATTGAGACACACACTTTGAAAACATCCCAAATAGCTTTTCCCAATAAAGAACTCCCAAAACAGCATGCAGATACTTTGCATGCTCCTCCTTAGATGCGGAATACACAGATATATCATTGATGATTACAATAATTAAAATATATAGGCACTCATAGAAAACATCGTTCATTAACCCCATGAACACAACTAGATATTTTTTCACACTTAATGACATCACAAAAAATTCATAATCCTTATGAAGACATTAGAAAAAAGTCATCGGGATATCCTCATCCATCACAGGCATCTGATAGTATCCTGACAAAACATTTATCTTCAAGATCCAACATACAACATCTATTTGACCAAATAAATCATCAATATGTTGATTAGGATATCAAATCTTTATTACTACTTTCTTCATTGGATGATAATGGGCACAAAAATTCAAACTGCGGTGATCCATTTTCACAAACAAACTTGTGCACCCCATAGGGACAAACTCTGATGTACCAAACCGCATGGCAATAGTCTATTGAGATGTATAATAATCTATATAAATTGAGAAGGCTATATCCTATATAAATACATCGATATAAGTGATGTTACTGGTTGTAGCTTGATCCAGAACTCAGCCTCTCATCGAGGGGGTAACACTACAGCCTATTCTAGAAATACATCAGGGTACACTTTCTCTTCCTAGGGAAATAATGAATACTTATCATCCGATGAATTCAACTTCTTATTATCCATCAAGGATGATAAGGATGGAACTCTCCTATGGCCAATCGAAGGGTCTCTCTCACCAAAAAAACACTATCGGCTCCCCATCATCAAAGAATAAATCCACCGGCCTCTTGAAGAAATACATAATATCATGGACCAGATAAAACCAATCCATTCCATGGATAAAATCATATAGTTGTATCTATAAACTTATGAAACCTCTCAAAGAGAGGTGTTTCCCCCGCACTAGGTCATTGTCTCAGCAATCATCAAACTAGTCAGATTGACCTCTAACTTGCGTAGTCAACGCCAAGGGAACTAGAAATATGTTTACCTCAAGACCCAAATCATGGACAAGATAAGGTGATATAAAGAGTTTATTTCTCATGAATCAGAAAAGGCATACATACATGTATAAAACATGAAACGGGTACCCCGAATAATTTTTGGCTCGCACGGAGATGGAAACACTAATTCATGAAGCTAACCACAACCTGCTTCATGGCCTCTCTGACCTTAATGAATCCCACCACCATGGTTATGATCTACTCTCTGAGGACGTAGAGTGTCCCTGTGGATGTCCTCTTATTACCCCAACTATTCTCTATTTATCTACTGTTAATTCAATTGGCTAGTGACGCTTGGGCTAGAACTGCCTTAACAAAGGAACCTGTAGCAGAACACCTAACACATACTGATTGAGATGAAAGTTTAGGATCTCTCACTATGGATGACCTATTCCTCAAAAAAGAAACAAGAACTAGATCTCATGACATAGGTCTAGGAGCCACTTCCTATAGGGAAATGAGATTTTGTGGGCTGAGGCCTACCCCTAAGAAATGAGACATACTTTTTCCCTAAAAACATAGACCCTTGAAAAATTGCTCTGCTTTGTGATAAATCCAGACAACTCTCCTCTAGTGATGATGTAGTTCACTATAAAATAATTTCAATGAAATTTTCGCCTGCCAGCATGTTAAAATATGTCTTCAGTATAAATGGAGTGACCTGGCACTAAATATATGGATGCAAATCTTCTTAAAATTTCTTTCTTGGTCCTTATCCAATAGAAATAGCTCCCAATCATATAATAAAACATTCTTGTAACATATTACAAACTCTCTAAAAATAGAGTTCACCTGGAGTAGCATAACAATCTATTGGTGAAGGGATTTCATCGTTGTTAGAGGAAGTGTCTGGAGTCTAAATTGATCTCGAAACATCTCTTATGAGAATGGTGAATCCTTGTGATCCCTATGGAACAAGAACTACCACTATCTCACATCCTCACCAAACATCATCCCAACCAATGATACCCAGTGATTCTTCCGAACATAGATGGATATGAAATCTATCTAATCCTCCTCTAACATGTATTCTGTAACTGCATCTAAAACGAAGCCCTCATACTTATGCAGACTCAGGTGATATGAATCTAGGAAGGTCCTCCACCATGTTCCATCATCATCACTCGCTACTCCGTGTTGATTTGCTAGAGCATCCAACTGGAAATATTCTATGCGAACCTAATGAGGATGTCAACTGGGAGCCATACCAATAAATAGATAAACATTGAGAACTCTAAAATAGGCTATATCAAGGGATTCGATAATAATTAATTGATTTCATATTTTATTCATATTAGGTTAACCTTTCACAAGGTTTAAAAATTAAAACACCGGCTCAATGAAGAATGATTTATAATTATATACTATTTATCTAACCTAAAACTATAATAACATCATTTAATATCCTCTGTAAACATAAAGGTCCATGCATCAAGTCATAGGAGGCCATAAATACATGTCTTATCCAGTCTCTAGTGTTTTCATGGAATTCGAAATATAGATGACATCATAGCCCTACCATCACATGCAACATCACATGTTGCATACTCTAAATTCCATCCTATCCATCAACAAAAACATTGATACCACTTTTTCATGACCCTCCCTTGAAGTTTTACCCCTCTTGGGCCAGAAATGAGTGGAGAGAGATAGTGAAATCTTTATCCCACCTCTAGTATGCCTCGAGTTGGATACTAGCACTGACTGTATAATATATACATAGATGGGGGAATTACCCTAATATAGAAAGATGGGTAAGATATATATAAGAAATATTCAAATCAACTCCAACTCAAGATGAAATATAATGTAAATCCCAATTACACATGTAAAGTCATGCATGAACTACTACAACTGCAAGGAAAAACAACATGTACCCAATGGAAGTAAAATGGCAGAATCCGTGAACCCCGAACGGCTCCTCCAAAACCAGAAAACTAGTGGTAACATTCTTAGTCACTATCTTTCACCGTTTAACCTGAAAATAAGTTTCTATAACATAGGGTAACTATAAAAGTATACTCATTAGGATCCTCCACATACCCACTCTTGAAAAACTATAGAATGTATGTTAAATCAAATTCATCAAAAAGGGAAAATTATTCTCCACCTAAACAGGTATATTGTGTTACATGACACACAGTGTCTTCCCCCACCATCTATCTCATAAACTTTTTTATAGTAAATAATCAATACCAAGGGTAACCACACTACTACTTCCCCACTGGTTAGCCTCTTTTCCCCAATGTCGCATTTTTTAAGCATCTCTCTGTTAAAATTATTACCCACAGAAACAAAGTAAAAGCACCACAACATGAAATTCGTGCAACAAAACAACCACATCCACATAACCAATGTAACCATGTAGTTTTCAAGAGCCACCATAGCTTAAATAACATGTATCATAGGTTGGGTATTATACCACAAGACATTATAATCCATACTCTATGAAAATTTCCTCAAGCCATCACAACATATACACATTACACATATTTTAGTCTATAAGAAACTATGTATACAATATATATGTGTGAGTCACCATAATCCATTACATACCTAGAGACACATATATGGGGAAAATGAATCACCATGCCTACCAGTGCATGTGACTACCAAGAGAAGAGAGTGGGGCTAATGGGTGAATACACTTATCTATCATCCCATTGCGATGTTGGTGAAAACATCCCCATGGATTAGAATCCGGACGTTGTCAGTAAACATAACCAACATGGTGGGGTACCATAAATAAACACATAAAGTACATGATATAATATATCTCCCATCCACAATATGGGAAAAACTATTTTGGACATACTGTAGCTAACACCTGTCAGACTCCAGGCTTCCACTACTAAGACATGATATCTTATATTCACACAACCATTTAAGAAGTTTTATTAAAAAAAGTATCCTTTTTAATTAGTTCGCTATAAGTTAATTAATTATTTAACCATTAATAATAAATTATGAAAGCCACATTATATTTTATTAGCAACACAACAATGTTCCACGCCCCCCAGGCATATCCAACCCCAATACATTTTTCCTCAAAATCACAAACTCATCATTGCATCCCAATAATATCCATCCCCATGGATTAATATCTTTTATTCAATATATTATTAACATAATTATTACATCCCATAATTAAAGGAATTCATTAAAAAAATTCTATGCTATCGAACAAATAGGGATTATTATGGTGTGTTGATAAACTACCTATAAAGTCTTTTCCACCTATTGTAGGAGCATAGAACCATCCATCCTTGAGTATCTAAACACAAGAAAGAAGATGGAATACACCACATATTTTTTCCACTTTTGGAAGGAGTTATTTCTAGACCAATTACCTATAGTAGTGGGAATGTAAATTAGATAACCAAACAACCCATTCAAAAACAACCACATCACATCAACTTGTAAGACCATCTTCACCCCATTCCATAATCATTGGTGTCCTCCCCAACACCCACATGCATAAACAGATTCACCTTGCCAATTTCGGAAGAAACTGATTCCACAACCACTAGTCCTACCTACTCAACATACCAAAACAACCCTATAGAATTAGACATAATAGGATCATGAAACACCCAAAGTAGTAGAAAACAACCTAAAATATACAGGTCTTTTTTCCCCAAGAAACACATCCATCCTACTGACCAAATTGGTGCTCATATATCCAATGAATAAGGATCTCGTCCCTTAGATGATATAGGGAAGTCGAAAACCCTATAATTAATTATATTTTATCAATCACCCAATTCATTAATCGATCATGAATTATCCAATTCATTAAACATAGGCTCCAACGATGGGAAACCTAAAACGAAATCTATCATAGCTATGATTATTAATTCAACATGAAATTTTTCATGACTTTGGGTCATACATAAATAAGAATTAGAATGCTTTAGCATTATCAATTAAACATAATTTCATTATTAATTTGATTAACAACCAAATTACAATGACAACGAGATTCATTTACATGCCTTTTTACCATTATCTATAAAATTTATAATTAATTATGGATTTATAATCATTGGAAATTTCCATCCAAATAATAATGATAATCAAGAAGGTCATAGATATCAGAATACCTAGAAAATAAAAAGGTATACTATTATGATAGTATAAAGAAACATATATGATCAGTACCAATTCATTAATCTGATTCAAGTAATTATTTAGTTAATTTCACTATAATCCAAGGGATAAAATATGTTATCTCTATAATTTCACTTATGAAAATGGGAAGTAACGAATCCTCTAGATCAAATGGATTTTGATGTTCATAGAACAAGAACCATCCATGAAATAGATCACAATCACCTCTCCTAGTGACAAATCCATCCACCTGAAGACGCCACCATACAACCGCCCCAATCACCAACCAAGAAAAATACATTTAATCTTTGGAGATCAAGCACAATAGATTGGAAAAACAATCAAGAGAAATAGGATCATAGAAAACAACAATAATGTAGGTAGATTATATCTTAGATCAAATATGGATCAAATAAGGAAGACATAGATTGATTGAAGATGAAGAGATCTCAAAAATTCTATTTTGGCGTATGTTGGGTCACCTAGAATGAGTAGGGGAATAGGTGAGGCCATAGTGTTTGGATAACACGACCGACCGAATGTCATTAAAACATATATTTGTGGGGAAGTACATGATGTGGACCTCCCATTATCATCGTGTACTACCTTGAGGATAGTTTCTGGAAAAAAACACATCACCTAGAAATTTAATTAATTTCTTGAAACCTAAAATTGTATAGGTCATGTACCCCTGGGACACATTGTTTAGCCCCCTATTTTCATCTTATGACAAAATTCCTCTAAACATACTCCAAGCAACCTCCAACCACAATAGTCTTCGAAAACATGCCAAAAATTCATATTCATAGATTTGATCCCTTAAAAATTTATTATGTGAAATTTATAAACAATTATGGGTAATTTGGTTTTTGATTATCATATTAGAATGCCTTTATTAAAATAGAACAGACCATACTTATTATTTGTTTGATTATCATGATTTATGTTTTATTAAAGTATATATTAATACAAAATGGGATTATCTATGGTATTATTATTTTATCCACCATGTATATAAAAATAATTTCAGTTTGTGTGAAATAATGCATTTGGTAATCTAGTTGAGTGACCTGTTTAATTACATTTCATGTTATGTTTAGTCATTATCAAAAACAAAAAAAAAATTATTTTTTAGAGTAATTTAAATTGTACATTTTTTTATGTTATGAATGATATTTCAGTCTTCTTATTAATATAAATTTTGGGGGAATGATATGGGATTTCAACTCCAAGACATTCCCTATCCTTGAAGGGATTTGTTGTAGTATTTCCATGAGTATATTATACCATTTTTCATTTTCAATAATGTGAAATGAATTCAATATTGACTATATTATAACTATTTCACCTACATTATCCATTTTTTATTCAATTGAAAAATTATTTTCTTTAATCTCCATGAATTAGGAGTTAAGTAAGGTAATTTAAATCATTGACCAAAATTAATATTATAACATGTTCATTGTTCTTCATTTTTTACCCACCTTCTTTTTATTTTTTAGGGGTAAATCTTATTTTTTCATAGGTAGGAGGAGGTGTGTTGTTAATTATTGTTGGTCATATTTTACCAAACCCAATGTGAGTCCCAATATTTGGTGTATAACCACATTTTGTTTTATTTAATTAATATAATTTCCTTAATTTTGGGGACATAAAAAAATTTCAGTATGTATTTTGAGAGTTTAAATTTATAAATTTATTTGTATGATCAAAGTGATTATTTAGAGGATACAATTTAATTTATAAAAAATAGTAATCACTCATAATAAATTGCTTTATTTCATTAGGGAATGTTTTTCATCCACTTAGTATGGGTATAAACTATTCATATTAGATACACTTATGTTATTGATTTCAGGGATGTGTGATGATTTATATGTCTATAATTGTATGTAAATATAGAGTAACACACCAATAATATAATAGAATAAAATTATATTTTATATCATAAATGACTTGAAACATTGAGTTTATCTTACGTAAGATCCAACGACTAGTTTATCTTGGGTTATACGCTACCCTAAGATATTTAAGATTAATGGTGTATTCAAAACCGAACAACAAAAATAATCAAGCCAAGATATATATTAAAATTATAACCTAGAAATTAAATTGGTGTATATGAATAGTATAATCTGATTTATTAAATATATATATATAAGTCTCAGTAAATATAAATTACTGAGAAATTTTTATTAATTAAAAAACAAATTTTTAGAAAAGTGATTTTTTTTTTACAAAATATGTTTTCTTAAAAATTTTTAAAAAATAAAATATATATCATTATAAAAAAATTATTTCATATTTAATGTTATTGATTCTGAATTTTATAATAATATTTTCATAAGGCCTAAATTATTTATGTTAGAAAACATTTTAACATAATGAAAATCCAAATATAAGATGTTAAGGATATATTGGTGTTATGGGACTCAATGTTTACAAAATCATTTCTTACATTTTGGAGGTGTTTCGAAAAATGTATCCAACCTCCCTTATTATTTATTATTTTAGGCACATAAGGTAAGGGAAACCTTCCAATATTGAATAATTTTTAGTATTGACAACAATGTCAGACCTCCACTTTTATAAAGGTAACTCACTGAACTTACTTATTCAGTTAATCTTGACATTTAGATCATAAAAACTCTACAAAAATCACTTCCTAATGTCAATATTCAAATCCAAGACTCCTAAATTTTGTAATAAAGAAAACCAATTAAGGCCATTTGTTAAAATAAAAATTAGTTATCCAGAGAAGAGGTAATGTTCATCGATGAACATTTTTGGTATTATTTCATTCCCCACCCACATCAAGTATTTTTATACAATGACTATATAATAACATAATTATCCTATAAATTAATATATGTTGGTATTATATATATATATAACCTATACATGTACTCACATCATTATAACAGGTTAAAAATTATTGTTCACGTGTAGGGATAACTATAGCCTCGCGAATCGATGTTGTTCATTTTTCCACTACCACCATTCATGGTTGGGAATAATGATGGAAATTATAATTATATATGATATTTATGATATTTATGATGTTATAATTATGTAATTGGTGCTTAACACATACCTTAATTCTTTTCCTTCTGTAGTTCTATAACAGAATTGTTCGTGGCTATGAAAGACCACTACCTCGTGAAGCGATGTGATTCATTGACACTATACAATGAATTTATTTGGGGTGGGTTTTCTAAAAATATGTGATCTATATTGAATAAAAATTATAATATAATTATAATATATCTTTATTTCATTTACATATATGTAATTCCAAAAATAATATGAAAACTACATTTATGCATACATATGACCAACCATCTCACTGAAGGGTGAATTTCATTTCATATTAGTAGATTTAATCAATAAAAATAAATAAATTTATAATAAATGTATATGATATATATATTATTTTATAATTATTGAAGATTTTAAATAATTATCCTTGTGTGATGAAAAAATAATAACAATTCAAAATGTATACGAAAAATAAAGCAGTTATAACCTGAAATTAAATTTTACCATGGAAATATTAATAAATTGCTAGAAAAAGGTCATATGAAAATAATACATTATATTAAAATTAAAAATATTGTTATGTTATAAGTTAAAAATATGATTAATACTGATATATAAGAGATGAAATAATGATTTACCTAAAGGGACCCTAAGGTAATGGTTTATATCTTCTCAATTTTATTTTTTAGATATATTCCATAATCTAAGAATAGTAATGGTACTGGAAAAATCATTTTTGACATTTACATTATGACTAAGACATTAGATTTATAATTAGTCAAAAAAATCCCATGGGAAATATATAAAAATATTCGATTGGAATATATTTAAATAAATTATAATGAAATAATAAAATATAATTTATAAATATTTTATTTCCGTGAACTCATTTTAAAAACATATAATTGGAAAATTAATTTTTGGAAGGAATCCAATAAAATTGATTTATTAATGAAAAAGTACATTATCGCTTTTTAAAAATTAGAATCATATACCAATGAATGGAAAAAATTAAAAAATATTAAATACAAAAAAAAAAGATAAATTCATTACATAACATGTCAATGGGACTGTATTCAAACTTCATAAAAGAACATAGGTGTAGAACATCCAAATATATCTAAATAAAAGAGGATTTTGATGATGTCATTTACCGCTTTGATAGCTTCCAAGATTTAAAACACAAAAAATATGGATAATTAAAAGGATTGGAATATCAAGATTATTTTAATTATAATAATAATTAAATACAATCATGGTATGTATATACACCATAAAATAACAACAGGTGGTTAATGTGGAATATATCTCAATGAAATAAAAGTGAGGTGAGAAAAACCATATATCATGATAACTATTAGTTGAATGTTATTTAACATAATTTATTGTATTTTTAAAAATTCTATTAAAATATTAAATAACCATGTTAATATTTTTAACATAATATATTATTTTCATATATCCTTTTGTTATCCATTTACATAGAATTCCATGACAATGTTAAATTTTGAGTAATAACCAATTTGTTTTTTAAATGTATTTTTTGAATTATTATTAGTTTGGTTATCTTAATTTGATCATAGTATCATTAAATATATAATGATAACCATAATATAATTATCTAATTTATTCAAATTATATTTAATTATATTAATTCATTAATTTTTATGATATAAGATGAAATACATTATACAGGAAGACGGTAGGTCGTACATACACTAGAACATTGCTTCGATTTTCTTGGAGTATAGAAACAATGAAATGTAAGTGATATATATATTTTTATCTTTTTACTATAATTTTTATTTAATATATATCATATTTTTTTTATAATTATCCTTAATACATAACATGTATTGAGTGAAAGAATCATATCGCTTCATGAGACGGTAGTCCGCCATGCTCATGAACGATGTTATCATATTTCCATAAAATAGAAAACATGAAGGTATTTGTTATATAATAATTATAGAATAATGAAATCATATAAATAAAAAAAAATATAAATAATATTTTAATCATTCTTACCATCCTTTAAAGGAGGTATTGTATAAATGAATAGTAGTGTTTTGCGATGTTATATTCTGTAGTACACAAAAACGATGATTTAATAACCCATATGATAGAAATGAGTACAAGAGTAGGTATTACTATTAATAGGACAACATATTTTTATATTGAGTGCATTTAGGTTATCATTTAATCAGGGTATAATTTAAATTTAATGGGGTTGAGAAAAAAATAAAATGAGAGTTCTTATTGATGAACATTACATCTTATTCGGGTAACTTCTTTTTGGTTGATCCAAAAGCTTTACTGGGTTTAATTAATTCCTAATTTGAGGATTCTATAATGAGGTGAATAATTTTATTAAGTGATTTGGTTAGATTTTATATAATCCAATTTTCTTCATAGGTATGATGATGTGTGGGTTGTGAGTGACCTTTTATAGTTTAGGAGAAGTGGCATTCTTATAAATTCTATAAAATATTCACTATTGGAAGGTATCCTTATATAATGTTCCTTAAATATTGATTAATAATGCGTGGCAGGGATTATTTGGGACATAAAGACATCCAACACCGAAAATAATTAAATTTTCATTAAATTTTGTTCCTTAACTCATATTATTCCTTATATTTTTCATTTTGGGTTTTCATTAATGTAATATGTTTTATAGCCTATGCGAATTATTAATTAAGACTGAATTTATTTGATTAATATTAAAATATATATAACCACTTATTATAATAAAAATTATAAAATATAAATTCCATATTTTTTTATTTTAATTTTAATATAAGAACATGTAACATAGAAAAACACTACTTTAACCCTAACCATGAAAACTATGTTTTTACTATTTATGGGTCAATATTTTCATTATAATAGATAATGTTTTCCATAAATGGACCATTTTTTATATTTATTGACATTTTAATATCACTTTTAATAATGAAATATTTTTTTTTATTTTTAATGATTTAATAAAATATCATTTATAATAAAATAACAGTAAGGTAAATTTTGACAATAACTTTTTTATTTAAATTTAAGAATACTAGGAAATCATTTTAATTTTTGTATATTAAGTAAAACCTATATAACATGATATTTTAAAATAAAAAATTAAAGGATGAAAATAATTATCTCAATTCACTTATGTTTTAATATATTTAATATTTGTTATTTTAGTTAAATTTTGACTAAATAAATGCTATATTTATGTTTTTAAGCATTTTACGTAATTATTTCTTCTATTAAAATTATAGTTTAATAATTATGATAAAAAATTATTTTTATTTGAAAATAACTTATATATAACAAAAAATGTTGTTTTCACAAAATCTTATGGATAGAAAAAAAATAAAAATAAAAGAGTTCCTTTTTATCTTTTTCAAAACATAAGTTATTATATGTGCCAATTTCTTGGGCTAGTGGGACAAAAGCTCATAAAAATATAATATAAGGTAAAAACGGTATAAATATGTAAATAAAATGGGTTTGGAACATGTTTCCATGTTATTTTTCCCTTATTATAAATATTTAATCCCATGGTAAACCCATTTATACCTTTATCAATGTGATTAAATTATTATTATTTCAATAATCACATTGGTAAAAAATTTATTTTCAATGGTTAGAAATTATAATATATTTTTATTATAAATATTTAATCATGTTTTAGAAATTATATAAATATAATAGTAAAATTTTAATTTAATATTAATTCTGCATACGGGGTGTGACGTAGGGTTTTTAAAATGTCTATTATATTTAGATAATGTTTATTATTTAATAACTTAATCTTTCATAATATTAAGTTTTGGAAAATAAATTAATATTTAATGGTATATAATATATATATATAATTTATCAAATTTCCCATAGTTATTATTTTAAATAATTTAATTGGAGAAACAATACACATTTTAAAACAGTTTTTATAAAACCCCATTTTTAACCCACAAAGTTATACTAAAAACCTATCTAAACTGGTTTTAAAGTTAATTATGTTTATTAAATATGAATATATAATACCTATGTTACTTTAAAATATATTAAAAACATCTTGGTAAATTTAAATTAATTAAATTACTGAAATGAAAATATTTTTTACAAAAATCCGTATTTTATTATTATTCACTGAAAAATAAAAATATGTCACCAAATGTAAATTTTGATATTCCAATTATAAAAACGAATTTAATTTTGTAAATTATTTTTTAAAAAGTATCAAAAAAGATTTTTTAATATTTTTTCCATCAAAATCAATAGAAATCAATTTTTAAGATAACATTCTTTTTAGAATAAAATATATTTACTAAAAATTGATTTAAATATTAAAACACAGTTATGAATAATGTATATTTTGTGAGATATATATGTGTGTGTGTATATATTTATCATAAATTAGTTAATACAATTCATTCCCATAAATTTAACCGCAGAGTTATAATAAAAGTATATAACAAGGTGTATTTAAAATCAGTGTTTCATGTTGAACATTCCATCGAACATAAAAATATTCGGGTTACGTGTAATGAATAATAAACTAACATTCATGTTTAACTATCATTAAAATCAGTGTTTCATTTCCCTTATGATATTGAATATATTTCTATCTTTTAAAATATCGGGGTGTTAAAACCTCCCACTTTAATAAATTGCAACCTTACAATTATAACTTTATCTCAATAATAAAAGTATTGACAATTAAAAAGTTATTATTTTTAAAACAATAATACACTAATGGGTAGAAAAAAAAGTTCTTAATAATATATTAAGGGATTTACAGTGGTCATATTGAATAACACAAAACTAGGTTTTCAAATAGAATAACAAAGGTGAAAATGTTGGAAAATCTTAAATAATTATTGGTAGTGATTGAGGACATTGAAAAAAACAAATTGAATGATAAATGGAGAGTTATGGAACTAAAAACAATTTGTGATTATTTTTTGTCATGAACCAACCCGGGTCGACCCTGAACCGGTCACCCGAGCCAGCCCGCGAGATGGCCCGAAGGGCGTTCCCGATCCCCACGGGCTAGTAACTAGTGGCGGGCATCAAAAGTAAACAGGTGGGAATGATTTTTCCCAAAATTAAAATAAATTATGCAGCGGAAATAAATGGAACAAATGCAAAAAAATAAAGAGCAACCAACAACGCCACTAACTTGACCATGACTAAAACTCGATGTGACCCATTGGGTCACCTTCCAATACCACAACCAACGTAGCTCAAGCGAACAACTAAATCTAGAACCTGCAACAGAACTAAAAACAAGAAAACACTATAGGCATGAGTATTAAAACTCAGTTGGTAGGCCCGACTAATTCTATTCCCAATGCACATACCAATAAATAAAGAATTTATCAATTCCTGGTTTGAACTAAATTATATAATATGTGGTTTCCACACAATTTCATTTCTAAAACAAGTAACAGTCCATTGCCCTTTTAAATTTAGAACAAGTTTAATGTTGAAAGAAACAGGTGCAATGCATTTTTAAAACATTTTGCAAAAAATTTAGAAATACAAACATTAGTTGTTAGTCAAAAGGAGATTCACACAGAACATACACTAAGGGAAATGGTAAAAGTGGCACACATTTGTCAGCAACCGAACTAGACCTCTCAATCAACCGCCACACATAAATAAACACTAAATTACACCTGGGTCGAACCTAGGAGATTGTGAACAATCCATAACATACTATACATCTGACTCATCCTGAAGGCATGCCCTAACTCGATGACGTCATAACGCCCATACTACTACCCGATATAGCCCTTCATGGCCTAACCGAGGGGCCCAATCCCCATAGCAGAAATAACTCAGTATTCCCCTGCTATGTGGCCACTATCCAGTGTGTATTCATAACTAGTGCAGCAATCGTTCTCAGAAATTCACTCAATATGGAAGGTTCGCATGTCAACACATACAATAAAAATGGGTGTGTCCACAATGTAAATCAATCAATCATGATGCACAAACATCACATATAGATCACGCAATCAACTCTCACAAAATATCACCCTTGAATGGGTTTTCCAAAACAATTTATTCCATTAAAGTGCCAAACGGGCCTTCACAAATTTTAAAACAAAACCTCATTTCTCGAGAAAACTCAAAACACTTATTCAGAAGAAATCACTTATCTTTATAACTAGAAGTACATTTGAAATTCTTGTGAATTATTTTTAAAGGCCAAATGAGCATTCTTTCAATACTGGGTGTCCGCTCATCAAGAAAATTTTTCAAGTGTTCGGTATAAAATAATTGGCTCTTTTCTCACCAAATAATCATATAAAAATTAATTATATTATATAATTTCCAATTTTAAAAAATTACGAAAACATCAAGCAATTAATAAATTCTAAATCTAAAGGTAAGTGCAGTGGGGGACCTACCTCGTCTCGTTGTCCAAACATAATGGCACGTCACGCCTCGCACAGATGCACAAACATGCGCAAGCCGATGACCGAAGTACCGCAGGTCTTTCTCACCAACATGCTGCAACAAATGCACGATATATAAGAACACATAGACACTGACTTAGAATACACCAAACAACAACCCGCGCAAAAGGACCAGCTCGACATAACTTCAAAACACAACTTGTGCCATCTACAATATTTAATGGGCTGCTTGCACCATTTATGACACACCACTAAGTGACGCAAAAAGGGTTTGCAACAAGAACATGTCTTATTTTTTATAAACACAGTACTTTAAAAACAAACACATATTCAACACTTTGAAAAAAACCCACTTTCATGCCATCCAAAGAATTCTATAAATCACTAAACTATTTATGAAATCGTTTCAAGAAAAACCAAAAATACTTCAAACTAAGACACACAAAAAATCCCCCTTTTGAAACCAAACGTACACCAAGAACTATTTCAGACCTGATTATGAATCACATGAAAGGCTTGATAAATCATTTAAATATGTTAAAGAAAAATATTAACAAATTAAAAATTAATTTCAAGGGTGTGAAATAATGCGAACACACCAAAACCTGTTCAAAACATCTTTTATGACTCTACGCACATCGACGCTAAACCAAAGCACAAACTGCAGGGTTTGTTCTATGTAAATAAACAATTCAGCATTGTTGTTCCCAAAAAAGTACACATATATCAAGTAAACGAATCAACTTCAATTAAAAACTAGATTCTCACTAAACAAACCAATGAATAAAAAACCCAGATTAATTTAAGAAGAGAAATAATTCATCAGATAACAGTTAAGCACGGAACCACCTACCTCGGAAGGAGGAACACCCAAAAATTGTGTGAATCTCCAATCGCACCTAAAACGCACCACATGTGAACTGAAAATAGACCCTAAACAAGAATTAAAACAAATTAGTGATTAAAAAATGACCCCAAATGAATCATATTCCCGTCGGAAGGAAACAAACTCAAAATAAGGATAATGAACTTAATCTAATGGGGGAGGTTGTGTGTCAGAGAGAAGTTCGGACAGATGGGGGTGTTGGAAAGGCGGGATAGCGAGGGGAGGCGGCACTAGAGGGTGTGGGTAGGAGGTGGACGAGATCCAGAGGGTGAGGTGGTTGTCTTCTAGGAGTGCCCGCCGGGGTGTGCTGAGGGGGCGTCGGCGTAGGGGGGTGCAGAACGAGGGCTGAAGGCGGCCGGGTCGGGATCTGGTGGCGAGCGCGGCAGGGGGCTAACGGTCTGGTCGGCGGGCAGGTGGCACAGAAGGAGGCCGGAGGCGGCCTGGCTGGGAGCTGGAGGCGAGCGCGGCAGGGGGCTAAGGGTCTGGTCGATGGGCAGGTGGCGTGGATGGAGGCCAGAGGTGGCCTTGCCGGGAGATGGAGGCGAGCGTGGTAGGGGCGAAGTGTGGCGTCGCTGTGCCAGGGGAGGCTCGACGGTGGGAAACCAGGAGGGGCGGAAGGTAGGTGGTGGTTCCGGAGGGCAAGGTCATCCAGGCGGGATACTGGGCAAGTGTGGTGAGGCTGGGGTGTGTGGATCGTGCAGTGGGGGAGCGCCGTAGGTAGGGGGAGAGGAAAAAGTGGTGCCTGATGTGGGTAGAACTAGGGTTAGCATTTTTTATTCAATTATAATAAAATAAAAATAGTTATAATAATAAAACTAATAATAATAATAATAAAAATAATATAAAGAATAATAATAATAACAATAACATAATATTATTATTTCTAACAACCTTTTTTTTAAACATAATCCAATTGATTATCAAATTCTGGAAACCGGGAACCCGTGCGCTCATCGCACGACCTAAAAAAAATACTGACACAAATTGTGTGCCTCAGCGTAGTACGATTAGGCACCAGCACAAGCACCTGTTGCAATCGTGCAGCTACCGCCTACCGTGCGGTGACCGCGCATGGGCTCGAAACCCGCTAAAAGTATGAAACGACAAAAAAAAATTTAATCCAAGATCTAGCACGTTCCTTGGAGCGAGAACCCAAAGCCAAGAATTAAATAGAAATGAAATAAAGGTAGGGTTTTGACAATTCTCCACACCAGAGACACTTTCTGCCCCCAAAAAGTCACCCGGTCAAAAATGGACAAAACAAGAGTCCATGCCCGACTGAGACCAAACGAAACCACAATACGAGAGAACTGGAGAACACGAGATGGTTCTCACCACCACAAGAGCTCAACTAATGTGCAAATTTTAACACCCAACATACCACCCTGGGAAGGGGTTCAATGCGGAAACTCCCAACCGATCCAGACTAACCCCTATAGCACGAGTGAAACAACACCTCCGCCAAAACTTGGAACTCTCAACACAGACCAAATAATGTCCAAACACTAGAGAAAAACCTCTAAACAAAACTAAACCCAAACAGTAAACCTGAGCATAATCGCAAGCCTGGACTCCTCCCCAGACACTTAAATGATATGGAGGCCCGGTTGCCACTTTATTAAATTTGAAGTGATTATAAATATATATATATATATATATACTTTTGGGGCATATCTACAGGGGGACTTCCCTTGAGGGTTGTCAGGTAGTGGTGTCCGTGTAAGGGGTTGGAAAGTGCGGTGATATGATTCATGCGTGCGAGGGACTCCCATATACACAGTATTATTAGAAAAACCATCGTGGGTTCCTGGGCGCCTTTTATTGAATTGAGTGACGGTTACTGGCTAATACCGATTAGACGGGTTAGTCCCCCTTTTTAGGTAGGCCTTGTAGGGCGTGACACTGGTTGGCTGTTAGGGTGGCCAGTTGGTTATTGACTATGGAGCACCATGCCGGCAGGTAGTCTGAACCTGATTATGTCTAGGGTTTTTCTAGGGATGTTTAGGATCACCCATGGTTACTTGATTTTCCTTGCTCATTTACTTTCAGTTGTTCTTTACAGCTTATACTGTTATACTTTGTGAAAATGGTTTTCAAATGAAAATGCATTATTCACTTTGTGTAAAATTTTAAAATGTAACACTTATTTCTCTTTTAGAATGAATTTGGAACCAATGAAAGGAATTCAAATTTTGAAAAAGAATAAGGGTAATGTCTAATGTTTTGATTTTTAAGTGAAACATTATGAAAGCTTACTTTTATACATTGTAGTTCAAACCTTGAATTTGTAGATTCTTTATTTACTGGTAGTGTTTTGGGATTTTTTGTTTGGATCACCTACTTAGTACTTTTTTGCTCACACCTATATTTTTACCATTTCAGTTGCAAGTTACTTGTGTTCATGTTATCCTGGTTTGAGTCGCTCAGTGATGGAGTGACGCTGGTGTTTAGTTGGGTGGTGACCACGAGGACACGTGGAGGTATGGTTGTTGTGTAGTTTTATTTTTGTTGTTAGTATGTATGTTCTGTTTGTTTGTTTTTTTTCTTTTACAGATCCTGGTTTGTTTGGGATAAATCATTCCCAGCGATTAAAACCTAATGCCTGGCACTAGTTTCCATCCTGGGGGGATCGGGAACGCCCCACAGGACTTTTCGTGGACTGGCTCGGGTGACCGGTTCATGGTCGACCCGGTCTGGTGAGAATCTAGTTTTTAATTGAAGTTGATAGGGTTACATGATATATGTGTTTTTTGGGAACAACAATGCTGAATTGTTTATTTACATACCACAAACCTTGCAGTTTGTGTTTTGGTTTATCATCGATGTGCGAAGAGTCATAAAAGATGTTTTGAACAGGTTTTGGTGTGTTTTCCTTGTTTCACACCCTTGAAATTAATTTTTAATTAGTTAATAATGTTCTTTATCCTGTTTAAATGATTTATCAAGCATTTCATGTGATGCCGATTCGGGTGTGAAATAGTTCTTAGTGTACGTTTGGTTTCAAAAGGTGGATTTTATGTGTATCTTGGTGTGAAGTCTTTTTGGTTTTTCTTGAAATGATTTAATAAATAGTTTAGTGATTTATTGAATTATTTGGATGGTGAAAAAGTGGTTTTTTGAAAGTGTTGAATATGCGTTTGTATTTTATGTAGTGTGTTTATATAAAATAAGACATGTTCTTGGTGAAAACTGTTTTTGCGTCACTTAGTGGTGTTTCATAAATGGTTCAAGCAGCCCATTAAATATTGTAGATGAAGCGAGTTGTGTTTTGAAGTTATGTCGAGCTGTTCCTTTTGTGCGGGTTGTTGTTTGGTGTGTTCTATGTCAGGTGATATTTGTTCTTAGTTATCGTGCATTTGTTGCAGCGTGTCGGCGAGAAAGACCTGCGGTACTTCGGTCATCGGCTTGCGCGTGTTTGTGCGTCTGTGTGAGGCTTGATGTGCCATTATGATTAGACAATGAGTCAAGGTAGGTCCCCCACTCCACTTACCTTTAGATTTAGAATTTATTAATTGCTTGATGTTTTATTAATTTTAATAAATTTGAAATAATATAATATAATTAATTTTTATATGATTATTTGGTGCGAAAAGAGCCGTTTATTTTATACCGAACACTTGAAACATTTTCATGATGAGTAGACACCCACTATTGAATAAATGCTCGTTTGTCCTTTAAACATAATTCACGGAATTTAAAATGTACTTCTTGTTTTAAAGATAAGTGATTTTTTTGAACAAGTGTTTTGAGTTTTCTCGAGAAATGAGGTTGTGTTTTAAAATTTGTGAAGGCCCATTTGGAACTTTAATAGAATAAATTATTTTGGAAAACACATTCAGGGGTGATCTTTTGTGTGCATTGATTGCGTGAGCTGTATGTGAAGTTTGTGCATCGTGACAGATTCACTTACATTGTGGAAACACCCCTTTTTATTGTATGTGTTGACATTGGAACCTGGCATACTGAGTGAATTTTCTGAGAACGATTGTTGCACTAGTTTAGAATACACACTGGCTAGTGGCCCCAAAGCAGGGGAATACTGAGTTATTGCTTCTATGGGTATTGGGCCCCTCGGTCAGGCCATGCAGGGCTATGCCAGGTAGTAGTATGGGCGTTATGACGTCATCGAGTTAGGGCAAGCCTTCAGGATGAGTCAGATGTATAGTATGTTATGGATTGTTCACGATCTCCTAGGTTCGACCCATGTTTCTTTTAGTGTTTATTTGTGTGTGGCGGACGATTGAGAGGTCTAGTTCGGTTGCTGACCCATGTGTGCCACTTTTACGATTTCCCTTAGTGTGTGTTGTGTGTGATTATCCTTTTTACTAACAACTAATGTTTAGATTTCTAAATTGTTCGCAAAATGTTTTAAAAATGCAATGCACCTATTTCTTTCAACATTAAACTAGTTCTAAATTAAAAAGGGAAATGGACTGTTACTTGTTTTAGAAATGAATGTGTGTGGAAACCATATTTTATATAATTTATTTCAAGCCTAGAATTGATAAATTCTTTATTTATTGGTATGTGCATTGAGAATAGAATTAGCCAGGTATACCTACTGAGTTTTAATAATCACGCCAATAGTGTTTTCTTATTTTTAGTTCTGTTGCAAGTTCCAGAATCAGTTGTTATCTTGAGTGACGTTGTTTGTGGTATTGGAAGGTGACCCAAGGGGTCACGTGGAGTTTTAGTCGTGGTCATGTTAGTGGCGTTGTTGGTTGATCTTTCTTTTTTTGCATTTGTTCCATTCATTTCAGCTGCTTAATTTATTTTTCTTTTGGTCCAAATCATTCGCACCTGTTTAATTTTGATGCCTAGCACTAGTTTCCAGCCCGTGGGGATCGGGAACGCCCTTCTGGCCATGTCGCGGGCTGGCTTGGGTGACCGGTTTAGGGTCGACCCGGGTTGGTTCGTGACATTTTTAAATACCATAGGGTTATTATAAATTGTGGTATTATTTTAAATGTTTTTTTATTATTCTTTTCCCAGAGTTCTAGAATTATATTACCATCTCGACTATGAAAATATTTAATGAAACCTAGAATATTAGTATAATTGCATCCTTTAATAAAATTCCACCGCTATCTGATATTTTTCTCTAAATAATGAATATTTAGTGTTCCTTTTTAATGCCTCAAGCACTAAAATCAATATTTAAATATAAAATATCCCTAAAAGATATAACAACCTATTAAACCTATCTTTAAATGATATCTAAAACATAATTGGTTTAAACATTGTTATATAATTCAATAAATTTAATTTAAAAGCATATAATAAACTAATATTCAAAATAAAAAACTAACACCCAATTTTCAAACTAAATTATTTCCTAAATAACTATGCTTAATATTATTCAAACATATTATGACTATATATGAAACCTAATGATTAGAAGAATTTGATCACATATTCATATAAGATAAATAATATGTTGTTTATAAAATAATAAAAATTAAAAAATATAATAAACCTTAACCTATAAAATTGTGTTACTATCTAATACATCACATAGGTTAATGTTAGGCATGAAACCCATATCATCCTTTGGTCATGGGCTCGATCCCCACCACCAAGCTATATTTTATGTGTTGTCACATAACATATGGGTTTGTAATTTTTTTTTTAATCAAGAAAAATAAATCACCACTAAAAACAATTCATGTTAACGTTGGGGTTACAAATACCTCATCCAAAAAAACCCCAAAAAATACATTAACAACCAAGAATTTTTAAAATATAAATCCCTCATTTTTGTAGTATAATTCTTTGATCTTAATATTATCCTTAATATTATAGGCCTATAATGGAATTCTTAAATAATTATATAACCTAACATGAATATTGATTAATATCCAAATTTAACAAAAACTATCTTTGATACAAAATATATCAGCCCACGACCCTCACTTTTAGATCTTATGATGAAATAATAAACATTAAATTTTTAGATTTGATGTCGATAATTTTGACCAATTTATTTTAAACCAATATATTCAGTATAAAAAAGTAAAAGTAAGATCATATAAATTCTCCTGTCCCATTTAGGATTACTGTTTTCTAAAATTTTCATAATCTCATATATAAAAAATTCACAATTCATTAAATGATCATGTCTCCCACTTACAATGATTTTCTTTATAACATTAATAAATTATCATCATCCAAATAAAATACCTTCTAGAAACAAATCATTCAACATCATTATTTAGTACACAGGAAAACAAAAACAGAATAAGAGTGAGCTCAAATTCACAAGAAGGGTAAAAATAATAATTATAAATTGAATGCCATAAATGAGCATTGATGTAAATAAGGGTATGAAGACATAATTAGAGTGAATGAGTGGATAATAAAGGTACTAAAACAAATACATACCTCTATCATCAAATATGAATACATGGAATCAAAATAGTAATCAATATTAATAATCATGTGCAACATGATATAAATCTCGATAATGGAAATCATTTTAATTCCATATGAACAAAATAGAACACATGTCAGTATCTTAGAGCATAATATACACAAAAATAATTGAAAATAATTTTTAACTAGAATTAACATACTGAAAACATCCAAAATAATAATTATATAATGATTTGGAGTAGTATCTAGGAAAAAAATAGTTTAAGATATAATGGGATCACTATGCACTATCGGGGCCAACCCATATATTGGGTGAAAACCCATCAAATCTAGCGTGGTGGTGGGGGTTGAGCCCATGACCAAAAAACGATAATGGTTTCATGCCTAACAATAACCTATGTGATTTATTAGATAGTAACAAAATTTTATAGGTTAAGTTTTAGTATATTTTTAAAAATTTTGTTTTTTTTAGAAATAACATATTCATTATCTTATATGAATATATTATAAAATATTTTAATCCTTATGCTTCAAACATAGTCCTGAAATGATTGAATAATTTTAAGGATAGTTATTTAGCAAATAATTTATTTTTAAAATTGGGTGTTATATGTTTATTTTTAATATTAGTGTATTACATGATTTTATATTCAATTTATTGAATTATATAATAATTTTCAAACCATTTATGTTGTATATAACTTATAAAGATATGAGTAATAAGTTGTTATATCTTTTAGGGATATTTTATCATTAAATATTGATTTTAGTTCTTGAGGCATTAAAAATGCACCCTAAATATTCATTATTTAGAGAAAAATATCAAATAATGGTGGAATTTTATTAAAGGATGAAATTATACTAATATGGTTTGTTTATTTCAATATTTTCATAGTCTAGATGGTAATATAATTCCATAACTCTCGGAAAAGGAATGTAAAACAAAAAAATTATCCTAAAACCACCATTTCTCATAAAACGATTGTATTTAAAAATAAAAACATATTTATGTTTTTTGGACCTCAACATTTTCATTTATCAGTCACATTGTTGTGTGCAATGTCCACAATCACTAACTATAACTATTTATGATTTTCCAACATTTCCACCGTTGTTATACAATTTGAAAACCTAGTTATGTGTTATTCAATATGACCATTGAAAATCCTTTAATATAATATTATGATTTTTTTGTATCCATTGGTATGTTATCTGTTTAAAAATAATAATTTTTTAATTGACAATCCTTTTATTACTGAGACAATGTTCTAATTGCAAAGTTCAAATTCATTAAAGGGAGAGGATGTAACAAACTCATATTTTAAAAGAATAGAAATATATTCAATATCGTAAGGGAAATGAAACAAAAATTTTAATATTAGTTACACATGAATATATGTTTATTATGCATTACATGTAACCCATATATTTTTATGTTCAATGGAATATTCAACATGCAACACTGATTTTAAATACCCCATGATATAAATTATTATTATAACATTGCGGTAAAATTGATGGGTGTGAACAGTATTAACTAATTTATGATAAATAAATATACACAGACATATATATATCTCAAAAAATATACATTATTCATAACGGTGATTTAAATATTAAATCAATTTTGAGTAAATATATTTTATTCATAAAAGAATGTTTTCTTAAAAATAATTTATTGATTTTGATGGAAAAAATATTTAAATATATTTTTTGATACCTTTGAAAATGAATTTATAAAATTAAACTCGTTTTTATAATTGAAATATCAAAATTTACATTTGGGGACATATTTTTATTTTTCTGAATTTATTTATTTTTCAGTGAATAGTAAAAAAATATGGATTTCTGTAAAAAAATATTTTAATTTCAGTACTTTTATTCATTTAAATTTACCAGAAATTTATTAATATATTTTAATGAATGCTAGCTATTATTTATTTATATTTAATCAACATTATTACATTTAAAACTAGTTTAGATTGGTTTTTAGTATATTTTTGTTTGTGGGTTAAATAATGGGTTTTCTAAAAACTGTTTTAAATTGTATAATGTTTCTACAATTTAATTATTTAAATTAATAACTATGTGAAATTTTTTAAATTAAATAAATAAAATATCTACCCTTAAATATTAATTTATTTTCTAAGACTTATTATTAAGATAGATTATGTTTTTAGAGAATAAATATTTTCTAAAAATAATAGACATTTTATAAACAATATGTGACTCCCCATATGTGGAATTAAAATCAGATTATAAGTTTACAATTATATTTATATAATTTCTAAAACATGATTGAATATTTATAATAATAATATATTATAATTTATAACCATTGAAACTAAATTTTATAACAAAAATATTATAGAAAAAAATTAATTTAATCACATTGAAAAAGGTATAAATGGGTTTACAAAGGGATTAAACATTTAACATAAGGGAAAAATATCCTAGAAACTTGTTAAAAACCAGTTTTATTTACATTTTTATACACTTTTGAACTTATATTAGATTATTATGAGTTTTTGTAACACTAGTCCATGAAATTTACACATATAATATATTATGTCATGAAAAAGAAAAAGTGGAATTCTTTTCTTTTTAATTTTTTTAAATCCATAGGAATGGGTGAAAACGAATTTTTTTTGATATATATATGTTATTTTGAAATAAAAATAATTTTTTTCATATATATTAAACAATAATTTTTATAGAAGAAATAATTATGTAAAATTATTAAGAAATGTACATGTAACAATTATTTAGTCAATATTTAACTAAAATAACTTATATTAAAAATATTAAAACTTAATTGAATTGAGTTAATTATTTTCATCCATTATTTTTTTATTTTAAAATATCATGTTATATAGGTTTTACATAATATATTAAAATTCAAATGATTTTCTAGTATTATTACATTTAAATAAATAATAATAATGTCAAAATTGACCTTATTGTTATTTTATAATAAATGATTTTATATTAAATCATATAAAATAACAAAAATTATTTTATTCTTCAAAGTGATATTAAAATGTCAATAAATATAAAAAATTGTCCATTGATGGAAAAATTATCTTTTATAATGAAAATATTGAACCATAAATAGTAAAAAATTGGTTTTCCTAGTTATGGTTAAAGCAATGTTTTTCTGTGTTACAAGTGATTTTATTAAAATTAAAAAAAATATGGAATTTTTATTTTATAAGTCTATTTATAATAAGTTGCTATATTTATTCTAATATTTCTCAATTAAATTTATTCTTAATTAATAATTCACATAAGCTATAAAACATGTTACCTTAATGAAAACCCAAAATGAAAAATATGAGGAACCATATGTGTTAAGGAACAAAATTAAAAAAAAAATTATTTTGTGTATTGGATGTGTTTATGTACCAGATAATCCCTCCCATGCATTATTAATCAATATTTAAGGAACATTAGATAAGTTTACCCTCCAATAATGAATTTTTTTTAGTATTTATAAGAATTCAACTCCTCCTAAACTATAAAAGGTCACTCAAAACCCACATATCATCTTACCTCTCATGAAAATTGGATCATATAAAATCAAACCAAATCAGGTAAAAAAAAATTTCACCGTATCATAAAATTGACACATTATAAATAAATTAAACCAACTAAGGCCTTCGGATCAACAAAAAAGGAGTTACCCAAAGAAGATGTAATGTTCAACAAGAAATCTCATTTTATATTTTTCTTAACCACATTAAATTTATAGTATACCTTGATTAATAGATAAACTAAATATAATCACTATAAAAATATGTGGTCATGTTAACAATATTACCTACTCTTATACTCACTTATATCAAATGGGTTATTACATCATCGTTTGTGTGTACTGCATAATATAGCATCGCGAACCGCTACTGTTCATTTATCCATTACCACCATTAAAGGCTGGTAATAATGATACAAATACTTTTTATATAATTTTTATATTATTTGTATGATTTAATTAATCTGTAATTATTTTATAACAACCACCTTCATGTTGTCTATTTTACAGAAATATTATAACATTGTTCATGTGTATGGCGTACTACCGTCTCGTGAAGTGATCTAATTCTTTCAGACATTAGATGTTATGTATTAAGGATGATTTAAAAAAATTGATATATATGAAATATAAATTACACTACAATGATAAAAAATATATATATCACTTACATTTCATTCTTTCAATATGACAAGAAAATCGAAGCAATGTTCAAGTGTATATACAGCCTACCGTCTTCCTGTATGATGTATTTCATTTAATATAATAAAAATTAATGAATTAATATAATTAAATATAATTTGAATATATTAGATAATTATATTACAGTTATCATTATACATATATTGATACTATGATCAAATTAAGACGGCCAAAATAATAACAATTCAAAAACAAATTTAAAAAATAAATTCGTTATTACTCAAAATATAACATTAACATGGAATTGTTAATAAATGGATGACAAAAGGTTATATGAAAATAATATATTATATTATAAATATTAACATAGTTGTTTAATATTTTAATCACATTTTAAAAAATACTATAAATTATGTTAAAGAACATTAAATTAATAGGTATCATGTTGTATGTTTTTTCTCATCTCACTTTTATTGCATTGAGATATTTTCCATATTCACCACCTATTGTTTTTGTATGGTGTATATACATACCATTAATGTACTTAATTATTATTATAGTTAAAATAATATTTATATACCTATCCTTTTAATTATCCCTATTTAATGAGTTTTAAAGATGAAAAGTTTTCATAGTGGTAAATGACATCATCAAAATTTCCTTTCATTGAGGTATATTTTGATTTTGTACAACTAAGTTCATTTATGAGTATTGAATACAGTCCCATTGACATGTTATGTCATGAATTTATCTATTTTTTTGGTATTTAATATTTTTTAATTTTATCCTTTCATTGGTATATGATTCTAATATTTACAAAGTTATAATGTACTTATTCATTAAAAATCACTTTTAATGATTTCTTTCCAAACATAAATTTTCCAATTCAATGTTTTTAAAATGATTACCTGGAAATAAAATATTTATAAATTATATTTTATGTTTTTTTATAATTTATTTAAATCAATTCCAATTGAATATTTATATATATTTCTCATGGTATTTTTTGACTAATTATTAATCTAATGTCTTAGTCTTAATGTAAATGTCAAAAATGAATTTTACACAACCATTACTATTATTGGATTCATTTTCATTATATATGTGATTTTATATTTTATCTAAATAAAAAGTGTTTATGTTTATTTTATATTAGTATAGAAATTGTTTTTTTTTCAAATAAAAGGGTATTATGGTATAAAAAAGGTTATAAAAATGACTTTTTTGATATCCAATAGTGATTTGTTTATGATTTCAAATGTTAATTGAAATATTTTACAATGGAAAAGTGAAAGATTAAAAAAATATTAATTATATAGTAATAGATTATTATACATGAGAAATGGGTTCTCCAATATAGTGTTATGTTATACCATTACATCATAAACATAGCAAGGACCAAATAGAACATGGTGAGCTGGTAATAGCATAAGCCTGGAATCTCTAGATAGCACCATCAAATCCAATTACAATATAAACCTGTGGTGTCCCAGATATCACCTGGAGACAAATCATAAACTAAACATGGGGTGGACCAAAATACTCCGAATAATCCAACAACATCATAATCACTGGGTGGCCCATATTACATCGAGTGAGCATGTAATATAGTAAAAAAATGGGTAAACCTAGGTAAAACTCAAATGAATTAGTTAATTATTACACTGGATGTTTTCATTATGTTCATTCTAATTAATAATAGTTTTGAAATGTTTTTATGAATTTAATTCCCAATATTATATAAAGGGGTTTTAATTCATTATAATTGGTTTATAATGTTTCTTATTATTGAAATTGATATCACATAGATCGTGATTAATGATTATAATGAGTCATTTATTTTCCATTTTTTTCATATATGTTGATATAGATATTTATTTTTATGTGTTATTTTCTGATTTTCTCAGACACTCATATTATTTCATCATACCCTTATGCACTACGTAGGGTTATTGATGACATTTAGTCTCTAATCATTATGTTTACCTTTATAGATCATTCTAGCCGACATACCTTGATTTTAATTTCCCCCATGTTTTACAGATTAATGTTTAATGAGTTATATATATAATGGATTTCATATTAATCGGGATGATGTTTTAATGTGAAAAATAAAATCTGTGATAAGTGACGGAATTTCTCATTTAAATTCATGTTAATTATTTATATAAAAGTTTTCCATAAAATTATAAAAATTAAATCCAAAATGGTAATTTATAATGTAAATGATCTAATTAGTAATTTTGTTGTTGTAATGTTTGGATGCCAAACAATAGGACAAAATTATCCTTATAAAAGCCTGAAATTCCATTTTTATGATTTATGCACTATATATGGGAGTGCGGGTCTAGGGCTTCTATATATATCTCTAAAATATTATTTTTTCCATTTGAGAAAACGAATTGTTACTTAAATGGTGATTAACAATATATTATTATTTATATTCTAATTCCCCAAATATCATAGTATTAATTTCAAAATATGATCTTATTTTATTAATTATTGATTCAATGAGGAAAAACAAACTACAATGGTTGGATTTGAGAATTTATTTTCTCAAAAAATAATATATAATTTTTTTTATTGTGATACTATAATATTCCATTTGTTTTACAAATCAAATTACATTAAGTGAATTTTAGGAATATAATATTTATTAAAATATTAATTTGTATATTAAATTATAGACATAGATTTGTGGGGAATATTTTTTATGTATTTAGAATGTTGTTTAGCGTATTTTGAAACACTATTCATAACCTACACATGAAAGAATCGTGAAAAGAAGGAACCCTATGTTTAGAATAGGAAATATAGACCATGTACCGGACATTTTCATGAATATATGGCTCATAAACCCTATGTTAGTATGTTAAATAATGTTTAATAATGCAAGAAATATGGTTCATCAACTATACATTTGTTTAAACCCTACGTTTGATGAAAAAACGTATGGTAGGTTAACCCTACGTTGGTTGTCAATAATAATTTTTCAACCCTATCTTCTTATTTTTTTTGTCACATTAAGGAACCTTAAATTTGAATTTTCATTGAGAGACTTTTAAATCTTCTATATTAACAGATATTTCTATAATGGTTTCGATAGAAATATTGTTTAATTCAAAGCCTTTTTACAGACGATTTAATGGCTCATATTCAGTAGAGTAAATTATTCCTTCTTCTATGGGTAGTTATGACTCCCTTACAATTCAAAGTTAGATGATCACGATCTATAATGTGACATTCTTGAATCTTCTAATCCAAAAGAAATATTTCTGATCTATATATTTGGATAGAATATTTTCAATTAATATATTTGTGTGTGTAAAATATATGTGATATAGGATTGTATATTTTTTAATATCATTACAGTACAGAACTGATGAAAATATCATGTGACTCTACTATATTATTAAGAGGATGCACATTGATGTTATATATACCTTATACTACAGTTCAACTACTTTAGTTTTTTTATACTAATTTTATTGAATATCATTCAAAATCAGGATCTATTAAATAAAATTATTACTTGAAGACCTTTATCTTTGAGGAATAAGATATATATTCTTTAAGTTTCTATTTCTCCTATTATCAAGATCAGGTCATAATAAAAAATTGAAAATCTTTTTATATAATAGAGTTTAAAATGCTTAAAGTCTGTATTGATAGAGTATCACCTTTTGGATAATCCTGTGGATAATCAGTACCCTATTAAAAACCAAAATTCTATTTTCTATCCATTGTGTAACAGTTTTATCTTTCTGTACTATGTTTTGGATTTTTAAGGACTTATAATAAGAGGATCTTATCGTGTAAAAATCATCAAGCTTGCAGAGAGAGAATTAGTGGAGTGATCTATTGGTTATTTGTTCCCTAAACCACTATATATATTTTTGTACTTCTCTTTTCTACTTTATCCACTACTCCAATCACTAAAATAAAAATCCATATATTTGAATTAATTGATAATAATGAAAATTTTGAAAATCAGTCATGATTATCAAAAATTCTAAATCCCCCCCCCCCTCTTATGTATCATTTTATTTTTCCTACATAATAATTTGAATCAAATGATATCATTTTGATAAAGCTATAACAAGCCTCAAAAGATTATTGTTTATAAAAATTAGATGTCAATGACATATCATATATAGATAATTTCAATGATTCATGCTCCTTATTTCAAGGCAGATAAATATTAATAATGAAAATCAGAAATGATCATCTATATACAGAATATAGGAAACAATTTTTATATGAAAATCATAACTCCCAACCTAATTCTTGAGTAACAAGATAAATGGGATTATCTTAAAGAATATTAGAATCACATCAACAAAAAATAAATAAATTATATCATTTTTTAGACATAGACCAACCAAATTTAATCAAGTGTGATGATGCCTTACATCTTATGAGATTTGGTATAAAATATATGATTCATATGAAGGAAATAATAACATTCAACAATGACATATGCTATAGAAAAAACAAAATTTTGACACATTTATAATTTATGTTAGAAAAAGAATCACCCAAATCAGTGGACGATTGAGTGAAATTGTCCCAAATATAATTTCCATGGCAAGTCCAATTACTATATTAGGACAATATTTAAATGTTCTGAGGGTACTAACCTTAAAATTGAATGGAATTTCTATAAATATTCAACAGTCATCTCTAGTAAAACAATTACTTTGAAAGAATTAGTTGGAGCACTAATGATGTATAACGTAGTGATGAAAGATGAGTCAGGAGACAATAAGGTCGTGAAAAGGAAAATACATACCAAAAATATACATCTAAAATGCATAAAATAAAATAAATAGGGATATAATAATATCAAAATATTGAGATAGAATAGATTTTTAAATAGAACCTTCTCAGTTAGACATGAAATTTTGAAAGTTCTAAAAAAATAAAAAAGACATTAAAAATTCTTCAAGAAATTTGAGAAATGATCCAAAGAAGTACTATTCATTGAATTCATGTATATGGTTTCTGTTAGACCAAATTTCAATAGGATAATGGAATAATGATGAAAAGAAGTAAATAATAATCACAGTAAAATTGTTAATGATTATAAAAGAAATGGAGCCATGAATTCCCCAGGTATTGTGTCTGAAGACTCCCGAAGATCCTCAAAATCATATTTACAAGAATTCCAAAAAGTACTGACCCCAACATATGAATTATATATAAGTTATAAAATGATGTACAACCACATTAATATATTTCTACTAATACATATATATGTTCAAAGAGAAAACATGATTCATGTTTCTCAATTCATGAAGAAGATGATTCTTCTGTAAAAAATCATAGATACCTTAATCGTTTGACAACACTATTTTATGTGAAAAAGACATAGTGCTAAAAAAATCCAAAATTAATAGGAAAATTTATTATATCTATATAAAATTGTATGTTTTATGATAATAAAATAAAATAATTATTGGATGGAATATAATATTTTAAATAATCTGTATATATTTTATCTAATAGAGAAAATATAATAAATGAAATACTTTTAGAAGTTTAATTGGAAAAAAAATATGCAATAGGAAGAATGGGGAAGTTTTGAAATTATTCAAAAAAATATTTTGAAACCAACACTTAAAATTATTCCTTATTTTAATGTGGAATAAAAGGACATTATTTTAATATATTTTACTTAATATATAATTAAATAAGATGAATAAAATAATATTTAATTTCTAAAAACATTTCTGATGTTATAAATATAAATTTTAATAAAATAATGAAAATATGGATCCCATGTTCCTTTAATAATGATATAGCTTGACCCAAAAAATTTGGGGACCAAAAAAAATCGGCTTAGTTATTTTTTTGAAAAAAAAACACATGAAAAAAAAAATTAAATATGGTATATGGATAGTGCCTTCTCATGAAATATGAGGGGAGAATCGTCCAATTTCAATACTCTGACAAAAAATGAAGGAGGACTATTTTCTTCTAGTGATAATAGAAAAGTAAATATAGTTTTAGTTTGACCCTTTGGAGATCCAAAATAAATCTTCATCAAAAAATACTATATATACAAACGTTAAAGCCCATCAAAATAAGTATTCCACAACATTGTGATCATGGTTTATTTTTTGATATCTCTTAAAATTCATTCCATTTTTCCAAATATAAATTACATAAATTTAGAGAACCAAGTACTGAAAATTTTTATACAATGGACATAAATTCCATGTGTGAAAAATGTGAATTGTTAAACTACTATGAAAAATGACTCATGGATCTTGATTATGAGACCTATATATTAAAATATATTACCCTTACATAAATGTTTCATTAAAAAATTTGTGTTTGATATCATAGTCTTAAATTTCATAATGATTGATTCTAGGACACATTCAAAATTTGTAATCAATAGAAATCATATATAAAATCAATTAACAATATTTATACATATAAACTAGTAGAATATATCCATATATAATTTTTTGTACTATATATGTTATCATTTGTTTGAGATCTATATTTTTATATTTTTAGTTGATGATTTCTCAATATTTATGTGGTTATTTAGTATAAAACACATAATTGAAGTGTTCACTTTGATTTAGGTGTTTTATAAATTTTTTTATAGGAAAATGATTTTAAAATAATTTCATTAATTAATGATCATGGTATTGAATTCTTAGAAACATTAATTTAACAAATTTTTCTCAAATGAAGGTATTAAGAGCACCTTCTATTTAATATGAACACATCATCAAAACGGGATTAAAGAATGATGAAAGAATTCCTGAAATTATGTGGACTATAATAAATGAATACACCCTTCCAAGGTATTTTTTAGAAGAAGTTCTCAGTGTATCTTTCACAATACTGAATTTAGTAGTAATATTACCTTTTATTAAAAATACACACTATGAAATACGGATGAATATACAACCTAATGTAATGATCTTTAATGTGTTTGGATGAAAGGTGTATTTATTTATAACTATTGAAACACATAATAAATTTTATCTAAAGGCTAAGGTATTTTCTTATAGGATATTCTTATATTTTTAATGCATATATAGTGTATGATAATCAGTGAAGGATTTATGAAGAATCAGTTCTTGGGATGTTTGATGAAAGAGAAACTTTTGAAAAAAGGGAAGTTCAAACAGGGGAAATTGTTGAATCTTTTGAAAAAAAGATGACTTGTTAATCTGAAAATAAATTTGAAAATTAAAAAATGTAATTAATTAAAGTCCATAATAACATTATATAGAAGAACATGAATTTGACTTACCTAGAAAATCAAGAACCATAAAAGGTCATCCTTTTGAAAAATTTATAGGAAATATAGACTCATGAGTTAGAAGTGGAAGAAAGTTAAGAGACTTAGTGGAATTTTATACCTTTTTTATCACAATTAAAACGTATTTCTTTTGAAGAGGCATTGAAGGATGGTATTTTATTAATATCTATATAATAAGATCTCAATAAATTTAGAATATATCAATTGTGTGAATTAGTAAAAAGACCATTAAATTATCCAATTATTAGAACCAAATGGGTCTTTATAAATAATCTTGATATCAATATATCATTACCTTAATCAAATCTGGATTAGTAGAAAATGGAAATTACAATGTATAAGGGATAGATTATGAGAAAGCCTATTCACATATTTTTTAATTAGAGTCAATTAGAATAATACAAGATTATGCATCTCATATGAATTTTAATTTATATCAGATTAATGTTAATAATTACTTATTAAAATTATATTTAATGGAGGATGCTTATATTGAACTACCACAAGGTTTTAAAAACCATCATAAACCAGCTTCATTTTTTAAACATACCAAATATCATTGAAACCGTAATCAAGCACCTAGAGCATATTATGAGATATTAATTTCATTTTAATTGGATGATGTATTTTTTCTGGGATTGGAAGATCATACCCATTTTAATAAATATATTTTATATTTTATCTATTAATAGAAATTTAGGTTGATGATGTTATATATAGAACAAAAAATAAATTTTTTTTAATAATTATTAAAATTTAATGAGAAAAATAAATTTGAAAAGTTTAAGTTGGGTTAATTGAATTTTATTTTAGGATATAAAACTTACAAAACCTATTATATAATTTTTTTTAAAATTAAATTTAATATATTTTTTATTTATTGGAAAATTATGGACTAGAAAATAGTATGACATATAGATCCCCCGTGTGTTCTATCATAAAACATGATTTGAATAAAGATGGATAACCAATAGAAAACAAGTTATAAAGAATTATGATTGGTATTTTATTATATCTCACTTCTAATAGACTAGACATAAAGTTTTCTTTATGTCTATGTTCTTGATTTTAGAGAAACCCAAAATAATCCAATTATTATTTTATTAAAATAATTTTTAGATATATAAAAGGTACTATTTAAAAATTTCTAATTTACCCAAAACATCTTATTTTCATTTAATTTTTTATTCATATTCTATCTTTAGAGAAGTATATTTGAAAAAAAATATCTTCTAGAACATGTTACATTTTATGAAAATATATAGTTTCATGGCTAAATAAGAATTAATATTAAATTTCTCTATCAGTATCTGAGCCAGAATATATATTAGTTGGAAGGATTTTTGAACAAGTGTTATGGATGAAATAAACCCTACTAGTCTTTGGACTTCATTTTAACAAAAAAAACTATTTTTTTATCATACTAGTGAAATAAATGATTCCAAATATCCTATAAGTCATTCTAGAACCATGTATGTTCATATAAGGCATCATTTTCAATGAGAACATTTTTTTGAAAATGAAGTATCATTAGATATTATGAAAATTAAATATCAACATTTTGAAATTTTTAAAAAACCACCTCTCACTGGATTTTTTTTATTAAGGGTGTGTTTTGATTTTCAATTTTTCATAAATGTGTATTTTATTTATTATTTATTTTAATTATTAAATAAAATATAGATTTTATTTTAATTTTATGTTATTTTTTGAAAAATCGGCTCTTTTATAAATATATAATTAATTATTACATTACGAAATCGGCTTGAGAAATTAGAAGACCTCACCCAAAACCATTAAAACCCATCCTATATATGTTTTATTTAATCCCTAATATTTGAAATATTTTCAATTTACAGATCATTCAATTCTTTTTTGAAATCCTAGAATCTAAAAACCTCAATATTCAGATCCTCACAAATGTTGATGATATAAGACGTTGAAAAATCAATGTAAAGAAGAACTGTACCTTTACCATTGTCCTTCAAGAAAGGTAACAGATTTTGAATGGTAAATAATAAAAAATTTCTTCTGATGAATGCTCTAGTATTTCACAGTCTAGGAACTATTTTTACTGATGGAGAAAATATATTATATATTTCATTTTGAATAAAATAGATCATAAAAGACATTCATTTCTATTTTAGTGATACTGAGGATCTCATCATTTCAACGATTTACCAGGAGGATTATTCACTGTCTTTAGTGGAAGTACCCAATGTTTTTAACATTCCCCAAGAAGGGGGTTATCATTTTAATTTTTTATTAATAGGGAATCAAGAACATAATATAGAGGATATTATTTCCATTCTCTTCGGCTCCACCTTGATAAGAAAAATATCTATTAAGGATCTTTACACATACCAGAATGTACTATTCGTGTTTTTTCAGTTGTCTATAATTACAAGGACTACTAAAATAGAAGATATTATTTATATAGTTATATGGATTATTTTTTTATAATCAGTTATTTCATGTTTAATATCTCAAGTTATATATTAAGGTACATTCATTATTTCTACCATGATGAGGCAAAGATTACTCTTTATCCTTACTGAAGGATAATTTCAATTTTTTCATAAAATGTGTCTGATTAGTGATTTTATGATTCATTGCAAATTTTATCACAGAAACATTCTCATTCCTATAACACTAATGAAGATAGATTACTTCTGGAGTAAATTCCATGGAAAATATTTAGTTGTTTTTGTGGAAGTCCAATTAGGAAAACATTTTTCAGATTTTTGGGAGAAAAGAATTATTGGATCTGCTGGTGCAATACTCATTAAAAAAGAAGTTGTGGAAGAATCAATAATAGGCAATGATTTTCAT
Organism: Viscum album; assembly: GCA_963277665.1. NCBI lineage: Eukaryota > Viridiplantae > Streptophyta > Magnoliopsida > Santalales > Viscaceae > Viscum > Viscum album. The sequence goes on along the minus strand of OY728120.1, from coordinate 2,027,724,671 downwards.
CCAATGTGATTATAAATTAGATGCAATGTCTCAAATCCAGATGTTGTGAGACATGTCTATCCATCTACAAGAGATAGATTTTTAGAACCAATCAATGTGTCCCTTTTTATCCATCCATAAAATAATGATAATCCAGTATTATAGGAAAATCAATTAAAGGGTCTATTTTATAGGTTATTATATATTGTGAACTAGACCCATCATAAATTTATCTAGTTAAAAGATAAGAGAAATCAGCACTATATCATGATGAAAATCAAACATAAAAATATTTTTGTAGAAAATGTATATTAAAATTCATAAAAAGATTAGAAAACTCAACATGTAGTAGATGAAACTACAAATTCAATCAAGAACCAATCAATTATATATGATTCCCAATGAAAATGAACGTCTAAACCTTCTGAGTTTGGAAATGTTACTATAATAAAAAACATTTCCTATAGTGAAACCAGTAATGAAAAACCATTACCCTTGGTTGAAATTGGTCCTTCATCTCATGTTCGTGTAAAATAATCTCTTGACACTATGAACAATCAAATTGAATGATTTTTTGATGAGTTATACAATGTAAAAGAATGAAAATCATGTTTTCATGTAATGTCATTGGCTGCAAGAAATATTTTATAATATTTTAGAATTTCATCTGTTAGTAGAGAGGAGTTTTAATATATCCTAACATAACCTCCTAATATCAATGAAAATTCAGATTCATGAAAATATACTGATGATTTTTAGAGTTAAATGTTATATTTGTTTGGAAAACAAAAATCAAATTTTATTTTTAAGAATGGTTTCAATTATTATAAATATTTATTGGGAATTCAGTTTGAATCCAAAAATGGAAGTGATAATTAATCTATATCATCTAATTCTACACCACCAAATTCACTAGATGTAGTAATAAGATTTAATGGTGTTTCTTTTATGATGGGATAATTAAATGATAAGATACAATATCTTAGTGAAACAGTGATCCTATGAATGTGTTTTTTGAGAATAAAATATATCTAATTTAAAATCTAACCTCCAAAGAACAAGGAATATATATTCTTATCAATCAGTTATGTGATAGTCCTTCAATTATTCTAGAGAATGAGGAAAAACTGCATGGCATTCTGAAATTCAATCATATTTATTGATTAAAAGTGGGTCAAAATTCAAGTATTTTGTTAAGATATTTGGCTCAAAAACATTCAATAAATTTAAATGACCATATGGAAGCGTTAAAATGTGTTTTTCCAAATGATAAATATCACAAGAACCAGAAAACTATTCTGATAAATCCTTATTCTAATCATATATTCCATAGTTATAATCCTTTCACAGCCAACATCTCTAGTTTATGAAAAAAATCATTATAGGAAAATTCATACTATTTCTATATGATTGATTTTATAATTACTCCTTGTTTATTTTTCTATATGAAATTTTTCTTTTTCTATATAGTATAATATAATATTAATTAATATCAACATTCTATATTTAACATGTTTTAATACATATTCATATTCCCTCTTTTTTATATCATAGAATGTGGGGGGGGGGGAATTTGTTAAACATAAAATTCTTTAACAATACTATAATCTATTTCCAATCCATCAAAATATTAATTTGGGAATCAAATATGAAACCAAAAAATTTATTCCCTACGTTATTATATCATTAGTGTTTAAAAATCCTATATATTTTTATAAATTATTTTTATCAGTTTTGTTGTCATGAAAAAGATAGTGATTATTGGGAATGTATTTTTTAGACAATACTATATAAATCTTATTGATTGTTTTCTCACAAATACCTTTGTTTTTTTAATTATAAAATAACATTAAGTTAATTTTATGAAATTACTATTTTTTGAAATATTTATTCAATAACTATATTCAAGACCTTCATCCATGGGGAATATTTCTGAATTTCTTTAGAATGTGTTTTAACATATTCTCGAAAAAAAAATTATACCCAATGCATGAAAACAAAATTTAAGGATGGAACACTGCATTTAGAATATCTTAAATGGATCATATACAATATGTTTTAATTAATATGTGGTTTATAAACCTTGTGTTATTGTGAAACATGATGTTTGATAAATATGAATGTATGGTTTTCCAACTATAAATTTAAAGCAACCCTACATTTGATGGGAAAATGTGTGGTACATTAACCCTACTTTGGTATTAAACCATACATTGAAAACCTTATATTATGTTCTTTGTTTTCAAATGAAGTAACTCAATGTTTCACTATTCAACAATAGATTTTTAAATGAACGGTATTTTCCCTGATTTTGGAAATGGTTTCAATAGAAATTATATTTGATCCAAAGATATTTTATGATAGATGCAAAGGGTCATTTTTTATGGAGTATATCATTACATATTAAATGGGATGTTATGAATCTGTAATGATTCACATTTAAATTTTTTTTATCTATCATATGACATTATTGGATCTGCTCAACCAAAAGAATGTCGTGTGATATATATAAATGGATAGAATATTTTCACTAAATATATATGTTGATGTGCCATATTACTGATATACCAATATATATTGGTGAATATTTTCTTAATATATTACTCTTGAAAAGATCAACATAAAACTATTTTTTAAAATATTCACATTAATGTTTTATATATCAAACCTGTATAAATGAAGAACTACTTTGGATTGATTTCAACAACATTTATTGAAGATCATTAGAAACTAGTATCTCGTATAATCTATTATTACATTAATACATTCATTTTTAAGGAAAATGATATGTATTCAATCATTTTCTAATAAAATTTTGATATAGAACAATTCATAACAATAATTTTTTTTTTTTGATTTATTGGATTTTCCAATGCTCGGACTCAGTCATGGAGGAGTATCAGCTTCCTAGGCTATGCTTTAGCTAATAAGTTCCATATAAAATAATTATATGTATCCATCATAGACATATGGTCTTGGTGTTATCCTACTATAGTCAATTGTGGATTTTTGAAGGTCTTATTATAAGTGGAACTTGTCTAGTGAAAATTACCATGATCGGAGAGGGAGTTTCGGCCGAGTGGAATGTGGGATCTTTCTACCCCAAACCACTATAAAAATTTCTTTGTTATTCGATACTATTTATCTACTACTCAAGTATCGTATAGAAGAGAACACTACATATCTACATAAGATTCAAGGGACACTAAATTAGGCAATCTTTGAAGATTATCTAAAACAAAAATTTCACCCCACCTCTTCTGTATCATTGTGTTATTCTGACCAATCAAAAGGATTGTGAAGACATTGGTGCAGATAGAGATGAAACCTAGAACCTCAATCATCATCCCTTTTTTTAGGGAACTATGTCGGCTACCTCAACTGGTACAGACGGTAGAGCTCCAACTATCTAACTATTTTGAATACGATATACCATGACCTGCATAGATAGTATTAGATCCCATGGTTAAAGAAATATGATTTATTTTTTGTAATGTGTTGCAACACCTTTCAAAAAGTGATGGTTAAGAATCAACAATTTGTTTGGTTGTTAATACCATATCACATTCTAGAATGGATGTGGGAGAACATAATGATGGATTTTATTGTAGTTCACCAGAGTAATCTTTTGATGAATAATGTGATATGGGTATTTATGTACCAGTTAACCCATGGGGAATATTTATTACACATTTGAGGGTCAATAAACATTAACCAGCTGGGTGATTTATATGTTTGGGTGATAGTGTGGTTTCATGGGGTTCCCTAGACTATATTTTTGTACTATAAATCACATTTTAATTCATATATCTCGTAGGAGTTTCAGTTTTCACTTTTTACAAAAGTTATTTTGATTATAGGTTTCCACCAACATACCAAATGGTTGTGAGAGAATACTATTCATGTTCTAGAGGACACAGAAAGTGCATGTGTCCTAAAAATAGGTTAATCATGGGAGACTAACACTATTCTTGTTGATTTCTCATATAAAAACAGTTACCCATAGATGATTCATATTGTACCATATGAGTCACTCTATAGTAGGCTACGTATATATGCTCCAAGTTGGACGGATGTTGTGAAATCTATGTTAATCGTATCATGTCTCTTGTAGGAGATATTAGAGTTGGTTCAGTTGATTCGAGAATTTATGGCCACATATGAGAGTATGTAGAAGTCCAATGCTGATTGATTTCACTAACATGTTGAGTTTGTGTTTGGTTGTCATTTTTACCATTGGGTATCTCCAAAACTGGTTAACCTTTGGATTTAGAAATATATTACGTTTTCCCCTAGGTACATGGGTGTATATGGGATTGTGGGGTGGATCAGAATACTATATTTTTGATTTTTTGTTCCACAAATGAATAGGGTAAGTCACAATATCTTCGGTAGTATTTCACTAACACATCCCCTCTGATAAATTTATATGATGTTGATCTTGAGGTTAGTGCATCCTTTGAGTGGTATTTGGTTCATATTATCGATCATAGAGTGAACATTTTGTGAGGAAAGACTATGTTGTTGGTTTAAGTGTTGTGGGAGAATGGTAACCCTTATGAAGAGAGAGAGAGGGGTGGGAGAAAAAAAGGAATCCCATGGGCCAATCCTTTTACCTTGTTAACCATGTGATGTTCATAAATTTTTTTTATGGAAGATTTGTTATATGGTGGGGAAGTTGTTAGATCATGTACTTCTGACATAGTACGTTCTTATTTAAATTTTGTGTTAAATCACTTCAATTTGTTTTATTAAATTTTCCATGAGTTTATGAGGTGATCCAACAGTGTCCTAGGGGATCAATCATAAATGACGAGGAAAAGGGGACATCCAGTGCATCATTCAGGGTTAGTACATGGCTAGTGGTAACCATCCACCTTAACTATACATTCATTGAGGAGGAGATTCATGGTTTTTAAAACCATGCATATGGAGGGACCAAACCCTACGATCTTCTAAAAATTCATCATATACTAATTTCGCATTGTAATTCAAACCATGAGGTCTCACTAGGAGACCGTATGACATGGACCCCTCCTAGACAGAGGGTGGCACATAGTTTTTTCAACTGTGTGGCCACACTATGTACCTCCTAAAATTTAGAAAAATTACCATTTCCACCTCATGATTTATATTTCCTCACTCGAATATACTCCACATTATTCTAGAAACAGCAATGCATGATGAATGCTTCCTCACAAACATCCCAATAACTAGTATCACTCATTTATAATCAGTTTGCAGTGTTATTGTGTTCTAGGAGAAGGAATCAGTGAATCTGACACTCCACATCCATCCTTTTGTGGATAAGGGATTTTGGGATCATTTTTCCTCTTATTATAATCTAAAAACAACATTATACATAACATTTTAGGTTGTGTAATTAAATATAGTTTTATACCCAACCAAATGTCTAGGGTATGTGACAACACATATATAGAAATGAGGTAGCTTGCCTACATGTTATATCTCATTGTCTTGATGGTTGGTTCATGTTTATTTTGTAGTTTTATGGTACCTTCCTACTGTGAATTTAGTATACCTAGTGATAATTGAATAATTTTTAAATTAATTGATGAATTTAACCCCTCATGATCTGTATGGGATGAATTGAGGTCGATTAGATCTAGAAATAGGGTACCCATTTGGTTGTTCTACATTTTTGAACATGGGATTGGGTTAATAAATATGGAATTGATAGTTTTATAGGATATATACTATAATAGTTTTTGTAGAGTATAATCATTGTTTTATTAATGTAAATCCATGAGAATTGTGTTTATAATTATAATATGGATTGTGAAATAAAATTTATATTAATTTTGGTTAGTTTAAAACATGAAATGAGTGGGGTTTTTGTTGGATGTAAATGCGTTAAAAGAGTATTGTGTGTAAATGTAAATGTATTAATGGGTTATGGAATTTAAATTGTATATGTGTCAATGAGTAATGAATTAAAGATTTTGTTTCTGTTAAATGGGTTAAATCATGTAAATACTAAATCTGTTATTAGGATAAGAACAGAGTATGGTGCATGTAATGAATGAAATATGAATTATAATGGGTAAATGTGTTCAATGAGTTATGTTTTGTAAATTATATATATGTCTACTGGTTAAAGAATCATATGAAAATGGATTCATGGAATGTGTTTTGTATTTTAATTGAGGTGTTATGCCCCTGTGTTAGATTAGAATGAGGTTAAAATTACCACCCATATATTTCATTTGTCAGGGAGTCTGACTAAGGATCTATGACCCTAATTAATGCATGTGATATGAATACCATGATTGAGTTTCTGAGGAACATTAAATGCTTATTTGTGTAATAATATCCATAAAGATATAGTTAACTTGATTTTCTCCTTGGTCATATTTTATACGACTGAAAATTGATGGTTTGTATTTGGTGTAAATGGTTAACCCATGAAACAAATGATTAAACTAGTTAAAGTGACATTTATTAATTAATGGAATCATGTTCTCTTATGGTGAGATTTTAATTCATTATTCACATACATAAAATATCTATTTATACTGGACTTCTTTAAAACATTGTTGGTGGTGGACTACTGAGTGTTACTCACACCCTACTCAGGCCACCATTGGGTACCTGATCAGACTTAATGGATGCAGTTCAGGACATGGGAAAGGGTTATATGCACGATGGTTGATTTCAAAAAGGGATCTTCATGGATTAGGGATTTGGATGCAGATTAGAGACCCATTTTGGGGATTGTTAAGAAGTTTTTTTTTTCAGGATTCCCCTACAGTAGGAATTGTATGACATGACATAGAAAATTTACTGTTTGGTTGTGGGCTTGTACCTAGTTTTTGGAAATGGATATGTGATGTGTGGTTATTATTTATTTTTTCCCATTATTTTTTATTTTATTTTTTGTGAATTACTATAATTAAGAGGGTATAATATCCTCATTTGGTCAATTAAATCTGTGTTTCTAGTTAGGAGATGTTATTGTGTTGGCAGATGCACATGAAGTCTTGTGGAGACTGGATCAGTTCAAAAGATTACTATAATATGGGCCAGGATGTTCCAAATTACTATCATATGGGTTTTTATTATATATTATCATATAATTTTGGAATGGTAAATGAGAGAATATAACGTATCAAACCTTGAAAATTATCTCATTCTTAGGAGTATTATACCCATGTATGAGGTAAAATCCATGTTCCTAGTGAAGGATTGTTGTTCGTGATGTTTTTTTTGTTATGGTTGGATGATATTTAACCTTAGGTGATGAACTTGTATTATAATGTGAATATATTATATTATTTTTCTCAAAGACAAAATGGAACAAATTTGTGCATACATGCATCTTTTTTCTTTAAATATGAACAAAATTTTGATTCAAAAAGATTATTCAATTTAGTAAAAGAAGAAAATTTGAATTAACTAGTCAATAATTATGCCTAATGAAGGGTCATAATAGTGTTTTAAATTTTTTATTGAGTATTTGTAAAGATATAAAGGCTCCTAAATAATAAATATTTCTATTTTGATTGTAAAATTGTTTAAATGGAAGTCCAATGAAATACTTCTGACTACATAAGTTGGTTTACCCCATGTTTACCATGTCCCATTGTGAGGATGGATGAGGGTAGTGATTGGGGATGTGAATATATCCATTCAGATAGAATATGATGAATGGGTTATTTATGTCTTTTATATTTCCATATTGTTCACATATTTGGATGTCATATGTTATGTGTATTTAGATATTAGTTTGGAATAGTAGGGAATTCAACCTATATGTCATGTTCTAGTTGGGAGACATGAGGATATCACCAAGAATGATCCTCTATTAGAAGAGAAGGATACCCCTATGATAAGGTGTACTATAGTGGAGGATTAATTCTGTGGGAAATTTTCTTATTTTATATATATAATGGAATGGGACCCCGGGAAGATTGTATCGAGTGTGTTTGAATGGTATGGAGTGATTTAGATTCAGCACCCCCCTATGTTTCACAGGGATGGTGTACCATAGGGAGGTGAGTTCTAGATAGAGTACATACATGAAAATATGGATCACTAATATTTCCCTCTTGAGAAGAAAGTTATGTTTTCACCTTATATGTTATGGGGACTACATAAAACTGGTCGGGTATTCATGTTTAGGCTAAGCATGAAGAATTTTTGGGGTGGAAATATTTCCAATAAAATATTCATAAACATTAATATCTAGAGACATTGATGTTCGTGAAGGATATAGAGTTTATAAACATAACCAATTAGACTATGACAATGATCGATTATGTTGGTATCGTAATCAAGATACATCACATTGTTCAAGTATTGGCAGGGGATGACGCCACTGCAGAATGTTATTGTCATGTTGGAAATTAAAATGAGATCAACTATAAGGTGACTATAATTATTTTAAATATTCTTTAATAGGTATTGTATTAGAATCATTTTTAAGAAGGAAACATGAAGGAATCATCAAGTGGTGGACATGTGGTTTTGGTTGTGTGACCTAGTGGTGTGACTTCCAATTGTAGGATGTTCCTTTTTTAGTGTTTTCAAATGGGAGGTTTTATATAGAGTACTCTGGGAAAAGGTTTGACCTCTCGTGATTGGGACACGGTGTTTTATTATCAATATGCTATATTGGGACACTTGTGTTTCTAGTAAAACCAACCACAGGTTGAATTCCATGCATACGACATGATGGTATAAGTGATGTGGTTCTATCAAAACCCTCAACAGATGGGAAATGATGGATGATCAATGATGATATATAATATAGGCAGCATATCATTTACCTTATACCAGATATGTAGTCGGATCTCTATTGTCCATAATTGTCATTGTAGAAAACATGGTTCTCCAAGAAAAGGGTTTCATTATCAATAGGATAGTGATACACTATAGAAAAAAACTAGAGCCCAGGGTTGAGGGATAGGTAATATCCATGAGGTCTAGCATACACCAGGAGGTGGTGAATCTAGAACATCGATATATTTAGTTATGATTCTTCTAGATTCCTCTCATTCTAGTTCTTTATTTGATATATGTTCCTCGTACTCATTTATATATTCTAATTTTTTGAATGTGTTACGTCTATCAGTGGAACATATCTTTGGGGGTTATGTTGATTAATACAATATTAGGTGTATGATAAAAAAATATCAATCTATGTAAAGAGTAAACCCTTAAGGTTTGAAGGTACTATTTTATGTGGGACACATTTATGAATGAGATGTTAGGTTCTTATCAGATATTGGGGTTGGATTAGATGGCATGTATTATTACAACATATACTACTACCATTGGATGATAACATTCAAATCAATTGAGGTGGGTACATATGTTCACTGTGGGGAATGGGATATCTCGGAAGGTTGTGAGGTTCCATTTTTTAGTTAAACGATGATCATACATCCAAAGATGTATATCATGTACGTGATGATGGGGAAGTTGAGAAGAGTTTCCTTCATCACGTGGTTTGTAAGAAGCTGATTTTTATTTGAGTTATAGGTGTTGTGAATTCTTATCTAAGAATTTATTTTCCCTATTGTGGATAACAAATGAGGTCATGAGATTTTTGGAGGTGTCCATGGCTTGTACAAAGTCTGAAGACCTTTTTTTTTGGAAAAACATCTGGGAATCATGAATTGTAGATGTTTTAAAGAATATATTGAATGGTTTCTTCTAACCATGTAGATTTGGAGATAGGGGATAAGGATGCCCTGTAGTTTTTAGGAACTATGCCTCCATTGGAAAATTCCCATACTATTTCCCAATGGTTTTTTAAAAATACATTGTTCGTTGTTGGATCATGGTTACATAAACATTTCATCCTAACATTGTGGGGGTCCCCCTGAAGGTAGTTCTGTGTGAATTATTTGTGCACGGTTTGGCCAATGATGTAGCTAAAACTTGTGAAGCTAAAAATTTTGGGAAAAATTAAAAAATATTACATTAATAACATATGTGTTTATCCCTTCCTCTCTTATCCCCGTTCCAACAGAAAACATCTCCAATACTCACCCATTGGAGATCCAAAATCCTTATTCATAGCTTTTGATCCATGATTTTCAATTTATGTTTGATTCAGTCATCGATTGAACCATTGGATCCCTCTCGGTATGATCACAAATATTATACTTTTTATTATTCATTTATATTTCCATATTATACACTATTTTAGTATAATAAATTATTATATATTTACAGGGAAATTATATTTCCTTTGGTTTTCATCCTATCCAATCCCAAATAATAGCTGATACCGAATGGGGAGTGTGTTATAGGCTTGAGATAGGTTGCCTTTGAATCATCCATTAAGTGTAAATTTTTTATAAACTATCATAATTGTGAACACACTGATTTCGTCAGGAATTTCCTATTAAATAAACATTCCATTGATGTAATCATAATCCATGTATTCAACATTTTTTTTTATATATACAGCACATCCTTGAAGGTTATTTCTTCAAATCCAACCACCCCAAGTAGGGATCTCCCTTCTTTATTCCTTAAATTGTTTTTCATGAAAATTTATTCCACCATTTTGGAGTGCTATAACTTTCACCTTATAAGGTAAGAGTTATTATAAAATTAATGGATCCCTAATTTTTGAATTTATTTCACATTAATAGTTTTTTCATTACCATTCTATGTTATGTATTGGAATTATTTATTTATCCATTGAAATGATAAATGGAATGTATATTTCTATAATTCACTAGGCCTGGATAGTTATAATTCAATTGAATTAGGATGAGTGTATATATCCTTCCTTTTCATTCATATGAAAGGTAATGGATTCTACTAGTTAATTGAATATGTAATTAATATAATAATGTTTTCATTCCATGTTTATTTATTCCTCTTAGTATGGAGGGTAATTGAATGGTCTAGTTGACTTATTGAAAGGAATGAGTATTACATTTCCTAATTAAATACTGATATGTATAAGGATCATATTTCATTTTGAACTTTTCATATTTATAAGAGTTTTAAGACATGATCCATACCTATATTTCAATGTGAATTACCTAGGCAATCCCTGGATTCCATTTTATTTCCTGGAACCTATTCTCAAGGGAGATACCTAGCTTGAAACCCATTTGATTACACACAAACCCCTTTATAGATAAGCTCGAAATTATTATAGAGATGGCTTGACCCTTGTGGTCATGGATGCCTTTGTTATTAACTTTGATCATATTTCATTATTATCATCAATATTGGATGACTTATTATACTATAGATACACTATCAATAAGATTGTAATGTCAAAATGTTAGTGTTTTTATTCATCACATGACTATTTAATATAAGCTAATTTAAAATGATTTAATTAAATGGTTACATTTTCATAAGCAATTTAGGATGAGGCTCAAGTAGGTATTAGTTATCATTTTACCATTGATTTACAATTATGTATTCCTACACCCTAATACAGTTTATATTCACATACTAGGTGGTATAGTCTCTGTTGGTTGTGGAATACTATGACTTATCTCACACCCTCTCCATGCATCCAATGGAAAACTAGAAAATTATATTAATTTAGGTGTTGATAAGGGGAAGTGACCCTATTTTTAAACATTATCATGATTGCTTGATTTGAAAGAAGCATGCTACCAGAGGACTAGACCAGTTCTTGGGATAATGGATTGTTTTCAGAATCATTTTGTTTCTTTTATATAACATATATTAAATAATTCCATGTATACCTGTATTTCACATTTATAGGCACATGAAATACAATTTCTTTATTTTATATATGATTTTGAATATTTATTTATTATTATTATCAATATATTATTTGTTTTTTCTACTTTTCTACATTGTGTTTTTGTTTGTATTTATATAGTGTTATTTTTTATATATTTATATATGTTTACACAAATTATTTTCTATTACATATCCAATTTTAGCAACATTTAAATGTGGGAATACTCTACTGAAAAACTCAACCTAGTTCCTTTCTGTTAGTCGATAGCCACTAGCATACATGGAGGCATGCTTTAGGGTGTGCAGACCACTGGCACGAGGAACCTTTGAATGACACCCCTATCACGAAGTAAAAAAGTTTTATCAAAGCATTCTATTATTACGTTACAATTTTGATATATTGAGTAAGAGATTAGGAATTATTTTTACCATGTATGTAAGTCATTATTAGGAGATTCTAAACCACATTCTTGTTAAATACTATGTTGTCTGAAATGAGTAATGTTTAACTATATTCACATTAATATAGTTAATTTACCTTCACCATTAGGTAATACACATGCTATGTTATGGTAATTATTATTATTATTATTATTGCTATTATTATTCAAAATTTCATTTTACCACTGGCCCAATGAGATGGAGGAAAGGATGTATCATTCAATATTTATTATAGGAACATATAATTTACATTCCATTCATATGACCTTTCATATAGGTGTATTTTATTTATATTATTGATTTTTTTTTCCTATGTTTATTGGGAGATACATGGTTGTTTCATTTAGGCATGTACTATTAACATCTTCTATAGGGTAGGGAATCCTTTATCTAATGTGTCAGCACTAATCAAAATATGTTTTCCAAATATAGGTAGATCATGGGATATTAAACAGCTGGCCTCTACCCAATTCATCTATTTACCTATGCTTACATTTGGTTCTTTTTTCCTATATTTGAGTTATCGGAAATTTCAATTCATTAGTTGTGTGTGCCCTCATGTATGGGAATGAGAAATTTAACGAGTCGAGATATCATATATAACATGTTATGTTCTGAGACTGAATGTTTGCAGGGTAAAATTAAAATTAAATGCATATAGATTTTAGTATAAAGGGTTTTGGGACCTTATTCCCCGGGAATTGAAATATAATTTAATTTTAACTTGATAAATATATATATCTAATAAAAATGTAAACATTAAATAATAATATTGACATATAAAATTATTATGTTTCTATTAAATGAAGAGTAAATGTGTTATTGACATTTCAACGACTAGAGCATCTTTAAAAATATAGCTAGATCAATTTCCAATTACCTTTTCCATCAAAGAATGTTTTTTTTCTTAGTTCCTTGGATATTTAGACTTATTAAATCAACATCAGTGAGTAATTTTATCTTCTTATAATATATATTTGATGTGTCCACTTGGTATTTTTATAGATATGCTAGCATGATGTCCATTTGTTGTTTGCTGTGAAGGTGTCGATGACCATTTTCATTAGATTGTGGGACCAATGTTTTAAGTCTTACAGATATGAGAGACACTTATGGAAAACCCGGTTTATACTCGAATTAGGCATTGATTCTAATATTCTAGATAGTTTTTTGCATTTGATGATGTTTATGCAGGGTGCTCCCTGACCTGCACCTAATATTATTGATCTGACCCATTAGTTTCAATAAAATAATCCTACCACATTTTTAGGGGATGGAATTCCATGGTATTCTATGTATTTTTTGGAGGCCACCCTTTATATCATTGTGCATCTAGAGGTTCTTCAATGTTTTTATGTCATGATTTCAACCTATAAGTTCTGTGATTAATCTAAGCGCTACTAGGGTGTGATTAAATAGGTTGGTCTCTATCTGGTCATGGTATATGATGACATCTGAACTATCTTATATGAGTATTATTTTCCTTAGATGATGAGATATAACTGAGCTATAGAGATCTGAATACATGAGAAGGGTGTTATATATTTCATGGAATATTCAAGGAATTTTACAAATTTTCATTACATTTCCGATCTTCTGGGTGGTGATGACAAATAGTGTGTTATACCCTTTAGGGATGGGATTTGGAATGACATCCATACTCAGGTGAATGTATTTATCTTTCCTACCATTTATGATATTGTTAATCTTGATCTTATCACTGATACTAACCTGATTTTTTGATATTTTTTTGGCATATAGGTTTTGTGCTAAGGTACGGTAGTTGTTCTTCTAGTAGTAGGAACCATACTGCTAAGGCTTCTCATCAGGGTAGTGGTGGAAATCGTATCCATATTTGGAGCTCTATTATATTCAAACATTATGAATGATATGGGAATTTGAATCCTTGATGTGATAGAGACCCAGTATAGTTCCATACATGTGGTTGTTTGGGGAGAATTTAGATATTATATTAGTCCATTCCAAATGATTTCAATGGAAGGGGATCCTCATAAGATACTCATTTAGGGGAATGATATTATACATCATAACAGACATGGAATTGGAATACACCAAAAATATTGGCCGAGGATAAGGTTGTGGCCATGGTTGTTATACATATAATTATAAGTGCCTACACAGTGGACCTATTGAGGGTAGTCTATCTATAGCAGATGGAAAAAGATCTGGTCAGCTTCATTGCTTACAACTAATACAAAAGGATCATAGTGTGGGAACAATGAAATTATGAGGTAATATTCAAGAAGCCTATACTATTAAATCTTTTTTATTGGTTCCTATATCTCATTTATCTATTTATCAACCATGGAATGTCTCATATGAGAAATTACATATTACTAATGTTTAATTACCCATTACTCACTGTAGGGAGTTATTATAGAGGTAATATAAAAATGAAGGAAATTTTCCATTAATGTATGTTTTTATCCCTTGTTTTGGAATCTCTTCATCCTTGAAATGATGGGCTTAACAGTATTTCGTCAAATTGTATGGTTAGTTTTATATCACACTTATGTGGAAGGCTATCTTCATAGGGTATTGTTTACATCACCATATGGATGAAGTTGCCTCTAGATTAGCAAGTGGAAAGTCCATTACAGTAGAGATGGACCACAACATCCTACACTAGGATGAGTGACCACCCAGATTTCTAGTCTCTTTATAGAAGTGTGGGGTATACATATGATATATTATCCCCCTATAGTTGATTGTTTCTGGGAAATCATTCATGATGATTTTTTAGAATACCTCCTTATAGAGAGGAATATTTTATGATCGAGCTTCTTCTAATACTATCTCCAGTGTCCATTCTTACAAATAATATGAAACATACTGATCTCTACAAAATCATGTGAATGTTAAAGGATCTTGAGTCTAATGGTTTTGTCTGAAAATTTAATTCTTCCTTGGATTCACCCACAATATTTTCCAAAAATGAGGATAAGACCCATCATTTTTTCATTGATAGCATATGGTTAGACTAGCTTATGATTAAGAACCAGTATAAACTACCTCAAATCGATGATATTTTTTACTATCTCTAAGGAGCTATGATTTTTTAAATTATCGAACAGAGATTGGTATGTCATCAGGCATGAATTAGGACATCATATATACCACATATGTCTTTCTGATGTTAGTAGAGTTTATATGAGTATATCATTATTTTTTTGGTCCAATGAATGATGCAATCATTTTCATGTATTTGATGAATAGGTTTTTCTATCCCTATTATTCATCTATTTTATGGTATTTTTGGTCAACATCATACTGTATTATCATAGTCAGAGTGACGTGATGAAAACTTTGAGATCATTTGGAATACACCGAGAATGCATCATGCTTTTGCTAATATTGATTTTTGTTGCTTTTGGATTGATAAGGTTA
Source organism: Viscum album (assembly GCA_963277665.1). NCBI lineage: Eukaryota > Viridiplantae > Streptophyta > Magnoliopsida > Santalales > Viscaceae > Viscum > Viscum album. The sequence continues at coordinate 2,027,709,131 of OY728120.1, read as the reverse complement.
ACTTTTGTGGTCATATTATATCAGAATAAGGAGTATGTGTTGATGGAGAGATGATGAGTGATGTGGTTTCCTAGGAGAATCCCTCTAACATGTTTGATATACAATGTAACATAGGGATGAATAAATATTATAACAATTTCAATTAGGAATTATCATGCCTTTTTTCAGATCTTATTGGCCTTAAAAACATGGTTGTGAAGTTATTGTAAATAGAATCATGTGAAAATTTAATTAGGTGCTGAAATGGTGGATGTTTTGGAACATTTTATAATTCATTCATAGATTGGAAGAATCTGTACAGTTTTCTGTTATGCATCCGGAATCGTGATGGGTGTTACATTGATGTAGTAGGATTGTGCTGTTTAGTAAAAATGTTGGTAATTTATGACTCATGAGAGAAACTACATGATTCATGATCTCGATCTAGCATCAGTTGTTTATGCCTTATGTGGAAGTAGACACTTTCTAATATGTGAGCTCATGTTGGTGTATACAGTCAAAAAGTTCATAAAAATGTCTTCACATAGTCTCAATTAAATCTCAGATAGTGGATATGGGTATAATACCTTATTTAATTTGATTTTGAGTATTCATATTTATCTAGAAATGGATATTTTGTAGCAGATCCACCATGTTATAAAACATAGGCACAACCCATATATGGGGCCAATAATGAATGAAAATTGATGGCCCTATTTTCTGAGTTACACATACATATTCACAAGATTAACTGTCATTATTCATTTCATTCCTTGATAGTTACCACTTCACTCCTTGATAGGATGAAGATCTAGAGTTTATCTGATATTGATGGCTTAGATCTCTATGAGACTACTTTTGGTGAGGGACTCACTCCAGATTGGTCTGTGGAGGGAGACACCATTATATGAGTACATGGGAATATATGGGTTTTTTAAATATATGAGTGAGGAACTGAATCAAGATTCCAATGCTTCTTAGTGGATAGTTAAACTATGAATATTCATGATTTGTTGAGATACGAGATTCTAGTATTGGTGGTCTGTGATGACACATTAGATATGGGGTTTTACCACTAAAAGTTGCACTTTTCAAAAGGTAAAGGTTGATCTATAATGACCTTATAGCTAGTTACTCCATTACTCGTAACATAATGGAAATTGTGAGATGATTATAATGGTTTTTTAGTTAGCATACTGAGGTCACCCCTATGTGGATACTCAATTTGGGTAGACCTGAATAGACTACAGAAATTTTCCCCCATAATTCATAACCAATATAATTTCTTATTTGATGAGTTATAAAAACAATATGTATGAGATCATACATATTCTTAGGGTCTCTCATACAATAACATAATATAAGGATTCTTATTTAACATCGAGGTTTTGATAGGGGTTATAGAGGGCTATGGGTAGATAGGTTCTTCTGAGCACAACTATTAACCTTCACACTGATGACTATTTAGAACAAATGACGGAGGTTTTAGAGGATATGCATTGATCATCCTTCCTTTATTATAGAATTTATTTGGAGAATCATACCCTCTCATTGATTCATCCTACAATAATTTATTTCTGGAAATTATTTAGATATATCTCTTTGAGGCCTTATGTGGTTGGCCATTCCATTCACCCATGTTCTAGGTTGAAGCAGGATAGGTAGGGATACTAGGTTCTCATCTTGGGTAGATGTCTTTTGAGTAGGTTCAAAATATAAAAATAGATTGTCTACTTATTAGTCAAGAATGAAATCTTATGTCCATCACTACTGATAATTTCTAGAGTTAGTGGAAGAGGGACATGTTTTCTTGAAGGTATCTCATAGACATGGGAATTTATGGATGTGATGTTAAAGGAATCCATCATCATTAATTTTGAGGTCGTTTTAGATTTTTTATAATGTATGTCCAATAGAATATAAATTATTATTACCTCAATGGTACTATGTCATACAAAACATCCTCCATGATTCATAGCTTCACTATTTTCATGTCATCATATCTCATACATTTTATCCCAAGGATAATAACTAGATATTTTATTGTATTTTGAAGAGTATCACATACGAATAATTGTTTAGGGCATGAAGACTCTCCATGGAATGTATGTCCCTTTTTTACTAGGGTTATGGAAGCAGATCTTAGTACACAATATGTCTTTGATGTGGTAAGATAACATATGTGCTCAGTGCCAAGTGTTATTCCTATATAGTGTTTCATCACCATTGGAAGGAGAACATTGTGACAACATCCTTTATTAGGTATTGATGAAGACTGTATGAAACTGGTTTTCTATGACATATGAATCCATTAAATATCAGAATATGTTTTTCCTTTTCGGGATTACAAATGAGGTCACTATTCTTTCAGGGGGTATTTGGGGCTTATGCAGTGAATGAAATGCCACTTTTTGGAAAATCTACTTGGCCACATGGATTTTAGAAGCCGTGTGTGAGAGTATTCATGTTCACTTATAAATGTGCAGGTCTATAAATGTTACTCCAAATTATTTTAAACCCATTTATTCAAATAAATTAATTTTCAATGGTGTATTTTTTTTTACATTGTAACATGTTAATATTTTTTATGATCTTCACCAATATAGTCTTTCACTACACACAATACTACCATAGCTTTGGTTATTCACAACACTGAGTTCAGGTGGAAAAAATTATTATTATAATTATTTAAATGTAATATTTATTAACTGGACCTTAAAATTAATAATATTAATAAATAATTTTAAAAAAAATATTTATAATAGTTTTATATAAATAATTCATATTTTTTGTAATGTCTTTATTAGTTTGAAAACACTATTTTCTCAAATGAACTACATTTCATGTCCTTCATTGAACAATAATAAAATTAATTTTTTACAGTTTTAGATAATTATTTTTAAAATAGAAAATAAATTATTAAATGATGAATTTCAAAATTAGATTCTTGTAATTTTTTTTATTTTTCAGAAAATAATAGTTTTTTAATGAATAGTGAAAAATATTGAATTTTTCTTCAAAATGGATTTTCTCTTAATTTATATATAATATTAAATTATATTTTAAATTAGTTTTAAAGTTTAATCATATCAATTTTATATAAATTAATTCAATTTTGGTCATCAGCACTAATTTCACATTGAAATTGGATATAAAATCATTTTAATCTTTTATACATTTTTTCATAAAAACTCATTGTCTCGACACATCTTCATGATTAATTTCTAAAAGAAATTCCACCCAAATGAATATAATTTAGATAAACTGATTCTATATTTGTATTCATGAAAATTTATAATATCTTATAAGTATAATTTTTTACCCAAAATATTAGTGAATGTAATTAAAATTAATTACCACTATAAAAGATAAAACCATATTTGTTAGTAATTAATGTTTAATTTATGGGGGAAAATAACTTAGGAACTAGTCAAATATCTATTTTATTAACATATATACATTAATTACATATTTTATTGAATTGGGACTATAACTGGAGGCACATGATGTAAGGGAGACCTTTAAATAGTGTTTTCCTTTCTCTTTTTATCAAAATGCCACTCATCCTCTACTCTAAAAGGGAACTCAACCCCACTCATCTTTATGCCTATAAAAACCGTTGGTTCAGAAATAATATTCCAAAATAATAACCCAACATCCCAATATTTATCATAGATTCCTCCCATTTGGGTTAAATACATCCATGTATTCCCTTTGGTGAAAACCAAGAAGAGTAATGCAATGACCATCCCCAATCTTTGGAATTTTTTTTCATTCTCAAACCCCTAAATTAATCTTATTCCATGATTTTATAATAAAATAAGAATCCTAAATATTATGATATTCCTTTTATTCTATGGTTTATTCAAACCCATGTACTATATTTCATCAAATTGTTGATGAACTTATTGTTCATGTGTATGGAAGACTACCACCTCACAAAATGATGATATTTTTTTCCATTACTAATGCTTAGGGTTGGGAATTATGATAGTAATGATTATTTTATATGATATATATTTTAATTAGGATTTTTTTATTATCATTTAATTATTATATTAAAAATTCCTTCATTCATTCCATTATTTTTTAGACGATAACGTTGTTTGTGGACATGTGGACTAGCGTATCTTCAATGTGATGTGATTCGTTCACACATTACATCTCATTTAGTAAATATTAGTATAGTAAAAATAAAATATATATTTAATGATAAAAATTAAAGTATGATAATATACATACATATATATATACATACATGACATTTTCATTCTTTCATTACATGTAACAATGAAACGAAAACAACATCCATGTGTACATACAACCAACCGTCTCCATGAATGGTGTATTCCATTTCATATTTAAATATTTTACATATCGTTATGAATAAAAAGATACTAAATATATATGATATATATTTCAAATTATACATTCTATAGATCTTGATAAATATATTATAGAAAAAATATAACAAATTAGATCGCATGAATAAAAAAATGTGGTTATTACCCGAAATATGACGTTAACATGGAATTATAAATAACAGAGTACTATAATGTCATGATAAAACAATATAAGTTATTGGATATAAGAATATGATAATTAATTTCATTAATAATAAATTTTTATTTATTATTCATTGTTTTTTTAATGAGTATAATGGTATTCAATACATATGGTAAGGGAATTTCTTGCCACACTTTTATTTTCATGAGACTTATACATTATTAACAATGGTTTCCTTTTGTGTGGTGAATATACAGATCATGAATTCATTTTATGATTCATATAATTAAATTCATTGGTTTTTAAATATACATTTTATGATCTCAATTTCACGGGATTTTACAGTTCATCCATTACAAAATCATTATGGGGGAATTGTTTAAATTTGATTTCTCTGAGACACGTGTATTATTTTGGACCTGTATTATTTTACAAGGTTTATATACATCCATTTGTAATGTTATATCAGGACTATCATTGTGTTAATTTTATTTTATGCTTTATGTAATTTTTTTCCCTATATGAGTATTTTTATTCAATGTTACCAAAGTTTTAAAAAGTTATTGCAACAATATCTTCGTTTATTAGAATTATTTTTTATGGAGATTCCATTGATGAAATCATATGGTCCACCTATCAAGAAAACACATTATTTTTAATATAAAGTCATTATTCTGGATATATTCATTTATTATTACCAATTTCCCACTAATTTCTACTTAAATAAAATTTATTTTAAAAAAATATAAAATTATTTCACTCATTGGTCCAAAATCTATTTTATTCAAAACTAATGTTTTCCTAAATGTTTTTAAAATGATCTTTTATGATAATTTTCAATGAAAATGGACATTAAATATTTTTTATGGATTTCAAAGATTCCATTATAAATATTTTAAATAATATATAAATAATAAGGTTTTAGAAAATATTTTATGTTTTAAAGGGAATTTTTTAAAGAAAAAATGTTATTTTCCTCAGCATATATTCGAAGAATTTCCTTCAAATTATCTTACATGTAATATGAAATCCATTTGTGTTTATCATTCATTTTTGGGAAATGATATGATGGTTATATTCATATACTTTCTCTGAATGGTTTATTTTTTGATGAAATGACATTTATGAACCTCATTTCTCTCTCACATGTTATATTCTAATGAAATGGGATTCTTTAAATGAGATATGATTTGATGAAAATGATTATAAAAAGTGCATATTTTTCACAGGTTTTGATATGATGTCATTTTTATGATACATATTTCATTTCATGGGTTGTGATATTATTTATTATTATTTTTTGGTACATGTATGCTCAATTTCATTATGATAAGGTAGGGAAGAATATCTACCTCCAATGCATTTGTTAATGATTTTTATTTCATTAGATAATGATGGGATATATTTTTATAAAATAGATCCACAATGGAATATGGGTAAACCTCATACACTTTGATAAGATGTGGGAACACTATCTAGTATAGGGTTACTGGGAAACAAATACCACTATTAGAATATGGGTATACATGATCCCTTATAAGGAGAGGACCATGTCTGTAGATGGCAGTGAGAATTTCATAGTAGGTGTTATCCTTATTATATGGATTTATCAGTTTCAGAAATGTACTCTGACTTATAGTTAATTATACTAGATGTTTATATTTCTTCCAAAATTTGATGTATTATTCCTATGTTATTATTTTAGGGACTATTCCCCTTATTTACATATGATAAATGTCTTCAAAACTGCACGTATTTATTCCCAGATTAATGTTTATGATCATTGATGTATAGGATAAGATCATACAATGTTATGATCACATTCTCATACCCTTATAATCATTTGTATGCTTACAAATCTCCATTATTACCCTTACTGATCATCTATGCCCAAACCTTTTTTACATACCCATGTTATAATGATATGTATTATTTATTAAGGGTATAATAATTTTTCTATTCATGAAGAGACAATTGGGACATATTTTACCTAACATATGTACAATTTTTTATTTCCATGTTGGCAAAGAAACTAAACAAATATGGTGTTTCAGTTTCTTTTTTTGTAATCTATAATGTATTCTACAAAAAATGACGTAATGGTAATGTATTGAAATCTATGTTCTTTATAGATGGTATTACAGATAAAAATACATAACATTTTGATTCTAGGATGATAATTACTATGTTTTATACCTATAGACATGACTATAGATAAATCTATTGATGATAAAAAACAATAGAAAAATGTCCTAGAATTTTTATCATGGATAAAGTGAGTGGTTTCCTAGAAATAAATATCTATATAGATACAAAAACTGGATATGGCTATATAATATATGTATATAGGGTAACAAACTATAAAAAACCATTTATAGCTAGACTAGATTGGGTGTTCGTGAATGAAAATGGGACCTACATTACACCTAGTTTTACACTCCCAAGGGATATGCATTGGTAATTCACAAACTCTTTATAACCCATCATGAAGTATTTAAAAATATATGGCTATGAATAACCTAATATAATGATATAGTGTAATAGATTAAATATGGAATCCTAATTTAGTCCTCATATACATGGTTTTTCTTGATGATGGTGTTCATCATTAGGATAACTGTTTCCTACTATATTCTTTTTGGTTTTATTCAATGGATGGAACCTAACAGAACTGCTTTAATGGTGACTATGACGGATTATGCATCAATTTTCATTATGAGAAACAAAATTCAATGGGATATAGATTGAAAAATATCATTGTTATTCTCGCATAAATTTATGTACATATGAATCATGTTGGACTTCCCAATGAGAAAATGAGACAACCACATTTTTTGTGTCCTCCATGAGGAAACATCCAACTTCATTCAATGGGTCTCTTAATTCACTTGATGACGAACAATGGATCAGTACAACTACAAAGATATTCTCAATTATCTACTATTCCAAAAATGAGAAATTATTTCTAGCTATTTATCATTTTGAAGATTAAGAGGTCACATGGTGGGATATAATCTATAATTTGAGGAATAAATAGGAAATTCAATACATTTATTGTGATGAGTTCATTAACATATTATTCAATAAGTATTTTCCTCATGTTCTTCATACGATGATGGGAAATGAGTTCCTTGAGTTAAATAAAAACGTCAATGAATCCAGTTGTACCTATAATGCTAATTTTGATAGGATTGTGTGGTATGCCTCATATATTATCATCCAACTAGAAATTATGGTTGGAAAATTTTTCTATGGATTAAATCCAAGTATAAAAATGCATTTTCCCATTAGAGATGTTAGTATCTATGAATAAATGGTGCATTTATTAATCATGGGTGAAATATAGGTAGGAGTTATATATCATTTTCAAGGTATTGAAAATAAAAGTAAGATAACGTTCAAAAGAAAATATATAAATTATGGATAATGGAAGATGAAATTTAAATTATGCTCTAATTGTTTAAAGAAGCATGAGAGAAATTTTCTTATGGGGTTTAATAATTTTTTAAGTGTGGAAGGGAAAGAAATCAAACAACTGATTTCCAAAATTTGTGGTTGATATTGGTAATTAATGAAAATAGAGGGAAATATGCTCAAAATTCACCACCCACAAATTAGTGCTTCATGTTTCCAGAAATTAATAAAAATGAAAACTAGTTCCTGAACCCAATGGTCAGTGATGATGATTGGTGTTAGTAACCTATTATGTTGTGGGAAAAAGGTAAATGACATGAGATATGCATTATTTGATGAGGGATGTGATAAAAAATGTATAAAGGTACACATAAAATCCTTTCTAGAACCACTAATTTAATATTTGATTTTGGATATACCCAGTATTTTCTGTATAAATAATTTTCTTCGGGTTTTATGATTCCATGAAAACAATTATATGTGTAATTATCCATGTAAACACATAATGGTATGATGATTTCATCTCATGTCTATGATTAATCTCCAGTTGAATTTTGTTTGAATTTTCATCCTATAAATCATTTTAGTATTCCTTCGGTTGAATTTAATTTTATATTAGACATGTATTTTATTTATCTGCATAAATATCACTTTAATATTTCAGAAATGGATGATAAAATATGTATATCAAACCAATATATGATCATATATAAATGTGAATATATGTATGAAATTTCTATGGATTTTTCATCTAATGTATGGGACTAATTCCAATTCACAAAGCAGGTTTGTCTCAAATGGATTGGGAGAAACTAGACATCAATGACATTCCTATTGATAATGTTATTGTGGATGTCTTTCTGGAATAGTTTCCTAGTCTTCCCAACAAATGTAAATTTTAGTTCTCTATATAACTCATACCTGATTCCACACCAATTTCAAAGACTCTTTACAGAATTGACCCAGTTGAGTTTCCTAAATTGAAGAAGAAACTTCCATTAAACATTGATGAGGGACTCATTGAACCAATTGTGTCTCCGTGGGGCGCACCTTTTCTTTTTGTAAAAAACAATGATGGATAGATGTGACCCAACATTGATTATTGGTTGAATAAGATATCGATAATGAAAAGTTATCAAATTCCTTGTATTTTCACTTGTTTGATCTAAATTGTAGAGACCAATACTATTCCATGATTGAACATCATTATATATTTTATTAATTGAGGGTCCTGCAAGAGGATATACCAATAATTGAACTCTGTATAATTTATGGATACTATGAATATACAGAGATACCTTTTGGTCTTACTAACTATTAGGATATCTTTATTGATTTGATGAATATAGTATATAGACATTACCACAACCAATATGTTATAGTATTTATAGATGATATTATTAATTATTAAAATATAATGGCAGAGAATAAAGACCACATGAGAATTGTGTTAAAGAAATATGGAAAAAAATTAATTGAAAAACATACTATATATAAATATTTTCTATAAAAGCGTTCATTTTTTGTTCCTATAATCTCATGAGAGGGTATAATAGTAGTTTCATCAAATAGGGAGTCAATTGAATGTTGGCCTAGACCATCCCTGGTAATCGAGACCCATAGTTTTCTTAGAGTAGTTGAATAGTATATATTTTTTCAAGATATTTTTTCTGACAATCCAATCGTCTGACCATGTTTACTTGTAAGGGTTCCATGTTCCTCTGGATAGATTAATGTGAGTAAAATTTCAAGGAACAAATGGTAATGAATATTAATCCTCCTATGATTACATTATTTCATATTAGAAAAGCGTTAGTAATCTATTGTGATGCATCTGATAAGGTATTTGGATGTTTTATTGTGAATACATAAAAGTTTATAGACTATTCATCATGACCATGGATGATTTATGAGAAATATTACCCATCTCATGACATTGAGTCATCAACTGTAATTGTTTCGTTAAAGATTTTTAGTAATTCTCATTTTGGAGAAAAGATGATATATATACCAATTGTATATGTATGGAATATATATTCATAAAAAAGTGTCGAGCATTCACCATAGAGGATGGTTAGAGGTGATAAAGGGTTTTTAATATTTAATACATTACTACCCTAGGAAAAAGAATAAAGTTTATGATGCTTTGAGTCGAAAGGAAAATGCAAGCTTATCTAGGATGAGGATAAGAAAGATCCAATATTTATGGATTTCCAATGTATATATTAGGAAATCCTAAAGGAATGTGGGAAATATTATCTTTTTTAATTTAATGTTCAACGAAATATCCAAGTGAATAATATAAAGGAACATATATATGATTTATAACTGAAAATGTTGGATATAGAATTTCTTAAGATTCACCTTGATCCAGATAGAATGATATGGTTTAAAAATCTGATATGTGTTTCATACATACCAGATTTGAAGAAGAATCTATTTGGGGGGATCATAGTTCCTTATTCCCAATTCATCTTGGAATTAATAATATGTATATATACATGAATAAATACATCTGGTGGGTTGAAATGATGTGTGTATTGATTAGATTAGGTCTCAGTGCTTGGTATTCTTGAAAGATAATAACAAATGAAAAATGTATAATGGATGTTGCATCCATTACCCATGCTATAATGGAAATGGTTGAACATAGCTATGGATTTTTTTCAGACTCCCCAAAATATCTAAAGGGATTAATGTTATATGGGTGGTTGTTGATCACCTTACCAAAGAATTCACCATTAATTTAAATTAGAGAAAACTTCTATCTAGATTATTTTTATTGGATATACATTAATGATGTTTTATGAATTCATGGTGTACAAAATTCTATTTTATCTGATTAGGATCCATGGTTTACGTTAATGTTATGGTAATGCATTTAGAAATAACATGATACAAGATTGGTTTTTGGATATAATTATCATCATCATAAGGATTGTCATTCTAAAAGAACAATTCAATCCTGAGATGATATGTTGAGATATTGTTCATTGGATTCCAAATTTATTTGTCATTAATACCTTCATGTAGTTTATTTTTCCTACAATAATATCATTCAGTCATGAATTTATATGGATCCTTATGAATCTATCTATGTAATGAAATGTATATCTCCAATGTTTTGGTTTGAAGTTGGATAATTAATGCAAATATGGTCTAGAAATCATTGAAGATATGGTCAATAAGGACATATCCATTCAGTAGAATATCACAGAATATCAAAGTTAGAAGAATAATTATGCTGAAAAGCATTGGCATGATCTCGAATTCGATGTTGGTGAGAATTTTTTTCAATGAATCAATCCATTGAATGAGGTTATGATATTTTGGATGAATTGGAAAGTAATCCTTGTGTATATCTATCCCATTGATATTAAGGATAGTATTAGGATGGTATCCTATCACTAGGAACTTCCTCAACTCATTCTAAAGTATATCGTGGGTACCATTTATCTCTTCTTAGAATTACATACTAGACCTTTCACATGTACTAGACTCATAGGTCCAACTACATAATAAGGATCTTTCATTCTAGGACCAACCATATGAAATTATGGATCCTTGATAGAATGTTCAACTAAACAAGGCCACTAACCTAGTAAATGTTTTTTGGTTATATCACGAATTATAGTAAGATAAATGGTCACTTTAGGATAAGATGAGGTTGAATTATACTCATTTATTTGTATCAGAATCATGAAATTCGAGGGCCAAATTCATTTTAATGGGGGTAGAATGTAACAACCCAATTTTTAAGAGGTTTTTTAATAAATAAATTTTATTTTATGTATTTCATAAATTATAAGACAATTTAATCTTTCTTTATGTTCTATAGATGGACAATTTTATGTTATATGAAACAATGAATTATCTTGGGTTACCTACGACACTGATTTTCAGCGAAAGATAATTTTAATATTATAATTATTTAAATGAGATAGTTATAACATATTTGTTGTATTTATTAATATTAATATTAATAATAAAATTTATAAATAATATTTAAAATGTATTTATATAACTGAAACAAATATTTGGTAGTCTTTGTATGATTGGAAATAATCTTTTTCAAATGAAATAATTTTTATGTCTTTATGTAAATAATAAATAAATTAAGTTCAGAAACATATAGAAAATTAATTTGATAAATTAAACCTAATTTTAGAATTTATAAATTAAAAAAAATATTAAGGTGGAGTTTTTTATTTTTATGAAAAGCATCATTTATGGATTAATAGTGAAAATTAATGAATTTGAATTCAAAACATCTGTTTCATCAATTTTATTTATATTGATAAATTATAATTTAATGTTTTTTAATGATTAAAATTATAATTTTTACATAAAATAATCCAATTCATGTCATTTGAATTAATTTCACAATGAAATTGATTATAATTGCTTTTCAAACTATTAGTCATTTTCACTTAAAACCCAACTATCAAAAAACATTTGCGGAAATATGTTTAAATTATTTTCTTCCAATAATAATAATATATATTTTTAAAATAGATTAAATATTTTTAAGAATAAATATTTCTAATTTCTAATAATTTATAAATAGTTTTGGACGAATTATATTTGGAAATGAAATTTAAATTAACTGCACTTATTATCGAATAATAAGATTACATAGTGGTTAATCTTTAATTTATGGCACTAAATAACAAAGTCTGATGTCTAAATTCAATGTTCATGAAATATATAGAAAAATTTAAAAGATAATCTAATATATATAATTATTAGAGCAATGTGATTTACGGGATACCTCTCAATATAGTATTTCTTTTTATATTTAAAATATGTTACTCCACCACTATAAAAGTGAACTCCCCCCCTCCCTCAATTCCTCCCACATATAAATACATTTCTCTCTAAAAAAATCTACACCATTTTCCCCCATGAATACTTCCTATCATCCTATAATACATCATTAGGGATTAAATACAACCATGGAATCCATTTGGTTAAAATTAAGAGGAGTTCCACAAAGAAGAGCTAACATCCTCCCACAAGCACTTTTGTTTTATTTTCATTCTACACCACCTAAATTATGATTATTACCTGATTATATAATAAATTAAGTATCATTAATATATTGAGATGTTTTTATTACAGGGTTTGTACCTAAACATACATGCAAATCCATTAAATTGGTAACGATCATACCTTTCATCTGTTCAATGGACTACTGCCTTGCAGAATGATGTCATTCAATTTTCCTTCACGGACCCTCATGGTTTGGAATTATGAATTAAATACTTTTTTATATGATAAATATGATTTTTATAATTTATTTATGAATATTTTAATATAATATATATCATACCCTCAAGATTTATATATTGTGTAAATATGATTACTTCACTTGTGGGCGTGTGGACTATCGCATCCTCAAAGTGATATGTGATTCATTAACACATTAGATTTAATTAATTTTGGTAAGGATTAGTAAAATTATAATATATGTATTAAATGATAATTTTAATGTAATTTTATAAAAAAATATATGTATACATATATTTCATTTAAATTCTTTCTTTGAATTCAGATAATAAAAAAGAAACCTTGTTCATGTGTACGTACGACCTACCGTCTCCATAAATGGTGTATTCCATTTCATATTTAAATATTTAATATATTATTACAAATATATAGATACTAAATATATATGATATTTATATAATGGTTTACTTTACTTATATAAATATAGATGTATGAGGGACAAAAATATGACAATTCAAAACACATGTGAAAAACAAAGCTGTTTTTACCTAAAATGTATCATTAACATGGAATTGTTAATAAACACATAATATAAGTTCATAATAAAATAACATATGGTATTATATATAATAAAAATTTTCCTTAATATATATATAATAAATTGATATTTAATAAATATCAGTTTAGAATGAGTACAAACAGAGTCAAGACATAACATAAGGGGATTTATAGTCTCCCTTTTTTCCACAATAATTATTCATTATTCACCACTTTACTCTATTTTGTGGTGTATATACATATCATAAATGTATTATATCATTATTATAATCTATATTATGTGTATTTACATATCCATAAGGGTATATCTTTTTAATGGGGTTTTACGGTTTATAAGATAGGAAATTATTAAGGTAGCTTGGTCACAATTTTCCCTTTTTGGAGATACATTTTTTATAGACCTATATCCTTTTACAAGGTATATATACATCCATTTGATATGTTAGATAATTAATATCTTTATTTTGATGATATTTTGAGCTTAATTTATTTTAATTTTCTTACATCGGGAGTTTGATTCATTTTTACAAAAGTTGTAATAGTTTATTACAGCAATATTATCATTTATTAGGATGGTGTTTGATTATGCATCGGTTGATGAAATATTATGATCCATATATCAAGAAAATTCATCAATTTTATTCAAGTATTTATATCTGAGATATAATCATTTTTTAATTCCATTTTTCAAATCTTTGGCACATAATATAATTAATGTAATTTTTTTAAGAAAATATTACCTCATTCCTCTCTTTGTTGAGTTATCTATATTTTTCCTAAAAGTAATGTTTAAAAAAAATAAATTTTTTTTTGAAAACGTTACTTTATGGAAAAAAAGTTTTATTAAGATCATTTTCATAGAAAAATTATTTTAAAATTTTTTATTGTTTTTAATTATTACTTTATAATTGTTCAAAAATACTGAAAATAAAAAATGTTTTAAAAAATAATATATGTCCAAAAAAATGTTTTCAAAATAAGAAAGAATTCTTTCCTCAAGATATTTTTTACATGATATTTCCAAATAATTTTCCATATAATAGGACATCCATTAATTTTTCTTCTGGACTTCTAGTAAATTACCATATATATCCATTAATGTTGATTCTTGTATTGAATTTCGTTTTGATGGAATCATGTGTATGAAACTCGTTTCTCTATCATGAGTTATATTCTTATAATCATTCCTATATTCACAGGTAATTCTTTGATGAAAATCATTATGAAACCTATATATTTTCAAAGGTAATTATGTGTTGAAATGTAAATGATATACATTTCAATCATAGGGCTATGATATGATTTTTTATGATTTTGTGGAACATGTATGTATAATAATATTATGAGATGTGTGGGACATATATCTATCTCCAATGCATTCTGTAGATATTTATATATTATGAAATAATGATGGGAATCTAGTGGATATGAATGATCTACTATAGAAGATTGGGAAACTAGATCCACTCGGGGATGATGGGGAACCACGAACAACTATAGGAAGATGGGGAATCCTAATTAACTTTTAGAATACGAGGAAACTTGATCACATATAAGGAAGGGACTATAGAAGGGGATGGTGTTTTGTTCGGCCTAGTAGTTTTAGTCCACATGATGTGCTCTGGTTGGATTTGGATATTTTTCTTTACTTATAGAAAATGATATTACATGTTTTTTCATCTATGAATTTTCAATTCCTTATTCCTTTATTATGATTTCATGGATTATTCCCTTGATCCCAATATTATTCATGTCTAATGAACATCAAATCCTTTTGTGATAATTCATGTTTATGATCTTCAATATATATGGTATGATATTCTAATGTCATGATGTCATTCTCATATCCTAATGATCATGTTTATAATTACATGTCTCTCTTGTTTATCCTTACTGGGCATCTGAGAAGTCCCATTTTTGTGTTTTTTCCCTAGGTTATAAAGATATATATTATGATTGTATTTCCTAAGAAAGGTTCTAGTCCTAAAAAACCTAGTGTGAGATAATGTAAGTCATATATGAAATAGATATTATGTTTCGATGTTTCCAAAGGCAGTAAACTAATAAAATATTTAGGAATCTGTTCTTGAAATAAATTATGTAATCCACATAAAGGATATAATTTTATTGAAGGAAAATATTGGATCTCAATAATAAATAGAAGATAATTAGACATCATGGTTTACAAAACCTTGACTCCAGGGGAGCATTCACATGTGGTAGAGCAGCAGTTTTTAATAGATCCACTAAGCATGAATGATGTACGTTCTCTCAGACCAAGAATCCCAACAATACATGGTCCCCATTATTGCTCCTCCATGAACATAGTTGGTGCTCGGGTTGGCCCAAAGATAATCCAATCCATATGACCATTTAATTTTGGTATAAATTACCTAAATTCCCTTGATGATTTATATGTTTAACTATTCCAATGATTTTCTTGGTCCAATGGATAAAAGATCCAATCATTAACAATCGGAGCTCACAAATCCCTCTTCATAGATTTATATCCCAATTCAGCATCAGAAGTATGACTTGATTAATGATGGACTCATTGGAACCTTCTTGATATGATCTAAAATTATTTACCTAGTATCCATCATTTTTTCCTCTATATTTTGTATATTTTTTGTGATATCATATTCCATATCATAGTGCCATAAACCATTTTGTATTTTTCTTCTAATCCAGACAAAAATAAGAGATGATACAGTATAAGGAGAGTCTTATAAGGTTTAAGTGTGTGGTTTATGACACATCCCTCAAGTATCACCATTTTATAAAATTTCCTCATTCTTAATGTTTGATTTAGTGTCCTAGGGATGACTTATTGTGTAATGTCTCGGAAAATCCATGTATTTTTTTATATTAGATGGAATTATGAGCCCCTGTGAGCTCGATATAGAATTTTGATCTTTTTTAAGTTCATTTAAGTAATCATGGGAGAATATTTTCTTAACATTAAAACTGGTGCACAATTCTAGAATTTGAGGGCATTATTGAACTCAGAACGGTAGGATTCCCATAGAATGGACTTATCATTGACCATCAAGGGTTGACGATAAAATATAGTTTTTAGACATTTTGGGAAATAGAAAAATAACATGAAAAGTTATTTTATTTTATTTTCTCACCATTGAGGGGTTTCTTTCTAACACTATGGTGTGGCGAATAGGTAGTGACGAGACCCTATAATGATACTCCTTAACAGAAGAAAAAATGACAAGCTATTTCATTAATGAAATAGAGTAACAACGAGGAGACTCATCATAACCAAAATGTTGTGACACGTCTCTATTTTAATTAGATAACACATTGGGGAATAAAATGGGGAATTACTCTAATGAACCTATGAAAAAAAACCTCTCAATTTATGTATGATGAAAACCCCCAAATCGCTAGTGACATGAACATACCTTGATTTACGAGACCTGAGGGTGAGGAATGCGGACAACATTGAATAGAACCTGAATCTTCATTGGAGAATTGTTTCAGTCATGTACACATTTGAGGTAGGGGATTGTTTGGTTTTAATCTTCCCCGTTCATCATTCTAAAATGAGGAACATAGATAAACCAACAAACAGGTTGATCGACGGATCACTCATTCTTGAAGGAGGGTTCTGTCTTCTTCAGATTCGTGTGTCTCGATGGATTAAATTACGATAGAAGTTCAATTCTATATCCCATGATTTTAATACTCGAACAAGGCTTGGGGGGGACAAGATCAAGGCATGATCCCATCCACCTTGGGAGTTTTTGTGCGTTCTTTGTGGTTGCATCTCAAAATGGAGGCAAGGTGGTTTTGAGGGGATTGTAGGGATGATGGCACCCCCTAAGGGCCATATGATTAAGCGGCAAGACAAAAAAAAACCCCAGAATGGACCCGATGGTCCGCGGAAAATCCCACGGGCATGCAGATACAAGAGGCCAACGATGGCAGCCATAGGCAGGCGGGGGTGCGCAGGAGGGAGGACCGCTGCTAGATCAGGCCACAATGAGGCAGCGGGGGCTGCCAGCCAAGCAGATGGTTGGTGGCATGAGGGAAACCCTCAGTCGTGTCGGTGGAGCAGATCGTGGCTTTACACAACACAAATTCCTCGGACCGAGTGAGGACCCTGGGGGGTCATGTTCTACAGGTCGTGTGACAGGCCTTGGATGCACTATGCATCAGCGCTAAAGGGAACCGGTCTGCCAGAGGTGGATAGAGAAAGGTAGCAGGTCGGACCCATGCCCCGTAGGCCGAACCTACACCCCATCAGTTTATTCCAGATGTGACTTGGCTTTCGGACCCACACCCCATCAGGATAGGCTGGAGGAGACTAGGTCGTTAGGCGACCCAGGGGTCTGGACCACCGGCCAAACCGGGTTGGTCCATGGAGGCCCAATAGGTTTAGCCCACTGAGCAGCATAGACCGGTCTGACCTAGACCCAAACAGGGTCAGTTCAGGATGATTCAGTTAAACTAAACAGAGGTATGTGGGGCCCACATTCAAATATGGTTGGTTTGGTCCGACCAGGTGGGACCTATCTGAGATGCAACCAACCCCTGTTTACAAAAACGTTAATAATATAAAAATTGTGAGTCTGATTGATGTGTCGTTTGCGACATTGGAACCATCAGTATGAGGGGGGTCTTTGGGAAGGCACTAACAAGGATTTAAGTGTTTTTTAAATAAAAATAATGGATTTTTGAGCAGTTCATTAAGAATCAAGAAAACTATGTGTGGATACCCTGTGGATAGATGAGACCTGAAAACAGATAAATAGATATCATATGTGGATCAGCTATGATGACCTATTGGGAATAAGCTTCTATGTGACTTTATAGCCCATGGTGGGGAGTGGCTCTATGTTACCCAGCAGACCCACGATTCTTGATAGGAGGAGTAACTCAGTAGGGCCAACGTTGGAAGAGGATCTTTGTGACCCGACGTGCCCACAATTGGGAGTGGCTATATGTGACTCAGCATACCCACATACTCATCAGGGATGAGTACTGCAATATTCCATGGTTTGTTAGAAGTGGCTTCTTTGTGACATGGTAGGCCCACTGTACTCATTCAGCTGGAGTTCTCCAGGAGCACAAGTTGTTAAATGATATGATTAATGGTATTACATTCATACTCTATATTATACTTGGTTTGTTCTTTCTATCTTCATGTTTTTCTGTATTGATTTCATTGTGGTATTTACTTGTTGGTTTTGGGTCCCTATATTGTATATTGATACTCTCCCATGCATTGGATTCACCCACATGTGTTGTTTCAGGTGTAGATGATTTCCACCGTGACTGAGGACATGTTGGCCTAGGACCCGGTGGTTCCCAGTGAGACAAGGTAGGTAGGGTGTACTTATACAGCTTCTGGTAGCTACTCTAAACACACCCATCAGATGGGGATTTCATCGGAATAATTTCAGAGTTTCTTGTACTTTCCTTTTACTGTTAATCATTTGTTGTTTTTGTAATCTTGCACATTTGACCAACTATTTTTACTTTTACTTATTGGTGGTTTAGTATCATGAATATTTACCTTTCTAGCATCGGGATGTGGTTCTATGTGCATGCATACAGGTACTCCAGAAATTTCCCCCCAAGCTAGATAACACTTTTGGTGCTAGTTGCTAACCTCTATTTTTCAAGAGATGGGAGTTAGGGATGTCATTGAATGGGATCCAGGGGATTTATAATGACAATGTTGTATCAAATGTGGTCATTTATTCCTCAAATATTAGGATTCATTTGTTTTGATTTTGAGAAATAGTGTTAATTTTTTTTAGTTCTAAATTAAAATTCATGGAGTCCAGTGTTGGTGTGGCGGTGGACATATCTATACACCAGGACCTTGAATTCTATTTGTTTACATCTATGCTTAAAAAAAATGGTTTCATACATCATATAGTAATTTAGTATTTCCATATGTTCTTTTTGAAATTGAGTTAGATCACCATGTATACTCTATTGACCATGGTCTGCGTTGATCCATTTTTGGATGCCTCCACATAGAGGGCTAGCTTGTATTCTGAAGCATGATGGTGTGGATATCGCTCCTAGTAGTGAGGAATTAGTTCGGGGACTTTTCATAGAGATGGCCCCGCCAGGTGGTACACTACCATTACCACCACCTGTAGATCTGAATTTACTAACAACTTTACTGGTATAAGTCAAATGCCTGATCAACACCTTGCACAACTTAAAAATAATGATACCTACCATGTTTAGGGGAGAGTTAGATCCTCTGGATTCTGAGGACTGGCTGGAGGTAGTGACTTCGGTCTTTCTCTTAGTGAGGATGCCATTCAATTATATAGAGATCATATATGTGAGGCAACCCTCACATATAACTTTTAGCATCTATTGGGATAACTTTTAGCATCTATTCTGGTAGGAGTTCCTCCCAACGGACATGTTCTCTATGAACATATAAGAGTTTCTTCACATACAATAGGGAAACATTCTAGTGGTAGAGTACTCTTTGAGGTTCAAATACCTCTCTCACAACCCCATAGACATGGAGTGAGACCCTTTTTTCAAGGCCCAAACCTTGGATTAGTGACACAGACGGTATATCTTGGAATCCCTAGTGTCTCTCATCATCCCCACTCCGGATCAGGTGTTGGAGAGAGCCCATCTTGTGGAGAGATTCCTATTAGAGAAGGTACCAATATCTGGAGCCACTTGTAAACATCAGGTGGTAGAGTCTTCAGTACTGGGCATCAGGTAGTGGATGCAGGGACACAAGCATGTCATATTTTTCAGGGGAAGACCCTAGGACTCGGGGTTGGTAGTGTGGGGCTCCTAGATGAGAGGGAGTTACTAGGGAACCAGGTTGTGCTTCATGTTTGTCCTGAAGGGACACATGGCTTGTTCCAGCCTGAACCAATGCACATATGATCAACAAATGGTCAAGGTACCATCAAGGCATAAACATAGGTTTCATCAAGGAGTTCTATAAAGAAACAGACATAGAAGGGGAGCAGTCCAAGTAGTAGTCAGTGTTTGAGGGTTTGAGGTGCTACCACCAACACCACCATGTGGTCCACCACGGGCTCATGGAGCCAATAGATAGGGGTGAGGCCCGCATCAGGAGATTGAGTCTTATGACCATGATTATCCAGATAATATTAGAGGTATAATATGTGACTTATCCACATTATCTAATGTTTTTATAGATATAGGTTCCAATAATTATTTCCTTTCCACTTACCACATTCGGGGCTCGTTGATTCAAGTGGAGTTGATGGATCTATTCTTTTTATTTGAGATTCCAAGTGGAGTGGATTATATGATTACACACTGGTTCTAGTAGAGTGATATTACTCTAGGAGGTGAGAACTTTGGCTGAGATCTCCTACTACAGGCATCAAGGCCATAAAAAATCATCATGGGTATGGAATTATTATCCAAAATCCATGTTTACATTTACTATATTAGGAAAAAGGTGTGGTGTGACTGTGAGGATGGGACATGGTTTTCCTTCATCGAAGACCATAGAAATTTTACAGCTCCTGACAGACATTCTCGGAGGAGGTTGCAACAATTCACTCAGAAATTGAATATTCTCACCATTACTACAGTTGATGAGATGAGTCTAATATTTCATTATATTATGGACGTGTATGGGGATTT
Source organism: Viscum album (assembly GCA_963277665.1). NCBI lineage: Eukaryota > Viridiplantae > Streptophyta > Magnoliopsida > Santalales > Viscaceae > Viscum > Viscum album. The sequence continues at coordinate 2,027,687,816 of OY728120.1, read as the reverse complement.
ATTTCTAGATGATGATCCAGGACTACCTCCTCACTGGGAGGTAGACTTCAGTATCGACATGTACCCTAGGAATACACCGTTTTTCACACCGGAATATTGGATGACTCCTGTGGAGCTTTGGGAATTGAGGGTACATTTGGAGGACATATTGGAGAATGGATTAGTGAGGCCCAAAATTTCACCATGTATTTCCCCAATGTTGTTTTACAAGAAGGAATATTGGAGATTCAGTGTATTTGTGGACTTTAATCACCTGAACCAGGTGACCCTAAAGAAAAAGTATCCACTATCGAGGATTGATGACATCATTGACCTACTAAAGGCTGCAAGGTTATTCTCAAAATTGACCACAAATTTGGCTATCATCAGTTTTGGGTACAAGATGAGGACTTAACTAAGATAACCTTTTGATGACGTTATGGCCACTATTAATTTTTAGTGATTCCTTTTGGTGTTACCAATGTTCCAGTAATGGTCATGGGACTCATGAACAGGATCATTCAACCTTACCTTGACCTATTTATCATATCCTTAATTGATGAAAACGTGGTGCATTCAACATAGGAGGAGGAGCATTCTACAAACATATAGATAGTCCTAGATACACAATGAGAAAACAAGGTTAATGTTATGATATCTATGTGCCAGTTCTGGATTTGGGAGGTCCACAATCTAGGACATGTCTTGGAGGCTTGAGTTGTAGTGGATCCAGTGAAAATTGAGGCAGTGATTTCATGGGTGCCACCCAGGAGTGCGAATGAGCTGCGTAGTTTCATTGGGGTGGCTGGATACTATAGTAGGTTTGTGCCCATCATTTCCAGAGTACCAGCACCCTTATTGGCAGAGATTGACAAGTGGCCACATCATGAGACTACCAGAAGAGAATATTGGTAATGCAGTATTATGTGATTAATCAGGGACCGGGTTGGGTTGCGTCGTGAATAAGGGGGGATAATTGATCACCTACGGCACAAGGTAGTTGAGGTAGAATGACCCTAACTATTCAACCCATTACCTGGATTTAGAATTAGTGGTCCTTTTATTAGTGATTTTGCCGCACTACTTGTTCAGAGAACAGTTTACCATCTACTCTATCCACAAGAGTCTCTAGTATGAATTCCCACATTTGTAATCGAACATGAGACAGAAACGATTACTGGACATCCTCTAGGAATATGATTTTGAGATAGTCTATACTCATTGTAAGGGGAACATGGTGGAAGACGCGCTCAATAGGTGGACTAGTCTATAGTAGCTGAGTGATGTGATGGATCAGTTAGTCGTGATGCATATATCATTTTTGGATTTTGATGTATCATCTTACCTTCATTCAATGACATTAAATACCGCACTCTTATAGTGATTTAGGGAGGCAGAGCATGTGGATTTTAACTATGAGGCTTGGCATTATAAGTTATCCTCAGGACATGTTCCTAATGGATTTTTGATAAGAGGGGAGCACATAATCCTTTTCAAATGTTGCACTGTAGTACCTGTGACATTGTGGGTGGAGGTGTTTATGGATTTCCATGAATCACAATTAGCGATTCATCCTGGTGATGCGAAGATGTACCCAGACCTCATAAATTAGTACTGGCGGCTATAGATGACAAAACCTGTTGCAGATTTCATTTCATGTTGTTTCATGTTTCCGAAAGTGAAGGTTGAGCATCAGGTTCTAGTAGGCTTGGCCCAGACACTTGAGGCTCCATAGTGGAAATGGGATGGTATATCACTTGTCTTAATGATGGGGTTACCACACTGGCCCAGGGACCACGATTCTATCTTGGTGATTTTTGACCAGCTCACCATGCTGGCCCACATACTACCCATCTGGGAGTAGGCCTCTTTAGAGGGATTGGGATTCTTATAATTCCTATAGAATTTTCTAATTCATAGGGGTCCTTCAATTATCATCTTAGACCATGATTCATACTTTACATCATGGTTGTTGAAGTTATTACAGGAGTCAATCAGGACACAGTTGTGCTTGAAGATACCCTTTCGCCCATAAACGGATGGTCAGATAAAGATAAACATACATTCCATATAGGACATTATTTTTTCTTGAATCCTTCATTTTTTTCATAGTTGGGGGGACCACCTTCCAGTGGTGGAGTTTTCAAAAAACACCAGCAATCACTCCACCATTGGAATGTCTCCAATTGAGGCCTTGTAAGGGTGGTCTTGTCAATCACCTCAATATTTGATAGACCTTGGAGAGTCAACACCCATGGGTCTGGAGATGGTACGAGCTACCACTTAGAAGTTGTAGATCATCCATGAGGGGATGTGTACTACACAGAGTAGGATGAATTCTTATGATGATAGGATATGGAGGCCCTTGGAGTCAGAGGAGGGAGACCATGTTTTCCTTTGGGTCTCAACCTAATGAGGATTGAAGAGATTTGGTTGTGTTGACATGTTACTCCAATGATCACCATACCATTCCAAATTTTTAGCCTAGTTGTCGATGTGTCATAAAAACTACATCTCCCACAATAGATGCAGAGAGTGCACGATGTTTTCCCCCTGTTGCAGCTGAGGAGGTACATTCATGATCTATCGCATTTCATCAACATGGGTGAGATATACATTAACAACAGGGAGACATTTTTAGAGTTATATGTGTTGATAGAGGATCGATTGGAGTGGTTCCTTCATGGAAATTTGATTTCTCTAGTGCGCGTTCAGTGGTAGAACATGAATCTCTACGAGAGTTGATGGGAGAGGGAGGCTCAGATTAATGCTCAGAACCCCCTTTTGTTTGTTTATCATTGTTTTGTCTTATGATAATTTGATGACCAAAAAGGGGGGATTAGTGTAATGTCTCGAAAATTTCATGTATTGTGTTTAATTATATGGGATTATTTCAAATCATGTCTCTTATGTGGAACATAATTTCGAGGCCCAGTGATCCTGGAATATTATTTTTAACTTTTTCTAAGTTCATTTAGGTAAATGTGCATGTAGGTTTTTCCAACATATAAACTGTGCATGAATAAAAAATATGGGGGAACTGTTGAACATAGTATGGCGAGATTCTCCTAAAACAGATTTAACATCGAACGACAAAGTTCATCAAAAAATATAGTTTTTGGACATTTCAGAAAATTAAAAAATAACATAAAAAGTTATTTTCTTTTTTTACTATTCAATGGTGGCACGCCATCCCTATGGTTTGGTGATTAGGTCGTGATGATATCATGTAATGATACTCCTTAATAGACGAGAAATAGACATGTAGTTCCACTAATGAAACGGTGTAACAATGTGGTGATGCAGCCTAACAAAAATGTTATGATTAATTTCTCTAGTAATGATATTAATCATTGGGGAATCAAACGGGGAATTATTTTTGATGAATCTATAGTGAAAATCGAGGACAATGACGAGCAATGAGGGTCGAATAATCACTAGTGACGTCAATGAACCTTGATGAACGAGATCAGAGGGTGATTAAAACCGATGTCTTTGAACAGAACATCCAACCTCACTGGTGAAATTCATTAGTGAAAAACACTTTTAAGGTAGGGGTTTTTTGTATTAATTTTATCCAATCATCATTCTAAAACAACAAACATTGATCAAACCATGAAAATATTGATATGTAGATCACACATTCTTAAGGGAGGGTTTCTTTTTCTTTGGATTTGTGTATCGGGATAGATTACATTTCTATAGAAAATAAATTATATATCACGTGATTCTAAAACTCTAATTTAGGGATGGGAATGAGGATACATGAACAATTCCTAATCCCTTACACCTTGAGGGTTCTTCATGGTAGCATCATTGAAATGGAAACTAGGAGGATTTGAGTCCATCACGGTAAAGATGGCATTCCCTGGGGGATCTAGGTGAAAGTGGTGCGAGAAAAGGACCACTGGAGAAGTACGAGTGGTCTATAGAAGAGCTCACCAATGCATCAACACTGACGGTGGTCCATGGTGGCAGTCGTAGGCAGGTGGCAGCATAACACAACGACACGTCGGTGGCAGTGTCACGACTGTCTTGGGTTGCAGTGATGATAATGGGGTCGTTGGCCACATTGTTTCCTAGTGACAGGACAATGTCCCCTAACTACATATGGAACCTGGGTGGCAATTTTCCACTGGCCACATGACATGCCCTGGGAATTCATTGCGTCAGGACAGAATGGGTCTACTCTCCTTAGGGGGAACCTGGCTGGGTGTGGGCCATACTCATACCTAGTGGGACAGACCCGCGCCATGGGGGTGGGACCCAGGACCAGTGGGTCGGACCCATGCCCTGGGGGTCAGAATTGTGCACTATAGGTCAGAGCCACCCATTCGGGTTGAGCCAGATGAGGTTGGGACACTGGGCGACCCGCCAATCTAGACCCCTGGCCAAACCAGGTTGGGTCTAGTGATGCCAAATGGTCCTGGCCCACTGACCAGGTTAGATCAGCCCGAACCTGACTCAAACCTGGTCGGTTCAGGTCTGTTTAACTAAACCAGGGCATGTGGGGCCCCCAGTACATGTAGGTTGGGTTGGACTGACCATGTCACACCGAGCTGAGACACGACATTCCCTAATTTACTAAAATGCCAATAACATAAAAATTGGGCATCTAATTTGCGAGCAATTTCTGGAATTGGAACCCTCACAATGAGGAAGATCATTTGGATTACTTTATGGAGAAATTAATGTATGTTGAAATAAAATGAATATATTGTGAATAATTTCTTTAGGAATCAATCATGAAACGAGTGGAAAAGGATTGGTTGGATGAGACTAGAAGACTATTGATAAGCGACCCTATGTGGATCTACTACGATGGCCCAGTGGGATACATGTTCTGTTTTACCTAGAAGGCCCATAGTAGAGAGATTATTTAGGAAACCCGATAGACCCACAGTACTCGACGGGGGGATTATCTCTCTATGGTCAAGGTGGGAAGAAATTTTGTGTGACGCAGCATGCCCATGGTGGGAAGAGACTCTATGTGATCGAGAATGCCCACGGTACTCATCAGGGTTGAGTACCACAATATTCAAAGTCAGTGGGAAGTGGATTTTGGGTGACCTGGAAGGACCCCTATAGAAATTTTAATGGATTTCTCCTACATCCCAGAGTGCTCGAGGATATGACTGATGCTCCTACATTCCTACTCTAGATTATATCAGGTGTGAGATGTATTTTTACATGGTTTTTATTTTGGATTACTGTTTTGTCTTCTAGGTTGGTTTGGGATCCTTGCTAATTATATTATTACTCATCAATGCACGGGCTTCATCGACATCAGTTTTGTCTAGTGAAGACGAATGACTCCTTGACAAAGGACGTGGTGGCCTAGGACCTGGTGGTGCCTAGTGAGACTATCCCTGTTGGGCATTGTTCTATGGAATCAAGCAGTAAATCTACACTTACTCATCATGTGGTGTTTTCATCGGACGACATTCAAACTTTCTTATACTTTACTATTTTTAGTTCATCTTTTGTTTTTTTTATTCTTGTCCACTGAACCTACCGTTTGTACTTTTACTCAGTGTTTGTTTAGTGGAATGGAAGTTTACTTATCAGCTCTGAGGTGTGGTTGTTTTTGTCTGGGTATAGGTGTTGAGGAAAATACATCCCACTTGTAGGTTTATTCCTTCATTGCTAGTTGCCAACCCCTGGATTTCGAGTGGTGTTCTTAGGGGATGTAACGGCTTGGGCCCTGGGGGAAGGGTCGTGACATAATTTAATTTTAATATATTTATATTCTATGTATCGAATATTAATTACACATCTTAGTACATATTTTCCATTTTATCTACATTGATTTAATGTAATAATTTCCGTGAGTATTTTTCACATTGATAAGGTCATAGAAATTCACTACTATGATGAAATCCTTGATGTTTCCTGAATATATTCCCAATATACTTTGTGGAAGGATAATGAAATATGAGGGGACACATAGATTTTAGATTATCATGTATAAGTGATTTTTTTAGTATGAGGAATCTTCTCATGAAGTTTTACCTTTTTAATCTCCAATATAAGGGAGATTATGAAAATATACCAACCATTGAGAATTCTATATGATTTTGTGTCATCCTATATTCTTGTCGGTGATCATGTGAAATTGTCCTTATACATTATGATTATCATTAATGCATATCATGATTTCAAAAAATATATTTAATAAAAAAATATAACACATCATATGTATTCATATAGTATGGTGCCACGTCTACTTCATGTTTGACTTGTCAATAATGTATAACTCTACGAAGTACTTTTAAATTCTATCATCATGGAACCATATATCTGATCACTTTATTGGAATAGAACCATCTCATCAAAATCCATTGACCTGGATCAAAGATGATTTTTTTACGGTTAGTCAAATAATTATGTATTGATTAAATAGGATGATGAATATATCATACAACATTCTTGATGATATAGAGTGATAAAGGGATTATATTACATGTTGAGTGTTCATATGTGGTTGTCAAAATTTTGATATTATGTTATTTATCATGGGTTCCATTATCCATTGTTTAACAATAATCATGGACATTATGCATACCCACCTAATGACAAAAAGAAATAATCCTAGAGGGTCAAACCTTATGTGTTTTGATTGACCTATATTAAATTATATATTGAGATCAATTAACGGAATAAATATTTTTCTCATGTCCAATGAAAAATTTTATCCATGTATTATTTATCGCGTTAATTAAAAAAATTATTCTTCGGCATGTGAATCAATGCATAATTATTTATTTTACTGAATATTTACTAAATATATATTCATTGCTATTTTAATGATATATTTATTTATGAATGAAATTTTTAATTGTGTGTTCAACAAATGTATGAGGGGTTCTAATGGACCATGACCATATCCAATGAAAAATATTAATTAATAAGATGAGTAAATGATATATTTTATTTCTCAAGAATACATACTAAATAATAATATTATTATTATATGGAATATGGTTTATTAAAGCTAATAAATGTTATTTAATTGACTAAAATAAATAAAATAACATTTTATCCATAAAAAATAACTCTATAAATATAATCTTATGTGTATTGTGTACTGTATCCAAAATTTAGAAGATTAATTTTTTTTGCGCACAACAAATTATCTCTTCAATCTTTATTTCCTCTCCTTATCAATAATGTGAAGTGAATGCGATATTTACTCAGGACCAATGCACTATAGATCAAAAATTAATAATTCATGACATTTGACTCACCGTGATAGAAATAGGAGATCGAGTGGTCTTTCTGAGAGATCATTGGAAAATGTATGGATCACTTCTATAGAGATTTTATCCTAGGATCCTCTCAGTGAAACACTGGTAATCCAAAAGGGACTTTTATGAAGGTCAACATTTATCAATAATAAATGTTCATAATCTCAGGTATTTATTTCAAAAAATGTAAATTAAATTAATTATAAATTTTACATTCATGATCCTCACACTTTGTCTTAGGAAATGATTATTTAAATAAATTTTAATATTTCTTCCACCACCACTTGATTCCACTACATCTTGAGTCAAAAAGTGTTATCAAATAAGTCATGTTTTAATTAATTAATATTCATTTGATAGTTTATCTATTTGAAATTTGGGTTAGATTTTAATTTCATATTATTCCCACTCTAATCTGATTTGATTTAACATGATATCAACAAATTTATCATGATTTTTTAGTTTTCATTTCCATAATGGTTTTAGAAGAAATGAATAACTATTAGAGATTCCATCTAGAAGTTGGAAATAATTAAATACTAAAAGTTGGTTACACGGTGTGTAGGTGGAGCACATGCCTTATACCGATTAACATTGTACATGGATTTACCACACAGTTAATTACACAAAATTTGTTTACACACTATGTGTTAAATAAGAAAACATGGCACATGGAAATCGGTTACATGGTGTGTAGTTGGCATGTACATGTCATTTATTATGGCCATTTTAACATAGAAAATCACAAGGAATGGGACTCAGATAAATGGTATCTGAGGTACATAGCATGTTGTTGGATTGTACACCCCATGTAGTCTACCAATTAATGGAATAATTAGATCGCATTAAATTGAATATTTCAGTTTTAAATTCATAATTTATTGATTAAAATCTGAAAGTGAATTTGAAAATATAATAATTGTTTTAATGATTATTAAATTATCAATTAAATTATTTTTATTCATATGTAATTATTGGCTCTACAATTCGTTCTCTATTAAATCAATAAATGATGGGTGTCTCTAATTAAAATCATATAATCATTATGATGATCAGGAATTAATTGAATATTTTATTTATTAATTAATATTAGTGTGTTTATCATAATAATAATGAAAAAATAAATGAATGAATGTTAACCAGTACCTTTTGAATATCTGTTTTATCTATAAAAGATCATGAGCTAGATCAAGACATATCTATGTGTTGAAATATATTTTATCTAATATATTTCAGGGGTTATCAGTTGTTTAATAATAAATCAAATTATTTACTATGTGTCATCACTCCCTCCATTATACTGATGGATCGTGGTATCCATTTATTTTTTTGAAATCCTCTATAACTAATAATTTTGTTCCACTAACATTTATGTGAGTAATAAATAATAGTAATTGATATATAATCCCAAGTCGTGTAGAGGCAGTTCAATATGGAACTATTATAATGCAAATTCATATGATACCTAGGTGGATATGCGTAATTATGTACATCATTACATGACTAAAAAATGGATTTGTTCCTCTAGTTCGTAGATTGATTTAATGTATTCTTATTAAATAAACCATCTGGTAAAATCATGGTCAGATCATTTACTTTATTACCTTATTAATATCAATTAAATTATTTATTTTAGTCATGTAATACATCAATCAAATAAATAAATTAATTAATGTGAAAGTATGGAAATTAATTAAATTAATTATACATAAATGGGTTATCAAAGATGGTGGATTATTTTAGAAACATCAAAATAATATTAACAATAAATTGAAAGGATAAAAGAAGATTAAATTTTTGCATAATAAATTAAAATCCCATAATTAAATATGATGTGAGCCTTTGAATTTTATTACATGATTTGGAATAAAACTCAACAAAACTATGTTTATGACCCAACCTTGTTGGAAAACATACATTTACATTTGGAGTTCATATGATGTTTTTGTTAGACTTAAATATTTCACATAAAGAGGGGTAGTCATTACTATACTTGTTTTAATTTGGATGTATGTGTTGAGGAAATATAATATTAGATTTTAGGATTTGGGAATCCACTTAATAGATCATGGAGCTACAAGCCCACATTTGGCAATGACCTTCCCAAAAAAATACCTTCAAGTAGATTGAAAAATCCTATAGGTGTTATGTGATGAGGAATATGGATTCATGACACTAGGATTTTAAAGAAACTTGATATTATTAGTTCCATTATGAGGGATAATGAGATTTGATAAAATAGTGGGATATTTAATAAAAATCAATCAATTATTATAACTCATTGAATTTATAATCAAGAAAAAATAGTAATAATAATCTTTTTTAATTTCATAATAAACTGAAAATATTTTCTTCCATGTTATCACCATGAAAAATATTTTATAATGAAAACATCCAAACATTTAGTAACATACAAGAGTGGTTTAGATTCAATTAGTTTGTTTAGTTACATTTAAGGTAAACATATGTGCAAGAATCCCCAATTACCGATCCTCCTTCAAATGAGGAGAGTGATAAAGACTTCTTAGTACCAAAAAACATTTAAGAATTGAATTTCATCTTCATTTATTTCTAAATTGATCAATTTATATTGAACTCATGAAGTCTCATTAAAACATGGATCCATATAGGATGTCTGAGAACCTTCATTGTCTTTTCCAGCACAGATCTAGAGAGGATCATTTTGAGATTTCCAATGTACTCTTTAGTGTATGATAGGAAGGGTTTCCCTAGTTGGGAATCATGTAGTCCAGAGCTTTGTCAGCATTGATCTCCTAGTGGTTCTCGGTTTTAAACTCCACAATGAACTGGGTAGTGATCTTATTCTAGAACCACTCTCTCATTACTTCTCCATCATGGTTTGGAAATTTAAAATTAGAAAATTGAGAAGTATCTTCCAGTTATTCTCACTCTTATTTTCCACATATATAAGGATATAAATAATGAATTTTCATACATAATTATGATGAATAAGGGAATGGTAATGAAATGATCTTTAAACTCATATCTTTTTCTTATCATTCCAAGAAGTGAATGATCAATGGGATTTCAATGGAACATGATGTTTCCTACTCTGCATGTGGCAAGAAGGGACACTAGATGAAAATTTTCACCTAGACAATGAACCGAGTTGAATATTTAGTTATATTTGTTATTGATTAATATTTCTCTATTTCTACAAATTGGGTATTAGATACACATTTTTTCCTTACATGTGGATTCAAATACATGAAAAATATAGATGTAGAAAGGTTGACATAGAGGAGGTAGATATACAAGTAGAAAGTGGAGCTAAACATACTATTGTAGATATTAGGGACTACCACCTCATGTTTCCAACCAGAACTATATTGGTTTAAATGTTTGTTATTATGTTCTATATGGTAAAAAAAGCACTATTTTTATATCCTTATGTGATACAGATAGAATTGTTTTTATATTATGTAAAAAAATCATTTATAATGATATAATTTTTATTTTAAGTCACATTTAAATAATAATCTTTATGTGTTGGATTACATGATGCGATTAATGGAAATTGATAACGAATTTAATTCTCATTAATGAAATTAAACCAAATTTTGAATCATAAAATAGGACATGTAAATGAAAATATCTTGATTAAATAACATCAATATGGATATTTATATTATTTTTATCTAAAAATACATGTGTATTTTATGCATTTTTATAAGAATGACCAAATCCACTTTTAGTGGGAAATGAGAAAGGGTAAAAAAGGTATATTTATTTAGTTCATACCAATTTTTTTGGACTATTTCATTTTGAATTAAGGCATGGGTAATCATAAATCCTATCATTTGAAGATTATTTTAATTGATATGGATATTCCATCTTAATAAGGTATATGTTAGATAATTTGGATAAATTCAAGAAATATAATTATGATGATGATATGATTCTGGTTATGAAGATTAAAAAACTCTGCTCAGACCCTGATGGATAATATCTTAATCAATACCTAATAGATTACATACAAGAGTTTGGGATCTTATCCAATCACACTCCACCTTACACACCTTAGTGGAACAGTGTAAATGAAAGGAGGAAATGATTTTTTTTGACCTAGTGAGATAATTGACGGGTTATTTGAGTCATTCGTAATCCTTTTGGGGATACACATTAAAATATGATCGCATATACTAAAAAATATACCAATATAATCGATAAAAGACATACCATAAGTATTTTGGAGAGGAAGAAAAAACTTATTATAGAATTTAAATTTTTTTGGCAAAAAATAATTAGTTAAGGCCACTTTAGGTTAGAAACATTCTCCCTAAGGAACAATGTTTACCTCTCTAGGATACACTAAATGAAAAAGAGTACATTATCTAAACAAAGCCTTAGAAAAAAGGTTGTGGGGTAAATACATGCGACATTTCATGAGTGGGAGGACATCATTAAAAGAGATGCTTGGAGAGATATATACATAGATGATGTTCTGGATAAAGGTACATTAGTGTTGGTACATTAAAATATTCCTCAAAGCATCATATATTATGAATCTTTTAAGAACCCGGATATTCATTCCTGGTATGTCTTTCCTTTTTGGGTGTTTTTGAGAAAAATGATGTTTCAGGAAATTTTTGAAGTACACGGCGTGTACTTTCTGAGTACAAGTCGTGTACTCATTTCCAGGTCGAAGTCGTGTACTGGCCGTGTCCGGGCCACACACACGGTCTATAGGGGTCACGTGGAGGCTAATTTTGGTGGAGTATGGAATGACATAGTACTCACCATGTATTCTAAAAGTACACGCCGTGTAATTTCTTTTTTTCATTAAACGGACCGGGGTCGCGCCCGATCACCATAAACATCTTCTTCTAGGTCATGTTCATCCGAGAGCACCGGGAATCCGCGAATCATTGACAAGCCACCATTCCTCTGTCCGTTCTCCGATTCGAGAACAGTCGATTGCATTAGAATCGCAGCACTGGTTTCTCCCTTTGGCTTGAGCCTTTTTTTTTCAATTCCTTCCCCTTCTCATGTTATCGTGCTTTGAACGTTTTCGGCGATTTACCATATCTTCGACATTCTGAGGAGAATCATTCATCATGGTTTACATATATATATCTCCTAGGATTGAGGTAGGTGTTTTGTCCCTTACCATTCAATGTCTTTGAGTTTTATGTGAAAATTACAACAATACCCATGAATGGGGTATTGTGTGTTTACCTTTCTGCCCTTGTTGTTTTCTTGCATTTCTTGTATGCTTGTTTCGAGGTAAATTAATCATGTTAGAGGATAATTTATTATGCGTGGATGTTTTGCACATGTTTGTTCTATTATTGACCCTTGGGTCTTCGTTGCCTTTGGATATTACACATTTTTCCATGTCTTTTGTCTATAGGATGGAGTGTTTTTGCATAAAATTCTTGTTTCCTAGTAGACTATTTTCCCAGTAGATATATAGGTGTACATTGGTTTGATAAGTAGCTCTATTGGTGTACGTTGGCCTTAAAGCATTATCATGCACTGACAAGCACGGGGCTATGAGAACCTTGTGCTATAGACTATAAGGGATAGACTGAGTGAACTTTTCAGAGAATCTTTGACATTATATGCTACAGTAGGGTAGACCAAGTGAGCTTCCTCAATGATTCTTATACATTATAGGCCACAGAGGATAGACCGAGTGAGATTCCTAGGGTTCCTTTAGATATTATCGACTACAGGATGGTAGACCAAGTGAGCTTCCTCAGAGAGTCATTCCTTGTTTTTTTTCTCATTAATAACCTTCCCGGGCTAGAGGAGGAATTGACTGAGTGATCTTCCACATAGAGTTTGTGGTATACATGGGGCTATAGGAAGAATTGACTGAGATAGCTTCCTCAGAGTGTCTCTAGACATTGGGGCTAAGAGGGTTAGACCGTGTGATCTTCCTCAGAGAGTCCCTGAAAAACTTAGACTATAAGGGGAATTTATCGAGTGTGCTTCCCCAGAGAGTCTCATAATTTCATATGACCAAACCAGAGGGGTTAGGCTGGGTGCACCTCCTAGAGGGTTGTGGTACTTCTTGGATTGGACTAGTGGGGATAGCTACGGGTACTTCCCAGAGGGTTTCATGAATGTTAGATGTTTCCTTCACTGCTGTTGTTTGTTGTGGATTTTTTACTATTATGTATCATCCTACTTTATAGCATACTGTTTACTACCTATTTCATTGTTTTTGCGGTTTACTTGTTATTGTACTTTTACCTGCCATATACTCACTGACTATTAGGAACAGATCACTGGGTGAATGTCTACTAGAATTTTCTCTCACACCCTATTTGGGTCATGATTTTGGGCCCAAACAGACTATATTGTTGTAGGTGTATACAAGGGAAAGAGCCCTTCGACTTCTGGTACATGATTGCTTGGCGCAGGAAAGCATGGGACCAAGCTTTGGATTTCTATTCTGAGGATCTGTTTTATTTTTCATTTGTACTTGTTTTGGTACTGTGGTGTTTTCCAGCATTGGGACTTGTTTTGCTATTTTCCTAGATATGTATCATGCATCATTTTATATATATAGATATCTGCTCTAGTTGTTTTCTGATTTACTCTTCTGCTGTTTATTATTTCTGGTTATTTACTGCTTCCACTATTGCATTTTTATTTATTTCTGTTGTGTACTCTTCCAATGAGGGCATAGTTTCCCCACTATCACACCCAAATCCCTCGCTACTAGTCGGCAACCTCTAGCATTTTGGTAAATGTGCTTGAGGCCTTATGGAGAACCGGCTCAGAGCCCCGGTTAGTGGCATCTGGTTCGGGACGTTACAAAGTGGTATCCGAGGAGGTCCTTTTATCTTGCTTTACTATTTGGAGACATTATCCAGGGACAGGACTGAATTGGTACTTGGTAAAAAGTTGTTCCCGGGAGTAGCCAACCCGTGTACATGGAAAAGCCATACTACCTCGTTTATTTCAGTTTTTTAGTTTTGAGATTTTACGGTTGATATGATTTCACCTCGAGGGATTCACATGCTTTGTGTTGTTATTGTTTTGATATTACATTTCTATTTCTATAGCAAACCAATGAGATGAGGGTTTTCCATCTCATGCATCATATATGAACTTGTTAGAAATCACATTCCATTCATTCTTTCCATGCCATTTAGGGTTCATTAGCGATTGAATGTTGTTGTGATAGACTCTATGTAGAATATGTATGTTGTTGTGATAGATGATGATAGAATCCCATCTATTGTGATAGAGAAATTGATTGTTCTCTACCTTTCTTAAATGAACACCATATTTTGATTATTGAGGTGCTATGGTCCCTCTTGAATTAGAAGATGGTGAACCATGATCGTTTTTTCTGTATATATGACTGTATTGGATGTCATGCTTTGATTCGTGGGCAGTATGGGCCCTCACGGGTCAGAATTTGGCACCTCCATGCTTTGTTTTCTGTGTTTTCTGGGCTTCTGTGTAGTTTCTGAGCTACTGCTCGGAAAAAACCCAGAGTACACAGCGTGTACTTTCTGGATACATGCCATGTAGTTTGCAGGCCGTGTCACTGACCATGTGAGAAGCAACATGGTGTCGTGAAAATAACTTCAGGAACACGCCGTGTACGGTAGGTGCACGCCATGTAGTTTAGATCCGTGTACCCGACAGTGTCACTAACAACCCAGGCCGAGGAATCTCGAGTAGAAAACGTAGTGTTGGTAAAGAAAACGCCATGTAGTTTTGTCCTAGGTCCCCGGCCGTGTCACTGATAACACTGGTAGGTGTTATATTATCATATACACGCCGTGTTTGTTCGGAACACGCCGTGTAAGGGCAGCCATGTAGATGGTCATGTAACTAACAACACAGGCTACCGAGACTGTGTCTAGTACACACCGTGTCCCTAGGGAACACGCCATGTAGTCTGGGGTTAGTTGGACCATGTGGGTTATCCGTGTAAGGAGACCCAGGTAGGGGTCTAGAGTTCAAGTACACGACGTGTAGTTTGGGGTGTTACATGACCTGTCCGCAGGGGTACACTCCCATGTTAATGGATAAAGAGGACATGTCGTGTAGTTTTTATCAATTCCATGTAGTCATGTTTTTTAAAACATCATAGTTTCTTTCCCCTATTCTTGTTTTGTACTCCTGTGTTTTCAGTCTTTGTAAATCCCGATCCAAGGTGTGCTTTTTATCTTTGAGAGCTATGCCTCCAAGATGTCCTTCGTTCGTACATCAGTTGTCGGATGGTGACTAGACACCGGAAATTGCCGATCAGGGACCTCCTGTTGATCCTCCTGTTGTGCCAACCTTGGCACCAGCAGTTATACCCGTTGCAGGCACTGATACGCAGTTCAGGGAGGACTTCCTAAGGTTGTTGCAGTCTTTTCAGGGAGTGCCTCCTCCTTCCCCGTCTATGGCTGAGTTGACGAGGGTTTTTCAGCAGTAGCATCCTCCTATTTTTTTAGGGGTTGGAGGACCCCAGGATGAAATGTTGTGGTTCGAGGCCTCCCTGACTATCTTTGAGCATCAGGAGATACCACCAGAGAAGAGGGTAATGTTGGCCACCTATATGCTCCAGGACACCGCCAATAGGTGGGGGGAGGTGATCTCACAGTCAGGACTCCAGCATGGCATGTCATGGGATGAGTTTCGACGCACCTTCTATGACTACTTTTATCCAGAGACCCTGAGGGCCGATGGAACCCAGGAGTTAATGAGTCCGTAGCAGGGTACTCTTCCTATTATGGAGTACTCAGCCTGTTTTACTGAGCTGCAGTGTTTCACACTGATCCCAGCAGGTGATGAGTTGTTCCTTGATAGGAAGATTGACGACAGTATCAGGAAGGAGATCCATTCCAAGGTGAATATCTTCTAGTTGACTATTATATCCTCTATCATCAACCAGGCGCTAATTACTAAGTGCAATCAGAGAGATTCTGGAGCAGTGATCCAGGGCAGTTTGACACCAAGATATGGCGTTCCTCCTACGGATATTAGGAAGTGTTGCAGAGAGACTTCTCGAGGAGATCAGTGTTCACAGAATGCATCTTCTGGCAGCCAGGTTGTCTGATACTAGTGCGGTAGTAGTGGGAATACTAGGCCTCAGTGCTATAGATATCTGATGGAGTTCCGATCTTGCAGAAAGATGGGACATGTTCTGCGTTTTTGTCAGATCTTCTAACCTTCATATTGTGGTATGGGTTCCACTATGACCCCGCATTCTGGAGATGCTTCACCCATTTCCCACCAGTCTGGAAACTGGAGTGCTTCCGACCGTTCAGGCCATGGTGGAGGTCGCGGCCGTGGTGTTCAGTCACCAGGTCATCAGTGATAGTGGAGTGGATCAGCTTAGAGCGGTCAGCCCGGGGCACAGGGTCGTGGTGTAGGACAATATTTCTCCATGGAGAAGACCTATCAAGAGCAGGATCCCGGCCCTTCTATAGTTTGAGGAACGATCTTAGTAGTCTCGGTTTTATCTTCAAATCTATTCGATACTGGTGTTTCCCATAGCATTATCTCTATTGCAGTTGTGGAGAGCCTTGGTCTCTGCATCTTTTCGTCTACCGATTTGTTGACTCTTGACATGCTGTTGAGAATGAGGACATCTAGCGTATGTCAGTGCAGAGAGTTCCCTCTTGAGGTTTTGGGGTGTCATTTCTTATGGTACTTTTATGTCCTAGAGATGATGGGCTATGACGTCATTCTCGGTATGGACTGGTTGGTTTCCTTCCAGGAAGTCGTCGATTGCTATCATCGTAAGGTGATATTCCTGTCACCATAGGGAAGATGTTTCCTTCATAGAGGCGAGTGGGATTTCCAGGAGAGTAGAGATGGACCAGAGCATCATGGGCTAGCAGGAGTTACAGCCCAGATTTCCATTTTGTATCTAGATGACTAGGGGACTTCACAGTTAGACTTTCCCCCTGGGGTGGATTGTTTCAGGGATGTTTTTCCAGATGACTTTTTAGGTTTTCCTCCAGAGCGTGAGTTAGACTTCTCGATTGATCTCATTCCAGGAGTGACACTGATGTCCATTCCTCCTTATAGGATGGATACACCTGAATTGCAGGAGTTCATGAAGCTTTTGGAGGAGTTACAGGCAAAGGGTTTCATCTAACCCAGTACTTCTCTGTGGGGTTCTCCTGTCCTATTTTCGAAGACAGAAGGTAGCACCCTTCAGCTTTCTGTGGATTATCGGAAGCTGAACCAGGTTACGGTAAAGAACCAACATCCCTTTCCAAGGATTGATGACCTCTTTGATCAGCTTTGAGGAGATCAGGTGTTCTCAAAGATCTACATGAGGTCCGGTTATCATCAGTTGCACGTTAGGCCATATGATATACCTCTTACAAACTTCAGGAGCAGGTATGGTCTATATGAGTATAATGTCATGTCGTTCGTTCTAATGAATGCACCTGCAGTTTTCATGGCACTGATAAACAGAGTGTTCCATCCTTACATAGAATCCTTCTTCGTCGTCTTTGTGGATGATATCTTGGTGTACTCTTGTACTCGACACGACCATGCTACCCATCTAGAGATCATTATGAGTACACTGAGAGATCATCAGATTTATGCTAACATCTCGAAGTGCCACTTTTGGATTGATCATATTCATTTTCTGGGTCATGTCATCACAGAGGCTGGAGTGTCTATGGACCCAAAAAAAGTGAGAGCTCTAGTTTCCTGGGATCAACCGAAGAATTTCATTAAGGTACAGAGTTTCCTAGGGCTGGCTAGATACTACAGATGCTTCATTCAGGGATTTTCGCACCTATCTGCACCGTTGATAGGTCTCACCAAGAAAGGGGTGATGTTTTGTGGTCAGATTCTTGTGAGTCGTCCTTTTAGGAGCTGAAGGGGTGGTTGACATCAACACCGATACTAGTCTTTCCAGAGTTGGGCATGAGCTATACTGTTTATTGCGATGCTTCATGTATTGGGCAAGGAGCTGTGCTTATGCATGGAGATGGAGTCGTTGTGTATGAGTCTTGGCAGGTTAGGCCACACGAGAGGAATTACCCTACGCACAATCTGGAGTCAGCTGTTGTTTTTCATTCCCTACACTGTTGGAGAAACTACCTTCTGGGAGAGAACATTTTGGTTTTCACCGACCACAAGAGTCTCAAGTATATATTCACTTAGCATGATCTGAATCTGAGGCATCGTAGGTGGATCGAGTATCTTCAATCCATCGACTTCGAGATTGCCTATACACCGGGAAAGGGAAATGTAGAGGCAGATGCATTGAGAAGAATAATTCAAATTCAGGACGTTCAGAAGGCCAGTAGTGAGTGGCAGCTTATGGCTCTGTTTTCTGAGATGCACTTAGAAGTGCACGACAGGCAAGGACGGACTGTCCTATCTTCTATAGTTGTTATCTCTACACTTATTGAGCGGGTAAGAATGAGGCAGCTATCAGATTTAGAGGACTTAGTCCTGCGTGAGAGTGTGTCGTGAGGAGACACTCTTCCTGGATGGATAGTGAGCGAGGATGAGATCTTGCATTTCCAAGGACGTGTATGGGTTCTTGTAGACATACATGAGGAGATGATGTAGCATTTTCATTCCTCAGTTTGGGCTATTTATCCTGGCGTCACCAAGATGTATCGTGACCTACACTGCCAGTACTAGTGGCCAGGTGTGAAGAGGGATATTTTTGGTTTTTTCATGAGATGTTCTAGATGTCATCAGGTGAAAGCCGAGCATCAACGACCAGCGGGGATTTTGCAGCAGTTACCCATTCCCATGTGTAAGTGGAATGATGTCGCGGTGGAATTTCTAACCGGGTTACCGAGGTCACCTTGGGGGAGTGATGTTGTTTGGGTTTTTGTCAACAGGCTTATGAAGGTTGCACACTTCTTGGATATCATGGAGACCTTCCATCTTGATGACCTGGGATTATTGTACATTTGAGAGATTGTATGTCAACAAGGAGTTCCACACTCCATTGTTTCAGACAGGGATGTGCACTTTACCTCTTAGTTCTGGCAGGGACTTCAAATGGAATTGGGTACACAGGTACTTTTGAGTACAGCATACCATCTCTAGACCGATTTCCAGTCCGAGCGCACAATCTAGGTTCTTGAGGATATTCTCAGAGCTTGAATTCTAGACTTCATCAGTTCATGGGAGAAGCATATACCGCTTGTGGAGTTCACCTACAACAACATTTTTCAATTGACCATTAAGATGGCACCTTACGAGGATTTGTACGGTTGGCTATTCCGATCACCCTTATGCTGGCTGGAGGTAGGAGAGGAAGCTTTCCTAGGACCTCGTCTTCTTCAGAATGCTTCAGAGCAGATAGAGCTGATTCTGATGAGGATGGATACGGCACAGTCTCGGCAGAAGTCTTCTGCTGATCAGTGGAGATGACCCCTGGAGTTCGAGGTCAGAGATCAGGTTTTCCCGCATGTCACACCGAGGTTGGGGCACAAGAGTATTAAGAGACAGGGTAAACATTCACCATGGTACGTAGGGATATTTTAGGTTTTGGATTGAGTTAGGTCAGTTGGCTATCGATTGCATCTACCTTAGAGGTACCGGGTTATGCATGATGTCTTCCACATCTCTCAACTCTGGCGTTACTTTTCAGACCCGTCCCATGTCTTCCAACCTATGGAGGTTAAGCTTGAAGCGGATGCATCATTTGAGGAGCATTGTATCCAGATTGTCGATCGCAGTACGAAGGTTCTCTAGGGGATTTTTGTCCCATTAGTATGGGTAATTGGTAGCATGAACGATTATAGGACAAGACCTAGTAGAGGGAGGCTGATGTACGATCACAGTGGTCGGAGCTATTCAGGGTTTCTCCTTCTATGCCTCGCTAGGGAAATTCAGGGACAAATTTCTTTAAGGGGGGGATGTTTGTAAGAACCAAGATCTTCGTTTTAGGTTTGAAAATCCTTTTTTGGGAGTTTTTGAGAAAAATGAAGTTTCAGGAAAAATTTTGTGTACACTCCATGTACTTTCTAAGTACACACCGTGTACTCTTTTCCTGCTCGAAGGCGTGTACTGGCTGTGTTCGGGCCACACACACGGTGTGTAGGGGTGATGTAGAGGCCGATTTTGGTGGAGTACAGAAAGGCCTAGTACACGCCATGTACTCTAAAAGTACACGCGGTGTACATTTTTTTTCATTAAACATACCGGGGTCGTGCCTGGTCGCCATAAACGTCTTCTTCTAGGTCTTGTTCATCTGAGAGCATCGAGAATCTACAGATCTTCGATGAGCCACCATTCCTCCGTCTATTCTCTGATTTGAGCACTGTCGATTGCGTTGGAATCGCAGCGATGATTTCTCCTTTCTTCTTTATCCTTGTTTTCCAATTCCTCCTCCTTCTCATGTTATCATGGTTTGAACGTTTTGGTTGTTTTCTCATATCATCGACATTATAAGGAGAATCAGTCATCGTGATTCACGTACATTGATCTCCAAGGATCGAGGTAGGTGTTTTTTTCCATACTATTCAATGTATTTGAGTTTTATGAGAAAATTCCATCAATACCCGTGAATGGGGTATTGCGTGTTTACCTTTTTGCCCTTGTTGCTTTTATGCCTTTCTTGTATGCTCGTATAGAGGTAAATTAATCTTGTTAGAGGATAATTTGTTGTGCTCAGATGTATTTCCCACGTTTTTTCTGTTACTGACCCTTGGGTCTTCGTTGCCTTTGGCTATTACACCTCTTTTCATGTCTTGTGTCTATAGGATGGAGTGTTTTTACATAACATGCTTGTTTCCTTGTAGATTGTTAGCCAAGTAGCTCTATAGGTGTACTTTGGTTAGCCAAGTAGCTATATAGGTGTACGTTGGCCTTATAGAATTATCATGCACTGACTAGCATGGGGATGTGAGAACCTACTACTATAGACTATAAGGGATAGACTGAATGAACTTCCCAGAGAGTCTTTGACATTATAGAATACAGGAGGGTAGACCGAGAGAGCTTCCTCAGGGAGTCTTAGACATTATAAGCCACAAGGGATTGACTGAGAGAGCTTACCAGGTTGCCTTCAGATATTATAGACTACAGGAGGGTAGAACGAGTGAACTTCCTCATACAGTCTTACCTTGTATGTTTTTCTCTTTAAGAGACTTCCTAGGATAGAGGAGGAATTGATCGAGTGAGCTTCCTCAGAGAGTCTGTGGTATACCTGAGGATATAGGAGGAATTGACTGAGATAGCTTCCTCAGAGAGTCTCTTTAACATGGGGCTAAGAGGGTTAGACAGCCTGATATTCCTCAGAGAGTCCCAGACTACCCTAGACTATAAGGGGATTTGACAGAGTGTGCTTCAATAGAGAGTCTCATATTTTCGTACGACCAAACGAGAGGGGTTAGGACGAGTGCACTGCCCAGGGGGTTGTGGTACTTCTTGGATAGGACCAGTGGGGAGAGGTTCGAGTAATTCCTAGAGGGTTTCCGGCTTATTAGTTTTTTTCTTCAATGCTGTTTTGGGTTGTGGATTGATTATTGTTATGTATCATCCTGCTTTATTGGTTACTATTTACTACCTTCAGCTTTCATGTTTCTGTTTACTGCCTATTATACTTTTACATGCCATATACTCACTGACTGTTAGGAACTGATATTTGGGTAAATGCCTACTGGGATTTAGTCTCACACCCTGTTTGGGTAATGTTTCTGGGCCCAAAAAGACTATGTTATGGAATGTATAGACAAGGGCAAGTGCCCTTCGACTTCTGGTACATGATTCCTTGGCGTATGAGAGCATGGGACCAAGAATTGGATTGCGATACTGAGGAGATATATATTTTTTCTTTTGTTATTGTTTTACTACTGTGGTGTTTTCCAGCATTGTGACTTGTTTGGGTGTTTTCCTCGATATGTGTCATGCATCATTTCATATATATACATATGTGCTCTAGTTGTTTGCTGATTTAGTCTTCCACTGGTTATTATTGCTCGTTATTTACTGCTTCCTCTATTGCATGTTTATTTATTTCCGTTGTGTACTCTTCCAATAAGGGCATAATTTCCCCACTATCACACCCAAGGCCCTCGCTGCTAATCGGCAGCCTCTGGCATTTGATAATATGTGCTTGAGGCCATGTGGAGAACCGGATCAGAGCCCCGGTTAGTGGCATCAGGGTCGGGATGTTACAAATCTATTTCTGCAACACATGCAATTTATATTATTACAAGAGAGATTTGATTACCAGAACATTATGGTCATCTTTTCTATCGATATGTTGTGTTATTATTAGTTGATAATAATGATTATATGTAAAGACCCGTAAAATTCAAGGAAAATTTTTTCTTAATTTTCTTTAGAATTTTACAAGAGCGCGGTTTCAGACGGCACCTGATTCTGAGGCCCGGAGTGCCCGGAATTAATTTCCGAAGTTTGGCTCGGGTACGTTCAGTGAACGAACGAGCGGGATTTCCTAACTTTTGATCCGGTGCTCGGAATTGAAATCCGAGGGCACCGATGAACTCGCAGCGCCGATATTCTCTTTTTAAGACCTTTTCGGGAGTTGCGTTTGTTGCGGGTTGAAAGTTACGTTTTGGGGTTTTTCAGTTAAGTTAAATAAAATTTGTGCAAAACAAATTTTATTTTAACTTATTTTAAAAACCTACCAAAGGAGGTTAGAAGTGGGACCCACACCCACTTAACCTCCCTTGGGAGGATTAAGTGTGGTGGGGCCCACACGAACCCCTTTTTCTTTTCAAATTCCTTAACCTCTCAAAACCCTTCCTCTTATTTATGTAACTCTCCCCTTCTTTAACTCTTGCCAATTTATCTTTTCATTTAATTTTGTCAACTCTAGACTTAATTAATGAATTGAATTCAACTTTTGAATTTTGAAAGGTTGGCAAAGTGAGAATAAAATAAGATGTAGTCTTATTTTATTTTTGGTTGATCGTTTGTTCCCTTGAGAGCTTTTGAGAGCATTCCTCTTCATCTTCAACTCTGACGAAGAACGAAGAACGAAGAACGCTCAAACTCTGACGAAGAACGAAGAACGACGCCTCTCTTCTTCGTCCTCGGTGTCAACGAGAGGGAACGCCGCTTCCTCCTCGGACCATCTTCGTCGGCGTACAAGTTTCGCCAACGACGTGACTCTTCGAACGCATCCCTTCGTCATCGGATTTGACGAACGGCTTCCGCGACACCCGACCTCCGCGACGCCGTCTTCCGCGGAGCGTAGCCGAACCTTTGAATCTTAAACCCGAGGTAGGGGTTGTCGAATTTCTTTTGGATTCCTCATTTTATTCTTGATCGTGCTTTTAGCAAGATTAACGTGTGACATGATTTTCTTTAAGTTGCGTTATTATTATTAACGCGAGGGGGGCCGGACCGCACGAACACGGCCAAACCCCCCTCCAACGTTCTTGTTTAATTCTTGCGATGGAAGCAAAGTGGCGTGGTGCCGTCGCACCACGCGGTTTACCGTGCGTTTAATTTACGCAACGCCGTCGCGCTACGCCGAGGAGAATCTTCAAGAACGCGACGCCGTCGCGCCGCGTTGAAAAGAATCGAAGCACGGCGAAGGGGCGCGGTGCCGACGCACCGCGCCGGATGACGAACGCCGCGGCCGGTTCCGGGCCGCGGCGGGACGAGAAGACCGCGGCCGGTTCCAGGCCGCGGCGGGACGAGGAGACCGCGGCCGGTTCCGGGCCGCGGCGGAAGGAAAGACCGGCGGCCGGGCCGCCGGCGTCGGAAGCCGAAGAAGGGGACCGGAAGTTCCGGTCCGTTTGAGAAAACCGGCCGGCCAGCTGGCCGGCCGGATGACTTAAAACCGGGGAATTTAATTCCCCGGCCAACCATGAAAACCCCCCTCTTTAAGAGGGGGGGCGTTTTTTAAAAGGGAGGGGGCCGGCTGCCCCCTCGGTTCCACCAGCAGGCCCCCCACGTGGGGGGGGCTCTTTGAAAAAAATGGGGCGCGGCCCTTGTGCCGCGCCGCCCCTCCAGCATAACGCGGGGCTTAGCCCCGCGTGCCACCCACCTCGCGGCACCCCGCCGCCAGCGCGGCCCGCCGCCGCCGCCAGCGCGGCCCGCCGCCGCAGCCACCGCGGCCCGCCGCCGCCGCCGCCGCCGCCGCCGGCCGCCCCGGGGGGGGGGGGGGGGGGGGGGGGGGTCGGGCCGGGTCGGCCCGGACCCGGACCCGGACCCCCCCGTTACGGACCAGTTTCGGTTTTTGGCTCATAACTTGAGCCTCGGACCTCCGAATGACGAACCGTCTGCGGCAACGCGATCCTTGGATCGAGACGGTCGTTTCGGTATATCGCACTCAAGGTTTCGGTTTACTTTGAGTTCGGCCGGGTTGGTTCGTTTACGAAACCAACCGGGCCTTCGGAGCGGAAACGCTCATATCTTGAGCTACGGACGTCTGATTGACGTGCCGTCAGTCGCGTAGTGTTTCTCTTAGTGAGACGGATCTTTTGGCATACTCCGCCCGAGGTTTGGACGCAGGTGGAGTACGGTCGGGTTGGTTTTGCCTTAAAAACCAACCGGGCCCCGGAGACGAAAATGCCAATAACTCTCAGACCGGGCGTCCGATCGACGCGCCGTCTGTTGCGTTGAGTTCCTGTTGACGATACGGAACTTTTTGATACATCAACTCTGGTCTTTGTGACAGTTGATGTATCAGCCTCTCGGCTCGTGGAGCGGACCCTCCGAACGAGCTAGCTGTGTGCGGGAACCCTAGTGCTGGCTGCGACTGTTCTACTGCTACGACTGCTACTGTGACTGCGACGACGACAGTACAGAGATCCTGTGTGGATTTGACGACGACAGTACAGAGATCCTGTGTGGATTTGACGACGACAGTACAGAGATCCTGTGTGGATTTGACGACGACAGTACAGAGATCCTGTGTGGATTTGACGACGACAGTACAGAGATCCTGTGTGGATTCGACGACGACGACTACAGCACTCAGCGATCCTACGTGGATCAGTGCTACAGGTTCTGTGTGAGCCCGATCCTGTGTGGGTCCTTGCGCTCAGCGGTTCTGTGTGAGCCAGCGCCTACAGGTTCTGTGTGAGCCCGATCCTGTGTGGGTCTTCTGCGGGGGTTAGTTACCTAACGATCCTTCGTGGGTCCGACGACTTAGATGGATCAGTGATCATCTTTATCGTCCTTGAAGAAGTTTACCTGTGTGAGCTGAATCCTGTTGTTTTCCTGTGTGGATTGTGTTGTGCAATCCTGTGTGGATTATGTTTTGCTTTCCTATGTGGAATACGTATACTTTCCTGCGTGGACTGAGTTGTACTTGGGCTCGGAGGTTGGAGCGTATTTTTAATTGATGACTTAGGTATATGTATGGGCATATACCTAAGCAGTGTCGGTTGTTACTTCGTGATTGTACTTTTCTTCGTGGATTATCCTTTGTGGATTTGAGAGACCTTCAGGGGTCTCGGGGTCCCTACTGAGTAGCTTATACTCACCCCTGCACGGGCTTTGCCCGCACTACGTTGTGTTGGTTGCAGACGACGGACAGCGTTGACCTTAGCTGAGGCTTGCACAGCGGGACGGTACCCGGAGGTGGACCACTGGGCGGGACGTGCTCGGAGCGGACGGCGGGACCCGTGGAGCAGAGGTGCTATCTGTACCCACCCTTCAGGTGGGATTTCCAGTGGACAGCTCGGAGTAGCGGCCTTTACTTTACAGTTGCTGTTTTTCCCTTTTCGAGTTGTACTTTACTTTCAGTTTGGGTTGTATACTGGCCCATTTACTTTTCCGCACTTTCAGTTGTACTCTGCTTGTTAGTGTTTACTTTCCGCTTGCTTACTCTGTGGAGTTGGTTACTTTTTCAAAGGCAATGCCTTCCCTTTTTACTGGGATTTACGCCTTGGTGCTAGTCGCCAGCCCCTGGCCTATGGAAGGCGGGCTTGGGGTAGTCACGACACGGACCCCGAGGGCGGGTCGTGACAAATTGGTATCAGAGGAGTTCGGTTCTACCGCGAACTCTGATCTTTTCTATGTGAAGCAATAATGTTTAGCGTATTGAGTGTGGTTATCAGTCCAGGGAGTCCAGTGTTGGTGCGGCGGCCGACGTATCCGTACACCAGGACCCTGACTTCTGATTTCCGACTTAATGCACGAAAACATTGATTGCGTGTGTGTTTCAAAGTTTTCTTTGTGATTACTTATATCAGCTCACCTGGTATACTGTTCTAACCGTGGCGCACCTGTTTCCTATTCAGGATGGCCCCACGACGGCAGCCAGCTAGGGTTCCGAGAGTCGAGCGAGACGACAGCCCACCGAGCGACGAGGCTTCGGTGCAGGGCCCTTTGTCAGCAGTGGCACCGGCAGTAGCTTTACCCGCCGATCCCCCGATGCTTCCAGCAGCAGCCGCTGACGATGCACGTCGCCTCAGCGCACTGCATGAGTTTCAGCGCCAGCGACCGCCCAGGTTTCGCGGGGAGACGGATCCCCAGGCAGCAGAGGACTGGCTGGAGGCAGTGGTTCGAGTGTTTAGGCTAGTGAGGACACCAGCAGACCTCATGGTGATCCTCGCTGCGAGCCTACTACACGCAGCAGCAGGACGATGGTAGAGCTTGATGCTCCAGGTGCACGATGAGGCATCTCTTCTTTGGACGGACTTTGAGAGCATCTTCCGCTCGGAGTTCGTCCCAGCCACCCTTCGTGCGGTGCGTATCCAGGAGCTTCTACAGCTGCGGCAGGGCAGCATGACGGTCGCTCAGTACTCGGCGAGATTTACCGATCTCTCGCGCTACTCGACCGACATGGTACGGGACCCATTCTTCCGGGCCCGGACCTTCGAGCAGGGTTTAAGACACGAGATCAGGGCATCGCTGATCTCCCTCAGCATACCGACTCAGACAGGAGTACTGGAGCGGGCCCTTCTGATCGAGAGCTTCCTTGCTGAGTCTACACCAGCACAGAGACCCACCGCAGGACGGCACGTGGCAGAGTCATCTGCAGCTGGCAGTCAGCGAATGACTCAGGGGTCCAGACAGACCAGACCTCAGGGCACTGGCTCAGCAGTGCAGGGCACACAACGCGGAGCCAGTCTTTCGAGTGGAAGACAGTGCTATGCATGCGGCGGGCGAGGCCACATGGCTCGTGACTGCCCGACCCGCCATGCGGAGGAGCAGCAGACGGTTGAGGAACCACCTAGGCAGAGGCAGAGGTTCGACCGTGGCGGTCCGCAGGGAGGAGGCGGACGAGGCAGAGGAGCTGGACGAGCAGCTGGTGGTGGCCGACGCTTTGAGGCTCTACCACCACCACCACCAGGAGGTCCACCCCGACCGCAGGGGAGAGCTCAGCTTCAGGCAGCCGAGGCCTTCGATCATGGAGCCCTGGGAGCCGATGGACAGGAGCAGAACTAGTGGATACATCCTTTGTACTTATGGTTCCTTGTTGCTTTTGTGTAGCGTCTTGTATTACGAGCTGCAATAATAAAAGACGCATACCTTGTGATGTTTTCGTTCCTGTCCTCTATCGTAATGTTACTAAGAGGTTCCAGTTTTGGCTGTTGACTTGACCCTCACTTGTGAGACATCTACTGGAGGAGACCCAGTTACCACACACTGATGCCGACAGTGTGACTCAACCCTTGGAGGCGAGAGTAACGGTTGAATCTCTTAGTAGTAGCGTCGAGGCCTTATGACGTCATCCTTAGTATGGATTAGTATCATCCATGTTAGGATTGACTGTTTTAGGCAAAGAATGTGGTTCATCCAGGGGATGAGACTAGATTTCTCTTTTCGGCAAAAGAGAAATCTTGCAGCTCTAGTGGGACCTGAGATGGTCCAGGTCATCCAGGGGCGGATGAGTACAGCTCAGAGCCAGCAGAAGCCTTATGCTGACAGGAGGCGGAGGCCACTGGAGTTCGAGGATGGAGACCACGTCTTCTTGCGGGTCTCACCTCGACGTGGTATTCGGAGATTTGGCCAAGGCGGAAAGTTATCTCCGTGCTTCAACGGACCCTTCCAGGTTCTCAGCAGGATTGGTGAGGTGGCTTATCGCCTGGCTCTACCACCTCAGTTGCACCGGGTGCACGACGTCTTCCACGTATCCCAGCTGAGGAGATACGTGCACGACCCGACACACATCATTGACCATGGGGAGCTTGACGTTGACAATGGGGTGACTTTTACGGAGGTCCCGGTGGAGATAGAGGATCGACAGGAGCGGGTCCTGCGTGGGCGATCGATTCCTCTTGTGCGCATCTGATGGCAGCACGGGAATCTCCAGGAGGGCACAGGGGAGCGGGAGGCTCAGATGCGTGCTCAGTACCCTCATTTGTTTCCCTAGTTTTTGTTGTAGCTTTACGGGGACGTAAAGCCCTGTGGTGGGAGTAATGTAAAGACCCGTAAAATTCAAGGAAAATTTTTTCTTAATTTTCTTTAGAATTTTACAAGAGCGCGGTTTCAGACGGCACCTGATTCCGAGGCCCGGAGTGCCCGGAATTAATTTCCGAAGTTTGGCTCGGGTACGTTCAGTGAACGAACGAGCGGGATTTCCTAACTTTTGATCCGGTGCTCGGAATTGAAATCCGAGGGCACCGATGAACTCGCAGCGCCGATATTCGCTTTTTGAGACCTTTTCGGGAGTTGCGTTTGTTGCGGGTTGAAAGTTACGTTTTGGGGTTTTTCAGTTAAGTTAAATAAAATTTGTGCAAAACAAATTTTATTTTAACTTATTTTAAAAACCTACCAAAGGAGGTTAGAAGTGGGACCCACACCCACTTAACCTCCCTTGGGAGGATTAAGTGTGGTGGGGCCCACACGAACCCCTTTTTCTTTTCAAATTCCTTAACCTCTCAAAACCCTTCCTCTTATTTATGTAACTCTCCCCTTCTTTAACTCTTGCCAATTTATCTTTTCATTTAATTTTGTCAACTCTAGACTTAATTAATGAATTGAATTCAACTTTTGAATTTTGAAAGGTTGGAAAAGTGAGAATAAAATAAGATGTAGTCTTATTTTATTTTTGGTTGATCGTTTGTTCCCTTGAGAGCTTTTGAGAGCATTCCTCTTCATCTTCAACTCTGACGAAGAACGAAGAACGAAGAATGCTCAAACTCTGATGAAGAACGAAGAACGACGCCTCTCTTCTTCGTCCTCGGTGTCAACGAGAGGGAACGCCGCTTCCTCCTCGGACCATCTTCGTCGGCGTACAAGTTTCGCCAACGACGTGACTCTTCGAACGCATCCCTTCGTCATCGGATTTGACGAACGGCTTCCGCGACACCCGACCTCCGCGACGCCGTCTTCCGCGGAGCGTAGCCGAACCTTTGAATCTTAAACCCGAGGTAGGGGTTGTCGAATTTCTTTTGGATTCCTCATTTTATTCTTGATCGTGCTTTTAGAAAGATTAATGTGTGACATGATTTTCTTTAAGTTGCGTTATTATTATTAACGCGAGGGGGGCCGGACCGCACGAACACGGCCGAACCCCCCTCCAACGTTCTTGTTTAATTCTTCCGATGGAAGCAAAGTGGCGTGGTGCCGTCGCACCACGCGGTTTACCGTGCGTTTAATTTACGCAACGCCGTCGCGCTACGCCGAGGAGAATCTTCAAGAACGCGACGCCATCGCGCCGCGTTGAAAAGAATCGAAGCACGGCGAAGGGGCGCGGTGCCGACGCACCGCGCCGGATGACGAACGCCGCGGCCGGTTCCGGGCCGCGGCGGGACGAGAAGACCGCGGCCGGTTCCAGGCCGCGGCGGGACGAGGAGACCGCGGCCGGTTCCGGGCCGCGGTGGAAGGAAAGACCGGCGGCCGGGCCGCCGGCGTCGGAAGCCGAAGAAGGGGACCGGAAGTTCCGGTCCCGTTTGAGAAAACCGGCCGGCCAGCTGGCCGGCCGGATGACTTAAAACCAGGGAATTTAATTCCCCGGCCAACCATGAAAACCCCCCTCTTTAAGAGGGGGGGCGTTTCTTAAAAGGGAGGGGGCCGGCTGCCCCCTCGGTTCCACCAGCAGGCCCCCCACGTGGGGGGGGGCTCTTTGAAAAAAATGGGGCGCGGCCCTTGTGCCGTGCCGCCCCTCCAGCATAACGCGGGGCTTAGCCCCGCGTGCCACCCACCTCGCGGCACCCCGCCGCCAGCGCGGCCCGCCGCCGCCGCCGCCGCGCCGCCCCGGGGGGGGGGGGGTCGGGCCGGGTCGGCCCGGACCCGGACCCCCCCGTTACGGACCAGTTTCGGTTTTTGGCTCATAACTTGAGCCTCGAACCTCCGAATGACGAACCGTCTGCGGCAACACGATCCTTGGATCGAGACGGTTGTTTCGGTATATCGCACTCAAGGTTTCGGTTTACTTTGAGTTCGGCCGGGTTGGTTCGTTTACGAAACCAACCGGGCCTTCGGAGCGGAAACGCTCATATCTTGAGCTACGGACGTCCGATTGACGTGCCGTCAGTCGCGTAGTGTTTCTCTTAGTGAGACGGATCTTTTGGCATACTCCGCCCGAGGTTTGGACGCAGGTGGAGTACGGTCGGGTTGGTTTTGCCTTAAAAACCAACCGGGCCCCGGAGACGAAAATGCCAATAACTCTCAGACCGGGCGTCCGATCGACGCGCCGTCTGTTGCGTTGAGTTCCTGTTGACGATACGGAACTTTTTGATACATCAACTCTGGTCTTTGTGACAGTTTATGTATCAGCCTCTCGGCTCGTGGAGCGGACCCTCCGAACGAGCTAGCTGTGTGCGGGAACCCAAGTGCTGGCTGCGACTGTTCTACTGCTACGATTGCTACTGTGACTGCGACGACGACAGTACAGAGATCCTGTGTGGATTTGACGACGACAGTACAGAGATCCTGTGTGGATTTGACGACGACAGTACAGAGATCCTGTGTGGATTTGACGACGACAGTACAGAGATCCTGTGTGGATTTGACGACGACAGTACAGAGATCCTGTGTGGATTCGACGACGACGACTACAGCACTCAGCGATCCTACGTGGATCAGTGCTACAGGTTCTGTGTGAGCCCGATCCTGTGTGGGTCCTTGCGCTCAGCGGTTCTGTGTGAGCCAGCGCCTACAGGTTCTGTGTGAGCCCGATCCTGTGTGGGTCTTCTGCGGGGGTTAGTTACCTAACGATCCTTCGTGGGTCCGACGACTTAGATGGATCAGTGATCATCTTTATCGTCCTTGAAGAAGTTTACCTGTGTGAGCTGAATCCTGTTGTTTTCCTGTGTGGATTGTGTTGTGCAATCCTGTGTGGATTATGTTTTGCTTTCCTATGTGGAATACGTATACTTTCCTGCGTGGACTGAGTTGTACTTGGGCTCGGAGGTTGGAGCGTATTTTTAATTGATGACTTAGGTATATGTATGGGCATATACCTAAGCAGTGTCGGTTGTTACTTCGTGATTGTACTTTTCTTCGTGGATTATCCTTTGTGGATTTGAGAGACCTTCAGGGGTCTCGGGGTCCCTACTGAGTAGCTTATACTCACCCCTGCACGGGCTTTGCCCGCACTACGTTGTGTTGGTTGCAGACGACGGACAGCGTTGACCTTATCTGAGGCTTGCACAGCGGGACGGTACCCGGAGGTGGACCACTGGGCGGGACGTGCTCGGAGCGGACGGCGGGACCCGTGGAGCAGAGGTGCTATCTGTACCCACCCTTCAGGTGGGATTTCCAGTGGACAGCTCGGAGTAGCGGCCTTTACTTTACAGTTGCTGTTTTTCCCTTTTCGAGTTGTACTTTACTTTCAGTTTGGGTTGTATACTGGCCCATTTACTTTTCCTCACTTTCAGTTGTACTCTGCTTGTTAGTGTTTACTTTCCGCTTGCTTACTCTGTGGAGTTGGTTACTTTTTCAAAGGCAATGCCTTCCCTTTTTACTGGGATTTACGCCTTGGTGCTAGTCGCCAGCCCCTGGCCTATGGAAGGCGGGCTTGGGGTAGTCACGGCACGGACCCCGAGGGCGGGTCGTGACATTATATGTCCTATAAAATGTATTAAGTGGAACAATTGTTTACAAGGTGAGGAAAATCAATAATTTTTTAAATTTTTCCATGTACCAAAAAATTATAGTTTTTTCTTGATACAATAGTAGGTGTAAACCCATTTGTTTGAAAACTAGTATTCAAGAAGAAAATTGACATGGATTGACATGTCTATTTTTATAAGGCATGACTAATTTCAAAAGAGTTTAAAAATGTCATGGAATTGACTACAATGAAACATTTTCACCAGTTTCAATGATGAAATCCATCATAATTTTAGATTCCATTGTTACATACCATGACTATGACATTTAGAAAATGGATTTCAATATCCTTCCTTAATGATAATATTCAAGAATATGTTTATATGACAGACACAAAGGTTTTGTTACTTAAAAGGCTGATAAGATGATTTAAAAATTTCAAAAACATATTTATGGATTAATTAAAGAATCTCAATCATTGAAAATCTGTTTTTAAATATCCATAAAAATATTTGATTAAAAAAATAATGAGTGTGAGACTTCGGTCTAAAAATGGTTTAGTTGGACTGTAGATGTTTTCATAATATTATATGTTGATGACATATTATACATTGGAAATAAAATACCAGTTTTATTGTTTGATAATATATAGTTGAATAAATTTTTATCCATGAAGGACTTGAGAGAATTATCATATACTCGTGGGATCAACATCCATTATGATGGAACCAATAGACTCTTTGGCCTATGTCATTGTATATACATTTAGAGGATACTAGAGGGATTTAATTTGGAACAATCCCAGAGTGTATTTTTTCCAATATAAACATTATTTTTTCATTCAAAAAAATATTCCCTTAAATACATGAGGATCAAAATAGAATGTAAAGGATTCATAAGTGTCAGTGATTGGATTCTTCATGTATAATATTACGTGTACTACGATAGATGTTACCTATGAATTTAGTTCATTAGGCAGATATCAACCTAATCTACATGACAACCATTGAACAGAATAAAATACTGTAATTATGTATCTAAGGTGTACAAATGGATATGTTACCATTCAATGGAGTAGATGAGGAACTACTCACCAGAGGATATAAATATGCAAGTTTCCAAAATTATCATGATAACATTAAGTCACAAATAGTCCAAATCATCACCTTTAATTAAGGTGGTGTGAGCTGTATGAGATTATAGTAGGATATGGTAGTGTATTATATAGAGGAGTTTGAGTATATTGGGACTTATGGGGAAGATATGGATGTATTATGGATGTGAATCATTGAAATTATAATTATGTGGTACATAATAGTAAAGACCATATCACACTCTATTGTGATAATACTAAAGTGGTGGATCCCACAAAAAATGCAAGGTAACATCAACGAATGAAGAACATATATTAGATTAATAATATCATTAGTCATTTTTCTTGGAGAGGTGAGGTTGTAGTGAGATGTTTTCTTGTAGAAGATAACACAGTGGACCCCTTGACTAGAGCCATAACTCAGAAGAAACATGATTATCATGTGAGGTCTATCTAACTAAATGTTGTAGTAATTTGACTTGATTCCAACTGGGATATTGTTAGAGTTGGTGTCCTCATAAAAAAATGTACATTGATAAAAAGTATATTTTATCCCTGGAATATTAATTTAACATATTATTATATATTATTTATTATTTCTGCATGGATTTGTTGTAATAATGTCTAAGACGTTTTTTCACATTAAAATGGTCAGATATGCTCCCTGATATGATGAGAAACATGGAGTGATCTAAAAATATTCTTAATGTTATTTTATGGTAGTATTACATAATATTATGCGAGACATATAATTTTACCATTAGGTGAATGTTCTCCCCAGAAAATGGAGTTCATTCTTATAAATTTCACTCTTGTTAATCCCAATGACAATAGAATATGATAACAGACTAGCCAGTAATAATTCCACATGTTTTGGTGTAATAAGATATTCAAATCAATGAGAATCATTTGTATTCATTAGAAAAAAATATTATCATTAATGAATTTCAGGACTCTTTCACATAGATTTACTAACCAAAACTGTAATTCTATATTTTTGCAGGATGTAGTGTATGTTAGCTACATCATTATTTTCATGTAATTAATTGATAATCCAATGAAGTATTTTTCACACAAATATTTATGGAAGATGATATCGCATCACTTATATTGGAATATAACTATCACTTTAAATCCTATGGTGATGATGTAATGATCTGTTGATTTTACATAATCAATGAAAGATTTATCGAGTAAATATGATGATGACACTATCTTGTAACATACTTGAGGAAATATTCACCCAAAGGTATTATATTACACCGTGAGAATTCATATATGGTTTTTCATGTTGAGACATTATGTACATTATCATGGATTCCTATACTAATTTCCAGACTTTAATTTAGGACTTGAGGAAAATCATTCTATTTCCAATGACAAATAATCATATAGGGTAACACAATGAGTTTTTAAATTTATCCATATTAAGATATATTTGAGTTTAATTAAAATAATTAACATTTTTCTCAATTATATGGAATAATTTTATTCTATTTATATTGATCATATAAAGTATTGAAATATTTGTTCACTAGCTTGTGAATAAAAATATTTTTATTTATTTTATTGAATATTTAATAAATATTTATTCACCTTTATGTGAATTAAATATATATTTATGAAAAAAAAATTATTTGCGTGTTCAAAAAATGTAAGAGGATTTTGAATAGAGCATACAATATCTGGTGGGAAATAGTAATTAACAAAGTTAGTTAAATATGATTTTTTATTGTTAAAATTGGAGTCCAACACAACATTACAATAAAAATATTATTATTATCTGTAATGGGTTTTATTATAGGTAATAAATTTTATTCAATGGATAAAAAATAATTAATTAACATTTTAACATGAATCCACACACTATAAATTGATGAATATGTCTACAATGTAGTGTATCAAATTTTCAGAATAGATAATTTTTGCATATAATAAATTATCTATTGAATCCTCCTCCTCTCTCCCTCTAAAGAAATTGTAGCGAAATTGAAATTTCTTTATGTCCAAAGAACAAGTGACCGAGAATGAACAATTCAAGACATTATACTGAACAAGATATCACCTAGAGATCGATTGGTGTTTGTAGGAAATCATAGGGGAATTTGTGGATCACTTAAACATATATTATATACTTGGATATTAATAGTTCAATGAATAAAATCCAAAAGTTTTTTTGTGGATGATCAGTATTCACCAATGATGAATGTCCCTTAGCCGAACTATTTATTTCATAAAATATTCAATAAATTAATAATAAATTTCATGTTCAATATCCTTTCTCCTAGTTTCGTTCAATGATTATTAAATTA
Source organism: Viscum album (assembly GCA_963277665.1). Classification (NCBI taxonomy): domain Eukaryota; kingdom Viridiplantae; phylum Streptophyta; class Magnoliopsida; order Santalales; family Viscaceae; genus Viscum; species Viscum album. The sequence continues at coordinate 2,027,652,336 of OY728120.1, read as the reverse complement.
AATTTTTACATATCTCCCACCACTTAATGATTCCACTATTCCCAAAACCAATAGTGTGCACACAGATTAAATCAGGTGTTTCATATTAAATTGATGTTTTGTACTTGTAATAATTATTCTCATTTTATAAATCCCTTACTATATATATGCATAACATTTTTGGAGGTTATGACCCCAACACCATCCACCCCAAGTAGGTACCTCCCTTTTTATTCCATAATTGGTTATTCATGACTCTCTAATCCACCATTAAGGTATGCAATCACTTGACCATTATATCGTAATTTTTTTCATATAATCAATTGATCCAAAATTTTATAATGGATACAACACATATAGTTCCCACTTGACCCTTATAATGTATTTTTTCCAATTAATTAATTAACCTTTTTAATGTTAGTAGAAGGAATATTTGTAGATATAACTTTGACTATATAATTATAAATGAATGGCATATGGTTCTATGTTTTTAGTTCTCCTTGTCATGCATATGAAGGTAAATTGAGTGAACCAAATACTTGAATATGGAATTAAAGTCATAAATATTTGGATGTTCTATTTGTCTTTTCCATTTAGTATGGATGGTAATGCAATGGGATTGTATACATATTGAATTCCATGATTATTACACAGACTAATTTGAATATTGATAAGAATAAGGTTCTAATTTTTTATTGACCTTTTCAAATTTATTGGAGTGGTTAGAATTGATCTATTCTTAGATTGCCGATGGAATTCCATGAGAAGACAAACTAATAAATTTTTTTTTATGGATATGGTTTCCAATGGAGATACCCATCGATATACATTGTCCTCGACTACTAGACGATGCATTAGGTGACACCATAGGATAACATCCCTATCTAAAAAATATTACAACTCCTTGTATAAACTACTTTGATCCCTATTAATGTCTTCATATAAAAGTATCCATGGATTCACCCTATTATGCCTAATCATTTTTATCCTATTTTACCATAGATGACATCCTTCAACTTGGTTAGAACTATTTATAGTATTATTTCTTTTGCATGTAACCTTGGATTAATATCAAAAAACATTACTTGAAGTCATGATGTTATTATTGAGATGGCTCATCTCTTTAGGACATGTATTCCTTTTCTATTACCATGGAAACTCTTTGATTGTTATCATCATTAAGAGTTTCCTTTTTATACCATGAATCCTCTTTTATTAATATTATGATGTCATATTTTCAATTTTGTTATACCTCACGTTTCAAATTTATATAAATGAAACGAAAATAAATTAATAATGTGGGTACATGTTCAATGAAATTTCTATCTAAGGATAATGAATATATTAGTGATCATTATAGTATTTTATTACATTTTTATATAACTGCATGATTTGTTTGTTTATATTCATGAAATGAATGGTATTGACATCATTGGTGGTGTCCATCTATGATTTATCAGACACCCAATCTGGGATGCAGATGATTCATAGAAATATTTAATGTATTCAGTTATTTACCAGGGGAATTGTATTTCATTTGAAACCAAATAATTATTTATGAAATTGTTGATTATTAATAGAAAATGTTTTATCTAGTGCTTTGGATGTTTGATTATTTTTTGGATTCTATTTTATTCATTTTTCTAGAATGTATTTAAAACTACCATGAATATATATTTTCTAGTTTTTTATATATGTGAAATAAATTATAAATATTTTGAATATGATTTAGCCTTTTATTTCGGTATTACTATCATTTTAATAGTTTCTTATGTATTCTTCCTCTACATCGAGTTACTGGTCCTCTTGATATAGTTTATGATTCAGTTAATTCATCTGTTCACATATGATTCCTCAATATATATGATTTTACTTATCCAATGTGATCTAATATAACATGAGGACATAGTATCCTTATGAACACGCCCTAGTACCTCACTACTATCTTGAAGACTCTAGAATATCTGGAGGCATGATTGAAACCTTGTGCCCCACTAGAACGGGGAACCACTGACAGTCACCTGGGTTGGGACGTCCCATGGTGGATTTGTTATAGTATTTGTTTAATATGGAATTCTAGGGTCTTGTACTTGAGAGAGATAGAGTTTGAGTTCATGATTGAGTCAATTATTGATGAAGAACATTTTTCTCTCAATCTATATATAACGGCCCCAATATATCTTTATTAAATCAAAACTCAGAGGGAAAATTACATAATAAAGGATTTATTTTTCTATGTATACCAACTAGCGTTTCTATAATTTTGTTCTCTAATAAGGTAGATGATATGTTGAAGTTATGTGTATATTGAAATATTTTTAATAAAATGAAATTTTAGAACTGATACCAACTTATGTGAATTGATGATCTTGTTGAACTGATGAGATGTGGTTCAATGTTCTCAATAATTTACATGATATCAAGGTATCTTTATCATAGGGTGATACATTCTTATAACATGGACTGATTTCATGATGAGGTATGGTTTATATGATTTTTTATGTTATTTAGGTTGACCAACATGTTAGTTGTGTATATGGACCTAAATAACCAAATCATTTACACAAACCTGGATCAGTTTGTAGTTTTATTTGTGGATGAAAACATTCATTACTCCACGACTCGGGATGATCATTCCAAATATCTTGAAATCATCCTATGAATACTATGAGAGAATAGGATATATTTCATTCTATATAAGTGTAATTTATATTTTTTAGGGTACAATTCTTTGTTCACATCATCTCTAAGGAACATGTGTTAGTGGACCTTGAGAAATTGAATTAAGATATATCATAGGAGAATCCTAAGAATATTTTTTGATATATTAATAATTTTGGATTTGGTAGTTTAATATTGATGATTCATAAATGACTTTTTACATTTGGTAGAACCACTTATGTAATTGAACAAGAATTTATTCGTGTTTTAATGGAATGTGGAATGTTAGAATTCCTTTCATGAGTTAATGTAGCGGTTTACTAATTCACTAATTTTGATTCTACATAAGCCCGGTAAGATGTATACCTTGTTATATGTTGATTTTGGTGTTGGGATTGGGGTTTTGTTGATAGATTATGACCAGGTTATAGTATATGGGTCCTTAATGTAGAAGCCTCATGAATTATATTACCCAATGCATAATCTCCAGTTAACCACGATGGTTTAGTTTTTAAGGTGTTGGGTACATTATAAATTTATAGAATGGATTATTGTGTATAACAATCATAAATTACTTAATTACATATTCTACAAGAAGGATTTGAATCATTGGATGAATGGATGGGTTGATTAAATGCATTTTTTTAATTTGTAGTCAATATAAATGATTTTAATGGGAAATAGTGTTGTAGATTCATAGAGTGGGAAGACTCAAAATCAGTCGGTTCATGAATGGGACTCCGAGTAGAAGATGGAAGATTCATTTTCTAAGATGATTATAGAAGATCATGATAGACTAGGGAATATGAAATATGAATCATTGGTTGTTGATTAGACAATATTGAGTGGGTTCAAGGAGAAAAAGTTTGAGGACCTATAGTATTTTACTTTTAGGGAATGTCTTGAAGGTGGGAAGTCACCTTAAAATTGTATAATTGATGATGATGATATAATTTCTCAAAATGGACTTGTTATCATGGCTAAATTTATTTAAGAATATATGTTTCATTTGTTTCATGACTCATTATGGTTAGTGCCCCTGGTTTTACTGTTATGTATCATGACCTTTATAGATAATATTGGTGGCTTTGGATGAATAATTTTGTTGCAAGTTTCGTGATGTGATGTTACACGCGTCAGTAGGATAGGGCCAATAATAAGTGATTAAGTTGTTTCTTACAATCATTTACCATTCCAAAATTGATTTTATATGATGTAATAATGGATTTTTTTTTCTCTGGTGAAAAAATTGGATGAATGATGTGATGTGTGTAGTTTTTTACCCATTGACCAAGGTGGTACATTTCATACCGATTTGAGATACCATCACCATTGACATGTTGGGAGATTTAAATATTAATTATATTTTTCTACTTTATGGGGTGTCATGGATAATTTTTTTGTACCATGATCTACAATTTAATACAATCTTTTGGTAGTGGTTATAAAAGGTTTATTCCACCCACTTTTTTTCTTATGGCTTTCTACCCACAGACATATGGGTAGTCAAGTCATACTGGTTAGGTGATAAAGGAAAAGTTAATTTAATCTGTCCTAGACATTATGGGATCCTGCGTCGGAGAACATGTTGTTTATTGAGTTCACTTATAAATGAAATTACAATGATACAATTTAGATGAAACTATCTAAGGTTAACCAGTTTAGTCTTTGTTGATCTACTCTATTTTAGATGGAGTTTAGGTAATATGGGTTATTTGGAATGAGTATCAGGTCAGACATGTCAGAAAAGGTGTTTGTGGTCCATAAATATATGTCTAAAAATAATAATATTAATAATATAATGATGATAAAAATCATAGACATATTGAGTTTATGGTTCATAATTATGTGTTCTTTCCTGTGTCACTGTGATGGGGTCTCCACTAGATTTTAAAATAGTGTAAGTTGTTACCTAGGTACATGGGGCCATTTTTGACTATAGAGAGGATTAGACTGGTGGTTTTCTGCATGGATCATTTAAAGCATTATAGTGGCACACATAATGATTTTCATATTTCATAACTTTAGAAGTATCAAATTAACACTTGCCATGTGGCATAAAGACGATGTAGAGATTGAAAAATATTCATCCTTTGAGGAGCTTACAGTTCATATATTGGATCATAGAGATAATGTTTTTGAAATGTTAAACAACTCTATTGGTTCATGTGTTATGTATTCATGGAAAAATTCATGAAGAGACTTTGGTGAAAGATACATATATCAATTCCAATATTCTCAGTCCTTTTACATTGGAATCCCTATGATTTTTTGAATGGAATCTCAAGTAGGATCCATTATATTATTGGGAGGTTTTATGATCATGGGATTCAAGTGATATGGGTTATCATTTAAATTTTTCATTAAATATATTTAATATGGTTATTGAAATGTTTCTCAGGTCTATGAGGTGACATGGGGGTGTCCTGGGGGTTTGAGGATGAAATATGAGAAAAATTGGTCATCTTTTTCTTGTTGAATGGTTGGAACATGGTTAGTAATAACCATGCTCTATAAACATTCTTTCTTGGAGGAGGTGGTACAAGGATCTTAAAACCATTAATGGGGAGTTAAAACCCAAAAGTTCTTGGATATATCCATTCCTCATAAAAGCCAATTGTTTTTTCAAACCGTTTAGGATCCCCAAGAAACATTGCGACCTAGCACCCTCTTTGATAGATGGTGTCACACAAATGGCGTTGTATTTGGCCAACCATGTTGCCAAACCATGAACCTCATTGTATTTGTTGAATTTACAATTTCCCCCATGGGATTTATGTTACCCCAAAAAACATTTCTGCCAACACTTCTAACATTTCCTATGAGTGATTAAACCTTCCTCTCAAACTATCCAAGAATAAATATACAACATATCAAGGCTATTTTGATGTTGTATTGAGTTCTAATTGAATCTCATTGTGAGTAAAACATTACTATTACTTCTTTTTTATATATTATGGCTTTTGGAATCATTATTCTTGTTTGTAAGTTATAATAACCCCTTTTTCTAGAGGATTTTATTATTTAGATTTGAAGGAGTTTTGAGACTAAAAAAATGTCGAGGGTAATGAGTGTGGTTCTACAGAATCAATATATTATTACTAAAAGTTATATCCTATAGTCATTGTGTTTGGTACATGTGTATGTTGTGGTTCTGTTGTACCTTCTTATTTTTAATTTGGTTTAATTTGTATCAATTTTCATATTAGTTTGTTAAATGATAAATTCAACTCCTCATTATCCATATGGGATTAAGTGAGGTTGAATAGACAAGGAAAGAGGTTTCCCAAAGGGTGTACCATATTCATGAAAATGAAAATGGGTTATTGAATAAGAATTTGAAAGGTATTTTTGATCAAAACAATTATAGTTATTTATTGAATGTTAAAATAGATTTATGAAAGGAAAACAATAATAACTGTATTTAGGTTGTTAACATGGAATGTGATCCTAATTTTATAATAATTGTGTTTATATGATAACATGGAATAAGGGTTATCTTGTGTGATAAAAATGTGTAAAATTAGTTAAGTTTGTATAGGGTAAATGTGTTAATGGGTTAATGCACACAAATAATATATGTGTTAATGTATTATTATTTTTAAATTGTATATTTGTTATAAATGTTCAGGCATGTAAATTGTTAATGTGATAATGGGTGACAGAATGATGATGGTACATGTGTTGAATGAACTACATATTTTAAATGGTAAATGTGTTCAATGAGTTATGGTTTGTAAATTATATATGTTTTATATTTTTAAGGAATCATATAAACATGGATTAATGGTATTAGTGGGTTATTTTACACCAGGCTCCTTGTCCATTGGATAGGTTAGATTTAGGCTCTAAACACCAACCCTATATTTCATGGGTTAGCAAGTAAAACTAAGGCTTTATACCCCTAATGAATTAATGTGATATGAATACGTGGAATGAATCAATGAGGTATGTGATATGTTTTTTTGGTAATTATATCCCAAATGAATTCGAGATCCAAATTTCCACTTGATCATAGATTACATGACTTTCATTAGCCGAAGTGTATTTGGTGGAAATGGTTAACCCATGGATAAAATAATGAAACTGGTTAACATGAAATTTTTTATTCAATTTAATCATGTTAATTTGTGGTTATCATGTTATTCATTATGCACCTATATACACACTCTATTTAGGATGGATATTTTGGAGGAATAGTTGGTATTTTCCCAATAAATGGTACTCACACCCTACTCGATGCACCATTAGGAACCAAATAAGACATTACAATCACATGTCAATGGAAATGAAAGGTCCCTATTCTTTATGGTTGATTTGGTCATGATATGTTCATGAATTAGGGATAGATACCTATATTCAGGTCCTGTTTTAGATATTCTTTGTCTTGTATTTATTTTTGGTTTACTGTACACATAGAACTATAAAAATGACATAAAATATATACTATTTTGTTGTTGGATTGTACAAAGTTGTGTAAAAATGATTAATGATGCTTGGGTATTTTTTATTTGGTCCATTATTTCATATTTCATCTACTATGGATTACTCTGATAAACATTTTATAGTCTCCCCAATTGTTTTGTTAGACCCTCTCTTCTAGTCAGTATCCTCTAGTGTATAGGTAGGAATGTTGGATATCATGTGGTGAACTATATTAGGGGACCAGATTTGTGGAATTAAGGTCAATAGATTAAAACAATAATATAACTATTTTCTAAGTACAAATGATTTATAATCCTGTTTTTCGATGACATGATAGTTGTTGATTTGAAAATGTAATTCTTTAGAAAGAACTCAATGAAATTTAGTGGCATTATCCCCAAGCATGTGAATATCATCATTCCAATTTCATAATTGTGGGTGTCATGTTTATATTATGTCATTCTATACCTACATGTAAAATTAGTTCCATAAGTGTGACCTTTATATCTATCATTAGTGATTCTACTGAATAAGTTTATTTGAATGTATAAAAAGATACCAAATCTGTCACATGGGTCACTTGAATTTTTAGGTGAAAAATCTAAAAGAGAAATCCAAGAACAATATGCCATATCAGGTTAAGGAGGATTACATGGTAATTATAACTGTTTAGCTGTTGTTCACTATCTAATCAAGGGTTTCAACCTCAGTGTAATCAGGAGTGACCATGAAGGATATAAAATATAGAGTAATATAATATCAATACCATATATGGTAATTCCAATATTATAAGTACTATTCTAGTATAGTATTTATTATTATGTGTCATATTTGTTAAATTTTTTCATTTAAATATTTATGAGTGATTTTAACGGTATTTTTAAATTTAATGTGGAAGAACCACCTACATTTATGATTTTGGATACACATTTTGGGATAAAAATAGAGGGCACTATGATTTTCCTATATTGCTCCTTATTAATGTATTCTTTCAAGAATATTGTGGATTTAATGGTTTTGAATATGAATTTATTGGAAAATATTTTAAATTATTTTAAAACTAAAATATTGAAATTGAAGAATGTTTAGAAGTAGAAATTGATGAGATAAATATGGAAATGTAATTCTCATCAAAATGGGTGTTTTCAAAAAGTAAAGTCCGAAAAGGCCACATTGGGATTTCAAGGATATAATTCATTCATAGTGAATTTGTACGTTTCCTATCCATGTTATTGTTTCCGACATAGTCACATTTTTATTTTTTGCATCATGATTTCTTTATTCTTGTGTTTTTCCTTCATTCCCATGTTAGTCATTAATGTTAATCCTATTCTCACACATCCTATATTAACTTGTTGGAATAATAACATATTTATTTTACACTTTTATGACCCCTTCATGATTTGAAATCATTTTCACCATGATGACACAACTTATTTATGGTCATTTTCACCACTTAAGAATAGCATCATGATGTGACACATAGAATGTCGACAGTGTGGTGAGAGTACTTATAATTATATGAAATTTCTTCTCATAAATAAATTTATATTATTTAATATAGTTTCGTGATAAAATTTGATAATATGATAGGACATATAGAATGGAATCTATCAGGTGAGAGTACTAATAAGTAGATAACATTTCTTCTCATAAACCTTTTACATTGTAATCTATAATTTGGGAAATTATGAAAAAAGACCGGCCTATGGTAATTCCACATGTTTATGTGTCATTTCATATTACTATATGTGTTCGGTTTTAATGGACTATAAACATTTAAATTATTATTAATTCTTATCATGAATTATGTAATTTAATTTGCTGACAAAAACTATGATGCCATATCTTCAATAGAAGTGATGAATTTTAAGTGCATCATGAATATCATGTTCTTAATAAATAATTCATGGAAGGATTTTTACCTTCTATATTTTTTGATTTTGATATATTATCCTTTTAATTTAAATAGTTCCATTATATTATATTCCATAGACAGGGTGTAGCAATGATTTTATTTAAGATAGTCATAGAAATGTGTATTAAGAACCTAGGTTTATGACACAAGTGTGTAACCATCATGATGAGATATTCGAAAAAAAAGCATTACACTAGATTATAATCCTTTAGGTTTGGTTATCGATGTTGATACATTAAATTAATTCTCATGGGTATCTTGACATATTTCTAGATAGTGATATTAGACATTTGGCAAGCCAACCTAATATCATTGAGAAATATGCCTTAAGGGACACACTCTATGTTTTTCTTCTTGATAAAAATTGAATTATATTTTAATTTTAATACATGAACAATTATTTACATTCAGATCAATAATAATTTTATTCCAGATTTAGTGATATCAAATATTCAGATGGTAATGAATTATTTTGCACACATTAATAAATAATCCATTTTATTACAAGAAAAATTAATATCTATTTACTTTCCAGAATGTGAATAAAAAATTTATTTTTTATTTACTATTTAATAAATATTTATTAGTTGGACTGTGAATAGATTATATATTTATGAATACATATTTAATGAATATTTATTCAGGTATTTAATAAATTCCATAGAGGATAAGGTGATCAATATTATTATTAATCATAGATATTAATGTGTAATCCAGTGAAATAATATTTATTGTTGAATTACCTAAAACACACCATAAATTAATAATAATATTAATATCATATATAATGTGTCCAGATAAATTTTATTATATTATTTAAGAGTTATTATAAAATAATATAATATTCTTACCTAAATATTATCTTCATAAAGATATTTTAACATCTATTATATAGAGTTAATCAATAATTGAGTATCAATTTCCACAATCTACTTCTCTTTAGATTCCTCATTCTCTCAACCACTCAATAATTAGAGGAACAAGAGGAAATAAATGAACCCTGAATGAACTATAATGCATTAATAACACAAACAGATGATGATCCAGCCATTGTGTTATAACCTTCTGTTCCACTAGTATTGTTCAAATATCAATGGAAAACAAGTGGATCATCACTAAAGGGGATCTACATTGGGTTTTCCCTATGCAATGGGGTAATCCAAAAAGGTTTATATATGATTAACCAATTCACAAAATAAATATAATAAGATTCTGATATATTTATTTTAGTATAATTAAAAATAATTATAAATTTAATGAGAAAAAAACATCACATGATTCTGGGATTTCAATGTAAATATTTAATGGAAGCTTTTCATTAATCATACTGTCTATGTCTTGACCAATTAGTGAGTGATCTATTAAATTCAAGTAAAACCTTCATTGTTAATAGAACAAAAGTAAATTTGAAATCTTCGATAACCATAATTGGGTATCAATGCGATCACACTTAAATTTATAATTATTTATATTATTTTTTATATATTATAAACAAATGTGGATAGAAGATTCATTTACATATGATTCATTGTTTAATCAAATTATTAATTAGTATTATTTTGGTATTTTAATATTAATCATTCAATATTCATAATTTTAATAAAGACTTACTAAATATGGGGAACTATTAGAGATACCATGGCGTGGTTCCCATGATTCTATCTAGTAGATTAGGTTACAAAACTTGTAGTCAAAGTATAATTTGTGCACCTAATTTAACTACAGATGGAATTTTCATACAATAATAGCTATCACTCCACCATTGGGATGGCACCTTTTGAGGCATTGTACATGCGACCTTTTAGATCATCTTTGTGCTGGACTGACCCAGTTGGGTTAGCACATGTGGGAAGAAAGATGGTATGGGCTACCACATAGATAGTGCTGATCATCCATGAGTAGATGAAGACTGCACAGAGCTGGTAAAAGTCACATTCAGACAGGTGATGAAGACCTATGTAGTTCGAGGATGGTGACCACACCTTTATACGAGTCTCACCTCGACAAGGTTTGCAGAGATTTGGCCATGCAGGAAAGTTATCTCCAAGTTTCAACGTACCTTTTCAATCCTTCAACAAAGTTGGCGAGGTGGCGTACCACTTATCTCTCCCATCTTAGTTGAACCGGGTGCATGACATCATCCATGTATCCAAGATGAGGAGATACGTTCAAGACCCCTCTCAGATCATCGACCACGGTGAGATGGACATCGATGGTGGTGTGACTTTTACAGTGCTTCCTGTGGAGATTGGGGATCGACAGGATCAAGTCCTTTGTGGGTGGTCGATACCTCTGGTACACGTTTGTTGGCTGCATGGGAACCACAATGAGAGGACATGGGAAGGGAGGCTAATATTCGTGCTCATTACCACCACGTGATCCCTTAGTTTATGTTGTGGATTACGGGGATGCAAAGCCCTGCGTTGGGGAGAATGTAAATACCCAGAAATTCCAAAAAAAATTTAATTAAATATGATTTTTAAGAGTCTTCAAAAATTGACAACATGTGATTCTAGGATCCGGAGTGCCCAGAGTGAATTTCTGAACTTCTGTTTGTGTTAGTTTAGTAATAACACAAGCAGGTGTTTCTAACTTTTGAACAGGTCCTCATAATTAAAATCTTAGGGCACCGTTGATCTCGCAACGCCTATATTCTCTTAATGGGACCTTCACATCGACCACAGTAGGTCAAGGGTGGAAGTTAGTTTTTCACTTATTCGTGAAATAATAAAATAAAATAAAATTGTGTAACATTTTATTTTTATTTCTTGTGAAAATCCCATGTGAATGATACACTGGTGGGGAACAATGTACTAAAACCTCCCATGAGAGGTAATGGAGGTGGGGAATACCTAACCTAAACCTTTCATGAGAGGTTATGGTGGTGGGGACCACCTGAGGATAAACCCCACTAGAATCCCCCTTATGAGTGGGAATGCCTTTTAATCTTCCCCCACCTTAATAGTGCCACCTTCCCTTTAATTTATTATGTAAACATATGTAATTAATTGATTCAATCTGAAATTGTGCCAATAATTAAAAATTGGGGAAACATCTCTTATGTTGGATAATTTTCAATTTGGTGGATTTGGGGGGGAGGATAAATATTGGGACAGTTACACTTCTCCAACGAAGAACGCCATCGAAGAACGTTCTTCAAGAATCAAGGATGATGATGAAGAGAGATCCTGTTATCGATGTGTGGTTTCGGAATTGACGATCATTGGAACACTCTTCGCCTGCTTTGATTTCCCTATCACACCAATTTCAACGAATAATCTGAGGTAGGGGTTTAAATTTAGTATGATTAAATTCCCATGTTCTTCCAATTTTTGTTCTTGATGACTCTTCATAATTCAATAGAGATTATATCCAGATGCTACCGCTCTAATATGGAGAGTGTAGGAAAACTAAACATGGCTCGTCCCTTCCACAATTCTTGTGATGATTTGTGGTGTTTTTCGTGATGGAGGAGGTTAGAGAAAGACCATGAAGGGGCATGAGAATTGTGGCCAACACCACTTCTGGTCGTGACAGAGGCGACGGCGCAACAGTGCTGCTCCGCTGCCTCCGCCGACCGTGACCTCGCCACATCGCTCTACGGCCTCCACCCTCCCTGCTAAGCTGCCCTGCGCCCTCACAGAACCCCCCGATCGAGCCGTCCCACGGACTCTGTCTTCTCGACCGAGCTGGCTCAGGTCGGAACAAGCTTCCATGCGCCCTCGCGACACCCCCGCGGCCGAGCCTCCATCTGCTACCGAGCCATCCCGCAGCCTCATCCCTCCTAGCCGAGCGGCCCCGGGCTGGGCCAAGCCCCCCCAGGCCCTCTCATCACCCCCACGTTCAAGCCACCATCCATGGATAATATGACATGTGGCCTCCGCTGCCTCGCGGCACCCTCGGCCTCCGCCGCCCCACGCGACCCTCGCGGCCCGCCGGACCGCCCTATGGTCCGGGTTGCACCATGGGCCGGGCATGACTCAATGGTTTATGCTAGGTCGACGCAAACTAGTTTTTCCAAGGCCTAGTTGGGTGGGGTTGTTACAACCGGTTCGGACCGGACCCAGACCCACTACGACCCATTTACACTTGTTTGGCCAAAACTTTGGCACCAAACATTCGTTTGAAGAACCGTCTATGGAACTGGAAAACATGGAGCAAGATTGTACCATTGGTATACCACAAAGAAGATTTTAATAATGTTGGAGTATGGTCGGGTTGGATCGAGCACGAATCCATCTGGGCCCTCAGGACTAAAAGACAAATAATTTACAGAACCTATGTCTGATTGACTCGTCGTCTATTGCGTTTATACCCCTATGACGTGGTGGTCCTTTGGGATTCTTCATCTAGGGTCTTTGTGGAAGTTGGAGTATTGAACAGTGTCTTGTGGAGAGGGCCCTCTTGGAGACAATAGAGAATATTGTGGGAACCTAGTATCTAGTTTTGACATGAATAATGAAGAGTGATCATGTGTGGGTCAACATCTTGTGATCCTATGTGGGTCGGCATCTACCAATCTTATGTGGGTCAGCACCTATAAATCTTGTGTTGGTTAGCACTGAGCGATCATGTGTGGGTCATCACCGAGCGATCTTCTGGTGGTCTACCTCTTAAAAGATTATGATGATTGAGTAGTTACATCTAATCATATCTACTTGTGATCATAATTTATTCCTGGTGTGACCTGTGTTATTACATGTCTAGTACTTTCTTTCGTGGTAATACCTTAGTGGTATTCTTCTGTGTGGCGTACCAGAGTGGTACATGCCTTCATGGTATTTCTTCCTTTGTAGAAAAATTTAGATTGGGCCATTGGAGTTGGACTATGTGCTTCATCATGATTGAGTTGGGTATTCTTGATAAAATAGGTATATGTATGGTAATGTACCTAAGTAGGGTTGTCAATTGATTTCATGATTTTTGGTTTATCATTTGTGGATTTTGTGAGACCATGAGGGTCTTAGGGTCCCTACTGAGTATTGTTATACTCACCCCTACACGTGTTATGTCCGCACTTCATTGTTTTTGGTGCAGATGATGAACAATGTTGACGGAGGACTAGAGTACCCGGACATGATGTTGTCCAGAGGTGGACCTTAGACGAGGCATATCGCCGAGACGACCGACCGAGAGTAGTAACTATCTTTTAGGTATGATACTTGGTGGGTGTTCACAGATGTTGTTCCAGTTTACGTGTACTTTCTATTTCTTGTACATTCCAATTGGGCTTGTATTATGGCCCCATTTATTTACTGTACTTACTCTGATTACATTTCAGTTTACTTGAGTTCTTATCCTGATGTGTGCTTGGTGGGGTGTGCTTACAGGTTATTAAGGCAATTACATAACAGATGTAGGGAACACACCTTTCGTTCAAGTCGACAGCCCCTAGCCTATGGAAGGCGGGGTTGGGGTAGTCACGATATGGGCCCCATGGGAGAAGTCGTGACATCAATACCATTACTAATCCAACAATTAGTTTAGTACATCAAACCCATTAATTAACACAACAATTAACTAAAACCATTAATCCCATTAATTGATTAAATAATTAATTAACCAATATAACAATTCATTTCCATAATTTATTTTCCAAAATTAAATAAAATATTCTAAATCTCAACTCAACACAATTAATCCCACAATTAATTATATAGAGCATAATCACAATGTACATGATTAATTCATGACTAATTATTTCAACTTAACCAATTCGATATCTCATAATGAATTCCCGGATTAATGATCTACATTACAATCTATAAATCTCATAATAATTTTCCTAAATTAATGCTCTAAAATGGAATCTCCTTTTGTCCAAATTAATTCAGCAAATAATCATTTAATTCAACAATGATTTGAAGAATTATTTGGCCAACCTAATAAACTCAATTTGTGAAAATAAATTTCTAAAGGATGATATCACATCTATAATTTGAAATATGTGTATCAATTCAATGAATATAGTAATTAGATTTTAGATAAAATACCTCAATATTTTTATGGACTTTCTCTCAAAAGATATCCCCAAAATCTGAGTAGCTCAATGATTTATATATGATTTACGGATCTAAATCCCTTAACCAAAACCATGTAATCAAGATATAGTGAATGATGATCTAGATCTAAAATATTATATCCCGATGCCACAAAATTGTTTTAGATATAAATAAATGTACTATATCTTCAATCAAAAGATCATGAAAATATTGGTTAATGAAAGGGAAAGGCATTGGGATGATATCGACTTACCGGGTGAAGAGTAGATCTTCTATTCGGGCATCTAATCTTGATGAATGTAGATCTAATTGGTTTTGAATCCCTCCGAGTCAATGGGATAACCTTTCATTACCCTTAGTAATGTAATATTCTATTTTAGGGAAGAATAAGATATGAAATATGTCACTAAATGGTAAAAATGAGTGAGATCCACAATTTTAGTATCTCAATACTGACCCACATATCGTTTTGTTTCACAGTTAAAAAAATAGTCGACTAAACATGCCTTACCCAATAAATCAAGGGGGCCTCACATAGTTTCTTCACATGGCCTCCCAAAACATGATTTCATAGTGCCAAATATACTACCTCAAAAGACAAAAGAGAACATGGTTTCACTTAGTCCATTACACGGTTGGTACAATCCATGCAAAAACCATGATCTACCCCATTCTCTCAAATAAATTCTTAGCCGCCAACCAATCACAACCCAAGTCATGTTATCCATAAAAGGTACTCAAGTAAAAACAAAATATTACCCGAAATTATGCCCTAGATATCTCCATTAATGTTCAGGTTCTTACACATATAGTTCATGTAGTCTACATAGTATAGATATGAAACTCATGACAACCATGTGGTTAAATTGATTTTTTTCTACAACATGAGTCCTATAGCCAATAAAATTAATGATACATATGATGTTTAGAAATAATAAACAATGTTTTATTCTTTAGTACCCATTTCCAATGAAAAATAATTGTTTATTTGAATGATATGTTAAAAAATGTAAAATTGACCACTTAGAATGTAGCATGCATACATGTCATCTGGCCCATTTATTAACATATCCAATGAACACATTTTTTCAATTTTAGGGATAGGTAGACAATGAAATTTAGCCATATTTTGTGTATCATGTCCGTAAATTCCTTCTAATATTGTCATGATAGATGGAGATAGGCCATGAGTTTATCTTATATACATGACAAGTGAGTAACATGGTGCATTGAATGGTTGATTGCTCTATATAGTCTCAAAATAATGGAAGGAATTAAATTGCATTATAATTATTAATTTAAAATTTAAAACTAATTAAAAAAAATTCAGTAGATTACTTTAAAGATGTAATAATGGTTTTGAATAATTAATAAATGATCAATGAAATTAATAAAATTTTATGTAATTATTTTCCATGTAATTTATTTTCCATAAATAAATTTCATGTGTGTATCCCACTGAGACATTGGGTGATCATTTTGGTTAAGATAATTAATTAATAAATTAATAAAGATATTTTTATCTTGATAATACATAATGAATTGATGTGAATTCTAGGTACTTTTTTTAATTTTTTTCATGTGTACGGTCGATTATGAGCATGGAACAAACCTCTGTATGTGTTTTTGTTCCATTAATTTCATCCAAAGGTGGGGAAAATATTTATGATTAAATTAATTATAATGGTTTGGGTGTACTACCTACATATTTTTCTATATAGGACCAACATGTTGATGGTTGTTTAACTAATTCCCCTTAACCAATCCTTTGGTTCCCCTCACCAGTATATGTGTTATAAATATAGTTAAAAAAATGGTTATCCAAAGGATCTTATTGGTAGTTCAAGATAGAACCATGATAAAACCATCCTATGTGATTCACTTGTGGTTTGTTGGAATGATGAAACTTGAACCATGATAGACACAAGTATTTCCCCATATAGTCAAATGATGCTCCATTTGTCCACTAAAAACTCAACCTTTATATAAGCTCATTATCGAGTCCTTTATTTATTATTTTTTTCCTTATTATCCATTATTTATTTTATTGATATAATATTAGGATCACATTAATAAATGTATAAATAGGTTAATATGGACTTTAAATAAATTTATTATGTGTAAATATTTTATCAAAACATGAATAATAAATTATTTAAAATGAAAATAATATTAAAAAATTATTAGGATCGATAGAAAAATAAATATTTAATAAATAATAAAACTTATTATAAAATTATGGTATTACATCTTACATTACATGATTGGGTAATAAAACAATAGTAATCAATGTTTGATCAAACTTCATTGTGACAATTACATTTATAATTGAGTTATTATGAGTGTTTTGGTATAGTAAAACAAATTTACATTAGGATTAGTATTCCAAGATAAACAAGATGTAATTTGGCTAAAACTATTGAGGAGATCTGATTATGGTTTTCTAGAATTGGGGTGTCTACTCAGTGGATCAATGGGATATAAGAACATAGTTGTCACAAACATGCCTACAAAAATACCTTTGGTTAATTGAATGATCCCTCATTTTCGTTAAGAGAAGGGGAATTTGGATCCTTTACACTAGAATGGCTAAGAAACTAGGATTTCCATGATTAATTGTAATGTATATTGGGACTTCAGAAAAATAGAGATATAAGAATTTTAAATTCATTATGTCTCTCATAAATTATAATCAATTCAATTACTAATAATATAATCTTAAAAAAATGAGGGATGATGGAAAATTCATCAAATGGGTTATCACTACGATCAGTTTTGGACAAAGTCCCTCTTTTTACTGGAATTAACATCTAAGAATTCTTCAGAAACCAATAGGTTGTGTTATACCATCAACCAAAATCATACATGAATTAATCCTTACTTCCTGGTCAATGTGCAATGAAGAATAGTGCTAAATAATCAGTTTCTATGATAAACACTTGATTGGAACAGTTAAAGTTCGTAGGATAATGCTTTCATCAATTTCTAATGAAATCATATAGTCATATGAAGACATATATTCTTATAGAATGATCCATCATCTTCAAGGTCTATATAAAGTGACTGAGAAATAAATTTTTTTGTGTTATCCAAGGGACTCTTTAGATTAATCATGGAGAAACTAGGATTCTTGGTCCTCAAAGATTCAAAACCATTGGATATCATGAGCACCTAGAGGTTCTAGGCGTTAAATTTCATGAATAAATGAAAATTAATCCTATTATTCCATCAATTACATAGATATTATCCACATTTTTTAAAAATAATTAAATGAAAAACATAAATAAATCTCACTGAAATCCGCTAACACTTCATATTCAAGTTAACAAGGATATGAAAAATGAATCTCCTTCTATCATTATGTTGAATAATGGGAAAGGAATATTGATGAGATCTATGTCCATAGAATATTCAAAATTCTCTTCCAAGAAGATAATGTTCAAGGGAATGAAAAAGAATATGATGTTGTCTATTATTCATGTGCAAATAAGATCCAGTGGAAGAAAGAATTCACCCATGAAAAGAAGAAACCTGAATCTTCGAATGAATATATTATATTGTGAAATTTACCCACTCTTACTAATTGGGTATTATAAATATTCTATGTTGACTGAAAATGTATTCAAATATATAAACTAGGTAGATTCTTATAGTTTTATCGAGAATAGGTAGATCTATGGACAATAAATGGATTCATACTATATGTTACGGATTTCGAGGGCTACATCATCATGTTATTGAAAACAATGACCTTTGTTTTAAAATATTTTTATTATTTACCTTAAATCACAAAAAACACTATTACTATATCAAAACATGATATAGATTGATTTATTTTCATGTTTAAAAATAAATTTTTTTTATCTTATAATTAATAAATATATTATGGGATGTAATATATAAATAAGGGAAATTATTTGTTTGATTATAGAAAATAATAACGAAAATTGTTAAAAAATAGTCTTCATGACACATATGACACCCAAATTTGGAATCATCACTAAGGACATGTAAACAAAAGAATGACCATATTACACCAAGAGAAATATTTAAAATCATGTAAACTAAAATAACTTGTTATATATCACAAATTATTATAATTAAAAATGACTAAATACATATTTAGTATAAAATTTTAAAGGGACAAATATATTCTTGAATTAGTTCATAGAGATGTGTGTGGACAATTTAGATTTGACTGAATTTTTGCGTACTCATACTTCATAACATTTACTAATTATTTTAGTATATATGGTTATGTATACTTAATTAGTATAAGACATGTTGTATTAATAAATTCATGAGTATAACAACGAATTTGGGAACCATATTGGTATGATGATTAAGAATTACAACTCATATCGTGGTAGTGAATAATTTAATAAATACTTTATTGATTATATTCTTGAGTGTGGAATTCTATCCCAACTCAACTCACTTTATACACCATAATGGAATTGATTAATTTATAGTAGGAACCACACCCTATTGTACATGGTGAGGACAATGATGATTCCTTTCATTAATCCACTATCCTTTTAGGGGTACACATTATCGATGTTAGAAAAAACACAAAACCAGATGACAAATAAAGTTAAAGATGGTATTCCATACCAATTATAGAGTGGAAAGAAACTCATATTATCATTCATAAATGTTTGGGAATGTGATGTAACTTCAATGGAATCTATAGGATACAAAATTTCACCCTGTTGTATAATGTGATCCTTATAGAATACCCTAATGAAATAATTAGATATGACTTATTTGGAACATTAGTTAAAAAATTATAATTCTGGTAAGACACACCATATTCATTTATAGAGAAAACATATATAAAAGTAATTATGTGAGTGAGATAAAATTTTATGAAGTCAATTCTCATGTTAAATAAGAGTTTTTTATGAAGAAATTCCCCAAAACCTCACGGAAGAATAAGTTATGGAGAAGAATTTGTTGTGTAAGAGTAATTGAGAGGATAGAGGTCCATAATTATATGTTTTTCTACTCACCATGGATGTTGTCTAATTATTAGTTGATAATAATGATCATGTAACCTACATAGATGTTGTAAGTTGTACAAAATTGTCCACATTGAATGAATCCATGAAAAATGAAATGGATCCAATGTTCCAAGACCGTGTATGTATTTTGGAGGCTCCTCATGTTAATGTAGAGATCCTTTTTATAAATGTGTATGAAGGAAAAAACTAGACATTGATGGGTAATTCAATACTCATAATGCCTGAATGGTTGAAAAATGGTTTGAAAAGAATCATGGAATATTTTATGATGAATCGTTTTCACCCATTTATATGATAATATCCATCAAAATTCTACTTTACATTGCTTCATTCCATAACCAAGAGAATTTGAAAAATGATGTCAAAAAAACATTCTTTAATGAGAACCTTCAATAATATGTCAATATGACACACAATGAAGTGGTTGTGATCCCAAAGGATTAGAAAACGTTATGAAATTTGAAAAATCCAATTATTGACTAATGTAAGCATCTGACTCATGGAGATATCAATTTTATGAATCCTAATTGAATTTGGTTTCATAAAAAATTAATATGATACTTGTGTCTATAAATGACTTACTATATGTGTGGTAATTTTTATAAATGTTTTTTGATGACATAAAAAACAATATAAATGATATACCAGTCTGAATATCTATTAAATCCTGGCTAAATAATGACCACCCATGGTGGAAATAGGTCCTGCATGAAATATTTGTGGGAAAAAGATCCATCATGATTGATCATTTGGGATTATCATTCTATGTAAAGGTATATATCTTGACATGATAATAAAGGGATTTGTTAAGAAAAAAATCTAGTTGGGTATTGTTACCAATTTCCAATGGAATTAATCTATCTAAAAATATATTTAATCAAAAACTTGAGTAAATATATAGGACATAAAGTATTACATATTTGTTGGTGATTGGAATGGAAATATATGATATTCCACGTACTAGGTTTGATTTCTCCTATAACTTAAGTGGAGTAATAAGATATCAATCTGACCCACATGATTGTCATTGGATGGTAGTCTAGACTATCGATAATTATTGAAGGATTACTAAGGATATGTTCCTAGTCAATGGATTTTATAAGGATCCACTCATTAGATGATATATATATATATATATTGTAGTTCCCAAATTGATCATGGAAATTTAAAATCATAAACGAGACATATCTTATCTATCTCTTGGGGTCATTTCATCCAAAATATTCATGTGATACCAAGTATAAAATATCTTATTACTCTATATTTTGATAATATTGATATGGTGGCTGTTGAAAAAGTTCCAATGTCACATTAGGGGAGAAGGAAAATAATTCCAAAGAATCATCTCTTTTGTTATTTCTTTCATATTGGTGATGATTTATTGAGTAGAATATAAATGTAAGATAATTAGGAGGACCCCGTTTAAAAAGCCTTATCTTATCTAAAACATGGTCATCCTTTGAGGTTTAGAAAGCTTAAATTCATAGGTTGTTGGTTCTATTAAAATTGGTGGTATATTTTAGTGGGTATTCTAGAACCAACCATTTATAATTTAGATATCATATATATTTAAAGATATAAATATTAATAAAACATCTTATTACATTTGGATCCATTTTATTCGACGCATTAATTTAGTAATGTCCTAGAACATTTTCCACATTTGTTATGTTGTAGTAGTACCCCACTATGATGAGATAATATAAATTCGTTGATGATATTATTCAATATTGTTCTTTGTAAGAATAATGTATCACGCCTGTCATAGGGCGTAGAAAAAAACATGTTTTTATGTTTTCGTAGTGCAGCATTGAAGTGGACAAGGGTTGTCTCGCTTGAGGGGATTTCTTAGTTCATTAAACTACTAAATATAATTCACCTAAGATGTAATTATTTTGTTGTTTTATATTTTATAAAATTAATTAAATTTAATAAAATAGATTAAATGAAAAGTAATAGGAAACTAGCATTCAATTCTAAATTACCATGCAATGAAAAATAGAATGGAATTATGGAAGAAAGGAAGTTCTCCTGAGAAAACATTTAGGGTTCAATTTCATTGACCAGCGTAAAATATTCTTAGTGAACACACTCTATCGTTTGTGTACATAACCTAGTATACCCCGGTTATTAATGAAAAGTCCACTTGGAAATCTACAAGAACACCCTCCTTGCACCTCCTCAGTCGAGGGAAAATGGTTGTAGATTAAGAAGTTAAACGTTAGACAATCACGTTGATGATTAAAACCACTATAAATTATCCATATAATTAACTCATATAATATTAAAAACATGTTATTGGGTTCAGGAACCTGATTAATCCCTCGGGATATTTCTCAGATTAGTTACACATGATAATGAGTATTATAGTTCAAAATTGTAACATGAGAAGAAGAAAAGAGGGTGTCTGGATGTACACAGAAATAAAAACAAAGCATGAATTTATTGGAAATCTAAATTCTATTTGAATACATAAAAAATAATAAAAATAAATAAATTAAAAATAAATGGGGATGATTTGTGGTCAGCCTTTCTAAGGGGAGATCTCCTCCTTGGTGTCGTGAAGGACTTGATGGAGAGTGGGATGATTTGAGGGGAAGGAGCTCCCCTCCTTTTATAGGCATAATTTGTCCTCCTAAAGTTGATGCATTTTAGACCCAATAAATGAACACTTCACATGTTCCATCCATCATTAAGGTTGTTCATAAATATCTTTTCCGTCTATCATCAAATTTTTAGACTATTGGGATATCATATGTTAGAGTTATGAATTTTTTATTGGACGTTTCATTTATTAGATGATGTTTCCAAAAATCTTATTTCAAAACAATAACACCCAAAGGAAATCTTAATGACTTAAAAACTCCCTCCAATTAATTTTGGAGTTGACCCTCTATTTCCTTATTCTATTCAAGGTGGAATCATCGCAATTTAAAATGTTTATCCTGAGATAGACATTTATTACAGTTGTGGGGTCCACACTGTCCACCCGGAATGATCTTTAGATTAATTTATTTTTTATTGTCTATAGAAGGAAAATTCATCGCTTGGTCCAAAATATAAAGTTGAATAAAATAAAATAATTTTTTGATCAAAAAAATTATTCAACTGGGATTTATATTTTTCATAAAATGAATAAAATACCGTTGACGTAAAAATCTTTCCAAAATCATGAATTTAGCGCTTTTAACCAATTTTCTCAAAACACATCATAAATACAAAATTGATTCATATAATATCAAAATTATAATTTGGGATTATTAAAACAATTGAAATTCATAAAAAAACTATGGAACGTATTAGCTCAATCAATTCCCCCATAGTTAAACTTTTCTTGCCCTCAAGCATGAAATATCAACATAGAATTAAAAGGAAAACAATGTTAACAATATTCAAATTCCAAAGTAAATTTTTTTAACAAATTTCAATTTCAAATAAAACATTCAAAATTCCACATAAAATATCCACAAAACTTCAAAATTTTCATGGAAACAATTAATTCCTGTATTTTATTCTCCCTATTGAAAAAATGGAACTTCTTCTTTAGTTCATTCAAGCTTCCCAATTCATTATTATTATGCATTCCACATCATGATTTTCCAATAATTTGTATTTTTAATCTAATATATCAAGATAAAATTATTGTATAGTAATTCTCATATCATGAAAACATGCACCTTATCAATAATCTTGAAAATTAAACACATTATCCACATTGTAAATACAAAAAGAACATAAAATCATGAGGTCATTTCAATAATGATTTAAATGACTTTTTTTCTTATTGTTGGTATATGAATTAAAAATTAGTTCTAATGGAGGTGGTTTATCTCTTAAGTACAATGCATGATATGAAAAAAAATGTAATGAAATTCTCCCCTTCAATGTAGGAATAACCACTTCCCCCAAACTCAATGTTATGCCATGATCAAGTAAGCATAATAAATGATTTGTATATGCCCTTGATATTTTGTTCTTTTTTGAATGGTATGATTAGATAAAAACTCACATCTAACACCTAACCAAATAATATTATAATATCGTTGGTCTACAAGATATTGATTTTTGTTTCTCCCAAATCACAACCCATTTTCCCTCTTTTTTGATTGTTTTTGTCATTTTATTTTTTTTATTCGACATGGGAGATACTATATATTGCAATGAATGACTACAAAACCTGTTACAATATCCACAATAACACCCCCACACTATTTCATTACAATATAAATTATCGCATCAAACATGAATCCCTTCACCCCCACAGTTCATTATTAAAATATCATGCAAATACCAAGTGTTGGGTAGGAATAGAAAAAAGTGTCTTGAAACATGGATCGTGACTATAAAGTTCATTCATGGTATATGTGGTCATATATGAAGATTTATGTAATGGTGGTCTTTAAGGATAAGGGATTTTTAAAATATTCCCTAGTCATTTTAAATATTTTTTTTACTGTAAAAGCTTCAACAAGTAAAAAATTAATGTTCTAGTTAGTGACATGTCCCAAGATCACTCAAGAAATATGCTGAAGAATAAATATGAAGTACATGGTCTAGAAATACTATTGGGAATGAGACATATGATAATGGACAATCACTCAATGAATGATCAATAATAACAAATTACTTCACTTGAATTTTAGAAATTTGATGTATTAAAAATTGTAGGAAAATTTCATTTACATAAATCAACTAATTCCCTTAAATCATGAGTCATCATTTCAATATCCATCCTTCACATTGAAGATTCAATTTTCCCTTTTACTCATTAAATCTCATTATCATTGAAATCTAAAACATTGCATCACTGTATTCCAAACAAACTCATGTCTCCTAGATAAGTTAGGTTAAGAATTAATTCGAGTGTGGGTGTGCAATTATTATATTTAAATATCAATTCTTGTTTAGGAATAAAAAATCTAATGATATTAAGAGATAATCAAAAAATGTGAACTCCCTTTTGAAATAAATCTTTTTTCCTCTTCCTCCAATGCATTGGATTTCCTTCTTCCATGATGAACCTATAAAAACAACTCAATTAAGCACAATGATCATGTCATTAATGCTAAAAAAGATAAGAGGAAGTAGTCCACATGCAGGACTAATTTATAATAATGAATTTGAAATTTATATTCATAATATTGAAAATGATGGTACTAAAAATCCTGAAAATGATATATCTTGGTTTAATCCCCCAAGTGGGCCATAGAATCTTTTACTGCCTCCAGACTGTAGTATCAGATTTTATCCAAAATCAATCAGTGGATGACGTATCTTTGATTTGAACCACCACATGTGGCTCTTCCTAGCTTTCAGTTCATTGTTCTTATTGAGGAGGACTCCATGGACAGAGTATACTAGATCCTCCCCCTGTGCAATTTGGTACATATTGCATGGAGGGGGTTGGATTAAGTAGGGAACCTATTCTTTTTATGTTCATACTTGTGGAACCATCTTGTCTTCTAGTGCAGGCTTCATGGGGGTTTCAGCCTCTTTTCTAATTTCCTCAGTCATAGCAACCTGGATCTCAGCATGATGGGGCTTGTCCACTAGATGTTCAACGTCTTTAGGGAGATCCAGGAGTTCCTAAACCAGTACATCGTTTTCCACATCATCCACCAAGGTGTAGTCTGAGTGTTCCAAATCTTAAATTTCAATAGTTTTATGATTGATAATAAAATAAGTTTCCAAAAAATTAAAATAATTTGAGTTTAATTATTTATCATCACCCCGATTTGGTTCGGCATTAATATCCTCCCCAATTGAATGTTCCTCTTGGAGATGATCTTCACTGGATGGAGGTAGGATGTCAGGATCCTTGATCATTACTTCATATTCTACCACTCTGGTGGATTTTCCCTTCAGTTCTTCTAGCTTTTCTTCTTAGCAATACTTGGGGAGATCAAGTAGTTCCTCACATTCATTTCAAAATTCATCCATTTCTTGTTGATCTCCCACATGTAGCTAAAAGAGTGATACTTTTGCATATATCCCTATAATAAATGGTTAAGTGAGGACATATGAATCATTATATACCACAATATTTACCTCATCTGGTTCATTAATATCAATAATGAGTGGTGAAATTACTTACACTACTACATTAGGTTCTTGCATTGTCTTAGGGTCATGTTACTCTTGGGTAGTATGGACATATTTTTTAGCCTTTCTATTTGAATCATATGTCCTTCTATGGCCTCTTTATGTTCATTAATATGTGCTCTATTGTACTCTAAATAAATTTCCTCTTATTTTTGTTTCACATGTGAGTTTTCATTCCATGCAATGTAATTGATGTTTGGAAACATAATGGATATTTCACTTTTTTGGATTTTTTGTTTTTTTTATTTGAAAAAAATGAAAATATATGTATAATTTGAAAATATGAAAAAGATAAGTAAAATACTGATTGGATCCCTAGAAATGGTTCCAGTTTTGACTCATGCCTCTCATAGGGCATGACAATAGTACGTTTTTATGTTTTCCTAGTGTAACATAGAGGCTGACCAGGGATGTCTCACTTGAGGAGTTTTCTCAGTTCATTCACCTACGTAATGTAATTCACAGAATAATTAATTATTTTTCTTGTTTTATGTTTCATGAAATAAATTGAATTTAAGAAAAAAATTAAATTAAAAATAATATGAAACTAAAATTCAATTATCAATTTCCAAGAAATGCTAAACATAATACAATTTCGGAAGAATGTATGTTCCCCCAAGATTACATTCAAGGAGAACCTTCATTGAACAACTTCAAATATTCATAGTGAACACACTCTATCATATGTGTTCACATCATAGTCTACCCTGGTTATGAAGGAAAATTACACTTAGTAATCACCAATAACACCCTCCATCCACCTCCTCAATCAAGGGGAAATGGTTGTATACTAAAAAGGTAAACTTTAGACATCCACTGTATGGATAAAACCCACTACAAATTATCATTAGAAGTAACTCATAGAATATTAAAAATATGGTCTTGGGTTCAGTATCCTGATGATTCCCTTGAGATATTCCTTAGATTATATACTCACGGTCATGAGTTTTATAGTTCATGATGGTATTATTAATAGAAGAAAAGAGGATGGATAGATGGAAACATACATAAATACAGTCCATGAATTTTTTAGAAACCTAAATTACCAATGAAAACCAAAACATAAATATTGAAAATAAATAAATTAAAATAAAATGGGGTAGATCTGTGTCTGGCCTCCCTCGGTGGAGATCTCCTCTTTGGGGCCTTTAATGAATGGATGGAGAATGGGATGATTTGAGATGAAGGAGATCCCCTCATTTTATTGGCAGAATTTGTCCCCCTAATGTTGACGTGTTTTAGACCCAATAAATGAAATCTTCACTCATTCAACACATCATTAATGTTGTAAATAAATATCTATTTCGTCTCTCCTCTAATTTGTATAGTATTGGGACATCATATCTTGGAGATATGATTTTTTTAATTTAACATTTTTGTTTCTGGATGATGTTTCCAGGAATCATCTCTCAAAAGTAAAACACCCAATAGAAATTTCAATGACTTCATAACTCCCTCCAATTAATTTTTGAGCCTACTATATGTGTCCTTGTTCTATTACATGTGTAATCATCACAATTTATGATTTTTATCCTGTGATAGACATAAGTTATAGTTGTGAGGTCCTCGCTGTCCGCTTGGAACAATCTTCAACATCTTTTATTTTTAATTGCTCTAGATGGTCGTATCATCTCCTAGTCTAGAATAAAATGTTTAATCACATAAAATAAGTATTTACAAAATATTTACTCAAGTTTAATTTTTATTTTTCCTGAAATAACAAAAATACCATTGCTGTAAAAATATGTGCAAAATCAATAAATAATCGCTTTTCACAATTTGGCTCAAAACTATTTATAAATCAAAAATTGATTCATATATGCTCAAATTGATAATTTGGGAGGATCAAAACTATTTAAATTCATAAAAAAATGTGGAAAATAATAGCCCTATCAAATAATATACTTTGATGGGAAATATATATTGTTGAAATTTTGGTTTCAGTACTCATAAGAAGATGAGATGTCTTCTAATGATGTTTTCACATGGTAATCTCAATGATAAGAGATTATGATACCCATCCAACCTAGGATAATTCCACATGATTATTTATTTTATGATATTAATATATATGATCATGTGTAATGGTCCGTAGACATTATTATTTTTATCAATTATTGTAATGAGACAAACACAATGATGTACAGATAAAATCCGTGACTCCATATATTCGTTGCATGTATGGTATGTTGTGAGCATCACGAATGACATGTTATTAATGAATATGTCGAGAAATAATTTTTACATTCTATATTTATGTAAGATTATATCTTATGACTTTAATTAAAATGGAAACATCACATTAAATTCCTTGGAAATGATGTAACGATGAGTATATTACTGATTATCAAAGAAAGATGTATCAACAATATTCATTGCTAAAATGTGTGTGAAACCTGCATGATAATATATTGTAACAAAAGGATTATATTAGATATTAAAAACTCATGTGCGGTTTTTATGGGATATTAATGACAAAGAGATTATATGACATAGTGCATGTTAGTAGGTTGGTGGTCATTGTTATGACAATCCTTATCTCTTTAAGGGCTAGGATAGGTTTCTAGATCCCTCTTTTTGTTTGTGAATAATATTCATGGATATCATGATAATGACCTAGATGTTCCCAATGAATATCATATTCAAAATCTGCCCTATTTAGTTAAAAAAGAGTTTTGGACATTGTTGGCCCACCACTATGGTATGGGATTTTTTCAGGGTTAAATGATCACCAATACAATAATTAAATTATTATTATTCAAGTTCAGAATAATGTGTATTGAAATTATTTATTAAATGTATTTATGATTTTTAGGTAAATACATGATAAATATTATTTGACAATTATTAAATTATTCAAGGTCCAATGAATATTTATGGTCTCGACGAGTCGAGTTAATGACCCAATTATTGTCATGTAAAATATTTTATATATTACAAGAAAAATATAATAATATTTATGACATAGTTTAAAAGTCATAAAATTTTGTTGATTGTACGTTATGTATTTAGGGCCGATAAGGCTATACCAAGTATTTAAATTAAGAAATAAAAATAGAATAAGAGAGGAGATTTCCATATACTATTCATGGAGATTATCTCTCTTCTCCTCTCTCCCATGATCAAGAGAGAGATGCCCTGGATCCATAGAGCTTAAATTGATCTCCATTTTAGGCATTGCTATCAAAGTGATGTGGTGACCATTGGAGCATCGAAGTAATTGTCGAAATTCTGTGATATCACCCAGATTATGATGAATGGTGCTCTTGTTGATTCATTGATGTGTGTGGGGATGATCTAGAGGAATTCGATTTCAGATTCTTCATGAAGCAATCGCCAAAGATGAGTAGACATCATGCGAGGCTTCAAATTTAATCCAGGTATTTTATGGTTCATGTTTGTGTATAAAATCCTTCATGTCAGATCCTCGGATTTGATTGGGCTGCTCTTCACAACCGTCGACAAGTTCACGTTTAATGTTGATGGTATTTTTTGAAAACACACATGTTTGGGGCTTCCACTGCACGCCCGGTTCCAACATGTGGTATCTGAGGGAGAATGTGACGATTTTAAGCCATGAAAGATTAAATATTCATTATGATATAAAGAGGGCTCTAATACGGTCCAAATGCAACAGACCAAATTTTTATTCTATACCAGATGACCGTTCTTCGGTAATCTGATGTTTTATTTTCGGATAAAAACTGGTTCATTAATAAGGAACTATATTGATGAATTAGTTTTTTCAAATTCTGTTTTACCAGAATATTATTTCCGGTGTGGATTATTAATTTTTATTATTTTAAAATTTTTATTTTAATAATAATAGTTTAAATATAATAATAATTTTATTAATATAATATTATATTTTAATAATATTTTATTATTATTAAGTTTTATATTTTCCAGTATAAATAGAGAATTTTGAAATTTTTATTTAATAATGTTATTATTTTTCAGAAGCCTAATATAGGTTTTAGATAATTGAAAAGGAGGGGAAGGAGAAGACCTCCAAAAGCAGGACTTGAAATTAAAAAAAAGGAAGGGGTGGCTAACCAGAAAAAAAAGTATAAGAAAATCATCAAAAACAAATGACCAAATAAAGGGGGCACCTCGAAATAAGATAAGAAAACCATATGGGTTGTGGGGTATTAGCGGCCCCCTGGTGGTCTTCCCTGCAAATACGGCGCCACACCTAGTGTTGCACAGATCTCCATAACATCTAGTGAGGCGATTGCTACCCCTCCGTCCGACCCTCCTCCGAACTCGCCTCTACACTATACCAGCCCACGTAGATGCCTCCTCCAACACCAAGTAGGCACCACCTAGCCTTGGGCCACATCTCCTACTATCATTGAGCACTACATGGACACCGTTGACTAGGCTGGTATCCCATCCTCCCTCCTCCCCCATGCTAGATTCGGCGCACCTCCACATGTAGCGGCCACTCCCAGCCATACCGATTCTCCACCCCAGCCTGTCCGGATCACTAACATGCACCGTGTCGGTCTGCCTCCTCCCTCACCCAGTGGAGGACCACCTCCCTCTCTACAAGTAACAAGAGCTGACACGCCTTCCCAACATCCCCCGATTCTTCCCGCCAGGCCCCCAGGACGGAGACACAACTAGCAGGCCTCCTCCCTCTAGCTACCTCCGTGGTCCGGGACCCCGTCGGTCAAGCAAAATCCAGGCTATCCATCACCTCCGACGGTCTAACCCTCTTTTTAGCATTGCAAGATTCGCAATTCCCTTCCATTTAGTTAATCCCATGTCTCTCCATACAAACCAGACCAGCTGTAAAATGAGCATTGGGTGATCGCCCCATCCCAGGATGGCATTGGGCAGACCTTCCCAGCCTAGAACTCCATCGCACAGGGTCTGCATGGGATGGTCTGATCCTATGCGGGTTTTCCATGAACCGCACTGGCCCTGACCTATATTCGCGTGGCCTAGGTGTTTTAATAGAATAAAAAATAATTAAAATAATTAATTTAATTTCAGTGGAAAATTAAATTAATTAAAAATTATTTTTGGTTATTAAAATTTTATTGCTGCATATTTAATTTAATATGGTTTTTAATTAAATTAACTAATCGAGTTATTTTTTTGTTTTTAAATTAAATTAATTAATTTTGACCGAACACCGTTAAATTGAATTAAAAAAGTGTATTATTTAATAAAATTAAATTCCCTCAATATTATTTTTATGCAAGTTTAGTTTTTATTCTACAAATATTTAATTTTGACGAGTTTAATGAATATAATGATCATGAGCTAGAGACCGTCCAATGCATGAACTTATATTTTTATTTAATTATTTTTTATTGTGATTTTTTTGTAATAATTAGTTAAATTAATTAAAAATAAAATATGTAGTTCGTCTCAAGTGTCAATATATGTATAAGGGCTTGTCCGCCAATTTTCAGAGTTGTATTTTATACCCGAGACCCCCACGCCTACATGCGAGTACAGTTGTATAATGACGAGATGAGGTATAGCACATTTCATGCCAAGTGATGGCGATGCACCCGACATGAGTTGGATGTAATGGATGAGTATAAATTTATATTCAACTTTCAAGCCATGCGATTCAAAGGTACATACCCCTAGGGTTTCAGTTGGTTTGTTATTCACTCAAAGAATCAACCAATAGTACCATATCATGATCATGTCTTCATTTTGTTTTCCATGGTTTATTATTTTTGTAAATTTGTAGTTATAGCACGATCGTATAGAATAATAATAAAAAACATGCAAGATAAAATGAACATGTGACGTGATGAAATTTTTCTATTTCATGCCTGGAAAGTTGTGTGTTCTATCACATAGAATGTTCCTATAAACATTGAAAATTATGTCTTTCGTTTCATTAAAATAACAACAGCCACAAATATATATTAAGTCATAACTGTTATTCATCATACATGTTTGGAAAAAACTGGTTGTCTGTGTGGTCAATCGTGCCATAGCTGAGTGTTCCTCTTAATACCGAGGAGTCTTTATAATAATTATGGGTTGACATAAATAAAACTCCAATAAAGAAATACACATATCTATCATGTTTTAGTTTTAGAGGTTAACATTGAGTAAATCATGTTCTGATTTAAATAATATGGGACTTCACTCAGCAGATCATGGAATGACATGGTAAAGTGGTTTTCTAGCAAAAATACTACCTTAAACCCTCCATGTTGTTTCATTACCATAGCATGTAGACTACGAGGGTCAGTTTCGGGATCCTTTACACAAGAATACTCAAGCGATAGTGTACTCTGATTCTTGCATAAATGGATCCTAGAATCCGATAAAATAGTGGGAGACATTAAATGATTTATGTAATTAATCAATATGTATAAACCTGTAATCCTAACAAAATGCCCTATTCTGCTGAAATTCAATTTGGTAGAAAAATGGAATGTTATACCACATGTTTAAACTGTGATAAATATTAGACTATGTAAATGTCCTCACTGACATGAGTATCCATGAATAGTACAAACACATGTGCATAGTAATATGAATAGGAAACTCAACATCCCAATGTCCCCAACACTATTTAACTTCCTCATGAAGCGAGGGTGGAATTGCTTATAGGAGGCTAATGTGAAAAGAATATGATGGTTATATAATTATGCATTCATCAACATCTGTTGTCAATTGCAATCACTACACTATGACTAGAACGATATAACATGAAGTCTCATCTATGAGATGTTTGTAAGGAGAAATAAAAGAAATGATATGAACCATGAGATAATACATCATCATGTGTAAATTGAATGTTTGATCATGATATTTAAATAGATATCTTTCACATATCACTTTCACCACATTACTCAATCTCGTTTTATCTTACAAAAAGGAACAAGTATTGGGTAAATGCATCATAACTATTCCTTGTAAGGATCTCCAGTTGAAGAAGAATTCCAATACATTTTGATCATTAATTCATATGGAGAATAAATAGAAATACAATTTGGAAAGGTCAAAGGCATTTAATTCCAATGACACATTCATGAATTCCTTCAATTGATGAGGTATTAACAATGGTTATTGCATTGCATATTATAAAATAATACCATGGATGTTTTAATGCAAAAAACTGATTTAAAGGAGTGTGTTTTCATTTCTACAGCAAAAATATTCATCAATGTAATGTTTCCTTTTACTACATGAGTATTTAATACTATATTATTTTTACATGTGTGTATTCAAAAACAATAACCATGCATGTATAGAAACATTACTAGAAGTCAGGTGTATTCTCCAAGTGTCTGTGAATGGGTGATGTATAGGCCAGTGCTGAGAAGAACATGATATCATAATTTCCATGTAAATGATTTGGGTTAAACTCTTATTGAGTATAACCAGAACCATTATTCTTATATTTCCTTGGACACAAGGAGACATTCATTCAGTTTTTGGATCGAATATTGTTTTGGTAAGCTAAATCACTAGTTAAGTAAAACATGAACCATATGCTGTTATTGATGAATATAAATATATGACTTATACCCATATGGGAAATGATAATTCATTGTCAAGTAATACTAAAATTGGACATCATGAATATACCAATTGTGGTATTTAGGCTCGGAACAACTAAATAATTTTTGTATTATCTACGTATTTAGTTTGGACAAAGGATCCTTTAGAAATAACGGTATATCACATTGCTTTTGGAAATAGTTGAACAATTAATCTGGACCTTTTCCATGCATAACTTATAGGTATATATACTTCATAATATTCCTTTATGTAATTAGAGAATAATAAAATGAAGTATATGCATGGTCATGATATATGTGTTGCTTCAGGTTGGGATACAGAAGATTATCTCGACCAAGCATTCATCAATCATAATAATGTTTCATGGAGTAATTCCTAAACCCAAATTACCTTATCAAAAACATGATTTTGATTTTAATGATTAGGATTGATGATGAAGTCTTATATATCAACATTTATCAAGAAACATTTATCATGGAAAAATTTCTAAACTCATACATTATAAATCAAAAAATTTATGTCTGTAATATCAATGTTGCACCAAGTATAAAATTATATTATATTTCATGAAATGATTTGAAAATAATGGTTATATCCCCTTACCATATGCCAAATATAATAAAAAATTAATATCATACAATTCTTGGTATGATCTAAATCCATTATTTCATAAGGAAGGGTGTTTGGATGCAAAATCTTTGTTCAAATACAAAAAACATGCATCAAGATTAACACATTGTGTATCTAAAGTACTTATAGTAATGATTTCATAGGATATTTCACAAATCCCTAAGATATAAAAGTTATAGTCAGGTGACAGACAAAATTATATAAGAAGTTTAATATCTCTATTAGATATAGGGAGCTATATTGACTTGTATTAGTCTATATACAAGATGCAAAAATAGTTTTCATAAGAACTAGTTCAATAAGATCATGTGAAATGAAATATGTTACAGAGACACATAATTTATAGGAAGGATAAAACCCTGGTGATTGTTTTTATATTCACCAGAGTCAGTGATTTATTATTCAATGTGAATAATATTTCATCCAAGAAAACAGTGTATTAAAAATAGTTAAAATTGATAAGAACAACTAAAATTAAATTAATGGATTCCAGGTATAAAAGTTCAATGGACCATATGATTTAGAATATTGATGTGGGTATTCAAGTAACTTGATACATGGGTGGTACAAGTGAAGTACCAATTAGGCTCGATTGGTTGGACCAACCCATTACGTCTAAATCTGTTAGAATTTTACTAATCGTAGATAATATATATGATCAAATTATTTAGCATTGGATGTCATAAACACCAATCATTGTTTGTTTCTATACAACACAACCAGAAAGGGATGTTGAAATCACATGATTCTAATAATGGTTGGAAGTTACTAAAATCCAATTTAAGGTTAAAGTAAGCAACAATATCTTATGATATAAATTTTCACCAAATTTTTTCCATGTGTCTACAAGAGGATAGTGGGAGTGCCAATATTTTCCAAGATGAAATATGTTCAACAACATCTGGAAAATAGGCATTGGTCTCACAGTTATCTAAGACAAAAATAAAATTTATTCTACAGTTATTAACTTAATGTTACAATCTAATTTCTAGGGAATAGGACTTACTAAAGTAGATCAATAGGTTTCTTGGTCCTAGTCAATCATACATATAGTGACATTGTATTTAAAAATACAAGTTTGAACTATTCAAGAGATGAATTGTTGCTTATGTCACAAGGCATAATCTCTTCGGCTTGACATTTCCTGGATATGGGAAGAGATAAACATGGTGATTTGAATTCCATATGTCGAAGCGACAGATAAATCATGTGTGCCATGATATTTACAAGAATAAATTTTACCAAGGTATATTTTACAGTAGGAAAATATTAGTTATATCCAGGAGAACAGCTAGGGATGTAGTCAGAACAATCTTATTGTACTTCAGTACATATAAAAGATATGTACCTAGTAAATGGAGAAGAAGAATACTAGATTTTAGGGATAAAAACTAGTCTTACATAGGTCATTATGATTTATTATTGTAGTTAGGATGAAGATAATGAGAGAGTCAATCTCATATAATCTAATGGTATCCATACCTACAAATACTGAGTATATTGCAGCTTCTAAGGCAAAAAAAGATGAAGTTATTAAATGAAATTTTTTGTTCCCATTCAATGAATCACACATGGTAAGAAAAGTATCATCATAATGTGAATTGTGATCTTCTTACTGGATAATATGTAATGTTATGATAGTGGAAAAAAGGATATACTTGGGACACCATATCTTGACATGTTTTAATAAAGGAGATGAGGACGCAATACCAAAATTATAACATGGTGGACCATGGATGACTATGTACCTAAAGTCGTTACCCAACAAAAACATAATGTACATCATGTATGTTGCTTTCAAGTTTGGTTATCAAGCTATCCCATGTAAAAGTTGGAGTGTTTAAATAGTGGGTGACCTAGACCCAACTATTCAGTGCTTTTGAATAACATATAATTTATAATGTTAGTTATACCTGTAGTCATCTAACCATTATAGTGTAGATTTTTTTGCATCCACTATTAAAATATTAATTTTCAATGATTAATTCTCATATTGAAAGTTATAGCAGTTACCAGTCTATAATGTGAACCACTTGATACTATGAAATTAATCTTAAATATATGTTCAATTGTCTAGAGACATCTTACTTATTGGACACATTCGTTGTTTGACTATCAGGTGTCGGGGGTCATAAGCATTGAAAATTATTCTCATGAAGTTCTCACACGGTGATCTATAGTAGTGAGATCATGAGGACTAACTAGACAATAGGAACAACACATGTTTCAGGTGTCATTGGATGTTCCTCTCTATGATCATGTGTAATGGACTCCTGACATGAGATTATTAACAATGTATGTCATTTGATTGCGATTGCGGAATTTTATGCAAGAAAAAAAAATGAAATGAATTCGTGGTGAGGTAGTTTGTGTAGGTGCTTCCTCAGTGGCATGTCAAAGGTTGAATGGTCAAGAAACGATTTGTCGCTTCTGGGTTATGGAAGTAATATATCTCAGGCCATGTTGATAAAGATGATGGTACCTTTATAAGACCATAGAATTTCTTTTCAAGGGTAAATCCTTATAGTTAATTAATCAAATAATAAAATAATTAAAGCAAAATGACACATGGGTGTGTCCTACTTTATATGATATTAATGAGTAAATTATTATATTACACAATTTTTTTTCCTAGGTTGGTTGTCGATGTTGTGACAATACTTATATCTTTAGGGGCCATGGTGGGTTGTAGATCCTGGTTTTGTTCTGTGAATATTATTCACTGCTGTCGAGATAAGGGATTAGAGGGCCGCACACAATAGTGTATTCCAGAATCTGTCCAATTCTGTTGAATATGAGTATTGGACATGGTAGGCCATCCACTAGGGTTAGAGATTTTACCAATGTTAAATGATCACCAATACAATAAATAAATTCATATTATTCATGTTTAGAATAATGAGTATTGAATTAATTTGATAAATGAATTTACAAGTTTTATGTTAATACATGAAAAATATTTATTGACTAATACTAAATTATTCAAGGTTGAATTAATATTTATTTGTATGAAGATTCATGTCAATGAATCAATTATTGTAATATAATATATTTAATATATTAAAGTTAAATGATTATAATATTATTCAATCAATTTAGTAGTCATAAATGGTCGTTGATAGTTTGTTAAGTATTCAGGGCTGGCGACGCTATACCAGGTATTTTAATTAAGCACAATAAATGTAAGAGGAGAGGAGATATCAAAACACTATTAATGGAGATTATCTCTCTTCTCCTCTCTCCAATGATCTAGACATAGATGCTTTGGATCCAAGGAGCTCAGATCAAGCTCTCTCTCTTGCATCACTAGTGTAATGATGCAGTGATCATTGAGCATCAAAGGCCTCATCACAATTCCTCTCAAGAACATGGATTACGATGATCGGCCCTCACATAGATTCCTTGATGCATGTGTGGATGATCTAGAGGAATTTAACATCGGATATTTCGAGAAGCGATAGCCAATGATGAGTAGATGTTATGTGCGAATATAGATTCCAACCAGGTATTTTATAGTTTATGTTTATACTTTAAATCCTTCACATGAGATCCTCAAATTTGACCAGGTTGCTCTTCACTGACATTGAAAAGTTCACATCATATGTCAGTGAACAATTTTTAAAAACCCACCTATTTGGGCTTCCACC
The DNA here is from genome assembly GCA_963277665.1 of Viscum album. NCBI lineage: Eukaryota > Viridiplantae > Streptophyta > Magnoliopsida > Santalales > Viscaceae > Viscum > Viscum album. The sequence goes on along the minus strand of OY728120.1, from coordinate 2,027,614,439 downwards.
ACACGCCCAGTTCCAACAATAATTAGTAACAATTATTAACAATTAGTTACAATTGGTCATAATTAGTTAAAACTAGTGGTAACTAGTTAAAAATATGATTAATTGGTAACAATTAAACGTAATTAAAAAAATAAATGTTAATTAGTATCAAATATCATTAATTAGTAATAATTAGTAATAATTATAAATTATTTGTAATAATTAACAACAATTAGTAAAAATTATAAACATTTAGTAACAATTTGTAAAAACTTGTGTTAATTAGTACAAATTAGTAAAAATTTGTAAAAATTAGAGGTAATTAGTAGTAATTAGTAATAATTGGAGATAAATTTTAAAAATTAGTAATAATAAGAGGTAATTAATAATAATTAGTAATAATAAGTAGTAATTAGAACTAGTTAATAACAATTAATTTTAATTATTACTAATTAGTAATAATTAGTAATAATTAGAAAAAATAGTAATAATTATTAAGAATTAGTTACAATTCATAACAATAAAAATAATTAGTAACAATTGTTAACAATTAGCCAAATCTAGAAAAAACTAGTTACAAATAGTAAAAATTATTAAAATTTAGTAATAATTAGGAAACTTTTTTGGTAACTGGTAAAAATTAGTAATAATTAGAAAAAAGTATTCGTAAATAGTAATAAGTAGTTGTAATTTGTATTTAATGGTAACCATTAGATGTAATTAGTAATAACTACTAATAATTACTAATAATTTGTAGTAATTGATATTAATTATTATCAATTAATGGTAATTAAAAATAATTACTAACAATTAGTGACAATTAGTGATAATTAGAAATACATACTAAATGTTAGTGATATTTAGATATAATTTGTATTAATTAATGGTAACTAGTAGTAATTAGTATTAATTAAAAATAATTAATAATAATTTGTAATAATTAGTCGTGATAATTTTAATTTTTTTTAATTTGTGATAATTATTTGTAATCAGTTTTAATTAATAATAACAAGTGGTAATTACTAATAATTAGTAATAATTATTAATAATTTATTTTATATAAATAGGGGCACTTCAGCTCCAACATTTTTCAAAAAGTAGTTATATCAAATAATTAGTAATAAATATTAATAAATAGTTATAATTAGTAATATTTAGTGGTAATTAGTAAACAATAGTAGTAATTAGTAATAATTAGTAATAATTAGAGGTAACTAAACATAATTAAAAATAATTAGTTTTAATAAGTATTAATTAGTTGTAAATAGTTATAATTCTAACCAATTTTGGAAAACTACTGATAATTAGTAACAATTTGTAACAATTAGAAACTATTAGTAACAATTCGTAAAAGCTTGTGTTAATTAGTAAAAATTAGTAATAATTTGTAAAAATTAGTGTTAAGTAGTAGTAATTAGTAATAATTGGTGATAAATTGTAAAAATTAGTAATAATAAGAGGTAATTAATAATAACTAGTAATAATTTGTAATATTTAGAACAAATTAATAATAATTAGTTTTAATTATTACTAATTAGTAATAATTAGTAATAATTAGAAAAAATAGTCATAATTATTAATAATTAGTTACAATTTGTAACAATTAATAAAAATTAGTAACTATTGGTAACATTTATCCAAAACTAGAAAAAAATAGTTACAAATAGTAACAATTATTAAAAATTAATAATAATTAGGAAACATTTCAGGTAAATGGTAATAATTAGTAATATTTAGAAAAATGTATTCGTAAATAGTAATAAGTTGTGGTAATTATTATTTATGGTAATAATTAGATTTCATTAGTAATAACTAGTAATAATTACTAATAACGTGTAGTAATTGGTATTAATTATTATTAATTAAAAGTAATCATAAATAATTACTAACAATTAGTGACAAATAGTGATAAATAGAAATACATACTAATTGTTAATGATATTTAGATATAATTTGTATTAATTAATGGTAATTAGTAGTAATTAGTAATTTTTAGAAATAATTAATAAAAATTTGTAATAATTAGTCATAACTCCTTTCAATTTTTCGTAATTTTTGATAGTTATTGGTAATTAGTTGTAATTAATAATAAGAAGTTGTAATTACTAATCATTTGTAATAATTAGTAATAATTTATTTTATATAAAAAAGGGGCCCTTGAGCTCCAACATTTTTCAAAAAGAAATAATTTCATATAATTAGTAATAAATATTAATAAATAGTAATAAATAGTAATAATTAGTGGTAATTAGTAAAAAGTGGTAGTAATTAGTAATAATTAGTAATAATTAGAGGTAATTAAAAATAATTAGAAATAATTAGTATTAATTAGTATTAATTAGTTGTAAGTAGTTCTAATTCTAAACAATTGGGGATAACTAGAGATAATTAGTAATAATGAGTAAAAATCAGATATATTTATTATGAAATTATTAACTTGTGGAAACACGTAATAATTAGAAATGATTGGTAATAATTAGTAAAAATTAGAGGTAATTACTAGTAATTAGTGGTAATTTTTGAAAATTTTAAAATTAGAAAAAATTAGAGATAACTATTAAAAATAAGTTGTAATTAGTTGAAATTAGAAATTAATAGTGGTAATTGGTAATTAATAGTAATAATTGGTCATAATTAGTAAAAGTTAGTAATAATTATTAATAATTACAAATAACTAGTAAATATTAGAAATAAATAGTAATAATTAATTTTAATTAATCGGAATTAGTTATAAGTTGATACAATTAGTGATAAGTCATGACAATTAGTGTTAATTAGTAATTTTTAGTAATATTTTTAATAATTAGTGATAAATTAGTTATCATTAGTGGTAATTACAAATAATTAGAAATAATTGGTACTAATTATTAATAATTAGTAATAATTAGTAATAATTGGTAATCTGTATTATAGATTAATGTTAACTCATAATAAATAGAACTAATTTGTGTTAATTGGTGACAATTATTGATAATTAGTTATATGTATTGATAATTTTTGGTAATTGGAGATTATTAGTTATATTAGTGTAAATTAGTATCAATTAGAATTCATTAGTAATAATTATTAATAATTAGTAATAATTATAAATAATTAGTTATAATTAGTTATAATTGGTAATTATTGCTAATATTTATTAATAATTAGTCATTATTAGTGATAATTACTATTAATTCATAGTAATTAGTAATAAAAATTAATAATTAGTTGTAAAAAATATTTATTTGTAATAATATGTAATAATTAAATTTATTTTTTAATAATTACAAGTCAATATTACATAGTATGTATTTTAAATTAATACAAATATTTTGTTTTTATTATTTTTATAATATTTTAATATTTAATATTTATTTATTATTTTTATAATATTTTAATATTTAATATTTATTTATTTTATTATTATTTAATATTTTTTAGAATGTTGGTATTTTTATTTATTTTTTTAATTTTTTATTTTCATTTTATTTTTTTATTTTTTTATTGTATAATTTTTTTTATTTTAAATATATATATTTTATTTTTTTTAATTTTATTATTTTTTATAATTTTTATTTTTATTATATTTTATTAAATTTATCATTTTTATTATTCTTATTATTATATTAAATTTTATTTTAATTATTTAATTTTTCAATTTTTTAAATAATTTCTTATGTTTTTTTGTGACGAGTAGTTTGTCCTATCAAAAACATCTATTTGTGATGGGCCATCACCAAATGGTTTTTCACTTGAACATCGATAACAAATTTATGATGGGAATAGCTCGGTAAATAAATTGTTTTTATTTGATGGACTCTCTCAAAAAAAGAACAATTTGTGACGAAATTTTTTGTAACAAGTAATTTACAATGGGACCCCATTGCAAATGACATGTCACAAATTCATAAATTTCTATTGATATGACCTTTATTTCATATAAAATTGTGAAATTATTCATCTAATCCAATAATGTCATTATTGGTTTTTTCAACAAAAATTCTCTTCTAATACATACTGATTCTTCATAATTGAGGCATATTACACTTCTAGCTTCTTTTTTCTATGGTAAATACCTCAGAAGTACATTCAATGGGGGGTTCCCCGAAAACAATTTGAATTACATGATCAATGTAAAAACCATAGTAAATTTAATAATCAATTTCATACATTATTAATATTCGTTAATTTTATTTTGTGTATATGTATTCTATTTAATAATATTATGTAATATTTGTAGCACAATAAAATAATTTTATAATTATTTATATAGTTTTCATTCATTATAAGTTTTTATTTAAAATTTTAGTTTAAAAAAATTATAATTTTATTTTAAAAATTAACTTAATTTTTGAAATTATCAAACCAATGTTAGCTTACCGTTAAATTTTCAATTTTTTAAGATTTATTTTTCTATGAATTGAAAAAAGTAGTTATATTTTTTAAAATATAATTTATTTTCACTAAAAAACGTAATTTAAAAACCCTATATGATGATAAAGTAACATAACTAACCATTATTTATTAATAATCTAATTAAAAACAAATTAATCATCATTATATTCGATTGTGGTATAAAGTTTTCTTTAGGATTAAAATCATGTGTCTCTAAATACTATTATTCGATGCCTTTTGAATTTTAATGTTAAATTAATTTCCTCCAATTATAGAGTCATACTAATGAAAATTGAATTCCATATTTTTCATCATGAAGTACATATTTGGTAAAAAGTCCTCGAATGTTTTTTTAATATAAAAAGTAACTATAGTAAATATTTGACACCTTCGTAGGTGAAAATCAGGTAATCATGGTTAAAATAATGCGATAAAGAACAAAAATCTCCCAAAAACATGTATTCATTTTATTTGATATGTTTATTTGACAATGGTAATAAAATTCTATAAAATGTGGCAATTTCATTCCACATTAATTTTATAATGAACATAATATAATTTTAAACATTTAATAAAAAGAAAATATCACTCTATTTATTTTAATATCCATTTTTTCATTTTAATAAAAATAGTTTTTGTTCAGTTATAATTGATATATTAAATATAAATTATTTATTTTTATCTTTTTAATATAATTTTTATTTTTATGGATGAAATAATTAATTTAAGTTCTTAAGTAATGATGACATAGTTGTCGTGGAAGCAGTAAACAAATTATGTGAATGATTTTAAGAACTCTAAAAGTAATTTTTTATGGGTGAATTATATTGTACCATGACATTCATATATCAATTTTTCATATTTGGTATTGTGAAATTTTTATATTGAAATTACATTATCATCAGGGTTCCTTTAAAGTCCTAGTAAATGAATATTTCTAAAAATAAAATTTTGGATATATGGAATAAAAAATATATTATAAAATGATTTAAAATTAATTAAAATATTATCATTGACCAATTTAATCGGATGAGGTATATAAAATAAAACATGGTATATTTATATTTATCGTTTTCTTTTATAGTGAATTTTATAACTCCTATAGTGTAAAAACATTTTGAGTCATGGTAATCGTTAAGAGGGTTAACAGGGGTTAAAATAAGGGAGAAGGGTGTAAAAAAATCTAAAATTGTCTAATTTTTAATTTATGAGAGGTTTTAAACTTATGCAAATACAATATTATAAAAATATAATTTTGGACTGATTTCCCATGAAAATTATTTTTTATTAATTTAATACTTTAGGTAATTATTTGAGTTCCCCTCCCCTCACCCAGAAAAGGGAACCACCTCTCCTCTCTTTCACACAAATTTTTAACTCTCTAGTTCTTCCAATACATAACCAATTCACCACCCAACTAGACTCACCACATCCTAGAGGTATTTGTATTACCAAAATAACAAAACTAAAAGTATTAATGATAAATTCAATGTGGTTACATGATGAGAATGTAAATTCGAACCAACCAATTTTAGGTATATTTATTTTTAAAACTTTTTCAAATATTCATTAACCATGCTAAAATAATTACATCATTATATAAAATATACATATATGTTTAATTATATTCGTATAACACTTATTCATCTTCTTTTCCATATTATATAAATGAAAACATCACACATGCGTATGTGTGGAATAACACATGCATGAAGTGATGTGATACGTTTTCTTTTACCTCCTCTCATGGATATTTATAGTGATATATTATATATATATATATATATATATTCGAGAAATTATTATCATTCTGTAAAAATAATATATCATATAATTTATTACATTTTCATCTATTGTAAAATGAAAACATTGTATATCTGTATAGGTGGATAACCACCTCCAAAAAGTAGTGTGATTCGTTTCTCAAACATGCATTTTTGGATTGTTGTATAATTTCTTTTCCTCTAAATCTCTTTTTTCATTTTTAGAATAAAAACAAATTTTAATGTTATGTGGGAACCTCACAACATCCATCATGTCAAAAAAATGTAAAACCATCCAAAACAATCATTACATCAATAAAACACCTCACAAGAATGAATATCACATTTATAAATTATTTAATAATTTTAAATCCTAAATATGAATTCTTCGAAGACATAATATATTGAAACTCCTAAATAAATGATGTATAGATGAAATTATACTTTTGTAGAAGTAATTATAAATCAAAACGGACAAACTACACACCCTAACATAAAATAAATTGATCCACATAAGACAACCATCATCCAACATTTTGGTCAAGAGTGAAACAAAGATAGGGAAACCAAGAAACTAATATGGAAGAATTTGAATATGATAAAATTGACTATGAACCAAAGGAAACATACCTAGAATCCTTATAGGAGATTCAATAGAAGAATGAAGGTTGGAGAGGATGTTTTTTGTGATCCATGTAGTGGGAATAAGATAAGAAAGGGAGGTACACCCAATTTTTAGTTAAAACATAATAGGGTAGAGATGGGAATTTCACCTTTTTAAGGATATGGGATAGTCCATGTTTTGTCCACACGGTTTTGGAATCTATGGTACATGCATGTGGTTTGGCACTTTCAAATTAATGAGCCTCTTTTTGTTCTTATAGCATGGTTTCTCCTAAACATTCACAATTAATATTCAATATCAACGACACAATACTAAAGACATAATATTTCACTAAGGCCCCAAACAGTTCGGTCCAAACAATGTATATGTTTAAAAAATCAAATAGTTCAAAAAGTAGTTGAACTAAAAACTACTTTGACTTAATGAGCCACATCCCTTACTCTCAAACAATAAACACAAACATTGAATAGGGCCAAAAGCATCCCTGAAACTCCAAAACTCAAAAATATGCATTGGTAACACTGCCTAACCATTAAATAATAAATAAAATATCATAAATATATTCATATAAAATAAAAACAATGGTTATAGAGTGAATATTTTCCTCACCAAAAAATAACTTCATCCGTCAAAATGTCACCAAGCCACATGAAGAAAAATCTAAAGCTGAAACAAAATGAATCCAACTGGAACCATAAACATAAAGGTGACCTTCTAACAACAAGCCACACTCAATCAATTCTATAGGAATAAAAAAAATGATCCACAAAATGAGGATTAATATCCCCACCTCAAGGAAAATACTAACCATAGCCAATATCGTGACTAGGAACTTCCTTCACAAACCAACAAAACCACATTCACAAAGGGAAACTCATGACTAAAATTTTAACCAAACATGAAAAAAAAACAATAATAATATATTTCCTAAACATAAAATATCACAAAAATGAACATTATAAACAACTGAATGAATCTATGAGGTAGAAAAAAAATTCAACTATATACAACTTAGAGTAACTAATATTTGAATTACACAAAAACAGAACCATGAATCCATTCACTACAATGAGAAACAAACAAAAAATGACCAATGGAGAAATGATTAAAATATTAATTAAATGTTTATAATACACAAGAAGGTCCCATAATTGTAACAGTATCCAATTATGCTTCGTCGTTATTGGTATGTGTTGAACCAATGTTCCCCACCCCCTAATAATTCTCACATTTTTATAGAGGATTTAACTGAGAGTTGTAGATGGAGCCTTAATATTTGTAGAATATATTCTATACGTTTAGGATATGAAATCCTATTGTCGAGACTATATCTTCTGTAAAAATCACATTAATAATTTCTCCAAGTGACTGAGAAAACCACAACAATGAAATTCCTTTGGAGGATTATGATAATATTACATCGAATGCCCGATCAAGACCCAATATGAGAACATAAAAATATATTCCAAATAATGAGAATCCAAAATAATAAAAGGGTAAATACTTAGAATAGGATCCATTGGAACATACCTATCTCTAAATGGAGAACTTCCAAAATCTAAAATATCATCAAATTGCACCCCAAGAACCAAATATGCATGAAATGAATCTTTCACTAACTTTTTATACTTAACATCACTAAATGAAAGATTTCCCTAAATAATCTCTTGATGAAGACACCTAATGAATTGGGAAACCTTTAGATAATCCTATAACACTACCTCTGGAAAATAAGAAACCGATTGATGAAAAATGTCATCATTGCGCTTTGCAGTCAATTGGCCTTGATGAATATTCATGAGTACTTCTACAATCTTTTCTTTCACCTTATTTGGTATAATCACCTTGATGAGAGTGATACTAAACACATTAAATGTAATACCAGAATACACTGATGTGGGGATGATCACCATCCCTCAATTAAATGATGGATCCTAATATGAATTGAAAACATCACAGATTCACAAAGCTTCAGTTGTAACCAATAAAATAATGACACCCTTGACTTCTTCATGCCACTTTGAAGCATTTAACGAACCTTAATCACCACCATAAAATAGGTAACCAAATATACGAAAATGTTTCCTACACACTACAAGGAGTCTATGAAGGGAAAAAATAAAATTCAATAAGAACTACAATGACTTTTTTATGTAGTATAGCTTGATCACCAATAGATCAGAAAATCCAAAATTAGCATCCAACCAAATGAAACCACTAGAATACCTCATTCCAAATAGTTGAACCAAAATTCAAACACTACAATCAATACCAAAACTCCTTTAAAAAACAAATATTTCACATTAGGAGTACAAAATCACATGGCCCCATGGAAAATTTTATCATACAAAATATGATATCCAAATAAATTTTTCATAAACCAATTTTTAGTATAAAAAATAAACCCTGTACTGAAATCATTTTCGTATTTGAAATCTGTTTTCCCAAAATTATTTTTTATTTGAAAATCCACTTACACAAAATGTAGCTAAATCAAAATAAAATTTACATCAAACTATTGATATGGGTTACTATTGATTTAGTATATCTCGATGAAATGTTTTATCGCCCCATTCCCTAATAAAACTCCAACCATTTGTTTTAACATAAACCATGTAATCAGGGTACACATGAAATTCTACACCATGGAAAATTGTTGTGTCACACCGGTTCACATCCATTGTCATAACCCAATATATAAACACAAAAAGAAACAAAAAATAATAAAAATTCAAGACTATCACTATAAATAGAATATTATGGATGAGAATGTGTTCATTATTATCTTCACCCACCTACATCCCATGTTCCACTTATTATATCCCCAAACAACCTGATGCCCCAAATAAAAATAGGCTTCTATGATACAATTTTTTCACATAAAAGGTGCATCTTACATCCAACCTGATACTTGACCTGATATAAAACAAGGCCCATGAAGAATTCTCTATCCTAATAGTCTTTGTAATAGTGCATTGAAAAAAATATAAACCATGTTGGAAGGATTTCTCGTAATACATACCAGTATCAAACAACTGTAATAGAGTATGTATCATAATCTAGTAATTATTAGATTTCCAAAAATACATAGAATCTATTCAATAAAACTACAATATAAAAAAACTAAAAACTAAAAAAATAAACTAAAAAACTATAACAAAAAATTATATCCATGTGGCCTCTTGTTCTCCAAAATCCAAAAAAAAAATTCCCTCTCGATATTTAATCGACCTAGAAAATATATCCATCGAAACAAATTTAGTATACTAATTCCAAGTGGAACATGTAGGACATGGGAATAATCATCTTCATATATAATCAAAAATTATTCAATACATATACATTCCTAGAATAGAACAAAAAAACTATATCTAAATAAAATATGATAATACGATTAGTATCAATATGTAGAATAAGACATAGATTCAAAAAAATCCATTTTAACAAAAACAGAGAAATACATATCTTTTTTAAAACTGTTCTCCATTAAAATACACATTTTCTAAAACAAAACCCTATAGGAAATACAATAATTGAAACCAACATCTATGTTCAAAATTTGGAATTGATTATATGAAGGCATAAACTAACATATCTAATAAAAAAATGTAATAGAATTAATTATGTAGCACAAAAAAATCTATTCATCGAAATTTACTGAACATATCTATAATAAATCAATGGATGTACTTATTTATGAATCACCTTCAAAGATATTGTGAATCTACATATTCAATAATAAACTAGATTCTCCAATAAATCTAATCCAATGGCTCATCCAACCCATCATCTCATAAAATTAAGGGGGCACCAATCCATCTAATCAAGTTTGATAAGATATTGTCACTTGACCATATAGAAAATGACCCAGAATCCCATGAAAATATAATGTGGTGAATGGGGAGGTCCTCACATGTGTTTCTCAATAGAAAACAACTTCTACCATGATTTTTGAGACCAATCACTGACACACCATATGCAATGACCCTCCCCACAGAGGGTCCACCAAGGATGTTCCCATATCATAACACTTCATCCAATGTGCTAACCATTCCATCATGTCAAATCCATTTAAAACATGTTTTACAAAATAATCATAATGTTCCATCCTTGTATTTGACATATTAAATTAAAATCAATTATTAAAACCATTTCCAAAATTCAGTTAAAGACATACTATAATATCAGAAGGGGATGAATGTGCCATTATATCATTTTTGTTACAAAAAAACACTCGAAGATGAAAAATGGTATAATCCATAAAAAATTCATTTGAAAACCACATTTTGAAGCATTTAAAAACCAAGTCCCCCAATGGGATGTATTTGGGAATTTACAATATCATCCTAGAAGATTATGTTAATGAAAGAATTGAGGGAATATTGATGCTTATTTAGAAGTCCAAGGTATTGAATAAAAATTTCATCATATTTCCGTCCACATTTGTGTGCCTATCCATGGGTAATCATCATGCTCTTGTGGATATATACACATTCAATATAAAACGTGTTTAGAAACATAAGTGAACCATGGTTTTCAATTATAGAATAAAAACTAAAATGAACACCCATCTCTATGATCTACACATGAATAGAAACTCATTCAATGGAACACAAAACCCACATAGAATCCTTAATTTATAGGGAAGAAAGAAACAAAAACATAACCATAGTAAATATAATCCAAATAAACTCAATTTCACATTAAAAACCCAGTTATTGAGTCATCAACCACTTTGAATACATACACTTATATAGTCATAATTGAGGATCAAAATTGAAAACTCATTTTTGAAAAAATTTTAAAAATGGAAACCCAAAAACAAATCAGTAAAAAAATAAAATTAATTAATAACAAATTTATAAACTAATTGGAAATTACCTATTATCAAATGATCAGATTTTTAACAGAAATGGATAGAAAAACCTACACCAAAGAATTAAGGATGAAATGATATATAATGATATAGGTGAACCAACCCCATCAGACAAACCGCACGCCCAAATATCAAATAAATTGATCAATATAATCAAACGGAAATCTAGGGGTTCTATCGATAATGAAACTAACTATGCATGATCCTAAAACTAACAGGGAAGATGAAGAAGATAAATATTACTAAACCCAAAAGGAAATATACCTAAAAACCTTGATAGAGCTTCATTGGTGAAAATAAGGAAGCAGTGGAGGGTTGTTATATCCCTCTATTAATCCTAGTTTGATCAAGGGGATGGTACCTAATTTTTTGATAAAATATAATATGGGAAATATTGGAATTTCAGGTTTTTTAGGATCTGGGAAAGTAACACAATTTGGATTCCTAGTTTGACAAATCAGGTGCCAACCATTACATCCTACTAGAGAAGAGGTATACCCCACATGGTATGGATACACAATTATTAAAGTTGTGTGACAACCATGTGATTTTCCTATTTCAAATTATTGAGCCCCCCCCCACACGCATCCTACAAGGTTTTTCTTGACCATGCACAATTTGTGCTATATACCCCAGAAACAATCCTTAGTCCAAACGATTTCTCCTGGGAAATTCATGGTTTGGATCAAACCATTTGCAGGTCCTCCAAAAAAATAACAATGCATGAATAAATTTAACTAGAAGCACCCCATAACTTAACCGACCACACAGTTTCCCCCAAACCATTCAAACAACCCGTTAAATGGACAAAAATCCTCTTTAAAGATAGATGACTGAAAAATTTCAATGGGAACTCAACCAAAAACATAACCAAACTATCATCATAAAGAATATAATAGAATTAGATAAAAATTTATATTGGTGTGTGACATCACTAGTTGATATCATCACATCAGAACCACAACCAAATTCCATCCAAAAATATGTGAAACGTCCCCATACTTGAAATTATCATATTACCTAACTAATGAAATAAAAAACTACCCCCTCCCATTTAATATAAGATTTATAGTTTTATTAATTCAATGTAGTGACAAACCACAATGCAATGACACATGGTGAAGTGAATATGGCCTGAGGGGTTTCCCTCATCATTGCTCGGGTAAAAACGCCATCAGTAGTATCCTATATTTATTTTCTCAAATATAACTAGAATTATAACCCCTTACTATGGAGTCTAGAAATATAGTAACAGTTGAAGATAATAAAGAAGGATAAATGAATTTAAAACTTACCACGAGGATTCTAATATATCAAAAAAATCAATATAGACAAATAATTATTTAGATATCACTAGGAGGAAGGTATAAGTGTGAAGGATTTCATAATTTATTAGTTAAGAGAAATGGGGGATATAACTGGATAATTATTTTAAGGTTCAAGGGGAAAATGGTATTTTTCACTTTAAATGAGTTGTATGGTTTGGAAAAATATGAGACAACCATGAGGAGTTAACTATCAAACACCTTCAAATCCCATGGTTGTATCGCACTATTAGAAAAAATTTAAAATAACCATGTTTGACTATTTTCACCTCTACAACACCCCACATGATTTAATAGGCCCCCTAACAAGGTTAATCATTGCATACTCCTATAAAAACATTCCTCATGGTCTATGGTTCATGGTTAGCACTAATTGTGATCCCCAATATGGTTCCTCTCAAAACCGAGTTTTGAAACATGAAGATACCAAGAAAAAATGGTCCACAAGTATCCATTCCGGACCCAATAAATATCCAAAACACCATATTATGAAGTAAAAAATATAATAATTTCCTCTTAAGAATCTATTATAAAAAATGAACCCACCAGAAAATTGAAAAATAAATTTTATTTTTAAATTAAAAAACATAAAACATAAGATATTTAAACCTACCTACCTTAATAATGATAATCCTAAAGAAGTATTTTTTGGAATAAAATAGAAAAAGACGGTCTTCTTGTTTCGTAAAATCACACTCAAATAACCTTGTTGAACACTGAACTCTCAATGTTTATACCAAATACCATATTAAACATATGGTTCACAAAACACCAATATAATATGAGACATTAATGAATCATAATCTAATTCAAAATTATTCTAATATACCTCTACAAAGATGTTATTACATTTAATAACCAATTCAAAACCATATTACATCCATTGATGGAATTTACTATTCATACATGCCCTAAACATTCTAAAATCACTCATGGTATACATATAAACATTCTACTAATGACCACAGATGAGTAAAATACCCAATGCACCTGATTTGATGTAATGGTAAAATTACCAATCAATCAAGTTCTAATGTATCATGGTTTCCTTCCCATTAAATCCTTATCCATCCTCCAGACTACACATATATCATCCCAAGGATGTGACTGATGATGTTCCCCACTAAATACATATATCCATTAAATATAATACAATATATAACACTTATGAATTAATTTTATCCTAAATACATGGATTTTGTAGCCAATGTGTCACCAAACCATACATCATTCCTTTCTACCAAGGAATATTTAGTTTATTACATTGACCCTCACTGAAGCCCACAACTAACATTCAATGAAATTTAATGACCAAAACATACCCATTCAATTTAAATTTCTATTTCACCACATTAAAACACACTCATATGTGGTCCAATACCATTGGATTCTTATACTAGCATTAGTTATGATTCCAATGATCAAACTCCACCCAAAACCATATTCCAACTTGTACATAGAAATCATCATGAAATAATGATGTACATAAATACATTTATATAAATGAATATGAAATGATAAATGATCATCCAAGGATTGTTCTAATCCTTAATTGACCCCTTTTCATGAGGGTTACACACTAAAAACTAACATCGAACTCAATAAATTAGGACCATCCATAAGGTTTCACCGAAAAAATGCTTTCTCGATCATAGTATCCCATGCGTAGTCAATTAGAAAATATAAAAATGTGAAATTATAGATACTCGCAAATTCCTATGATTCAATGAAATTGTGAAATACCACCCATTTAGGGCCCATAGAAGCAACACCACCCATATTAGACCTGTTTTTTCTCATAATTGGGATCATTGGCCTTAGATGACCAAAATTGAACTCCCTCCCAAATGGATTACCCATTACCTCTCATTGATTGCATTAATAATATGTTTCCTTGCCAATAATGCGTCACTCCTAATTTTACATGCTCACTATCCTATCAATACAATACTAGGATTGTGCTTGATTGTTCGATGCACCAAACCTAATTCATTCTTGATGCCTCCTCTACCATGAAGGTCCATTCATCATTTCATTACAACTCATGGGAATCCATATCCACAACATTTTTTCATGGGTATAAAATATCCCTCAAATAGAGAAAAAATTAATCATTGTTATTAGTGGAGAAGATTTGACTATTTGAGTGATATTAAACCCACTAGGATTTTATTAGCGCTAAAAAATTGATTATAAAGTGTTAATTTAGCAGTTTTAAAAATGAACTGATAAATGAAAATATTCTTCAATGCTATTAATTTTGTGCTGATAAAGGGGACCTAGATCAGTTCTTATAGAAGATTTGATAAAGGGTAGTTTTATTATAATTTGGAGAAGTTGTAATGAAGGACACATTTATTCGATCCACTAAAAGAATGGATAAAGGGGTACTTAATCAATGATTTTAGAAGCACTGATAATGAGGAATCATGTAGTGTGCTATAAAAACATAGAACATCACTTGTAGTACCCCCGGTTTCCTGTATGTAACCCTCACATGATGATTTTCTTGGTTTTAAAATTTAAGGGTGATGTATGGGAGAGTAAGGAGATCCTTGATTGATGTTTGAGGGAAAGGGGAAGATGCACGGGAGGCGCATGGTTTGTCTAAACCGTGCGACCAAACTATGTGTAGCTGACTGGGGAGGAAGTGTATTCCGCACGGTCAGCGCATGGTTAAGGGAAACCGTATGATGAGGCCATTCGAGAAGGATGTCTAAGGCAGTAGCTAACACACGGTTAGTGAACGGTTTGTCAAACCGTGCAGACTAACCATGCGGGCACTTAAATTAGATCCTTAAATTGTTGATCTAATTAGTTTTTCCTCTAATTGCCTCATTAATGCTCCTAAGTGGCCCTAACTCTGGATTTTGGTTCTGCTATGGTCAAGGAGGGTTCTCCCATCGTTCTGAAGGCGATCTAAAGGCTTCTCTTGGCGAATCAAAGCCGGATTATTGAGATATGTGATCGTTCATGATCGGTTTCATGGATCTACATAGATCTACTTATCCTCTTATATTGTTTTCTTATATCAACTCTCTTTATGGGTATATCATAGTGTGTGGATGAAAAATATGACAAGATTTGGTCCTGGTTGTGTTAGGAGAAGAGATCTAAGGAATATTCAAGGAGAATCGACCCGGTTTTCTTGTGTCTTATTCGTCCTTTGGTTGGAATTACCTATTTGGTTGAGGTAGGTGGCTTCACTTTCGACTCCTCCTGTTAGAATTTCTATCTTAGATTCAAATTTCTTATTTGAATGGAATTTATTGTGAAAAACATGGAATAAATCTTCTTTAGTGATAATTTATGGTTTTGATGAAATTGTGAAATCTTGGTGAATTGTTTGCAAACATACAAGGCTATTTAAATTTAAAATGTTGATTTTAAATTAGTAAATTGTTGAAATTGGAAATGTTATTATGTGAAATGGGTTTTCAGTAAAAAGGTTGTTCTATTGAAATGGTTTTGATGGATTTGTTTTTCAATTAAAAGGAAGCTTTATTGAAATGGTTTGAATTGTTTGATCACACTTGGTTTAGATGGAAAATGGTTTTCAATAAAAGGTGTTTTATTGAAAGGATGGTTTTGCATGATTTTTTGGAATGTGTGGTGTGTGGTCATATTGCATGTATGGGGGTTGGTTGAAATAGGACCTTGTGCTCGGAGCCAAACGTTTAATGGCACGTGGTAAGTATATGAATGAGGATTGGTTTAAATATGACATTGTGCTCGGTGTAAAAGGTTTAATGGAACATGGGAAGTAATTAACTTGTGACGACTTGGTAGATCAACAAGAAATCACTCATGAGTATGGAATTGTCCTAACGAAGCATGCATGGTTGAATTCACGGGTTTTTGAAATTTTTGTGTAAGCCAAAAGGGATATTGTTAAAGGGTTTGAAAATTTTTTTGGTTATTTTTCTGGAAAAATAACATGTTGGAAATTGGTTTCAAATTCCCTTGGAGGCTTTTGGGTATGAATGGTTTTGGGAAGCTTGTTTATATCTTGTTATATTCGGTTTTGAGAAAAATCTTATATAAATTTTTTATTATATAAATGTTGCTAACTCTTTTATCCTAGTGTCTTGAGTAGGGAAGTCATTGGTGAAAACCTACAGAGTTTTATACTCACCTATGCTTTGTCACATTGGTGCTTTTTCGTATGTTGTTTTCTAAGACACATGTAAAGGGAAGGCGTCTCATTACTAGTTGTTCGTGGTGATGATTGGGAGATGTGCTGGTTCTTGGAGCATGGAGCTCAGTGTGGAACCATGGAGTGTGTCTTAGCTTGTGTGGGGTCATTTGTTTAGTCTTCCACTTGGTACTCTGAATTTGTTGTTGGTTAGGTAGTGATTTGTGGAGCAGTGTAGTTCTCTTTTGGTAACGAATGAGTTGGTTGTTTCATTTGTTCATGCATCATATAGTGAATTTTTTTATGGTTGGTTTATGGGTTTATTTCTTAATGGGTAAATCGTCCACCAACTTATATTTGAAACCCTTCAGAATTTATTGCCAGCCATTTGCATCTCGGGGATGTCACATAAGGCCCAGTAATGACTCGTTGAGCTCTCAAGCCAATGAGAATAAGATGATCATTACAAAAGGTATCAGCTTGTTCGGTCCTTGCCTAACAATTGGTCATTGATGTTCTTGGTCATGTAGTTGAAATTCATTCTCGTCTATTCATTGGGTTGGAATCTTAGACATGAGTAGGATTTTTGGAACATGAAATGTATAGCATAAAAGGACGTAGCTAATCCATTTATGCTGAACTTCAAGTCACCAGGGTGTTGGGTTCGTAAGTGTTTTGGATATAATTCTATAATGTTGAAAATATCATTGTCATTGGTTTAGCCAATGAGATGAGAATGACATTAATTGTAGAGGAATGACTTACCACTAGGATTACATATCTCATTGTGAGGAATGAGTAAGAATTTTGTGAAAGGTACCAGTTTTTGAAAAATGTAGAAATTGTTTTCAACAGAAAGACATTGAAAACATGGTATTTGGTGTATTTTCAAAATGGATAGATTTTCAAAAAGCACGTTGAATGTTTTCAAGAAATAGTTGAACATAGAAAAGAGTTGTTTTGAGAACTATGTTGTGATACATTATGTGATTGAATTTGAAATGCTAAGACAACAGTTTCTAGAGAGTGATATTGACAGAATTTGATGTTGTTTTAGAAAATGGCACCTGGTAGGCATCGTGAAAACAAACCCAAAGAAGATGTAGAGAACCTGGTTGCACTTGAACCACGAGTGAACCAAGAGCTAGTTTAGAGTATTTTCCATGCTTTTCAAGCAATGGAAACAGGGAACCAGAGGAATGAGCCATGACATGTGGATCATACCTTCCAGTTCATAAAGAAGAATCCACCTAACTTTCGGGGTGATGTTGAACCTTAGAAGGCGGAGGTGTAGCTAAGCAATATGAATCGTATATACGATTTCATAGACACACCAGTAGAGATGAATGTAATGATAGCGACGCATATGATCGATGATCTTGCACGTCAGTGGTGGGATTTAGCAGTGCATGTAAAATTGAATGATGGCCTTATATGGGAGGATTTTGAAGAATTGTTTAACAAACAATTCTATCCTCAGAAAACGACGGACTACATCAGTATGAAACATGAGAGCCTCTCTATCACATAGTATGCGACTATGTTCATGATTTTAGTCTATTTTTCACCAAAGGTTGCGGAAAATACTTCTTGGAAGGCACACATATTCGAATCGGGGCTAAGATAGGAGATTCAGTGGAAGCTTATGGTGCTCTATATTACGGATTATATAGAGATGGTGAACAGTGAAACGGTTGCTGAACATGATATCTCGGGATCAATAAGAGGAGGCATGATGATCCCCACGGGAATGGGTGGGAACTCAAATTCTGGGAACAAGAGGAAGAGGGACACCTACTTCCATAGTGGGAGTGCGAATGAGAACCAGACGGCGGGATCAGTCAACCTTCCTCCATGACCCCGGAGCAAAGTAGGATGCATTCAATGTTGTTTGAATGATCACATAAAACAAGAATGTACAGCACCCCTGAGAGCATGCCAAAATTGCAACAAGATGGGGCATCTTTAGTGATATTGTCGCAGTGCTCGACGATCGGGTGTTCAGGACACTTCCCTGGCGTTGCTAGCATCATATGCTTCAACGAGATGAGGACAGCAGAATCAGTCTCATCAACACTATAGAGCTAGCCATGGAGATTCTCTAAATACCATAACTCCTCAACTAGGGAAAACTCAGCATGGAAACAAGGAGAACAGTTCAGCGATGAAGCAATTGTATGGAGCTGAGTAAATGATGGTCATTGAATATGACGGACCATCTACGGTGAGAGGTACGATTCTTATTAATTCTACCCTTGTGCAAGTGTTGTTTGATACTGGAGCATCACATTCCTTTATTACTTCTCGTGTTGTTGACTTTCTATGTTTAAAACTGGAAATGATGCCTTCTATCTTTAAACTGAATTCTCCTCTTAGTGAAAGAGAATGTAAAGTATTCGTGTGTATAGCATGTGTTATAACTGTTAATGGAGTTAAGCGGAAATGGGTCTTCTCTATGTTGGAAATGGATGTCTATGATGTAATCCTGGGTATGGATTTGTTGACAAGGTTTAAGTCTAACATCGACTATTATAGTATAACAGTTAGTTTCACGACTGAGGACAACAATGAGAATCTCTTCAGAGGAGAGAGGATGGTAAAGAAAGCCGCACTGAGCTTGTTATCACCAATGGTGGGAACGATGTCTTACCAATTGTAAGTTTTGACTTTGGCATCAGTGGAATAGATTGAGGAAAATAGTTTTCTAGCTTTCATGGATCAATTTCCAGATGTTATTCCCAAGAACATCTCAGGGTTACCACCTCTAAGGTAAGTCGAGTTTACGATTGATCTCCTTCCGGGTACCTATCCTATTTCCCTTCCATCTTATAGGATGGCACCAAAAGAGTTATGAAAATTGGAACTGCGGTTAGAGGAGCTGTAATGTAGTGGTTTTATTCTACCAATCATGTCTCTGTGGGAAGCACCAGTTTTGTTCTTGAAGAAGGTTTATGGTACGCTTCGGCTATGTATTGATTATTGTAAGCTTAACCATGTTACGATAAATCACTGATATCCACTTCCACGCATTGATGATCTGTTTGATCAATTAAGGGGTGAACAATGGTTCTCTAAGAATGACTTGTGATCAGGATATCAAAAATTTCATTTTTGGAAGGATGATATTACCAAGATAGCTTTCCGAGGTATATATGGCCACTATGAATATGTAGTCATGCATTTTGGTCTTACAAATGCACCACCAGTCTTTATGGAGCTGATGAATTAGATATAACACTGATATCTGGATTCCTTTATTGTGGTGTTTGTGGATGATAACTTGGTGTATTCAAAGACAAGGGTTGATCATGAGGTTCACTAGGAAACAGTGTCACAAATCTTGAGAGATCAACATTTGTATGACAAATTATCGAAGTGTGATTTTTAGATACAGGAAGTATGCTTCCTTGGCCATGTCATTTCCAAGAAAGGCATTTTTTTATCCTGAAAAGATAGAAGTCGTTATCTCTTGGAAGCCACCAAGGAATGTGTTTGAGATACGATGTTTTCTTGGTCTAGCTGGTTACTAAGGACACTTTGTGTGTTATTTCTCACAACTAGTGTCATTCATGATAGATCTGACCAAGTAGAATGCTCAATTCCAATGGAAAGATGAATTTCAGAAGTATTTCCAGGAACTGAACGTTCGTCTTACATCAGTACCTATATTGATCTTTCCAGAATCATAGCAGGGCTATGTGGTGTATTGTGATGATTCAGGAATAGGTTTGGGTTGTGTTCTTATGCAAGGAGACCATGTGGTTTCTTATGACTCATGGCAGTTGAGGGTTCATGAGAAAAATTAACCTACACATGATATGGAGTAGGTTGCAGTCGTCCATGATTTGAAAACATGTAAACATTATCTCTTTGGTGAGAAATTTACTTTGTTTACTGATCACAAAAGCTTGAAACACATTTTCTCACAGCGAGATTTGAATTTGAGGCAGAGGAGATGGATGGAGTATATTCAAATTTTTGACTTTGACTTAATGTATACACCTGGTAAGGGAAATTCGGTGGCAGATGCATTGAGTAGAAAGTCATATGCTTAGTTGGCGAAAGAAGCATTAGATTAATGGTAGTCGATGTCGGTCTTAACCAACATTCACGTGGAAGGAGAAGACTAAGGTGATATTGCAACTTTATTTTTAGCTACGGTTGTTCCTGATTTACTAAAAATGGTCAAAGAGGCACTAATATTTGATACATAATTTATGGTAATGAGTTCAAAACACAATGGTGGGGGGACTATTGATGGTTGGAAACTCGAGGTGGGTTCAGTTTTCTACTTCAGAGATTGGATAGTTGTACTTATGGTTTTACAGGAAGAACTCCTTCATGCATACCACCATTCAAGATGGGTTGTACAGCTAGGTACACAAAAGTTGTATAAGTCATTGAAGGTGAGGTTTTGGTGGAGCGGCATGAAAACGAAGGTGGCTGAGTTTGTCTCACGGTTCATAACTTGTCAGAAGGTTAAAGTAGAGCATCAGAGACCAGCTGGTATGTTACAGTAATTCTATATCCCAGTGTGAAAATGGGATCAGATAGAAATGGATCTTTTCACAGGTCTTCCAAGAACGGTCCAGAAACACGATGCCATTTTGGTGATAGTGGATTGGCTAACCAAGTCGGCCCATTTCATTTGAATTCGTGAAACTCAAACGGTGGATGATATTTCAAAAATCTATATTCGAGAAGTGGTAAATATGGAAGGGGTACCAATTTATATAGTCATAGATAGAGATCCGAGGTTCACATCCCATTTCTGGAAATCATTACAGCTAACCCTTGGGACCCAGTTGACTATGAGCACGTCGTATCATCCTCAGAAGGATGGTAAATCCAAGCCGATGATACAAACATTGGAATATATTTTTCGAGCTGGTGTAATTGATTTTGGTGGATCATGGGAGGAACATATACCCCTTTTGTAGTTCTCATACAATAATAGTTATCATGCCTCGTTTCGCATGGCTCCATTTGAGGCATTGTATGGGCGTCCTTGTCATTCTCCGCTATGCTGGGTGGAAACAGGTGAAACATCACTAGATGGTCCGAGCCTTGTCCAAGAAACAACGGAGAAGATTCAGCTGATTAGAAATAGGATGGATATGTCTCAGAGTCATCATAAATCTTATGCATATCACAGTTGAAGATTGTTTTCATTCGTAGTGGGTGATCATGTCTTTTTGAGAATCTCTCCCAGTCGTGGACATCTTCATTTTGGGAAACATGGAA
The DNA here is from genome assembly GCA_963277665.1 of Viscum album. Classification (NCBI taxonomy): domain Eukaryota; kingdom Viridiplantae; phylum Streptophyta; class Magnoliopsida; order Santalales; family Viscaceae; genus Viscum; species Viscum album. The sequence goes on along the minus strand of OY728120.1, from coordinate 2,027,592,118 downwards.
AATTATCTCCTCGATATATAGGCCATTTTGATATACTAGAAAGGTTTGGTGAGGTGGAATATTGGTTGGAATTACCACCGTTGTCCAGTGTAGTGCATAATGTGTTCCATGTATCTCAATTAAAGAAGTATCAACCCGATCCTAACCATGGGATCAAATGGGATCACGTTCACCTAGAGCCGGATGCATCGTTGTTAGATACCCCAGTGCAAATTTTGGATAGGAAAGATATAGTCTTGCATGGAACAAGCATCGTTCTAGTGTGGGTTTTGTAGAAACGTGGTCAGATTCCGGAAGAGACTTGGGAAAACGAGAATGAAATAAAATAGCAATGGCAAGAACTCTTTAAGAAAAGTAGTGGTTTTCTATATTCCAGGGACGAAAAGGCCAATGGTGGGGAGAATTTAGTACCCCCAGTTTCTGGTATGTATCCCTTTCTTGAATGTTTTTTCGGTTTTAATATTTTAGGGTGACGTATGGGAGAGTCATGAGATCCATGATTGAAGTTTGAGGCAAAGGGGAAGGCGCACGGGAGGCGCAGGGTTTGTCTAAACCGTGCAACCAAACTGTGTGTGGCCGACTGGGGAGGTTGTGGCCTCCACATGGTCTGCGAAAGGTTAAGGGAAACAATGCGATGAAGTCATTCGAGAAGGATGTCCAAGGAAGAAGCTAACGCACGGTTAGTGCACAGTTTCCCAAACCGTGCGAACTATCAGTGCAGGCACTTAAATTAGACCCTTAAATTGTGGACCTTACTCATTTTGCCTCTAATTTCCTCATTAAAGATCCTATATTGACCTAACTCGATATTTTGGTTATCCTATGGTCAAGGAGGGTTCTCTCATCGTTTCGGAGGTGATCCAAAGTCTTCTCTTGGTGAATCGAAGTCGGATTCTTGAGTTATGTGATCAATGTTGATCAGCATCTTAGATATACTTAGATATACTTATCCTCTTCTCTCGGTTTCTTAGATCTATGTTATTCATGGGAAGATATAAGTGTGTGGATGCCAAATATGACAAGATTTGGTCTTTTTTTTGTTAGGAGAAGAGATCTAAGGAGGATTCATGGAGAATCGACCCGGTTTTTTTTGCGTTCTTCGTCCATTGGTTGGTTTCGTGTATCTTGTTGATGTAGCTAGATTCACTCTCAACTCCTCTTTTTTGAATTTATTGGATTACTTTCAAATTGGTTATTTGAATAGAATTTATTGTGAAAAGCATGGAATAAATCTTCTTTGGTGATGATTTATGATTTTGATAAAATTGTGAAATCTTGGGGAATTGTGTGCAAAGTGACGTGGCTATTTGAATTTAAAATTTTGATTTTAAATTATGAAATTTCTGAAATTGTAAATGGCTTGATGAGAAATGGGGTTTCAAAAAAATGGGGTTTTATTGAAATGGTTTTGATGGATTTGGTTTTCAATAAAAAGGCTGCTTTATTGAAATGGTTTGAATAGTTTTAACACACATGGTTTGGATTGAAAATGGTTTTCAATAAAAGGTGTTTTATTGAAAGGATTTTTTGGCATGGTTGTTGGGATTGTGTGGTGTGTGTTCATATTGCATGTTCGGGGCTTGGTTGAAATAAGTCCTTGTGCTTGGTGCCAAAAATTTAATGGCAGATGGTAAATATATGTACGAGGCTTGGATGAAATATGACCTTGCGCTCAGTGCCAAAGGTGTAATGGCACATGGGAAGTAATTACCTTATGACATCTTGGTAGATCTACGAGAAACTGATCATGAGTATTGAACTGTCATAACGAAGAATGCATGGTTGATTTCATGGGTTTCTGAAATGTTTGGGTATGCCAAAAAGAGATATTGTGAAAGGGTTTGAAAATATGTTTGGTTATTTTTCTGAAAAAATAACTTGTTGGAAATTGGTTTCAAATGCACTTTGGATTCTTTTCGGTATGAATGGTTTGGAAATATTTTTTATATATTGTTATAAACTATTTTTAGAAAATGTCTTATATAAACTATTTTTTTATTTGATTGTTTCCAAATCATCTATCCTAGTGGATTGATTTGGAATGTCATTGAGGAAAACCTACTTCGTTTTATACTCACCCCTTGTTTGTAACTTTTGTGCTTTTGCAGATGTAGTTTTCCGTGACACAGGTAAAGGTAAGGTGTCACATTACAAGTGGTTATTGCTGAAGCTAGGGAGCTGTGGTGATGCTTGGAGCATGGATCTCGGTGTGGAATTGTGGAGTGTGTCTTGGCTTATGTTGGGTCTTTTGTTTAGTCTTCTTCATGGTACTCTAGAATTGATGTTGGTTTTGTAGTGATTTGTGGAACAATGTAGTTCTCTTTTGGTAATACATGAGTTGGTTGTTTCTTTTGTTCATGCATCATATAGTGAATGTATTGTTATGGTTGGTTTATGGGTTTATTTATTAAATGGTAAATTGTCCCCCGACTTATATTTGAAACCCTTCAGCATTTATTTCCAGCCTTTGGCGTCTTGGGGATCTCGCTTAAGCCCATGTAATGACTAGTTGAGCTCTGAAGCCAATGAGAATAAAGAGGGTCATTAAATCACTAGAAACCTAACTTGAAATAAAAAAAATCTTGTACCAATACATAATTAAAATGAAATTAAACACACAAATACAAGAAAAAACACTAAAATATAGGAATTTCTGACATATTTTTATTCAATAATATAAGAAAAAATTATTGAAAACAATAAAAAACATTAATGTTCCTTTGTATATTTATTCCAATACCAACAATTTCTATTTCCACACAAACCATACCATTTGATAAAATTAAAGAACCTTTATAAGAAAACAATTCTTAATTTATTAATAGGATAAATAAATAAATTAACATAATGTGATCATTTCAATCAAAATATTGAGCCATAACAGGAACATTGTGTACCAGATTGAGTTGTCGTGGATTCTTGCACATATCAATCTTTATTGTATATTTTCAATAATTATCAATATGAAAATCAATATAATAAGAATATGAAAAAAAATTATAAGTAAATTCATTACGTAATAGTAGTTGAAATTATGAGAAAATCATGTAGGCATGTTTTATTGCTTTTGGTGATGTGTTGGGAATTCAAAACTAAAATGGCACTAATATATTGAAAAGATTCACATAGATTCAATCATATCAGACGGTGCAACATATTATGTTGCATCTGATTCCAACACATCCCAAATGACTTATGGATCATTTTACTATTGTATAAAAACAATCGTAACATGTTTTTTATTTATTTAGTATGTCAATTTTATTTTTTAATAAATATAAAATTTAAAAATGAAACACGCACTTTGACTCATAATGATAACCTCATCTGTTAGTATTACGTGAGAATGATTCCTATTTATAAAAAATTCTTTATGAATAATTTTCCAAACCTACCATGAAAATATGAAAAAAATTTCTTTATTTTTAGGGAGTGAATTTTTTTATTTAAAATATCAATTTTTAAATAATAACGAGAACTTTGAGCCATATCAGCCACATCATGTATCATATTGAGCTCTGGATGATTCCTAAACATCAAAAATGACATTTGAATTGTTTTCCTAATGAATATAAAAAACTCGTTGATTCTTTTTTTTGGGTATTGAATACAACTGTTTTTTTACTCAAATCGTTGTCAATTAAAAATAAAGAGACAGACTTGGAGTCACATCAGTCACACGTTTCATCATATTGTGGTTCGATTGAATCCAACAAGTTTAAAATGTCTTATGTATTATTTTCCTAACGTATCAATATAATCTGAATTATTTTCCTTGTTTTGAGTATGTCAGTTGTATTTTTCACTACTATGACATTTTAAACTAGACACACACATGTCACTCATATCGGTCACCCCATGTACCAGTTTGATGTGAGACCAATTAATACACAATAAATGATTAATGAACCATTTATATTAATTATTTAGATATTCTAATCATTTTTATAATGGATGAATCATTTTTAACTATTAATATAGATTTTTAACTAATAATTGACACCTAGAGTCATATCAGGAATATCGTGTATCATAATGAGTTGAAACTGATTTTAACCTAACAAAAATGACATATGGGAAGTTTTACTGAAGTATGTATATATTTTAAAATGACTTTTCTATGTTTTCAGTAGGTTAATTTTCTTTGTTACCAAATTTGATGTCAATTTTTTTTAAAAAAAAGAGGCACATAAGGTAATAACGGTCACCAGTTCCTCGTAGTAAGGTGAGAATGATTCTTATACATATCAAATTACATATTTATAATTTTTTTAATGTATCAATATAATATAATTTCATTTTCATGGATTTTAGTGCTTCCCTTTACTTTTTTACTAATATGTCATTTTAAACACAAAACACAAACATTAAATGATACATGTCACATATTGTATTGGTTTGATGTGGAAAAAATTATTGCATGTCAAAAATGATTTATGAATAGCATTAATAAATTATCAATAAAATATGACTGTGTTTTATTGGTTTTCAATTAGTGACACTTTTTGAAGTAAATTTCAATTTCAAACAATTAACATACATTTTAAGGCATATCAGGCACATTATGGGGTGGATTACTGTGTTTTTGAATCATACTCATCACAAATTATGTACAAATATTTTTTAAAATTATAAAAACAATAATAATGAGTTGTAACTATTTGAGTATTTTAGTTTTAGTTTTTACAAATGTTGATATTAATTAAAAAAACGGTTTTCTTGAATCATTTTTTTTACCCAATTCATTATACTGTGGTTTGGATGATTATTACTCATCTCAAATGACTTATGTGATGTTTTCAAAAACAAAAATATAATTTGATAAGGTTTTATAGTTTTGGAGTATGTCACTAATATTTTTTAATAATAAATTATTTTAAGCTGTAAACATTCACATTGACAAATACCAGTAATATCATGTGTCGCTTTAATGTGAGAAAAATACATACACACCAAATTTGACTTATGAATATATTTCTAAAATTATCAAGTCAATTACATATTTTTTATAGGTTTATAGTGAGTTATTCCTTTTCAACTAAAAATTATATTTTTAAAGGGAAATATACATTTTTATTCATACTATGTACCTAATATATCAAATTATTGTGTGTATAATTACTATAAATGAATAATTATTTTAAGATTATTTTTCAAATTTATGAAGATTGTAACACTGTGTTTGATTAGGTTTATTTATGAATGTTATATGTTTTACAAAAAATGTTGTCAATTTTAAATTTAAATATAGACAAGGAATCAAGTCTATCACAACGTGAATAAATTTTAGGTGAGGTCAATTCCTACACATAACTTATCTCTTTTGCTTAAATGAAAAAATTAAACTAGAAACACTCACTTCAGATCATACCTATAAAAAAATATATTAGTTTGTTGTGAGACTAATTTGTACACATCAAAAACTATTTATGAATCATATTCCTGATTTATAAAGATTATCTAATATAGTTTTATTATTTTTCATTGAGTTCCACATATTGAACTAAAATGTAGATTTTAAATATATAACAGACACTTTGAGTCATAATGGGTACACAATATATCATATTGAGTTAAGGATGATTCCTACATTTCAAAAATGACTTATGGATTATCTTACTAATGTTTCCAAATAATCTTGTTGTGTTTTCTCTGTTTTGGGTTGTCCAATTTTCCTTTTCACTAAAATTTATGGGAAATTAATATTAAAAGATGCACTTGGAGTAATAAAGTGTCACACTATGAATCAGATTGAGGTGAGGCTAATTCATACATCTCTAAAATTTATTTTGTAAAATATAACAAAAGTACAAATATAATATTAATGTGATTTATTCATTTTCTATATGTCATGATTCTCTTTTACTAAAAAGTCATTTTAAAATGGAAGCATTCAATTTGATTCATTCGACTCACATCATGCATTTGTTTGATTTGGGAAAAATTTCTAAACCTCACTAATGAATTCAGAAATTTTTTTATAAGCATTCATGACAATTTGAGTTGGATTCATGATATTTCAATGAGTGACACTTTTTGAACAAAAAAGTATCTTTTAAACTGATAAGAGACACGTTATGTCATATAAGTAACATCATGTATCATTCGAGTTTTCGATGAATATTAAATGTAACAAATGAATTAAGGATCATTTATTAATGTGTCAATACAACATTAATGTGATTTAATGGTTTTCAGTTGGTTAGTTTACTTTTTACTAAAATGGATGTCTATTTTAAAAAAAGAGACACACATGGAGTCATACCAGTCACATCGTACATGAAATTTATGTGAGAATAATTACAACATTCCAAAAATGACATATGTTACATTTTTTTTAATTCATAAAAATAATATGAAATCGTTTTATTGGTATTGAATTTGTCATTTTTCATTCATTACTAAAATTCCATTTTAAACTGGAAACAAACACTTTTACTCATACCTGTCAAATCATGTTTTAGATTGAAGTGAGTCCAATTCATATATGTAAAAAATTACATAAGAATCATTTTCCCACATTATCCAAATGATTTGAGTGTTCTTTCATAGATTTTTGTGGATGAAACTTTTTAAACTAAAATATCAATTTTAAAATGAAAACATACACTTGGAGTCATATCAGCCACATCTTGTATCAGATTATCGTGAAGATATTTTCTACACATTAAAACTGAAATATGGATCATTTATCTAATGTATAGAAATAAAATGAATATGTTTTCTAGATTGTGAGTTTTCTATTTTTCATTTTAATTAATATTCATGGGAATTTTAAATAAAAAGGGGAACATTGAGTCAAATTGGATGCAACATGTTTTAAATTTTCAAGAAGATGATTACTACACATCGAAATGACTAAATTTAATCCATAATTCCAATTATAAAATTCTTTCCATTGAATTTATTAGTACAAATAAAAAAACAACATATTGACATGATGTTCAGAGTAGAAAAACACTTTTGTACTATGAACATAGAATCTATATGTAGTGTTGTTGTTTTACAAAAAAATAAAAATGGAAAGCATGGTAACATTGGAATAAAGGAATATATTATCTATTTTATGTCTTTTTGAAGAATTCTATAATGAAATATATAACTTTCCTAAATGATCTTTAAGAGAAAATAATTAATTGTTGTATAAAAATGATATGGAAATTATGTTACAAATAATAGATAACATGTTAAAAATGTTATTAAATATGTTGAAAGATTTCATCTTTATATAATTTTTGTATGAATTCTTGGGAATTTACTTGTTTCCATTATCTTAGTTTCCTTCTTAAGTCCAATCTCTCACAACCATGAGTGGCTTTGAACCAAACACCCTAACACAAAAGAAAATACACATTTATAAGGAAACATCCATTTTATGCATAATAATAAATAGAAATAAAATAAAAATGAATATGAAATAATCCTTAATTCTATGGACAATGATTTTTTTGGGAAAACTTCATGATTAACACTATGGTTGAGAAGTTCATTGAGCTTAAAAGAAATTGATAAGTTCTAACACTATATCAGAGAATAGGTTTTGAGGTATAAAAAATATATGGATGTTTCTATTAAAAATGGCATAATATAGGGATATAATTCGTAAAAATAAGGTACATATGAAAATATGGAATTAATAAATATTATTAGAAAAATATGGCATAAATTATGTGATAAAAATGATAATGAAATTAACAATCAAATAGTATATATATTTATAATAAAAATTAAATAAATATTTAGTAGTAATTACCCTTCTCATGATGGTTGTATATATTCTTGACCTATTTCCTTGTTTTCATTATCTTAGTTTCTTCTTCAATGTACAATCTCTCACTAGTCTGAGTAGCATCAAATTAACCACCCCTACTCAACAAAAGAATACACATATATAGGAAAATGACTCTTTATTAAGTAATTCTAAAAATAATGAAATAAAAAAAATGATATAATATATTATTTCTATAAATAATAATATTATTATGAAAACATAAAAATTACCTCTCTTATTGTTCAATTTAGGGAACATGATGGAATGTGATAAATCACATCACTATAGGGGTGAAATGTTTTTGTGGGAGATGACTAATGTAGAATTTTTGGTGCAGAATGGAATGAATGATGTAATGAAATATTTTAAAAAATGATATCTATAAGGAATACTTCAAATTAAATCAACGTTTCATTATACCATTTTTTAGGAAAATAATGGTATTATATCACATCTTTTCATTTATGTCTTTACAAATAGTTTCCTTTATTATAGTTTTTTCTGTCGTGGGATTGGTAACATCTACATGTGTAGATGAAATTATTTGAAGGAGTATTCAAACAATAAATTTAAATTGTATAAATAATGTAGAGAACATATATTATTATAAGAAAAAACCAAATATATAAGAAACATGTCTAATATGTCATTAGACTCCCTTTCAATTTTTTTACTTTTCATGGGATTTGGATCCTCTATTGATAAACCAAATAAAATCTTTATTTTCCTCACTTGCATACATGACATTATCTAAGTTATGATTGTGATGAACTGATTGTGGTCACATAATTAAACGGTCGTCCTCAATTTTACTTTCATTTAACACAATATTATTTAGTCACCAACATTAAAATGGAAAAATTACTATTTCGTGGACCTGAGACATTAAATTCAGGCACATCATGCGAATCCATTATGAAATTCATTTATTTTCAACATTTTAGATTTTTATTAAACATCATAAACCCCATTTTGTCATATTTCGCTGCCCTTATATGGTCATTCCTTTTGAAATGGGAAATAGAGACATTAAATGTTGTATAATGAAACTTTTATATCGATTTGATAGTTCCAATATATGAAATATTTACCTAAATTGGATTTCCATCCATTCGTGGAATAATATATTTTCATCACCTTCTCCACAAGTGTAACACCACTATTTATCATGGTATTGCAGTCACTATGTTCTTTTGAAGAGAATGTATTATCAATCAATATTATACTAGTGTAGTATTTTATATTTTCTTTTTAATCCATTGGATATATATGAAATTCATCCAATTGTAGAATTTATATTTTTAAATATCTCCTATAAATTTGTTATTGTATCCATCATATAAACTATTGAATTTTTGTATTTGATATCAAGCCCTCGACCCAATATAGATTAAAATCAATAATAATTTATTTTTTGGATTCAATGTATGAATCAAAATCGTCACTATTATGTGAAATGTAACTGTGTGATTTCATCAACTCTATCATTGTAATTTTAAAAACATCACTTCCAGAAGTCCCTTTTCTCATAAGGCATCTAATGAGATGGGACATTGTGATGATTATTTTTTCATCATTAGATAAGTAATTTATAAAACATTATACATATTTATCAATAGTATGACATTCCTTATTAAATCCTTATTGATTATATTGATTCTTGATATTCCCTTTCAAAATCATCATATATTGTTCAATGGTTTACATCCATATCTAACAGATATGAAAACATAGTTGAACTTTTATAACCACGTGAAACATTTGGTGGATCATAACATCAAAGAATGAAGGTGGTAAGAACTTTTCTATTTTAGATAATATGATTGAGACATCCTTATTTGTGATTGGAATCTTCATCCGGTCAATAACATTATGGAATATACCTAAAAAATTCAATGTCACATTATTGTATGACATACAATTTGAGAAATATTAAATGGAAGGAAACCCGAATCAAATCATTCCTCCAAACATGATAGTCAAGTGATTTTATTCACTTAAACATCATATTAGTATTTTAAATTTAATCCCGAATATTTTATAAATAACAATTTTGAATGTTTACATAATTAGGGAAAATAAAAAATTGAAATTTTCTTATTAGGATGGAGTTTATTTGTTTGATAGAAAAAATTAATACCCCTACCCTTATTAGTGCCGACTATTCCCTGAACAACATGTCAATCCTTTCCATCTTATATTTTATTCCCTATTTTATTTTAGTAGGGACATTAACTTACATTATAATAACACTATATAATACATTTTTTTACATTAATGGAATCAATAAAATTTATACCTTTCAAAAAATTTGAATATATAAATTCTTTGTAAATTTATTTTTTCACACAACCTGATTTCATATTGTTATTGAAAAATAGTTTTCAAAAAATAAAATATCTTTTACATTACCAAATAATTTATCTCTCATTACTATACATGATGTTGTAACGTATTTTATAATTCCATTTAATAATGTCATCCCTGATATGTATTTATATCATCCATGTAAAAATTCATGAGGTCATAAAAAATAGTAATCGAGGTATACTTCAACTGAACTGAGTGTGTTTTTTCCTCACAAATAGGACATCATATAATTCCATTTATATTACTTCTTGATATTGTTTCCAAAAAGGGGATGTAATTTTTATCCCATGAAACATTGAATTCAATGTTAATTATTGACATTGATGAGATTCATACATTGTAATAAATGTTTCCCACATCAATTTTTGATATTAGATCAATGGATCTAAATATACATCAATATAACTACCATGTTTTATTCTTCCATATATAATTACAAGAAATATAATTTTTTTGTGCTTCTATCATAACCATTGTGTATGTTATAATTTTTCAATATGATGGAACATGTATTATGTGTACTACTTTATAAACCAAAATTATTTATTCCAACAGTAGTTAATGAATGATAAAATTTTCTCATCTTATTTCAAAATTATTTATACTCGTAGTCTATTTTTTAAACATAGTTGAATCTAATAGAAGATGTAGGTTCCCATATTTCATTATTTCATCTACATGAAATGTTAATTGTATCATGTTTTCATGACATCCATATAGTATTATATTTCATGGAATTATAGGAAATTAGTATAGATATTTTGAAGGACATGATTCATTTTTAATTTACCAATGTACAACCATATTTGTGAATTTTATGAGTTACTAGTGGTCCTTGTCAAAAAAATATGCTATCATTTTGACAAGAATTTATATTTTAGAGATATTTCAAATTGAATATATAATTATATTAATATAATATATTTTATATGGTAGTTCATTTTTTATAGTAATGTATCATTATCAAAACTAATTAGTTCTTTATAGATGGTGTCACTCAATCCGCTACCAACTATAAAATTATATAAAATCAATATTGGAAAAAATATTTTTTACATAGATTAAAATGGTATCTTATAATAGTTATTTTACATCTAATTCATCCTTTTAAAATTTTTATGGTCTTCTTAAATTATTATTATCATTTCTTCCAAGAAATTATCCTTATCATTTAAACTGGTATTCAAATCATCTGACACATAAACTACAATATCATACTATAGGGTGTGCATATTTGGTTTTTCATCACGTTTAGTCTAAATATTTTAGCTCTGATCAATTACATGACAATTCAAATATAATTCCCGCACTTCTGGTCTAAATTTTCTTTAATAACATAAACATGAACATGGAAAAAGATTCGATAATTTTCTTACATATTCTCTATTGATAATGTGATGAACACTTTAACGCCATCATCATAATTTTTTTAACTATATGAATGCATACATTTTTAATCAAATCCACCACATTAGGTTCATAAAATAGTCATGTTTTAATATAAATTAAGAAATACACATAAGATATTCATTATAAATTGTGAATTATATAGATAATTTAAAAAATGGAAACCCAACTTTTGACTATTTCAAGGAATTTGAATTTTATTTGAAGAAAATAAGTAAATAAATTTATGAAGATAAATACTCCAATTTGTTATGTGTTATCTTATGAATTCATCAAATGGTGAATGTTATATATAACTTTTATCCTCATTCGCTCATATATCCAACAATTATCATTTCATTTTTTTGTTTAACAGTCATCATCCATCTCTTGGGACATGCCTCATTGTTTCACACAATATTCTATGTAACACCCCAATATTTCACAGTATGTTAATTTTTTTCAAAATAAGTCAATAACATCAACTACACGCAACACTGAGTTCAATCGCACCACGACTTACCAAATTAGCCGTTGAAAAGAGGTTATGAATAATATTAAATAAATTTTGAACTTTATATAATCCATATATTTTTATAATACATATTATGAGTTTCATAGATATAATTAAAAAACATAATAATTTTTTCAGATAAAATAATTATTTTTTGAAAAAAAAATGAAATTTTAACGTCTTTTAATTGAGAACCATTTTTAAATTCAATATTTGACACTTTTATATATTCAATATGAAAAAATGAAATTCTTCTTTAGTATCGGGACATAATAATTTAGGTTCAATAATTTTTTAGTATTTTTCTAATAACTTTCATATTTGGGTGAATAATGAAAAAAATTATATTTTAACCGAAAAAAACTTTTTTAATCAAAATAATTATTACTGTTAAATTATATATTTTAATGATTTGGAAGAATAAATATATTTTATTTTTACCATATAATCAAATTTTATTCATTGGATATAAGTTATCTTTTTAGTAGAACATAAACAAGTATCAATAATTTGTTATTTATTATTTCATAAAAACACACTTTTTTGGTCTTGACAAAGGGAATTAATTTTAAATTAATAAATGAAACATCTATTTGTTTAATTTGGATAAATAGAGATAATTTTTTAATTCATAATATCAAAATTATCATAGGGTAATATTTTGGTATTTTTCTGAAAACTTTCAATTACTGATGAATAGTGAAAACACTGAGTTATTGGTTAAAACCGACTTTTTATTTAAATAATTATTTATTTTGTTTAAATATATATTAATTCAAAATAAATATATAATACCTATATAAGTTCAATATAATTCATTGTATTAATTTTATAATAAGATTATATATATGAATATTTTATTTAACTTTTTATAATCTTTTACCCACCTCCTAAGAGAATTTTAAAATTTGTATAATACATAATTTTAACTTTTCTGTGAGTTGAATTTCAAAAATCCAAGAGACATGGTTAACATCATTATATATAAATTTGGTTTAATAAGAAGAAAATAATTTTTGGTAAATAGTGAATTTTGTCTTTTATTTACCACAGTTTAAGTTAAATAGGGTAATTCCAGGTAAAAAGAATATTATAATAATAAAAATTTACCTTAACACTTGTCCTAACCTTATTGGATGATTTTTTTCTGACCATGGGAATCGTTTTTTCTATTTTAATACCCCATGAAGCAACTTATGAATAATTACGAAACTTTATTTTAATTAACTTAATGTAAAGGCAAAAATGACATAAACAAATATCTTTGAGTAAATCATTTTTTACATGGTGTTATATAATTCATATTTTAGACTATAAATACTAATTGGAAATATAATTATATTTCTACTTTATATTATTTTGTATATAATTTTTAGACTAAAATTAAATTTAATTATTTATGACACAATATTGATGTAGTATTTACCTCATTAATAAATTATTTAAATAAATTAGATTATTGATATTAAAAATATATCCAAAACCTGTCCAATTACTATTGTATGATTTTATATAGACTTTGAATCATATGATATTCTACACTAATTAGTTTTGGAAAATTATAAACCGAATATCACTATATAATATAATAAAATTTTCACACTTCCTTAAAGAGCCCCTCCTCCCCCTTATAAAATGATATCACTTCTAACCCATTCCACACACCTCCAAAGCCCAATGTCTCATCCAAAACTTACCCAAATAAACTCTCAAGATCCCTATCTTACCCCTATAATCCATACCTTATATATAAGTAACTTTAGAAAGTCCTTCCGGTTCAAACTAAAGGAAGTTATTCAAATTAAATGTAACCATTTCTCTTAAATTCTTTTCTTTTATTTTGTTTTATTTTACTTCTACAACCCCCTAAACTCTTTTTATTAAATTATTTTTTTGACAAAAAATGTATCCTCAATATACTAGGATGTTGTTATGAGAATTATTATAACTACACTTACACACACCTCCATCTAAGGGGTGAAGAACATACTGTTTCTGTGGTTGTAAAAACTAACACCTCACAAAACGATGAATGTTCAATTATCTCCCACCACCTCCCAAGGTGGACATTAAGATGGCAATTTATTTATATATTAAATATTTTTTTTTTCTGTTTTTGTTGTTATTCTGTATTTTCCATTTATAACAATATAGTATGGTTTCCATTACGGTTAAACCGCGATAATTTCATTTGAAGAAGTGCGGACTACCACCCCATCAATGTGATATGACTCGTTAATGAATTATGTTGGGTGTATAAAGTATAGATATAATGTTATTATATATGATATTATACTGGAATTATAATATACCTATTTATAATTATTTTTTAATACCATTAAAATACAAAATAGAAATGAAAGTAGCGTTCATGCGTACGTACGGCTTGCCGTCTCCATGAACGGTGCATTTTATTTCTTATCTCCAAATGTTATGTACTGTTATAAATACATATATATATATATACGGGAAATATATGTAACATATGAAATTTAAATAAGTAATATAATTCTATATATAATTGACTTTTGACCACATGGACAATTTATAATTATAACATGATCATTTTTTACTAAAGTTTCGAACATCGACAAAATGTCTGATTTGAACTCAAATAATTAACTAATTGTAATTTCAAGGTAATAAGTTATATAAAAGTAATAAAAAACTTCAAAATATTCATAAGCAAGTAGAAATTAACGTAAATATATTATTCGGGAAGAACATGGAACATGCGTGCGACTGAAGTCAGACACATGGTAGGGGGTTCTTATCTCACTTTTAATTCTGTGAGATTTCCATTATTTTCCACTAATTTATTGAATGTGGTGTATTGTGTACTAAAATTTGATATATATTATCATTATTCTCTTTATATTCATGTTATTATGTGATTCATTTGTAGGTTATTGACTATTTTTCATACAACTCCATTAATTACAACGAAGTAAGGGTTATTTCCTCAAACTCAGCATTATCCGTGATTGTTCATGTGTAGGTATTTTCTGGGAAATAATTATCATAGATACACATATGCTTTAAATTTTTTTAAAAAGAATAATTTTAAGGTTTAATTGGAGGGTATATTTAACTAGATCATCCTTTTAAATGTTTTAATGATTTATCATTCTAAACCCTTTTAATTAATTTCCATGTTTTCAAAAGTATTTTTAGGATTTATTTATATGGACATGAATGTTTTGAAGTGAAAATTATTTAAAAAAATATCAAAGTGGTATGGGACAGTTTAATTCAGAAACACCTTTTAAATTAAATCCTTTATAAATTGTGATAATTTTAAATGATTTCATGAAAAATGTATATTTCTCTCAATGCATTTTACTGGTAATTTTCATCTATTTCAAAATATTTTAATAGATTTTAAAATCATGAAGTTGATTTTTTATGATAAAACGCTCCCATATTGTAATGATTATTATTTTTGGAAATGTTTGACTTTGGATGTGTTATTTTTATACAATTCATGGTTTATGAAAAAAAAGTAATGACATTTCGTATTCTAGTTTTAATATGATGGTTTATGCTATATTTCAACATTTTCATATGATAAATGTATTAGACTAGTATGTTTGGGATGACGACCAGTAAATGTATGCACTCCAGGTTGGGGTCCAGTTATAGTAGACCCTCTGGGTTGGAGTTCGGTTAAAGAGGCTCTCTGGGTTGGAGTTCGGTTACATAGGCTCTCTAGGATGGAGTCCGATTAGAGAGGCTCTCCGGGTTGGAGTCCGGTTATAGAGGCCCTACGGGATGGAGTTCAGTTACAGAGGCTCTCCGGGTTAGGGTCCAGCTATAGTTATCAAATAGGTCTTGGCACGAGGCCTTGACACAAAATTAAAGTCTTGTACTATACATTCCCTCATTATTAAATTAGATATTTCTTGAGATTATTTGACTTGTATAATATCCATGTGAATTAGTAAATTACATTATTTAATTGTATCATTTCATTATTTTGCTGATGTTAATGTTTGAAAGGATTTCGTTTTAGTATCATACATTTACTTAAATTTTTATGGTTATTTATGAATTTTTTTCTCTATATTTTTATTCTTACTAAGCATTTGTGCTCACCACTTTCTTATGTTTTATTTTCCCAGAATCCCAAGAAGTGTTTTATGTTTGAGATGTAGGGTTAATATAAGGGAACACTGTCATTATCAAAGGATTATTTTTTTTATTTTATGTTGGAATGTGTAATGTCACGTTCATGTATGTAATCTATATTCCAAGACTGAAAAAATTATCTGTTGTTCAGGACATGATTCCTTGTAATCATGATAATGTATTAAAATATTGCACTGACTCTAGGACTCTATGGTCAGGGCATTATAGTTGGCATCATAGGAAGTTTAGAAATATCCTTAGAAACTAGATTTAGATAAACTCTGATTAGAGCACATTTCTCTTAGATAGACTTTGAGTATTAGTATAGAAGATCTTCGTAGATTTTCGGTAATGTGGATTTTTTTTTGAGTTTTCCAAGAAAATATATCCCTATCTAGATACGAGCAGGTAGAGGCGGATCTGGCACAGATGCACCAATGGGTAAAACCTGAAAACACCACTTTGAGCTAGACTCGAACGAGAACTGGTTCACGACAATGGGCATTTCGGTACTCTTGGTTATGACACTCCCAGGGGATATGCTTTGTATAAATATCATTTTAATTAAAAATCATTATGAAGGATTTACGAATATATACCCCATCAAAGAAAAATATTTTTATGGTTATGAATTATATCCATAAACTGTTCAATTTACGTTAGGTTTTTAAAAAGTATGTAATTACTCAATGCAATTCATAAACTGACCTAAGGTATGACATTGTATAGAAATGTCTCCAAGTATAAGAATGTGAACTTCAGCAATACGTATGATCCAATGAGTAACAAGGATCATATCTTTCACTGTATTATGCCAACATTTAGAAGTAAAATAGTCTCCCATGAACTCTCAGCATATGAATAAATACTATCATGGGTTAATAAGATAAGTAAATTATTCTATAAGTTCTATGGTTTTGAAGGTATATAAGAGAAAAAAAGTATGGAAGAGAGAAATATGGATAAATGGAATAGAGAAAAGAATGATTTTCCCATATTTGATAACTGTGGAATGAATCACCATGGAAAATTCATTAAGGGAATGGGAGTTTGTTATATTTGTTTAGAAAAAGGACACCAACTACATGATTTCAAGGGTAAGAAAAAAGATTCAAATGTAAAATGATTAATCTACAAGGCATTGGGACACTACACGAAACAATCTCCCAGTCATCAGAGTATACAGAAAATGATTCTATTGGATAATAATCATGTTATGATACTACCCTAGATAATGGGGAATGACTAGTGTTATTATGTTGTTAATGTAGAATTATTTCATTTGAGTGTTGTATATACAATAAACTGGTTATATGAATTATGGAGATAGATAAGGATTGTACTGTAGTACTATTTCATTGAGGATTTGAGAATATTTGGTTCTAATAAAAGTGACATAATAGTAAGCTACACTATTTGGAAAAATACATGGTTGAAGGAAAGTTAATCCTTAATATGGTCCTGATAATGAGGTAGTGATCTTGGAATATGAGATGGTTTATTTGGATAAATTATATTGGATATTCTTGACAACCATCAAACTGATTAATGATTTGTATATTCCATAATTATTGGAGGTTAAAAAAAATTCGATAGCAAGAGTATATCTAATATTCTATATGGAATAAGGGAGCATGAATGTAATGAATAATAATTTATGGTAATTCAGGGTGTTACCATGTTTTGAAATAATACACGATAAAGGTGTTCACATGTTATTACGTGGAAAAAAAGATCTTCATTTATTTTAACATCCTTATAAATTTTGAACTGTGAGTTTGGATTGATGTATTTTGGATAAGTCTAATGGTTGGAATGGATTAAAATTGAAATTGGACACTATTGTTAAGGTTATTTTTGGATTTTTATAAAAAGGGCAACACGAAGACCGTGTCACAACCCATCGCATCAGACATAACTATGGGAATCAAACCCACAACCATAGTGCGATTAGATTTATCTCCTAACACTGGACTACGTGAAGTCCCTAGATTGAATAATGTAGTTTCTTTTATTAAAGGTTCTGATAGATGAATTATAAATTCATTTTTTTTGTAACCCTATAAAAATAGGATAAATAGAATATTTTTTAAGTTCTATTATCTTTTATAGTGAAAGATTAGTTTGTGGTAGAAATTAGTTAAAGGATGTAACACTACTTATCAAATATTTATTTTTTTCATCCCTTATTATATGAAGAAATTAATTCTTAAACTTTAGTAAGTGATCTTTAAACTAAAAATATGTTATCCTAATACCTTATGTTTTGTTGAACCGATGATATTTTAAATCATCATAGATTGATGGCATTGAGGACCTCAATTCTACAATATTTTGTGACTGATGACCTCAATCACACCCAATGAATATTTAAGTTTTCCCTCCAATTATATTTGTCTAATTTCTTACAATGTTCTCTTAATCAAGATCATAATTTAGTGGTGACTTTCTCATTCCCCTTTTCCTCTAATTAAGAATAAATTTTATTAACCCATTCTCTGATATGGGTTTTCCCACAAAGGCATTTTCTAATTTCAACCTTTTATTTTTGAGGAAAATTTCAATTTGCAAGGATAAAATTTATTGAAGGAGGGTAGAATGTAACACATCATGATTTCATAGTACATTATTTCTTCAAAGTAATTCAATTACAAGAACTATAGGCAACATCGAGTACATGTGCACCACAACTTACCAAATTAAACGTTGAGAAGAGGTCATAAATAGTTTTAAATAATTTCTTATCATTATATAATCATTATAATTTTAGAATCTATATTATGAATTTCATAGACATAATGAAAAAAAATTAATTTTTTCAGATAAAAGTTGTATTAAAAAAAGCAATTTTACATCCATTTAATGGAAACCCCATTTTAAAGCCAATATTTGAAACAATTATATATTAAATTTTAGAATATAAACTTCTCTTTTAGTATAAATACATAATAATTTAGTTTCAATAAATTTTTTCTGTTTTTCTGATAACTCTCACATTTGGGCGAATAGTGAAAATTACTATATTTTAATTGAAAACAAATTTTATAATCAAAATAATTTGTACTGTTAATTTATAAATTTTAATGGTTTGGAAGAAAAAATAGATTTTATTTTTACCGTTTAATCAAATGTTATTCATTTGAAATAATTTCACACTGAAATTGATCATAAATAAGTATAAATCTTTTGTTAGATATTATATCTTAAAAACACGCTTTTTTGGTTTAGACAACATGAATTAATTTTAAATTAACAAAAGAAACATCAATATTTTAATTTTCAAAAATAGAATTAATTATTGAAATAATAATATCAAAATTATCTTAGGGTGAAATTTTGGTATTTTTCTGAAAACTATCAAATTTTTATGAATAGTGAAAAACACTGGGTTATTTGTTAAAACCAATATTTTATTTTAATAATTATTAATTTATATAATTTTTTTTGAAAAAAATAGATACATAATATCTATATAAGTTCAAAAGAATTCATTGCAGTCATTTTAAAATAATTTTAGATATATAAAAATTTTATTGAACTTTTTATCATCTTTTACCCACCTCTTTAGAGAAATTGCAAATTTGCATAAAACATAATTTTACCGTTTCTGTGAGTAAAATTTCAAAAATCAGAGAGAAAAAGTTAACCTCAGTAAGTAAAATGTTGTTCAATACGATCAAAATAATTTTTGGTGAATATTATCTTTTGACTTTTATTTACCATGGTCAAAGGTAAATAGGGAAATACAAGATAAAAAATATATTATAATAATAACAAATTAGATTCACACTAGTTCTAACCATATTTTATGAGTCCTGGATGATAATGGGAATCCTTAGGTCTATTTTGGGACCCTATGGAGCCACTTATGAATGATAATGACACTTTAATTTAATTAACATAAAGTAAATGCAAAAATGACATAAACAAATATCTTTTTGTAAATCAAATTTTAAATGTGGTTATATATCTCATCATTTCGACTATAAATATTCATTTGAAAGATAAAAGGATTTCCTAAATTATTATATTTTTTTATAATATTTAGACATAAAATAAATTAAATTATTTATGACATAATAATGATGTAGTATTTACCACATTAATAAATGATTTAAAAAATTGATTAGTAATATTAAAATGATATCCAAAACCTGTCCAATTTTTATTGGATGATTTTATTTCGACCAAGAATCATATTCTCTTCTCCTTTAATTATTTTTGGACACTTAGACACCGAATATTACTATAAAATAAAGGAATATTTTCACACTTTCTTAAAGAGCCCCTTCTCCCCCTTAAAATTGACCCCACTTCTATCCAATTCCACACACCTCTCAAGACCCATGGATCATCCAAACCTAGCCCAAGTAAACTTCCAATTTCCCTATCATACATACTTAAGCCTTACAAATGGAATAAGTCACTTTAAAAAGTCCTTTTGGTTCAAACCAAAGGAAGTCACCCAAATTAAATGTAACAGTTTATCTTAAATTCTTTTCTTTTCTTTTCTTTTATTTTACTTATCCAATCCCACTAAACTCTTTTTATTCCTTTATTTTGTGGTAACACTAGTATCCTCAATATAATATGTTTTTGATAGGAAGATTATTCTAACTATAGTTACACACACCACCAACTAATGGGTGAAGAACATACTATTTTTGTGTTTGCAAACTAACGCCTAGCGAAACTATGATTGTTCGATTATCTCATACCTCCCATCATAGTGGCCATTAATATGGAACTATATTTATATTATATATATATATATATATATTATGTTTATGTTTTCTTTTTGATTCTTTTTTTTTGTTTATATCATACCTTTATGGTTTTTATTATTCGTAAAATGCGATAATCTCATTTGAGGAAGTGCGGACTACCGCCCCCACAAAGTGATATGACTCATTAATGAATTATGTGGGATGTATAGGAAATGAAGTTAATGATATTATATATTATATTACATTATTATTATAATATATCTATGTGTCATTATTTTTTATTTTCATTAAAATACAAAATAGAAATGAGAGTAGCGTTCATGTGTACAAATGGCTTACCGTCTCCTTGAACGATGCATTTCATTTCTTATCTCCAAATGTTATATAATTTTATACATACATACATATATAATGGAAATATATGATATATATGAAATATTAATTAAGAATATCATTCTATAGATAATGGATTTTTTACCACATGGACAATTTATAAGAATAACAAGTTAATTTTTGACTCATGTTCTGATCATCGAAAAAATGTATGATATGAACTAAAATAATTAACATTATGTTATAGAAATTTTATAGGTGATTTAAAGGGAATAATAAAATTGAAAATATTCATATTCAAGTATAAATTAACTTATGTTTATTATTCAGGAAGAACAAGGGACATTTGTGCGAGTCAAGTTGGTCATGTGGTAAGGGGTTTCTTATCTCACTTTTAATTCCGTGATATTTTCATTGTTCACCACTTATTTATTTCATGTGGTGTATTTTGTACTACCATTTTATATATATTATCATGATTCTCTTTATATTCATGATATTTTGTTATTCATTTGGTGGTTATTGACTATTGTTCATATGAATTGGTTGATTACCATGAGGTAAGGGTTATTTCCTAAATCTCATTGTTATCAGGGATTGTTCATGTGTAAGTATTTTCTAGGACATAATTATCATGGATACCCATATTTTATAAAAATTATTTCAAAAGTAATCTTTTACATTTTAATGATAGGGTATATTTAACTATATCATCATTTTAAATGTTTTAAGGATTTATCTCTCTAAACCCTTTTAACTAATGTCCATGTTTTCAAAATGATTTTAAGGATTAATATATATGGACATGAATTTTTTGAAATGATAATTCTTTTAAAATGTTTCAAAGTGGCATTGGAATCATTGATTCCAAAAAAATGCTTTTAAATGACTCCCTTTATAAGCTGTTATAATATTAAACGATTTCCTGAAAAGGGGTATTTCTCTCAAAGCATTTTACTGGTCATATTCATCTATGTCAACATCCATTAATGTAATTTGAACTTGTTTGAAGTTGATTTGTTATAATAAATATCATCCATATTGTATTGAATGTTTTGTGATATGGTTGAATGTGGATGTTTTATTTTTATACCATTCATGTTTTATGGAATTTTTTTTGACATTTCGTATGCTAGTTTTAATACGAATGTTTATGTTTTATTTCAACCTTTTATTATGATGAATGTATTAGAATTGTATATTCTGGGTTGTGGACCAGTAAAGGTAAGCCCTCTGTGTTGGGCTCCAGTTACAAAAGACCCACAAGGTTGGAGTTTGGTTACAGAGGCTCCCCATGTTAGAGTCCGGTTATAGAGGCTCTCCTGGTTGGAGTCTGGTTACAGAGGCTATCGGGGTTGGATTCCAGTTATAGAGGCTCTCTATGTTTGGGTCCGCTTATAATTATCCAATAGGTCCTATAAGTAGTCCTTGACACAGAAATTATTGTCTTATACTATACATCCCCTCGTTATGAAATTAGTTATTTCATGATATTATTCAACTAGTATAATATCCATGTGAATAAGTAAATGGAATTATTTAATTTTATATTTTTCATATTATACAGATGTTAAACTTTAAAAGGATTTTGTTTTAGTACTATACAATGCCTAATATATTTATGATTATTTATGTATGATTTTTTTATATTGTTATCCTTCCTGAGAATCTGATCTCACACCTTTATTAGGTTTTATTTTCCCATGATCCCAAGAAGTGTTTTACATTTGAGATGCAGGGTTAAGATAACAGGACAATAGAATTCTCAAAGGATTTTTATTATTTTTTGTATATTGGAATGTGTAATGTAACATTCATGTATGTAATATATTTTCATAGACTGCAAAACTGATCGGTCTTTCCGGACTTGATTCCTTGTAATCCTTCCAATGTATTAAAATAATGAACTGACTCTTGAAAACTAGGGTCTGGGAATTAAATTATAATTTTTAGTCATACATGGGATAAATACTACTCAGAGTAGTACAATTTATATAAACTATATGAATTATAATTCATTTGAAAAATATTGAAATAATAACTATTTGGGAGATAATTTTTATGATGATGAAAACTATAATAATTGTGTACTTTAAAATATGTAATGAATTTTATTTGTGAGAAAAAAATATATTAGATATAGTTATTAACTATTGTTCTATAAATGGTGATATTTGTGGGGAATACAAGTTAATGTATATTAATCAAGCAGCCTCAACAGAAACATGTTATAATATATGAATCCATAGGGACTTTAGGAATTTAATATTTATAGAGAAATCCCACTTCTAATACTTACAATCCTATAAATAAGACTAGTCCAACAACTAAAATAACTTTTCATCAGGTCTTTCTTAAATCATATAAACAAATGACAAAGAATAGGAAATTAAGGTGTAATAATAAACCCCAATAAGATAAAAAATAATAATAAACTCTCATTCCCTACACTAGAAGATATAATTTTTTTTGGATGAAAATTTGTTAAAAATAAACATTTATTTCATATAAATGATGAAATCTTTTAATTTTTTTAAGAATGTGATGTAAAAAATTAAGGAATTATTACAAATAATTTTCAGGGTATATCAAATATTGGAAAAAATATCAATATTAATATTTCGAATTCAATTAAATTTATATATGGAATGAAAATAATAGTTTTAGTTAGAGAATATACCCAAAAACTATAAATTTATTATATATCTTATTATTTTTTGATGATAAAATGATTTAAGAATTTTATCTAAGAAGGTTGAATTAAATAATTGATTTCATGCATAAGAAGAGTGGGCATTAAATGAAAAATTAATTTTCATGGACACTATGGGTTCTATGGTGATTTTTATAACTTTAATAATATTTTAGTCATAATGAGATTAGAAAATGTAATTATGGAATATATCAAAATTTTGAGTTAATGAGAATCTGAAACTCTCTTAAAAATTAGTTTTGAAGGGAGATGAATCATTATAAGTAAAATTTGATGATTAATTTAACCTATTGCTTGATCTCTATTTATCATTTGAAATATTAAATGGTTGTATAATGGATTTCTAAGAGTTTTTGAAAACATTAATAAATGAGAATAATGAATTGGAAATTTAATAAATTAAAAGGAATTAAATGTATGTTGTATTTATTATTTTTGTTACAACAATTAATTTATAGAAGAAACATACTTTGCTATTATATAGTGGGTTTTCATCACTTAGATGACATGTAAATTTAATTATAAAATATTTTTGAAAATTTAAAAGGGTAATTATTATATTTGAAATGGTGTATCTCTTATGAAAATTTGTTTTAATATATAATATTCATTAAATAAAAATCAGTGTAAAAGAATATTTATTTTTGAATAGATTCACAATTATATTAATTAATTAGATATTTAAAAGAAACAACCCTTGGAGTTTTTTAGTTTGATATATATGGACTCTCAAAGTATAAATCCATGCATTGTGATAAGTATTTAGTTTCAACCATTAAGAACTATAATTCAATCAAATGTAGTATTTTTATATTTATATTTACATATAAGGAAATAAAGGGGGTCAAAATTTTATGAAGAAGTTATACATATGATTTTAATTATGTGGTGAAGAATTCTATATTAGGAAATGGAATTTTTCTCAATGGTATTTTCTTTATCATGTATTGGCATGAGGCGAGGTGGGGTGCACATGGTGCGCCTCCCCTCTATTGAGGTGGTTTTACCTCACCAAGGTGCACCATAATCAATCACCTCTCCCACCAAAGGTGTGCACCTCGCGTTCTAACTTGAGAATAATTTTATCACCATGGGCATATAAGGCACACAACCAGCTACCAAATTCATGAGGAACAAAGAAGAAGAATTTGAGAGTTTAGGGATGGTAGAAATAAAGGGTGACCTGATGTAAATCCATGGTTTTGGTCAAAAGAATGTTGTTAAAAAATGTAAATGGATATCACCAAACATGAAATTAATGAGTGAGTGAGGAGGAAAAAATTACACACAATGATTTGAATCATTGAATTTTCCTAGAGAAAGTAGATATATCACTAAACTAGGAATCCATTCGAGAATTTTTTTCATTCATTCAATGAATAATTTAACCCTTGGATTTGAGCCTTGTAAATTTCTCATCCATGAGTTGAGAATTAATTTGAGCTTGGTTTGGAATGGGAGGAGTGATGGAAGTAGGTTGCTTCTGTAGAATGCTTCAGATATCAATACGGGTTCATGATTTCTAGGGTTCTTAAATGAGACTATGAAAATTTTATCATCACATTAAATAAAGCAGTAATAAACATATTTTCTATCATCACTAAAAAAATATGTTTGAAAAAAATGCATATTTATCAATTCTTTTTTACCGTGGAAATTGACCTGTATTTTACAATGATAAAAAATAACTGATAATGATTCCTTTTAACATTTCATATTACCGAATCACTAATAAATGATTTAAAATTTTAATTATAAGTAACAAAATTCTTAAATATATTTTTTATTCAAATATAATTATTATAATTATATTATTATTTCAATATATAATTATTTATTTATAAACATGTAAATACTTTTTTAATGAAATAATATTTATATATATACATATCATTTTATATGTTTATATGACTATATTTAAATATATCTAAAAAATATAAAAAATATATTCACTTTTGATATAAAATTATTATAAATTTATAATTATTTACTTATAATTGAATTAATTATTTTTTTAAATTTTTTATTATAAAATAAATAAATTTATAAATATAGTAAAAATAAATTTAAATATATAATTATCATTAAATTTTTATTTATATATATATTAATATCATTATTAACATATATTTAATTTTTTGTGCATGCACGGTAAACAAGATTGAAATTGTATAATTAAAAATGAGTACACATTAAAAAATATATAAAGGAAAATATTTTAAAATGAAATATAAATTATTTTAAAAATATATGGATACATATTGAAATATATATGAATACATATTGACAATAATAAAACAAAGATGATCAATATATGTAAATAAATATTACTAATTTATTAAATCTCAAAACATAAAAAATAAAATATTTAAAAATTTTACAAATGAATTAATACCTAAAAGTAGTAAATAAATAAATGACTTAAAACAAGTCATATTAAAAGTATCATGTTATTATGAAATTAAAAAATGAATAATATATTTTTAATAAATTACATTTAGATTTCCTTATTTAAGTCCATATTTATTTATGTGAGTTATTTATTAAAATGCATTAATAACATATTTTTATTTTAAATCATGATAAAACACAGTTAATATACGTAATACAGGAAAAATGACATTCAATTGTTTTATTTACATGGTTGAATAGTCAATATTTTTATTTATATCATTTTTTAATTATAATCCATTCATCATTAAATATAACACTATTTAATGTAAAATCTAAATTATTTGTATTATTTAAATAATATATATACAAATTCATATATATCTATATATTATATATATACCATTTATTAATAATTGTAATAATTATTTAATTAAATTTATTTTAATATTTTTCTTAATTTTATAATCATTTGTTTTTAATTTTTTAAATAACATTTACATATATATATATATTTAATAAAATAAATTTATTACTATTAACAATTTATATATTTTTTACTAAATTTATATAATTATAAATAAATAATTAATAAAAAATTACTATTTCATAATACACTAATTTTTATTTTTTACATTATTTCATTTTAATGAAGAATATTATCTTCAATAAAATTGTCAAGATATCGGACCACGTTATGATATCTAATATTAAACCGTCGATATATGATACACTATATTAGTGCTAAAAATACAGTATTGATAATGGGTACATTTTATCCTTGCTAATGAAACGTGTTGATAAAGGTTACCCCTTATCAGTGGTAAAGAAAAAGAGATGATAAAGAGTGAATTTTATGAGTGAAAAAACACTGATAGAATTTATCCATTAACAATGTTTTTTTCTTATAATGATGAAGGCCAGTGCAATTTATGTTTTATTTTGTAGTAGTGTTCAAATGTATCTGTTTTTAGTTCACACATTGTTGCTCACCGATTAACTATTTAAATGGTAAGATGGGGGACCAAGACCTACCATTCCTATCTCCCCCAACAAAGAATTTGTACAATCCTATACCACCCTATCATCACTTGTTAGATGCTTCAATAGGATTTATGTTAGTTATGAAAATTTTACCATGCCACTTGTAATGTCATTCTGATTAAACAATAATCTCTCATACAATTCTAATTTGGAATCGAACACCTAACCAATGAAAAGATTTATTCCATTAAAACCTATGACTTTATATCATCCTAGATCCATAACTTCATCCCTGTTTGAACCTAAATACCTCATAGAAATGCGTTCACACAACCTATCACCATTCCATTTCCAAGAATCTATCCACACACCCACCCAATTGTGAGATAAACAACCAAAATTCAACAAGGACAAGAACCCAATAATTCATTCTCGTTGAACTCTATATATAAACTAAAACACCCAAGGGGATTCCATAGAAACTGAACAAATCATGAAGCGTATAAAAATAACTAAATCATCTCATATGCATGTGTCTCAACATGAACATAAAAATGATATCACTACCTAAAAAATAAATCATAAACCTAGACCATACCCTATCATTGGATTCCCTAAATCAGAAGAAACAACAACTAATGAGGGTATAAGTTAAAATGAAGGGCCTCATGTTATCACACCCATCCTAACTAGTCTAGTCTCAAAAAGTGCCACCAGGTCTGTCCACCTAACCCAAAATTTTAACACTCTCACTACAGTCCCATATTATGGGGAGTCACCAATGTTCTCATCCCAAATATTACCCAACATATAAAACACATATAAACAATCACTAAAAAGGTATATATATCATCAAAATATGAGGGTCTAAACCAATCAACATGGGTTCAACTATACAAGATTTTAATTCATAATTATATAGTAAATTTTACATTTTGTTTTAATTCTTATTCCATTTATGAAATAATAATTACAACTACTAATAATTAGGGGAATACGGTCCATTGAAAATTTAGGTCATCACCTACAAAGTAATGACTAAATAGGCCCTAAAACTCTATGAGAATCCTCACAAGGGACTCCTCAAAATAGGGTATCAATGGTATAAGGATAACAACTAACCCTTACTAAGGGTAAATACATGGTAATATCCCATGGAGGTTCTAGTTCAATAAATCGACTCAGGTTTCTATGGAAATCACATCATGATAATATGACCAGATAACCATAGGAAAATGATATATAATTAAAATATCATTGCATGATAAATGGAAATACTCCTGGTATGTTTTTATGAATATTTAGATTACTGTACCTGAGAAGGAAATACCTGAAAAGTGTCTACCAGAATGGAATCAAATGCCAACTTGGACCTATTAGATTAAAAAATACACACACAAAATTGTCTCAAATGATCTATGTCATGTAACACTCTCATAGATTGGTTGAATGAAATTTCATTCAAATATATGTGTGAAAATAACAAATTTTATGTTACTAGAAAATTAATTAACCAACCCTATGTAATAAATTTACTTAAGGTTTCTAAGACATTGGAAGACTGTTCCTTGACGATAATTCACCTCCCAAGAAAAAAAGACAAAATCACCATACTCATCATCAAATTTATCACTATAGAACCCCATATCCTACCATTAGAAGGAAAAATATTTAAAATACAATTTAACTGAGTAGAATTAAACATGTAACCAATTAAAGGGAATCACCAGTTAGGGTTTTTTAGATACATTAAATATTTAACCCTAATCAGAAAAAATTATTCACAAAAAATATGGCCTACAATTTTTGGAACCTATATGATGAATAGGATACATGAAACACCACTTAGATTTAGTATCCATGATTCAAAATCAGCCACTGGCCTCCCCCCAGCGGGTTGAGAACACAAAACCCATACTACATCCTAAAATCATCATTATATTTTCATCAACAAACATTAAAATCATACTCAACAATGGCTTCTCAAACTCTAAAAATCAATAAAATATTACTATAAACCATGAATTCTCACCAGAACAAGGGTTTTGGACATACATGTCTGATACCATCACCGGTTCTGATATATTACTAATAATAAAGTATTCCTTATCCTAAATATTAATTAAATAGGTACAAATCAACTTTTAAACCAATATTTCACCTCCCATCCAAGATCAAATTTTAATCATTAATTGTGTGGGTTGGAAACATGCACTCAAGAATGACTCCCTAACGACTAGAGGTTTTCAATTGTATAGTGGTCCATATATGTGTCTATGGGGTAACTATTCCCTTGTAAACGTTTAAGAAACCAACATAAATTACCAAATAACATATATATCAACAAATAATCTCTATGTGGAAGTAATAAATATAAAGTAGGATATAATAATAAATGAAATGGAGTAACGGTTGAAGATTACATGTCATGGATACAAAATAATCACCAAATGGGAAAACAAGAAATAGAAGAATGATATAAATAATTAAAAGTACATTCCCATATGAACCTTTCATCATGAAGACATAACTAATCTCTATATACATATATAATAAATAATTCTTAAAAAGTCCATTGATTAAGCCCTACCCATGCCTACAATGTAACGCCCCAACCCCAATTACCCAGAGTCGGTGCATTATTACGTAACGTTGGCATGATCACAAAGATCAATACTCGAAAGGCTAATTAGTTTAGTAACCTTGAAACACTAGATACTTTCATAAGTTTTACATTATATCATAAAGTAATAAAAAACTACAACAACATCTTGTCTTCATATCCCTCATATTATCCCTTCAGGTCATTCATAAAATAGTTCTTCACATACTAAAAAAATTAAAACATTGAAAGGGGTGAGCTCAGATGCTCAGTAAGGATAACAGTATAGCGGAAGATTTCATAAATAAACATAAAAATTTAAGGCAATGTATAACTAAAAAAAAATACTTTGAAACTTTAACTTCAACATAATATGGAAAAAGTAAAATGAGATAACACAATTTACTTATTCACATGGATATTCTACTAGTCTAACAATCACATGCAATATCAATAACCACTTTCACAATGATGGAATGCATAATTCCAGACTATCATAACCACGTAGCCAAGGCCTCATTCCAAGACTACAAATAATATTTTGTCAATGCCTCGTGGCAAGACAGTAGTTTGTCTCATGTGACATGCCGATGCAACGAGGAGCTATAGCGGGATCCACATGTCACTTATTAAGTCCAATGCATTCCTCATATGAACAGGTTTAAACATTTCATAAACCATAACATAATCGTATCACATAAAACATGAATAAAAGAAACATAAAATTTCCACATTTCAATCACAAGATATCAATAAAACACATTAATTTAATAAAACATTATCAAAACCATTTTCAATACCAAAATAAATTAAAATTAAAACTGGGTTTTTATTTTTCATTGAAAAAAATTTATGGCTTGTAGAGGAAGATGAAACTCAAATAATGGTCACGGAGGTGGAGAAGTCATTGTCGCTGCATATGTGTGACAAAAAAACATTCTGTTTTTTCATTTAGTAAAACGTTTCATATAAAAAGATTATTTTTGAATAAAATTAAAAGTCAAAGGGGTTTATACACCCTATAAAAGAAAGTCTTGTATTAAAACAAAATATGCCTCAATGAAAGAAGATTGAGACGAAGTCCCTTAAAAAGATCATTTTTTAAATAAAATAGATCTATTATGTGCATTAACTATAAGTACACATAAATAAAGTATTAATACATGATATTACATAATAATATCATGACATAATTTTAAAGTAGGAGATTAACCCAAAGAACAGAAATTGGGTTAAGAAGTTCCCTTACCTCGTGTCCGACATGACTCGACCGTTCTTCAACCGCCTGAATAATAAAATAGAGTTAATTTATAATTGTTTAAGAACCCTTTTCAAGTTCATTATTCCTTTTATATCACTTATTACAATGTTTTGAACATTATGTAATTATTTAAGTTAATAACGGTCGTTTTGTCGATCTTTTGTACTTGAGTCAAAAATAAACTTCTTATAATTACAAGTTGTTTATGTGGTAGAATATCCATTATCTCCAGAATTATATTCATGATTTAGATATCATATATATCATATATATCCAGTATATTCATTCATTCATAATATTAGGTAACATTTAGAAGTAAGAAATGAAATGCACCGTTCATGAAGACGGTAAGCCATACGTACGCATGAACGCTACTTCAATTTCTATTTCATATTTAATGGAATAAAATCATAATTATATAAAGGTGTATTCTAATTCCAGTATAATATCATATATAATATCATTTACTCCATCCTTTATACGTCCCACATATGGCATTAACGATTCAAATCACTTTGAGGGGGCGGTAGTCCGCACTTACTAAAATGAAATTATCGCGTTTGCACAACATGCATAGCATAAAGATATGTTTTAAATTTAAAATACAGAAGAATATAGAGGGAATAAATATAATATATATCATAAATAAATATAGTGCCATCATAATGTCCACCATAAGAGGTGGTAGGAGAATATAGAACAATCATCGTTTTGTGAGGCAGTAATTCGCCATCAACGAAAACAGTATGTTCTTTAACCATTAGATGGAGGTGTGTGTAAGTTTTGCGAGAATAATTATCATAAAAACAACCTATTATATTTAATATAATTTTTTTGTTACAAAGTAAAGGAATAAAAAGAGTTTAGGGGGTTGGAGAAGCAAAATAAAACAAAAGAACATAAAAGAAGACATTACCTTAAAATCGGGTAACTCTTTTTGATTTGAGCCAAAGGCTTCCTTGGGAAGACTTCTTCCCAAAGTGAGGATTCTAGGAGAAATAGAGGGAATTTCAGAGAGTATTTGGGCAGAGGTTGGCCGAGCCAATTGGCTTGGAAGGTGTGAATAAGGTGGTAGTGGTGGGGGCCTTTTATAAGAGGAGAGGAGGGACACTCTTGGAATGTAATGAAATGTTACATTATTATGAAGTAATTTTCGGATTTAAAAGGTACCAAAATTATATATTTCTAGGATAAGGTGATAAGGGATCGAAATATACCCATACAATAGGTTTTTTGACAAGTTTACGACTTAGATTTTACATTATCTTTTAATTTTATTTAAATCATTAATTAATGAGGTAATCGCTACATCATCATGGTGTCATAAAAATTTTAATTTATTTAATGTATAAAAATTATATAAAAACTATAATGATGTATGAAATAGTTTTATCTTTCTAATTAATATTTATAGTCGAAATGTTAACTTATATAACCCCATGTAATAATTGTTTTAGTAAAAAAACACATGTTTGTGACAATTTTATTTTTACTTTAAATAAAAAGTTATTAATGTCATTTTATTACCCATGTGGCTCCATGGGGTCCCCAAGTTGACCCATGGATTGTCATGGTCGTCCATGACTCATCCAATATTGTTAGGACATGTATCAAGATATTTTCATATTTTTATAATATCATTTTTACCTTAAATTACACTAATTACCTTTAATCACGATTAATTAAACTTAAAAGTTACTATTCACCAAAAAATTATGTTAATCCCATTGAACCACATTTTACTTCTTAAAGACAACCATTTATGTCGGATTTTTGAAAATCAAATCATATAAGTGGTAATGTTTCATTTAAATGAAAAATAAGTTTTTTAACTACCACTTAGTGGTTTCACTATTCATCAAAATTGATGTTTTTCAGAACAATGCGAAAATTTCACCCTAAGATATAATTTATATTCCGTATTAAAAAATGATGCCTTTTTAAAAAAATTCCAAACATATAAGTTGTATTAATTAATTTTATAATTAATTCCCATTGTCACAACAAATAACATATTTTTAAGAAACAATATATATCAAAAGATTGACAACTGTTTATGTCCAATTTCAATGTGAAATTAATTATAATGACCACCATGGGATAAAATGGTAAAAATATATAATAATTATACTTTAAAACCACTCAATAGTATAATATATCACTATAAATTATTTTGATTAAAAAAGTTGATTTTAATTATTTTTCACTATTCATAAAACATTAGAAGTTCGCAGAAAAATACAAAATATTCAACATAAGATAATTTCGATATTCCAAATCCAAAAATGATTTCCATTTTGTAATATAAAATATATATAATTTCAAGAGGTGGGTATTACTATTCATAATGGTTATTTTTATTGGTCGCGGTGTGTTAGAATCTCGAACTTTCGTACAGTGCAAGCTATTGCATTATTGAAAGAGAAGCGTATCGTAGAAGCTCGGGGTGTTACATTCTCCCCTCCTTCAGTAAATTGCGTCCTCTAAATTTTTAATTTTTCTTTGAAAATAAAATATTGAAAATAGAAAATATCTTTGTGGAAAACCCACAGTAGAAATGAGGTTAATAAAATTTAGCCTTAATAAGAGGGAAAGGGAAATGAAAAAGTCACCACAAAATTATGATCTCGATAATGAAAACATTGGTGGAAATTAGAGACATATAATTGGAGGAAAACATAAATATTTTTAGGGAGTGACTGAGGTCATCAATCACAAACAAGTGTAAAATTGAGGGCCTCAAAGCCTTCAATCTATGTTGATTTAAAATATTATCAATTCAACAAGACATATGGTATTAGGATAACAAATTTTTTGTTTTAATATCCCTTTACTAAAGTTTAAGAATTAATTTATTCATAGGATAAGAGATAGGTATATATATTTGTGGTTTACAAGTATAGTTTCAACGATAAACTAATTTCTACCACAAACTCATATTTCACTCAAAAAGATAATAGAAATCAAAAATATTATATTTATCATAATCATAAAAGGTTCAAAATATTAAAACAAACCATTTAGATATGGAAAACTATTTTTTAATAACCAGGGACTTACTGTAGGCTAGTGGATGGTAATAAAAGAATGTCACCCTATGGTTGTGGGTTCAATTCCTACAGTTTTGTTTGACACGATGGATTGTCACACGGTCTGCGTGTTGTCCATTTTATAAATATCCAAAAATAACCGTAACAATCGTATCCAATGTAAAATATAATACATTCCAACCATTATAGTTATCCAAAATACGCATGTCCAAACATTCTCTAAAAGGGCTCTAAATTTCAAAATCAATTGTAACATCAAATTCTCCAGACAAAGTAAAGTGTCTCTTATTGTCACATAATAAAAATATGATTACCTTCATCATATTAAAACATTAAGGAAAACTACAAGTACTACAGTGCAATCCTTGTATATCACATTATTCTTATTACTAGTACATCATTGATACAAAACTCAAGTGACATAATTATTTAATAACAACATAAGAACTCTGAACATTCCCCCTCATTTGTGGTAGTATCATAACTTGATTATTATCCAACAACATCATTTGGGGCATAATCCGGTGATTTGGACATTGGTTTGCATAGTGTCCCCTCTCCTTGCAGATGAAGCATTATACATTTGAAACATTTTTCTTACCCTTGCAGTCAAGCACTTGATATCCTTTTTCTCCAAACTTATAACAAAATCCCATTCCCTTCAGTCAAGTTCCAAAGTTTTTCTTCCCACAGTTATCACATATTGGAAATTCTTCTTTTCCCTCTTCCCTTCATAAACCTTTTTCTCTTCCATCCTTTTCTTCTATTTCTTA
Source organism: Viscum album (assembly GCA_963277665.1). NCBI lineage: Eukaryota > Viridiplantae > Streptophyta > Magnoliopsida > Santalales > Viscaceae > Viscum > Viscum album. The sequence continues at coordinate 2,027,557,115 of OY728120.1, read as the reverse complement.
CCTTCAAATATATATGACTCAGAGAATTCTTTACTAATCTTATTAACACATGATACTATTTATTCATATGTTGATAACACATGGGAGACTATTTCCCTTCAAAATTCCAGCTTAATACCCTGAAATTTATGATCCTTCTTATTCTTTGGATCATATGTATTGCTGGAGTTCACATTCCTTCTATTGGGCGAAATTTCTATACAATGGCATAAACTAGGTCAGTTTATGAATTGCAATGAATAATTCCAAACTTATAAAATAATTAACGTAAATTGAATGGTTTATGGATATAATTCATAATCATAAAGATGTTTTCTTTGAGTATGTATACACTCATAAACCCTTCACAATGGTTTGTAATGTAAATGAGAATTATCCTAAGCATATCCCACGAGAGTGTCATAACCAAGAGTGCAACAAGGCCCATTGTTGTGCAGCAGATCCCATTCAAGTCTAGCTCAAAGCGGTGTTTTCGAGTTTTACCCCTAGGTACATCTATTCCAGAGCCGCCTCTACTTTCTCGTATCCAGACAGGGATGTATTGCTCGGAAAAATCACAAAATCTCTATAATACCAAAATTCGAGGAATTTCATCTATACTAATCCTCAAATTTTATCTTAGGTCTATGTTCGCTAATCAGAGTTTATATAAATCTAGATTCCATGGTTAGTACTAAACTACCTATGATACCAACTATAAAGCCCTAACCCCAGTTACCTAGAGTCGGTGCATTATTACGTATCATTGGCATGATCACAAAGATCAAGTCTCTAAAGACCGATTAGTTTAGTAGCCTTGAAACACTAGATACATTCATAAGTTTTACATTATATCATAAAGTAATACAAAAATATAAAAACATCTTGTCTTCATATCCCATCATATTATCCCTTCAGGACATTCATAAAATACTTCTTCATATCCTGGAAAAACTAAAACATTGAAAGGGGTGAGCTCAGATGCTCAGTAAGGATAACAATATAGCAGAAGCTTTCATAAATAAACATAAACATTTAAGGAAATGTATAACTAAAACAAAAGCCTTTTAAACTTGAAATTCAACATAATATGGAAAAATTAAAATGAGATAATTCCATTTACTTATTCAATGGATATTATACTGGTCGAATAATCACATGAAATATCAATAACCTCTTTCACAATGATGGAATGCATAATGCCATACTATCATAACCGTGTAGCCAAGGCATCGTGCCATGACAATAAATAATATTTTTTCAAGGCCTCATGCCAAGACACTAGTTTGTCTCATGAGACGTACCGATGCATCAAGGAGCTATAGCGGGCTCCACTCATCACTTGTTAAGCCCAATGCATTCCTCATATGAATATGTTTAAACATATCATAAACCATAACATAATCGTATCACATAAAACATGCATAATGAAAACATAACGTTTCCACATTTCAATCACATGATATTAATAAATCACATTGATATAATAAAACATTATCAAACCATTTTCAATACCAAAATAAATGATAATTAAAACTTGGTTTTTATTTTTCATTTAAAAAAAGTTATGACTTTTAGAGGAAGAAAAAACTCAAATAATGGTCACAGAGGTGGAGAAGTCATTGTCGCTGGATACATACGACAAAAAAACATTCTCTTTTGTAATTTAGTAAAACGTTTCATATAAAAATATTCCTTTTGAATAAAAGTAAATGTCAAAGGGGTTTATACACCGTATAAAAGAAAGTATTGTATTAAAACATAATATGCCTCAATGAAAGAAGATTGAGAAGAAGTCCCTCACAAAGAACATTTTATAAATAAAATAGATCTATTATGTGTATTCACTAAGTACATATAAATAAATTACAAATACATGATATTACATAATAATATCATGAGATAATTTGAATGTAGGAGATTAACCCAAAGAACAGAAATTGGGTTAAGAAGTTCCCTTAACTCGTGTCCAACTTGACTCGACCATCCTTAAACCTCCTAAATAATAAACTAGAGATAATTTATAATTTCTTAAGAACCCTTTTCATGTTTATTATTTCTTTTATATCACTTATTACCATGTTAAGAACATTATGTAATTATTTAAGTTAATAACGGTCGTTTTGTCGATCTTTTGTACTTGAGTCAAAAATAAACTTCTTATAATTACAATTTGTTTATGTTGTAGAATATCCATTATCTCCAGAATTATATTCATTATGTAGATATCATATATATCATATATATCCATTATATACATTCATTCATAATATTACGTAACTTTTAGAGGTAATAAATGAAATGCACCGTTCATGGAGACGGTAAGCCATACGTACGAATGACCACTACTTTAATTTATATTTCGTATTTAATGGAATGAAATCATAATTAAATAATGGTTTATTATAATTACAGTATAATATCATATATAATATCATTTACTCTATCCTTTATACATCCCACATATGGAATTAATGATTCAAATCACTTTGAGGGGCGGTAGTCCGCATTTCCTAAAATGAAATTACCGTGTTTGCACAACATGAAAAGCATAAAAATATGTTTTAAATGTAAAATACAGAAGCATAGAGAGAAAATAAATATAATATATATCATAAATAAATAAATTTCCATCATAATGGCCACCATTATAGGTGGTAGGAAAAGATAGAACAATCATCGTTTCGTGAGGCTGTAATTCGCCATCCACTGAAACGGTATGTTCTTTAACCATTAGATGGAAGTGTGTGTAAGTGTATCTAGAATACTTATCATACAAAAATCCTATTATATTGATGATAATTCTGTTGTTACAAATGAAAGGAATAAAAAGAGTTTAGGGGGTTGGAGAAGCATAATAAAACAAAAGAACATAAAAGAAGACATTACCTTAAAATCGGGTAACTCATTTTGATTTGAGACAAAGGCTTCCTTGGGAAGACTTATGCCCAATTTGACGCTTCTAGGAGTAATATAGTGAAGTTGAGAGAGTATTTGGGAATAGTTTGGTCCATCCAAATGGCTTGGAATGTGTGAATAAGGTTGTAGTGGTGGGGGCCTTTTATAAGAGGAGAGGAGGGGCACTCGTGGAATGTAATGAAATGTTACATTATTATGAAGTAATTTTCGGATTTTAAAGGCCCCAAAATTATATATTTATAGGATAAGGTGATAAGGGATCTATATATACCCATAAAATAGGTTTTTTACTAGTCTAAGTCTTATATTTTACATTATCTTTTTATTTTATTTAAATCATTAATTAATGAGGTAATCGCTGCATCATCATGGTGTCATAAAAATTTTAATTTATTTAATGTATGAAAATTATATAAAAAATATCATGATGTAGGAAATCATTTTATATTTCCAATGAATATTTATATTCTAAAATTTAACTTATATAACCCCATGTAATAACTCTTTTAGTAAAACAACAAATGTTTTTGACAATTTTATTTTTACTTTAAATAAAAAGTTATTAATGCCATTTTCTTACACAAGTGGCTCCATGGGGTCCCCAAGTTGACCCAAGTATTTTTATGGTCTTCCATAAATAATAAAATAAGGTTAGGACAAGTGTTAAGATATTTTCATATTTTTATAATATCATATTTACCATAAATTTCACTAATTACCTTTAATCGCGATTAATTAAACTTAAAAGTTACTATTCACAAAAAATTATTTTAATCCCATTGAACCACATTTTACTTCCTAATGACAAAAATTTATGTAGTATTTTTGAAAATAAAATCACAAAAGTGGTAATGTTTCATTTAAATGAAAAATCAGTTTTTTAACTACAACTTAGTGGTTTCACTATTCATCAAAAATTGAAGTTTTTCAGAACAATGCAAAACTTTCACCCTAAGAAATAATTGATATTCTGAATTAAAAAATGTTGTATTTTTTACAAAATTCCAAACATATATGTTTCATTAATTAATTTTATAATTAATTTCCATTGTCACAACAAATAGCGTGTTTTTAAGAAACAATATATATCAAAAGATTGACAATTGTTTATGTCCAATTTCAAAGTGAAATTAATTATAATGACCACAATTGGATAAAATTGTAAAAATATATTATAGTTATACTTTATAACAACTCAATAGTATAATTTATCACTATAAATTATTTTTATTAAAAAAGTTGTTTTTATGTAATTTTCACTATTCATAAAAAATTGGAAGTTCTCAGAAAAATACCAAAAAATCAACATAGGCTAATTTAGATATTCCGAATTCAAAAATGAAGTCCATTTTTAAATATAAAAGATATATATTTTCAAAAAGTGGGTATTACTATTCATAATGGCTATTTTCATTGGTCGCGGTGTGTTAGAATCTCGAACTTGCGTATAATGAAAGCTATTACATTATTGAAAGAGAAGAGCATCGTAGAAGCTTGGGGTGTTACATACAACCAATAAAATATTTACTCACGTACAATGGTGTAATGTTGGTCTGATCGAGGCGTGAGAACAAAACTATATAGGGAACCACAAACACAGTCTTATATATAGGCAGTAAATTCATATTTTATATATAATCTATTCAAGGGGATAAAAATAGAAATAATAATAGCTACAAATATAATGTGAATTATAGAATTCATATTATGTCATGTAGTTATATGTTCTTGATCATGAAATTTACTCAATCTAACTTACTCACAACTAGAAATAGTTTAGTACATAATAAATGCACAATCAATATTTTAGGTTTGTGATCTAGATAAATGGACATCCTATGAATAATTCATTCAATTTTTTATTACTTCTCAAGACTTGTATAATTAAGTTGATCATTGGGTCTATAATCCTTCTCGATCATAGCTACCCTTCCAACATTTGAAATGTATCTAAATAACATGTCATAGGGGTCCCTAATTTTATATGTTAGGGAATCATTATAATAATGCAAATATGGGATACAAAATGGAATATCTATCAATAATAATAAATGGGGTCAGACACCATATATTAAATCAAGAGGGTTTGGAGTCTCATGTCCACAAAATCCAAATAAATCATGATGAGATCCTTTTCCATCATCATGAACCAAGATAGCGTGAATATTCATGCCCATGAATTCCAAATTAATGATAATGACTATCGTTGCCAACTAGTCTAGGAAATGTATTATATGAATGTCTTCCATGAACCATGGGATCATCCAAGGCAAAGATTGTCGATATCTTGATCAAACACCTGGAATATTCTATACCAATTGCTCAGAGAAAAATATTTCCAACCTAAAATTTCTAGTCATCTCCTAGAACAACCACTTAGTGACACCGAAGGAGAGGGCCTCAAAGATTCACATGATTACCTACTGTTATATTTCAACACATGCAAGAAAAATTGTGAAAAGTGAGACTTATAATGTATTTGAAATCTAGTTATTTTTGATGGGGAATTAGTGGTGGGGCCTCGTCTATTAACTCCTGTGTTTTTTAATTGTGTTAAAATATGATGGATTTTTAACTTTTTTGTTTGTTGGATGGGACGATCTTGAAACCAAGCCTTTGGATGAAGGTTAATTAGATTGGATCACATAAAAATGTTTATATTAGGCTTAAATGAATGGTTGAGGAGTTTCCTGGATTTTCGATTGGAATTCAAGAGCTTCTGATCTTGAGAAGTCTGTTTTTTTTGAAATAGTAGAGAGAACACAGTTGGTGTTAGGCCTGTTAAACCCTAAAGCCTACAATAGGAAACTGTTTACATTAATATTTGAAGACAGAGGCATAAGAATGGTCTATGCACGGTGTGGAAAATGATGTGGGATTATGAGTGCAAGGTGATAATCTTAAACCGAGATGCTTGCACAGTCTATGAGCCGTGCAGGATAGACCATGAATAGAGAGTCTTATAGAACGAAATATCTGTATGGTGGGAACATATTTTTCTACACTGTGTGAGAAACATAGTGTGTCTTACCCAGTTTTGAGTTTCAGTTTAATTTATTTAGTTAAATTCATATTTGAGAGGGATTTAATTAAATTTCATTATATTGGGGTTTTTATTTAGTTAAATTATGGGTAAGAGGAATTTAATTAACAGAATCAAAAGGGGTTTCATTTAATTAAATTACTATTGAGATAATTTAATTAAAGGATAATGAGTTTGAGTTTTATTTAATTAATTCTAGGTGAATGAAATTTAATTAAATAAGGAATAAATGTGGAGTATGGGTTTTATCTATTTAAATTCAAGGTCAGGATGAATCTAATTATTTAAAAAAATGGGGTTTTTTTTATCTAAATTAATGTTGAGGGAATTTTATTATTATTATCCTAATCTTGATAAATATAGTTAGATCTATTTGAGGGGGAAAAGAGGGTGGTTCATCCCATCTCATCCCTCTATGTAAAACGCAACCCCCCTCCTTTCCCATGTTGGAGGAAGTCCACCCTCTCTTCCCAACACCTCTCCGCGCACTAGATCACGATGGTTTCTTCACAGAAGTTGTCTCTATCATTGAGTAAAGCCCTTATCCACATGTTGCTCTTATTTAAATGGTTTTCTCTGCTCTTCTTCTCCCAATCTAAATTAGTTTGAAACTATATGTCTCGGGATTAATTCGTATTTTTCCCTTTTTTCGATTATAGGTGGTGCAAACGATGTATTGTTACCCGTTGTTATGTATTTCAAAAACTATCTCCAATGGTGTGGTTGGTTGGATCGATTTGTTTCATCTCAATCATATTCATTAAAAGGTTTATACACATTATTTGGGTTTTAACCCTTTAAATTAAGTACATATTTTTTATTTACGTTGTGGTGAATTAATTGGAGATTTGTCGGGCCTAGCCACACCAAGATACAGTTCTAGTTATTGTTTTAGTTAGATGTGACCAATTATAAGGCACATTCACAATTTTGGAGGTGTGTGTGCACAAGCTCATTGCGAATTGAGTAAGAGGACATTGTACCGGAAAATTCGATGATGTTGGGTTTTCAACGGTTCTTATTTAATAAAATAGAGTATTTTTTAATGACTGTAGTTGATATGTTTTACTACAAATATTGAATGAATGGTTTATTGGTATAAAATGTTTTGAAATATTATAGAATCAAATTGTTTGAATAAAAACCCTCCCATGGAGTTGGGCTTCCTTCAAGCTAAATACAATATTTTTTGAAGTATATGTTCGTTTTGCTTTCTATTATGTGATTTTCTATTTCTTCAATTTTACATAATGACGAGGTCGGGTTAAGAGGTAATTATGATTATTGGGTGGGTATGTTGATATAATTAATCTGGGAATTAATTATGACATTGTGAATAAGATAAGTTTAGAAAATTAATTTGTGAATTAATTACAAAACTAGTGATTTGAAATTGTGATATTTAATTTTTGAATTAATTATGTGCATTTTTAGTAATGTTTTCAGTAATTCATTGGGAAAATTAATTATCTAAATTTTAGATTTAGAATAAAATAATTATTTGTGAATTAATTATGGGTGTGATTTTATAATATATATAATTAATTGGGGATTTAGTTATGAGATGTAAAATTGGAAGTGTTGAAATAATTAATGATGGATTAATTATTTATCTTGATGTTTGATTAGGATAATTAATTGTGAGATTAAACATGAAGTGTTTTTCTAGAATTGGATAAATAATTATGGATAAATAATTATGGGCTGATATTTTTTAAATATATTAATTAATTAATTAATTAACATAATTGTGGACTTAGTAAATTGTGGGGTTAACTAATTTTATTTTGATATGTTTCACTAATCTTTGGATTAGCGAGAGACTAAATGTGGATAATTCCTTATGAATTAAGTTGTGATCATTGATCGAAAATTTTGTGAAATAATTAAAGAATGATAATTAGGTTATAGTCATGGAGTTATAAACCAATGTAGAAGATGGTACTTGGATATGGAATTCATCCCCAATAGTTATCAAATATTGTAAATGGGTGAGAATGTGGGTGGTACAAATTACATTCTACACCAATGTAGAAGTGGGTAATTGGACACAGAATTCCTACCCAATAGTTATCAATGTTATTAGATGAAAGCTGTTAGACAGGGTGATCTACACCAGATGATAATAGGGGAATGCTAGACATGATTTTCTACACTGATTGAGAATTGAGTTGTTTGACATGGAGTCTGAACACCAAATGAATGAAAATAATAAATAATTGAATTAATAATAAATTTGAATCATACATAAGATAAATGTGACTAAATAATGAAAGGATGAAAATGATTAGAATTATGGCATGAGCCGATGTTTCAATTGTTGTAGAGGAAACCATGGGTACCCAAGTTATAATAAAATATTAAATAGAGAATAAATGGTAATGTGTTGAATGGTATTTATTCTTGATAATTATACATGTATTATTCTATTGAAGTCTATTATTCATTATATGGTTCAATGAAGGTAACATTGTCAACTGTAACATTGGGGCATGGATGGGTTCTCAGTTGTTTATTATGTTCTGTTATTGTACTGTTTTATTTTCACACCGTTTGTTATATTGTATTTTCTTCATTGAGAAAGATATCTAGAGGCCCCAGACTACTAAGATATATATCTCACACCCTATTCAGGTTTCCATTTCACTGGAATACTTGAGTAGACTTATTGTTTGTAGGACTATGACCATAGCTTGTGCATGTTAGTATTATAATGGAGATAAGAGGAAATGACCGAGTGGGAGCTCCAGTTGCTTGTGAAGACCACACATGTGGATTTGAGTCTTTTCGTTATTTCTGTATTGGAATGTACAAAATGTTGTTTTTTACTTATTTTTGATATGTATCTTCATGACATGAATGCATTTCATAAACTAGTGTTATCTATTTTCATTATTCAAATTATTATTGTCTTATATCTCCTTCCACAATTTTCTATGTTTACTGTCTATTTCCTCTATAAACACATGATATGAGGGTACAAAATCCCCACTAACTATCCATAGACCCTATGTTCTTGTTAGTAGCCTTTGAAATATGTTGTTATGAACTTTAGGTCCTGTGGAAACTGATCTGGATACCATTTCAAGGGAAAGCCAGGCCAGGACTCTTAAAATTATTTTCAGAGGTTTATGTTTTCATCAATTTTTATTTTTGTTATTTGTTTTCTATTTGTATATAGGATATTATGAATGTGTTGGCTCTTGGTAAGTAGTTCACAATGGTAAATATCACCGCACAGACGAGAAATGGCCAAGTAGCTAGGGATTGGAATTGATGTCTATGCTTTTTAGGTTATAATTGATTTTATTTCACTGTGAGTGATAGGTGAATATTATGATGCTGATTTATTTTGAGAAATTTGAAAATAATACTTTTCCAAATATGTAATAGAAATTTCATTACCATTATCAACCTACACACTTAAAGATTCACATCCCATGCATATCGCATGCCATTTAGTAGCCTTATTAGGATGCCTGTTAATTTTGATTGTGTTCCTTGGGTTTAATTCCATGTTTTGATTTTCTTAATTATTTTCCTTTATATAGAATGTTTCAGTGATAAATATAACATTATTGGGTGTTTTTATGCTATGATGACTCTTTTATTAACAGGTTTTGATGTTTCTCCATGCTTACCTATTATAACAAGATGTTTTGTGACTTCATAAGACATCATGTTAGAGTTTTTTTGATGTGTAAATAGTATCATGAGTATAAAATTGACTAATTTAAATTAAAATTGGATCTAATTTCTTTTGTACGGTGTATGTGAACCTTATAACTAGAAATGGGTAAGACGTGTATTTAAACAATTGAAAAACTGGCTGCTAATGTCAAAATGTTAAATGGAGATTTGATGTGAAAAATGGGATCCAAATACTAGCGGTAAGGTTTATGGGTTCCATATAGATTGGTATATGTCCACCTACGTGACTAATCCTTGTATAAACATAGCGTGTTTGAAAATGAATATAAATTAAAAACTATTCTATTTTGTGAAAATAAATATTTATAGGGTTTATTATTTATGAAAACTGAAGTTTTGAATAAATGGGACACATAGAGGTAGGATTCAAATTAAAAGTAATTTTGATTCTAAATTTCATGTTTAAAATGAAATGATGATTAATGTTAAGTGTTAAAGGTCATGATTTTTATAACTGGATATTTTTCTCATGGGGAATTGTATGAAAACTAAAATCCAATTTCTGGAATAATACTTGTGGATTTGATAAAATTCTTTCAAATCATCAGAGGTTGAAATGAATAAAATTAAATAACTAAATTGGAAATTTGGATTTTGAGCCTAGTGATTTATATATTTCAAAACCAAGAGAAATGATTGATTGGTATGCTTCATAAGGTACTAGCTCGAGGTAGGTATCACCCTTAGAGCTTCCGATGGTTTGTTTTCATTGTGATATTCTTTATGTTGGTACCATTAAAGTGTTGTTGTCCTTTGTAATATTTTTGGGACTTCGGTGTTTTGAGACACCAATAGTTTTATGTTATGGCTTTCAACCGATATGTAGACATGGTGATCGTGGTTCACAGAATGACACGAATGCATTTATGGAGATTCTGAAAGAGTGTTCTTGTGAGATACTGATCTAGTAATCGATGTGATGGACACTCCAATGGTGGGTAGTGATGCATTGGTTTGTTTTTTTTGAAGATTCATAGTTGTATGATTTGAAGAAAAAGGATTCCATGGTGGATACAAGCATCGAGGATTGGTTGTCAACGCGTCAATAGGAGAATCCATGCCTTTTTGTAAAGAGTCAACCAATGATAGTTTGAATAATCTTTTGGTGGATGGGTTTTACCTGTAGTGTGCCCTTCCATATAAGACAACCATTTCCCCAGTCTTTGTCCTCATCTTGGAGGCATTGGGATATCGTCATCCTTAATCAATGCTAATATTTTAAATGTTTTAAAATGTTTTTTCACATGAAATGTGGTTTTTAATTGGGATGTACGTGGAATTCATGGTTCATTGGGTTATGATTTTAGTCATATTGGGAAACAATATTTCTAAAGATTACTTGAGAAGGAATGTCTTGGAGAGGTCAAAAGAAGTCGAGTGAGGACATTTGATACATGTGGTTGGTTATGGAATCGTTTTAAAAACATATCACCAGTTTAAGGGTGAGTGTGGGTATTTTTGTATTGAAATATCATTTGAGTAGAGGATGAAGGAATAATTTATATATTTTTGTGGATTAGGTTATGGTTTGTTTTTATGATTTTTGTTGTATTCAGAAACTTCTATTTGGTTTAAATGGTTTAAGCTATTGGGATTCTGATTTGGTTAAATGTGTGTTAGCTATTTGGATGTGATACATGACTGTTCAAATGATACATTAAGAACATGTTGGGTTTTCTGTTGTTTTAGTAGTTCTTGATGGATTTTCGGGGATGAAAAGTTTTTATGATGGTTATATTGTAATTTCTTGTGTTTTTGAAACAGGTAAAAATATGAATGTTTTTGAAAATTTTTGTCCGTTGGATGGGATGATCATAAAACCATATCATGGGATGATAATTCATGAGTTTGGATTGAATAAATGTGTTCATATCAGGCTTGGAAAAAGGATCCATTAGTTTCTCAGATGGATTATTGGAATTAAAAATCATTGGATTAGGAAAATTTATTTTTTATAGAAAAACAGAGAGCACACGATTAGTGCACGACCTCTTAAACTATACGACCTTCTATAAGAAACTGTGCAACATAATTTTCAGAGACAAATGACCAAGCACTGTTTGATAAGTATTTGGAAAACCATATCGGATATACTAAGTGATTTGAGTGTCTTAAATAGAGACAATCACACAGTCTACACATGGATAGAAAAAGTGTATAAGACTAAATGTGTGGAGTGAGTAACTTGGACAGAAGGTTCCACACAGTTGGTGCATGGACATCCTGACCGTGCGAGCCAAACCATGAAATTTACACATTATTGGGTTTTATGTTAATTTATTTAGTAATATTTTCGACCGAAAGGGATTGAATTAAATCTTCATATATAAGGGTTTTTATTTAATTAAATTCTTGTATAAGATTACTTTAATTAATTGATATGAAATAGGGTTTCATTTAATTGTTTTAAAAATGAATGAATTTATGTAAATGATAATGATTTGGATTGTTATTTAATTAAATTTAGGTGAATAGAATTTAATTAAATATAGAATAATTTTGGAGTTGGGGTATTATGTAATTAAATTGAAGGTTAGGAGGAATGTAATTATTTAATGAAAAATGTGGGTTTTAGTGAAGTAAATTAATTTCGATAGAATTTAATTGAATAATTATGATTTGAAAAATTTTATATAAATAAATTTTTTTAGGAGAATATAATTACATTTTTTGTAATGGGGAATTTATTGGGATTATCAAGGAAGATTTTAAATTAAATTTCAACAATAATAACATGGTTGTTATTATAGTTTTTATTATATTAATTCTTATAAATTTAATAGGGGTTTTTAGGGTGAAAATAAGGAGTCCCCCCATCTCGTCCCCCTACGACAAATGTGACCCCCTCCTCTCTCATGGCGGAGGCGCACCACCCTCTCTTCCAGGTTCATCTTTGCACACTGTATCGATGTGGTGCCTTCATGTACATTTTTCATCTCATCGATATATGTCCTTCTACACATGTTTCGTTCTACACACATGCCATATCAACTCTCCTTCACCCACACTATGTTAGGCTGAAACCCTAAATCACATGATTAATTCAGATTCACCCCTTCTTATTATTATAAGTTATGTGGATGATGTCTTGGGACTCGTTGGTATGTATATCGACAATTGTTGCTGAAGGCATGGTAGTTTGGTTCAATTTGATATACTTTCCTCATATTTTGTTAAGATTTTTTACATGTTATTTGGTTTTTCACCCTTTATATAATGTTATTGTGGTGTATTTGAGATACGGTGAATTAATTATATTTTCTCTGGTCATAACTATACTTATTTTGGGTGTCGGTTATCGTTGTAGGGTGATGCGACAATTTCGGAGTGCACACACGCCATTTTGGAAGTGTGTGTGCACTATAACATTCCATTTTGAGTTGGAAGACGTTGGATCATCCAATTACATGAGGTAGGGTCCATGAATGTTCTTAAAAAATAAAATATGGTATTTGATTAATTAATATTGTTGAAATGTTTGACTAACAATAATTAATAAATGAATTATTGGAAGAAAATGATTTAAAATTTTACAAATTCATTTTTAAGTAATAAATCTCCACCAATAGAGGTCTTATTCCATCAAGCTAAAAAATAAGGATTATACATATACATTTTTTTAGATTGCGGTTATGTGATTTTCTATTTCTTCCTATTTACATATTAATGCATTTATGTTAAATGGTAATTATGAGTATTGGGATGGATAAGATGAGATAATTATTCAGGGAATTATATATTATATAGTGAATTAGATAAGTTAAAATAGTTATTTTTTAAATTATTTATGAACCTCAAGATTTGAAATTGAGATATAACATTTCAGAATTAACTATGTACTATTTTAGTAATTTTTTTGGATAAATAATAATTATAATTAAATTTAGAATGATGATATTTTAAATGGAATATTTAATTGTGTCATAATTATTTAATTTAATTTATAATATATATAATTAATTTGGGGATTATTTATTAGATGTGTAATTTACTAAGTGAAAATAATTAATGATTGATTAATTATTTTCCGTGATGTTAGATTAAAATAATTAATTCTGAGATTAATATTGACGGGTTGGGTTTTTCATTGGATAATTAATTGTGGAGATTTAATTATGGGATGATAATTGTGTTAATATATAGATTAATTTATTAATTGATTAATGTAATTCTGGACATAGTTAATTGTGGGGTAAACTAATATTTTTTATGTTTCACTAATCGTTGTATTACTAAGGTTATGAATGTGAATTATTCATGAAGAATTAATTGCTGAGCTTGGATTAATAATAATTTTTTAATTAATTAGTGAATGAGAATTAGGTTCTATACATTTCATTATAGACCAATGTAGAAGATGGGACATGGACATGGGGTTCATCCCAAACAGTTATCAAATGATGAAAATCAATGAGAATGTGGAAGTTAGACATGACATTCTAGGCCAATTTAGAAGTAGGGACATGGACATAGAATTCATCACCAATAGTTATCTAATAATTTAGATGTAAGGTGATAGAAATGGTGATCTACTGTAGATGAGAATTGGGGGTGTTGGACATAGAGATCTACACCAAATGAGAATTGGGATCTTTCAAATGGTGATCAAACACCAAATGAATGACAATAATGGAATATGATTTGAATTCTGGCAAGTGCCAAAGCTAGTACTAACGTACGAGAAACAATGTTAACCCTATAAATAATAAATTATTAAATATAGAGTAATTGGTAATGTTTTGAAAGGTATTTATGCTTGATAAATAATATTGTATTATTCTGGTGTAGAATTTTATTCCATTTACATACAAAAGAAGGTATCACCATTATGTATCACTTTGTACCCTTGATGGGTTGTTAGTTATTAATTCATTTCTGTTATTACCTATTATCTCATCACATGGTTTGCAATATTCCATTGGAAAGATTGTTCAAGACAACCAGTTATCTCAACCTACTATGATCTATATCTCAAGACCTATTCAGGATACCATTGCATTGGGGTACATGAGTAGACTTCTTCACTGTAGGATGGTGGAAATTTTCTTGTTTATATTACTTGTACATACAGGTTAGGAGCAACTAACTGAGAGGGAGCTTGGGATACTCATGGAGATCTCCCATGCAGCTTTAATTTTATTCATTGATTCTCTATTGGAATGTAGATCATGTTGTTTTTTACTGCATTCTGATATGTATCACCATGATATTCATGCATTTTATAAACTAGCACTGGACATTTTCCTTATTCAGTTAATTAATGTATTATATCTTCTTCATCTATTGTCTGAGTTTATTATCTATTTCTGTTGTGAACTCTAAATTTATGGGTATATTCTCCCCATTGACTATCCATCGAACCTCATTTCCAGTTGACAACATATGGTGTATGGGGATACATGCTTGAGGTAATGTGGTGAATATTCCGGCTACTAGTTCAAGGGTATGCCAATTCGGGATGTTACACCCTCGAAAATTCCTTGTTGTAGAAAATGGCATTATAAATAATTTTTATCAAGGTGCACCATCACAAATAAAACTATATGTAATGAAAAATCCTCAGATCAAAAATAGTTTCACCATGTTTTTAAAAAAACAGATGTTATTTACCCATCACAAATATTTATTTGCGACAGGAAAATATAATCATTGAAAAAACATACAATGATATAAAAAATAAAATTTATAAATAATTATTTATAAAATAATATAAATAATATAGTACAAATAATAATAATGAATACTCATATTAATAATATTATTGATAATATTATTAATATTAAACTAATAATAAAATTATAATATAATATAATCATTATTTTTATTATTATTAAGATTATAAAATAATATAAACAAATATATTAATATAAATATAATGAATATAATAATATAATAATAAATAATTTTAATTTTAATATAATATTAATAAAATAGAAAAAAATAATGTAATAAAATATTAAAATATTATATAAATATTAAAATAATAAAAAATGTACTTAATAATATAAGAACCCCACTAATACCATGAGTCATATGTCACATGTAAATTATCATCTACTGGTGTTGCTACTCTACTAATCAATCCAACTTCTACTCCTACTATTGATGCAGCTACTATCATCGACACATAACATTCAGAATTCCCCATTATATAACAGTCACAATGTTTGTCAGATTTAAGAGAGGTAGATTCTCACACAACTCATAGTCTAAAAATAGTCCAAACTACCCATGTAACAATGTTTATATTATCATTCTCTATTGAAATTCAAACAGTACATAATGACTCAATATTCGTTGCTGGATTTTTTTTCAAATATTAGTTAGTTAAAAGAAAAGAATAATCTCATGTGCCCATTATATCACAAGACGTGACCACAATTGGCTAATGAGCTTACATTACCCCAATATCCTTTAAAAATGAGACATTTTTACTGTTAATAACATCTAATATATATGCAGTATTGGCAGTTCATCAAATAATAAAAATGGATATGGAAAAGGTTGTAACATTGGTTGAAATAATTATTTATCAACTTTGTTAATTATTTTGGGTAGTCGAATGCAAAACATGACTTCCAAAAGTTTTGTGAAAGAAGTAATTTTGTATTATATTAAAATGATAATGAAATTAACCAAAAAATAGCATTTAAAATGATGAAAACATTAAATAAATAAGTATAATCAATTCACCATTTCCTAGTGGTTATATGCATTTTTGACGTATTTCCTAATTAACACTATTTTTTCTATTTATTAATATTTAAGCATAATTATAACTATTTATGATTATTTTTGACTATTTACAATAGATTATCACATATTATTACTGATTATTAGAGATTATGAGTATTTGTGACTATTTATTCTGAATTATTCCTATATATTTCTAATTGTTTCTAATTATTCTTAATTATACGTAATTATTAAGAAATTGTTTTAATTATTATTAATTATTCATAAATATTCCTTTTTAATATTCCTCTTTAATTATAATTATTCATAATTATTCCTAATTATTCATATCTATTTGAAAATAGTTTTAATTATTATTAATTATTCTTATATATTCCTATTTAATACTAGTTATTAAAAATGAGTCATATTTATTTAAATTTTTTATTAATTATTCTTAATTATTACATTATGAAACTAATTATAACTAATTTTTTTATTTATACTAATTTAATCATATTTATTTCTTTTCATTTATATTTATTTATATTTATTGCAAATTTTCCCTATTTATTATCAATAATTCCCATTTATTAGTTTATTCTTATTTATTACAAAATTTTCCTATTTAATACAATTATTCCAAATTATTACTATATATTAGTATTTATTACTAACTATAACTAGTTATTTATAATTTTTACTCTTTATTACTAATTATTTGTAATTATGTAGAATTATTACAGATTATTAATAATTATTCCAAATTATTCTTAATTATTTCAAATTTTAGTTAATTATTCCAAATTACTCTAACTTATTTCAATTTTTTTAATTAATTAAATTTATTTTTAATTATTAAAATTTATTTTTATTTACAACGTATCATTACTAATTATCACTAATTATTTCTATTTATTCATTTTTTTTCTAATTGTTAAATATTGTTACTACTTATTACAAATATTTACAAATTATTACTAATTCTTAATAATTATAACTAATTATACCTATTTATTACAAATTATTCTTATTTATAACAACTTATACATATCTATTACTAAATACTCATAAAAATTAATATTTATCAAAAAATATTCCAATTTATTATTAACTATTCTAAATTATTACTAATTAGTCATATTTATTATTATTAATTACTATTCATTCCTAATTATTACAATTTATTAACAATTATTCATATTTTTTTATTTATTCTAAATTATTCCAACTTATAATTAATTATTAGTCATGAATCATCTTTTTAATATATTTAACATATTATTATTATTTATTCCTAATCATTCCTTTTTATTCTAATTTATTACAATTTATTAATAATTATTACTAATTATTCTTATTTATTCAAATTTGTTACTAAATATTAGAATTTATTCTTAATTATTCATATTTATTTTTAATTCTTTTGATTTATAATTTTTATTACTTATTGCAGCTAATAATTACAAATTAACACAATTTATTATCATTTATTTTTATTTATTACTAATGAAACATCATATTTCTTAAATTAAATAATGAAAAATAAAACTATCTAATTAAAATTTAATATAATTTTTGGATAATTAAATATATTTTTAAATATCATTTAATAAAAAAATTAACTAAAACATAATTAAATAGATAAATTCCTAAAAATTTAATCTTTTGTATGCTGAAAAGATTCAAAATCCCTCTGATATGAAATATTAATCATTGAAAAAATATTATTGACAAATATAATAATTGAGAGAGAGATAGAGGAATTGAAAAATGTGTTAAATGAAAAAAATAAATTGGCATATATATATATATATATGTGGTAAATATTTTTTAACGGGACTCATATCGCAAATATTTTCTTTTTTCAAGGGACTCGTCCCTATACTCTTCCAACTCGTTATTATGGGTGATAGTTACATAGGTATTTGTGATGAGACTCATTGAAAATACCTACATTTTGACATAATATTAATGAGAGTAGATATATCCTATAAAAATAATATTATTCCTAATGGGACCCTTCACTACTCATGAACACTTTTTAGTTATCCAGTGTCATCAAAAACAATTATTTTCCATAGGACACGTTGAAAATACAAAACCCCATTAAGGTTATTTGCGACGAGATTTTTAGCTCCATCACAAGTAACCATCCCATGGATTGTAGTGGGATATCTAATCCCATCGTAAAACATTTAATATTTGCAATGGGGTGAAGTGTTCCATCGAAAATAATCAATCCTAATGGGTTAATTACGACATGACCCCTCCTGGTCAAAAATACAAGTTTTCTATGTACTATTTGAAATACTACCTCTCAAATTATAAGGAACTCAAGCTGGATTCGATGATGTACCTATGTGAATCCTCATCATAGTATCACATTGTATCGAGCCACATTGTAAGGGTTCTATGAAACACATCTGAATCATAGCCACATAAAATAACCAATTAAAATATTGTCTTGAATAGTGGGGATGGATGATTGCCTAAACCCATCCTTACTACCAGATAACCTTAGTCTTACGTGTTTGGTACATGATCTAATGTGTAACCCACCACCATCTCTACCCACAACCAATGACACAGTAGATTAGGTTCATTCAACCCCCAAGGATACCACATTGGTATACTATATCAAAAAATAGAGAGGAATCCTAACCTGGTTCATCGAGGTCCATGTATAATTTGATGTACCACTCTTGGGATCCATATATTAGGACCATGGATTGATGTAATCAAATGAAACACCATGAAATCATATCCAACAAAATAATAAATATGGTAGTACACTGATTCTATATAAAAATATTCACATCACTAAGGAAACTGATATGATATTGGTCATAACCCAATCACCTTTCCTGGGTCTCTCTTTGCTACGACTACACACCCATCCCAATCATGGGTTGCCTAATATTTTCCACCTAGGACTACATAATGGTTAAAATGTCATAAAAAGTTTAGTATCACCTTCTATGTGGTTTAGATGCAGTAAATAATTCTCATGAATTTTGGTCTAATCAATCAGGGTCAAGATAAGATGTTTGAAAATAGGGGTAGCTAGTGACCCCTATCATCCATACATTTTAAATATCTAATTTATTTTATTGTAAAAAACATTGGAATTAATTTAAATAGGTGGTGTTACTATCAATTATTATCACTAACATCCATATATCATCATAAACATGAATAAATTCGAATGGGAAGGTTCAATAAACTAAATACACTTATTAATCCTTTAATAATTTATTTTACGGTCCCTTAGATGGTTCCAAGTATTTCCAATTATTATTCATGTCTTAGGGAAATCCACTCTCACCACCAAAAACTACCTGTTAATTAGTCATATGTATTATATAAATTAAAAAATTATTTTTATATTATATTCATGAAGATCCACTTTTATGGTGTTTAGTAGAACCCTCAATGAATTTCAACCTATAAAAAACATCATACACGCAATAAAAAATACAAAATTTATATACAAAAATAGATTTTCCCCTAACTAGATTGACAATAAATAAGACAAATTTACCAAATTCAGTATCATTCGCGAGTGATGAAATATGATACCTCATTCCAACCCGACAATCAATGATAATTAATAGAAAATTTTGTTCATGAAATTTTATATATGTACTTATAGAAAATTTCTTTGAAATATTTCTCTAAATAGAGATGAATGAAATATTTAATGTTTCCCATTACACTTCATGTTAAAGTGGTCACTCTTACATTTCAGAAATAAGTATCTTATATCATTTTTCGGAACTATCTAGATACTAAATTAAATTTCAGAGCTGATGAGATTCCTAACCTCTATGTAATCATCAATATAAATTTATCCATGATCAATATACTGAAAAATAAAATTAATCTATGATCTAAAAAATTGATCACATTGTTTATCAAGTACATGAGGAAAATTCTCCTATGAAGTTTTAGGAAACTCCTCCTTAATTATATTGGTCTAAGTAAGGGATACAAGGAACTCCTCAGGTGAATCCATACTCAATTCTAGAAATTAATAATTCATTTTTCTAGTGTTATTTTTGGGAAATGAGAAATCCCATTGATTTAGATTTTAAGGGTCCTCAGTAAAAGTATTAGTGTTTGAAATATTTTTATAATTATTCACATTTAGTTCCTACACTAGAAATTTATTGACTTTAGGGACTATATTTATATGAGGAAGACTATTGTTATAATTTCTTATAAAAATTAGAATATAAAAAGTTGAATTATCTTTTTGCATTCATAGTATCATAATTTTCTTGGTTAGTAAATCGGAGTCCACCATTGATTTCTTGAATTTATTTTCAGAGGACTGAAGAAAATCCTCTATTGGATCCTCATCCTTTCTCTAAGAGAATCATGTTTTTAAATAATTCTTCTCCATAGAATCATTTCCATATATATATTTCTTCTTTAGACTCATTCCCCTTATAGCCTTGAATCTACATTATTCCACTCCTCCTATATAATTTTTCCTTTGGATGGAACCATATACCATTCCCAATATTATTGACTTGATAATTAAACTTCTAGAACATAAAAATAATTTATCAAATTTATAATCATTGTGATCATCATGGGACTCAGCCTAATAACAACACTCATTTAGTCCCCCATATTTGAATCCATGTTATCCTATGTTCAGATCCTATGAGACAAGCAGACATAGGTTACATCCTCATATTCCACCATTTGCGTATCCTCATGCATTGTTCCATTAATTAAAAAAATTAATGACTTTGTGATAATATTAACATGGTTCAATAGAACTACTTCACAAATCCCCTAAATCCCATCTATCATTAATGGGATAGATCCAGTCTAAGATTATTATTTTAGACCTATACTAGAAATATAATCCCCAAAATTATCACCCTATCATGTTTTAAAACCTAAATTCTCAACTATGTTTTGGTTACAGATATAATCAGAGACCCAATACTAATTCAAATGGACACACCTACAAACTAACATCACTTTCCCTGGTCTCTTACAAAAAGTAATAGAAATTAACCAATTTCTCAAATAAAATAATATTTATCAAAGAATCTCTTCCATAACAATAATATATATTTTTCTATGGTATTTTTCAAAATACAAATTCAACACATATTCATGGGGTGATAAAAGGATAAATATAACTTTTTCTCCTACCATATCCAAAATATCATCCTATCATATTTCTCATTAATTATATTATTTAAGGTATTTGGGAATAAACAAGTAATTTTTGTAATAATAACTATTGTGATGTTAATCAAGAATCTTGTTTCATGAAAATATCATAAGTTCATATAAATTGGTGCAAAATGGATATGTTGCTAATTCGGGGGGATCTAGACTCAGCATGAATAAAATCACTATCATATTGAAAATAAATCATGATGTGATTATTTTTCAAAAGGGAAATATTGAAAAATTTCAATAATCACTTTGAAAAAACCCGATGTAAAATGAATCTATTGAAGGATTTTTTTTAGAATCTAGCCACCAATGTCAGGTTTTTAGAGATTTATAGATTTTGTGTACTCTATAGTCAATAGAATTAGTTGAGGGAAACCATCAAACAAATTTGGGACATATGGATTAGATTCCTATTGGGGAATAGGGTTAGAGTATCGAGGGTAGAAAATGTATAAAAAATTAATGAAGTTGATACCTTGATGATGATTAGAGAAATCCCCCCCCAGATAGTGGGGGCATATCTATACAGAAACTGTCAAAAATATGTTCAAATGACCAAACTGAGGAAATTGATAAAAATATGTAACTGGAAGATTATAATTAATTTATTAAACTAAAAATTTTATAATCCAAATAAATAATTAAAAATCCGATTTATTAAAGATAAAAACCTCACCATATGGTCATGTTAAAACAAAACACTGATAAAACACTCTAAAAAAACTTTTGAAAAATCATCATCGATGATCCAAAATTAATCGCTATTAAATCATTTAAAAACATAAAAAAATATATTTAACATATTCTTTAGGGATTTTGGAATTCAACTAAGTGACATAACTTATTTAAAAAACATGTGAAGATTTGTTGGCGGCCACCCTGGTTACCCAATTCTTATTTAGATTTATAACCCCATTAGTAAGACCTAAATAGTACATGATTCATTGAAATCAAAATGATAATCATAACTAGAGAATCCAATCTTATAGGAATAGAGAGAATAATATAAAATTGGCTAATAGTGTGAAATACTTATTTCTAGTACTCGATCACATTTGATGATAATCAATTCATGCTCTAAACAAGGGATATATAATATTAATGAATGGATATATATTTCGGAGAGCAAGGAAGGTTCTTAGATAAATGATAGATAAAAATTCTAAAAATATTTTAGGATGTGAGGAAAAAATAGTAATTTATCATCCTCTTAATAGGGTACACAGTTAGAAAACATATTTAGGTAAACCATTCACCAACCGCGCATGCTTCACTATCTGAAAACCTTCACCTTGAATGGATTCAATACATTGTTAGTCAACACGTGCACTAACCATGTGATTCTATCTTCAACATTAAACTAAACTAAATTTTTTTTGTGCCCCTCACCTTAAAATACAATCCATGCTCTTATTAAAATATATTATAGAGTTTGGGGTGAATAGTTATCACAAAATATAAACCAACAACATGCCACATGTTGCTTCCTTCCAAAAATTACATTAAATACTAAAGTAATTTAGGATTAAATAGGAACATGACGAACCTTTTAGGACCAATAATTAATGTATAGACAACCAATTAATGTTTTGAAACTCTCATAATTCCCATCCAAAACTCATTTCATTGTGTTGAAACATCATTAAGTGTAAAAATATTAATAACCTTAAAAATTTATCATCTTGTAAAACATAGGATCTTGCACTATATTTTACTAATATAATATTTATTCATTACTATGAAATATCCTATCATTCATGATATTTTAATAACAATCAATTTAAACTAATACTGTTATAATCATTAATTTTTATATCTATGAACTATGTACAGTTCAAACATACTCCCACTATCTACTTTGACATTAAATTAATTGTATAATAATTTTCTAATAATCCAGAAAAATATATTATTGTTAAGAAATCACATAGATTTTCAATTAACAAATGAATATTAAAACATTTTATTGACGAAAAAACAAATTTTTACTTCTTTTAATTTAAAATATATTATATATTATATAGGAATGAAATGTGTATCAACAAAATAATCTCAATTATTGAAAATAGAATTTTTTTCTTATTAAATTGAGATAAAAAACATCAACTAAAAAATATTATAGTTTAAAGTATGCTTTGTATAAAAATACATTATCCACATTCTCTATAACACCCAGTAGAAAGAACTTATTGTTATTTCACATCTGAACTCCTATATATTTTATAAAATTTCATGAAATACAATTGGTATCATATACCACTATAAATCTATGAATTTAATTCGATGATACTTATATATTAAATACAACCACCAAATTTCTTTTTAAGGTATTTCAATTGTTCCTGAAAATTACTCCTCTAATTTCCATTTTGGACATAATGGTAGAATTGTCCTTATTTATCATTATTTGTTTCAATTGATCTAGTAAACATATTATAACTTATTTTAATAATTTAATTCATTATTTTTTCCATATTTTTATTTATAGTTGACACGGTACTAGAATTGAGTCCACCCATGTACCACTCTGCAGTCCATGTCATATTGAATATATCAGGTAAATATGTAAAAAATTCATTCTTGTTGTAATTTAATAACCCATAATAACTATTTTGATAGTTATTTTAGATTTAATTAATTTTAATATCAATTTTATTTGATTGAATAGTCTCACATAAATCATTATAATTCTTAATCATATGGAGCACATGAATTGAGACTTCATTTCATTCCACCATTTTACTTAAAACAAGATCCATTGAAAGAACAAATATTTTATGCCTATATTGATTTGGATAATACCTCTTTAGGGTTTCAATCATCTCTTAATAACCCATAGTATAAGGTTTTTATCAACTTATAGTCCATGGAAACAATAATTAATGGAAAAAATCTAGTGATTCACCTATATTCATGTTATATACAAAAAACTTCATTGGTGGAATATCATCACTTTTTGGATTCAATGGAAATGATTTTTCCAAAACATAAAATTTTACACATTTTTTAGTAAACCAATAATGGTTAATAACTACATAGAATGATGATACCGTTATTTTTTGTTATTGAGAATAGATATCAAAGATAAAGTGGTTGATGATGATTTAATTAACTACAATAAGAAGGTCTTATCATATAAATATTATATCATATATATTTTTATTAAGTAATTTATAATGAAAATGCACAAAAAAAATCTTTGATGCAACATATAATATATATTGGGGGATTTGAAATCCATATTTCATTAGGAACTAAATCAAGTAACATGTAAATAATTTAGGACTATTTAGTTATGAAATAATTCCAATTATAAAAGTTAGGAATATTATATAGTTGAGGGGGTAACTCTTTACCCAAATCCATCATATATATAAAATCAAGTTTGTTCTTTTTGTATGACAACCTTTAGGGTTTCTTAGCTATAGTAACCAAAAGATAATCATAAGAATAAACTAAAAAAATGATAAATAAGTGGTACTTGGATATTCTCAACAAAACCAACAAGATAATCTATAGTAACTTGTGGATTTCTTAATTATATGAGCTAATATAGGGGTACTCAGCTAAGTATGACCAAATTGATTGGATGATCGTGGTCTTGAAAATCTACCATATGAATGTAATCCACACGTAGCATTTTTTGATATATTTATTTTAAAATTTCCTATAATATTATAAGGATACAATTCATATTAAAACCAATAAATCTTAAGAAAACTTTTTTATCACATGTTTTATTCCATTTTGTATACATGATTTTTAGGATTTAGTTTTTTAATCCATATTCCAACCAAAAAAATAATATGTTGGACCCACATTAATGTGTAACATTTTACCCAATTCACATGATTGTGTTATTTACACAAAAAATTAGTTTTTGTTTCTTTATATATATATATATATATATATATATATATGAATCTCATTCGTAAGATACATGATATTCACATTAAAGGGAATGAGATAAAAGAGTCAAAAAGGGTCCACATGATTATTCCGAAATCCATATATATCTAACCCCCAACTTTGTATAGAATACATATTCCTCATAACCAATTGGTTGTATGTCCCAAATTCAATGTGGTTGAGGATGCATTACTCAATATAGAAATAAATTCATGGAATCTATAAAAACTAAGATACAAAAAAGTATTCCTAAAAAATAAATTCAACATAATAACATTAATTAAAAAAATGTCGTGTTATATGATATCATAATCAAATGTATTGATAACTTTTATGAAATGAGGGGTTTTATTTTTGAGAATAAATTTATAACATATATTTTTCCTAAACAATATTTATAACATATATATATATTAACATAAAAAATAAATTAAGTAACAACAATTAAATAAATGAATATCTTATAAATTTTAACAAATGATATTTTTATGAAATTTTTTATAGATAAATTTTTTTTATAATCCATTAATAATTAAGATTAACATTATTAAGATTTTATAATTATAGAAATAAATAATTTTAAATATAATTTCAATATAAACCCTTTTATATTTTATATTATATATAATTTATATATAAATATATAATTTCATAAATTATAAATCATAAAACACTTTTTATATTATTTATTCTGTTTATATTAAATAAATATTAAATATATTATATTATTTAAAACATTAATGAAAAAAATATGAAAACCTTTTTCTGTTGTAATAATAATATATTTAAATAAAACAATATTAATTTGAAGAATTAAAATTAAATAACTATAAAAGACTCAAAATATTATATATAAACTAATTTATATTAATTTTATATTTATATATTTAATATACATATAATTAATTATCATTTTAATTTATAAATAAAAATTTTATTTAAAGATTACGATGATGCAATATAAATTTGTATAATTATTAATACCTTCTAATTGGGATATATAAATATTTTATAAATCATGTAAATTTGAAATGTGTATTCCTAATATTATATATTAATATTAATTGAATATGTAAAAAAACATTTTAGAAAACATTTAATTAATTAAATATTGACAATTTATAGCAAACTAACCTCTGTGGAAAATTTTATAAAATTTAAAAATATTCCAAAATACATTTATTTGGCTATAAGAAACAACTTTTATTAATCCAAATAATAATATAGAATCATTTTATAAATTTCAGTTATATTATATGTATACCCTATATAATAAAAAACATTATTTATATTCTCAAAATATATTTTATTTTATGTTATTTTATTCATAGAGACCTGAGTTTTAATTATTTTGAAATATGTCTAGAAATTAAAATTTTTGTCTCAGGTTCTCACTAGTGGTAAAATGGTAATTTTACCCTAGCCAGTGGTATCAAATAATTTTAATTACTACATTTTTTGTCCCAAGTTTTGGGTTTTTATCCTTGAACATATGTTTGGTGGAGTTCTGAGAAGTTGTTGTTTTGGCATAACATTTAATTTAAAAAATATTAAAATAGTTAGGCAGTTTTGTTAGTCTATATCATTTGAACGAATTTTCAAACTATGAATATAAATTCAAGGTACAATATGCAATTGGGTGATATCATAGGATATATATACATTCACTTTAGGTTCCATGACATAGGATGGGTGTTAAATGGGGAATTAATTAATTAATTTTAATATTTATTTATATTAATTAAAACAGTCGCCCCCCACATTTAGGGTTCATATAAATTAAATGAGATGATGTCGCACCTACCTCACGTGTAAAGATTGTAGTAAGATCTATTGAAGTGGGAGAGGATGTTGGGCCTCGTCCTAGGAAAAGATCAGTACTTGATGAAGGTGTTGCTGCTTCCATGAGAGAATTTGAACCTGATGCTTCATGGTTTAAACCATTTAATAGGATGGTTTATGATTTCTTCAATGATACCAATATCTTACTTGTTCATATTTTTTACTTAATTTTTATGGTCTCAACATACACCATGTGTTTTACTATATTATTATGGTTGCAGGAGACCCCATGGTGGAAATTATGTGCTTAAGGGGGGATAAATAAGTGTTTTGGGAGGATTGTAATGGGTTTCCCAACAAAAATATTTTATACATAGTGAGTGGTTCTATGAAGAGACTACATGTGTTCTTATCATTTGGGGAAATAGTTTCTAGATGTACACACAGAGTAATTTTTGTACATTTCATGTAGTAGTACATGGTTGTGTGTGTGACCATGTCAAAAAGTACATGGGGAGATGGTTTTTGGGAATTTCACATCATGTACTTTGGGTTCACAACACGTAGTATTACATAAGAAGACACCATGCTACCCTATAAATGTAAATGTACATGTGCAGGAGTAGAGATGATATTACATGCAATTTAATTTAATGTATCATCCATGTACTTTTTCCACCATTGAGGTTTTTGGTGTTTTGTTCCCTAGATGTCAGATTAGGGCACCTGAGTAGTCAATTCTGAGAATTCTTTGATGTTGATCACAATGGAATGATCATACCAAAATAAATACATAATATAAATGGGGTTCTGTACAAATTAGATTCATAAGGAGGGTTTCTATATGGTTTTGGATTCAGAATCATTCAATGGGTTGGGTCTTGAGACAGGTGACCTGGGTGATGGGTGTGATCTCAGTGATTGATCTATAATGAGCGTACCATGGTGTTTTTCCTTAGGTATCATGTTTGAATCTAAAAATATATGATTAGTGTAGTATATCATGGATGATTGTGGTTTTCCTTTCATATTAGGACATGTGACCTGAGGTTATTACAGTTGAGGATTAGATCCTACATTTGAGGATCAAGGTGGATGGAGCCTTTGTATCATAGATAACACAATAGAATTATGGTTTTGGAAGAGTGAATATTTTCTATTTATTTTTGTCAGTGGTATTCTTGTTGTTTCCTTTGTAGGTAAGATCTTTGGTTTTCTTATCATTGAATTCTATAGTGGGATATTGTGAATTCCAAAGTTGCATGTGATTGATTTTGGATTCCTTAGTGGCATGTTGTTGACCACGGTTAAGTTGGAGGCCATTGAGGGCCACCTAAGGATGTTTCTTATCATATGTATTGGATGATAGTATGGTTTTATCTTGGGTTTGGAGATGGTTCATCCTCTTGGGGTCTTGTTTTTATGATCATTAGGTATTTCTTAATTTATGTACTGTTCCAAGGGTAAAGTGTGGGCTTGATTGATAGGCCATCCCTAAGGAGGTTTTTGTTCCATGTAGTTTGTTTTGGGTATTACATGGGTTTCTAACTGATATATGGGCCAATGGATATGAGATTTTGATACGTTAGATGGATTTTTATCCATCCCATTTTATTTAATTGTAGATAATGAGACATGGTTTATTCCCATGTTTTAGTTTGATATTGTTAGGTTGTCACGTTTTAGAACCTTGTTTACTATTATTTTTCGGTTGGATGGGAGTTTTGGAAATATGATCCATCTATATGGTTATAGATATACACAAATTAGATTTTTGGACTATGATCTATAAAATTTCTTATTGTTTTTTGGTGGTATATTGGTAAACTGTTCTACCAAGGACACTATAAAATTTATCGTATTTTAGTGAATATAGAGCTACATGTTTTTGTTTTGGTGATAGACTGAGGTTCCCAGTAGAAGAAATATACTATTTATATAGTGTTACAATGAGGCTCTAGACACTGATAGTATACATAAGGTATAGTGTTCCATATTGAGACGTTAGGCACTGGTGGAATTTCATGTGATAAATGAAGTTTGAATGAGTCTCTTTCTAATTAGTATTAGGTTAGAAAGATCCTCAGGGCCCACCGATGTTATGGTTAAAGGATTGAGGTTCTGAGAACAAGAATTATACTACTAAGAGGGTTTTATAGTGAGGCTCTTGACATAGATAGTATACTTTGAGGATAGTTCTCCTGACTGAGGCTCTAGGAATTGATGGTTTTCCAGCTATGAAGGATGGTGAACATATAATCTACATCAATGGAATGATTATAGACTAATTATATAGGAATTTATGATTTGATATATATATATATATATGTTTTAGGGGGTGGACTGATTCTTCATGCACTATGGTTAGGATAAATGATATTGATTTGGTAATGACCCAATTTTTTGTAAATATAAATTTCTGTCTTATAAATAAATCTTGAAATCCCAAAATAATGAATTACTAAATGTTATGTGACCATTAAACATATGTTTGTCCCTACTATGTTTCAAATTTCAAGAAATAGTAATACACAGTTTTGATAAGATAGTTATTTGGAGTTTGATATGATAAACCTAACTTTTCGTGAATAGTAACCTACCACAATGAATTGTAACGTAACCTTATGAAAATGGATATAAACTATTGAATTGTAACCTTACCTATGATAGTATGAAAGTTTTATTCAGTAGAATGTATGAGGTGCCTATATGTTAGAAAATGTATATGAACTTTTTAAAACTGGGTTCTTAAAAATAAATTACGTGTTTAATTAAATATAAAATTAATCATATTTAGACAATTATTATTGAAAAATGAAGACCATTTTGGGATTATAAATTTCAAAAACAAGTTTATTGTGAATTTTTAATTATTTTTTGAAATACTTTAATTTTGATAGATAGTAAAATATGATAATTCAAAATAAATGCTAAAACCTGAATTTCAGCATCATGCTTGGGTCATGAATGATGTAAATGGCCATTGCATCGAACCCAGATGCATTTATTACTATTCAGTGTCATAGAATACTCACTATTTCTTGTCTTTTAATGAAATAATAAATTAAGGATTTTAATATTATGAAAAACCTCCCCTCTCTTCAACTATAACCACCCCCACCCACACACACACTACCTCTTCTCACTGCTCCCCTAAGGCCTTGTTCCATTCCAATATTCTTCCAAAATTTCTTCCCAATCTCTTATCACAATTCAAACAGCCCCTAGTCGCTTCAAAATACCAAAACCTCTCCCCTTAAGAGATTCTCAATGGAGATAAAATCAAGAGGTAAATTTGACTTTCAAAGTGTTTTATTTCATTTATGTCATTTTCTTTTCTTTTTTCTTTCCTCACCTCCCTTCAAAAAATAGTATGATAACTCTAGTAACATAAATGTACTGGAAGTTTTTTATGATACCGGGATACTTCATTATCATCTCTCATTTCCCAATCTTTAATTTAAAATAAATGAAAACACCGATGGAAATGTGTAAATTTAGCACATTCAATGACAAGTATTTATCAATTACAATTATTATCTTTATATCTAGACATGAAACTATTTGTGTTATGGTTTATCCTATTTATTGTAAATTTAAAATAACATGGTTATGGTTCTGTAATCCTTCTGTAAATATGGTATTATATTATAAAGAAAAGCATGTTCATTATAGTCAAACCCGCCGATTAACCAAAACTGTTAACACTAAGGATTTATATAATAACTCTTCTTCCATACCAATAAACGAATGAATTTAAATAACCTTGTAATCACCTAGATGTTAACTAATAACATAAAACATCAATTCTGGTAAACAACTTTCATTATTTGTGTTTACCCAAACATGAACCGATCATTGAAATCCAAACAAGAAAACAGATCCGAACAATGAAATTTATCATTATTACCAATCAGTATGTCTAGAATGAACCAAAAAAAAGGTTATACCAAATGAAATAAATATATATTATGATCTGGATTTAATAATTAAAAAACCTAATTTTTTTATTCAGGTCATTAATCACAAGTGGAGATCACAACCCAACATATGGTAAGGTATCCTCTCCATTTGAACCTTACTCAAGATGTCCTCTATGTTGTGCTATTTTATGTGTTATCCCATATAGTGGGGTATGATTTAGAACCTCCAACATACATACCTCATGATTTATACATGATGGAAAACCCCTTTCCACTCTCATCAAGCCCTCTTAAGTACACCCTCACCATGCCGATAAACCGTAATGAATTCTACCTAAACCTTCATTATTTTTTGGGGGTTTCCTTACCATTATTTATATCAAAATGGAATTATTATATCTATTTATGTACATATTATTAATTATTTTTAGTATTTAAAAATTCATTTACCTTGACCATTTCACCACTCCCTTTTGGGTATATACATGTTTTTTAAAGATTCCCTCCATAGTACATTCCGATAAGCAAACCTATTTTAATAGAAATTCCCAAATTCATACCAAATTTCAAGTGTTTTCTATGTTATTCTTTATGGAGCCATTGTGTTTATAAAATAAGTATTTTTATTTTGATCCCAATTTTTGTTCACTTATGGTTTTATATAAAAGAATTTCCCCTTTTCAATTTTACGATCTGTATAGTATTTTCCATAAAATGCCACAAAATGTTTTAAAGATAAAATTTATCAATTAAATTTCCTAAATGTAGATGATTATATTTGAAATCACATTCCATATATGTTCCTATTTTACCTTATTAACATCCATGTTTTTTCTTATCCATTTCATTCATAGACACATTCATGAAATGTTGATTTTTTTTTCTTTATGTCATGATTGTGGTACCCAATACCTTCAAATGGTAACAATTGTATTTATGTAAGATTTATTACATATGATTCATTATATGGAAACATATTTATGAAATGTTATATGGGAGTGACCATATAGAAATCCAATGAATTGGGTAATGTTACGTCTCATGAGATGATATGGGAAACAAGACTGGTAGTTATCTATCACACGTATTACTATGAAAAACATGATTAGATATTTGCCTTCACCTGTAATACTATGGAAAATAATATTGGGTATTACCCTTCACTAGTTCTATAGACAATTTTTAGGATTCTTCTACATTTATATGATTCCATGTTTATATGATCCTTTTTTTATATGTTATAATTTCATATGTTCCATGATTCTGATATCATTATGCCATGCCTCTTAGCTCATGTGCTAAAGCATTATTCTTTTGTTCATTGCCTTATTGGTATTGTAGATCATCACACTGATAATGAGTTACCCAGTTTACCCTATATAGATTTAATGTCTTAAAGGATTATAGGACCATTTTATGGTGATTAAATATAGAAATGTGTTTTATCCCCATGTTTTATGTTTTATGTACCGAGTCCTCCAAGACACTAGACATAAAAATCCTTTTATTTTATTCTAATTTATAATTATGATTAAAATATTGTAATGTTATATGTAAAAGGATAGTGATTGTATAGTTTTTATCAAAGGATTGTCTAGTTATTTTGGAGTTTAGGACTAGATCACCATATTGAGAACCTTAATGATGAGGAAAAGTATAAGAAAACATCCCTAAATTTTGGTAAGTATAGATTATTTGGATTATCATGAAAATATATCACTGTCTCGATACAAACTAGTAGGGGCGGCTCAAGAACAAAAGTACCTAGGAGTGAAAACAGTGAGAATGAGTTTCATGCTTGACCTAGGGTATCCTGGTATATGACAGTGGGACTTGTTGTACACATAGTGTAAACACTCCCAAGGGATATGCATTGGTAAATTCAAGATCATATTATAAACCATTATTCATGAAAAAGAAGAATATACCTTATAAAATAGATCAAGGATAACCTATATTTAATCCCAACCAATCACAACTTATTATATACTTCTCTTTTACAAATTTATCCTTTTATATCAAAATGATTTTTTTTTATTTTCAATAATTAATCACTCAATCCATTTAATTATATGTTCATTTTTGTAGTTCATTTCAGGTAATATAAGAACATGTTCCAAAGAAAAATGTGATAGGAAATGTGAATATTGCCAGAATGATATGCATGATATGATGGGAACGGGTCCTCAAAAAATCACGACAGTACATTCCCAGCTGGATCAAGTTATCAATAATATCTTGAATCATGGGGAACACCCTCCCCCTCTATGGAAAGATCAGTTTGTCGTATAATCCATCATGTGGACAAGGCCTCCCTTGTTTAGCGGATCTTCTAATCCCCTCCTCCTAGAACAATGGATTAACTCCACTTAAAAGATATTCTCCTTCATCTACTGTATGGAAAAAGAGAAAGTTGTACTGGTGGGGTATCGTTTATATGGTGAAGCTGATCATTAGTGGACACTGATCAAGAATACAATGTCCCAAGAGGATATTGATTTCATTGGTTGGGAGAAATTCAAGAGGATTTTATTCAACAAATATTTTTCCTTGAACCCTCTGTATCCTGAAGGAAAAACGAGTTCATCAGACATAAGAAGATGGAAGATGAGTCCATTAGTTTGAATGAAGAAAACATTACATGTCATTATAGGCAGTCACTGGATTTTTCGTGAACACCTAAATCAATGTGGATTGTTGTTTTAGAGGACTAAAGCCATTTCTACGAAAAGAGTTGGCTATTAGAGACATCAAATGATATGAGGATATTGTTCATTGTTTGCTCAAGGATGAAATTGAGAAAGGAGACTCCCAGTGGTATCATGGGGCCAGTTAAATTAAGGAAAGAAATGGAAGACAACATGGGTGGATCATCAAACATTACCCATGACAGAAAGAATCCTAACTTTTCCCATCATAAAAGTTTTGGGATGAAGCATCATGGGAACTGTCTGAAGGGAATAATGAATTGAATCAAATGTGGAATGTTTAGTCATATGGCCAAGAACTTAAAAAGATATTTGAAAAATCCAGCAAATGTGGAAGAAGAAAGGATAGTTCAGATAAATTCTCATCCTATGATGCATTGTTACAACTACAAGGAGCATGGGAATTATCGAAACAATTTCCAAAAACCAAGGCTTGTTAGAGGAAATCAATAATAACCTCTAAGGAAATAAGTAAGGTCTTATACAATCATTTATATAGTGGTAAATTCCGGCAATTATGTGTTGACATGACCACTATTTATTCGTTCAAGAAGAGAAAACATACTATTTGGTTCTGGTTGTATGTTATATTTCATATCATGCATGTTTAGTAGAACTATACAAACTCCTCCTCCAAATTTGGAGGACATGTTAACTATGAAAATAGTGAATGTGGAAATTATTTCATCCATGGTTTATAACTACTCACAAGATAATTATTGTGGATTGAACCTCCAAGCTAAGATCTTCATACATCCTTTATTAGAGTTCGACGCAATCTTGTGCATGGATTGGTTATCTTTATACAAGGCCAACACCATCTATTGGGAAAGGGAGATCACTCATCACTTCCTTATAAAACCTCCAATTCATTTCAATTTTAAGGAGGAAAATGAATATCCTTTAGAATCATCATATCATGAGTGGATATTGATGACTTATGATATATAATATCTAGCTCAAATGACTAAGACAAAGAATAGAATCACACTTGAAGACATGACCATTGTGATGGATTACACTATTGTATTCCCTGATGATTTTTCTAGTCTTCTTCATGTCCGAGAGGTTGAGTTATCAATTAAAATTATCCCAATATCACTACCTATATAAAATACACCTTACATAATTTCCACCGTAGAGCAGGGAGAGATGAATAAGAAGTTTCAGCAGAATCTGCGGAAGGGTTTTATACGTCCGAGTGCTTCACCATTAGGTGAACCAGTAAAATTCATCACGAAGAAGGATGGATCAATGTGCCTCTGCATTGATTATCATGAGATGAATAAAATAACCTTAATGAAAATTTATCCAATTTCATAGATAGATGACATTTTCAATCAGCTTCAGGGGGCTAGTTATTTCTCTAAGGTGGACCATGGTCATGATATCACCAATAAATGGTGAGGAAGGATGATATTCACAAGATGACCATTTGAATGGGGTATGAAAACTATACGATCATAGAGTATTACTTTAGACCCACTATTAGTCTAAAAGATTTCCGGGATTTAATGATTAGAGTCGTTAGAGATTACCTTGACAGATTTGTTGTAGTCTTTATTGATGATATTCTGAAATACTCCAAGAAAAAGGAGGAAGATGAGGTGCGTATTAATACTATGTTAATGTCTTTGTGAAGAGTTAAGCTCTATGAAGAGTATAGTAAATGTGTGTTCTGAATGGAGGAAGTATCTTTCTTAAGGAATGTCATCAACAGAAAAGTGATATTTGTAGAGCTTTACATGATAGAGGCAATTAAAATGTGGCCCATTTCAACATCTGTAACAGATGTCAACAATTTTTTGTGTCTAGCTGGGTATTATCGATGGTTTGTGATGAAATATTCAAAATTTCCAAACCGAATGACCACAATAACATGGACAGGAGTAAATTTTGTATGAAGACAGTATTGTGAAGAATGTTTTAAGGATTTGAAAAAGGGTCTTATCACTACGCTTGTACTCAAACTCCCAACAAGTGGAGAACATTTTGTGGTGTGATGTGATGATTCAATGAAGGTCATATGTTGTGTGCTGATTCAAAATATTTAAGTTATATCTTACACCTAATGGCATTTGAAAATACATGAGAAAAAATATCCCATGAATGATCAGATGTTAGTGTCTATGATCTTTGTGTTGAAAATATGGTTGTGTTATCTCTATGGGTAAAAGTGTGAGATATATAATGATCACATGAGTCATAAATATATATTCACACAAAAATAGATTAATATGATCCAGTTAAGATGGAATGATCTCATCAATGATTATCACTGATCATTCCACTATCACCCCCGTAAGGAAAACAAGGTGGAAGATGCTCTAAGTAAAAAGGATGTTGCATCTTTATCAACGATGATAATTGAAAAGGATCTGATCATCATAGATTTCTAGAGGATGGAAAGGGGAATACATAAGGTAGGAACATTATCAATCCTTTCATAAATTATTTCTCAACCACCCCTCTTGGAGAAAATAATGGATGCTCAAAGAAAATATGTGGAAATTCAAAAAAGGGTGGAAGCTATCAGAAATGGGAAATCCCCCGATTTCAAAATTGATGAATAAGGATTTGTAAGATTTTGGTCACGAATATTTTTACCATATAATCCAAAGATAAATAACGTGATTTTCAATGTCACATGTAGCTCACCCTTCCATATCCACCCATGGAACACAAAGATGTATCGAGATCTCCATGAAAACTTTTGGTTGGACAATATGAAACTTAATATTTCTAAATATAAATCAATGTGCATTATATTTTATCAAGTGATGGTTGAGAGGAAGAAGACTATGGGGATGATTCAACCACTACCCATACCAATGTGGATGTTGGAGAACATTACCATAGATTTTTTCATTTGATTTCCCAGGACATACAGAGGAAAAAAATCGATATGGATTGTTGTGGATCATCTAATGAAGGCACCTCACTTTTTTGAGATTTGAGACGATGTCTCATTAGATCATCATGCATGAAATTATATCAAAGATTTGGTAAGGATTCATGAAGTACCACCATATATTTAATTCGTTCATGATCCAAGATTCACCTCGATGTTCTAGAATAGTCTCCAACATGATCTAAAAACTAAGCTAAACGATAGTACGGCCTACCATCCTGAAACTGATGGCCAATCTAAGAGAACTATTCAGATAGTAGAAGATACATTGATAGCATGTTCGATTGAATTTAAAAAATGATGGGAGTAGGATCGTCCACTGGTTGAATTCACCTACAACAACAGTTTCCACTAGAGCATTTAAATGGCACCACATGAATCCCTTTATGGGAAAAGGTGTAGAACACTAGAGTGTTATGATTTTGTTAGTGAGCGTAAGCCACTAGGAAATAATATGGTCAATGGAATGGTGGAAAAGGTGAAAACCATTCAGCATCATTTCAATGCTGCCCAATGTCGACAGAAGATTTATGTAGATAAATGGTGATAAGGCTTTGTGTTCAATGTTTGAGACATGGTATTTATACACATAATTCCATGGAAGTAATTCATGATATTTGGGAGGAAAGGAATGATCATTACCAGGTATATCATTCCACTTGAGATCCTTGATCAAGTCATGGTAGTGGCATATCAACTATCACTTACACCATCCTTGGCCAAAGAACATGATGTCTTTCCTATATCCCTCTTAAGGAAGTACATACCAGACCCTTCAATGTACTCTCTTCAATGGTGGTACAATTTGATGATGATTTTTCTTATAAGGAGAAAACTATGAAGATCATTGATTTTGGAGATAATGGTCTTTGTAACAAGGCTTACCACCTGGTCAATGTACTGTGGAAGAACCGTAAGTACAAAGACGATTTACGGGAACTGGAGGAGACAATGATGGAAAAGTACATAGCCCTATTTTTTTGCATAGATTGTAAAACAAAATTTCGAGGGTGAAATTTCACAATGGGGGGGGGGGAATGTAACTACCCATTATTTTATAAATAGAAATTCATTTCTTATAAATATGTAATGAAATCAGAGTATAATAAACTACTATGTGATATGTGACCTTTAAACATATTTTGGACAGTTCAATGTTTGGAATTTCGAAAATATGGCTTACACAGTTTTGATAAGTTAATAATTTAGTAACATACATTTATGAATAGTGATATACCCTATTTTATAGTAAAATTATCTATGATATTATAAACATAATATTCCCATGAATGTATGATGTACCTTAATTTTAGAATAAGTAAATGATTGGTTCAAAAATATTATTTTAATAATACCTTATGTGTTTATTTAAATAGTAAATTAATCATACAGTGGAAATAATTATTGAAAAATAGACTTTTTTTTAATTCTATGTGTCGAAATATGTTTAGGATGAATTTTTGAGAGTTTTTTTGAAATACAAGAATTTTTGAATAATAGTAAAATCTGATAATTCACAATAAATGCTAAAACCTAAATTTCTGCTTCATGCTTGAGTCATGGATGATGTAAATGGCCATTACAGAGAAGGAAAATTCATTTATTACTATTCTTGGTCATGGAATAATTACTATTTCATCTTCTATGATAAATTAATAAATTATTGATTTTAATATTATGAAAACCCTCCTCTATTCCACTATAAAAATTCCTTTTACTCCCTCTTCTCTCCACTCCTCTCATGCCTTGTCCTTTTCCAAAATTCTATCAAACTCTCTCCGCAAGATCCTCCCACATGTCCAATAGCCCCTATACTCTTCAAAATACCAAAAAATATCCCATTAATAGGTACTCAATGTGATAAACTCAAGAGGAAAATTCATCTTTCAAATTATTTTACTTATTTTATGTTCTTTTATTTTATTGTTTCTATCCTCATCTCCCTTCACCCAACTAGTATGATAACTCTAGTAAATTAAATTTACTAGAACTTTTATATACTAATTTTTTATTTCAATACAATCTCTCCTTTCCCCATATATTGTTTGAATGAAATGAAATAACAGTTTGATATGTGTTAATTTAGCACATTTAATGACAATAGTTTACCAATTTCTATAATCATCATTATTTATTGTCATGAAACAATTTTTGTATTGGTTGAAAAAGATTATTAAATATTAAATATTTCTTTGTTAAGGATCTGTAATTCTTTTTTACAAATGTTGTTATATTATAACGAAAAACAGGTTCATTGTAATAAAACCCACCGATTAACCAAAACGGTTATCACTATGGTCTTATATAATAACTCCTATTTACTCAAAATAACCGAATGAATTTTTATAAGAATATAATCTCATTTATTTTCAATAATAACATACATCTTCAATTCTGGACAACTACAATAATTATACGGGTTTATCTGTACATGAAACATTCATTAAAAACCAAGAATCGAACGGACCCAAACAATGGAATTGAACCTTATAACCAATCAAACAGGTCTTGAATGAAAAAAAGGTTATACTAAATCAATTACATATATAATACGATCTATAATTTTTAAATAATAAACCAATTTTTTTTTATTCAGTTCATTAATAAAAAGTGTAGAAGACCACATTACTTAATGTAAGGGGTCCGATCCATTTCACTCTTAATCAAGATGTCCTCTATGATATTCCATTTTATTTGTAATCCCAAATAGTGAGGTATGATTTAAATGCACCCCCATACTTCCCTCATGATTTATAAGTGACAAGAAACCCCTTTCTTCTCTCATAAATCCCTCTTAGGTACACCTGGCACAATGCCTATATACCATAACGAATACTACCCGAACCTCCTTTGTTCTTTTGGGTTGCCTTTCCATTATATATATAATAATGTAGTTATATAATCCAATTATTTTTATAATATAAATTATTTTTAATCGCAAAAAATCATTCACCAATACCCTTTCATCACTCTCATTTGGTTATCATCATTATTTTAAATGACTCTTTCATTTGTACTTTCTGATAAGCAATCCCATTTAAAAATATCTTCCCTAATTCTTATCATATTTTATGTGAATTCAATGTCATTTTTTAAGACAAAATTTTCTATATAAAATTAGTATTTTAATTATGAAATCATTCTTGGTTCACTTCTGGTTTTATATAAAAAAAATTCCCCTTTTCTAATTTAAAATATTT
Organism: Viscum album; assembly: GCA_963277665.1. Lineage (NCBI taxonomy): Eukaryota > Viridiplantae > Streptophyta > Magnoliopsida > Santalales > Viscaceae > Viscum > Viscum album. The sequence continues at coordinate 2,027,517,147 of OY728120.1, read as the reverse complement.
ATTGTAATTTCCTTTAAACCATACGAAAAATTATTAATGATTAATTTTCACAAATACATTTCATAAATGATGTCACATATATTTGAAATCACATTCCATGATATATGACATTTTTATATTATGAATGTCTATGTATTTTCTAATACCATTATTTCCTGAAAACTTTCATGATACTCCCATTGGATATTATTTATTTCATGATTGTTGTACCCAATTCTTTCCATGGCTAACACTTATGTTTATAAAAGATTGATTATGTTTGAATCATTATGTGGAAAAAATATTAATGAAATGAGATATAAGTGCACCCAGATAGACTTCAAATATATTGGGAAACGTTAAGTCTCATGAGATGATATGGGAAATGGGATTGGCGGTTAGCCAAGACCCGTACTACTAGGGGAAATGGGAATGGTATTTTTCCTTGACCCGTACGACTATGAGAAACATGATTTGTAGTTGTCCTTGAATCATACTAATGACATTTTTTTTAATTCTTCCATATTAATATGATTGCGTACTAATATTATCACATGTTTATATATTTTGATTTTATATGTTTATGGATTTTGATATCATTATGTCATACCTCGTAGCTCATGTGATTAAACACTATTCTTATGTTCAGTCCCTTTATTGGATTTTTACTTCATCCCTTTGTTCATGTTCCCCACAACGTACCCTATGTTGATGTTTGTGCTCAATGGATTGTATGATTTCTTATGGAGAATAAATAAAGAGGTGTTTTTAGCCACATTGTTTATGTTATATGTACTTAGTCTTCCATGACACTAGACATAATGATCATTATCTTGTACTCTGTTGTATATTTATGATTAAAATAACGTAATGTTTTATGTAAAATGATAGGGATTATTTAGATTAGAATATAATGGTCTGGGTTTTTTAGTACTCTTTTGTGGAAATGGGAATTGATGTGTGGAGGTTTGATGTATGTGACATTTTATAGTTATGAGGACATGGTATGAGATAGATTATATTTGTATCAAAGGTGAAAGTAATATCATAGTATAGGATCATGTTATAGTTAGGTTAGTAGTGGATTCCATGGGTATGGAGCTGATAGGATGATTGGAATGCAGGGTCCTTGGGATGTGCTTGTTGATATTCCTACGTTGGCCAAGTTAGTTATGGAAGATAGAATTAATGTACCTACATATTGAAAATTGTTTATTTATATTTTGTTTTACTCTTTTATATCAACTAATCTCAGAATATTTCATGAGAATTCACATATGGAATTATTTTATAGGTTCACCAATGGGGTGTCCTACTGAGATTTATTTCACACCTCATGTACACACACCTCAGTGTGCGTATAGACCTTCTGTCTATTTTTTATGTTTAGAATTGATGCATGATGAGTAGGGTAGAAGGATTGGATTTCAGGTTTGAGTGGGGTGCTCCCGTTGAAAACATTTCAAAATAGAATAGTTTGATTGTTCAATGTATATTGGATATGTGTTACAACATAAGGTTGGTTATAGGTCATGTTGTAATTATTATCAGTTAGTTAATCTTTTACAATGGATAAACATTTTCGGAGATAGTGGATGTGTTTATGACATTGTTCTTTTTCCCCTTACTATAGTATCATATTATTACATCTCGTTTAGTCTTAGTTTATTTATTCTACTAATTTATCAATTGTGTATTTTTTTAGTTGTCCACTTCTTGTTTTTCACTCATATATGGAGTTATAGTCTCATTATAATTCAATATGTAGACCCCCATGGCTATTTAGCACCCTTGGTTGTTTGAGGTGGAATGCTTGATGTCACATAGAAAACTGACTTGGAGCACCGCTTTAGTGGCTACCAGGTTGGGATGTTACAAAGTGGTATTAGACGATTTTCATTCTACTGTTATCAATATTTGAGTTATGTAGACATGCGATATAGGAATAATTCATAAAAAGTGATGGATATGAGGTTGGGGAATCATGAACACATGTTCTACAAGGATTTCCATGTTACCACTGACTGGGATTTATGTTCTAGATTTTCCATGTTATGGTTGTATATGATTTTCTCTTGGAGATAAACAAATGTTGTTTGGATTTGATGGATTATGATAGATTTTGGGCACTTAAGACATTGGTATGATTCCATAGAAATATTTTTTCCTCTTGGAATATATCAAAATGTGGTTTCTCTTGCATCATTATAGGTGTAAGAACCCATTTTTTGGCTATAAAGGACTTTGGAATATTCTTCATGTTATTCCAGAGCAGCGCCTTTAGATGGTGCGCAATTCTGAGACCCGGTTGGCCGTAATTAAATTTTCAGGTCGTTCACACTGGGAACACAAAATAAATGGGATAAATCCTAAAATGTTATCCGGATAAGAAATCTGAGTGTACGAATGGGTCCCGAATGGGGTGTTTACCCTATGAACGACATGAAACATGTTGGCACGGGGCGTTTGGACCCCTCGCTCACTTCCATAATGGTAAACGGATAAATTAAATAATTGATTTATGCGCTTAATGTTTAAAATCGAGTATATATTAATCAGTGGCTCAGATTGGAATACCGAGGGCACCGTTGAGTTCGGAGCGTGCTGTTTACCCTAGGAGGGGTGTAAGTTTCGCGGGCGCGGGCCGTCAGTGAAAAATGGCCCTTGGGGCGTTTTCGTAATTTTGCGGCTTCAGGCGTGGTCATTGTAACATTTGAACGGGGACTCAGATTAATATTCTGAGATCTCCGTTGCGCTCGGAGCATCGTGTTTACCCTAGGGGCACCCTTCTCTTTGTCTGCGCCGGGAGCGAAATCGGGGGAGAGTAAGGCCGGGGGATTTAGCAGAAATTTGCGTAATATCTACTTACTTCACCCTTCCTTCTAACTTCCCTTTCCTGGATGCACGACAAGCAACAGAACCCTCCCTCTCCTCCTTCCTCCTCCTCCAAGATGACACCGATGGATCAGAGGTAGTTTTTTCCGTGGTGGAGCTCGGATCGAGCATAGAAGCGTCGGCGTTTCTCCTGCAGCTAGGAGGATTTGAGTTTTACACCCTTTCCCCGCATTAATTTATATTTATGCTCAATCATGCCATTGGATCATCGAACGAAGCCCAAAATTGCGTAGATCCTGTCCTGAGATTTCTGGAATGCTATCCAGATCAAATTTTTGACCATCGGATCGTTTTTGGTGGTCCTCGGATGATTTTCGGCCACGAGGCCAGTTTCCGGCAAGGGTTTGAGGGTGGTGGCGGTGAGCCCTTTCGGCGGCGGCAGCGGGCACATCGGGTAGAGGCATCGGTGGAGGTCGGCGCAGCGGTGATCCCTTACGGCAGGCGGCGGCGTAGGCAGGGTCCCAGGCAGCGGGCGCCGACGGTGGGGCGCGAGACCGAGGGGCCGCGGTGCGCGGCACCATGCAGGGTGATCGGGACCCCCAGGATGTAGGTCTCCGCATGGAAAGCGGACCAGCCGTGTCGGCCTGTCGGTGGAGGCGGGCAGGACAGAGTGGGATGGCTGGAGTAGGGCGGACCTGCCGGACCGGGCCGGTCCGGCCCAAGAGGGGGGGTTCCCCCTTTGAATTTCCGACGACCGTACCTTTTTGCTACGAGCATCCGTTTTGCGCGCCGTCTACGGCAGCGCGGAGCTCGTGTCAAGGAAAAAATTTTGAGATGTTTTTGGGAATTTTTAATCCCTCAGACAAGGGGCTCAAGGCACGACACGATGTTAAGCGGTTTGACATTTTCCGAGAAATTTTGTTTTGGACGGAGCGGGCGCGTCCAACGTACCTTTTGAGCGCTTTCAGCGGCATTGGGACCCTGGCGTCAGGGAGAATATTTCCAGAGTGGTTTCAGGCGTTAAATCCGGAGTTGAGGCATGGGCCCTACAGCCCATCTTTTGAGCTGCGAGCAGCGTTCAATGACTTTCTCATCGGGTGTCCATTCGGGGCGTGTGAGCAGTCGATTAGGGATGTTATTCCAAGGGGATTGAAATGGTGCAATCTGCCCTCTCTAATTCGGCGCGATGGTGCAGGCTCCACGAGGGCTGTCTGGGCGTTGACGGTGATTTTCCATCTGTATCACCGGGTGACAATTTTGGACAAGTGAATAGTCCATATTCTGTACTTTTTCGAGAGGATCGCAATGGTGCGATCCGTTGGCAGTGCTTCAGGACCGGTGTGCGGGTTTCGCGTGGTACTGCTCGTGCGCGGTAAGCCAGAATATATCTTTTTCTCCGGATATCCATTCCACTCAGGTGAAAGGCACGGGCCGTTGGTGAAAAATGGCCCTGGGGGTGTTTTCGTAATTTGGTGGCCTCAGGAGTGGTCATTATATCTTTTGAAGGGGGCCTCAGATTAAGATTCTGAGACCGTCGTTGCGCTCAGAGAATCATGTTAACCCTAGGGGAACCCTCCTCTTTGTCTGCGTCGGGAGCGGAATCGGTGGGGAGTCAGGCCTGGGGATTTAGCATATATTTGCTTAATATCTGCTTACTTCCCCCTTCCCCTTACCCCCATTACCTGGATGCATGGCAGGCAGCATCACCCTCCCTCTCATCCTTCCTCCTCCTCCAAGAAGACAACGATGGATCAGAGGCCGTTTTGGCTGCGGCGGAGCTCGGATCGAGCATAGAAGCATCGGCATTCCGCCCGAAGGTAGGCAGATTTGAGTTTTACACCCTTTCCCCGCATTAATTTCCATTTATGCTCAATCGCGCCATTGGATCGTCGAACGAAGCCCATAATTACGTAGATCTTGTCCTGATCTTTCCAGAATGATATTTAGATTGAATTTTTGACCACCAGATCGTTTCCAGTGGTCCTCTGAAGTATTCCGGCCACACGGCCAGTTTCCGGTGACGGTTTGATGGGGGTGGCAGTGAGCACTTTCGGCGGCGGCAGTGGGCGCTTCTGGCAGCATCGTCGGTGGAGTTCGGCGCGACGATGAGCCCTTCTGGCAGGCGGCAGTACAAGGGGTGTCCCAGGCGGCGGGCACCGATGGTGGGGCGCGAGACCGAGGGGCCGCGGGGCGCGGCCCCGTACAGGGCGACCGGGACCCGCGTGACACGGGTCTTTGCGTGGAAATCGTACTGTTCCTGTCGGCCGGTCAGTGGAGGCGGGCCGGCCAGAGCGGGGCGGACCGACCGGACCGGGCCGGTCCGGGCCAAGAGGCGGGGGGTTTCCCCCTTTGAATTTCTGACGCCTGTAACTTTCGCTACGGGCGTCCGTTTTGCGCGCCGTCTGCGGCAGCTGTAAAGACTTGGAAATTTCAAGTAAAATTTTTTCTTAATTTTCTTTGGAATTTTAAAAGAATGCGGTTTTTGACGGAACTTGATTCCGAGGCCCGGAGTTCCCGGAATCAACTGCCGAAGTTTGGCTCGGGTACGTTCAGTGAACGAGCGAGCGGGAATTTCAATCTTTTGAACCGGTGCTCGGAATTGAAATCTAATGGCACCGATGAACTCGCAACGCCGGTAATTGCTTAAGGGGACCTTTACCATAGTTTCGTTTTAAGCGGGTTGAGATTTTGTTTTTGGGGTTTTATTTTAAAATAAATAAAATTGTGTGAACAATTTTATTTTATGTCTTTGGGAGTTATTCTCTCCCATGGGAAGTTGTTGGTGGAGCCCATGGACAACCAACTTCCCCTGAGTGGATACTTGAAAGGTGGGGCCCACACGAGCCCCAACCTTTCACATCCCTATAACTCTCCTTTAACCCCCCATTTAATCTCCCTTTAACTCTTGAACTTATCCCCCTCTTAAGTGCAAGCCAACACTTTTTAATTAATGAGTTCAACTTCTTAAATTAATTAAGTTATTTGAATTTTGGAATTTGAAAATCTTGGCATGTGTTAATAAAATAATGGGAGAGATTATTTTATTAGGTTGCTTGGTTAAGTGAGGATATTGAGAGAGGATGCTCTTAGTTTTGAAGAACTCCATCACCATCGTTGAAGAACGTCGAGACTTAGACGAAGAATGTGATGAACACCGACCCTCCGACGGAGAACGCGAAGACACCAACGACGTGCCTTCTCTTCTTCTTTCTCCGCGTCAAGGGAGGAGGAATCACCACGGGGAACGTCGCCATCAATGACGGCGCTCACTCCGACGACGACAGAATTGATACCGTTCTACAGCAACACTACCATCCCGCGACTTTGTCAACAATGAAGGACGACATGAATTAGGGGATTATTTTATTTACTTATTTCCATTCATAATTGTAGTTATCGATTGTCGTGGATTTTTCGACTAGATGACATCGATTAACGAGAGGGGGGCCGGACCGCACAAACACGGCTGAACCCCCCCTCCTATGTTCATGTTTGTTTCCTTGCGGATGGAACAGGATGACGTGGTGCCGTCGCTCCACACGGGAATCACTCGGCAAGTATTGTGTGGCGCCGTCGCGCCGCGCCGTGGAAAGAAATTCAAGAACGCGACGCCATCGCGCCGCGTCGAAGAAAACCAATGATGCCGCGGCCGGATCGGGGCCGCAGCGGAGGGGTGCGGTGCCGTCGCACTGCACCAGATGACAAGGGCCGCGGCCGGTTCCGGGCCGCAGAGGAGCAAGGTGACCGACTGTCGGACCGGGCCGCCGACGTCGGAGCTGGAAGGGGACCGACCTTTTGCCGGTCCCATTGAGCAGGAACCGGCCGGCCAGGTTGGGCCGGCCGGAAGGGGAGGAACCGGGGAAAATAAATTCCCCCGGCTGGAATCAAGCGGCCCCAATTAAAGGGGACACCGTTTCATAAAGGAGGGGCAACGTCCCTCCCTTGGCTCGCGCGCGGCACAAAGGCCGCGCTGGCCGTGCAGGCCGGCCGCCGCGCTGGCCGCGCCGCCATGCCCCCGCGCTTGCCGCGCTGCCGCGCCGCCGGCCGGGCCAGGCCGGGTTGTCGGGCCGAGTCGCCGACCGGGCCGGGTCGACCCGGTTCGGCCGACCCAGGCGGGGTCGGCTCGGGCCCGAACCCCCGTCTTCGGACCACTTTTGGCCAAAAGCCTGTAACATGAGCTACGGGACTCCAAACGACTCGAAGTCAGCGGAAACAGGATCCTTGGATCTAGACGGTCGTTTCGGTATATCGCACTCAAGGTTTTGGATTACATTGGGTTCAGCCGGGTTGGTTCGGATACAAAACCAACTCTGCCCTCAGAGCGGAAACACTTATAACTTAAGCTCCGGACATCCGATTGACGTGCCGTTGACTTTGATAGATTCCTCTAAGTGAGACAGATCTTTTGGATTACTCCGCTCGAGGTTTGGATACTGTCGGAGTGCGGTCGTGTTGGTTCGCTTACGAAACCAACCGGGCCCCTGGAACGAAAAAGCCAATAACTTCCAAACCGGGCGTCCGATTGACGCGCTGTCTATTGTGTTGCGTTCCTGTTGACGATATGGAACTTTTGGCATCCTCCGCCCGAGTTTTGGATGCAGTTGGGTCATAGCCGGGTTGGATTGTACCCGAAATCCAACAGGGCCCCTAGAACGGAAAAAGATGATATCTTTCAGACAGGACGTCCGTTTGACGAACCGTCAGCGGCGTTGTTGATCTTGCCGTGAAACGGTCCCTATGAGTATACCCTATGGGAGTTCGGGGTACAGTTGAGATATGGCCGGGTTGGTTCGCTTACGAAACCAACTGGGCCCCTCAGACGAAAAGGCTAAAAACTCACAGACCGGGCGTCCGATTGACGCGCCGTCTATTGCGTTGAGACCACTATGACGAGCTGGTCCTTTGAGATACTTCTTCCTGGGGCTTTGAGATACTTAGAGTATCGACTTGTAGCTCGTGGAGCGGACCCTCCCAGAGACGAGCGTACAGAGTACGAAAACCGTGTAGCCGGCAGAGACCTGAAGACTTCTTATCCGATTCGATTCGGAATGACTTACGTAGCTCAGTGGGGAGCACTACTTTGTGAGGTGGCAGGCCCACAACAGAGGAGCACTACTATGTGAGGTGGCAGACCCACGGTACTGGACAGGAGGAGTACCTCTGTAGGCTATGAGGGGGGAGCACTACTGTGTTTGAGTGGAAGACCCTAGCGGGAAGCACTACTGTGTGAGGTGGCAGGCCCGCGGTACTCGACAGGAGGATTACCTCAGCAGTCTTAGGTTAGTGAGCAGTACCTCAGAGTCGTGACAAGACCACTGTACACTCTAGAGACGGAGCTCTTCAGCAGTTACGGTTTCGATAATGAAAAATCCTGGTTTGAGCTAAGACGTTTGACCTTTGTGTTTCCTCATGATTGAGATGGGTCACTTGATAACTTTGGTATATGTATGGGCATATACCTGGGTAGTGGTTTTCAGTTTATTTCACAATCCATGTGTTTCCTCATGATTGAGATGGGTTACTTGATAACTTAGGTATATGTATGAGCATATATCTAAGTAGAGGTTATCTATTGAGATCTTGTTGTGGTTATCCTTGTTGGTTTAGTGAGACCTTGAGGGTCTCGGGGTCCCTACTGAGTATCGGTATACTCACCCCTGCACGGGCTATGCCCGCACCTCGTTGTGTTGGTTGCAGAGGACAGGCAGTGCTGACGGAGGCTGAGTGTTCGAGGACTGGTCGGTACCCGGAGGTGGACTACACGACGAGTAAGTACCCGGAGGTGGACTACACGACGTGACGACTCACAGAGGAGGTTGTTGGACGAGAGCGTGGAGGAAGCTATCTGTACCTACCCTTCAGGTAGGATCTGTGGTGGACGACCAGGAGCTGCACTATCTATACCTACCCTTCAGGTAGGATCCGAGGAGGACGACCCAAGTGCTGCTTCCTTCTTCCAGCTGTTTGTCTTTTTACTGTTGTACCTTGTTCAGTTGTAGTCATACTTTCTTTTGGGTTTGTATTATGGCCCATTTACTTTTCAACTTTCCTTTTTTTATTTAGTGTTTTTCTTCCACTTGTACTATGCAGTGCTTGTTTTCTTTTATAAAGGCAATGCCTTCCCAGTTATCGGGATTTTACGCCTTTGGTGCTAGTCGCCAGCCCTTGGCCTATGGAAGGTGGGCTTGGGGTAGTCACGGCACGGGCCCCGAGGACGGGTTGTGACAAATTGGTATCAGAGGAGTTCGGTTCTAATGCAGAACTCATGACTCTAATCTTTCTCTAAGTGAAGCAATAGTGTTAAGGGTACCGAGAGAGGTCTTCAGTTCAGGGAGTCCAGTGTTGGTGCGGCGGCCGACGTATCTGTACACCAGGACCCTGACTACTAATTTCTGACTTTGTACACGAAAACACTGATTGCGTGTGTGTTTCCAAAGTATTAAAGTCATCTCAAACCAGGTCAGCTCACCAGGTATAAACGTTTACCGTGACGCATCTGTTCAGGATGTCTCCACGCAGACAGTCAGTTAGAGTTCCGAGAGAGTACTCGATGACGGCTCACCGAGCGACGAGGCTCTGGTGCAGGGCTATTTTTTCTATGTTGGCACCCTCGGCTGGTGTACCAGCCGCACCACCACCTGTTGGGCAGCAGATTCAAATAGCTATACTAGCAAACCGTGCACGCTGGCAGAGTACGTTGCACGAGTTCTAGCAGTAGCGGCCTCCGAGGTTACGAGGCGAGATAGATTCCCAGACATCAGAGCAGTGGCTGGAGGTGATTGCTTGGGTTTTCTGCCTAGCTGAGACATCAGTAGAGTGGATGGTGGACTTGGCCACTAGTGTTTTCCAGTGAATGACCATGAGGATGGTCCGCATAGAGATGAGGCTTCGGTACGTGGACCGATTCCTGAGATAGTACCTTTGGGTAGTGTGTCGGCTATACATCACTACCTGTTGGTCAGCAGTTACAACCGGCGGTACCGATAGGTGACACATGTAAGCTTACTGCCTTACATGTGTTCTAACATCATATACCCTCATGTTCCAAGGCAAACCTGACTCAGAGGAGGCTGAAGACTGGCTTGAGGGGGTGTCAGAGAGTTTTCTAGAGCTTATACAGTTTCAGCGGGACGACGTGTTGATAGCTGAGAATTCATCGAGGCATACCGATCATACCGGGTACTCGATGGATGCATTTCGATCAGTGAAATAGAGGTCGGACCTCTGAGCATGGTATGTTTAAGGGCTTCCGAGCCAGAACCTTTTCTCTATGCATTCCTACTTAGGCTAGGGTGATAGAAGGAACCTTTGTGGTTGAGAATTCTTTACTAAACAAATACATCCAGAGAATGATAGAAGTTTGGAAAGCTGGAAACTGGCACCAGTCTCGGGGACTTAGGTGTGTAAAATGTTTGAAGAAGAGGAAATGTTAAGGGCAGATGAATCTGCAGAGTAGCAGACATGGATGCAGAGCTAGGAGAGAAGCTTGTGGTGGTGTACATTTCAACATGTTACCATCACCCACCATTGTAGTCCCCACTAGACTCAGGGAGTTGGACAGCAGGGGAAGAGATTAGCTGCTTGTGGTCATGGAGTTCAACCAAAAAGGGCTCTTAGGATGATTCAAAGTGCAGACTTTGTCTTCTACTAGCTGCCGTAGCCACAAACATCGATACGAATCATCCCTTCCTTCCATGAATCTAGTCCCAGACCTAGAGTTTCCGGTTAAGCCATTGACATGACCCTCACGTCCGGAGATACCTTTGGGAGGAGACTCGATAGTCACACTTACGCCGACGGTGTGATATGACCGTTGAGGTGAGAGTCTCGGTTGGGACCTCTTGGTGGCATCGTCGAGGCCTTACGACGTTAGTTTGAGTATGGATTTGGAAATCACTGTTCGTACTCAAATTGACGGTATTAGGCAAACATCGGGATGAGTTTTCCTTGGTTGGCGAAAAGGAAACCATGGGCAGCAGAAGTTAAACTCATGCACGAGAGGGTACGACCGATCACTCTTGAGTCGGCCAACCTTACCCTCGTGGCAACAGTTGTTTGAGTTCCAGTTCTAACAGGAATTGGAAACCTCTGGAGTTCGAGGATGACGATCATGTCCTTATACGCGTCATACCTCGACGAGGTTTATGGAGATGTGGCCAAGGCGGAATGTTATCTCCGAGGTTCAACGGACCTTTCTAGGTCCTCAGCTGGGTAGGCGAGGTGGTTTACCGCTTGATCCATCCACCTAAGTTGCACAAGGTGCACAGCATCTTCCACATATCTCAACTGAGGAGATACGTGCTTGATCCTTCACACATCATCATCCTCAGGGACTTGGACGTCGATGACAGGGCATCATGCACGGAGGTTCCATTAGGGAATGAGGATCGATGGAAGCAGGTCCTACGAGGATGGTCGATTCCTCTTGTGCGTTTTCGTAGGCAGCACGAAAACCTCCAGGTAAGCACATGGGAGCAGAAGGCTCAGATATGTGCTCTGTACCGCTTTTGTGACACTAGTTTGTGTTGAAGCTTTACGGGGATGTAAAGCCCTGAGGTCGGAGTAATGTAAAGACCCGAAAATTTCAAGGAAAAGTTTTTCGTAATTTTCTTTGGAATATTACAAGAACGTGGTTTCTGACGGCACTTGATTCTGAGGCCCGGAGTGCTCGGGATCAACTTCTGAAGTTTGGCTCGGGTACGTTCAGTGAACGAGCGAGCTGGAATTTCTATCTATTGAACCGGTGCTCAAAATTGAAATCTGATGGCACCGATGAACTCGCAACACTGGTAATTGCTTAAGGGGACCTTTACCACAGTTGCGTTTTAAGCAGGTTGAGATTTTGTTTTTGGGGTTTTAGTTTAAAATAAATAAAATTGTGTGACCAATTTTATTTTATGTCTTTGGGAGTTATTCTCTCCCATGGGAAGTTGTTGGTGGAGCCCATGACCAACCAGCTTCCCATGAGTGGATACTTGAAAGGTGGGGCCCACACGAGGCCCAACCATTCACATCCCTATAACTCTCCTTTAACCCCCCATTTAATCTCCCTTTAACTCTTGAACTTCTCCCCCTCTTAAGTGCATGCCAACAATTTTTAATTAATGAGTTAAACTTCTTAAATTAATTAAGTTATTTGAATTTTGGAATTTGAAAAGCTTGGAATGTGTTAACAAAATAATGGGAGAGATTATTTTATTAGATTGCTTGGTTAAGTGAGGATAATGAGAGAGGAAGCTCTTAGTTTTGAAGAACTCCATCACCATCGTTGTAGAACGTCGAGACTTCGACGAAGAATGTGATGAACACCGACCCTCCGACGGAGAACGCGAAGGCACCAACGACGTGCCTTCTCTTCTTCTTTCTCCGCATCAAGGGAGGAGGCATCACCGCGGGGAACGTCGCCATCGACGACTACGCTCACTCCGACGATGACGGAATTGATACCGTTCTACATAGACACTACCATCCCGCGACTGTGTCAACAACGAAGGACGACACGAGGTAGGGGATTATTTTATATACTTATTTACAATCATAATTGTAGTTATCGATTTTCTTGGATTTTTCAACTAGATGACATCGATTAATGAGAGGGGGGCCAGACCGCACAAACACGGCCGAACCCCCCCTCCTATGTTCATGTTTGTTTACTTGCTGATGGAACGGGATGGCGTAGTGTCGTCGCTCCACGCGGGAATCACTCGACAAGTATTGTGCGGCGCCATCGCGCCATGCCGTGGAAAGAAATTCAAGAATGGGACGCCGTCGCGCCGCGTCGAAGAAAACTGAAGACTCCGCGGCCAGAGCGGGGCCGCGGCGGAGGGGCGCGGTGCTGTCGCACCGCCCCGGACGACAAGGGATGCAACCGGTTTCAGGCCACGGTGGAGCAAGGTGACCGGCGGCCTGACCGGGCCGCCGTCGTCAGAGCTAGAAGGGGACCGGCCTTTGCCGGTCCCGTTGAGTAGGAACCGGCCTGCCAGGTCGGGCCGGCCGGAAGGGGAGGAACCGGGGGAAATAAATTCCCCCGGCTGGAATCAAGCGGCCCCAATTAAAGGGACCGCCGTTTCGTAAAGGTGGGGCAACGCCCCTCCCTTGGCTCGCGCGTGACACAAAGGCCGCGCTGGCCGCCGCGCCGGCCGGGCCGAGGCTCCGGGCTGGGCCGGGTTGTCGGGCCGGGTCGGCCCGGGCCCGAACCCCCCGTCTTCGGACCACTTTCGGTAAAAAAACCCGTAACATGAGCTACGTGCCTCCAAACGACTCGCCGTCAGCAGCAACGCGATCCTTGGATCGAGACGGTCGTTTCGGTATATCACACGCAATGTTTCGGATTACTTTGGGTTCAGACGGGTTGGTTCGGATACGAAACCAACCGGGCCCTCGGAGCGGAAACACTTATAACTTAAGCTCCGGACGTCCGATTGACATGCCGTCGACTTTGATAGATTCTATAAGTGAGACGGATCTTTTGGCTTACACCGCTCGAGGTTTGGATACTGTCGGAGTGCGTTCGGGTTGGTTCGCTCACAAAACCAACGGGGCCCCTGGAATGAAAAAGCCAATAACTACAGACCGGGCGTCCGATTGACACGCCGTCTATTGCGTTGCATTCTTGTTGACGATACGGAACTTTTGTCATCCTCCACCCGAGTTTTAGATGCAGTTGGGTTATAGACAGGTTGGATTGTACACGAAATCCGACCAGGCCCCTCGAACGGAAAAAGATGGTATCTTTCAGACAGGACGTCCGTTTGACGAACCGTCAGCGGCGTTGTTGATCTCGTCGAGAAACGGTCCCTATGAGTATACCCTATGGGAGTTCGGGGTACTGTTGAGATATGGCCGGGTTGGTTCGCTTACGAAACCAACCAGGCCCCTCCGACGAAAAGGCTAATTACTCACAGACCGGGCGTCTGATTGACGCGCCGTCTGTTGTGTTGAGACCCCTATGACGAGGCGGTACTTTGAGATACTTCTTAGTGGGGCTTTGAGATACTTGGAGTATCGACTTGTAGCTCATGGAGCGGACCCTCTCAGAGATGAGCATACGGAGTACGGAGACCGTGTAGCTGGAAGAGACCTGAAGACTGCTTGTCTGATTCGATTCGGAGTGACTTATGTAGCCCAGTGGGGAACACTACTTTGTGAGGTGGCAGACCCACAGTGGAGGAGCACTACTATGTGAGTTGGCAGACCCGCGGTACTTGACATGAAGAGTACCTCTGTAGGCTATGAGGGGGGAGCACCACTGTGTTTGAGTGGAAGACCCCGGCGGGAAGCACTACTGTGTGAGGTGGCAGGCCTGAGGTACTCGACAGGAGGAATACCTCAGCAGTCTTAAGTTAGTGAGCAGTACCTCAGAGTCGTGACAGGACCACTGTACACTCCAGAGACGGAGCTCTTCAGCAGTTACGATTTCGATAATGAAAAATCCTGGTTTGAGCTGACACTTTTGACCTTTGTGTTTCCTCATGATTGAGATGGGTCACTTGATAAATTAGGTATATGTATGGGCATATACCTGGGTAGTGGTTATCCGTTGATTTCACAATCCATGTGTTTTCTCATGATTGAGATGGGTTACTTGATAACTTAGGTATATGTATGAGCATATATCTAAGTAGAGGTTATCTGTTGAGATCTTGTTGTGGTTATCCTTGTTGGTTTAGTGAGACCTTGAGGGTCTCAGGATCCCTACTGAGTATTGTTATTCTCTCCCCTGCACGGGTTATGCCCGCACCTCGTTGTGTCGGTTGTAGACGACAGGGAGTGTTGACGGAGGCCCAGTGTACGAGGACTGGTCGGTACCCGGAGGTGGACTACACGACGAGTCAGTACCCGGAGGTGGAATACACGACGTGACGACTCACAGAGGAGGTTGTCGGACGAGAGCGTGGAGGAAGCTATCTGTTCCTACCCTTCAGGAAGGATCCATGGTGGACGACCAAGAGCTACGCTATCTGTACCTACCCTTCAGGTAGGATCCGAGGAGGACGACCCAGGAGCTGCTTCCTTCTTCCAGATGTTTGTCTTTTTACTGTTGTACCTTGTTCAGTTGTAGTCGTACTTTCTTTTGGGTTTGTATTCTGGCCCATTTACTTTTCATCTTTTTTATATTTAGTGTTTTTCTTCTGCTTGTACTCTACGGTGCTTGTTTTCTTTTATAAAGGCAATTCCTTCCCAGTTATCGGGATTTTACGCCTTTGGTGCTAGTCGCCAGCCCCTGGCCTATGGAAGGCAGGCTTAGGGTAGTCACGGAACGGGCCCCGAGGACGGGTCGTGACAGCAGCGCGGAGCTCTTGTCAGGGCGGACTCTTTGAGATGGTTTTGGTAATTTTTAATTCCCGAGACAAGGGGTTCAGGGTGCGACACAATGTTAAGCAGTTTGTTGTTTTTCAGGAAATTTTGTTCTAAACGGCACAGACTTGTCCGACGTCCGTTTTGAGAGCCTTCTACGGTGTTGGGACCCTGGCGTTGGGGTGAAGCATTCCAGGGTGGTTTCGAGAGTTAAAGCTGGAGTTGATGTGTGGGCCCCATGACCCTTCTTTTGAGCTGCGAGCAGCGTTTAGCGACTTTTTCATCGGGTTCCTTTTTGGGGTGTGTGACCAGTCGATTCTGGATGTTTTTCTAAGGGGATTGCAATGGTGCAATCTGCCCGCTCAAATTCGGAACGATGGTGTGGGCCCCATGAGGGTCGTTTGGGCGTTGACGGTGATTTTCCATCTCTATCACCGGACGACCGTTTTGGACAACTGAATTTTTCATCTTGTGTACATTTTCGAGAGGATCGGAACGGTGTGATCCGTTGGCAGCGCTTTGGGATCGGGGTGCAGGTTTCGCGTGGTATCGCTCGTGCGCGGTAAGCTGGAATGTATCTTTTTCTCCGGATATCTGTTCCACCCATGTTAGTAGTGATTTTTACATGTTTTTTCGAGAGCATTTTGATGGCACAGTTTTCCCGACCTTTTTCGGGGACGTGGTGTGGGTCCCACCCGATCCGGCTACGATGAATAATAACTTTTTCACCGGGTGTCCATTTTGGGCGGTTGAGTATTCAATCCCGTGTGTTTTCCAAGGGGATCGCAGTGGTGTGATCCCTTTGTTCAGTTTTGGAATTTGGGGTGGGCCCCACATGGGTTGGTTACGGTTAATAGTACCTTTTTCACCGATTGATCATTTAGGGCGAGAAAGTAGTCTATCTCGCATGTTTTTTCATGGTTATTACAACTGTTTTATCTGTTCAGGTGAGAAGAGGCTCATACACAATCTTATTAAATGTGGAAATATGAAGGGTGCCCCGGTGGAAGTTCTTCTACTGTGTTTGTAGCGGACCCTTGGCGTGTGATCGCGTGCACTCTTGGGAGAGTGATGTTGGTAGTTAAAGATATTTGGTTGGTCATGCCTCAACCTTTGAGGTGTAACATTGGAGTTTTTACGTTTACGCCTTCGCATTGACGTTGGGGGCCGTGTGCATGTTAGAATTTGGGCTGGAGACGTGGCATACGCTGGGAGTATGCGAGAACTCTAGAAGGTACATGTGGTTGTTTGTACCTGAGAACGTTTGTGTGCTGGGTTGGAGTTGGCTTGGGGCCACACATCGTGTGGGCCTCATGTGCATGCCGTGTTCTTTATTTCGTACTTTTGACCTCACACGATGTAGAGGGTCCCTCTATTCTCGATGGTTTCCCAGCGGGGTTGAGTTTTTCCTCCGGCTCTGTGCTCGATGGTTTAGATCAGTAGGGTTGAGTGGTTTCCTCTGGTTTTGTTCTAATGTCGGGTGGATGTGCGATACCCATTTCATGTTCAGTTGGCCAGTGTTGTACCATCAAGTAGAGATGGCCATAGCAGTTCTGAGTTTACCCTCCAATAGAGACTGGGTAGTGGGTCACCCGACACTCTTCGGGTTTAACCTCCAGCAGAGGCTGGGCAGTGGGTCACCTGACGACACTCCAGGTTCTACCCTCTTGCGGGGCTGGGCAGTGGGTCTCTCGTCGTCTAGATTCATGTCTACCCTCTATCATGTCTAGGCAGTGGGTCGCCTGTCGACTTGTTCCAGGTTTACCCACCAGCAGGGCGGGGCAATGGGTCACCCGTCGACTTCTTCCAGGTTTACCCTCTAGCAGGGCTGGGCAGTGGGTCACCTTTCAGCTTATTCCAGGTCTACCCTCCAGTAGGGCTGGACTGTGGGTCACCTGATGATGTATTAGGGTTTACCCTCCAACAAGGCTGGGCAGTGGGTCACCCGTTGGCTTTTCAGACTTAGCCCTTCTTATGAGGCTAGTCGGTGACTTTTATCCGTGACTACCGGAGCAGGACCCTTGGTTGTATGGGTCATTGATGGAATGACCTTGACTTTAAGGAGACCTCTTGACTGCTGGGAAATGATGAGGTGTGGTTTGGCTTAACCCAGAACTCTCAAGTATGAGGGGAACTTTCCCACCCGAGATGTGTCCTTGTGACGCGACCTAAAACCGTGTGGGTGAGTCAGTGCCGCCCAAAGTGGATAGTTTCGAGGTGCGGTGATTTGAGCCCTTGACTTGTAGTTCGGGGCAGACATGCGGGATGCTGGGCATCGATGGTGTTTACTTCTGGGACGTTTGGAGACTCACTTTATTGGGCTGCGCTACGGGATGGAAATCCCCTTACAACCTTGATCGGGATTCTTACTGAGCATATGTATTTGTATATACCTTGTTCCACTACCCACTTATTGGGTTTGGTTACTCTACTTACAGGAGAGGCGAAGACACGCGGGGTATGCCACATGCTTTCCGTGTCTAGCTTCTCGTGTTTGTTCAAGTCTACTCTCCTACTATAGGTAGCGAAGACTCGACGAGAAGTTCATCTTCTCACCGTTTGCAGCGCCTTGTGTCTAGATGAGTCCACCTTCTTTCCTCTTGTTGGGTTGAGCTGGACTCTTTTCTGCACTTTCAGTTGTACTCCTCTACTTTCCCATGTTTGATCTACTGCTCACCCTTTGGTACCTCTTTTGTTGCTCCCTCGAGCCTTCAGGGTGTCCTACTGAGTATTTTTATACTCACCCCTTCTTGGGCTTTGCCCGCACTTGGTGTTCCCTTACAGATGACGAAGAGGTTGGTCGTGACTTTAGTGGAGCTTAAGAGTTTAGGAGCATGGACCGTGTGCGGTGGTCGGAGTTGGGTTCCATGTGGGGGACCCTTCTAGCTGTTTACTTTTTGTTCACCTGTTGCCGGGTTGTGGCAGTTTTCTGGGTGGGTGCATGTTTTTCCCCTTTTCTTTTTAGTTTACGTTCAGCATTTTCTTTGTATGTTTAGAGGTCGATGCACATTTGGGGTTTATTTATAGTAGTTGTTAGATTTCTTTACTATTTTACTATGCACTTTTTCATTGAGTGTGTTGCATGCATGTGTACGGGTACTTAGGAAAAGGCCTCCCCGAGTTATTTTTCCTTCAGCGCTGGTCGCCATCCCCTGGCCTATGGAGGCGGGCTTGGGGTAGTTGCGGCTCGTGCCCGGGTAGGGTCGGGTCGTGACAATAGTAACGTAAGACTGCCATGTAACAGACCTTTTAGTGAGTGATTTACAATTTTATTCTTATAGAATGTTTTTTTGGATATATGTAGAGATGATCGATATTGGGTATGCTTGTGTGGTTTTGTGTGTGGTTATTTTAGTGACACTAGATGGTCAATGTACTATAATATTAGAGATATAGAACCCCTATAGACCATTTTGGTTATGGTTGGTAGTATGTATTTTCCTCCATAGACCAGTCCAATATGTAAATACTCGGAGATGATAGACACAATAGTTGCTGGCAATTGGATAGTGTATGACACCATATTTTAGGAGACTTTAAATATTGTTGTATTTTCTTATTTATGTGATCAGATGATGTCAATGGTGAATTTTGATTCCCCGTGAGTTTTTTCGTTGTGTTAATCTGCATAGACCATGTTTTTTAGACATAGTGTCTTTGCATGAGACATGACCAATTGAGCTAGGAGTGAGAGACTTGTATCATATTTGATTTGACTACATAGTCGGGAGTCTGGGATTTAGGAATTTTGATGGTAACAAATGATAAGGGTAAATCGAGTTAGGGGTTCCTTCAACTGTGTGATGCATAGATTGGTGTTTTGGAATCATTAAATTGTTTCACACAGGGTTCTGATAGGTTTTATATCTCGGGTTGATGGATCCTTTTATTTTCAGATATTGTGATTATGTGACGATGTCTATTACTCCAGGTTGGATTTGAGAGGGAATGTTTATTCAGTTTCCTTTCTTATGTAATGTTTTTATGGTGATTTAATCCTAGTGAAATTGGGTTGGATCGATCGAACAAATAGTTATCTTGTTTTCTTGGATAGGACATGTTCGACAAGGATTTGTGAGAATTGTATCATTTATGTCAAATTAGTTTAGGTTCATGGATTAAACAAGGGAATGTAATAGTTTTTCCATAGAGGATAAATGGATACACATGTGATGGTGACACACTATATCATTTGGATTGAAGTTCAGATTATACAGGGTAGTATGCCTGAGGTTCTACAATTGTGATTGTGTTCATGAGTGGGTTGTAAAAAATGATCAGTATAATGATAGGATTGTGGGAAAGGTTACACGTGACCTTGGTATCAAACTATGATTTTCTAGTATGAATGAGATTACAATGTACATCCTTGATGACATATTAGTATGCTCTCATTTTAGAGATGCTAATTTCAAATATAATGGCATCATTGTGAGTATGCTAAGTGAACCAGCTTTATGCATAGCATTTTTGTTGTTTGTATGTGTGGATAAGGGCCACCATAGAGATTTTTCTCATTGAACTGTGTATGAGAAACAGTATGGTAGGGATTACAACATCGCATTTTTTTTGCGTGAAGTCCCTTAGATGGGATATATATCATCAAATAACATGCGTATAGTTCTCAGATGCCATGAATAATTAGTAGTAGTTTTTTCATTTTTTACTATATTGGGAGGAAGGGGCCAATTTCCAGCTCTAGGTTTTGTCTTGATAGTGGGTTGGTATATGGATACAGATGTTTTATTATGAGGATACTATAAGGATACTCCTATTGTGAGTTGTACCAAATAGGGTATGGTTGTGTGGCCCTAATGTGGGAAGGGTCGATGATGAAGTGAGGGATATGTCAATAGGTACGATGAATAACTGTTAATGTGTATAGAATGTTGAATTCCATGATGGGGAGAATCAAGGGTAGGAATTAGTATATGTGGGTTTAGTTCTATGGTGGAGAGGTCCATGAAATTGATGAAGAGATTAAAATGGTAATGTGGAATATCGGGATGGATAACTACAGTTTGGAATTTCCCATGTGGTTTCATAGAGGTGGGAAGTGGGTTTCATGATCGTTGATGGGTTGTACGACCACTCAAAGATGTTATGAAGAAACATTTAGTAGGAATATATGAGTCAAACACAACTAGTTGAGCATGGGTTGGAGATGACCACAGGTCAGGATGTGTTAATGAATGACCATCAGGTATTTTAAAGGACAAGAATGATTATTGTGGGGTTATTGTACAGACATGATTTTTAGGGGTTTAAAAATCGAAGAATAAATTTTAAAAAAATTCTTAGTTTATCAATAATGGTTAAATGGTAATTTTACCCTTGTATATCATCTATGATAATTTTTATAACCACTATGTTTGTCCCTGAATAGGTTGTTGACCCAATGACATCTTCTTGGGGGCATTCTAATCACTTGTTGTTCTGGTGTAATATTTAATATTTAATTCATTTAATATTAAATTATCCTTCCAGTTTTGAGTAGATATTACTTTTTAATGGAGTTTTAGACTGAGATTATGACCAAGTAGTTGAGTTTGGGATAGGGGGGTATTTCATTAGCGATATATAAACAAGGTTTAGGATCATGTACATGAGATGGGTGTTAAATTGGGATTATTTAATTTAGTAAATTATTTAAATGTGTCTCGCCCCCTCCATTTGTGGTTCCTACGGATTGCAGGATTTGCGAGGGTGCCTCACTCAAGTGTGAAGGCTAGATTAAGTGCGTGAGAATAAGTAGATGTCTCCATAATTCTTCCTAAGTGTATATCGAGACTAGATCGAGGTGAAATAGCTTCTTGGAGTGAATTTAAACCACAAGATTCGGTGTTGATTCCACAAGGTGTGATGATTTTTTAGTATTATTCTATTATCCCCATAGATTACATAATTTTAAGTCATATAGATTTTTTATGTTATCTAGAGACCCCATGGAGGACAATATGTGCTTATTTAAAGAAAAACGGGGGTTTTTTGAGGGTATGGAGGTGTTTACCATTAGAAATAATGTGTATATGATTTGTGGTTCTATGAAAACAAGACATGCTTTCATCCAAATCGTGGAAGATGTAATTTTCAAAACTACACACCATGTACATTAATTACACGATGTGTAGTAACACTTGGTCATGAGTCTTTCCATGTGAACAAGGTACATGTGAATTTGGTTTTTTGAAAGTACATGCCAAGTAGCATTACACAAAAAGACCCCATGATTCTCTGTCCATGTAAAAGTTGATTTAAAGTTCTATTAATGATAGAACAATCAATGTACTCTATAATATATGCCTTGTACTTTTTCCATCTATTGACTTTTGGGTGTCTTCCCCTAGAAGATAGATTTGTACATGTTAGTAGTCCATTCGGAGTGTTTTTCATTTAGATTGTATTATTATGATCCTATTGATATATTACAATAATATAAATATTGTTTTGAATAATTTAATTAATTAGTAGTATTTACTTCTGCTTCAGATTCACAATCCTTCAGTGGGATGGGTTTTGAGATGGGAGACTAGGGTGAAGGTCGTGAGCTTAGTGATTGATTTGAAATGAGCATAAAATGGTATTTTTAGGAGGTTTCGTTTGATAAATATTAAAATATAGGATTTGAGTAGTATCTTTGTGATGATCTTTAATCTCCTTGCATATCAAGACTAGTAACATAATGTTAGATCAATATTGGCTAAGTTCTTACATTTGAGGTTTAGTGAAGATGGAGAATTTGGAGATCATATTAAACCATATGATTGATATTATAGAAGAGTATAATTGTGAGGACATGTTTAGTAATATGGACACTTGGTGATTCCATTTGAGGGTATTTTATTGTATAAGTTATCACATAATTTCATGGATGGAGGTTGAGAATGTCTGTGTGGAATTGGATTGATATTTTATTCTTTGGTGGAATGTGGTTGATTATAGTTCGATTGGAGGCAACTAAGGGCCACCTAGGTATGTTTCTTATGATTGGGTATTGTGGTGAGTTTGGTTGTAATCATGGTATGGAGAGTGTTCCGCAATCTTTGTTCTAGTTTTGAGGATCTGGATGTATTCCCATTCTTTTGGGAGGTTCTAGGGGGAATGTGTGGGACCTATATATATAATGACCCCATGTGGGTGTGTGTTCCTAATAGATGGTTTTTCATATTCTGTGGGACCCCGAATGAAATATGAGGTGATGGGGTTGAGACTTTAATGATTGAGAAGGGTGTTTCTCTATCCAATTTTATTTACATGTTGAGGATGAGACTGGAATTACGCTAGAGTGTAGTTTGATATATGTGGTTTGCTACATTTTGGAACCTAGATTACTAATAGAGGTTGTGATGGCTTGGATAGCTCGACATATGATCCATGGTTAAGGTTATAGATAATTATAATTGTGATAGATGAACTAAGGATATTTATTGGTACTGATATTTTTTAGTGGTTAGAGTGATGGACTGAGGTTCCAGGAACGTGAAGTATACTACTGAGAGGGTGTCATGTAAAGTATCTAGACATTGATATTACACTCAATGTATAGTATTTCATAATGATTATTTTTTATTAATGGATTCAAATGAGATAAATGATGTTGGACTGAGGCTCCCTCTCATTATGTTTTTGATTGACTGATGTTATGGTCCCACTAACATTATGGTTCCTAAATTGAGGTTCTAGGAATAGGATGTACACTACTGAGAGGGTGTCAAACTGTGGCTCTTGACAATGATAGTATACTACGGGGATAGTTTTCCAAGATTATTCCATCAACATTGATTGTTTTAAAATGAGGATGGATGGTGGAATGGCATTTTATAACAATGGTTTTGTTTTTGGTTTGATTCTCCAGGAATGGTTGATTTGATATATATGGTCTATGGGCTTGATGGATTATTTATTCACTATGTTTGTGATACATGATATTAATTTCATACTAATGGTCTTTGATTATTAGTACTCTTTGGTTTCCATCGGAATAGATTTGTTGAGGTTCCAATTTAATAAAATTTTTTGGTTATTAGGAAATTCTGTGGGATGGATTAGATTAGTATCCACAATGAAAGGACTATCATAAGATGGTTTCTTTGTATTGTCTTCAAGGTTGGTATTTCCATTGGTATGGATCCCATATGTTTTTTAGGATGAATCATCCTCTAGAAGTGCATAGAGACATTTCAATACTGGCCGATGTAGGCATGGTTGATGGAGGTCATGGACTAAAATATCAACAATTGATTATTTATATTTTTTATAATTTTATTTAGGATCTGTTAAAATACTGAATGAGCCTGCACTTATAGTAGAGGTTTATAGGATTTACATTGGGGTGGCATATTGAGTTATATATGTCACCATTTGTATGTGGAAGTAAATGTGCATAAAGACCTTATATCTGTTTTTATGTTGATCATTGTTGTATGATGGATAGCATAGAGGGCACAGAATTCATGGTGGAGTGGGATTCTTTTTTAGAGTTGACTTGTCAGACTGAAGCATATTTAATTAGTATTGGATATTGGGTTTGTGATATGGACCAGACATTGAAGTAGGGAATGCCATATTATTTTCTGTTATTTGTTATTTTATATGGGAGGTACCTAGTGGGATATCGTGGTTGTATGTATGACATAGTTGTTTGGACCATTACTTCAGTTCAATTTTATTACTTCTTCTTTTGTATCATATTATATATCCTTATTCTTTTTCTATTTTTATGTGTTTTGTTTCCTAACTCAAGTTCTGAAATCCAATACGAGGGTATATTCTCCTCACAGTTCCAATTTTATACCCTCACTACTAGTCAGAAGCCTCTGGAATTAGAGAAGTCGAGCGTGGGGACTTGTGGGATAACGCCTCAGAGAATAGGTTTAGTGGCTATTAGTTTCAAATATTAAAACATTTTTACCCAAAACCAATATATTACCTATCCCTATTGTTTACATATACTGTATGGATATTCATCATTAGAAAAATAGATAATGCTGAAGGACATACCTCCTAGTTTCGGAAAGGGAATAGGGGAACATGAGAGAATCTTCACGGTACATCACATTCAAGAAAACCAATTTGTGGTGAAGAACAGAGGGAGTGGGTGGAAGGATAAGGGAATCACTATATGGAGAGGTACATGATTTAATTGTGTAATGTATCACACATCACGAGTTATAATGAGATTTTCTCATGAGAGAAAGCATAATGTGGGACTCACTTGGTAGGAGTATAATTCATACCTTCATATACTATACATCTTGCAATCCACTACCACTTCTTATGATACATTCCTGATTTTTTATTTCATCATCACACTCAATTCATGATCACTATATATTCATTCTCTGATTGACATAGATTATGTTTTGTTTGACCACCCGTGATGCACCCAAAATTCAATATTGACATGTAACCTTTGGTATTTGAATGTAATCCTCAAACATCTTAATGCCTCACCTAATATAATTATACCACACATGATATTATAATTCCATTAAATGTAATATCCATCCCACTCACACCACCACCTTTAAAATTAATAGATTCAATGGAAAAAGAAAACATTTGGGGACTTTTTTTTCCAACTCCCATCATTATAGTGTTATTTGATAACACTTTCTCCATTCTCCTTTCTGATCACTTTATTTTACTAATGATATTTTTTGATGTAGTCAAACATATATTATTAAATTTTCATATAACTCAAATCCAATTAAAAATCAAACTTGCGAAGATGCAAATATCATGATATTATTTCATAGGGAATGATTCAAAATGAATCCTCTATGATTATATATCCAATTATAATTATGGTTGTATTAGATTAATCATATGAAATTCTACAACATAAGATAACCAAAAAAAGATAAATATCAATCCTTTTGTGAAGAAACATGAAACATAAATAAAAATACAATAAAATACATAACATACATGGTCAGACTATAAAAACCACTTTTTCTTCCTCAATACAAGGAGAACTCTTAAGGAAGATAACAAATGTAGTTGGACCATTTCATCTAACAGCAATGGTAAACTGTCCACTAGATCCTAATTTCAAACTGGATTATACTAATTAATCAAAGGGGTTATAGTGCCTTCATCAAAGGTAATGGATGACGTACAACAAGGAAAAATATTCTATCATGTTTGAATAAACATAATGGTCACTAAATGAATCAAAAAATAATAATAATCATCACACACAGAAGGAATAACCATTCTCTTATTATATGTGAATCCCTAACATTCAGTATGAGTGAGTAATGCATTAGGGAATGTTGAGATCATAAATGATGTAGCTAATTGGTAGCTAGTTTATGAATGTGTTCTATGGTAATTATACAAATATTTTAATCCATATATAATGGTAAAATAAAAGAAAACTATTAATGGGGATATAGCTATTACCATTTGTGAATGTAATGTATTAAGCCTCCATTTCAAATTGAAGTGTGTGAAACCATACCACATGTATATGCGAATCGTGTGAATGTAATCTACATGTATCATATTAATTGTTATATAAAAACATCATATGAATGTATAATATGTGAAATATTTATATACAGTATCACATACTATATATGACCATGCTACATGTATACATTTGATGAATATATATATACTAACAGTACTTGTATCACACACACACACACACAGATATATATATATATATATATTCATTCATTATGAATTATAATCACGTATATTTTTTGCATAACTAATAATATTGACGCTTCTTCACTACACATTTCCTTTAATATATCATCTCTTAATATTTTTCTATCATTTTGATATTTTTTCTGTTACATTACAAGATGACATTATTTGTGTATTTATTTATAATACTATGATATAGGTTTATATACCAGGATGGTGGGTGGTGATTTTAATACCACCTTGTACACTATTGAGAAGAAATTTAGAAATTACTTTTCATAAAAGTATATATAATAATTTAATTATTTAATGATAGTTAACATGATTTTCAACCTTGGGTATAATATATAAAATTTTACATGTAATTATAACAAAAAAATATGGAGATAAATCAGTTGATCTCTTGGATAATTCCCCTCTAATAATTAATGTATAAAAAAATTTCTACACTTTTATGTTGTCTTTATCCCATGTATTTTTTAAGGAAATTTTCTTATTATAATTATTATTAGTGACAATTCATTATATATGAAGAGGTTATAATCATTTTAATTACATTATAAGTAATTATATTTTATTCATTTTTTGGAGTCCTCTAATTTTTTTATATATATGGTTCACCAGGGATGATTCTACAATAAAAACTCTTATGGGATAACATTCACTACCATGAGTGGAGGTAAAAAATTATACATCTAAATTAGTAATAAATGACCTTAATAAAGTGATTCAAGACATATAAATAGTTTTATAGATGATTTAATATGAGAATGTTTAATCATTTTATTATTGAATGCTTCAATTCTATTTACATATCATATAATTGAATGAATGGTAGATAAGGAGAGATCCATGGTGCGTTAGAAATAAAAGGGTGACCAAAACACAACAATTTTAAATGATTTAATTAATGATAGAAATTAATATAGAAAAATGAGAAAATAATGAGACAATGTATCACTCACTAAAAATAATTTGTTAAGAAGCCACCTAGTAAATTAACATTTAATCATTAACCTTTCCACTAAAGTGGATGTTCTTATACTAGGTGAATCATTGGGGAAATTTGATGTTTCATGGGAATCCCCTGGGTATCTCTATGAAACAGAACTCAATGATAGAATCCCCATAATAATTTTATAATGATCCCAATCTCGTGCTCTAGGATGTGGTGATATAATCATAAATCATGCATTCTTATATTTGATTCCAATGAAGGTGATACAATTTTATCCAACCAATACATACAACATAAAAAGGAAAATATTGCATCACTTACAGTATCAAAGTCCATTTTGTTTTTTATTTTAATAAAATTATTTATCAAGAATCAATAAATTAAAACTATATTTTTAATGATCATTTCTCCCGCATAACCCAACTTTTAATTTTTTCTTATTGTGTTATTATCATCATCCATATGAAATCATTCAAGAAATATTTAATATAACATATTTATTTATATCCGATTGAAGAATAAGACACAATAAGGATGACCAAAATTAAATAGTAACAGTAACCATATTTATTAATAAATATATTTAATGATTGATAATAAGATGAGTATAAAGGAATGAAGACATAATCATTGTTCATGAGCGTAACATATGAGAACACATACTTTTCAATACATGGATAACCCAACATGAAAACATAGAATAAGGATTTGACAACATAATGGGTCATAATAATCAATAAACACAAGACATGTGATATCAATCATTATTTAATGAAACATTTACACCTCAAAAAAATAATAAAAAAACTTGTTGGAATCTTAGGTAATCATAATCATAGAACCATTACATGACCTTAAAAATTGGACTACAATCCTTCCATCTTACAATATATTTAACAAGTGAACATAAAAATTACCCAATTCATTAGCATGACATGTTATCTCACCCATCACATATGAAACATGAGTATCACCATGTACTATCTTTGAACGCCGATTTTATAGATATAACGATCTCATGAGAGATTATCTGGGTGCATCCATGATCATAAATAATGTATCAGTATCATTCATGAATAATGAAAATGTAGTATTAATTTAAATATAAACTCCTAGATTCAAAAACTATTATTTTTAGAAAATCATTAATACATGTAAATGAAATAGCTTCAATGAAAATATCATTGAAACATGATTAACATAAGTAAATAAAATGGGCTTCTTAAAATTATTTTTGAAACATGATTAACCAGTGGAAAAGAAATGTAATACATATCATTATCATAAACCATATAAAATAATAATAATTTTTGAAAAAATAACACATATCCATAGTTCAGTGTATGTAACATCAAGGGTTATTCTAATTCATTAATTAAAATTCCATAATAATATCATTAAAACACTTTTTTCAGAATATTACAATTTCTTTTTTTGAAATCACAAAAATGTAAAAACATATTGATTAAAATAATTTATGTTAAATTAAATATTGAAACATATTATAGAAAATTCATTTAAAATAATATACATTACTATGGTAAAATAATTTAATGTCATTGACGTAAAAAATTACCATTATTTTCAACTCATTTAGAAAAAGATAGTCAAAAGTGACCCATTTTGTAATTTTTTTGAAATTACAAATTAAAATATTTTAAAATATGGCAATAAATAATTTGAAATTTATTTATAAATCATTTATTATTTAAAAAATAATTTAAATTTATTTATAAAACATGGATATCAAAGAAAAACATACATGATATAAAATAAATTAAATATTCATATCACATACAATATTATTTAATGATGTTTATTTAATAAATAATGGTGGAAATGGAAATAAAAATTGTTAAACTAATTCATAACCATTAGATAATTAAATTATTTTTATCATGAAAATATTACCATTTTATTTCTTCCAAAGTAACATTGAACATAAGAAATCCCAAAAGAACGAATAATGTAACATAAACCATTTATCACTTCTGTAAATCTTCAATCATAATACACATGAGAGAATAAAAAAATTGTTATACATTAAATATCTTTAACATAAGTAGTATTATGATCTTACATGTAAATGGTTACAATATTCACCTTACTAATGAATATTTTATTAGATAATAAATTAATGTCTAAATGAATGAGAATTTCAGTGGAGTAACCCATATGAAAACATACCATTAATTTTAAGAATTAATAAATGATTAGATTATCTATATCATATGTAAATAAACATAAAATGCATAAATACAAGATAATATAAACAGAAATCATTACACACATAACAATATAATATCAATTATAGTTAATATGTAATATAGTCCAATGTAAAAAACATCAGTTATGAAATTATATACCACTTTGTTACATTCATCTAAAATACACTTAGGGGAACTATAGAAGTATAAAAATTAAATAAAATTATGTAAAAATTAATAATTATAAAATATTTTAAATTTTCAGTAAATAGCACAAAAAATTAAAAAAAAACTATTGAAAATAGAATATGTATCACAGAAACAAAATGTGAGAGAAAACTGTTACCGCAAGTCCATAATTTTCTTATATGTTCCTTAAATCCATTATGATATCATTACATAAACTATTAATTTAATATTTCAAATTTCAGGGTTTGTTAACTTATACAAAAATAATTCATTTCTTCTTTTTTTAATGATATATTTATATCAATAATCAGTGAATTCCACATTAGGTGTTTTGAGGATGTTCAGATCATTATTTCAAATTATCACTGGTGTGTTGACTATGGTAAAAGTTGTAATTATTTAAACCAATATTGAATAATAATTATGAAATATGTATCATATTTTTACATCAATTATAATTTTAATACCATTCATTAATGATGGTTATGATAAATGAAGAAATATAGAGTCATGGAGATGGGATTTCATACGTACAGATGATTAATATTACATTTTTTAATGATAATTTTTTAAAATAAATATGTAATATTATATATTAATAAAATGATAAAAATATAATAAATACCATATAAAATAATTGAATATGAATATTCATATCATCCATATTATTTTGGGATAAAATAATTTCATCCCTTCATGGAGGAGGTAGTCCACTTGTGCACGAAAACAAAATTATAATTTTTCTGTTTAAGAAGGATAAGGGTATATTATATTTTAAGAATGATAAATATAAAATTAAGATAATAATTATTTCATTATTATAATATATATAATGTATCATTATACTTATTTCCATATATGTAAATAATTATTGAAGAATGAATCATATCGCATCATGAGATGGTAGTCCTCCGTATATGCAAGTTGTCTTATCATATACAACATAGAAATTAAAAAGGTATATGAGATATAATATTCAAATAAATTGAAATTGGATAAAAATATCATAAATACACTTTAAATCTATCATTATATCAATATTTTATATGCAATGTTGAAAAATTAATGTTAATGTTTCGCGAGGTTGTAGTCTTCCGAACACACGAAGGATGATTCCATATCCCATTTGGTGAAATAGGTGATTAATTTAGGATATAACAACAACATAATAAAATGTATGTGACATTTATGATTTTTTTATTATACTAATATAATAAAATTTCTAGTTTTTGGAAGAAAAATTAAATGATGATTCTTAGTGATGAATAATACATATTCATCAAACAACCCTCTAAGGTAATAATAGAAATGGTTATTAGGACGGATTTATAATCATAATAATAGATATTGTATGCGTGGAGGACATTAAAAAACCCATTTGGGATGATATTTTACAATAAAAAGTTATTTTATGATATTAATAATATAAGAGATGGGTTTCTTTTTTTAAGTTGTGTGAGTGACTCACTTTTAATAGTTTGAATGAAAACTTATCCCCACATTTATATTTTGAAAAGGGATATAAAATGGGTTATTTTAAAGGTTTATAAATCATAAGGTAAAAATAATTCAAAAAGTAGTTTATAATATGTTTTTAGATCATTTTTACCCTTATTTTTTTTAGTTTAATCACTATTAAAAAACATTTCTCCCTTAATCGTGTTATTTAATTTTTACTATTTGAATTATTTGATATTGTAAAAAAATTATAAATTTTTATATAATATAAAATATTATTATTAAAAGTTTTGAATCCATTTTACATAATTAAATATACATAACTGGTAAATTAATATTCAAAATTAAACTATTATAATTAATATGAAAGCAGGGTTTCTATAGGTTTATTATTCAATGAAAAGGTTATTTTATGTTAACTATATTACTAATAATAATCATTCAATCAATATCAATGAATAATTTTGTATATATAATATATAAATTTTTTAATTAATTTATAAATATGGATTTCAAGAATTAATTAAATCGGAGAAACAATATGTACATTAAAACAATTTTTAAAAATATATTGTTTTTAAATCCAGAAAACTTTATTAAACTCAAATCCAAAATGATGTTGATTAAAAATAATTAATCTTATTAAATATAACTATTTAATAACCAATATAATTTTAATATTATTAAAAACATAATGGTACTTTAAAATTTCACAACTTATTGATAAGAAATGACATTTTTAGAAAAAATCAGTATTTTTCAATATTAACAGAAAATTCAACATTTTTTTAAAAAATTACAAACATTCACACATAGTAAATTATGATATTAAAATTTCAAAAATAATAATTATTTATAAAAAATAAATCTTATAATATTTTATAAAACTAATTATAATATTTTTTCATGAAAATCTTTAAAAGTCATTTACAATGATAACATATTTTAGAGGAGTAGAATTCCATTACTAAAAATTGATTAAAAATTACAAAAATATATCAATAATATAAACTGATTAGGTATTAGATATGTATTTATATATTTCAAAATTTAGATGATTTTATTCATACCCTCCAATAAAATGGTTATGATATAGCAATTATATATTTCACGGGATGTTTAACCATAGTGTTGTATCCCGAATATGCTATTGAACATAGTAGTTCTTCTCTAAAATATTAGGGTGTAACATCTTACCCTATTTGATAAATATAATCCTTAAAATTTTAAATTGGACAAGATAATCAAATTTTTAAAATTTGAAAAAAATTACAATGATGGAAACTAAAATATTTTGAATGATTAATAAAACATCTCTTTTAGATGTGAAAATAGAAGTATGAGGGTATTCTAGAACAACACATAACAAGTTTCCATATAATAAAACATTGGTTGGATGTTCACATCTTCACATGGAATTAATGTATAAATTAAAATTATTTTTTTATAATTTTAGTGATTAATGATCATATTAAATTTAATGATCTTGATGAAATCAACAACCGTAAAATCCTAATTAAAATATATTTGAAAATGGTAAATGACATCATAAAAATAATGTTAATAAGTGAAAAATCACTATCGATTTTCTTCATTTTATATATTAATTTTGCTTATATACATGTATATCATGTAAATATACTTAATTTATGATTATAATTTCATCCTTTTACCAATTTCCATCATAATATCACCTTTTTCTCCAAAAAATGATTCATTATGTTGAATTTTTCATGGTCAAAGTGGAAAAATAAAATTTTAAAGGAACAAATTTTCAAAAAATGGATAGTAAATCTATTCCACCAATCCATAGACATTAATATAAATGAAAATTTTTTAGGGTAACATAATTCAAAAAATGAATAAACCTTCTTATCATGAAATAATAAATTAATATTTAACATTCAATAGTAAAACCAATATATAAAACTAAATAATTCCCTTCATAAATTACCCTATATCTTAAAAACCGATAATAAAATCATAATGAATTAATTTTTTAACCTCAAATATTATCTCATTCCTTTTATCTTAAAAGCTCAAATATATAGTGATCTTGTTCTAAAATAACATTAACCACTTAGTCACCAAATCACTTTTCAATTAAATGTTCATCTATATGATGAAACATGTGTTCCAAAACAAACATTAATATCTAAGATAATATAAACAATAAAAAAATCAATAACATAAAACATCTACCTAAAATATTTTACAGAATAGTCTACATTAAACCAAAGCATAACATATTCTTTAACCAAATAAAACATCCCCTAATCATTCATTACTCATTTTATAATCTCATCACTAAAAAAATACAAATGTGTTTTTAAGACATTGAACATATGATAAAATTTAATATTGTATAACTATGATTGTATATAAATATCATAACAAAAATTCATAAGAAAACATCCCAGTATCTAAATATATATAATAATTTCCTCTAGTAACAACAATTATATCCTAATACACGCACACCAGATCTGGTGAAAAATGAAAATGATACATTTCATTAATTGATACAAATGATTGTGACTTAATTTTAACGATCTAAAACAAAAAAAATAAAAACTAAATATGGGATCACATACATTCTAATGTAAATTTCAGTGTTAAAGTTGTTTCATAATGTGGTCAAAGACATATATAATCCACACTCATGTCTTACGTGAAAATTTAACCAACGTAACATAGATTTTATTTCCTTCATAATTGTTCATCATAATCATACATATAATACAACTGTATAAATATTTTATTTAAAATTATTCATTATAACTCAGAGAAAAGGTAAACAAAATAAAGGTGATCTAAAATTCTCATTATGGGTAAATATAGTAATTAATAATTGAATAACATTAGTGAGAATAAGATGATTACAAGTGTATGATAACATAATCACAGTGCATGAGTATAACAGAAGAGAAATCATACAAATAAATACAAGGATCATGAAACACTACAATATAGAACAAGTATTTAATAATTGAACGATTCAACAGAGTCATTATTCTTGATCAATGTGATATCTATGTAAATTAATGGAATCATTTATAACCCATGATAAGAATAATTAAAATGTGTTAGTATAATAGAACATCGTCATTATTTAACACATAAGGAACACTTAAAATTGTATTAAACAAAGGGTCGACTAGAAATATAGTTTTCCAAATAACATATTTATTACCCAATGTATTTGAGTACTATCTACAGGTATCCATCATATAACCCATATTGGGAACACCCAACCCTAGCTGGGCACACTCATCATATAAGGTGTGATAGGCTCACCCAGAGCCATCATGGTTTACCCATGATCATCAATAATGTATATGAACTAATCATGAATAAATAACATATATCTTTAGTTTCATCATAAATTAGTATAAAAACTATTATTGTATTCATGGCATCATTAACCTATTGAAGGGAAAAACATTCCATTGAAATCTTTTTCAAACAGTAATAACCTGTGTAATAGAAATGAGTTCCATAAAAATCCCATTGAAACATGATTTACTAATGGAAATTAAAGATGGTCCATTTAAATATCATAATCCATTGAAATAAAAATAAGGATGAAATCTATACCACATATTCCCCATGGAGTATATGTAACATCAAGGGTTTTTTGTCGTTGATAAATGTAAATACCATTAAAAAACATTAAAAATATTTTGAGGAAAATAACATTTTCATTTTGAAAATTACTATATTTTAAAAAACAATTCAGATAATAAATTTATTTTAAATATATATTGGAATCATATAATGTAATATGAAGGAAAATAATCGAAATGTGAGAAAAAATACATTCACATCTTCAAAGTGAAAATAAAAATTCTCCCCCAATTATTTTAAAAAACATAGTCAAAAGTCACCTATTTTGATAATAATTAAGAAATATCATTTTCTTTTTTATAAATGTAAATGTTCATGTGAATTTTCATTATGAAATAATTTATTCTTTTATAATATTATTTTAATACACTGTAGAAAAACATGGATATGGATGAGAAAGAAACATGATCAAAAATATATTAAAAGATCTATATCACTATCAAATGACATTGTAGACGTTTTATTAAAAAATAAGTATGTATATTGAAATAAAACATGTTATATAGATTCATTAGTGTTGGAGAAAAATGGATGTCATTAAATAAAATATGTGCATGCGATTTCCTCCATTGTAAACTTTATCATAAACAATTCTGAAAGAAACGATATTTTAACATAAATCCTTTTACAGTTTAAAACAATTCAATTTTAGTTCCCATGAAATTATAACATCATATTATAATTTAAATACCATTAATTTAAGGGTTTTAATGATATACCATGTCAATATTCCATAAATAAACATCATAGATGAATATATGTTAATATCATAAATTTTTGTCTCAAGGAATGATAATTTTAGATGAATAACCCTTATAAAAAAGCATACCTATGAATTTTAGAATTTATAATGTAATTTAGTGTGTTTAAAAAATTTAAATAAAAATAACACAATTTTAAATATAAAATAATATAATAATAATTAATTACAAACATAATTATACAATATCACTGACAATTAAGATGTAATGTATCCTAATGAAAAGAAATTGATTTATTAGGTTCTTTAAATTTTTGTATCATTCAAGTTATATTCCCTTGGTATAAATATCATAATTAAAAAAAAAATTTATTTTGATTAATGGGTTCATGATGTAAAATATAAAATTGTTTTTATATTCATCAAAAAAATTAAAAAAAGTGATGAATATTGAATATTTTTCACATAAATAAATAGTGAGATTATAAAACCCTTACCTCGAATCCATACATTCCCTGAATTATATTTAACTCATTCAAAATAAGACTACATCAATTACATGTTTTATTAAGAAAATTTTATAGGTTAAATAAATTATAATAAAATTATTTATTTTATTTATTTTTAACGAAATATTTAAATATTTCATTAGTTAAGTCCACATATTGTGTTTTGAGATGTTTTGGTTGATTGTTTAAAAATAGATTTTGTTGGTTAATTGTGGAAATTGAGGTCATTATTTTAATATCTACAAAATAATAATGATCAAATTTTTCAATACTGTATCATGAATTATAATTTTAAAACCAATGTTGAATGATGTTTATGAAACGTGAACAATGTTACAGACAAGGAAAGGGTAGGTTTCACAGCGTGTGAGTAACGGTTCTATGTTTCAAAGATAGCATTGTGGATAGAAGGAAAATAATATATTATATATACATAATTATAAAATCTTAATAAATAAAATATTAATTATTTTATATACATATATATATGATCAATATTTAATGGTGATGAAATAATGAATGACACTGTATTGTCGAGCTAGTTGTCCACACATGCACATAGACGACGTTATCATTTATTAGCGTAAAAAATAAAATGATATATTATATTTTTAAAATATAAATATGTCATTATTATCAAAATAATTTCATTTAAATCACATATATTAATTAAAATTATTTTTATTAACTTCAATGTAAATCATTAGTACAAACGTATCACGACACATCAAGAGGTGGTAGTCCTCTATACACAAAAGAAACATTATCATATACCTCGTATAAAATAAAATAAAATAGGTATATGTTATATAATTCTTAAAATTTTATAAATATGTTAATAATATATTATATATAATTTTACATCCAAATAAATATTTTTATTAAAGAGACACTTTTTTTGAGAAAGTGTGAAACCAAATAGTTCAATACAGCCCTTAGACAATTATGTATAATTTTTATACATCATTATTTAAATCATATAGAGGCGATGATGGAAAAATAATGACATCGTTTAGTGAGGCGGTAGCTCTCCGTACACATTAAATATGAATCTATAAATCATTTGATGGAATGGAAGATGGATTTAAGATATTCATTTAACATAAAAACATATAAATATATGTAATATAATTTTTATTATATAATAATAATTGTGTAATATTATAAATTGTTTAAAGAATTAATAAAATAAAAATGATCGGTTAAACATGATTCCTCAACTTCTGACAACCACCTTATATAAGCACCGAATGGATTTGTAGGATGTATTTAAATTTTAAATAAGGGATATAGTATTTGGGTAGGTAATAATGGAGTAAATTTGTGTAAGTAATTGTTTATTCAAAGGTCATTGATGTGGTGATGAGGAGAGGAGAGGGGTGACATTTTAGAAGTGATGTGAGTGGAACACTCATAATGTTTCTCAAATAATAAGTTAAACCCTATTTATTCTCATTCCAAAAGACTGTAAAAATGGAAATTAATGGATAATTGTAAATTATAATATTGTTATATGTCCATAAAAATGTGATATACTTTTTAGGTGATTCTAACCCTTATGTTTTTAGTTTAACAACTGATAAATACCATCTTCCCCATGAACTATAGTAATTAATTATTAATATTTTCACAATTCATTATGGTAAAATATAATTTACCTTCATTTATAATATATATTTTTCATATAAAAAATATTAAATCTATTTTAAATAATTCAATTTTCCTGACTATAAAATGTTAATTTAAAATTAAATCCCCATACATATCAAAATGCATGGTATTAAAAAATTGTTTTCTCATGAAAAAAATGATTCTATATAACCTATATAAATAATAAAATTTATTGTATTAACACCAATTAATATTTTTCTTTAAATATATATATATTATTTAAATTATATCTCATTATTGTGGTTTGATTAATTAAAATGTAAAATATTATGCACATTAAAATAGTTTTCCGAAAAAGCACATTTTTAATACCAAAAAAACATATTCTACAATACAATATGTTATTGATTGAAATGAAATAATGACAAAAAATTATAAATAAATATAAAATATTTTTAATTATATATTATTTCATACGTAATGATAATATTTATTTTTTTATATTTATTGAAAATAAATGAATCTATTAAACAAACCAATTCTTTATCTTTTAAATGAAAAATCAATGATTTCTAAATAGTCAAAAATTTAACGCAAACAACATTTTTGTATTATTTTTCAAATATTTATTTAATGTTTCTAAAATACATTTTCTATAACTAACAAAATTAAATATTATTGTTTTACCTAGATAATCCATAAAAATCCTTTTTAAAGAGAACATATTTTTAATGATTAAAATTAAATTTGTAAACAATGATTTATAATTTACTAAATATTTAGAAGTAATATTTATTTAATAGTAACATTATTTTTTTTATTTCAAAATGTTTTTAATACTATTTTTACCTATATTTTAGTTGAAATATTATTAAGGTTATATATTTCATAACCATATAAGCTAGTTGTTGTCTGTTGAATACACTATCGATCATAGTTTTGTTTTCTAAAATCATGGGGTGTAATTTAAGATAATAATATTAGTGAATATAATGGAAATATACTATTTATTTAAATATAATGGGATTAATTTTTTATATAGTTCTTATTTATTAATTTCTATATCATTATAAAAGATCATTTTTTAACTTATCATGATTTATTCTTTATGGGATGCCAACCAAATTAGAAATATTATATAATATTTTTTATTATTAATGTATTAAGTATTTTTATTTTTTATCCTTTTTATTCCAATTAGTATTTTTAAAATTTTATATTAAATAATGGCCAATATTTTCAATGATTATTTGGAAAAAAATCATTCCAATATTATCTCAGATGAGTAATATACTCTCATTATTGGAAGAAACATCCATGTGGTTGTGGGGAAGGATCAATAAATGGTGAATGACATATATTGGAAGGTATAAGGAATTATTTTTATTAAATTATTTTATACATTACATTATTATATAAATATTTTTTTAATATTTATTTTAAAAGTCCTTATAAGTTATAGTTCTTTTGTGGTTGTGTGCAACTTCCTTTTTCATCATTTCTATTCAACATGTCTTTTGATTTCTCTCAAATGAATCTATTTAAATTCATAAATAAAAAAACTT
The DNA here is from genome assembly GCA_963277665.1 of Viscum album. Taxonomy (NCBI): domain Eukaryota; kingdom Viridiplantae; phylum Streptophyta; class Magnoliopsida; order Santalales; family Viscaceae; genus Viscum; species Viscum album. The sequence goes on along the minus strand of OY728120.1, from coordinate 2,027,478,553 downwards.
TCTTAAGGATATGCCTTATTAGTTAGTCAATTTATTATTACATTTAATATTGGTAATAAGTATCCTAAAAACATTTAATGTTAAATAAAAAATTTAATGTTGTAATTGAAATTTTAAGAGTATTTAATTTAATATTTTACAATTACATGATATTATTTAATGAAAATAAAACACTTATCATGTGTTTAAATGATATTTTTTCACTTATAGTTTATAGAGTAGGGAGACCACTGCTTTCAACAAAAATGATATTTTTATGTCTGAATAATTATTAGGAAGAGGATTACAATACTGGAAGTCTAATATAGTTTCAAATAGAAAATTATTCCCATTTGAGTACCTGGTTACTCCGCTCATTCAAGTGAAAATTGATATTCACCGTTTTTATTCTAATTATAAAAAATTCACTTCCCAAATTATGAATCATATAAATTCATTTTGATACAAAGAATTTTCTACTCAATATCAATTTAAATTATCCCTATGAATCCAGTTTTAAAAAATTTCATTCATCATGAATATTAAATGATGTATGAATTCCTATTTTTTTTAAATATGAATGGAGGAAAAATCGGATTACATAGAGTTATAATACATATTTATCGATGGTGGTGATCATAGTTTTAAGGGTTTAGTAAAGTTAAGTAAAAATTAAATTGAAAATGGTACATGGATCCTTATATTGGGATAGGTTCATTATAAAAAATATGGGATTGTTTTTGAATTATTTTCATGGTAGTTATGATAAATTCATCCCCCACCTATAAAGTTTTATCTAATGGTAAACCATTTATTCTCATGGATTCATGATGGACTATTAATTTTGATATGATGTAGTTCATGGAGGACAATTATCCTGGTTCACCTATGAGTTTCTCTAGTTTTTTATATAAGATTAAGATATCCATACGACATAGACACATAAGGAATAAAATAAATTTATGCTCAATTATCCTCATTGATATCTTATTGATTATATTTCTATAGTATTTTATTTAGAATGAATGGTTTATATATTCCATTTATCGTGATTGGATTGAATATTTTTTTTATGAATAGATAACTAATACATCATAGAATATGGGTATATTTATATAGAAAAATAGATAATCCAAAGGATATAATATTTTTATGTGGTATAGGTTGATTAATTTTCTACCGACTAATTATGACATTTGGAAAAGTGGCATGTGAATGAATTCTAAATTCCATGTTAGGACTATAACCTAATAATTCCTTTAAATTTATAGAAAAAAAATGCTATATTTTAGTATGCCTGGGTTTTGGAATGATTGAAATCATAGTTTTTGGTGACCTATACAATTATAATAGAATTCTGTATGCATTTAAACTTTTTATAACATATTAATCTAAAGAGCCAATGTCAGGTCCCCAATTATTTTTAGCAAAGAATGTTATTAGTGGAAAGATCACGAATCTTTTATTACTGATAGATTTTAATTGAAATTATGATATCATTCCTATTGTAACTAATTATAAATATATAGATCATTATTCATTATGTATTACTGTATATTTAATAAATCCAACCATTAGAAATTTTATAGCATTTTTTAATCTCAAATTTATTTAGAATATGAATTATAATGGAAGAGTTATAATGAAAAAACATTGTTTTAATAATGATTATAACAAGGTATTAATAACCCAATGCTCTATGTTTTTCATTATAATGGTTGTGTATCAGTTCATTATTAAGATAATTGAGAACCTAAATATTGAGTGTGATCATACAATAATATTGATCATTATAATGATATAATACTAAGTTATTTCATATTTTGATCATGAGATGACACATTATCGAGTATTCATATAGGAGTGAATGACCATACCAGTTCGTTAATTAGAGCCATTATAGATAGAACTTATTAGTGAATTATTTATTAAGGTCCATGATATAAAAAATGTTGTTTCACTAATGCTAAATATCATGTAATTATTTTTCCATCATAAGAATTGGAATGTAACATAATTTTAATGGGAATGGGGCCAGGGTAAAATTGAATATTTGGAATTGAATTATTTTTTTTATGTGATCATTTGATGATGTATGTTTTACAAAAATAATTGGTTTAAATGAGATTTTTTTATGTTAATAGTTTTTAATCAGTGGTTTCTCCACTAAGGGTAGCTCATACCACCAGGTAGCTATTATAGGAGCACTAGGTACAAGATGTGATATTTTTGGTTGTGTATTTTTTAAATATACAACCATGTTTCTATAGGTAGGGTTCCATGTACCTTGTGGTGTTCCCAAGTGGTATTCCATTATATAATGGCTATCGGTTAACCAATGGATGGGTATTGTGAATTTAGTATACTTAGAATCAAATTTCAATTATTGGGGGAATACTATTTATTTTATGATAAGACTAAATTAAAAAAGGTATAAATTGCGGTTTCCATGGAGCCCATTCATCAAGAAATCGCCATATGGATCCCTCTCTTGTTTCCCTTATAAAAAATATTGATTCAAATGGGTTTTCATGGTAAATAAAGGTGAGTACATTACCTCTTTCTTGATTAGTTATCCTCCTCATTTTAATAACTAATTTCAATATAATTGAATAATTTATTTGTTATAGATAAAATTCATTGATTTTTTGAAATTGATATAATGACGGGCTTATGGATTAGAGATATAAAGGGAATCTAGGAAAGAAGAATGAACATAACTACACATGGTTTTTAGAGAGGTAATGTTCTACCATGATTTAATTTTTTCATTAATTTATGATGATATAGTATAGTCAATTTTTATCAAATTTTGTTTATATTTTCAGTAGTTATCTTATAGTTGTGCCTAGAGACATATATCATTGATTACATAGTTTTTTAAAATGTGAACATTCACCAATGAATTTCCTCTTATTATAACTAATTGAAATCAGTTATATTTATTTTTAGAAATTAATTATAATGGATTATGATTACTCTTCTTAGGATATTGGACAAGATAAGAGCTGGTGACCATATTCTTATACCAGAATAGGCATGGATGGGCATGGCAGTGGATAGAGAAAGAATCATGAAAAAGGGGATAAATACAGTTTGATGTAGGTTTTTCCTAATATAATTTCATTATATGAGAATTTATATTTTTTGAAATTCTATGTTGCTGAACATTATAAAATATAGAAACAATTTATTGTACATTAAATGTATCAACATTATTAAGTCAGGATATTCTATGAAAATGTTCTTCACTATTTGTAATAGGAATCCTAGTAACTAGTTGAAATTTTTCATACATGGATGGCCTAATGGAGGTTATATAACAACCATATATGGTTTCCAGTATATAGATATTCCATTAGTGACCTGGGGTGTGGTTATATATAGATAACAATATACTGCTATAATTTTGGAAAGCAAGTGGTCCTCATGATCATTTATCATAGCATTTGTATTGGTTCTGTGTTTCCCAAGGATGGATAACCTATAATCTTTAGCTTGTAATACCTTTTAGTAACATGGATATATTAAATGGATTGTATAGATTATTCCACAAAGGATTCCACATGCACTAATTACTCAACAATAGGTTCAACATAGGTATTAGAATGTGAAATGGAATAATGACCATATTTTTTGACCATTTCATCAAGTAATTGGTGACTTATTGCAAGGGATTGATATATTAGTTTAATCCAATGTCAGTCTTGTGATTTGATCATAGATGAAATCATGGTAAAAGTAGCTGGTGATTGAATGATGATAGGTCTATCTCATAACACGTGATCTATGTGTTGTTGGCCAATTAACCCAAACAAATTTTTTAGTGATGAAAAATCATTCATTGAGAATATGTATGGTGATATCCTCTTCATATATGATTGGTTTATTCGAGGTGAAGATAATTATGACATAATCATATGATTAGGTGTGATGAACACTTTATCCTTGATATATATTTAATTAATGGTTCATCGAGTATCTATATGGAAATGACCCATTCAAATACATTAGTATTATGATATGTTATAAATGTTCAACTATAATAAAGTAATTACTAGTGAAAAACCATTCACCCAGGATATATATATGTTTATAAACCATTAGGACAATGATTTTATAAGGATAATTCCATCTACAACATTAATATTATGTGTCATGATGACATAATCATCCTTCCTCTGTGGTTGATATTGGCATTACCCTCTCCCATTTTGTTATTGTTGCGGTTAATAACTCGTTCACCCTTTCTATGGGATGATACATCGTGATTACCCACATATACATGAATAATTAATCCATTGGTGGTTGCCAATTGATTCTTATACTCAAACCATACATGGTAACCATGGATGGAATAACAACATTGTGGTTGACATACCATTAATAACACAAACCCTTGTTTATGTGAACATTATATGGAATCACAATAAGGCTTTTGATATAGTAATGGGGAAACCCACATAATAATTTAGTCAATCTATTTATATATTTATTTATATTGTTCCATATATTTTTTATGATCACCCCTCAAGCTATTACTTATTTTATTATCACTGTATGAACAACATGAGTACATATGTTATAACATTGTGTTTTTTATTTTCTATATTTCATTATTTATTATAATTTATTTTTTACATTGATGATATTAAAAAAAATATTTTTCAATTATTTTTCATTTATTAAAAATTATTATACTAAGATTATAGTATCCTCATATAGTATTTTTTGACCCTTTTAGCTGCATTGTAGATGATACTATACGAGGAGGTGCACCAAAGGCCATGTGGTGCTACTCATCTTGATACTGTTTAGTATAATTGAGCAATGTATATTAGAAAATGGCGTCGCAACACATAATTTTTTATAACTATTATGGATAATTTATTTTGAGATATTTATAATCATAAAATGAGATGGATGCAGTATTTGTGTGTAAAAAATATTTATGGGTAAAAATCCATGTTTCAACTGAGTTGCGATTTCTATACATTATATTGATTATTATAGTTATAATATTTTTATTTGTACACGTATGATAATTTTCTTATTGTTTTGTGTTTTCACTAATTCACTATAAATTAAAGAGGCATGTAAATATAAAATAACTTTCATATGTATGATCACCACAAATATAAATGATTATATATGATTGTAATATAGAATCCAAATTAAATAGTATTTATTTATTTTATCTAAAAATAAGAAATTTTTGGTATTTTTTTAAGTAACATATATTTTTAATTATATATAATAATGAAAAATCTATTATTAATTATTGTTTATGTAACATATAATATTGTTATCTTCAAGATATACCCGAAGAATTGATGATAATGTTTAACCTATAATGAGTGGTTGTAGTATAGAGATACTTGATCATAATTAGAGCCCTATGATTAATGAAATGTTAAAGGTATTTTCATTTGATATTCATGATATAATATTCATTATTTCATGGTGAATTATTTCATAAAGGGGTGTAATATCTTTTTAATATTAAGGAGGTCCTAGTGACGGTAAGAAAACAGTTGATATAGTAGTGATTGGAGAGATATTTCAGAGTAAGAGTGTGATTGACCTATTATATTGATGTTGGATGTTTTGAGTGTATCCTATGAGTGAGGGGGTTATCCCATAAAATGGATTATAAGATAATATTGAAATATGGTTTGATACTTCATGTGAAAAAATGGGATTTATTTTATCATGTTTTAGGACATAAATTTTGGATCCCTTAGGTATATATGAAATTAAATCATGAGTTGTGGTTTGTGGGATATATATGAATGGTATTCTTTGGAGTCATCATAAGAATATCATGAGAGGAGCCTGAGATTATGTAGATTCAACTCATGATTAAATTATTTGACTGTGGCATAAGGTAATGTTTTTCACTAATTGAGTTAATTTTTTTTAATAAAAATGGTGAGGATTTTAGACTATAGTAAGATTGTTTTTCAAATAATATATTACATTAACACTAAGAGAGTAATATATTACTCTAAATATATCTTATATGGTTTAATATAAAATAATATAATCTTTGTGATGGTGATACCAGTAGTCGGTTAAGAATGATAAAACTTGGATAACATGTAATTCAATTTATTTTCATGGTGATGGAAAATATCATGGGAGGTGAGATCATTATAGAGTGAGGGGAACAAATTTTATTTTCTAGAATAATGTTTTCTCATGGGATTATGATATATGTTATGAGTTATCAATTATAGGATAATATTTGGTATGATATGGATCAAGGATAATTGTGAGGAAACATGATTTTTGATATAAAATATTTAAGGGAGTTTAAAAATATTATCATTCATCATTTTTAATTATGTGGTATGATTAAGTGTTTCATATAACATGATAAATGGTGGAAAAGATTATTACATAATCAATATTTAAGTTATCCACATTTAGATTATAAAAAATAACAAGGGTGTTTAAGGATCATGGCTTAGTGGATAGTGTTAGCATGTTTGGGTGGTGATGTATGAACTCTTTATAACCATATAAGATAATGATAAAACATATTTAATTAGTGTAAAAATGATGATATTTTTTTCATTTAGAGATTTTAATAAAATGTGAACATATGGTATAATATTACATGTTTCATATAAAATTTGAAAGTGAGTCTTGTATGAGGATGTGAGGTTGCTGACAATGATGTACACATGGTGTCTGGGTGATGGATCATTAATGAAAATGGAATGTGGTCATGTGAATCAACATGATATCATATATCATAGAGTAATGATCATGGGAGGGGTTTATTGGTGTAAAAAAGTACATATTAAGTGTACTAGTGTTAATATAACAATGACATTCATGTGGTTTAGTTCCCAATTATGGAGGATAAATATAATCAAAAATTGGGGAGAACACCAAAGAAGACATGATTGTTTGAAACTAATTTCTATATAATTTTTTCCAAAACAAAAATTATAACATTGATGAATTTACTTTAGTTGATATGGTGGTGGTTTTGATATCATTTTATGGGTGAAAGAAAAAATATAAGTGATGTGAGAGGAAGTACTCAGGTGTGGATACCAATCTATGATGATTATACAAAGTCATTATCATTATAATTGATAATTTTGTGTTATGGGATAATGGATTGATATGATGATAGGGAGGTAATTTTGATAATTTAATTCACATGGTGATAGGGTTAGTGAAATTATGAAACCTTAATGAGATTATGGTAATTATTTTAATGAATCATATCACAATGGAATATATTGTGTGTACAATTTTTGACTAAAAATTCATGATGATTCTAATTAGGGAGAACTTGGGTGAAGCTCCATGTGGGAATTTATATATCATAGACCCAAAAGTAGATCATTAGGAGTGTGAAATCATTAGTTGAGGATTTTAAATCAATCACATAATATAGTATGTCATCATTGAGTTTGTGGATTTAGATAGCAACGTCGTGTATCTGTCATCATGGTTTTATAATAAGTCAGTGTAAAAAAGTACCAAATACCATTCCTCTAGTTTTATATACTATGAAGAATTGAAATTAAATACATACCCATATTTAAGGGATGAATTGTGATTTTGATAAATAAAAGCTACATTCAATCGTCAAATTTACAGTTTAACTAGTTTTCATGAAGTGTAAATATAACTATAGTAGATAAGAGTATGGGTAAAAATATTTGACGTCATTTATCAATAAAAAGGATATCTAAGGGAAATTAATGTAATGTTTTCTCAAGGACATGATGAAATATCATCCGGATATCAATACATCCAATTTCATTTAGAGATATTATTATTAAAAAATTAATAAACACTAATGGAAATTGAGGTAAGTTAAATTTGAATTTTTATATTTTAGTTGGATTTTATGATGTTTATAATGTGATATACGAATATTTATCATTTTTCGTTGTATAAAAAATATAATTGAGGTTTATATTGCATTTTTTTGTTGTGGGTTTAGACACAAATGGAAACTCGTATCAATGGGCACCCGTTATTTTCCCTATGAGAACCTAGTGTGACTATTGTAGTATATAATATTCTAATAAATACCTCTTGATACATCATTTTATGTCAATGAGTACACAAGGGGGTGATCTGGGAGGGGTGTTACAAAATTTGAGGACAAAGAAATACTCAGTCGCATGGAATCAGGCACCTACTATACCCAAAATCCATTTCAAATAATCTAGGAAAAAACTATAATTTTATAGAAAAGCCCTCAAAAATAAATCAATACAGGTAATCTAGTGTTCCTATTTGTCATCATTTCTCTCCTTATCTCTTTCCCTTTGTATAGCAATGAAACAGGTTGATTCAATGGGTCTCAATGGTGACGCAAGGATATTTAATCCCTTTAATCTCTCTCAATTCTATATTGTCTTCTTATTATCTAAATTTTATGTAATGGAATAAGATATTGTGTAATAATTATACTATAAAATAATGTAACATTATAGGAATGATGGGGATTTGGTTAATTGAAAATATATGTAATTCCGGAAGGATAAACACTGATAGTTTTATGTTTTTTCATGAAAATTAACACACATACTTGATTTTTTTCATTTATATTAATGAAATTATTTGGCATACTGTTATTGAATGTTGTGTGTTTTATCAATAGTGATCAAAAAAGCGTTAATGAGTATTGTGTCTCAATTTTAATTGGTTCTCAATGTTGGTACTCTACACCAAGAGTATTCTCCTATAATTCATAATTTATATTTGTGGTAATTAATTGTGTAAATTAATTATAAATAGTTTGATTAGGTTTCATTTTATTTTTAATAAGGTTAGATCTTAAAATCATATAATATACTGGTAAGAGCATAAATGAACATGGTAGAGGATAAGGTGGGAATTGAAAAAGAGGGGATACCATTAAATTTATGTATAAATTTCCTAATATATCATATTTATTTGTGATTATATATATTGTATAACATGTATGTATATATTAATGGATTGATAATTATTTAAGCAGTGATCCCTAATATAGAGTGGGCCTACTAAAATCTATTGGGTTCATTGTGTGTCATCTGAGAGTTATTATTGGTTTTTTTATCACATAGAGAAATGATGAATAATTGGGAGGCTTAATTATTGGGAGTATGGTTCTTTATTGGGTTTACTACTTCATATGTTAGATCTAAATAACCAAGCATGTCATATATTTTACAAATGGTATTTACCTAGAGAATTGGGAATTTGGTTATCCAATTGATCGTGCAATGACCCATGTTTTTCCTTAGAGAGACTGATATTAATTTTTAGTTTTTGAGTCCCAAGACATCCCAAGGTGTAAAATAGTAATTTTACAAAACATTATCACATCTAAAAAAGTATTGGATTTTTTTTCAACAACAGGTTTGGTGTTTACTCTGGGAAAAATATATGATGATGTTTCACGCATTAGATATCCTCGAATAATATATTTTCAGAATCATGTTTTTTAACTAGAATGAATATATCCATGGGAATTATAATTTTCATTCAAAATGGGGCAATAGAATTTAAATCGAATCCCATAGTTGCTTCTAGAAAAATGGTTTTACCACATTAGTATACCCTCAGGTCATATTTCATTGGTTGAATTTTAAATATTTATTTAATTAATCCAAAAATTAGTTATCCCTAAATCAAATTTTATTCATTAAATTATTATCAATAACCATCCTTTTAAGGTGATCCAGATTGTATCCTTTGATGGATAAGAATAGTAAGTGAAGGTGATCATTAGATGGATTCTATTCTTAGATAATGAAATTGTTGAATGGAATCTTCATATCAATGATGATGAATTGATTATGATTTTCCCTCGAGTTAGGAATAATTATATCCATTTTTGTCCAATTCACCATGGGATATGTTTCATTTAAGATGTTTTATCCCATTTAGGATCATATATCACCTAATTGTTTTGGGTATTTTATTCCTTTTCAAGAATATTAATTTGATGAATGGAAATATGTATTTTTCCCCTTTACACATCATATTTGTGAATGAGAGACCTATGATTCATCATCCCTATGATTGTAATGTATAGATGAAGAAGTAGGGGGATCAGAATTTTTCAATATTGGATGATTGATTGAGTGTTTTTAGTTTGTTAGGGGAATAATGGATTTATAGTACTCGATATAGATTTAGTCGAGTGTAAATAGTGACTAAAAGTGATTTAAATCTGGTTGGTTGGTAGAAAATGTGAGGAAACCCCAAAACATTTGTGGTGATTAAAATGAGTTTTACCATAGTGGCATCCATTATTGTATTGAAGGGGGATTTCCAAGGTCTGACCAACTGGTGTAGGGGAAACAACTCATGAATTCATCATAGAGCTAGTAGATATGCATGTAGAAATACCATGGTTTTCTCTTAACCAAATGATCGTATTAGTTTATATAGATACACACTCTACATGAAGATAATTGGGATTTGTTAGGAACATACACATAAAGTTATGTAAAACACCAACCCAATATCTTTCCTTCTAAGTAGTTTAGGATGTGGTACACTAGGACAGGTTTTCCACATAATACCTGAGTGGAAATACTGTATGAATGGTGTGGGTTTTATCATGAAAATGGTAATTCCTTTCCCGTATTCAATGGATCCATGTTAGGGTTCATGTTGTCTCCTTGTTTCCACACCCATGGGCATGTGTTGGGAACACACATGGGTTTGGGGCATGTGCCACCTACCTCGGTGTGCCATTTGGTTCTCCCAAAGTCCACCACACAAGACATTACAACCTATGGGGTGAGTATTTGTAGGCATCATAATCGTGTAACTAATTTAGTGATAAAATATATTGTCATGAGTATTTTAACATGTATATTAAAATAGTCGACGTAAATCATCCATTAATGACCTTTTGTGAGGTCAAATATGTATAAAATGAATTTTGATATTTGATAACAACATCAATGATCATACATTACAACTAGTAAATTCACATGGTTAGGTATACCCACCTAGTATTTATTATGTTATTTGGTGAGGTATTAGGTCTCTGTATGGATAATGGGATAATTCTATAAATCTCATAGATGTTGTTTGTTACATTCCCCACATTCTGGGTGCTTTATATGGAATTCTTATTAGACAATAATTTACTATCACCCTAATCTGATAACTTAACACAATTATATGTGTGTCCTCCATTATATTTATCTACATATTGATGTGTGTTCTCTCATATAATGTGTTTCTATAGTATTAGTGGATAGTACACCCCTAGAATAAAATATCTCATTTTTTGTGATCCAAGTTACATTAAAAGATTCCATATTAGTGGAATCATATCAGAAATAGTGGAAAATATGGTGAGTAACTTCATCATCTAATCCTAAAAATTCATTATCGATAGTACCTTCATTGTTTTTCCATGACGTTCATTGAAATAAAACCTTAATAATTGGCTGTCTCAGATAGTGTTCGGTAAGCCTATTATAACATAACATGATTTGTCCTAGATAGCATAGGGTAACCCCATTAAAGCTTAATGTTGGGTGGAATAAAGAGATCTAGGGTATTCCATTATTTCATATCATGGGATGGTTGAGTTAATGTTGAGTAAGATCATTAACAATTAAATGATTTCCTTACCTAGATAGAAATCCATTTCATTAGGTATTGATGATATTGGATGTCATTTGTATACTTATTTCAATTAAAATCATTTTCAAAGGGTTCGATTAAAGTAATTTTCCATGTTACCAAAAACACGATTAACTATATTATATGGTTTTATAATGACTCATTTAATCAATATTAATATCTAATTTCCCATTATTATTTATTTTGATGACACTATCATTTCCAATGTTTTAATTTTTTATGTTTTGGCTACTAATAGGTAAGATTTTTTTTATGATTCACTGATGAAAAATGATTATGTCTTCATACCCTTAGGCACTCTTATTAAAATTTATGACCTTCAATTTTTAATTATTTTATTTAACCTTAATGAGCATTTTATATCACCCTTCTCATGTTTCCTTTTCCAAAATATTTAATGAATGTGGTTGAATGGATTATTTAAATAATTCATTTAACAAGTATTTTTATTATAACCTTACGTTACATAAGGAAATATGGTTATAATGGGAAAGGATGGTAATCTTTATAAACCTATTGTTTATGAGTCTATATTGATATTATTTTGTAATAATTCACTAAAACAGTAAACCTAAAGGACCTCGATATAATATGTGATCCAGTTTTCCATTTTTGTGAACCATGTTTTTTATTGAAAAATTGTGTCACTATAATCCTCCTCAAAGATGGAAATATAAATTTTACAATATTTTAACATGATCATGGACTTGGAGTCCATGATTGTTATTGTAGAGTCAATAATTGGTTAAAATTAATTTTTATGTCTGGTTGTTTTCAAGTGAGGAAAAATTATGACTTTTGGATACCATCATAGCATTATAAGCTTAAGGATGATCATATTATTAATGTCTTAGAGACCCAATTTTGGTTTAATGTGATATGGTATTAATTTTATTAGTGATATTTTTGGAGAGGGGATTTTTTATTGAATTATTTGTAACCCCTTGCATCAACATGATTTTTTTTTGGAGGAATTCATTTTTAGGATTAATAAAAAAAGGGGACAACATGTATGAGGGGTGACATTCCTTTGTATCTGACTAGTTGGTGGGGCTTGAACCCATTATCAAATGATTATAAGAGTTTCACGCCTACCACTAGCCTATGTGACTCCCTAGATAATATGAAATTTTTACAAGATAATATGAAGTGTATTCTAAAGTCATATAGGATTTTATTTGAAGAATAATAAATTATTTATCATGGAATAATATAATATCAAATCCTTATAATCCATGGGTTTACAACATAGTAATGGAATGATTTAATATTTTTTAGGATATTTATTTATAGAATGGTTTGGATTGAAATTTGAGTGATAATTTTGAAGAATAATGTAGCACATAATGGTTCATTAATTTTAGAAATTACCTTTCCATGTTCAATCCATTTTGGTTTACTATAATTTCAAAATATATATATATGAGCTCAAATATCTGTTTTATGGTTATATGGTCATTAAAAGTTTATGAAAGCTCATCATGAATTAAAATTTAATCATGAAAACTCTTATTTTTGGGAAAATGATTTTATTGTGGTGGAAATTTACAAAACTCTACTCATACAGTAAGTATATATCCATATTTCTCTTTGTCTAAATAGTATTTTATTTCCATAACTATAGGAAAAGCATATAAAACCAAATATATTTTCATAGCACCTTCAATTCATATAATCCATTATTCTGTTTGATGATCACATATTTATGGTTTTGGGGACCTCAACATTATAATGAAAATTCACATTATTGAGATTAATGAAATTAACCAATCTCTGAAAATATTTAGACATTTCCTCTAATCCCACTTATATTCTTCTATTGGGAGACCAAGTTATGTATTTTTTTTACTTTGTAAAAACGATTCATTATTATTAATAGGATTTTTAATTAAACCTTTTAAAGGTGTGGGTTTACAACATAATTATTTTTAAATGATCAACTTTTGTTTATCACGAAAATGGTTAAATTGTGAGTATTTAATTTATTGAGGGGGGAGGCAGTAACAACCTATGAATTTAATGTAACATAATTAAAATTTATTTCTTAATGTAAATTAAATGGTGAGTTTCACTTTATTTACACTCATCACTCAATTCCTCTTATGATACAAGAAACAATGAGTTTATTAAATATCTTTTGTTACACTTAAGATTGAGTTTTACCAAATGAAAACATAATGTTAATATATTATATAACATTATATTTTTCCCATACCATTAGAATATAATGTATGAATATGATTAACTAAAATATACAAATATTTTTTATAGTTGTATATGTAATGATATATTGGGATACTAATTAATGAGATATAAAAATAAAAACCTTTTCAAAATAAAAGGAATTAATTTTTTCAAAAATCGATTTAAACGTTCACAAGTGTGTATTTTAACAATAAAATTATAAAATCACATTTTATTTATTTTAAAAATTAAATTTATAGGTAATATATTAAATCTATATTCTAACATTCATAAAATGTTATTTGCTATGGTGGAAACTCATGATGGAGGGAACTGAGTTCCTACATAATATTTCATTGAAAACATTTATCATAAAATCCCCAAATTTGAAACAGAACAGTTATTTAAGGAAGTAGGGATATAAATGTTCAATTCCTCAACATGTCTCTCAATGGTTGATTAGTCCTCAGTTGAAACAGTGTAAAAAATTATCCAACATTTGAGTTTGGTTTATAGAATTAACCAAATAAACACACAAACCAAAAATAACTATCAGAGTAAAGGTAAAACTGTTTTATATCATTGAAATTATAAGTATTGGGATAAATCAAAACAATGTAATGAAAAATAAAGTACATAAAAAATTAAACAAGAGGTTCAGTTTCAATACAAGACATTATCCTCTCTCCACTAGGTGATAAACTTCCACCAAGAAGTTTATATTAATAATCTTGATACAAAAAATGTATCAATCTTTAAAAAAAATTTCACACACTATCCAGATCCCACAATATAACGACCCGTCCCAGTGGGGCCTGAGCTATAACTCCCCAAGCCCGCCTCCAATAGGCCGGGGGCTGGTGACTAGCACCGAGTAGGCATACTACTAACATGGGAGGCATTTCATATAAACCTGTACACAAACACACACACATCTCCAAGCCCACAAAGCTGAAAAGTAAATACTTCTAAAAGGAAGAGATGCATGCATACAATAAAACCAAAACACAGGGTACGAAAAGAATATAAAGTACAAGAAATAAAACCCGAGGCCAAAAGTACAAACCCACCAGAAAGAAAGTCTGTGACAAAGTCAAACCTGTAATGATTGGTGCTGGGACTGTAGTCTATAGCCATAGGAACACACCTCGGCCTGTCTGATCCCACTGAGTACCGTCCGGTCTTGGTGCACCTAGAATCATGTCAAAGGCACGCTCATCTGCACAAGACACGACACATATGGGCAAAGACCGTGCAGGGGTGAGTATAACAATACCTTGTAGGACACCATGAAAACACAAAGAATACAACAGATGAAATTTCACAATAGAAAGGTACAATCCTATCTATACAGTATATGTATACCGAACATATAACAAGAATATCCAGATATAATCATATACAAACGACCATCGCGATACCGCCACTAGGATCCAGCTTAAAGATTCCCCTAAGCATACCATCATAAAAACACACTCCTAGGTCTGAAGAGAGAGATATGATGTACTCATTCCAGGAGAACACACTCTAGAAGTACCTTGGAAACATGATGCTTAGATGAGGAGCACATCCAAGTAATGGGGCGAATCCAACAACTCAGTCTGAGCTAATCCGCTAAGTAGAGGATCGACACCCAGGTAAAGATGGTCACACCGATATTAAGAAATCAACCTAGGGTTCCAGGAATTAATAGAGGATCCGGCTCTAAGTATTACAGAGGGGATTCCATCAAATCTATTCAGTGAGTTCTTCTGAAGGGGTCGTACTCCTGTATAAAGGAAATGATACCAGGTCCTTCAGGGAAGAGACCAAGGGTAAGAACCCTAAGAGAACTAGTCCAAGTCACAGAAGACAAGTGGCTCAAGTAATGAACTAAAGGATACAGGGCATGTATTTTGGTTACATGCCGTGTTCCTTTACCCTGGGTACTACCCGTGTAAACGGCCCGTGTCATTCATTCAAACCTTGTAAAACCAAACTACACGGTGTGTAGAAAAGGTACACGCCGTGTTCCTCGACCCTGGGTACTGCCCATGTAAACAACCCGTGTCATTTGACTTGTTGGGTAGAAAGAAACTACATGACATTTAGAAGAGGTACACGCCATGTACGAACACCTGGGCTAGTTTCGTGTACACTGGACATGTGCCCGTACACTGTCTCTACCCGTGTCTGTGTTGCATGCCCTTGTTCCAGTACACGGTGTATCCCATGTATCTGGCTGGGTCTAGTCGGGGAGGGGTACACACAGCATGTCCCTGGCAGTGTACCCTGCCCATGTATGTGTACTCCTGAAGTACACGTTATGCAATCCTCCATTTAACACACGCCGTGTAGCCCATACTAGACGGCGTGTAGTCGGGATTTCTCCAGGAACATCGTCTTCCTCCTCACTCCTCGACTGATCCTCAAGATCCTGATCCAACCATTCGATCGTTACGAATCTCCGGATTTGGGGTCGTCCCACCCCTACGAAACTGAATCTGTCGGTTTCGGGCTTCCGATCAGCCTTGAAAACGCATCCTGATCTGTCCGCACGAAAATGCTCGAAGAACGAGAACTTCTGAACCCCGTCTATTTGTCCGCCGTCGTCATCATCACACCTATGTTAGGTCATCTCGCTGTTGGATCTTTGATTTCAGATCGTTGCGCCAACCAACAAAAACTCAACGATCGATTTTACCCAAGAACGGGAAGAACGCGCTCGAAGAACGCATTAGAATCAGGAGAGAAAAACACAAAAATAGAGAGGGACGAACCTCGATCGATGTTCGAGTCGATCTTGGTTCTTCACCATTAGAATGTTTGAACGAAAACCAAAACAACTCAAAAATAAAAATCCCACGATTCCCGAAAATATCCCATCTTTCAAGAATGATCATTCCACGAGCTAATCTGTCCGTGGATTAGTTCGCATTCATCGTGGAAATCAGAAACGAGGAATAAAAATCACAAACAACAACCTACGTAGATCTACGGAGTTCGTTGGCAATGATCTGGTCACCTCGTCACCATCGCCGGTGAAAATCCTTAAGAACCGTCGTCGCCGCATCAGGAGGTCTTCTCCAGAGCTCTCCAGAGAACATTAGGGTTATGAGAATTGTAACCCTGAACCTCCCAACAAAATCTATATTTAAAAAAATAAAATATTTCATTGCAACATGGGTTTAAATAAAATATATTAATAAAATATTTTATTAAGGTTACGTCCAAAAGCCATATTTCACCACCTACCTGTGCCAGCTGCTGTTAGGCCTTGCCTAAGGTAAAATCGTTATTCTGAACGCAATGGTACCCTCAGATTTATGATCCGATCACCCATTCAGTATATATTCCACTTTTTCAGGAAAACTGCACGCACGTAGAATTGAATTATTATATTAAATTCAAACATTTGTTTCGGTCTTACCGGGCCTCGGAACTGTGCATCGTCTCAGAGCCTGGTGTCAAATTAATTCCCATATAATATTAAAATAATACATGGAACATTCTGGGACATTACATCACACCCACCTTAGGTATTTTACTGTAAGGACCCACAAAATAAAGGGAAATTTTTTCTTAATTTTCTTTGGGATTTCACAAGAACGTGGTTTCTGACGGCACTTGATTCCGAGGCCCGGTGTGCTCGTAATTTTAATCCGAATTTTAGATCGGGTATGTTTAGTGAACGAACGAGCAGGTTTTTCTATCTTTTGAACCAGTGCTCCGAATCGAATTATGAGGGAACCGATGGATTTGCAGCGCTGATAATTGCTTAGGAACACATTTTCTGGAGTTGCGTTTTCAGGAGAGTAGTTGTTAAAATTATGGAAGTTAAAAATAAAAATTTGAGCTACAATTTTAATTTTTCTCTAAGTGTTTAGCCTTTGAGTGGATGTTGGGGTAACCACCCAACTTCCCATGGGAGGTTATGATAGTGGTGGGGCCTACACTAACCCCACCTCTTAATCTTCCATAAGCTTCCATAACCCTCCATTTATTAAGTCATGTTGAGTTAATTAATTTATTGGATTAATTCAACTTTTGAATTTCAAACTTATGTCATGTTAATAAAATAAGGGAAGTACATATTTTATTTTGGTTGGATCTTGTTGTGAGAGTATTTGGGAGAAAAGGAAAATCTCTTGAAGTTCTTCTTCCGTGACGAAGAACGTGAAGAACACGAAGAACGCCGGATCCTCGGAGATTGACGACGCGATGCCGACGAATTCTTTCTCCGCGACGCGATGATTCTCCTTCTGATACATCTTCTTCCACGAAGTTTATTTCCGCGATGAACCTCCGTTCAAAATACGCTCGAGGTAGGGGTTTTATTCATTTATATTCGTGAATTTTCTTCCGTCATCAATCCTCGTAAAATTGGACCACTTGTTATCAAATAACGGGAGGGGGCCAGACCGCACAAACACGGACGAATGATTCCCCTTTTTTCTCTTATCTACCTTGTGGTGGAATGGAATGAGTATGGCACGGTGCCATCGCACCGCGAGGGGTCATGTGTCATGGAATGCACGGCACCGTCGCGCGGCGCCGTTGAATCGAGCAAGATCGCGGTGCCATCGCGGCGTGCCGGAGAACCCCGAAGGCACCGCGGCCGGAGCGGGGGCGTGGCAGAGGGGAGAGGCGCCATCGCGTCGTGTCGGGCGGATTAAGGTTGCGGACATAGGCCATGGCGGAGCAGGGACCGGCGGCCGGTTCCGGGCCGCAGACATCGGAGCAGGGGGACCAGCCAACGCCGGTCCCGTGGCGGCAACAGTCGGCCGGCCGGAGCGGTCCAGCCAGACAGGGGAAGAGCAGCGGGTTACGACCCCCGGCTGGCCAGAATTAGCATCCCCCCATTATGGGGGCCGCGGTTACGAAACATGGGGCATGCGCCCCCCCATCCGCTCGTCTGAATGGCCGAGCCACCTGGCTGGCGCCAGCGCGCCTGGCCGGCTGCCCAGGCCGGACTGCCAGGCCGGACCGCTCCAGGCCGGGCAGGGAAACGCCAGTCGGGCCTGGCCACGCCAGTCGGGCCGGGCCGCACCCAAGCGGGCCAGACTCGGAACCGGGACTGGTCGACCCGGTTTGGGCCGACCCAGAGGGTATCGGGCCGGGTCAGATCGGGCCCGAACCCCCTAATACCGGACCTCTCACGGTCCTTTTCCCATAAATTGGGTTGAGGACCTACGATCCACACACCGTTAACTACGATGCGACCCTTGGATCGAGATGGTCATTTCAGTATATTACACTCAAGGTTTCGGAGTACTTTGGGTTTGGCCAGGTAGGTTCGTACACGAAACCAACCGGGCCCTCGGAGCGGAAACGCTTATAACTTGAGTTCCAGACGTCCGATTGACATGTCGTCAACTTTGTTAGATTCCTCTAAGTGAGACGGACCTTTTGGCTTACTCCCCTAGAGGTTTGGACGCAGTTGGAGTACAGTAGGGTTGGGTTTTACTTAAAAATCAACCGTGCTAGTAGAACGAAAAATCCAATAACTCTCAGAACGGGCGTTCGATCGACGCGCCGTCTATCGCTTTGAGTTCCTGTTGATGATACGAAACTTTTGGATACATCAAATATGGACTATGTGTCAGTTTATGTATCAGCCCCTCGGCTTGTGGAGCGGACCCTCCCGAACGAGCTTACTGTGTGCGGGAACCCCAGAGCTGGCTGCGACTTTGACGACGATGACGACTGTGCAGAAATCCTCCATGGATTCGAGGGCGACGACTACAACACTCAGTGATCCTATGTGGATCAGTGCTACCGATCATGTGTGAGTCAGATCCTGTGTGGTTCAGCACTCAGTGGTCCTGTGTGGGCCAGCGCCTACGGATCATGTTTGGGTCTGATCCTGTGTGGGTCATTGCGGGGGTTAGTTACCTATCGATCCTTTGTGGGTCATTGCGGGGGTTAGTTACCTATAGATTCTTTGTGGGTCATTGCGGGGGTTATTTAACTATTGATCCTTTGTGGGGCATTGCGTGGGTTAGTACCTATCAATCCTGTGTGGGTCTGACGACTTAGATGAATAAATGGCAATATCTGATCATCTCTATCGTCTTACGAAGAAGTATACCTGTGTGAGCTGAATCTTGACTTCAATTCTTAGCATTGATAAGATTGACTTGTTATCCTGTGTGGATTACGTTATGCTTTCCTGTGTGGATTGGGTTTTGTTTCCTATGTGGACTGGGTTGTACTTGGGCTCAGATGTTGGAGTCGAACGGGAATTGATGACTTAGGTATATGTATGGGCATATACCTAAGTGGTGACGGGTGTTACTTCGTGATTGTATCATCATTTGTGGATTATCCTTTGTGGATTTTGGGAGACCTTCAGGGGTCTCGGGGTCCCTACTGAGAAGCTTATACTCACCCCTGCACGGGCTATGCCCGCACTACATTGTGTTGGTTGCAAACGAAGGACAACGCTGATCGTGGTTGAGGCTTGCGGAGCAGGACGGTACCTGGAGGTGGACCACTAGGCAGGACGTACTCGGAGCGGATGGCTGGACCCGAGGAGCTGTGGAGGATATCTGTACCCACCCATCAGGTGGGAGTACCAGAGGATGGCTCTCCATAGCGGCTTTACTTTACAGTTTATGTACTTACTTTCAGTTGTATTTTACTTTTAGTTTGGGTATGTATTCTGGCCCACTTAATTTTCCGCACTTACAATTGTACTATGTTTTTACTCAGTGTTTAATTCTGATTTCTTGCTCTGTGGTGTTTGTTTACTTTACAAAGGCAATGCCTTCCCTTTTTACTGGGAATTACCCCTTGGTGCTAGTCCCCAGCCCCTGGCCTATGAAAGGCGGGCTTGGGGTAGTCACGGGACGGGCCCCGAGGACGGGTACTGACAAATTGGTATTAGAGGAGTTCGGTTCTACCACAGAACTATGGAATCTGATCTTTTTCTATGTGAAGCAATAGTCTTAAGAGTATTGAGTGTGGTTATCAGTCCAAGGAGTCCAGTGTTGGTGCGGCGGCCGATGTATCCGTACACCAGGACCCTGACTTCTGATTTCCAACTTAATACAGGAAAAAATTGATTGATTTTGTGTTTCACGTTTTCTTTGTGATTACTTTATGTCATCTCACCAGGTATAATGTTTGACCATGGCTCACCTATTTATTTTCAGGATGGCCCCATGATGGCAGCCAGCTAGGGTTCCGAGTGTTGTGCGTGACGACAGCCCACCAATCGATGAGGCCTCGGTACAGGGACCTTTGACAGCAGAGGCACCAGTGGTACCTCTACCCACCGAGCAATCGATTCTACTAGCCCCAGCCGATGACGATGCACGTCACCTTAGTGCACTGCATGAGTTTCAGCATCAGCGACCACCTAGGTTCTGTGGGGAGACAGACCCGTAGGCCGCTGAGGATTGGCTGGAGGTAGTTTTATGGGTTTTCAGGTTAGTGAGGACACCAGCAGACATCATGGTGATCCTCGAAGCGAGCCTACTACACGCGGCAGCAGGCAGATGGTGGAGCATGATGCTACAGGTGCATAACGAGGCATCTCTTCTCTGGACGGACATTGAGAGCCTCTTCCTCTTGGGGTTCGTTCTAGCCACCCTCTGTGTTGTGCGCATCCAGGAGCTTCTTCAGCTACGGCAGGGCAGCTTGACGGTCGCCCAGTACTCTGTGAGATTTACCGATCTCTCGCGCTACTCGACGGACATGGTACAAGACCCATTCTTCCGGTCCCGGACCTTCGAGTAGGGATTGAGGCCGGATATCAGGGCATCACTGATCTCCATCAGCATTCCGACCCAGGCAGGGGTACTAGAGCGGGCCTTCTGATCAAGAGCTTCCTTTCTGAGCCTACATCAGCAGAGAGACCTACCGTAGGGCGGCACATAGCAGAGACTTCTGCAGCAGGCAGTCGACGGATGACTCATGGGTCCAGGTAGACCAGACCCTCAGGAAAATGACCTCAGGACACTGGCTCAGTGGTGCGGGAAACACAGCGCGAAACCAGTCTTTCGAGTGGCAAACAATGCTATGCATGCGGCGGGTAGGGCCACATGGCTCGTGACTGCCCAACCCGCCGTGCAGAGGAGCAGCAGACGGTTGAGGGACAACCCAGGCAGAGGCAGAGGGTCGACCGTGGTGGTCAGTAGGGAGAAGGCGGATGAGGCAGAGGAGCTGGCTGAGTAGCAGGTGGTGAGCGACGCTTTGAGGCTCTACCACCACCACCACCACCAGGAGGTCCACCCCGACCAGAGGGAGCTGGTGGGCAGAGACAGGCACAACTTCATGCAGCGGAAGCCTACGACCATGACGCGCCTGAGATTATACGAGGTACTATCTATGTCTATTCCATCCTTGCTGCAGTTCTTCTAGACACAAGAGCGAGTCATTCTTTCATATTCGCTGCCCTTGTTCGAGCTCATAGATTCCGACAGAGCCGTTGGCTCGATCCTTATGGCTAGAGACTCCTACGGGAGCAGACTCGACGATTACGCACTAGTGATAGCAGTGTGAGCTTACTCTAGGATGCGAGATCTTCGGCTGGGAACTTCTAGTAGCGGCGTTGAGGCCTTACGACGTCATCTTGGGCATGGATTGGTTATCTATAGTCCATGCTCAGATTGACTGTATTAGGCGCAAGGTGTGATGTGTATGCACCAACGGGAGTAGGTTCACCTTCACCGGCGATAAGGGAGGCTTCGCAGAACAGGTTGGACTCTCGCAGAGGAGAGGACAACCCATCACTAATCAGTTGGCTAGCCTCATCCTAGGTGCAGTTGACGTGCGGATTCCTGGTTTTCCTACAGTGGTGGATCAGTATGCAGACGTTTTTCCTGACAACGTTCCAGGACTACCTCCTCGCAGAGAGGTAGACTTTTATATTGACCTGTACCCTGGGTCATCCCCGATATCCACTCCAGCATATCGGATGGCCCCCGCTGAGCTTCAAGAGATATGGGTACAGTTGGAGGACTTTCGAGGCAAGGGATTCATCCGACCCAGTGATTCACCGTGGGCTTCCCCGATATTGTTCTCCAAGAAGGCGGACGGGAGCTTGTGACTTTGTGTCGACTATCGTCGCCTGAACCAGGTTTCAGTGAGGAACAAGTAGTCGCTGCCGAGGATTGATGACCTCTTCGATCAGCTCAAGGGAGAACGACAGTTCTCGATGATAGACCTCAGGTCAGGCTATCATCAGCTCAGAGTTCGGGATGAGGACGTGCCGAAGACGACCGTCAGATGTCGGTATGGCCACTATGAGTTCTTGGTTATGACATTCGGCATAACCAATGATTTAGCTGTGTTCATGGTCCCCATGAACAGGATCTTTCAGCCATACCTCGATCAATTTTTCATGGTCTTCATCGATGACATTTTGATTTACTCGACAACTGAGGAGGAGCACACCTACCACATGCGGGTTGTACTAGACACACTCCGAGAGCACCAGCTTTATGTAAATATCTCGAAGTCTTAGTTCTGGATACGTGAAGTCCACTTAGTTGGACACGTCATCTCTGAGGCGGGAGTTGCGGTGGATCCTGTGAGATCGAGACAGTACTAGCTTGGGAGAAACCCAGGAGCGTGACAGAGGTGCAGAGTTTTATGGGACTAGCTGGGTACTACCAGAGATTTGTGCCAGACTTCTCCAGAGTTGTGGCACCACTCTGAGCCTTAATAAAGAAGGGGAAACCCTTTTTTTGGTCAGACAGATGTCAGCAGAGCTTCTAGGAGCTGAGACAAAGATTGACCGACGCCCCTATCTTGAGGCTACCGGAGGAGGGAGTTGGATACGTAGTCTACTGAGACGCATCAGGGACTGGACTTGGATGTGTCCTGATGTAGGAGCGGGACATGATCGCCTATAGATCATGTCAGTTGTGGAAGCATAAGCAGAAATACGCTACCCATGACTTAGAGTTAGTATCAGTGGTCTTCGCTCTGAAGATGTGGCGACACTATCTGATGGGCGAGCGCTTTACTGTCTATTATGACCACCAGAGTCTCAGGTACATCTTCTCGTAGAAGGACCTGAACCTGAGACAGTGGCGATGGATTGAGTTTCTTCAGGACTATGACTTTTAGAGAGTCTATGCTAATGGGAAGGGGAATGTAGTAGCCGATGCTCTCAGCAGGAGGACGGGCATCCATATTCTTGGAGAGGCGACCGATTAGCTAGCCGCTTTGCGGATATCCATCGTGGATAGTGATGGAGAAGCCTTTCTTCATTCGCTCACAGTCACTTCTCCACTACTGCAGCAGGTTAGAGAGGCACAGTGTGGGGACACCAACTATGCGACACGTCGTGCATAGATATCCTCAAGACAGGCACCTAATGGTTTCAATTTAGGAGGAGAGCATGATCTCCTTTTTAGAGGACATACCTTGTTACCAGTTTCTTTACAAGAGGAGGTGCTGAGAGAGTTTCACACTTCCCCTTTGGCGGTACATCCTGGAGTGGTGAAGATATACCAAGATCTCAGACGACAGCACTGGTGGCTAGACATGAAGAAGGCTTTGGCAGAGTTCTTTTCTCGATTCCTCACCTGCCAGTAGGTGAAGGTAGAGCACCAGGTACCAGCAGGCTTGGTACAGCCCTTGGAGGTCCCGTAGTGGAAGTGGGATGACATATCTATGGACTTCGTGACTGGACTTCCACGCACTTCCAGAGGACACGAATCCATTTGGGTGATTGTCGACCGACTCAACAAGTCGGCTCACTTGTTACCCATCAGAGAGTAGGGCACAATGGAGAGCTTGGGACGACTCTATGTTCAGGAGATTTTATGGCTTCATGGTGTTCCATCGTCCATCATCTCCAATCGAGATGCTCGCTTTACATCCTGGCTTTGGAAAGGGTTGCATGAGCCGTTCGAGATGCAACTACGTCTGAGCACCGCCTTTCACCCCCAGACAGATGGTTAGACGGAGAGGACCATTCAGACTCTCGAGGACAAGCTCTGCGCATGTGTCCATGACTTTGGTCATAGCTGGGAGGACCACCTACCCTTGGTGGAGTTCGCGTACAAAAACAGATACCACTCCACCATTGGGATGGCACCATATGAGGCATTGTACGACCGACCGTGCAGATCTCCTCTATGCTGGACAGACCCTGGGGAGTCAGCACTTATGGGATCAGAGATGGTTCAGGCCACGAAAGAGAAGGTTCAGATCATCCAGGAGAAAATCAGGACAGCTCAGAGCTGGATGAAGTCTTATGCTTACAAGAGGCGGAGGCCACTAGAGTTCGAGGATGGCGACCACGTCTTCTTGCGGGTCCCACATCGACGTGGTATACATAGATTTGGCCGAGGCAGCAAGTTGTCTCCATGCTTCATCGGACCATTCCAGGTCCTCCGAAGGATCGAAGAGGTGGCTTATCGCCTGGCTCTACCACCTTTGCTGCACCGAGTGCACGACGTCTTCCACATATCTCAACTGAGGAGATACGTGAACAACCCGACGCATATCATTGACCATGGAGAGCTGGACAGAGATGATGGGGCAACTTTTTCAGAGGTCCCAGTGGAGATCGAGGATCGACAGGAGTGGGTCCTACGTGGACAGTTGATTCCTCTAGTGCGCATCAGATGGCAACATGGGAACCTCCAGGAGAGCACTTGGGAGCGGGAGACTCAGATGCGTGCACAGTACGGAAATTTGTTCCCCTAGTTTTTGATGTATCTTTACGGGGATGTAAATCCCTGAGGTGTGAGTAATGTAATGACCCGTGAAATACAAGGGAATTTTTTTCTTAATTTTCTTTGGGATTTTACAAGAACGTGGTTTCTAATGTCACTTGATTCCGAGGCCCGGTGTGCCCATAATTTTAATCCAAATTTTAGTTTGGGTACGTTCAGTGAACAAACAAGTGAGTTTTTATAACTTTTGAAACGGTGCTCAGAATCGAATTACAAAGGCAGAAATGGATTTACAGCTCTGGTAATTGTTTAGGAACACCTTTTCCGGAGTTGTGTTTTCACAAGAGTAGTTGTTAAATTTATGGAAGTTAAAAATAAAAATTTGAGCTACAATTTTTATTTTTCTCTAAGTGTTTAGCCTTTGAGTGGAAGTTAGGGTAACCACCCAACTTCCCATGGGAGGTTATGAGAGTGGTGGGTCCCACACAAACCCCACCTCTTCATCTTCCCAAACCTTCAATAACCCTCCATTTATTATGTCAAGTTGAGTTAATTAATTGAGTGGATTATTTCAACTTTTGAATTTCAAACATAAGTAATGTTAATAAAATAAGGGAAGTACTTATTTTATTTTGGTTGGATCTCGTTGTGAGAGTCTTTAGGAGAAAAGGAAAATCTCTTGAATTTATTATTCCTCGACGAAGAATGCGCAGAACGCGAAGAACGCCGGATCCTCGAAGATTGACGATGCGACACCGAAGAATCATTTCTCCGCGACGCGACTATTCTCCTTCCGCGACATCTTCTTCTGCAACGGTTATTTCCATGATGAACCTCCATTAAAAAGATGCTCGAGGTAGGGGTTTTATGCGTTTCTATTCGTGAATTTAAATCCTTCATCATTACTTGTACAATTGGACCACTTGTTATCAGAAAACGGTAGGGGGCCGGACCGCACAAACACGGCCGACCCACCCCCCCTTTTTGTCATGTCTACCTTGGGGTTGAATGGAACGAGGATGGCACGGTGTCATCGAACTGTGCGGGGTCATGTGGCAAGGAATGCGTGGCACCGTTGCGCATCACCGTTGAATCGAGAATGATCGCGGCACCGTCACGCCGTGCCGGAGAACCCCAAAGGCACCGCGGCATGAGCGGGGCTGCAGCGGAGGGGTGCGGCGCCATCGCGCCGCACCGTGCGGATTAAGGCCGCAGTCATAGGCCGCGGCGGAGCAACGACCAGCGGCCGGGTCCAGGCCGCCGGCATTGGAGCAGGGGTACCGGCCATTGCCGGTCCCGTGGTGGCAACAGCCGGCCGGCCGGAGCGGGCCGGCCGGACAGGGGATGATCCGGGGGTTACGACCCCTGGCTCGCCAGCATGAGTGGCCCCCCATTATGGGGGTCGCAGTTACTAAACAGGGGCCATGCGCCCCCCCCACCATCCTCTTGTCCGAATGGCTCAGCCCCCTGGGCGGCACCAGCGCGCCGGGCCGGCTGCCCAGGTCGGACTGCCAGGCCGGACCGCGCCAGGCCGGGCCGGGCCGCGCCTAGGCCGGGCCGCGCCGCGCCAACCGGGCCGGGCTGCGCCAGCCGGGCCGGGCCGCGCCCAAGCGGGCCGGACCTGGACCCAGGATGGGTCGACCTGGTTCGGGCCTACCCAGAGGGTATTCGGCTGGGTCGGACTGGGCCCGAACTCTCTAATACCGGACCTCTCACGGTCTTTTTCCCATAACATGGGCTGCAGACCTCGGATCGACGCACTGTCAGCTGCGATGCGATCCTTGGATCGAGAAGGTCATTTCGGTATATTAAACTCAAGGTTTCAGAGTACATTGGGTTTAGCCGGGTTGGTTTGTACACGAAACCAACCGGGCCCTCGGAGCGGAAACAGTTATAACATGAGTTCCGAAAGTCCGATTGACGTGCTGTCGACTTTGTTGGATTTCTATAAGTGAGACAGACCTTTTGGATTACTCCGCTCGAGGTTTGGATGCAGTTGGAGTACAGTCAGGTTGGTTTTTACTTAAAAATCAACCGGGCCCTTAGAACGAAAAAGCCAATAACTCTCAGACCGAGCGTCCGATCGACGCACCGTCTGTCGCGTTGAGTTCCTATTGAAGATACGGAACTTTTGGATACATCAACTCCGGACTATGTGTCAGTCTATGTATCAGCCCCTCGGCTTGTGGAGCGGACCCTCCCGAACAAGCTTGTTGTGTTCAGGAACCCTAGAGATCGATGCGACTGTGACGACGATGACGACTGTGCAGAAATTCTCCGTGCATTCAACGACGACGACTACAACACTCAGCGATCCTACATGGATCAGAGCTACCGATCCTGTGTGGGTCAGATCCTGTGTCGGTCAGTGCTCAGTGGTCCTGTGTGGACCAGCGCCTACAGATCCTGTGTGGGTCCGATCCTGTGTGGGTCATTGCGGGGGTTAGTTACCTATAGATCCTTTCTGGGTCATTGCGGGGGTTAGTTACCTATAGATTATTTGTGGGTCATTGCGGGGTTTAGTTACCTATCCATCCTTTGTGGGGCATTTCGGGGTTAGTACCTATCGATCCTATGTTGGTCCGACGACTTAGATGAATCAGTGGCAATATCTGATCATCTTTATTGTCTTACGAAGAAGTATACCTTTGTGAGCTGAATCATGACTTCAATTCTTATCTTCGATAAGATTGTCTTGTTATCCTGTGTGGATTACGTTATGCTTTCTTGTGTGGATTGGGTTGTGTTTCCTGTGTGGACTTGGTTGTACTTGGGCTCGGATGTTGGATCCGAACGAGAATTGATGACTTCGGTATATGTATGGGCATATAACTAAGTGGTGACAGATGTTATTTCGTGATTGTATCTTCCTTTTTGGATTATCCTCTGTGGATTCTGGGAGGCCTTCGGGGGTCTCGGGGTCCCTAATGAGTAACTTATACTCACCCCTTCATGGTCTATGCCCGCACTACATTGTGTTGGTTGCAGACAACAGACATCACTGATCGTGGTTGAGGCTTGTGAAGCAGGATGGTACCTGGAGGTGGACCACTGGGCAGGATGTACTCGGAACGGACGGCTGGACCCGAGGAGCTGTGGAGGCTGTCTGTACCCACCCTTTAGGTGGGAGTACCAGAGGACGGCTCGCCGTAGCAGCTTTACTTTACATTTTTTGTACTTCCATTCAGTTGTATTTTACATTCAGTTTGGGTTTGTATTCTGGCCCACTTACTTTTCCTCACTTACTATTGTACCCAGATTTTACTCAGTGTTTACTTTTTCATTCTTGCTCTGTGGTGTTTGTTTACTTTACAAAGGCAATGCCTTCCCTTTTTATCAGGAATTATGCTTTGGTGCTAGTCGCCAACACCTGGCCTATGGAAGGCGGGCTTGGGGTTGTCACGGCACGTACCCTGAGGACGGGTCGTGACATTTACGTCCCCGAAAAGCCAAAACAAAGGCTACTAAAAAAGATGTGGGTACTGCACCCGAATCTGAGCCTCCCGCTCCCACGTGCTCTTCTGGAGATTCCTGTGCTGCCACATGACACACACCAAGGGAATAACTCGTCTACGAAGGATCTTCTCCTACCGATCCTCGATCTACACTGGGTATTCTGCAGAGGTCGCCCCATCATCGATGTCCAGCTCGCCCCAGTCGATAACGTGCGATGGATCGTGCACGTACCTCCGCAGCTACGACACATTGAAGAATTTGTGTACTTGGTCCATCTGAGGAGGTAGATCTAAGCGATACGCCACCTCTCCAACTCTACTCAGAATATGAAAAGGTCCAACGAACTTCGGAGATAGCTTGCCGCCTCTTCTAAATCTCTGCAATCCCAATAGAGATGAGACCCGATGGAACACATGGTCTCCCTCCTCGAACACCAAGGGCCTCTGCGTCCTTTCAGCATATGACATGTGCCAACTATGTGAAGTCTTCATCCACTCCTGGATGACCTGCACCTTCTCTATAGTAGCTCTCACCATCTCTGGTCCGATGAGTGCTGACTCTCCTGGGTCAGTCCAGCAAAGTGGCGACCTGCAAGGTCGCCCGTACAGAGCCTCGAATGGTTCAATACCAATATGTAAATGATAAATGTTGTTATAATCAAATTCCACCAGTGGTGGGTGATCCTCCCATGTATGACTGAAGTCAAGAATGCAAGCTCGAAGAATATCCTCCAGGACCTGGATGGTCTGCTCTGTGTAGCCATTAGTTTGGGGATGAAACCTTGTGCTCAAGCGTAGCAGAGTCCCAAAAGATTCCTTCAATCCCTTCCACAACTTGGATGTGAAATGAGCATCATGATCTGAGACAATCGTGGATGGAACTCCATGAATTCAAACTATCTTCTACACGTAGAGGCGTCCCAAGCTCTCTACTGAACTCTTCTCCTGTATGGCTAGGAAGTGGGCCGACTTTGTGCGTCGATCAACGTTCACCTTGATGGCATCGTGTCCACTGGATGTACGTGGTAAACCCGTCACGAATTCCATGGATATCACATCCCACTTTGAATCTGGAACCTCAAGGGGCTGAGTCAAACCTTCTAGCACCTGGTGTTGAACCTTTACTTGCTGATAAGTAAGGCACCGAGAGAAAAACTTTGCCACACCTTTCTTCATTCCTAGACACCAGAACTAACATTGGAGGTCTCGATACATCTTTTCTACCTCTGGATGTACCTCCATAGGGGATGAATGGAACTCCATCAGAACCTCCTCCCATAACGTCACTAGTACTACCGTGCGCCCTCTGAAAAGAACAACGTGCTCCCCACCTTCTGAATATCCATCAACAACATCACTCGTGGATATCTGAGCACGTAGAGTCTCCCAGCAAGAATCCTCGCGCTGTGCTTCCCTGACTCACTGTAAGAGTGGAGGGGTAACAACCTTTGACTGAAGGTAAGATCCCTCATCTCTATCCACGAAGGATAGCAGCAAGGAGTCCAACTACCTCATCGCCTCATCCAGCAACTGCGAACTGGATTTCCTACTGAGAGAATCTGCCACCACATTCCCCTTTCCGAGAGTATAAACGATCTCAAAGTCATAATCCTGGAGGAACTGAATCCATTGCCTGTATCTCAGATTCATATCCTTCTGAGAAAAGATATATCTGAGACTCTTGTGATTAGAGTAGACGGTAAACCGCTCGCCCATCAGGTAGTTCCACCACATCTTCAATGCGAAGACTACCACTGCCAACTCAAGATCATGGGTCTTGTAGTTCTGCTCATGTGGCATCAACTGACGTGAGCCATAGGCAATCACTACTTTCCTCTGCATCAGGACACAACCAATCCTGGTTCCTAATGCATCGCAGAACAATAAGTACTCGACACCCTCTTCTTGTAATCTCAATATCGGGGCGCTCGTCAAACTCTGTCTCAACAGCTGGAAGGCCTGATGGAATATCTCGATCCACACGAAAGGCTGCCCCGTTTGGGTCAAAGATGTCCTAGGTGCTGCAATCCTGGAGAAATCAAGGATGAATCTCCGATAGCAGCCTGGCATCCCAAGGAAACTTCGTACCTCAGTCACGCTCTAGGGTGGATCTCATTCTAGCAGAGCCTCCACCTTGGCAGGGTCCAATGCTACACCATCGGCTGAGATAAAGTTTCCCATAAAGTGGACTTCCTGTAACCAGAACTGACACATCGAGAGATTCCCACAGAACTGCTGCTCTCGGAGTGAGTCCAGAACCATCCTTAGGTGTCCCGCGTGCTCCTCCTCAGAAGCAGAGTACACAAGGATATCATAGATGAAGACCACTACAAACCAGTCTAGATAGGGATGAAAGATCTGGTTCTTGAGTCCCATGAACACTATCGGGGCATTCGTCATGCCGAAGGGCATCACCAAGTACTCATAATGACAGTAACGACATCTGAATGTCGACTTCGGTATATCTGCATCCCGCACTCGCAACTGGTGATATCCTGATCGTAGATCAACCTTAGAGAACCATCATGCCCCTCTGAACTGGTCGAAGAGGTAATCGATCCTCGGTATTGGATACTGGTTCTTCACGGCCACCTGATTCAAGCGCCGGTAATCCACACATAGCCTCAAGCTCCCATCCACCTCCTTGGAAACAGCACTGGGGCCGCCCAGGGTGAAACACTGTGTCTCACAAAGTCCTTCTTCTGCAAGTCGTCCAGCTGCACCCTCATCTCACGAAGCTCTACATGAGCCATCAGATACGCTGATGCTGATATCGGCTTCGTCCCGGGTTGCAACTCAATGAGGAAATCTATCTCCCGATGGGGAGGTAGCCCGGGGAAATCCTCTAGAAAGACGTCCTCGTACTCGGCCACTACTGCTAGAAACTGGCGACTCGTAACATCCACTGCACCAAGGGCTAGGATAACCAACTAATGTGTAATCGATTGTGCCCGTCTATTCATGAGTCCATCTTGTGCTGTCTGGGTCTCTCTTTCATCGACAAAAAAGAACCTTGTTCCATCACTGCAGACACACCGCACCCTTCGCCTAAAACAGTCGATCAGGGCATGAACTATGGTTAGACAATCCATACAAAGAATGACATCGTAAGGCCTCGACGCTACCCCCAAGTGGTTCCAACCGAAACTCTCGCCTCTAAGGGTAAGGTAACACTTCCTACAGAGGTGTTTGATCTCTGAATTTCTCCAGTCGGTGTTTTTATGTTTAATGTTCGAGTCAACGAGTCAACTGGAATCTCAAGGTCTCGAACAAGATAAGTAGCCAGAACGGAATGAGTAGCACCGGTGTCTATCAATACAATATACAAGGTAGAAAAGAAACATATAGTACCCTTAATCATTCCAGGAGTACCTGGGTAATAAGCCTCTTCTGCCTACAGCTATCCATGCCTCTGTCCACTAGCTCCCTGAGCCTGGGGTGGACCTCCTAGGGGTGGTGGTGGTAAAAGATCAAAACGCTGACCACCTCCAGCTGCTCTCTCAGCTCCTCTACCACGTCTGCCTCCCTACGTATCTACCTGCTCCACACGTTGCCTCTGCCTCGGTGGTCCATACACTCCACCCGTGTTAGTAGTATGGTGGGTCGGACAATCATGAGCAAGATGTCCCCTACCATCACATGAGTAGCATCGCCTCTCTCGAGGATGACTGGATGCGCCCTTCGAACCCTATACAGTAGATCCCTTGTCCTGGGATCTCCTCTGAAAATGTTTCACATGCCTGGGTCCCTGATGTCGGGTCCCTGTAGCTGAGGTCTCTGCTCCAGCTTGCCCACTACTGACATCTGTCGGCTGTCTTTGCTCTGCCAAGAAGCTCTCGACCGCCAAAGCCTGCTCGAGCACCACTGCATAAGTAGGAATGCTCATAGGGATGATGCTATCTCAGATATCCCTAAGAAAGCCTCACTCAAAATTCTGAGCTCTGAAGTTCTGATCTTTGACAATATCCATCGAGTGCCGCGAGAGTTCGGTAAACCTCAACGAATAGTCAGCCACCATCATGGTTTCCTGCTAGAGCGGAGGAAGCTCTTATATGCGTACTACTATTAGGGTAACTAGTGAAAAATCCTCTCTGAAGAGACGATCAAACTACGACCAAGCGAGTGTCGCCTCGTCGTGGATCTAGATAACCAAACTCCTCCATCGTCCTGTCGAGCCCTGCAGAAGGCTCGCTGCCAGGATCACCATCTGGTCTGCTAGTGTCCTGACCAAACGGAAAACTCTGGCCACTACCTCAAGCCACTCCTTTACTGGATGAGGGTTAGGCTCGCCTCGAAACCTGAGGGGTCTCTATCTTTGAAACTCAAGGAGTGCGACCAGCATGCGCTCCTCCTCTACTGGTACAGCAGGCACTAAACAGTGCTTCACAGGTGGCGGGATGACTGGCACACCACCTGATGGTAAAATTGGGGGATCCGGTCCCTGTATCAAGGCTTCATCACTGAGGGGGTCATCCTCGTGATCGATCTGCTGGATCCTAGCAGGTGCGTGTTGCGGAGGCATCCTGTAAAGAAAGAAGATGTATCTCAGTCAGTGTGTATATCTAGAGAGCTGACTCAAGAAGGACATGGAAACCACAACCCATTCCTATATGATTCATGTACGATTGTTTTTTCCCTCTGTAACTATTTTTCTCATGTTCTGAGTCGAAAAGAATGTTTTCAGAGTCATGGTGTATGGATACGTCGGCTGCCCGCACCAACACTGGGGTCCCTGGCCTGAAAGCCGAACTTGAAACACTAAACAATATTGCCCCAAACCAACTCACAGACTCTCGGTCCTAAGGTATAACCGACCACCTATGATACCACTCTGTCATGACCCGTCCCAGTGGGGACCGAGCCGCAACTCCCCAAGCCCTCCTCCAATAGTCCAGGGGCTGGGGACAAGCACCGAGTAGGCATACTACTAACATGGGAGGAATTTCCTATAAACGTGTACACGCGCACACACACATCTCCAAGCCCACAAAGATGAAAAGTAAAAACTAATAAAAGAAAAATATGCATGCATACAATAAAACCCAACCACAGATTACGAAAAGAAAGTAATGTACAAGAAAGAAAACGCTGGGTTAAAAGTACAAGCCCACCAGAAAGAAAGTCTGTAACAAAGTCCAACCTGTAAAGAAAGGTGCTGGGACTAATGTCTGTAGCCATAGGAACACAACTCGGCCTGTCTAATCTCACTGAGTACCGTCTGGTCTTGGTCCACCTAGAATCCTATCAAAGGCTCGCTCGTCTGCACAAGACAGAACACGTGCGGGCAATGCCAGTGCTGGGCTGAGTATAATAATACCCAGTAGGACACCCTGAAAACAAAAAGGAATATAACAGAGGAAATGACACAATAGAAATGTACAGTCACCTCTATACATTATAAGTCTACCACAAATATAACAAGAATATCCAGATATATTCATACACAAACGACCATCACGATAATGCCACTAGGATCCAGTTCGAAGATTCCACTAACCATACCATCGGGAGAACACTCTCCTAGGACTAAAGAGATAGATAAGAAGTACTTTTTCTGGGAGAACACACTCCACAAGTACCTTGGGAATATGATGCTCAGATGAGGATCACATCCAAGTCATGGGGTGATTCCGACAACTCAGTCTGAGCTAATCCACCAAGTAGAGGATCGACGCCCGGGTAAATTTGGTCACGTCGATACCAAGAACTCTACCTAGGGATCCAGGAATGAATATAGGATCCAACTCTAAGTCTCATAGAGGGGATTCCAAAAACTCTATTCAGGGAGTTTTGCTAAAGGGATCATACTCCTGTATAAAGGAAATGATACCAGAACCTTCATGGAAAAGACCAAGGGTACAAACCCTAAGAGAACTAGACCATGTCACAGAAGAAAAGTGTCTCATGTCATGAAGAAAAGGTTACATGGTGTGTAGTTTGGTTACACTCCATGTTCCTTGACCCCGGGTACTACCTGTGTAAACGGCCTGTGTCATTCTTTCAAACTGTGTAAGACCAAACTAAACGGCGTGTAGAAAAGGTACACGCCGTGTTCCTCGACCCCGGGTACTGCCCGTGTAAACGGCCCGTGTCATTTGAATTGTTGGGTAGAAAGAAACTACACATCGTGAAGAAGAGGTACACTCCATGTCCGAGCATGTGGGCTCGCTACGTGTATGCTGTCCATGTACCCGTACAGGGTCTCTACCCGTGTCCGTGTCGCCTAACCGTGTTCCAGTACACGGGGTATCCCGTGTATCTGGCTGGGTCTTGCCGAGGTGGGGTATACACGGAATGTCCCTAGCCATGTACCCTACCCGTGTCCGTGTACTCCCAAATTACATGTTATACAATCCACCGATGAACACACGCTGTGTAGCCCATACTACACGGCCTGTAGTTAGGATTTATCCAGGAACACCATATTCCTCCGCGCACCTCGGCTGATCCTCCGGATCTTGATCCAACCATTCGATCATTACGAAACTCCGGATTTGGGGTCGTCCCGCCCCTACGAAACCGATTCCGTCAGTTTTGGGCTTTTGATCGGCCTTGAAAACGCATCTCGTTCCATCTGCTTGACAATTCTCGAAGAATGATAACTTCT
This sequence comes from Viscum album, assembly GCA_963277665.1. Lineage (NCBI taxonomy): Eukaryota > Viridiplantae > Streptophyta > Magnoliopsida > Santalales > Viscaceae > Viscum > Viscum album. Next base: position 2,027,443,076 of record OY728120.1, on the reverse strand, counting down.
GAACCACGTCGATTTTTCTACCGCCATCATCATTGCACCTCCGTTAGGTCGTCTTGATGTTGGATCTTCTATTTCAGATCGTTGCGCCAACAAAAGAATGCACAACTATCGATTTTCCCCAAGAACGCGAAGACCGCGCATGAAGAATGTGTCGGAATCAGGAGAGAAAAACACAACAATCGAGAGGGACAAACCTCGATCGATGTTCGTGTCGATATTGGTTCATCATCGTTAGAAATGTTGAACGGAAACTAAAAAACCTCAAAAATCAAAATCCCACGATTCCCGCAAATATCCAATCCTTCAAGAACGAACGATCCGCGGGCTAATCTTTTCGTGGATTAGTCTGTGTTCGTTGTGGAAATCAAAAACAGGGAAGAAAAAACAAAAACAACGTCCTACCTATATCTATGGTGTTCGTTGGTGATGATCCGATCACCGCTTCGTCGTTGTCGGTGAAAATCATCAAGAACAGTCGTCGCTGCTTCAGGAGGTCTTCTCCAGAGCTCTCTAGAGAAAATCAGGGTTATGGGAATTGTAACCACCACCCTCCCTGCGAAATCTCTATTTAATAGAATAAATGATTTTGTTGCAACAAGGGTTTAAATAAAATATTTTAATAAAATATTTTATTATGGCTACGTCCAAAAGCCAAATTTCACCACTGACCTGCGCCGGCCGAAGTTAGGCCTCGCCTAAGGTAAAATCTCTGTTCTGAACGCAACTCTGCCCTCAGATTTCTGATCCGAGCACCCATTCAGTAGTTATTCCACTTTTTTAGGAAAACCGCATAGGAGTGTAATTTAATTATTAAATTAAATTCAAACATTTGTTCCGGGCTTACCAGGCCTCAGAACTGCGCGTCGTCTCAGAGCCTGGTGTCAAATTAATTCCCCTATAATATTAAAATAATACATGGAAAAATCTGGTACATTACACACAACCTCTAACACAGTTATTCATTGGAAAAACAAACCACCCACCAAAACATGAACTCTTCCATTGTTATATATGGGAAACAAAAATGTATGGAATGTTTGGTGTGAGGATTTTAAGTATCCTCCTTTTAATTATATGAGTGTGTAACCAAAAACACAAACTACTTATAAATGTATGATAAAGAACAAAATAGTTCAATTGTTATGAGGATTGAGTTTATAAGTTCCTATGTGTTTTTAGTTCATCTCGGTACTCCATGGTGTGATTAAATTGATGTTTGAGTCCTTATCTAGAAATTATCTCCCAAAGAGTGTTGCAATATTAGGTTTCGGATTCAAGGTACTGAAGTGTTCGACATGTTGGTTTGAAACATATTTGATGAAGAACAACATGGTAGCATTGAATTTTTTATCCCAAATGGTCGTTGTGAAGATCTTGGGTTCACAATGTACGTGCTAATATGTTATCCTCATTCATCAGGTCTGTCATGTAACATCTCTTACCACACATAGTCTTCTATAGATCTACTAATAAAATTATTCATGAGATCCAAAATTAGGAATTATCAAGACACGTTTGGTCTTACTTGTACATATTACTATCTCCAGATATATCTACAATCAACATTAATTATAGTCAAAATAATTAAATTTACCAAATAAGACTATTAGAATAATCCTAACAAAATTGAAAATGTATAGAGTATAAGAGTATAGGTATCTGTAGACTGGTAGTGGTAGCCCTCTCAAAGGTAAAATCTCAATGGTAGACATGTGAATTCAAAAGGATCTTACGACAGTAACCTTTCATCAGTGTACATCTAGTGATAACTTCATAATAGTAACCTAGTAGTAGTATGATTTAAAACTTATCATAATAACGGAATCCTTGTAGCAGTGACTCGTAATATTCAAGTGTTAGGGTACCCATTAGTGACCTTTTAAAAGTAACCTCTAGCAATAGCCCTAAAACAGTAGCCTTTTGGAGGTATAATCATAGTGGTGTACAGTCATTGGTAACTTTATAGTAAGGTTCTTCAGTAGTAACCTTCTACCCGTAATATTCTCGGATAACCTTCTAGTGGTAACCTTCTAGCAGAAACCATCAAGAGGTAACCTTATAGAAGTAACCTTCTAGTGTTAACGTTATAGTTGTATCATTTCTAACAGTAGCCTCAACCAGTGACTTAAACCAAATTCTGTTAACAGAGATCTTCATACTGGTGACCATTTTCTTAGATAATTTTACACTGTAAACATAATAATGAAAGTTGTGAGATTAAAAATATAGATTTATTACAACATAAAATATATTAAAACTAACGAAACAAGATTATCATATAAATGATACATGATTTGGGATTATCAAAACTGGTCAGTCCAAAAATCTCCCCCTTTTGATAATCACAAATTATGTCAATGAGATTAAGAATAAGTATTATTGTATCAGAGTTATGTACATTTTATAATCTCTTTAGTGGTATATATATACATAGTATCAATTATAAAACATTTTCCACAAAAATATCAAAAAACCAATGAAAACATATTGAATTATATTTCGAATAAATATGTATTAGAGAAATGAGTAAACTAATTACATTGATGCAGAGATGTAATAACCTAAAATTGAACCAATATTATTGTTGAAAATATATTATAGCATTAATATATAAGAATGACATGTATCCAAGGGATCCATTATTATAAATTATCCCCCATTGTGATTATAAAAATGGTCAAAATGAGACAAAAGGAGATCATTGTATTAATGATACAAGATTGAATTATACAAAAAATATTACAATGATGCATATCAAATAAGACATATGACATTAAATCCACTTCTAAGATGTCCAAGTGAGCATTGCATTTGGGAGGTGAGGGGCCAGTTCAAAATATGGGGATACATGCCTATGTATAGTAGTAAGCATGGTAGGAGGAGCTGCTACATAAGCATCAGTAGACCGATAATGAGTAGATCTATGAGGAGTCATTGGATTTATACTTTGGATGGCCTACACAGGAGTGAGGAAAGGGGAAGAACTGGTTGATCCTAATGCAGGTGAGGAAGAAGGCATGGATGGAGGGACAATAATAGGAGTACAATCAACATGGAGAAATGGAAGAAGGTGGTTCATGAAATCCATAATGATGTGGCCTCCTCTTTTTACAGAAGAGATGAAATCATACTTATTCTCCATGAACATCTCTAAAGGGGGGGTAAACTCTATAATCCTGGTAACTAGATCCTTAAAGGCCCGAGTGAAAGGTGGTATCCCCACATTATACAAAAGTAACTTGGAATGACTATCCATATGATGCTTAGTATAATCCGTTCTATAATACAAGTCAATATGCTCTTTGATTTCATTTTGATATTGGGTATCCTCCCTCGTATAATCACCTACAAGAAAATGAATTTTTCTGGTAGTGGAAATGACTTCAGTAAATGAATAAGGATCTGAGTTAGTTTCACCAGAGAGCATCTCCATTTCATCTATAATAACTGATCTGATGGCTCTTAGATAAAAAAGAGGAGATGTAGATGAGTAAGAAGATGCAGACATAGGTTCCACAATAAAAGCCATTGTCTCATTTAAATACATTTTCAATCCACTTATCAAACTTTTCACATAACCATCATGACCATTCATATGTGCTTCCATAGAGTTCATAATGTCCTCAAACAGAATTATCAAGTGTTTGAAAACACTCTTAAAATACCAATGATCTTTTTCCACTTGAGCTTATGAATCCATAAATGAGATTAAACTATAAACTAACTATTTCACTGTCTAAAAAATTTCTTCTAGGGCTCGTACCTGATTATGGAATTCCATCACATCATGTAGTAGATTTTATTGAATGATAGACATTATTCATTCCCAAATAGATTCTACATGATCTTGATTTAGAGCTAATGATCTCTATATCCCAATGTATCATTCATAAATTAATCTCAACAAATCTAATTTCAATGAAACAATGTTATCCTTCTTTACATAATCACGTGGTTGAATAACCACTGGTTTCAATATTGTGGTCTTTGAAACAGAATAGACTGGAGGGCTTATATTAGTCTTGACATATTAATAATCATCATAGTCTATGCCCAATATAATGAATCCAAGGCCCTCCAACCAACCATCTAGTTCATGATTAACAAAAACTGAATTTGTGGGAATAGGTTTCTCCCCCTCACATGGAGGTTTCTCTTGGAAAACTGCATTCTCATCTACCATTTTTCTTTTTTCTATTGAATCATCAGTATAGCTTACTAATACTTCTTCCAAAGAATCCTAAACCACTTCCATTTCAATTTTGGCATATTCAACTTCCTCATCCTTTTCATTCTCTTCCATTTCACTATATCCTATCTAAGGAATAAGAATTTGGAATTCCCCATCACTTTCATCATCATCAACTATTTCAGACTCCCCATGATCAGTTTCCACATCATCCTCCTACATTGAGATCTCTCCCATTGTAATTTCCCGTAATACATTATCCTCACATTCTTCATCTGTGGGTTCTTCATCATATGTTTCCCTTAGGACAGTCTCTCTACTGGGAATATTATTTGGTGGATTAGGCACACCAGATGATATATAACAAACATAGGGACTTGATGGTAGATCAGGATCACTCATGTCACCTATAGGATAATATCCTCTTTCATACAGAATAGAAACCTCATCTTCTTCATATGAATATACATGTTCTACTTCATCAGGTTTAAAACCTGGATCGTCTTTACCCTTTAGAAAAGTATGATGGATAATAGTGTTGATGTATTTTTATAGCTTAGCCTCATAACTCACCAATTCCCTTTTCCGTGGGTTCCAGTATATCCTCATACACATGAAAATCATATAGTTAATACAGATTATGTCCTTCACAACTATGGTTTCATCCTTATTTCCAGCAACACCATTCACCTTCATCATCAAAAATATCAACATGTCATGAAACAATGAATATGACATGGAACCATACCTAGTCATATCCTCTAACTGAACCATCAGGAATCAATAATGGTTAAGTCATTTCCCATGCTTCAACAAATACAATAAAAATGTCCTGATATTTCAAAGGAGGAAAGTCCCCTCTCCTAGGACTCAATACATGTTTCATAAAATTAAAAAGTAATCTGTTTTCCCCATACATCTCAGCAGCAATTACCTTTCTTTGGATTCCACTCCCTGTCTGTTCAACCGTAGCCTCTTCATGGTAGTATAGATCACTAGTAAGAGGCACCACTACATAATAATTGTCAACTATTCTATCATATGGGACACTTATACATTAATCCCATTCATTAGAAGGGAAGCTCGCACTAACTCAATTTACCTTTGAATGAATTCTGATCTCATCCTCAGATTATTCAAAAATCAAAAACTCAAAGTACTTCGTTACAATCATCAGGTAATGAGGTCCATTCTTTTTTACGAACCATTCTACCCAGTCTTGTACTTTGAGTGCCTTATGCACTAGAAACTAGCTTGACAACATCCATTTTGAACTTAATTCTTTGTCGACCATTGTTTCCCTCTTCGACGGTGAGGTGTCCTGACAGTGAGGTCAAATTGTAAGGTGTCATAACGGTAAGGTCCAATAGTAAGGTGTCCTAATGGTGAGGTCCTATGTGATGTTGTCCAAATATTGAGGTCAAATGGTATGGTGTCCAAATGGTAAGGTCAAATGGTGATGTGTTCTAATGGTGAAGTCCAATGGTGAGGTGTACTTAACTAAAATTAATCGTACCTAAATCAATTTTTATGTGATTTAACCTCTCAGAATTCAATGAGTTTGTGAATATTTCATCTAATTGATTTTCAGTGCCAATGAATTCAATAGTTATATCACCTACTTAATAATGATATCTCAAAAAGTGATATCTCATATCAGTGTGCCTTGTCCTAATATAATATAATATATTTTTAGAGATGTTAATATAACATGTATTATCCCAATTTATAAAGAAATGTTTGAATGGATATCCATGGTCTATTAATGTGTGTTCCATCCATATAATTTAAGCATAACAGCTAGCATCTTCTATGTATTCAGATTTGATAGTGGATAATGATACAGAATTCGGTTTCTTTCTACACAATGATACTAGTGAGTTTCCCAAAATGTGATATGTTCCAAAGGTTCTCTTTCTATTTAACTTGCAAAAAGAGTAGTCGACATCTGAAAATCATATCAAATAAAATGATTTTCTGTTTGGATAAAATAGTCCTATGTTGTTAGCATACATGAGATATTTAAAAATCCTTTTTAAAGCTGTTAAATGAGATTCTTTTAGATTTTCTTGAAAGTGATCACACATACATACACTGAACGTAATATCAAGTGAGCTAGCAGTAAGGTAGATAAGACTCCCATTCATACCTCTGTAATTGGTTTGATCCACCGTTTTTCCAGTTCCATCCACATCCAAAATATAATTGGTACTCATAGGTGTATCACTACCTTTATTATTATCCAAACCAAAATGTTTAAAAATATCCTTGGTGTAATTACTATGATAAAAAATAAAATTATTTTTGAAAATTTTGAAATCCAAGGAAAAATTTAAGATCCCCATTAGAATAATTTCAAATTCATTTGGCATCATCCTTGAAAAATCAGTACATAAAAATTTTTTAGACGATCTAAAAATAATATCATCTACATAAATTTATACTATTAAAATATCATTGTAAATCCTTTAAATAAAAAGAGCAGGATCAGTTATACCATTAGTAATACCAATTGAAATAGGAAAATAAATGAGTATATTATACCAAACTCAATGAGTCTACTTTCGAAAATATATGTATTTATAGAGTTTAAAAACTTTATTTGAAAAAATGGGGATTTATGAAGCTAGGGGGATTTTCAATAAACCCATCCTCAACTATATACCCTTTTATAAATTTACATTTTTAATCCATTAGATAAACATTTAAATTCGGATGATCTGCATATGCATGTACTATCATAATGGCTTCTATTATAGTTATAGGTGAAATGGTTTCCTCTCAGTATATTACTTATTCTTGAATATATCCTTGTTGAACTAAACATGCATTATTTCTAACTATATTTGCAGATTCACCAATATTTTTTCATAACAACCATTTAGTGTCTATGGTCAAAATTTATTTAGGTATTTCTAATAATTACAAAGCTTTGTTTCATTCAAATTTTTTTTATTCTTATTGATTAGCTATCACCCATAACTCATCATTGATATAATCATTAATATTTTTGGTTCATGTAATGAAATACAATCTTGATGTTCAACCTAGTGTCTCAGAGAAGCTCTAGTTTGTGTTCCTATATTTAGATCACCTACTACATCATCTAAATGATTAATCTTGAGAGTTATAATACATTTAGAATGGGTTTCACTAGACTCCTCATGGTTGTCTATAGGTTATGATTCAATAGGCTCAAATTCTAGAAAGATTCCAGAAATAGTTTCTTTCCATATGGGTTCACTGTTTTTATCATTATGGTCTACAATTGAAATATCTTCCACAAGATATTCATGTGAGGTTTTAGATTAATGTGGATTATTATAATCAAATTGTAAATGAACTCATTATTCCACACATTTGTTCTTTTATTGAATACTCTATAGGATTTATTAAAGATTGATTAACTTAATAACATTCCTTCATCACTTTTGGAATAATATTTTTCTTCATTATCCCTAGTGCTAAGAATAATGAATTTGCAACTAGAAACTATAAAGTAATTAAATGTAGGTTTTCTATTATTCTATAGTTCGTAAGGAGTATTATTAAGAACATTTATAATTAAAACTCTGGTGCTGATGTAACAATATGTATTAACAACTTCAGCTAAATAATAGACAGGTAGATTATACTCATTAAGAATATTCTGAGAAATATCTTGATGTGTAATATTTCTTCATTCTACATCTCCATTGTTTTAGGTTTTCTATGTATGGAGAAATAATGAATATATCAATTATGTGAGAAAAAAATTCAAACTCCTAATTTTCAAACTCACAACCATGAGCACTTCTCAAGGTCTTCATTATACATCCAGTAAGATTTTCCATAGACTTGGAATATTTAATGAAGAAAGATCATGCTTCACTTTTGTGAGAAAGAAAGTGTACCCATGTGTAATTATAAAATTAAACATTAATAACACAAACATAGTATTTTTATTTATAAATGAAACTCTATATGGTCAAAAAAATCCTTGTAATCCAACTCAAGCGGTTGAGATATTGAAACTTATTAATTTGGTTCAAATGAAATTTTTTGTGGTTTTCATTTTAGACAAGGTTTGAAAACATTGATAATTGAGAATTCCAATTTAGATAAGTCTCTAAATAAACCTTTCTATTTATTTTACTAAGTTAGTGGACATTGTAGGGTTCTAAAATACATTTCTTAAACCATGATTCCTTATGAAAATAATTTAAACCAAAACATTTTCTTATCTAATGAATTTAAATCTGCAGCATATACAATATCATTTTTACAAGCTGGAAATATAAAATCATTTTTAGAATAAAAAACATTCTACGTATCATTTTAAAACATAACATTAAAACCAACATCGCAAAAATGAGAGATAATAAGTAGATACTACTTTAACTCATCAACAAAATGTACTTTTGAAAATAATATAGTATTAAGGTTACCAATTTGGCCAAAGCCAACAATCATTCCCCTATCATTATCACCAAATATAAAATTTCCACTATCAACATTGGTTATGTTATTGAAGCATAAATAGTCTCCTATTATATGTCTTGAACATCCCCGTTCATTGTACCATATGGTTTTACAAGAACTTTACAAACAATTTTCTTGAAAAATATACTAAGTAGGAGGTAACAATAGTACCTTGATTTTCATGGGAATAGAGAAGTTAATCAACAATGCTTTGGGAAACCATATATTCCATATAGTTTACCTATATTAAACAGACATGTTTTGAGACATAGACACTTTGTTAGGGCCTTTAGAATTTTTTTTCAATAGCTGACCCAGAACATGGACTAGTAGTGAACTTTCCAGATTTTTTAACAAATTTGTTTTTAATAATCATTCTCTGTACATGTTGGTATCCTAGACAAGTTGTGTATTTTGGAGCAATTTGTTTCTCTATTAACTATGTGATGATATACCTACTAGTAGAAAACCTCTCAAGACCTCCATTAATTTCTCATATGATATTTTTAATTCTATATTATATTTTTTTAGCTAAGAAATTTTTTCCTTTTCAATATCCAAATCAGACATATAACTATCATTAAAATAAGGTTATCTTTTCAATGATTTATATTTATACTTTATCTCATTAATGGTTTCCTCAATAATTCTCTAATATTCAAATAGATCATCCATAGTCATATTTTCACCATTATTTGATACACTATAAATACAATAAAAGTAAGCATTATTTTTAAAAGAAATAAGTGTTACCTAAAATGTTTTTGTCATGAAACATAGGTTTTCTAGACTGTTCTATTCAGTATCTTAATTTTCATATCCACTGGAGTTGCCTTTTGATGCACTCTATGTTGATTTCATATATTTTTTATCCCTTTCTCTTGTATTTTAGAATTATTCTTAAATTTAAACTTGGGAAATCAGCCTTCACATGACCTTTTGGTATACACTCATATTTTATTATCTCATTTGTATTGGCACTCAATTTTCTATTATTTTTTCAATTTAATTTAAACTCATACCTTCCTTTTTAGTTTTCCTTTCTAAAGATGTACATATTTCGGTAGAAATTTATTAATATTATAGAAATATGACACAACTCCTCATCACTTTCAAAATATAAAACATCACTGGTAGAACTGTCTACAAGAACTTGAACACGTTCCTTTCCTTTTCTATTTGAGGTAGAAGTCGTGAATGCTACATATTAATTTCTTGGTTCATGATATGCTTCTTGATTTACCATAATATCCTCTTCAAACATCATGTATTTCCAAATAGTGAATTCACTGGTAAATTTCTTATGTCGAATGATTCTATGATTGAAACAAATGTTCCTCCCCATTGGTTTGGTAGGAATAAAAGCCATCTCATAATCTAAACCTTTCTATCCACTGGATACCCAAGAAGACTCCTAGTATTTACTATTTAATAGAACCTAATATATATTACAAAGATAGGTTCATCATGATTCATTTTAAAATTATCATATTTAAGAGTATAAGTATTGAATTTTATTTCATTAACATTGGTTGTTCCCTCATGGGAAAATCCATATAAATTGAAATTTCATATGTAGATTTAAAAAAAAATATTTTATTGAATTCTTAATCACCAATACCACATTAAAATGAATTATTTTTTACAGTTACTATTATATGTAGCTTTCTTCAACTGAGACCATGTCTCCCTACCAGTGGCTTGTAATGCATGTTGTTCTTCAACTGCGTCCCAGATTTCAGGACCTATTCTCTGTAGATACATTTTCATTATATATTTCCACTAAGTATAGTTATTTCCATTAAATAAAGGAGGAATATTAGTATCCACAACGTCTACTTGGTTACCCATACATGAATAGAATTTAATGAGAAGAAAATTTATATATGAATGAAATTTTATGATCTTTAAGATTCCTCTAAAATCACCATTGAAATTAATTTCAAATTCTTGAAAAATATATCTGATGGTATCAATAAAAACTCCTCTGATACCAAAAGTCAGATGTAGTGGAAACTCAATAGGGGGTGAATTGAGTTCCTTCTTAATATTTTTGATAAAAAAGTTATTGTAAAATCCCCAAAATTTGAAACATCCCAGTTAATTAAGGTAGTAGAGATATAAATGTTCAATTTCTCAACAAGTACCTTAAATTTTGATAACACCTCAGTTGAGTCATTGTAAATACATATCCAATTTTTTAAACAGGTTTACTGAATTAAACACATATACACAACAACCAAAAACTAACTATTGTAGTTAATTTAAAACTATTTTATATGATTGAAATTATTAGTAGTGGAAATAGAAAAACAAATTTTTAAAAAATAAAGTACACGGTATAATTAATCAAGAGGTTCATTCTCAAGATGAGACTTAATCCCCTCAAATTGTTGATCACCTACCTCCATGCAGTTTATATTAATAAACATGATAAATAAATTCTATTTAGATTTAAAACTATTTTCAAAAATTCTCATGTTATCATAACCTCTTCAATTGTTCGTTCTAGGTAAGTAAAAAACAGGCCACACATGACCTATTCCACACATATATATATGGGAAAAAATGTATGGAATGTTTGGTGTGAGGATTTTTAGTATACTCTAGTTTAAGATCATGATTTTCTTACAGAAAAACACACACTACTTATTAATTTAAGATAGAGAATAGAAAAGAGATAATGTTATGAGGATTTAATTTAGAAGGCTCTATGTGTTTGAAATTAATCTCTTAAATCCTTTGTGAGAAGAAATTATATTTTGAGTCTATCTTTGCAAGTTTTCTCTAAAACAGAGAGTCGTAATTTCAGATTCTATCATGCAGGTGCTGAGGTGTTCATCTTCTTAGATTGAAAGAGATTCTATGATGCCCATCAAGGCATCCTAGAATTTGTTATCCCAAATTGTCTCCACGAGTCTCTTGGGATCAAATTGAATGTTCCGGTATGTTCTTCCCCTTCTTTGTTTCTGTCATGTACTATCTCTTACCCCACATAATCTTCTCTAACTCGATCTTCTATTTTTTTCTTGAGATCTGAAAGTAGGAATTATCAATCCATGTGTGGTCTTCCTCAAACCTCATTTGGTCTCCAGATATGTCTAAAATCAATATAAATTTATTTCATACGAATTAAATTTTCCAAATATGATCATTAGAATAATTTTATGAAAATTGAAAATGTACAGTTTAGAAGAGTATAGGTATCAGTAGACTAGTACTGGTAGCCTTATCAGTGGTATATTCATAAGGGAAGAAATTTAAATTCTAAAGGTTATTCTAGTAGTAACCATTAATCAGTATACATCCAGTGGTAACTTCATAACTGCAGCCTTATAGCAGTAAGATTATAATGGTATCTTCTAATTGTAACCGTGTAACAGTTACTAGTAAGATTCCAGAAGTAGGCTTCCCATCAGTGACCGTGTACCACTAACCCCTTGCACTTTCACTAAAATAACAAACTTTGAGCGGTATACTTGTAGTGGTGAAATTACATTGGTAACTCCGCAGTAAGATTCCATTGAGGTAACCTTCTACCAGTAGCCTTCTAGAAGTAACCATCTAGTGGTTATCTTCTATTGGTAACCTTCTAGAGGAAACCATCTAGCAATAACATTATATTGGTAACCTATCCTACAGTATCCTCATCTGGGGACTAAAATGGAAGGATCATAATAGTGACCTTCATAGTATTGACTTTTACATAGAAATGCTTACACTGTAAACTTAATCATGAAAGAATTGAGATTAAAAATACAAAATTGTTACTTGATAAAAACTATAAAAACTAATTAAGAATGATTATTATATAAATGAAAAATGATTTGGGATTATAAAAACACGTGAATCCAAAATATGAGTTTTCTAGATAATTGATAAAAATAAATCAAATATTTTTTCATAAAACACATATTTTTTCAAAAACAATAGATTTGTCTCCATTTATAGGGTAATTATTTTAAAAACAATTTCTAACATCCTTATAAGTTTTATTTGAAAAATATTTAAACTATAATACCAAAATTAACCTAGGGTGAATTATTTGTATCTTTCTGAAATGTTTTAATTTATTTATGAATAATGAAAATACATAATTTTAATTGAATATTGTCTTTTAAGATAAATTATTTCTAATGATAAAATATATTTTGAAATATTTTTAATGTTAAAATGGATAAATTATATATCAATAAATACAATATAGGTAATTGTAATATTTTTAATAATGAATTTTTGATATAAAAGCATTGTTATATTTTGATATTTCCACATTGAATTTCAACTTTCTCATCACACTCAAAAGATTAATTTTAATTAAATTCTGAACTTATGTAAATTTAATTTTTTTAAAATGAATTTTATGTTTTCAATATTAATAATTTATATTATATAAATATGGAAAATTATTTTTTTACCAATCTTAATGATCAAACAATTCAATTTAATTACATCAATTAAGGTAAATATGGTTTTACACAGTGTTTAAACATAGAATATATGGTATAAAAAAGACCCAAAATGTGAACAAACCCCATTATCTCTAACAATTTCAACACTTATGTCCTTTGGATGTAAATATATGAGTTTGTGGGGGAACATTTCCCTGAAACATTCCCATATAATAAGTCATGAAAAGAAAAAAATGAACCATTCATCCTTTTAATTTCATAAAAGATTCAAGTATTGGAAAAATATATAGTTTTAGTTATAAATATAAATTTTAAATATTAATTATTTTTTATGATAATAATTTATCTTCAAATTTTAGATAATTTAAATTTACATTAAATTTTTTATAAAAACCAATGGATGAGTTATTTAGAGCATAATTAAAAAAGATAAATGATACTGAAAATATGATAGTGTTGTAAATAGAATGAATTTAGTTGTTCAATTATTTTTTAGATGAATATATCATTATAAAAATTTGTGAACCTAATAAATTAAAATATCATTTTGTATTATTTTTTTTGATAGTATGTAATATTAATTTAATAGTATCTATTAATATTATTTTATAATATTTAATATATTATTAAATTATAAAAAGTTATTAAAAATATTATCTTATATAAGGTGGTTTGTAAAATATATTGAATATTAAATTATTTCCATTGAATGAACAATTGATCTTTTATAATAAAAATCTCGATAAATAAACTGTATAATACATTGTTATCTTGGTTAGGGTTAATGGAATGTTTTTCGTGTGTTACTTGTGCTTCTGTTAAAAATAATCTCCAACACCCATTGTAATTTTATTTTATTATTTGGGTCTAATTTTTATAAAAATAATCACTTTAATATAGTTTTAATATATGAGTTACAGAAGTTATAATTCTATTTATGTTATTAAAGAATGAAAAATGAAAAAAATAAGGAAAAATAGGTGTTAAGAAACTAATTTATTATAAATGTATTTATTTTTATTGTTTGAGTTTATTCATGACCAAGTAATATCTCACCTACATTATTATTCAAATTTGGAGTCACATGAGGAATGGGAGACCTCACAATAGTAAATATTGTTGAGTAATTACAAGAATTCCACTCCCCCACAAGTATATAAAATCACTTACTCCCCTCACTCCATCCCACCTATAAAGGAATTTGGATTTTAAAAAATCTTCCCAAATGACATCCCAAATTACCTCCTCTCTTCATAAAAGATTTAATTTTGGTATAAAAAAACAATGTACTTTTTTCAAACAAAAAGGAGTTACCCACAGAAGTTGAATCATTCATCAACAAATGTATCTGTTATATTTATTCTTCAAAACCCTTTAATTATTTAATATATAATTATTATATAACAAAAAATGATTAATATATATAATAAAATTTATTTATAAATATATTACAACCAAAATCCACACCCAATTCCATAAAATGTGTTACTAAATTATCACATGTGTGGGCAGTGGACTACCGCCTCACAAATCAATGTTGTTCGTTTTTTCAGTACAACCATTCATGTTTGGGAATAATGATCGATATAAGGTTTAAATATGATATATATTATTTTAAAAATGTTATTTTGTTAATCTAATTTTTAGATAACACATTACATCATTATTTCCATTTTTTGGAGTACAATAACTTTCCACGTGTCTACGGAGGACTACCACCTCATGAAGTGATGGGATTCATTCATGGATTAAATATAATGAATTATTGATGAGTCTAACTAAAATTTGTAACATATATGAAATTAGGGATATAATTTAATGGTATTATAGTTATATATATAATTTAATTTTTATTCATAAAAAATGATAACAAATTAGAAACAACGTTCATGCATACTTATGACTAACTTTTACAATGAATGATGTATTTAATTACCAATCACTAATTTTTTTAATTAATATAAATATATATATATAATAAATATATATTATTTTAAATTCATTTTTAACACTCTATATAGTATTTAATATTTATTGATGAAAGTGGTAAATGTATCAGGTCAAAACATGGATGGAAAACAATGTGGTTAATACCTGAAATGTAACATTAACATGGATGTTTTAATAAATTGGTAATAAAAGGTTATAAGATAATAATATATGATATTAAAAATCATAATACGGTTCTATAATTAGTTAAAAACATGTATAAACACAATATTCTAATGATTAAAGCACATTCAACCATACGGGAAGCGTGATGTACGGGGTTTCTTATATGGATTTTATTTCAATGAAAAAAAATTCCATTTTAACCATTTTTTATTTATATACATCCAATGTATTTATTTTACGAATATTACCCTTATTTTTTTCATATAAATTTTATGATACCTCTTTCATGGATTTTATGGTTTCAATGTAAACAATGGATTAATTTATTTTTCTCCCCATTTTCATTATCTGAGGCCAATGTTTTTTTATACACCAACAATCATTTTTGAGGTTTATATTTTTCAAATTTGACATGTTATATCATGAATCTAATAATTTTCATGATATTTTAAAATATATTCTATAATTTTTGTTGTGATTCAATGATAAAAAAGTTTTAATAGTTTTTTTTACAGTCTCACCACTTATCAAGATTGGTTGTGACTATGTCTCTGATGTTGAAATCAACGAATTCTAATAAATTATATTCTACTCTAATTTTGATTGATATTTTCAATTAATTTTACCATTTTTATACTTTTGACTATAATTACAGAAATTTTTCATTTAATACAACATGACTTCATTTCTATCTTCGGTTGGAAAAATGTGTTCATTCAAAATAATATTTTTAATATTGTTTTGAAAATGTTTTTAAATGATATATGAAGTTAATTTTCAATTGAAAAGATTTTGATTTTTTAAAAATAATATTTTGAAATGAATCTATGTTCTTTTATTATATGATATCATGTTTATTTTCAAGGTAAATGTTTTTAAATTTTTTAATGATTTAAATAGTTAATTTTTAAAATGAAAAGGGTACTTTCCTCCACATGTTTTTAATAACGTTTTAATAGCATATACATTCATCAACATCAGAAACCCTAGTTTTAATATATTCCACTCTAGTTTATTCTTTATTATTATCATCATTATATATTATCTAGATGCATAATTATTTTAACTATGAAATTATTATGGAACTCGTTTCTTTTCCATGGTTAATCATGTTTCAAAGAAATTATAATGAAACTCTTTTAGTTTTCATGGGATAATCATGTTCCAAAGATATTAATGTGAAACCCATTTCATTTCTGTGGGAAATAAGGATATTAATGGAAAATTATTGTTTCATTGAGTTTTATGATGAATTAAAATCACATTTTACATTATTCTTTTTTTTATTCTTGGTCATTATATAAGAAAAATTGGGCGGCACATTTAGATCTATGTATACCCATTATAATAAATCATGTGGTGCTCCAGATAAATTTGTGTAATCCAATAATACATTAACATGCAGTGGCCCTTAAATATTAAGGTAAACACATTATATCATAATTGATGGGTTCACCAAGATGTCCCTCCAATATAGTGCGTAATGATTATATTGGAAGCTAGTCATATGGTTATCCAAATTAATACGGGTTTTGATTGAGTATTTTGAATATGATTCTCCATGTTATTGAAATCTGTTTTATTTACTTGTTATGGGTTTATGATGTTTCATTTGATCAAAATATTTATCACAAGGGACATGATTATTGATTTTGATAACTTTTTCATTTTCTATATTTTCATATTTTTATGATCTATGTATTGATAGGTATGAGTTATTTTATGATTCAATCAAGCACATTGTTTTTGTCTTCATACCGTCACCCACTCTTTTTCTCATTGATAACATTAAATTTTTAGTCTTATGCTGAACCTTATTGATCGTTTGAACTAACCATTCATATGTTTCATTTTCCACATGTAATAAAGAAGGAGGTTTAATAAATTATGACCTTCTATCAATTTCTTATCCTATGTATTAACATGATTTTTTATTTAGTGATAAATTCATTTCCTAATAATAATGAATAATGTGGACAACCTGTATGATGAGTGATAACCCATCACATCTAGCTAAGCAGTAGGGATTGATCGCATGATCAAATGATAATAATGGTTTTATTCCTACCGTTGGCCAATGTGTTGTATGTATTAGTATGTAATTTTAATAGGTTATGATGGTGGTTGTTTAGGAAACTTATAGATTTTTTTTCAAGGATTTATTATTTATATATCATAGAATAATATATGATTGAAACCTTCTAAGTCATAGATTTCAAACATAGTAAAATGCTAAATAATTCTAAGGATATTTATTTATAGAGTGAATTGTTTTGACAATTATCTATTAAATTTGAATGTTAATGAATCATATAAATGTTTACTCATTTTAAGAATTATCATATAATGTCAAAACCATTTTGGATTTTTTTAATGTGTAAATCTTGGTGGAATATCTTGACTATCCCTTTTTGGTTATATTTTCATTAAATGTTGCTTTTAGTTCATAGAGGATTAACAAGACAACCTAAATACTTATCTTTTGTAGTAAATGAAGACGTAGGGGAAGAAATGGAAGAAATGATGAAACTTTACTCATCAAGTAAGTATATATCCATATTTCTCCTAGTATAGTTGGTAAGTGAATTTTTTGAATAGAAGGAAATGATTTTCAAACAATAATATTATACTAGTACCTTCAATAATGATAAACCATTTTTTTTATCATCAACGATTTATGGTATTATGGACCTTATCATTCCAATGATCATTTGCGTTTTCTTTGATCAATGATCTTAATCACTCACTATAATTATTTATGTTTTTCCATCATTTCATCCCGTATTTTTCGATTTGGAATCATATTTTTGTGTTTTCCATATGGAAATTGTAGTTACCATTATCTATTATTAATATTATATTTTTATGAACACGTTTTTATGATGTGGTCGGGAAATAAAATTATTTTCAATTGACTAACCTTTGATTAAAAAAATAATGTTGAAATTGAGAGGGCAAAATTAATTAAATGGGGGAGGATGTAACAACCTAATATTATAAAAGTATAAATCTATAATTGATAGTGTAAATGAAATGAAACAATTATTTTTTATATTATTAAATGAAACACATTTTTTATATTACGATACATGAATAAACAATATTCTTCAATAACATGTGTAAAATGCAATATTGTGTTTTACCAACCAATAAATATACTATAACTATTATTATTTAACAAGAAAGTTTTCACCTAGCAATTTGATTTGTGGGTATCAAAAGGATTAATGTATTTTTTTAAAAAGAATTTCACATGTATATATAATGAATTCATTAGTGAGGAATAAATTCAAAATGAAAAAAAACCTATTTGAAAACAAATAGAAAACTTTTTCTAAAGAATTATATAAATGTGCATAAGTCTGTTTTATGACAATAAGATAATAAAATCCTTCATTATGTATTATATTAATTCAATTTATATGTAATTTACTCATCATAAATCATAACATTCATCCAATTTTTTTTCTTGATAATGTATTAAAATAAATCCAATTTTACTTAAACGTGGTATGTTTTCCCCTAAAAATAAATTAATTCACATGTTTCTTTAAAATTCAATAACATTTTAGTTTTTATATGTTTATATAAATTTTTGTAATAAAGAAATTTAATTAATGAAATTTTAATATCAAAATTATTTTTTGGCGATTTTTTGTAATTCTTCTGAAATGTTTCCATTTTGGTGAATAGTAAAAAATAGTAAATTTTTATTCCAAACTGTCTTTTTGATTAAATTATCTAAAAATATAAATAATATTTTGAATATTTATTAAGTAAAAAATAGATCAATAATAAATTTATGAATATAATATTGTTTATTTGAATAATTTTAATATTTAATTTTGATAAAAAAATATTATGCCCATTTGAATGTTTCACTCTGAAACCCCATTTTTGCATCACATTCAAAAGATTAATTTTAAATTTAATTATATAACTTATGCGAATTTAATTTGTAAAAAGGTATTCCATATTTTGAAATAGAAAAAATTATATTATATAAATTTTTTAATGTTAATTTTTTCCAAAGTTATTATTGAAAAGAATTTAAAATTATTTCTGTGATTAAGGTAAAAAAGGATTACTTAGTTGTTAAATATACAATATTTTGAGAATAAATGATCCAAAACTTATAAAACACCAATTTTATGGATATATTTTAACCCTTATTTCCTTATTCTATAATTATAAGTGTTTTTGGGAAACTATTCAACGAAATTGATGGAAATAATAAGTTATGAAAAGAAAATTACCAAAAATGTACCTTAATTTTTTTTTTCTAATTTCTATAAACCATTGGTGATAGGGAAAAACTAAATAGATAACATTATTAATATCATATTAAAATTAAAATTAAATTTTTATCATAATAATTTATCTTTAAATTTTATAGATTAAATAATTATATTATGTGATTAATAAATGTAAACACATAGATTTTTTAGTTAATAAATAAATAAAATAAATTGTACTATAAATATTAAATGTGAGGAAAATATAATGAATTTTTGCGAGAAATTTTATATTATATAAATATATATTTATTAAAATCTATAATCTTAATATAATTTATTTCAATTATTTTCATAATTTTTTTTTAAATTCAAAATAAATTTATAATTTCAAAAATTGACATTACTGTTATTTTATAATAAATGATATTTTATTAAATGATATAAAATTAGTAAAAAATAAATTAATATAATATGTTGTTTTTAAATTTTAATAAATATTAAGTATTTTCCATTAATATAACACCTTATCTTTTATAATAAATATATTAACCTATAAACAGTGATAGATTTTTAACATGATTATAGTTAATGTAGTGTTTTTTTCATTTTACATCCCCTTCTATTAAAATAAATTTACAACACATATAGAATTTCAAATTTATAATTTCAATTTTATATATATATAATTATAAATCATATAATATTTATCACAATAATTTAGTCTTTATGGATCAGTTACATAGGATAGAAAACTAATTACCTTAAGGAAAACACAAATGAAAAATAATGAATCGTAGGAGTTAAGGAACAACATGTTAAAACAAAGGATTTATTTTGTGTGTTGGGGTTGTTTCAAGAAATGATAATCCCTCACCTAAACTATTAATGAATTTTTTATACACATTAGGTATGGTATAACTCCCAATAGTAAATGCATTTAAGTATGTACCAGAATTACACTCTTCTACGAATATAAAGGGGAACTCACACCACTCACTTAATCACACCTCTAAAAATTTTTGATCAACCAATATTACCAAAATATCTTCCAAAATTTTCACCTCTAATAATATGATATTAAATTTCTTCTTTATACATTAATAGGAATCCAATGGTTCAAACCAAAAGAAGCTACCCAAATAAGGGGTTACGTTCATGAACAATCATTTTTGTATTATTTATTCTTCAAAGTAATTTAAGGATTTCTATATATATATATATTATAATAATTATCATATATATATATATATTCTATGGATACATCCTAAAATTGCACAGATTTTCTTCAAATGGGTTACATAATCATTATTCCTGTATGTGTTGGATGGGTGCCTCGAAATCCAATGATGTTTAGTTATACATTACAACCATTCAAGGATAGGAATAATGATTTAAATAATATATATATATGATAAATATTATATTTTATGATGTAATTATCATTTGGGAATTATTATATAACATATATATCCATCATTTCAATTTTGTTGGAATACGATAACATCATTTGTTTGTACAATGGACTACCACGTCAAGAAGCGATGTGATTCATTAATCCATTAGATGAAATGTATTAATAGTATAAGAAAAATATATTTTATATCTTACCTGAATATGATAATCTAATTCTAATATATATATATCATTTAATTTTCTTTCATCCAAAATGACAAGAATATTGAAACAATGTTCATGCATAGGTATGACCTACCATCTACATAAACAATGTATATCATTTCAAATAACTATTTTTTTGTATAAATATAAATAAATATATATTTTATATTTATGATATTTATATCATTGTTAAAATCTAGTGTTAATTAAATAATTAATTACTATAGTGGCCCAAATATTACTATATTTATAGTATCAAGAAGACCAAGTAGTTGGCATTCTAAAGGTAACGTTACAAACGAATTTTTTTAAAATGGGTAATAAAAGAAAAAAATATAATCATAAAAGTTATTGAAAATAATAATTTGGTTTTTTAAAAACTTAATAAACAAAATTTCAACAACTATATAGGTGTTCTAAGAACATTCAACAAAAAAGAAGCATGAGGTATGTGTTTTTCTTATCTCACTATTATTTCGTTGAGATGTATGACATAAATGCTACATATTCTTGTTTTATGGTGTCTATATTTCCAATGAATGTATTTAATTAATATTATTTTTACATTTATAGTTTTTTAAGATCCATTTATTTATATCAGTTTCATGAGGTTTATAATTTCAATGTTACCAAAACCATAACGGATTTTTTACTCAATTTTCCTTCTTGGATATAGAAGTTATGTTTTACAGATGTCATAGGTTATTATGAGTATATTACACACCTAAGACATTTTATATCACGAATATCCTTACTTTCATGACATTATAAATGATACTTTTTCATGGTTTTTGTGATTCAATGTCAACAAAATGCTAAGATTCATTGCTTACAATCTTATCATTTATCGGTATTGTGTATGATTAAGCCTCTAATGTGGAAAAATTATAATTATCATAACATATCTATTACATTGATTGTTTTTTATACATTAATGTAATTGTAAACCATTTCAACTATTTGGTACTTAAAATAGTTTTTAATTTTCTTTCAAGAAATTCTGACATTATTTATTTCTTTTCTCAGAAATTAGTGTTCTTTAAAAAAATATTTTATAAAAATGATAGAAAATTTTGGGGAGATGAAATGTATTGATCATTTTCAAGGGAAATGATATTTTTAAATATTTTTTAATTAATTTAAAATTCTTCCTTTGAATTTTATAAAGATAGTTTTCAAATAAAAAGGTTTTCAAAAATATTTTATGAAATAAAAATTGTTTTTCAAAATGAAATGTTTATTTAACCTGTATTATTTTTAATGATATTTTAATGATATTTAAATTAATAAATTTAAAAAACACTTATTTTTACTTATCCTCCAGTGGTTATAGTTTTTATTAATACCATCATCATTATTTCAATGGATCGATAACGTTTTTATCAAAGATATCATTATGGAACCTATTAATTTTTTCTTGGTTAATCATATTACAAAAGGATTATTATGGAACCTATTTCTTTTACATAAGATAATCATGTTAAAAATTGATTCATAGTAATACCACTTATATAAATTTTTTAATAATTTTTGGATATGATAATGATTTTTTAGGAGTGTTATGATAATTTAATGCTCAATGCACATTATTCCTAAAGTGTATCTCAAAAATTATACCTGAAAAATGAGGTGGCACATTTAGTGGGGGTAATCCCATTATTGTATAACATTTGGTGGTCTATATAGCATGGTGTCATATTGTTATATTTAACAATGGGTGGATTTGATTGCTCCGAGAAAAACCATTGTAGATTTACATGGGGATGGATAGAATGCGTTGGATAAGCCTGTTATAATATAATGATGGGTGAGTCTAGATAATGCTCTAATACTTAGGGTAATGATTATATTAAAAGACTGTTGTATTATTATATAATCATTACCCTTTGTTTTGAAATGGATTCTTGAATATGATACCCCACTTTACTGAAATAGGTTTTAATTAATTTCCATATATTTATAATGTTTCATTTGATCAAAATTGATATCACATGGATAACGATTATTGATTCTTATGAATCTTTAATTTTACATGACTTCATATTTTAATATTTTTATATTTGTTTGTTTGATTTATTTTATGATAATCTCAATAATTCTAATTACTTCATCACTTTCTTAAGCCCCCATATTACGATTTATTACAATCTATTGATAATGATTACACTCACCCATACATAAAATTTCAACTCACCCTTCATATGTTTCATTTTCCACAGGTTATAAAGAAAGGGGATGAAAAAATAGTGTCAATATATGACTTGAAATGGATGATGTTAATGAATTATTTTGACATAACAAATGCATGTTATAATTGGAAATGAATTCCATATTTATGAACCACTTCATTATAACACCATGTTGACATGATTTTGTCCTAATTTTATAAATCAATAATCATAAGTTATCCTAGAGGATGTTAGTGATGTAATTTTTTATTTTGATTTTGTCTGGTTTATGGGAAAACAAATTTAATGATTATTTTCCACAAATAAGAAAATGTAATTCTTTGGAATTCAAAATAGGATCCAGGAGAGTGCGTCATGTTCTATTAGAGAGAGGATGAGAGGTCAGACTCATTATATAATTTTGAGTGGAATTTTTTCATACTCGAGGAATCACATGTAGAGAAATTTCATATTTTGGAATCCCTTATTATCATTAATGTAAATTTGTTCACCCTTGACATTTATAACCAATCACATATATAAGAATGAATAAC
The DNA here is from genome assembly GCA_963277665.1 of Viscum album. NCBI lineage: Eukaryota > Viridiplantae > Streptophyta > Magnoliopsida > Santalales > Viscaceae > Viscum > Viscum album. The sequence continues at coordinate 2,027,419,322 of OY728120.1, read as the reverse complement.
CATATGTATATGTAAGAGGTTCTATATGAATGGAAACAAAATCACATACACACACAAACACACACACACACACACATATATCTTAGGATCTTTATCAAATATAACCATATATATGAATCAGAGGGTTCTCCATATCATATTTTATTTAATTGTTGATGATTTAATTTAAAATATAATATTTTCAAGCCGTGTAATTTGGAACTATGGAATTTATTTGCATCTAGGAAAGAGGTTATAGATTTACAGTCAAGATCATTCCCATGAGATGGGATTCCTTCATATCCACCTCAAAGGACTAAATACCCTTGTTGTTTTGTTCCATTTAATAGGAAGCACCATAAATTTTCGGTTTATATTAAATGGGAAAACCCATAATATTTAATGGTAAGAAAAATTTATATCATGGAGGATGTTGCATAGAAAATGAGGTATGGGACTTACCCATGAGGGTAATTTTTTATGGATCTCATTGAGAGAATGGACTAATTTGATTTCGCTAACCCTAAAAGGGATATACCCTTGGAAAGTAGTACTCACCATGAATATAAACTTATGAGGGTAATGTGATGGGGCTGAAAAGGAATATTTACATCCATGAAATATATGATCCTACCTAGAATATGGAATAGTAAAGATAATAGTGGATTAATGTTTTTTGGTTTTAAGAACAATGAATTTTCTTACATATCCCATAAGAATGGTAATCAAAGACCATGTAGTTATGGACATATTGGGGGGTTAAACACATAAGGGAGTAATATTTTATATATTTGATATTTTCAGTGACATGACCACCCCTAACATCCAAGACTGTGTGATTCATGCTCAATGAGAAGAATGAAAAAAAATATATGATCTCCACATTATGAAATCATGTTTGTGAAGTTACATACACCGTGATTGGATGCCCAAGTGAAACATTATTCCTCTGTCGTTGGTGGATATATGTGAGGATACATAATGTATTATACTATGAGGTCAAGAAAGATAGGTTTGGGGGATTACTCTAAGGGGGATACCCTTGATGAATAATTTCTCCTCAATACCTATTAGATGAGGATGTAGTATTTAGGAATAAATATTTTATTTAAATACTCTGATCATTTATCCATTTTCAAAATCTCATTGATAGGTTTAATGTTTACATTGAATTAACAAATACTACATAATTTTATTCACATTTTAGATAGCATGGATGAATGGATTCCATTTTCTGAACAAATTCTTCCACCCATAGGAATGGTATCCTCATTACCACTTGAATTTATGATTGTCAATAATATGTAGACCATACATATTTTCTAGTATAAATATTAGATTCCCATTAACATAGGAATGAATGATTAATGTACATGTGTACTTGTTTGATTCTATAATCATTCATATTTACAAGCATGGGAGGTAGTTTTTATCTAGTATCATTCATATTGGATACATAGGTAGAGGATTTCCTTGTAATTTGTTGTCTGAGGATGACATAGGGGATAGAGGGTGCTTCACCCTGGTGATACCTTGGTTAGATGGTTTGGATTTTCCTATATAATACAAAGGAAATACTAATTTGGATTCACCTATCTAATACCTGGGAGATCAAGATTGGGCTTCACCAAGGTGATACCTCGTTGAGTTGATTTGGGATTCACCTAGGTTATATCATAGAGTGACCATTTTGGAATCACCCAGGAGATACATGGGAGTGCTATATTGAGCATTACCCAGGTGATAAAAAGAAAATTTGAGTGATGTTTCTTGGGTGTTCAGTAGGTCAAGACATACAACATGGTTGAGTAATCAATCTAAACACCATGGGTCTGCTTAAGTTCTCTACAAAGGATGTTACTAAAGTCTTATGATATGGAACAATACATCACCATAATTTTTTTTCACAAATATTGAGTTTATATCTAAAATTTTTCTATGGTGTTTAAGTATTTTATTAACCATAGTTCCCTTACACTTATTAAACCCCTATTTATGTGTAATCATTTAAATATTCATGGTAGTTTTGGTTTATTGGGTGAGAGTCTGGGGTTGGGAGAGCATTGGGCCTTCATTAAGGCATCCACGTGTATCTAATGAGGAGACCAAGGTTCCTATATATAGGAGAAATTTAGAACCATGGATATGGATGAATCTCGCACTTGTTGGTATCATAGTTTATGCACTCTAGTTTGATACACCGGACAACCTTGAATTGTAGTTTTTGAATAGTATTAGCTATCACAATACTGATTTTACTAGGATGTAGTGAAACCCTCACCTTGGAAAACACCTAGGGTTACTGAAATTATTGTTTTTATTTTTTCATTCCTTTCCTTATCAATATATTTTTAATATTAAGTTGTATATTTCATTGAAATGGAATTCCAATAATCTCCTTTCTTGTGAATCATTGCAAATAGAACAAGTGGATATAATATCATGGTAGAAAATAATTTAGGCATCGATATACCCTTGATTCACTGGGTACCTTGTTTTCATTCAAACCATTCACCTTCTAGTATGGGCATAACATTTTATCACTTGTTACTCACACAAGGGGAGAGTACCTGTAGATCATAATTATTGGACACTCAAGTAGATCATATTGGGAGGCTCACACAGGCAGGTTCATGCATGGTGGAAAGGGATATAAATATTTATCATGATCTTATTTCCCCTCTATTCACTCTATTCACTTGTATGTGTTCTCTCATCACATAATTTTATCGAAGAGGTTATACTTGCACAAGTTATTGGTCGCAAACATGATGCATTCCATTTGGTTACATAGGTTTAACGATATATGTTAGATAGTTACACATGAGTATTGGATAAATTGAACCTACATTATATGTGTGAACTTGATGGGTGATCTGCTAGAGTGAGAATCCAAATTCGTTTATAAATTTCCAACTTCTAAAAACCATAATTTTTTTACACTTATATCTGCTCAGGCCCCATGAGTAGTCAAATGTTAGTATTTAAGGATAACTATCCCCTATAGAGTGTGTATAAACCATATTAGAAAGTGTCATGATTCTAATTAGTGTCCAAAGACCATAAAAAAGTTGTCACTACATTTTAATATGAAATTTTAAAATTTATAGACCTACTCTAGATGGTAGGATCATCCCAAAAACATACACTAGATTGGATAAAATTGATGAGGAATATATATACCTAGGGGTAGGAGTTGTTTTTTTTAACATGTAAATCCAACCTTATTCTTCATCCAATAGAAGAAATATTTCTACTCAAACATAAAATGTGTAGTCTATGTGTGGGTAATATCATTTGTTGTGTGGAAAAGTGAATAACATTATATTTATTTATTCCAAAAACATTATAATACAAATTTTTCAAAATTGTTTATCTAATGATTAATTTTGTGAAATATTTTTGTAATTAAATTATATTCCATTATATATTATTCATGTATATAATATATATATAAATATATGTCATTAATAGGTGGGCCATTTTGTTTAAGTTGTTAAATGAGTTCATTAAATTCCCATGCCTTGTATTGTATTATAGAATAGGTGATGATGGTTATTTATGATTTATGTCTTTCTAATTTGGATATTTTCAATATCATATAATTATAAACCTTTTCATGAAGTATCAATGTACCTTGTGACTGAGATGAATTTTGATATGAGTATATATTTTTTGATTCTATTTTTTAGTGTAACATAAACTATGAGTCATGTAATGAGTGAATAAAATGTTGTTTGAATATATAATTTTTTTGAATAAAATTCGATTCTAATTATAATTCAATAGAATCATAAATAAATAAATGGAATAACACTTGATATGTTAGAGAAATTATTTCCCCATCAAAATACAAATTGGTAGATTTGTTCCCAAGAGGAACATATCGAGAACAAGATCATTAACTAGGTAGTTTCTTCTAAAGTAGGGTTCCCATGGATTAAATATTGTATGTAATAGTTTTAATGGATAAATTTATGAGTTATGTAACCTAACACCATTGTTTACAACGTTCTTAATTTTTATGTGAAGCACCAATGAATGATACAAGAGGAATGTATTTTGGTTGACTGATAAGATATATTTGGTAATCATTTTTTGATAAAGATATCAAATATTGTTATATTATATAATTGAGATGATTCCAATCCTAAATAGGAAACATGGGAGATGATCGCTGAATCAACCCCCTTTTTTATTGAAATTTATATATCTTCCAACTAACAAGCATGATGTGTTAAAAAATGGTCATTGTTTTAGAAATATTGCATTTAGTAAAATTCATTCTCCAATAGTAATAAACATAATACTCAACAAATAAAATATTCAACTATATTAAAAACATCATAATAGTCAATGTTTTTTTTGAGAATAATATTATATGGAGCGGATGTTAAATGGAAGAAAATCCACTGATTGGTAACATAATATAATTTATTAAAAATGAAAAAAAATAATGTTACAACAACCCATTTCAGAATAATCCACTATTAGGTAATTTTAACAAGAGAGTAAGATGATTTTGAGATGAATATAATAGTTATTAAATGGAATCAAATTTTTAAATGAAAATGATACCAAATTAATTATTATTATTATATATATAATAATATTGGGATTGTAAATAACACTTAATTAGATTGTTTATGATAATTAATCAGTGAGTGTAGAGGTTTCCTTGATATATTAATTTATTTAATGAAGGTTTTTCATTAAATAAATTAAAATATTCATAAAATATGTACGATTTTATGAAAATTATAGATAATTTTATTAGGACATGAGAAAACATTATCATGGCATAAACAGTTGGAGTTATGGTGCTCTATAGATAGTACATGTGGATTAATGATCTAATAAAATCAAATAAAATTAATTGTAGATCCCAATAATGTTTCTTTTAGTATTCATACAAAGTTATTGGAACCTAAATGAAAATAATAATGAAGGTATGAGTAATTATTACATAAGAGGGAATTGTCTAGGATAACTAAAGTTGTTTCTGAAACTCTCTTGGACATATATGAAAAATATTAATGTTATATAATTAAATTATTTAATTTTTTTTTCATGTAATAGTAAATGTATAATATTGAAGTGATGTAAATATAATGGAGTTCAAAATAATTCGAATGAACGATATAGATTATAATTTTCATTTATGTGAGGAAGTGAAGACTGAAACGTCTTACGGGACTTGTCTTGGAATAGAAGAGATAATATAAGTAATTTTTTATTCAATTCCAAATCCTTGCTAATATACTTGATTCATTTTATGGAGATCCAATTAATTCAATGGATCTTGTTAAATTAATTTAACTACGAAAATAAAATAAAATAGGTACCCTATTAGGATGGTATGATCATAGTGATATTTAATCATCTCTATATCACTATAGCTCAAAGACAAATATTTAAAATATCTCTAGATCAACCACACATATAAAAAAACTCTATGAATGTATTTAATTGAATATTATGTGTTATCATAGAAGAATGCAGGGCATAAAATGCTCGTAAAATTCTAGAAGATTACAAGAGTGATTTCTAAACATAGATTAATACATTCATGATTTTCAATCACTTGTAACTTGATAAATGGTATGATATAGGATACACTCTCTAAAATTTATGAAAATGTAAAATATTTACAATTCATTGTTAATAATGAGCTCAAACTGTTATGCTCACTTCAATAAATTTCACTTAAGCCTCTATATGTGATAAACTGCCTAAACCAACTCTAAAAATCCCATATAACTTCATAAAAATATCATACCTATCAAGAATAATTCTTTAATCAAAGGATAAAATTATAAATTTCACAATATGTTACAAATACATTTACTAGAATCATTACTATGTTTTATTTGACCTAGTTCACAAAATAATAACTAACCTATTTTGGCCACATTCCCATTTACATGCCTCCTTGTATGTCAAAGGCTTCCGACTAGAAATGATGGACAATGATGGAACATTGGGGATATGATACACCCATTGTTAGATTATAACATTATTTTATATTAATATATATCAATAGATAAACAATATGAAATATCTGAAAAACTGACGATTAAAAAATACATCATATAAAAATCAATGTAATCCCATCAAATATTCTGATATAAAAAGATGATAATAGAATTCTACAAAAAATTAAAAATGACATGGAATTAAGAAACCAATATCATACATATATCATACATAAAAAAGTCCCAAAAATAACTATCCCCAGATATAATCATGTTCTATATCCTATTTCAATGATACCCATATATTACGAAATAATGAACCATGAATTAGAAAGCAGGTGTTTTCACTTGTACCTACCTGTGTCCATGAAGTCGCTATGGGTACCTGATGACAACATAAACATATAATGAAATAATAGTTAATATTCCACCACCAATTCAATTTATAATACATCCATTCAATGTTTAAAAGAACAAGAAATTCAATGATATAACAAGAGATTAATGTATTATAAAATATGAAAAAATGTCAAGTCATTCATGTCTCAATATAATTACAAATATATATTATAAGAGACATCCTTAAATCATAGAAAGATTAATAAAAAAGTATATTATTGGTAATCATGCTCCAGGACTATATGTTCAAGTGTATAAGGAGTAGAAATGTCTAATTTAACCGAGTAAACTAAAAAAATCATGTAAATAGTATCACACAACTTGGAATATGAGAGGATCCAAATGTGTCTAGTGAACTAGTTTAACAAGATCATTTATGTAAAAAATGTAAAATGCATAAATGTAGGCCTAATCCATGGAATATTAATTTCCATAGAATCCTAGTTGTATGAGTAAATAATACTCAATGAGTATAAACATTCAATGAAAAAAAATTAGGTAATAAAACTAGGATTCAAGGAATTGAAATGTTCATGGTTTCCATATAATATAATCAGATCCAATGAGTAGAAATTTATATGGTATTATAAAAATATAATTAATTTGGATCCAATTTGCCGAAATGTACATGGAATCCTAACATTTGAAGTCAACAATATCTATGGAGTAGAAATATCCAAGGCATCAAAACATGGACATTAGATCCATGAAGGGTAAATTTCCCAATAATCCTAATAAATGCATTTACCACATAATTTATAATTCATTTAATAATTTATATAATCCATTTATAACAATATACATATCAAGGGATTAACTATATCATACCACCCATCTACAAAGGTTATTGTACTAAAATGTTCCAAAAATCATTAAAAATTATATTAAGTACAATAATAATTTCTAAATTATTCAATGTTATCTCAATTCTCACGAAGGGTGGAATAATTATGGTATAAATTTAGAAACCACCCAATGGGATGTTCTAGTAGATGTTGAAAACATTTAACCTTATATTATGCTATCAAAAAATTTATTATACATGAATTTACCATGTTACTCCATGTAAAATAACTCGCCTTTCATGGAAAGTATTTCTTGTGATAAATGAAAATAATAATAATTATGTATAAGTTTAAGGTTAATGTATAGACCAGCTACCTTATGCCTATAGAGGAGTAATCCACATGTATCAACCATGGATTCAGTCGAGATCATACGAAAATGGATGAACATATATATTTCTTGAAAATAGGATATAATATACTACACAAAAATAGAATCTCTAATTCAATGTAAAATGATGAAAGAAATCTATAGAATTGATAAATTAGAGGTGGCTATCAAAAAAGACGATCAGATCTCTAATTATAAATAGCTAATGAACTGACATAAATTCCTATATTAGTATTGACTGAGAGATCCTTCTTTAGAACTCATATGCATGATATAATTATGGTGATGGTTTCTATAAATAATTATAAATAATTAAATATTTTATAAAAATTTCCCTAGGGAATATACACTAAATGTATGCTTGACACATCGGGTAATGTTCGAGTTCTCCCCATCCATGGAAAAGCAATGACACATGGTGTAATGGATCTACCTAGATCAATATATTCCATGTGTTGGATTCATTTACTCTATTCTAAATACATGCAGGGTATTTTTACAACATCTGGAATTTATAACCTTACTCAATATTTCAATAAATAGACCATCTAACATAAAGGCTTGACATCAAGGTCTATTTCAAAAACGGAATTGGAACATTGTTTAACAGAAAGATTAAAAAGATCCACACCACACACAAAATGAATTCATTCAATATTCACACTTAAATTATTTCTGTAGGGACCCCACTGTTGGAATATATGGACATTATATTAAATTTGAGGAATACGTCATATAAAAAAAAATATATGACCAATGACCATATCAGTTTTCTATATATTGGAAACATGGAATCCTAAAACCTGATATATAACTGAGCTAAATTAGCTCCCAATAGGTTGTTCATGACTAGAACCCTTCTTAGACACATCATTCATAATAATCATATTCATAACCTAGGGAAAGTAAATATAAAAATTATTGAGTTCAAATAATCAATAAGTGTATCAAATGAAAAATGTAAATATTAACCTGATAACAGTGGTATGTGAATGTTGCCATTACATTAAACGATCATCCCATTCATGAAAATTATCATAAAAAATAAATCATTGAATAATTCATGATACTTCATAAGACATCAACCATTTGTAAATAAAGAACAATATATATGAATCCATAACATAGAAATAAAACATCAAATTTTGGTAAACAAATTAGAATATAATTTTTATTCCATAGTTTCCAAGAAACTACATAAAATACCATCTTATATGTATGGGATCACTCCCCAATCCATCTTGGTAGTCATAGTTCACCTCCATAGACATCTTTGTAGCATGATTGCACTTCTCATACCAAATTGTATTTCACAGTTTTCTCCCATGAAAATGTTATTAGTCATGATTAACTCCTAATACCATCATATAATATCTCATGAGATATAAATCTTCATTTAATTTAGTAGAGGGAGAAAATTCTACCGCTAATCTCATATTGAAATAAATCTTACGTTTTCTACAATAACATAAACCACTCATCATTGAATAACCAAGGGATAAAATGGATCACTTAAACATCATTACATTAAAATATAATATGTGTTAATCAAATAGATGTTATTAATAGCATAAAAATTATCAAACCGTAGGTATAATCAGGACATAACTAAGTAATTTCCTCTTATATGGAAAATAATTTTAATTAAACCCTTGATATTAATTATTGAGGAATATATCCTTTAATCTTTGAAAACATTTTCTTTTCGTAAAACAATACACAATTTTAAATGAAAATAATTTCATTGAAGATAATCATGAAAACATGTATGAGAATATTCATCAAAATAAGTCATCATGAAAACATAATAACTCGTTAATCTGTATAATTTAATGCAAAACATTCTTCTTGTACTTTTTTTAGAAAATTACAAAAAAAAAACACAGTAGTAAAATAAAATAAATATTCCATCCAAACCATGTAGTAAGAAGTCAAAATTGGTTAAAAATAGTTTTAAAAATCCATAAGATAAAGGAAAAAAATTTATTAAAAAAATTTTATAAAATAAAGACATTGATGATAAGTTAACTCCTTAAAATACATATGTATAAACAATCTCTGATACTAATGAGATTGAAAAGTTATCACTTACATAAAATAATAATATATTTATTTTTGAAAACATAATAATGATTCTAAAAAAACATAAAATTTCCTTTATAATACCTTTATATCCATATAAATAGTTATGTAAAATATAATCATTAATAATAAAATGGAGAATGGATTAATTCATTAAATGAAAAAATCATCCCCTACCACATTGAACATTTAAACCAGAAGAATTATATCATAAAATTAATAATTTACTACCATTATAATAAATGTATTCATGTTATGAAATACAATATTGGAAGAACACACACCAAACATAAGAAATAGTTGGTAATGATGGTTTATATAACATGAAAATTAATAGGGAGACGGAATTTCATTACCTTATGTCTGATACTCTCCAAACATGTTTAAAACTCCAAAATTATTTTTTAACAATATTATTTCCTTATAAAATAATATTATTAATATTTACTATATCATATATGATTCAATTATGATATTATTTTAATTGTTTATTAATAATTCCTTGTTAAAGCAATGTTTCTGGTAATAATCACTTTGTTTTTCATTCATGTTTTAAATAGTTATTATTGATTATAGTTCAGGGAAAAAGATTTACATACATCCATAATATAAAAAGGGATTTATGAAACATATTTATTCAGTATATAAATATATATAATGGATAGATAAATGAAATGGATCACACGGTTCTTAGATATGGTTGGTCGTATGTACTCATGAATGTTGTTTCAGTTTAATTTTTCATTTTAAAATATGTAAATATGTATTTTAAAAATATATATTATTATTAAAGTATATTTTATATTTCATATATTTTACGTTTTTTATTTAAATCATTCTTACAACATCCCTTTTATATAGTGAATGAATCTCGTCGCTTTGATGGGTGGTGGTCCACACTTCCAGAAATGATGTTATCATATATCCATTATACAAATGGAATAATAGTATGTTTAATATAAAACATATAGAATATAAAATTGGTTATAATTTAAATATTTAATTTCTATTTAACCTAAAAAATATTTTTAATATTATACATTATTTAGGTAAGGGAAAAATAAAAAAAAAACAATATTCAATGAGTCGATTAACCAGTATAAATTTTGAAATTTTTTTAATGGAATTAAAGGAGTTGAGAAACTACATGTATATGAGATATTAAATTATAAATATATCAATATATTGTATAAATGATTCTATAGTTTTCATTTACTAATGGGTGATTTAGGTTAGGGGAACGTAGTAAAAGAAAAGAAATTAAGAGAGGTGCGTTGTGAAAAATACATGTTGAATATCCACTCCCTAAAAGACCAATGATGACCATGGAATAGGTCATTTAGTGAGACCAGAAGAACATTTAAATGGGTATAGTGGGTATTATAGGTTTTTTTTTGAATTATAGGATATACAAGTATTTTCTCGACGAAATAGGGAGGTGAGGGTTGATATTTATTCTTGAGGATTAGTGTGTTCAAGTGATTAATTTGTTCATTATTTTATATTAAAAGATTACCACATTGTGGTTTAATTAATTTAAACTAATTATAAATTCCATTATTGTTGTTTATTATGGTTATGGATGAGCCGCACCTCAATCATTAAATAAAATTGATCATTTTAGGTATCTTAATATTTTACCATTTAACGGTATCCCTTGTCACAATTTTACCTATACAACGGTATGTAATTTTTTTAACAAGGTAGATTCTTAATATTTAAAAATTATATTGATGTTATGACATAATTAGGACTGTGGAATTCCAAATTTTGAGCAATTTTACCTGATTTTATTCATAGAATTTGAAAAATTAGATTTAAATGTAATTCTACGGACAAAACAAAAAAATTGTGTTTCTAAAGTGAAACACTCAAAAGTGTAAAACGTTTTTATATCTAATTTAAATTTAAAATTTGTTCCAAAGACCATCATTGGTGTTACTGAAAAAAAATATTTTCTCATTTAACTTTTAAACAAATTAAAAACGTATTTTTAATTCATTAATAAATTATTTGATAACGTAATTTTCAATTGAAATCCAATATTTTTAACAGTTCCTTTAAAAATGAAATGATATAGAAAAATACCAAAAAAAATCCTAATAAAATTATTTGGTATTTATTTTAAATATGATATTTATTTTTAAAGATTAAATCAATATTTTTTTCAAAAATTTGATTTATAATGGGTTCCCTGTTAAAAGGTTGTAAATGATCGTTGATAAAATATATGGTTTTATGTATTTAATTTGTTTTATTATTATCTTATGATTATAAAATTGATTGGATGATAATCAATAATATTTAAATTTATATTTAAAATATATATTAAATCCATGACACAAGCCCGCTACATATCTTCCGATGTTTGTAACGTCCTCATAGATTGAAAATCTGCCTAAGGGTGATAGGTCATACTTGTGGTCTACTTACTTTCAAGGGTTTTCACTGAGCATTTCAGAAATGAGATGTAAACCTCAGATCACTATAGGATATAATTGAAACCGGTACACCATGCCTCTTTACCTTATCACATATATAGATTATGTAAAAAATCCTCCACCGTATGAAATTCATGAATTGGAATGAAATGGTATGACTTTGTTAGCCGATTTACTATCACCAAAATGGCATCGATATTTATAAGAATTCTGGGGAGACCAACGACAATATCCATCCCTATTTGATCCCACATAGAAACAGGGATTGGTAAAGACTGCAACATTCTCGTTGGCCTCTGATGTTATGCCTTGACCTGCTGGCACGTCAAGTATCTCGAACCAAACTCAACCACTCTTATTTTCATACCTGCCCTTCAGAATTTATCATTCAATGCATTATACATTTCTGAATTTTCTGATAAATAGCCCATATGGGATGATGATACGCCCTGAAAAGATCCACCTGACAAGATACTGGTCCAACCATCCGATTCTAAAAACTCAAAACTGAATCTCTATTCAGTTTCCAGCACTTAATGGTATCCCCACCATTGAGGTTTGAACACATGGTCACACACTCAGAATCAGAAATCAGTGCCTCTTTAACTAGGCAAAACAAGTTAGCAATCAACAAAACCATAAAGAAGACTGGTCTATCACAGTGGTCCTCACATTCCAACCACATGTCAACTAAAACTTACTTCAACTGCCACTGGTCTGATGCCTGTTTCACCACCTGATCATATGATTATCTACTTAATGCATCTGCCACTGAATTTCCCTTACCCAGTGTGTACATAAAGTCCAAATCAAACATCTGGAGATATTCCATCCATATCCATTTCCTAAATATCAAATCTATCTGTGAGAAAATGTGCCTTAGGCACTTATGATCATTACATACCATGAATTTCTCACTAGTGAGAAAATGACACCACACTATCAATGCATATACCCCTACTGAAAATTCGAAATCATGAGTTGGGTAGTTTCTCTCATGTACCCTCAACTATCATGATCCATATACAACCCCATGATTCCCCTGCATTAGAATGCACCCCTAACCTGATCCTGATGCATCACAATAAACCACATAACCCTATCCCGATTTTTGAAAAAATCACGATAGGTACCGATATAAGCCGAACATCCAGTAACATCATCCTTCTTTACAAACAATACCGGTGCTGCCCATAGAGACATTCTTGGTTGAATGAAACCCTTGATTTCCAGCTCCTCTAACTTCACTTTCAATTCTCGTAACTCTATTGGTGTCATCCTATAATATGGAAGGGAAATAGTATTAGTCCCCAGAAGGAGATCAACCATAAACTCCACTTCCCTAAGAGGTGGTAACATGGAGATGTTCTAGAGAATGACATCTGGAAATTGATCCACAATAGGTAGAAAACAATTTTCCTCAATATTTTCCATGGATGCCAAAGTCAAAGCTACCAATTGGCAAGAGATTATTCCCACCATTGGTGTCTACAAGCTCATTTCACTATTCATTACAATCCTCTCTCCTCTAAAGAGTGGATCGATGTCGTCCTCAGTCATGAAACTAACTGTTCTCCTATAAAAATAGATTTGAGCCTTGAACATTTTCATCAAAACCATTCCCAATATTACATCATAGACATCCACATCGCATCTCGAGAACTCCCATTTTAGCTCAACTCCATCAAAAGTAATAGCACATGCTCTACACAAAAGGAATGACATTCTCTTTCACCAAGAGAAGTTTTTAGTTTCAAAACAGAAGGCATAATATCCAGTTTTCAACATAGAAAGTCAAGAGCATGATAAGAAATGAAGGAATGTGATGCACCAGTGTCAAAAAATACTTGCACAAAACTAGAATTCAATAGAATCTTACCTATCACTATAGATGGTCCAGTCTGATCATTGAAAATTATCTACACATCTCAACACAATTACATTATCAATATAATTTTCTCGATGTTTCCTTGCTATGGTTTACCTAGTTGAAGTGTCATGGTATTTCATGAATCGCCGTGGATAACTCTGCAATTCTGAAAAGACTGATTTTGTTTTCCTCGTTCAGTTGAAGAAGACGGTGCTTGCGATAGCTGAGATGTGTCTCGAGAACCTGAACTTGGAGCACTACAACAATAGTTCTGAATATGTCCCATATTTTTACAATTATTACATGATCTGGGTTGGTCCATACAATCTCACCTTATGTGGTCAAGCGAACCACATTTAAAACAAATGGCTTTGCTTTGGGGTCGTAAGGGAAGGATTACTAATCCAGTTGTTTGGTTTTGATTTCTACTTGCACCGTGGAAGTAGGTGTCCCTTTAAATATTGTTCCTAGATGTTGAGTTCCCAAATATTCTTTTAGGTATCATCATTCCTCTTCCTATCGATCTTGATATTTCATGATTAGAAAACGTCGCTCTTTTCACCATTTATGTATAATCTGTAATATAGAGAACTGTGACCGTTGATCAAATCTCATATCTTAGCACCGATTCGAAGATGCGTGACATGAAAGACGAACATGCCGCAACATGTGGAGAAAAATGGACAAAAATCCGGTTCATAGCTACATACTATGTGACAGAGAGGCTCTACTATTTCAGGCTGAAGAATTCCATCATTTTCTAGATTTTGAACGTGTGAGGAATGAATTGTGTGTTGAACAATTCTTCAAAATACTACCATTTAAGGCCTTCATCCAACTTATAATGCACCACTAAATCCCACCATTTACATTCACGATACTTGAGTATATACGTCCCCAACGTGACCTTGAGCTCTGTTGGTTTGCCGATGAAATCGATGATACGATTCATCCTACTGAGCCCATCCTCCGCATTATCAGGTTCAGCATCACCCAGAATGTTCGGTGGATTCTTCTTCATGAACTGGATGGTATGATCCACATGACTTGGTTCATTCTTCCATTTCCCCATATCCTCTTCATGAATATCCTGAAAAATACTCTAAACCATCTCTTGGTTCACTCGTCGTTCTAGTGCAACCTCATTCTCCGAAGAATCTTTAGGTTGGTTTCGTTAACGCCAACCGGGTCCTATTTTCTAAACCAACAACAAACACTATCAATATCACACTATATAAATTGATGGATTATCATTTTAAATTATATCACATCAACTATCACATCATTGCTTTCCAAACCATCCTTTTTCCCATGTTCATCTCTTTTTGAAACCACTTCACATGCTTTTAAAAATTAAACCTTTTTCAAAATTCAATAGTCATTATCTTTTTCAAAATCATTCATTTGAAAACCAATTCCATACTTCAAAAATGAGCACTTTTTTTTCACAATATGAATCATTTATAAAAATGATGTATGCACTCCTAGTGGGGAGTCATTCCTCTATATTTCATGTCACGCTCGTCTCATTGGCTAAACCAATGACAATGAGATTTTAAAATCCTAGAAGTTTCTCCAAAAATATATTTAAACAACTCCCTCGTAACTTGAGGTTTAGTATAAAAGGGTTAGCTACATCCATTAATGCTACACATTTAAAGATCTCACTAGACAACTCCTTTATATGATTCCCCCCAGGGAATAGACAAGATGTGATTTCATCCCCAAAAGTAGGAATATCGATGAATACATGTTAGTAAAGGACAGAACAAGCTGATACCATTTGTAATTACCCGCCAATTATCATTGTCTTGAGAGTACAATGAGTCATTACGAGACCTTAAATGATATCCCCAACATGCCAATGGCCGAAAATAAATGCCCAAGGATTTAAAATTAAAGTGGGGTACGATTTATCATTTAAGAAGTAAACTAATAAACATAAATACCTTAACCAATTATTCACTATTTGATGCACGAACGAATGAAAGATAACCCAACTTCTTCATGTATCTCAAACCTATATGAAAGTATGCAACAGAAGAAGAATAACCAAGTATCAAAGTAGATAGTGGATAAATGATACAAGACTCTCCAATGACAAAAATTTACCATGCTCCATAATCACAGAACATCCCAAATTTCATGAGGCGGTGCTAAATACATGTGAAAAATTACCTTTTCCCCTATCCTAGAAGACAACATCTGCAAAATAACCAAAGCGCCATAGTAGGGTGAGTACAAAAATCAGTAGTTTTTTCCCAATGACTTCTCTAATCATGCCACTAGGATAGAAAACTTAGTCGCATTTATAAAATAAAGTTCATATAAAACAATTTTCCAAAACAGTTTATAACCAAATATAAACAAGTTTCCAAAACCATTTACAACCAAAAGCATACAAGTGCAACTGAATCCAATTTTTCCAACAAGTTATTTTCTAATAAAAATAACTAAAAAAGATTTAAAACCATTTCTTAATATTCCTTTGACATACCCAATTCATTCCATACATCCACACAACCAACCCTACATGTAACCTAGATCTCCCTATACTCGTGAGTGGCGAGTCACCCGTTCACTAAGTCATCTATAGTGAATCAATTGACAAGGAATATCCCCATCCCTTATCCATATTTTTAATAATGGGGGAGACCCCTATCTATTATATGTCCCACATGCAACCATTGATGGGGGAGTTACCTTACCCTTATCCATCTAGTTAATGATGGGGGATACCCCTAATCCTTATCCTTCCCACATTAACCCTTTTACGGGTGAGATCCCTAACCCTTAACAATCCTATTAATGATAGGGGAGACCATTAACACTTATCTGTCCCACATTCTCATGAACACACACAACCATCATGTCAAAAACCATGTGTGGTCAACCAATTCAAACCATTTAAACAAAACTATACTTTTATTGAAAACTAATGAATAAACCAATTTCAAAACATACAATTCACATCAATAAAACATTCCATTTTACTGAAAACAACTAATCCAAACCATGTGTCACAAAAACAAAAAAAAACCCCATTTTAAAATCTCAATATTGAAAATTATCAACCAAAGAACTCATTCAAAATCCCCAATTGTCCAGATTTCACAACCATCACCCAAGAGGTTTTCAGCATGTTTTCAAAAACCAAATAACAATCAATTCAACACCAAAAAATTCAATTTGAAATCATTCCAATCAGTTCTACTTAGTGGAGTCGAGAAAGAAGCCTCCTACCATTAGGTTTATGACAAAATCAACCCACAAGCCACCACACGTCTGTAAATCTAGCGAACACAACACCAAAATTGCTATATATCAACTTCCATAACATCCTCAAGTCTTAAAATCAAAACCCAAGTTAACCACAACCCTAGATCTATCCACAATAGTTTTAGATCTTGAAAACATAAAGTGATAGAGAGAGAGGTCTAGATATAGCGGAGAACACACAGGAAACAAGAGTAGAGACTTACATGGAAGAAACCACCTTCAAACCACCTTGAAACCCCTTTGATTTCCATCCAAAATGTTCTAATGATCTCCCTAAACCTATGAAAACTGGAACTCCCATGTGAGCCATGAGAGAGAGGAAGAATGAGGGAAAAATGGGAAATCCGAGTGGATTGGGACCTAAAAGCCCCAAATTTATATTATCGCACGATTACCCTACACGGTTTGGAAAATCATGCACCATCAGTGCGGTTTCAACTTTCTCACCCAGGGACATCGCAGAACATGCCCGCATGGTATGAAAAATCATGTGTTGCCCATGTGAAGCCCACTGTGAAGGTTGCACGGTTTCCTGGGCAGGCCACACAATTTGGTCAGACCGTGCACCAACTGTCCACCCCTGCACAACCACCACAACATCAAATGTTTTTCTCAGAATTATCCAAACATCTGCCAACGACTTCAAAGCTCACAAAAAAACTGAAAAAATGGCTGCATACCTCAAACTAGGGGTACAAAAAATATGATTCTTAGTGTGGATCCCTACACAGGGAGGAGGGGAAGAGGCCTCCTCTTCCTAGTGAGAGTCCCTAGACATTTATGGGAAATGTAGATAATTACCATCCAATATTCAACAAGAAGGATATTCCCTTGAATATATTGGTTCATTATTATTTCATCTATGACAGTCTTATTCCTACATCAGAAGGTAGGTTCTACTCTTCATCTACTTCAGTTCTACTCACTTTATTACATGCAAAACAGTAGGAAAGTAATATCCCACCAATATTATTCTTGTTAAAAAACCATCTACACTACACTTCTTCATTATTATTCTTCCTTAGTGACATAATCTAATGCATTGTAATTCTTAAATCATTTTCTAAAATCACATATACTATTGTGATTGTTCATGCTATGAGGATTGGATTAATTGGAATCATCTGAATTAGTTATTCTCTCTTGTTCATGAATGTGTGAGATCATGCATATGGCATATAGGCTGATCCTTACCTTCCCTTTCTATCTTTTTATTCCTTACACACGTGCACACCACTTGTTTTTGTTCATTATTTGTGATCTTTTGCATTCATTAATGCTTTCAATTTCCTCTTATAATTACTGTGTGAAAACATTAATAGGTCTAGTTCATTGTCACACACACAATTACACATTCCTTCTTCCTCCCCTCTCCACATCAATTACACATGAGTGGGTGATATCCCTTGGAATGATTCTTCATAAGCACACACACAAGGCCTCATGCCTATTTAGATAATTCACATGAAATCATGCAAAATTGTACTTCCCTTATCTTACAATTACTATTTTCTTCCTGATCCAAACACCTTCAAAAGAGTATAATATAAGCATTCACACTGAAGGGTGTTCTCACCTTTCCACATGAAACTAAAAGGGACACAAGTCTTCTCTTTCATGAAATGTATTCATGGTTTATCTATGAAAAAGTGTGCTGGACTCCGCAAAGCACATTGGGAGGCTAAAGGCTAAACCAATGGCTCACCATTTCTTATCCTTATCAATGCACAATGTTTGTTTTTAGAAAACAAATCGTGTGTTCACGAGAACCTATTTTTCTTGAACTATGTTGGTAGTTCAAAGAACTTATCAACCACACATGGGGACTCTTTTTCATAGATTAGAAGGCTCACATAGCCCTTTTTCTCCATCGCAAAATAGAATCTCCATGCGATGCTCAGTTTTTGAAAACAAGAGATCTAGAAGATTTTGGAGGCAAATACTCTTCTCGTCTCAAACTCCTCCATATTTATATGAAGGTGGATCTTATTCGATGTTCAAATATCACATCTGAATCGACCAATATTCACCATTTCAATAACTAAGATCATCAGTTCATTAAAACATTTAAACCTCATTTTAGATACTCCAAAATTTATGGATTTACCCATTCGAATGTGGTCTCATTTCATTTTGCATGTGATCAAGAACATTGGCTTCAATCCTGTGTATGATCCTCTTTTCAAATACAGGCTCGAATCAACAAAGCCTCAGAAACTCCATTTTCCTTAGCTGAAACTTCATCATAGAGATATCGCATTCATGCAAGACAGAGATAGCATTCATGGTCATGGTATACTTATGTGTCCTCCATGTGCCTCATAAGATCTCAATTCATCATTCATGGTTACTCGGTCTTCTCTATGATGGGTGGGAGTAGCGTAATCAGGTGATGGTGGTTGAAGATTACACTGAGAGCTGGTTCAAGTGTCAGGAAGAACATATGGCTTGGGTTTATACTCACGCGGAACAAGATAGATGGACAAAACGATATTAGATCAATATTATGTAGATTGATCAAAATGTAGTTTGAGATGTGGGTTTGGATGGATGGTGGAGAATACATCAGTTTTTTAAAACAAATCCAACATCAAATTAGAAACATGGTAGGTATGTAGTATCTCAATTAATCTTTTTCATCATTGATTCAATAATATCTTCCTCACCACATAATACCACCCCACATTGGTGTTCACTACGGGTGAACATTGTGCCAAAAATCTTCTCCCTGGAATCTATGTTTTCCCTGAACAATGGTGCATTCATTGAGAGTACTCTCGGCAAGTGCACTCTATGTCCACTGGCTCTCTCATGACTAGCCTCGTCCTAGCATCCCCATGGGCGGGGATGACCACTAGTGGTCACGAAAAAGCCTTGGGTTGAACGCTGGTGTCCAATTCAATAGTTGGACCAAATTTATTTAAGCCAAAAATAAACCCACTATGTGAAATTCATGGCCATTGTAAAATATGTGAATGACCTCCTCATGATCAACAACCCCTTGTTCAACCTTATTCATTCAAATTCCCTTTTTGGATTATTAAATCAGATGTACATAAATCATCCTTAAAAGTATGATACTTCATTGTTTTAAATGTTTTATCACACATTATACAAGTTCTTTGAAAACTCATGATCATTGTATCAATCGTATGATTTATTACAACATGGAGAATTTCCCAACTATGGATTCTAATCCCTCGAATCCATAACTATTTCCCACGCCTCATAAATTCCAGAAATCTCCATTCACTTTGGTGTTCTTTATTCATTTTGACCATTAGTGACACCTATTGACAAAAAACAAAACTTATACACAAAGTGGTCCCAACACTCTTCCTCACTGTATTTTGATTTCTACACGTTAAAAAATCTCAAAAAATGAATTTTTCTATTTTTAAATTGATAATGTTATATCTTCCAATTCTTTTTCACCTCTCGTAGGAATTAATTTAACCTATATCCCCCTTATTAAAAATAAATAAAAAGTTCATGATAGAGAGGGTATAATTCCTTACTTAACAAATGTGACAACAATCATTTCACTCTAATTATACTTGTGCAATGCTTGCTATAGAAAATAAGGGTATTTGATTTAGACAACAAAGGTTCCCATTACCCACAGAATATGAAACCTCATGAGATGACAACTCTTGTACTTGTCTTCAAGGTATTTATACATTCATTCAAGGATTAGGATAAAATGTGTAATATGAAATAATCAACCAAAAACACATTTATTCAATCCAACAAATTGATCAATAACATTCAAGTGAAAATTGTATGATATGTGGCCTTGGGGAAATTTCACTCTCATAATCTCTCAAAACTACATTGTTATGCCCCCATTGGATAATGATCTTTATTTTGGGTAACCAAGGATAATAGATTTAGAAATGACCTACCTTTTCCAATGAAATTATCATCACACAGACATAAAATTATTTGAATTTTATACTAATTGATGTTGATACTGATTTTAGATAATGACTCTGGAATCATCATCATGTGTCTCCCCTTAAAGGGAATTCTTTTCACCCTTGAATCTCAGGTTCTCCCCTAAGAAATTTCATCATTGATAATTACCAATATAATAAGAACAAATACAATACTCAAATATTTTATGGTTTATGGTGGATCATTTTTTCTTCATCAATGTGAAAAATAAGCTTGACAATATTTTATCAACCCAGATGCTCCATTCTTCAAACATTCAAAACTGATCTTCAATGGTGACTATGATTGCGTGGATATCAGTACATCATCCATTTCGTTTTGTGTGAGCCTTCTTTCTTTAAGAGAACTAAAATCCATATAATATCCTTGTGAATCTTTAATCTTCTTGAGGAATTCATTTTGGCCGGGAGTAAATTCAATTCATCTTTAAATTGTGTGACCGTACTTGTTGCACTATTCACATAGAAATTCTTTTTCGTTGTTTTGAATCTAAATTTTTCTTTTAGCACTGGCCTTAGCCAGTGCATCTTCAATTATTTTATTTACATGGTTGAATAGTCAATATTTCTATTCATATAATTTATTATTTATAATCCATTCATCATTAAATATAAGACTATTTAATGTAAACTCTAAATTATTTTTATTATTTAAATAATATATATAAATTCATATATATCTATATATTATATATATACTATTTATTAATAATTGTAATAATTATTTCATTAAAATTATTTTAATAATTTTCATTATTTAATAATATATTAATTGTAATTTATTAAATAATAATTACATATTTATATATTTTAAAAAAAAATTATTACCATTAATAATTTATATATTGTTTAATAAATTTATTTTTTTATAAATAAATAATTAATAAAAAATTACTATTTCATAAAAAATTAATTTTTTTTTAAAATTATTTCATTTTAATAATGAACATTATCTTCACTTAAATATTCAAGATAGCATATCATTTTATGATATCTAATATTAAACTGCCGATATATGCTACCCTATATTAGTGCTAAAAAGCAGTGTTGATAATGGGTACATTTTATCCTTGCTAATGAAACGTGTTGATAAAGGTTACCCCTTACCAGTGCTAAAGAAAAAGAGATGATAAAGAGTTAATTTTATGAGTGAAAAAACACTAATAGAAGTTATCCATTATCAACGTTTTTTCTAGTAATGATGAAGGCCAGTGCTATTAATGTTTTATTTTGTTGTAGTGTTCAAAAGTATCATTTTTTAGTTCACACATTGTTTCTCACCAATTAACTATTTAATCGGTAAGATGGGGGACCAGGACATACCATTACTATCTCCCCCAACAAAGCATTTGTAAAATCCTATACCAACCTGTCATCACTTGTCAAATGCTTCCATAGGATTTATGTTACTTATGAAAAGTTGACCATGCCACTTGTAATGTCATTTAGATTAAAAAATAATATCTCATACAATTCTAATTTGGAATCAAACACCTAACCAATGAAAAGATTTATTCCATTAAAACCTTTGACATTCTATCATCCTAGATCAATAACTTCACCCCCGTTTGAACATGAATACCTCACAGACACGCGTTGAAACAACCTATCACCATTTCATTTCCAAGTATCTATCCACACACCCAACAAATTGTGAGATAAATTACCAAAATTCAACAAGGACAGGAACCCAAGAATTCCTTCTTGTTGAACTCTATATAGAAACTAAAACACCCAAGGGGATTCCACAAAAACTGAACAAATCATGAAGCATATAATACTAAAAAAATCATCTCATATGCATGTGTCTCAACATAAACATAAAAATTAGATCACTACCTAAAAATTAATCATAAAACTAGACCATACCCTGTCATTGGATTCCCTCAATAAATAGAAACATCAACTGACAAGGGTATAAGTTAAAATGATGGGCCTCTTGGTATCACACCCATCCTAACTAGTGTAGTCTCAAAAAGGGCCACCAGGTCTGTCCACCTGACCCAAAATTTTAACACTCTCACTATAGTCACATCTTATGGGGAGTCACCAATGTGATCATCTCAAATATTACCCAACATCTAAAACACATATAAACACTCTCTAAAAAGGTAAATATATCATCAAAATATGATGGTCTAAACCAATCAACATGTGTTAAACTATACAAGTTTTTAATTCATCATTATATAGGAAATTTTCCATTTTTTTAATTTTTATTCTATTTATGAAATAATGATTCAACTAATAATAATTAGGGGAATACGGTCCATTAAAAATTTTGGTCATCACCTACAATGTAATGACTAAATAGGCCCAAATACTCTATGAGAATCCTCATAAGGGACTCTTCAAGATAGGGTATCAATGGTATAAGGAAAACAACAGACACTTAATAAGGGTCCATACATTGTAATATCTCATTGAGGTTCTAGTCCAATAGATAGACTAAGGTTTCTATCGACATCACATCATGAAAATGTGACCACATAACCAAATGAAAATTTTATATAAGTAAAATATCATTTAATGATAAATGGAAATACTCCATGTATATTGTTATGAATATTTAGATTACTATACCTAATAAGGAAATACCAGAAAAGAATCTACCAGAATGGAATCAAATGCCAACATGGACACATGAGGTTAAAAAATACACACACAACGTCGTCTCAAATGATCCATGTCATATAACACTCACATAGATTGGTTGAAAG
This sequence comes from Viscum album, assembly GCA_963277665.1. NCBI lineage: Eukaryota > Viridiplantae > Streptophyta > Magnoliopsida > Santalales > Viscaceae > Viscum > Viscum album. Next base: position 2,027,395,445 of record OY728120.1, on the reverse strand, counting down.
ACATTTCATTCCAATATATGCGTAAAAATAAAAAATTGGTTGTTACTAGAAAATTAATTAACCAACCCTATGTAATAAATTTCCTTATGGTTTCCAACACTTTGGGAGAATGTTCCTTGTCGATAATTCACCTCCCCAGAAAAAAAACAAAATCACCATACTCATCATAAAATTTATCACTATAGAACCCCATATCCTACCATTATAAGGAAATATATTTAAAATACAATTTAACTGAGTATAATTAAACATGTAACCTGTAAGGGGAATCACCATTTAGGGTTTTTTAGAAACATTAAATATTTAACCCTAATCGGAAATAAATATTCACAAAAAAATATGGCCAATAATTTGTGGAACCTATATTATTAATATGATACATGATACACCACTTATATTTAGTATCCATGATTCAAAATCAGCCACTGGCCTACCCCCAACGGATTGAGAATCCAAAACACATACTACAACCTAAAATCATCATTACATTTTCATCAACAAAAGTTAAAATCAGACTCAACAATGACATCACAAACTCTAAAAATCAGTAAAATATCACTATAAACCATGACTTATCACCAGAACAATGGTTTTGGATAAACATGTCTGATACCATCATAGGTTCTGATATATTAATAATAATCTTGAATTCCTTATCCTAAATTGTAATTTAATAGGAACATAACAACTTTCAAATAACTATTTCACCTCCCATCCAAGATCCAATTTTAAATAGTAATTGGGTGGGTTGGAAACAAGCTCTCAATAATGACTCCCTAATGACTTGAACTTTTCAATTTTATAGTGGTCCACATATGTGTCTATGGGGTAACTATTCCCTAATAAACATGTAAGAAACCAACATAAATAACCGATTAACATCTATATCATCAAATAATCACTGTGTGGACGTAATAAATATAAAGAAGGATATAATAAGGAATGAAATGGAGTAACGGTTGAAAATTCCATGTCATGGATACAAAATAATCACCCAATGGAAAAACAAAAAATGGATGAATGATATAAATAAGTAAAAGTATATAACCATATGATCCTTTCATCATGACGATATATCTAATCTCTACAAACATATATAATACATAATTTTTAATCAGTCCAATGACTATGCCCTACCCATGCCTACAACCAATAAAATATTAAATCTTGTACAATGGTGTAATGTTGGTCTGATCATGGTGTGAGAACAAAACTATGTAGCGAACCACCGACACAGTCTTATATATAGGAAGTAAATTCATTGTTTATATATAATCTAGTTAATAGGGTAACAATAGAAATAATAATAGCTACAAAAATAATGTAAATTACATAATTCAGATTATGTCATGTAGTTATATGTGTTTGATCATAAAATGTATTCAATCTAGCTTACTCACAACTAGAAATATATTAGTACATAATAAATGAACATTCAATATTTTAGGTTTGTGATCTAGATAAATTTTACATCCTATGAATAATTCATTAAATTTTTTATTACTTCTCAAGCCTTGTATAATCAAGTTGATCATTGGGTCTATAATCCTTCTCAATCATACCTACCCTACCAGTATTTAACATTTATCTAAGTAACATATCATAGGGGTCCCTTATTTTATATGTTATGGAAACAATCTAATAATCCAAATATGGGATAAAAAGTGGAATATCTATCAATCATAATAAATGGGGCAGACACCATATATTAAACTAAGAGGGTTTAGAGTATCATGTCCAAAGAATCCAAATAAAACATGATTATATCCTTTTCCAAAATCATGAACCAAGATAACGTGAATATTCATGCCCATGAATTCCGAATAAATGATAATGACTATCTTTGCCAACTAGTCTAGGAAATGTATTAAGTGTATGAATTCCAAGAACTATGGGATCATCCAAGGCATAAATTGTTGATATATTGATCAATCACCAAGAATATTCCAAACCAATTTCTCAGGGAAAAATATTTCCCACCTAAAATTTCTAGTCATCTCCTAGAACAACCACTTGGTGAAACTGAAGAAGAGGGCCCCAAAGATTCACATGAATTCCTACATTTATATTTCAATACAAACAAGAATAATTGTGAAAATTGAGACTTCTAATGTAATGTCAATTGAGTTATTTTTATGGGGAATTTGGGGTGGGGCCTCGACTGTTATCTCCCGTGTTTTTTAATTGTGTTAAAATATGATGGATTTCTAACTTTTTTGTTTGTTGGATGGGACGATCTTAAATCCAAGCCTTTGGATGAAGGATAATTAGTTGGGATCACATAAACATGTTTATATTAGGAATCAATATATAGTTGAGGAGAATCCTGTATTTCCGATTGGAATTCAATAGCTACCGATCTTTAGAATCCTGGTTTTTTAGGAATAGTAGAGAGAACACATTTGGTGTTAGGCCTGTTAAACCCTAAGACCTATAATAGGAAACTGTGTACATTAATATTTGAAGACAGAGGCACACAAATGGTCTATTCACTGTTTGTAAAACCATGTGGGATGAAGTGTGCAAGGTGAGGGTCTTAAACCGAGATTCTTGCATAGTCTATGAATATTTTGGAAAACCGTGCAGGACAGACTATGCATAGAGGGTCTTATAGAAAGAAATATCTGCATGGTTGGAAATATTTTTCTAGACTGTGTGAGAAAAATAGTGTGTCTTACCCAGTTTTGGGGTTCAGTTTAACATATTTAATTATTGATATATGAGAGGGATTTAATAAAATGTCATTATATTGGGGTTTTTATTTAGTTAAATTATGGGTAAGAGGAATTTAATTAATAGATGAAAAGGGGATTCATTTAGTTAAATTAATGTTGAGATAATTTAATTAAAGGATAATGAGTTTGAGTTTTATTTAATTAATTCTAGGTGAATGAAATTTAATTAAACGAGGAATAAATGTTGAATAGGGGTTTTATCTATTTAAATTCAAGGCCAGGATGAATCTAATTATTTAAAAAAATGGGGGTTTTATTTATCTAAATTAACATTGAGAGAATTTTATTATTATTATACTAATTCTGATAAATATAGTTAGCTCTATTTGAGGGGGGGGGGAAGAGGGTGGTGCATCCCATCTCATCCCCCTATGTGAATTGCAACCCCCCTTCTTTCCCATGGCGGAGGCAATCCACCCTCTCTTCCAATCACCTCTCCGCGCACTGGATCATGATGGTTTTTTCACAGAATTTTTCCCTCTCGTTGAGGAAAGCCCTTATCCACATGCTGAAATTATTTAAATGATTTTATCTGCTCTTCTTCTCCCAATATCAATTAGGTCGAAGCATATGTCCCGGGATTAATTCGGATTTTCCATTATTTTGATTATAGGTGGTGCAGTAGATCTATTGGTACTCGTTATTAGGTATTTCAACAACTATCGCCGATGGTGTGGTTGGTTTGATCGATTGTTTTATCACCAGCATATTCATTAAATGTTTTATACTGATTATTTTGGTTTTAACCCTTTAAATTAAGTGCATATTTTGTATTTTCGTTGTGGTGAATTAATTAGAGGTTTTTTGGCCCTAGGCACACCAATTGACAGTGCTAGTTATTTTTTTAGGTTGATGCGACCAATTCTAAGGAACACAACCAATTGTCGAGGTGTGTGTACACAAACTCATTGCAAATTGTGTAAGATGACATTATACCTGAAAATTTGATGATATTGGTTTGTCAACGTTTCTTATTTAATAAATTAGAGTAATTTTTTAATTATATAGTTGATATATTTTACTAAAAATATTTAATGAATGGTTTATTGGTATAATTGTTTTTGAAAGATTATAGAATAAAATTGTTTGAATAAAAATCTGCACATGGATTTGGGCTTCCTACAAGCTAAATACAATATTTCATGATGTATATGTTTGTTCATCTTTCTATTATGTGATTTTCTATTTCTTCCATTTTATATAATGAAGTAGTTGGGTTAAGAGGTAATTATGATCATTGGGTGGGGTAAGTTGAGATAATTAATCGGTGAATTAATTATGACATAGTTTATAAGATAAGTTTAGAAAATTAATTTGTGAATTAATTATGAACCTAGTGATTTGAAAGTAAGATATTTAATTTTGGAATTAATTATGTGCATTTGTAGTAATGTTTTGGGTAATTCATTGGGAAAATTAATTATGTAAATATGTGATTTAGAATAAAATAATTAACTGTGAATTAATTATGGGTTCCATTTTATAATATATATAATTAATTGGGGCGTTAGTTATGAGATGTGGAATTTGAAGTATTGAAATAATTAATTATGGATTAATTATTTATCTTGATGTTTGATAAAGATAATTAATTGTGAGATTACACATGATGTGTTTTTTTTGGGATTAGATAAATAATTATGGATAAATAATTATGGGCTGAGATTTTTTTAATGTATTAATTATTTAATTAATTAACTAATTAATGGAATTGTGGACTTAGTAAATTGTGGGACTAACTAATGTTTTTTGATATGTTTCACTAATCGTTGTATTAGCGAGGGACTACATGTGGATAATTCCTTATGAATTATGTTTTGACCATTGATTGAAAATTTTGAGAAATAATTAATGAATTACAATTAAGTTATAGTCATGGAGTTATAAACCAATGTAGAAGATGGTACTTGGATATGGAATTCCTCCCCAATAGTAATCAAATATTGTAAATGTGTGAGAATGTGGGTGGTAGACATTTCATTCTACACCAATGTAGATGTAGGGAATTGGATAGGGAATTCCTCCCAAATAGTTGTCTATGTTCCAAGATGAAAGCTGTTGGACATGGTGATCTACACGAGATGATAATAGGGGGATGTTAGACATGATTTTCTACACTAAATGAGAATTGAGTTGTTTGACAAGGCGTTCAAACACCAAATGAATGAAAATAATGAAATATGGAATTAATAATAGATTTGAATCATACATAATATAAATGTAACTAAATAATGAAAGGTTGAAAATGATTAGAATTATGTCATGATCCGATGTTTGAATTGTGGTATAGGAAACCATGGGTACCCTAGTCATACTAAATGATTAAATAGAGAATAATTGGTAAAGTGTTGAATGATATTTATTCTTGATAATTATACTTTTATTATTCTTTTGAAGTCTATTATTCATTATATTGTTCAATGCAGGTATCTTTGTCATGTGTAACATTGGAACTTGGATGGGTTCTTGGTTGTTTATTATGTTCTGTTATTGAACTATTTTATTGTCTCACTGTTTGTTATATTGTATTTTCTTTATTGAGACAGATATCTAGAGGTCCCAGCCTACTGAGATATTTATCTCACACCCTATGCGGGTTTCCATTTCACTGGCATACCTGAGTAGACTTGTTGTTCGTAGGACTGTGGACCATTTCTTGTGCATGTCAGTTGTACATGGGTGATTAGAGGAAATGACTGAGTGGGAGCTCAGGATGCTTGTGAAGATCACACATGGGGATTTGAGTCTTTTCAATATTTCGGGTTTGGAATGTACAACATTTTGTTTTGTTTACTTATTTTTGATATTCATCTCCATGAAATGAATGCATTTTATAAACAAGGGTTATCCATTTTCATTATTCAAATTATTATTGTTTTATATCTTCTTCCACTATTTTCTGAGTTTTTTGTCTATTTCCACTACAATCTCATGATATGAGGGTACAAACTCCCCACTAACTATCCATAGACCCTCTATTATCATTAGTAGCCTTTGAAATATGGTGTGATGAACTTTAGGTCCTGTGGAAACTGATCTGGCTACCATTTCAAGGGTAAGCTGGGTCAGGACGCTTAAAATTGTTATCGGAGGTTTGTGTTTTCTTCCATTTTAATTTTTCTTTTTTATTTTCGATTTTTATATAGGATATAATGAATGTGTCGGCACTTGGTGAGTAGTTGGTCATGGGAATGATCACCCCATAGACGAGAAATGGCCATGTGGCCAAGGACTGGAATTGATGCGTGTGATTTTTAGGTTATAATTGATTTGATTTCACTGTGAGTGATAGGTGTATATTATGATGCTTATTTATTTTGAGAAGTTTGAAAATGTTCCTTATCCTAATTTGGAATAGAAATTTCATTACATGCATCAACTTACACGCTTAATGATTCACATCGCATGCATATCACATGCCATTTAGTAGCCTTATTAGGATGCCTGCTAATTTTGACTGTGTTCCTTGGGTTTAATTCCATGTTTGGATTTTCTTAATTGTTACCCTTTATAAAAAATGTTTCAGTGATAAATACAACATTCTAGGGTGTTTTTATTCTATGATGACTCTGTTGTTAACATGTTTTGAAGTTGTTCCATGATTAGGTCTTATAACAAGATGTTTTGTGACTTCATAAGACATCATGATAGAGTTGATTTGATGTGTTAGTAGCATCAGGAGTAGAAAATTTATTAATTTAAATTAAAATTGGATCTAATTTCTTTTGTAATGTGTATGTGAACCTTATAGCTAGAAATGGGTAAGCCGTGTATTTAAAAATTGAAAAACTGGCTGCTAATGTCAAAATGTTAAATGGAAATTTGATGTGATAAATGGGATCCAAATACTAGCGATAAGGTTTATAGGTTCCTTATCGATTGGTAAATGTCCACCTACGTGTCTAATCCATGTATAAACATAGCGTATTTCAAAATGTATATAAATGAAAAACTATTGTGTTTTCTAAAAATAAATATTTATAGGGTTTTTTTTATGAAAATTGATGTTTTGAATAAATGGGAAACTTAGAGGTTGGAATATAATTAAAATTAATTTTGATTCTAAATTTCATTTTTAAAATGACATGACACTGAACGTTAAGTGTTAAATGTGATGTTTGTTATAGCAGGATATTTTTCTCATCGGGAATTGTCTGAAAACTAACATCTATTTTCTGGAATAGTACTTGTGGATTTGATAAAATTCTTTCAAATCTCCATAGGTTGAAATGAATTAAATGAAATCACTAAATTGAAAATTCTTCTTCTGAGCCTAGTGATTTCTATTTTTCATAACAAAGAGATATTTTTTATGGGTATGCTTCATAAGGTACTAGCTCGAGGTAGGTAGCACCCTTAGAGCTTCAGATAGTTTGTCTTTATTGTGATATTTTTCATGTTGGTACCATTAAAGTGTTGTTGTCCATTGTAATTTTTTTGGGACTCGGTTATTTTAAGACACCAAAAGGTTTATGTTCTGGCTTTCAAGCAAGATGTATACATGGTGATCATTGTTCACAAAATGACATGAATGCATTTATGGGGATTCTGAAAGAGTGTTATTGTGAGATATTGATCTATTAATCCATGTCATGGACACTCTTATGAAGGGTAGTGATGCATTGGTATGTTTTTGGAAGAGTCTTAGTGGTATGTTGTAAATAAAAAGGATTCCTTTGGTGATATAACCGTCATAGATTGGTTTTCAACGCGTCAACGGGAGAATCCAAGCCTTTTTGTAAAGAGTCGACCAATGATAGTTTTAATAAACTTTTGGTGACCGAGTTTTACCTATAGTGTGCTCTTCCATATAAGACAACCATGTCCCCAGTCTTTGTCCTCATCTTGGAGCCACTGGGATAATGTCTTCCTTAAACAATGCTAATATTTTAAAAAAATTAAAATGTTTTTGCTCTTGAAAAGTATTTTTTAATTGGGATGTACATGGGATGCATGGTTCATTGGGATAAGATTTTAGTCATGTTGTCAAATGATATTTTTAACGATGCCTTGAGAAGGAATGTCTTGGAGAGGTCAAATGAAGTCGAGTGAGGACATTCGATACATGTGGTTGGTTATGGAATTGTTTTAAAAGAACATCACCAGTTTAAGGTTGAGTGTGGGTATTTTTGGATGGAAATATCATTTGAGGAGAGGATGAAGGGATAATTTATATATTTTTGTGGATTAGGTTATGTTTAGTTTTGATGATTTGTGTTTTATTCAGCGATTTTTCTTTGAATTAAAAGGTTTAACCTATTGGGATTTTTATTTGGTTAAATGTGTGTTAGCTGTTTGGAAATGAAACATGATTGTTCAAACGATGCATTAAGAACATGTTTGGTATTCTGATGTTTTAGTAGTTCTTGATGGATTTTTGGGGATGAAAATTTGTTTGGTGGTTATATTGAAATTTCTAGTGTTATTGAAATGGGTAAAAATACTAATATTTTAGAAAAATTTTCTTCGTTGGATGGGACGATCTTAAAACCATTACATGGGATGATGGTTCGTGAGTTTGGATTGAATAAATGTGTTCATATCAATCTTGGGTAAAGGTTCCATTAGTTTCCCAGATGGATGATTGGAATTAAAAATCATTTGATTAGGAAAAGTCATGTTTTTATGGAATGGAAGAGAGCGCATGATTAGTACACTACATGTTAAACTATACGACCTTATATAAGAAACTGTGAAACATAATTTTTAGAGACAAAGTCCCATGCACTATTTGCGAAGTATTTGGAAAACCATATTGGATAAACCAAGTGAAGTGAGTGTCTTAAATTGAGACGCTCGCACAGTCTACACAGGGATTGGAAAAGTGTATGGGACTAAATGTGTGGAGTGAGTTACATGGATAAAAGGTTCCACATAGTTAGTGCAGGGTCATCCTGACCGTGCGAGCCAAACCATGTAATTTACACATTATTGGGTTTTATGTTAATTTATTTAATAATATTTTTGACTGAAAGTGATTTAATTAAATCTTCTTCTATAGGGGGTTTTATTTAATTAAATTCTTGTATAATATTACTTTAATTTATTGATGCAAAATAGGGTTTCATTTAATTGTTTTAATGATGAATGAATTTATGTAAATGATAATGATTTGGAGTGTTATTGAATTAAATCTAGGTGAATGGAATTTAATTAAATATAGAATAAATTTGGAGATGGGGTATTATGTAATTAAAATGAAGGTTAAGAGGAATGTAATTATTTAATGATAAATGTGGGTTTTTGTGAACTAAATTAATTTTGATAGAATTTAATTAAATAAATATTATTTGGAAAATTTTATATAAATAAATTTTCATGAGGATAATATAATTAAATTTTGTGTAATGGGGAAGTTATTGGGTTTATCAAGGAAGCGTTTAAATTAAATGTCAACGATAATAACATGGTTGTTATTATAATTTTTATTATAATAATTCTTATAAATTTAATAGGGTTTTTTAGGGTGAAAATAAGGAGTCCCTCCCCATCTCTACCCCCTATGTCAAACTTGACCGCCCTCCTCTCGCATGGCGGAGGCGCACCACCCTCTCTTCCCGGTTCATCTATGCACACTGTATCGATGTGGTTCCTTCATGTGCGTTTTTCATCTCATCTATATATGTCGTTCTATGCATGTTTCGTTCTACACATAGGCCATATCAACTCTCATTCACCCACACTCTGTTAGGCTGAAACCCTAATCACAAGATTAATATAGACTCATCCCTTATTATTATTATATGTTATGTGGATGATGTCTTGGGACTCGTTGTTATGTATATCGATAATTTTTAATCAAGGCATGGTAGTTTGGTTCAATTTGATTCACTTTCATCATATTTTGTTAAGGTTTTGTACATGTTATTTGGTTTTTCGCCCTTTATATAATTTTATTGTGGTGTATTTGAGATGCGGTGAATTAATTATAGTTTCTCTGGTCGCAACTATACTAATTTTGGGTGTTGGTTATCGTTGTAGGGTGATGGGACAATTTTCAAGTGCACACATGCCATTTTGGAAGTGTGTGTGCACGAGAACATTGTATTTTGACCTGGAAAACATTGGATCATCCAATTACATGAGGTAGGGTCCCTGAATGTTCTTAACAAATAAAACATGGTATTTGATTAATTACTATTATTGAAATGTTTGACTAAAAATACTGAAAAAATGGTTTATTGGAATAAAATCATTTGAAATTTTACAGAATCATTTTTATGTAATAAATCTCCACCAATAGAGATCATCTTTCTTCAAGAAAAAAAATAATGATTAGACATATACCTTTGTTTAGATTGTTGTTATGTGATTTTCAATTTCATCATATTTACATATTAATGCATTTATATTAAACGGTAATTATGAGTATTGGGATCGATAAGATGGGATAATTAATCAGGGAATTATATATTATACAGTGAATTAGATAAGTTAAGATAATTAATTTTTTAATTATTTATGAACCTTGAGATTTTAAATTGAGATATAACATTTCAGAATTAACTATGAACTTTTTTAGTAATTTTTTGGATAAATAATTATGATAATTAAATTTAGAATGATGAGATTTCGAATGGAATAATTAATTGTGGCTTAATTATTTTCTTGAATTTATAATATATATAATTATTCTGGGGATTATTTATTAGATGTGTAATTTTCTATGTGAAAATAATAAATTATTGATTAATTATTTTCCTTGATGTTAGAATAAGATAAGTAATTGCGAGATTAATCATGATGAGTTGGGATTTTTATTGGAGAATTAATTATGGAGAATTAATTATGGGATGATGATTGTGTTAATATATAGATTAATTGATGAATTGATTATTTTAATTGTGGACATAGTTAATTTCGGGGTAAACTAATTTTTTTAGGTTTCACTTATCATTGTATTACTAAGGGAATGAATGTTAATTATTCATGGGGAAATAATTTTTGAGCATGGATTAATAAATTTTTGAATTAATTAGTGAATGAGAATTAGGTTCTATACATGTCATTGTAGACCAATGTAGAATATGGGACATGGACATGGGATTCATCCCAAATAGTTATCAAATGATGAAATTAAATGAGAATGTGGAAGTTAGACATGACATTCAAGACCAATTTATAAGTAGGGACATATACATGGAATTATTCCCCAATAGTTATCTAATAATTTAGATGTAAGGTGATAGAAATGGTGATCTACCATAGATGAGAATTGGGGGTGTTACACATAGAGATCTACACCGAATGAGAATTGGGCTCTTTCACATGGTGTTCAAACACCAAATTAAAGACAATAATGGACTATGTTTTGATTTTTGGCTTACGCCAAAGTTAGTACTAACATACGAGAAACTATGTGAACCCTGTAAATAATAAATTATTAAATATAGAGTAATTGGTAATGTATTGAAAGGTATTTTTGATTGATAAATAATATTGTGTCATTTGTCTGTAGAATTTTATTCCATATACATGTAAAAGATGTTATTACCATTATGTATCCCTTTGGACCCTTTATGGGTTGTTAGTTATTAATCCAGTTCTGTTATTTATTATTATCTCATCACATGGTTTTCAATATTACATAGTCCAGATTGTTCAAGACAACCAGTTATATCAGCCTACTAAGATATATATCTCAAACCCTATTCAGGATACCATTGCATTGGGGTACATGAGTAGAGCTCTTCACTGCAGTATGGTGGAAATTTTCTTGTTTTGATTACTTATACTTACGGGTTAGGAGCAATAGACCGAGAGGGAGCTTGGGATACTCATGGAGATCTCCCATAGGGCTTTGATTTTTTTCATTGATTCTGTATTGGAATGTAAATCATGTTGTTTTTTACTACATTTTGATATGTATAACCAAGATATGCATTCATTTTAAAAACTAGTGTTGTCCATTTTCCTTATTCCGTTGATTATTGTATTATATCTTCTTAATCTATTGTCTGAGTTTATTATCTATTTATGTTGTGCACACTAAATTTGAGGGTATAGTCTCCCCATTGACTATCCATCGACCCTCATTTCCAGTTGACAGTCTATGGTGTATGGGGAGACACGCTTGATGTAATGTGGTGACTATTCTGGCTACTAGTTCAAGGGTATTCCAAGTCAAGATGTTACACCGTCAAAAATTCCTTTTGGTAAAAAATGTCATTATAAATAGTTTTTATCAAGGTGCACCATCTGAAATAATACTATATGTAATGAAAAATCCTCAGATAAGAAATAGTTCCACCATGTTTTTTTAATAACAAATGTTATGGACCCATCACAGATATTATTTTGCGACGGGAAAATAGAATCATTGCAAAAACATATAATGATATACAAAATAAAATTTATAAATAATTATTTATAAAATGATATAAATAATATAATACAAATAATAATAATGAATACTCATATTAATAATATGAATAATATTATTATTTATATCAAACTAATAATAAAATTATAATATAATATAATCATTATTTTTATTTTTATTAAGATTATAAAATAATAAAAGAAAATATATTTATAGAAATATAATAATTTTAATAATATAATAATAAATAATAATAATTTTAATATAATAATAATATAATAGAAAAAAATAATGTAGTAAAATATCAAAATATTAAATAAATATTGAAATAATAAAACAAATATTCTTAATAATATAAAAACACCACTAATACCATGAGTCATATGTCGCATGTACATCATCATCTTATGGTGTTGCTGCTCCAGTAATCAATTCAACTTTTACTCCTACTATTGATGCTGCTACTATAGTCGAAACATAACATTCAAAATTACCCATTATATAACAGTATCAATGTTTGTCAGATTTAAGTGATGTATATTCTTAGACAACTCAGAGTCTAAAACTGCCCTAACTACCCATGTAACAATGTTTACATTATCATTCTCTATTGAAATTCAAACACTACATAATGACTCAATATTCGAAGCTATATTTTTTTTTGACATAGTTGTTATTTAAAAGAGAACAATAATCTCATGTGCCCATTATAACACAAGACGTGAACACCATTTGCTAATGAGCATCCTTTACTCCAATATCCTTTAAAAAGGAGACATTTTTACTGTTAACAACATCGAATATATTTTCATTATTGACAGTTCATCAATGAATAAAAATGGATATGGAAAATTTGGTAACGTTGGAAGAAAATCATTTATCTACATTATTGATTTTTTCGGTAGTTGAAAATAAAACACGACTTCCAAATGTTTTGTGAAAGAAGTAATTTTATATTTGATTAAAATTATAATGAAATTAAATAAAAAATAGAAGTTAAAATGATGAAAAAATTAAATAAATATCTATAACCAATTCACCATTTCCTAGTGTATGTCTGCATTTTTTAGGCATTTCCTAATTAACCGTATTTTTTTCTATTTAATACTATTTAAGAATAATTAAAACTATTTTTGATTATTTTTGACTATTTACAACAGATTATCACACATTATTACTGATTATTACAGATTATGAGTAGTTGTCACTAATTATTCTGAATTATTCTTATTTATTTCAAATTATTTCTAATAATTCCTAATTATATGTATTTATTAAAAAATATTTTTAATTATTATTAATTATGCCTAAATATTCCTATTTAATATTTCATTTTAATTATAATTATTCATAATTATACCTAATTATTCGTATCTATTTGAATATCGTTTTAATTATTATTAATTATTCATAAATATTCCTATTTAATATTAGTGATTAAAAATCAGTCATATTTATTTAAATTTATTATTAATTAATCTAAATTATTATAGTATATTGCTAATTATAACTAATTTTTTATTCATTCTTATTTAATCGTATTTTTTTATATCTATTTCTATTTATTGAAATTTCTCCCTATTTATTATCAATAATTCCCATTTGTTACTAAATATTCTTATTTATTAATTTTTTTTAATATTTATTACAAATTATTCCAAATTATTAGTATATATTAGTATATATTAATAATTATAACTAGTTATTTATAATTATTACTCTTTATTAGTAATTATTTGTAATTATTCAGAATTAATACAGATTATTAATAATTATTCCAAATTATTACTAATTATTTCAAATTAAAGTTAATTTTTCCAAATTATTCTAATGTATTTCAAAATTTATTAATTAACAAAATTTATTTTTAATTATTACAATTTATTTTTACTCATTATGAATAATTACTAATAATAACTAATTATTTCTAATTATTGATTTTTATTTCTAATTATTACATATTGTAACTACATATTTCAAATATTTACAAATAATTACTAATTTTTAATAATTTTTAATAATTATAACTAATTATACCTATTTATTACAAATTATTCCTATTTATGACAACTTATACTTATATATTACTAAATACTAGAAAAAATTAATATTTATTAAATATTATTCTAATTTATTATTAAATATTCTTAATTATTAAAAATTATTCATATTTATTATTATTTATTGCTATTAATTCATAATTATTACAATTTATTAACAATTATTCATATTTTTTCTATTTATTCTAAAATATTCCAACTTATAACTAATTATCAGTAATTATTCATCATTTTAATATATTAAACATATTATTATTATTTATTCCTAATCATTCCTTTTTATTCTAATTTATTACAATTTATTACTAATTATTACTAATTATTATTATTTTTTCAAATTTGTTACTAATTATTAGTATTTATTCTTAATTATTCCTATTTATTTTTAATTCTTTTGATTTATAAGTATTATTACTAATTACGACTAATAATTAAAAATTAACACTATTTATTATCATTTATTTGTATTTATTGCTAATGAAACATCATATTTCTTAAAATAAATAATGAAAAATAAAACCATCTAATTAAAATTTAATATAATTTTTTTCTAATTAAATATATTTTTAACTATCCTAAAAAAAATAAATTAACTAAAAAATAATGAAATAGATAAATTCCTAGAAATGGAATATTATATATGCAGAAAAGATTCAAAATCCCTCTCATATGAAATATTAAACATTAAAAAATATTATTGAGAAATATAATATTTAAGAGAGAGAGGAATTGAAAAATCTATGAAAGGAAAAAAATAAATTGGTATATATATATATATGATAAATATTTTTTAACTGGACTCCTATCACAAATAGTTTTTTTCACGGGACTCGTCCCTATACTCATCCCACTAGTTATTAGGGGTGACAGTTACAAAGGTATTTGTGACGAGACTCATTGAAAATACATACATTTCGACATAATATTAACGAGAGGAGATATATCCTATCTAAAATAATATTATTCCCGATGGGACCCATCACTACACATGAACATATTTTAATTAACCAGCGTCATCGAAAAAAATTAGTTTCCATACGACCCGTTGCAAATACAAAACCCTGTTAAGGTTATTTGCGACGAGATTTCCAACTCCATCACAAGTAACCATCCTATGGATTGCCGAGGGATATCAAATCCCATCGTAAAAAATTACTATTTTCAACGGGGTGAACTGTTCCATCGAAAATAATCACTCTTAATGGGTTAATTACGACATGACCCCTCCCTGTCACAAAAACCAGTTTTCTATTTACTATTTGTAATACTACCTCTCAAATTATAAGGAACTCAAACTAGATCCCACGATGTACCTATGTGAATCCTCATCATAGTATCACATAGTATCAAGCCATATTGTAAGGGTTCCGTGAATCGTGTCTGAATCATAGCCACATAAAATAACTAATTAAAATATTATCTTGAATAGTGGGGATGGATGATTGCCTAATCCCCTCCTTACTACCAGATAACCTTAGGATTACATGTTTGGTACAAGTCCTAATGTGAAACCCACTACCATCACTACCCACAACCCATGACACAGTAGATTAGGTTCATTAAACCCCCAAGGACACCACATTGGTATACTATATCAAAAAATGGAGAGGAATCCTAACCTGGTTCATCGATGTCCATATATAATTTGATGTACCACTATAGGGATCCATATATTAGGTCCATGGAATGATGTAATCAAATGAAACTCCATGAAATAATATCCCACAAAATAATAATATGGTAGTAAACTGATTTTATTTAAAAATATTCATGTCATTAATGAAACTGATAGGATATTGGTCATAACCCAATCACTGTTCCTAGGTCCCTCTTGGATATGACTACACACCCATCCCAATTATGGGTTTCCTAATATTTTTCCACCTAGGATTCTATAATGGTTAAAATGTCATAAAAAGTTTAGTATCACCTTCTATGTGGTTTAGATACAGCAAATAATTCCCCTGAATTTTGGTCTAATCTAATAGGGCCAAGATAAGATGTTTGAAAATATGGGTAGCTAGTGACCCCAATCATCCATCCATTTTAAATATCAAATTTATTTTATTGTAAAAAACCATTGGAATTAATTTAAATAGGTGGTGTTATTGTCAATTATTATCCCTAACATCCATATATCATCATAAACTTGTATAAATACTAATGGGAAGGTATGATAGACCTCATACTTTTATTAATCCTTTAATAATTTATTTTATGGTCCCTTAGAAGGTTCCAAGGATTGCCAATAATTATTCATGTCTAAGGGAAATACAATCTCACCACCAAACACCAACTGTTAATTAGTCATATGTATAATTTAAATTTAAAAAATATTTTTATATTATATTCATAAAGATCCACTTTTTTGGTGTTTAATGGAAACTCTCAATGAATTTCAATCTTTAAAAAACATCATTCAAGAAATAAAAAATAAAAAATGTATATACAAAAATATATTTTCAACTAACCAGATTAACAGTATGGAAGAAAAATTTAACAAATTCAGCATCATTCACAAGTAAGGATATATAATACCTCATTCCAACCCGACACTCAATGATAATTAATAGAAAATATTGTTCATGAATGTTTATATATGTACTTATAGAAAATTTATTTGATATATTTCTCTAAATATATATGAATGAAATATTTAATGATTCCCATTACAATTCATATTAATGTGGTCACTCTAACATTTCAAAAATAAGTATCTTATATCATTTTTCGGAACTATCTAGATAAAAAAAAATCAATTTCAGAGTTGATGAGATTACCAACCTCTATGTAATCATCAATATAAATGTATTCATGGTCAATATATTGAAAAATGAAATTAATCTATGATCAAAAAAATTGATCACGTTGTTTATCAAGTACATGAGGAAATTTCTCTTATGAAGTTCTAGGAAACTCTTCCTTACATATATTGGTATAGGTAAGGGATTCAAGACACTCCTCAGGTGAAGCCTTACTAAACTATAGAAATTAATATTTCATTTTTCTAGAGTTTTTTTTTGTGAAATGAGAAATACCATTGATTGAGATTTTAGGGGTCCTCAGTAAAAGTATTTGGGTTTGAAATCTTTCTATAAATATTCACATTCAGTTCACACACTAGAATCTTATTGACTCAAGGGCCTATATTTATATGAAAAAGAATGTTTCTATAATATCTTATAATAATAGGACTAGAAAAAGTTGAATTATCTTTTTGCATTCATAATATCATAATTTGCTTGGTTAGTAAATCAGAGTCCACCATTGATTTCTTGAATTTATTTTCAGAGGACTGAAGAAAATCCTCTATTGGATCCCCATACTTTCTCTAAGAGAATCATGTTTTTAAATAATACTTCTCCATAGAATCATTTCCATATATATTTCTTCTTTAGTTTCATTCCCCATATTTACTTGAATCTATGTTATTCCACCCTTCCTGTATGATTTTTCCTTTTGATGGAACCATATTCCATTCCCAATTTTGTTGAATTGATAATTAAATTTCTAGACTGTCAAAATAATTTCTCAAAATTATGATCATTGTGATCATCATGGGACTCATCCTATTAACAACACTCATTTATTCCCCCATATTTGAATCTATGTTATCCTATGTTCAGATCATATGAGACTAGTAGACATAGGTTACATCCTCATATTCCACCTTTTCCATATCTTCATGCATAGTTATATTAATTAAAAAAAATTAATGACTTTGTGATAATATTAACATGGTTCAATGGAACTACTACACAAATCCCCTAAATCCCATCTATCATTAATGGGATATATCCAGTCGAGGATTATAATTTTTGACATATAATAGAAATATAATCCCCACAATTATCACCCTATCATATTTTTAAACCTATACTCTCATCTATGTTTTGGTTATTGATAGAATCATAGTACCGATACTAATTCTAATGGCCACACCTACACACTAACATCACGTTCCCTGGTCGCTTACAAAAAAGAATAAAAATTAACCAATGTCTAAAATAAAAAAAAATTAGCAAAGAATATCATCCCAAACCATAATACATAGTTTTATCTGGTATTTTTCAAAATAGAAATTCAACACATATTCATGGGGTGATAAAAGGACAAATAGAACTTGTTTTGCTACCATATACAAAATATCATCCTATCAAATTTCTTATAAATTAGATTGTTTCTAGGATTTGGGAATAAATAGGTAGTTTTTTTAATCATAACCCTTGTGATGTTGATCAAGAATCATGTTTCATGAAAATATCATAAGATCATATAAATTTTTGTGAAATGGATATGTTGCTAATTCATGGGGATCGATACTCAGCATGAATCAAATAATTATCATATGAACAATAAATCGTGATGTGAATATTTTTCAAAAGGGAAATATTAGAAAATTACAATAATCACATTGAAAAAACAAGATGTTAAATGAATATATTGAAGGGTTTTTCTTTCAGAATCAAGAAACCATTGTCAGGTTTTTAGAGATTCATGGATTTTGTGCACTCTATAATAAACAAAATTATTTTAGGGAAACCATCGAAAACATTTGGGACATATGGATTAGATTCCTATTGGGGAATGGAGTTAGAGGTTCGAGCATAGAAAATGTATAAAAATTAATGAGGATTATCCCTTGATGATGATTATGTAAATCCCCCCCAAGATTGTGGGGGAAGATCTAAACAGAAACCATCACTGATATGTTCAAATGGGCTAACTGAGGAAATTGATAAAAATAATTAACTGGAAGATTATAATTAATTTATTAAACTGAAAATGTTATAATCCAACTAAATAAGTAAAACTGCAATTGATTAAAAATAAAAACCTCACCATATGGTCATGTTAAAACAAAACACTCTGATAAAAAACTAAACAAAAACATGTGAAAAATCATCATCGATGATCCAAAACTAATTGCTATGAAATATTGTAAAAACATAAAAAATATATTTAACATATTATTTAAGGATTTGGAAATTCAACTAAGTGACATACATTATTTAAACCACATGTGAAGATTTGTAGGCAGCCACCCAGGTTACCCAATTCCTATTTAGATTAATAACCCCATTAGTAAGACCTATTTAGAACATGATTCATTAAAATAAAAATGATAATCATAACTAGAGGATCCAATCTTATAGGAATAGGGAGAATAATATAACATTGTCTAATAGTTTTAAATACTTACTTCTAGTACTCGATCACAGTCGATGATAATAAATTCAGGCCCTAAATAAGGGATATATAACATTAATGAATGTAGATATAGTACGGAGAGAAAGGAAGGTTCTTAGATAAATGATAGAGAATAATTCTAAAAATATTTAAGGACGAGAGGAAAAAATAGTATTTTATCCCCTCTTAATAAGGTACACAGTTAGAAAACATTGTTAGGTAATCCATTCACCAACCCTGTATGCTTCACTATCCAAAAACCTTCACATCGCATGGATTCTATACAATGTTAGTCAACAAGTAAAATAACCTTGAGATTCTCTCTTTGACATTAATCTAAACTAAAATTTCTTGTTCCCCTCTCCTTAAAATACAATCCATGCTCTTATTGAAATAGGTTATACAGTTTGGGGTGAATAGTTATCACAAACTATAAACCAACAAAGTGCCACATGTTGCTTCCTTCCCAAACTGACATTAAATACTAAAGCTATTTAGGATTAAATAGGAACATGATAAAACTTTTAGGACCTATAATTAATGTATAGACAACCAATTAATGTTTTCAAACTCTCATAATTCCCATCCAAAACTCATTTCATTACGTTGAACAATCGTGAAGTGTAAAATTTTTAATTACCTTAACATTTTAACATCTTGTAAAACATAGGATCTTGGGCTATATGTTACTAATATAATATTTATTCATTACTATGAAATATCCTATCATTCATGATATTGTAATAATAATCAATTAAAACTAGTACTATTATAATCATTTATTTTCATATCTTTCAACTATGTATAGTTTATACATACTCCCACTACCTACTTTGACATTTAATAAATAATATAATAATTTTCTAAAAATCAAGAAAAACATATTCTTGTAAAGAAATAACATTGATTGTCAGTTAAAAAATGACTATGAAAACATTTTATTGAAGAAAAAACGCATTTTTACTTCTTTTCATTTAAAATATATTATATATTATAGAGGAATGAAATGTGTATCAACAAAATAATCACAATTATTAAAAACAGAATTTTATTCATATTAAATTCAGATAAAAAACATCAAATAATAAATAGTATAGTTTAAAGTATCCTTTGTATAAAAATACATTAACCACATTATCTATAACACTCACTAGAAAGGTTTTATTTTTATTTCACATATGAACTCTTATTTAATTTATAAAATTTCATGAAATACAATTGGTATCATATGACACTATTAATCTATGAATTTAATTAGATGATACTTATATATTAAATACAACCACCACATTGATTTTTAAGGTATTTCAATTGTTCCTGAAAATTCCCCCTCTAATTTCCATTCTGGACATAATAGTAGAATTGTCCTTATTTATCATTATTTGTTTCAGTTCATCTTGTAAACATATTATAAATTCTTTTAATAATTTATTTCCTAAATTTTTTCCATATTTTTTTACAGTTGACATGGTAGTATAATTGAGACCACCCGTGTACCACTATAAAATCCACATCATATTGAATATATCAGGTAAATATGTAAAAAATTCATTCTTGCTGAAATTTAATAACGAATCAAAACTATTTTGATAGTTATAATAGATTTAATTAAATTCAATATCCATTTTATTTGATTTAATAGCCTCACCTTTATCATTGTAATTCCTAATCATATAGCCCACACGAATTGAGACTTTATTTCATTACACCATTTTACATAAAACAAGATCATTTGAAACAAAATATATTTTATGCCGATTTTGATTTGGATCATGCCTCTTTAGGATTTCAATAATCTTGTAATAACCCATATTATCTTGTTTTTATCAACTTACTGTCCATGGAAACAAGAATAAATGGAAAAAATCTAGTGATTCACTTATATTCATGTTATATACAAAAAAACTTAATTGGTGGAATATCATCACTTTTTGGATTCAAAGGAAATGATTTTTCCAAAACATAAATTTTTTCACATTATTTAGTAAACCAATAATGTTTAATAACTACATCGAATGATGATACTTTTACTTTTCATTATTGAGAATAGATATCAAAGATAAGTGGTTGATGATGATTTCATTAACATCAATAAGATTGTCTTATCTTATAAATATTATATCATATATATTTTTATTAAGTAAGTTATAATGAAAATGCACAAACTAAATATTTGATGCAGCATATAATATATATTTGGTGATCCATAGTCCATATTTCATTTGGAACTAAATCAAGTAACATGTAAATAATTTAGAACTATTTAATTATGAAATCATTCCAATCATAAAAGTTATGAATCCTATATAGTTTAGGGGGTAACTCTTTACCCAATTCCATCATATATATAAAATAAATTTTGGTCCTTTTGTATGATAACCTTTATGGTTTCCTAGCTATAGTAACCAAAATATGATCATAAGAATAAACTAAAAATTGATAAATAAGAAGTACATGGCTATTCTCAACCAACCCAATAAGATAATCTAAAGTAACTTGTAGTTTTCTTCCTTATATGAGATAATCTAGGGGTACTCAACTAAGCATGACCATTTTGATTGGATGATCGATGTCTTGAAAATATACCATATGAATGTAATCCACACGTAGCATTTTTGGATATATTTATTTTAAAATTTCCTCTAATATTATAAGGTGACCATTCATATTAATCCCAAGAAATCTTAAGAATACTTTTTTATCACATGTTTTATTCCATTTTGTATACATGATTTTTAGGATTTAGTTTTTTAATCGATATTCCATCCAAAAAATTAATATGTTGGACCCACATTAATGTGTAAAATTTTACCCAACCCACATGATTGCATTATTTACCCAAAACATTAGGTTGTGTTTCATTATATATATATATATATATGAATCTCATTCATTAGATACATGAAATTCACATTAAAGGCCAAGAGATAAAAGAGTCAAAAAGAGTCTACATGATTATTCCCAAATCCATATATATATAACCCCCACCTCTCTATAGAATACCTATGACTCATAACCAATTTGTTGTATGTCCCAAATTCAATGTGGTTAGGGATGTATTACTCAATATAGAGTTAAATTAATGGAATCTATAAAAACTAATATACAAAAACTATTCCAAAAAAATAAATTCAATATAATAACATTAATTAAAAACTTAAGTCGTGTTATATGATATCATAATCAAATGTTGTGATACCTATTATGAATTGAGGGGTTATATCATCTAGAATAAATTTATGACATATATTTTTCCCAATAAATATTCATAACATATATATTTTAATATTAAAAAATAAATTAAGTAATAAAAACTAAAGAAATGAATATCTTATAAATTTTAACAAATGACATTTTTATGAAATTT
Source organism: Viscum album (assembly GCA_963277665.1). NCBI lineage: Eukaryota > Viridiplantae > Streptophyta > Magnoliopsida > Santalales > Viscaceae > Viscum > Viscum album. The sequence continues at coordinate 2,027,372,771 of OY728120.1, read as the reverse complement.
TTCATAGATGGAGGATTTTTATAATCCATTAATAATTAAGATTAAAAATATTAAGATTATATAATTATAGAAATAATTAACTTTAAATCTAACTTCAATATGAACCCTTTCATATTTTATATTATATATAATTTATATATAAATATATAAATATATAATTTTATAAATTATAAATTTTAAAACTATTTTTATATTATTTAATCCTTTTATATTAAATAATGATTATATATAATATATTATTTAAAACATTAATGAAAATAATATCAAAACCCTTTACAGTTGTAATAATAATATATTTAAATAAAACCATATTAAATTGAAGAATTAAAATTAAATAACTATAAAAGACTCAAAATATTATATATAAACTAATTTATATTAAATTTCTATTTATATATTTTATATAGAAAAAATTAATTATCATTTTAAATTATAAATAAAAATTTTCTTTAATGATTGTGATGATTAAATATAAATTTTTATAAATATTAATACCATCTAATTTGGATTTATAAATATTTTATAAATCATAGTAATTTGAAATGTGTATTCCTAATATTATATAATAATATTAATTGACTATGTCTAAAAACATTTTAGAAAACATTATATAATTAAATATAGACAATTTATAGCAAAATAACCTATATGGAAAATTTTATAAAATTTAAAAATATTCGAAAATTCATTTTAAATATTTATTAAAAATGTATAAAAATTTAATTCAATTCTCTATTGAAATTAATTTATTAACAAATACATAATAATTTTATATGAAGAATCCAATATGAAGAATTATATATATTTATTTGGATATAAAAAGAACTATTATTAATGCAAATATTAATATGGAATCATGTTATAAATTTTAATGATAGTATATGTATATCCTATATAATAAAAAACATTATTTATATTCTCGAAATATATTTTATTTTATTTTATTTTATTCATAGAGACCTGTGTTTTAATGATTCTGAAATATGTCTAGAAAATAAATTTTTTGTCTCAAGTACTCATTAGTGGTAAAATGGTAATTTTACCCTAGCCGGTGGTCTCGAATAATTTTACTAACTACCTTTCTTGTCCCAAAAAAAGGTTTTTATCCTAGAACAAATGTTTGGTGGAGTTCTGAGAAGTTGGTGTTTTGGAATAACATTTAATTTAAAAAATATTAAAATTGGCAGGCAGTTTTGTTAAACTATATCATTTGAATGAATATTCAAACTATGAATACAAATTCAATGTAAAATATTCAATGGGGGTGATATCTTATGATATATATACAATCAATTTAGGTTCCATGAATTAGGATGGGTGTTAAATGGGGAATTAATTAATTAATTTTAATATTTATTAAAATTAATTAAAAGTCCCCCCACGGATTTAGGGTTCGTATGAATGAAATGAGATGGTGTCGCACCTCCCTCACGTGTAACGATTGTACTAAGATGTATTGATGTGTGAGAGGATGTTGGGCCTCGTCCTAGGCATAGATCGGTACTAAATGAAGGTGCTGCTGCTTCCATGAGAGAATTTGAACCGAATGCTTCGTTGTTTAAACCATTAGGTATGATGGTTTAATATTTCTTCAATGATACCAATATTTTACTTGGTCATAATTTTTACTCCATTATTATGGTCTCAATATACACCATGTGTTTTACAGGATTATTATGGTTTCAAAAGACCCAATGGTGGTCATTATGTGCTTATTGGGGGCCAAACTGCTGTTTTGGGAGGATTTTGATGGGTTTACCATCAAAAAACATTTATACAAACAGAGTGGTTCTATGAAGAAACTACACATGTTCTTATCATTTGGGGAAATAGTTTCCATAATTACATATGTGAAATTTTTGTACATGTCATGTAGTAGTACAGGGACGTGTGTGTGACCATGTTAAAAAGTACACGAGAGATGGTTTCTGGAAATTTCACATCATGTACTTTGGGTACACACCATGTAGTATTACATAGGAAGACACCATTCTACCCTTTCAATGTAAATCTACATGTCCAGGAGTAGAGATGATATTACATGCAATGTAATTTAATGTATCATCCTTGTAATTTTTCCACCATAGAGGTTTTTCGTGTTTTGTTCCCTGGATGTCAGATTTTGGGCATCTGAGTTGTCCATTCTGAGAATTCTTCAATGTATTCCACAATGGTATGATCATTTTGAAATAAATAGATAATATAAATTGTTTTCTTGTACAAATTAGGTTTATAAGGAGGGTTTCCATAAGGTTTTGGATTCAGAATCATTTAGTGGGTTGGGTCTTGAGACAGGTGACCTGGGTGAGGGGTGTGATCTCAGTGTTTGATCTAGAATGAGTGTACCATGGTGTTTTTCATTAGTTATCATGTTTTAATCTAAAAATATATGATTTGGGTAGTATATCATGGATAATTGTGGTTTTCCTTGCATATAGGGACATGTGACCTGAGGTTATAGTAGTAGAGGATGAGATCCTACATTTGAGGATCAGGGTGGATGGAGCCTTTGGATCTTAGTTAACACAATAGAAATATGGTAATGGAAGTGTGAATATTTTCTATTTATTTGTGATATTGGTACTCTTTTTGTTTCCCTTTTAGGTTAGATCTTTGGTTTTCTTATCGTTGAATTCTATGGTGGGAGATTATGAATTCCAATGTTGCATGTGATTGATTTTGGATTCATTGGTGGCATGTTGTTGACCATGGATCAGTTGGAGGCCATTGCGGACCACTTAAGGATGTTTCTTATCATATTTCTTGGATGAGAGTATGGTTTTTTGTTGAGTTTTGAGAGGATTCATCTTCTTGGGGTCTTGTTTTTATGATCATTATGTATTCCATAATTTATGTGATGTTCCAAAGGGTAAAGTGTGGGCTCGATTGATAGGTTGTCCCTAAGTGGGTTTTTGTTACATGTAGTTAGTTTTGGGTATTCAATGGGTTCATAACTGATATATGGGCTGATGGTGAAGAGATTTTGATAACATAGATGGATTTTTATCCATCCCATTTTATTTAATTGTTGAGGATGAGACATGGATTATTCCCATGGTTCAGTTTGATATTGTTGGGTTATCACGTTTTAAAACCATATTTACTCATATTGTTGGGTTGGATGGGAGTGTTGGATATATGATCCATGTGTATGGTTATAAATATCCACAAATTAAATTTTTGAACTATGATCTATACAACTTCTTATTGTTTTTTGGTGGTAGAGTGATAACCTGTGGTTCCAAGGACACTATAATATTTATTTTATTTTAGTGAATATAGAGAAACCAGTTTGTGGTTTTGTGATAGAATGAGGTTCCCAGTACAAGACATATAACGTTGAGATGGTGTTAGAATGAGGCTCTAGACACTGATAGTATACATAAGGTATAGTGTTCCATATTGAGACTTTAGGCACTAGTGGAATGTCATGTGATAAATGAAGTTGGAATGAGTCTCTTTCTAAATAGTATTAGGTTAGATAGATCCTTAGGGCCCTCTGATGTTATGGTTAAAGGATTGAGGTTCTGAGAAAAAGAATTATACTACTAAGAGGGTTTTATAGTGAGGATCTTGACATAGATAGTATACTTTGAGGATTGTTCTCCTGACTGAGGCTATATGAATTGATGGTTTTCGAGTTATGAAGGACAGTGAACATACAATCTACATAAATGGAAGTATTATATACTAATCTTATAAGAATTTATGATTTGATATATATATATATATATATGTTTTATGCGGTGGAATGATTATTCATGCACTATGGTAATGATAAATGATATTGATTTGGTAATCACCAATGTTTTGTAAATAGAAATTAATATCTTATAAATATGTCATGAAATCACAACATAATGAACTACTAAATTCTATGTGGCCTTTAAACATATGTTTTTCCCTTATGTGTTTGGAATTTTGAAAAACGGAAATACACAGTTGCGATAAGATAACTATTTGGAGTCTGACAGGATAAACACAATTTTTTTGTGAATAGTAATCAACAACTATGAATAGTAACATAACCTTATGAAAAGGGATATAAACTAATGAATTATAACCATAACTATGATAGTATAAATGTTATATTCAATAGAATGTATGATGTACCAATATTTTATAAAATGTATATGAATGTTTTAAAACTGTGTTCTTAATAATAAATTACTAGTTTAATTAAATATAAAATTAATCATATTTAGAAAATTATTATTGAAAAATGTACATTATTTTTGGATTATAAATGTCAAAAAAAGTTTAGGGTGAATTTATGATTTTTTTTTGAAATACATGAATTTTGATAGATAATAAAATCTGATAATTCACAATAAATGCTAAAACCTGAATTTCAGCATCATGCTTGGGTCATGAATGATGTAAATGGCCATTGCTTTGATCCCACATGCATTTATTACTATTCATTGTCCTAAAATACTCACTATTTCTTGTATTTTAATGAAATAATAAATTAATGATTTTAATATTATGAAAAACCTCCCCTCTCTTCCACTATAACCACCCCCACCCACCCCCACACACACAGCCTCTTCTCACCACTCCCATCAGGCCTTATTCAATTCCAATATTCATCCCAAATTTCTTCCCAATATCTTATCACACTTTTAACAACCCCTAGTCTCTTCAAAATACCAAAATCTCTCCCCTAAAGAGGTTCTCAATGGAGATAAACTCAAGAGGTAAATTTGACAATCAAAATGTTTTATTTCATTTAAGTTATGTTATTTTCTTTTTTGTTTCCTTACCTCCCTTAAAAAAATAGTTGGATAACTCTAGTAACATAAATGTACTTGTAGTTTTTTATAATACTGGTATACTTCATTATCATCTCTCCTTTCCCCATCATTAATTTAAAATAAATGGAAACACCGTTGGAGATGTGTAAATTTATCACATTCAATGAAAACTATTTATCAATTACTATTATCATCTTTATTTCTAGTCATGAAACCATTTGTGTTATGGTTTAACCTGTTTATTATAAATCTAAAATAATGTGGTTATGGTTCTATAACCCTTATATACATATGGTATTATATTATAAAGAAAAGCATGTTCATTGTAGTCAAACCTGTCGATTAACCAAAACAGCTAACACTAAGGTTTTATATAATAACTCATCTTCCCTACCAATAACCTAAAGAACTTAAATAACCATGTAATCACCTGGAGGTTAACTAATAACATAAAACATCTATTCTGGTAAACCACTTTCATTATTTGTGTTTACCCAAACATGAACCGATCATTGAAAACAAAACAAGAAAACAGAACCAATCAATGAAATGTAACATTATTACCAATCAATAGGTCTAGAATGAACAAAAAAGGTAATAATAAATCAATTAAATATATATTATGTTATGGATTTATTAATTAATAAACCTAATTTTTTTATTCAGGTCATTAATCACAAGTGGAGAACACCACCGGGCATATGGTATGGTATCCTCTCCATTTGATCCTTACTCAAGATGTCCTCTATGGTGTGCTATTTTATGTGTTATCCCATATAGAGGGGTATGATTTATAACCTCCACCATACATTAATCATTATTTCTACTTTATTAAAAACACTTTTCCACTCTCATCAAGCCCTCTTAAGCAAACCCACATCATGTCGATAAACCATAATGAAATCTACCCGAACCTCCATTATTCTTTTAGGTTTCCTTATAATTATTTTTATCAAAATAGATTGATCATATCTATTTATGTACATATTATTAATTATTTTTAGTCTAAAAATTCATTTATCTTGACAATTTAATCACTCTCTTTTGGGTATATACATGTTTTTAAAAGATTCCCTCTATAGTACTTTCCGATAAGAAAACCTATTTTAAGATAAATTCCCAAATTCATGCCCAAATTCAAGTTTTTTATTTGTTATGAATTAAGGCACCATTGTGTTTATAAAATCAGTATTTTTATTTTTAACCCCATCTTGGTTCACTTTTGGTTTTATATAAATGATTTCCCCCTTTTCAATTTTAAGATCTCTATAGTATTTTCCTTAAAATGCCACAAAAATGTTTTAATGCTAAAATTTATCAATTAAACTTCCTAAATGTAGTTGCTTCTATTTGACATCACATTCCATATATGTTCCTATTTTACCTTATTAACATCCATGTTTGTTCTAATCCATTTCATTCATGGACACATTAATGAAATGCCGATTTTTTATGCTTTTTTCATGATTGTGGTACCCAATAACCTCAAATGGTAACACTTGTATTTATGTAAGATTTATTACGTGTGAATCATTATGTGGAAAAAATATTTATTAAATGTTATATGGGAGTGACAATATAGAAATCCAATGCATTGGGTAATGTTACGTCTCATGAGAGGATATGGGAATCAAGATTAGTAGTTAGCCATCACACGTACTACAATGGGAAACATGATTAGAGGTTTTCCTTGACCCATACTACTATGGAGAACATGATTGGATATTTTCCTTCACTCGTTCTGTAGACAATTTTTATGATTCTTCCACATTTATAAGATTCCATGTTTATATGATCCTTTGTTTATATGTTATAATTTCATATGTTCCATTATTCTGATATCATTATGCCATGCCTCCTAGCTCATGTTGCAAAGCATTATTCTTTTGTTAATTCCCTTATTGGGATTGTAGCACATCGCTTTGTTAATGAGTTAGATAGATTACCCTATGAACATGTGATGTATCAAAGGATTCTAGGACCATTTTATGGTGATTAAATATAGAAATGTGTTTTATCCCCATCATTTATGTTTTATGTACCGAGTAATCCAAGACAATAGACATAAAAATCCATGGCTTGAATTCTAATATATAATTATGCTTAAAATATTGTAATGTTATATGTAAAAGGATAGGGTTTCTCTAGTTGGTATCAAATTATTGTCTAGTTATTTTGGATTTTAGGACTAGATCACCTTAGTGAAAACCTTAATGATGAGGCGAAGTGTAAGAAAACATCCCTAAATTTTGGTAAGTATATAGTATGTGGATTCTCATGAAAATATATCATAGTCTCGATAAAACCCGTAGGGGTGGATCTATAATAGATGTACCTAGGAGTGAAAACAGTGATAAGGAGTTTCAGGCTTGACCTAGGGTGTCTTAGTATATGACAGTGGGCCTTGTTGTACTCTTAGTGTAATCACTCCCAAGGGATATGCTTTGGTAAATTCAGGAGCACACTACAAACCATTATTTAGGAAGAAACCTAAAAGAATATACATTATAAAATTGATCAAGGATTACCTCTATTAAATCCCAACGATTCACAAGTTATTATATTCTAATCTTTTACAAATTTATCCTATTATATTCAAATGAATGTTTTTTATTTTCAAAAATTAAGCATTAAATCCCTTTAATTAGACGTCCATTTTCATAGTTAATGTCAGGAAATAGAAGAACATGTTCGAACCAAAAATGTGAAAGGAAATGTGAATATTTCTAGAATGATATGCCTGATATGATGGTAGCGGTTTCTCAAAACATCATGCCAGTAAATTCTCAGCTGGATCAAGTTATTAATAATATCTTGAATCACGGGGAATGCCCTCCCCCTCTATGGAAAGATCAGGTTGTCATATAATCCATCATGCATCCAAGGCCTCCCTTGTTTAGCGGATCTTCTAATCCCCTCCTCCTAGAACAATAGATTAACTCCACATAAAAGTTATTCTCCCTCATCTATTTTATGGAAGAATAGAATGACATACTGGTGGTGTATAATTTAGATGGGGAAGCTGATCATTAGTGGACACTAATCATCAATGCAAATTCCCAAGAGGATATTGATTTCATGGGTTGGGAGCAATTCAAGAAGATTTTTTTCATCAAATATTTTCCTTGAACCCTCTATATCATGACGGAAAAAAGTGTTCATCGAATATAAGAAGATACAAGATGAGTCCATCAGGGTGAATGAAGAAAACATTACATGTCTTGATAGGTAGTCACTAGATTTTTCCTGAACACCGAAATCAATGTGGATCGCTTGTTTAGAGGACTAAAGACATTTCTATTAATTGTGTTGGCTATTAGAGAAATAAAATGTTATGACGATATTTTCATTGTTCACACAATGATAAAATCGAGATAGGATACTCTTAGTGGTCTCATGGGACTGGTGAAATTAAGCGTAAAAATAGAAAACAACATGGGTGGATCATCAAACATAACCCATGATGGAAAGAATCCTAACAGTTCCCATTGTAAATTTTTTTGGATGAAGCATCATGGGAACTGTCTGATGTGAACCATGAATTGCATCAAATGTGGAATTTTTAGTCATCTGGCCAAGAACATCCAAATAGATATGAAAAATCCCACTAATTTGGAAGAAGAAAGGATGGTTTAGATCAATTCTCATCTTGTGGTGCATTGTTACTACTACAAGGAGCATGGGAATTAATGAAACAATTTCTGAAAACCAAGGGTTGTGAGAGGAAATAATCAATAACCACCAATGAAACAAGGAAGGTCTTATATAATCATTTCTATAGAGGAGGATTCCAGAAATGATGTGGTGACATGAACACTATTTATTCGTTCAAGAAGAGAAAACATATTATTTGATTATTGTTGTATATAATATTTCACATCATGCATGTTTAGTAGAACTATACAATCACCTCCTCCAAATTTGGAGAACATGTTAACTATGACAATAGTGAATGTGGAAATTATTGCATCCATGGTTTATAACTACTTTCAAGTTAATTATTGTATATTGAACCTCCCATCGAAGAACGTCATATATCCTTTATTGGAGTTCGACGTAATCGTGTGCATGGATTGGCTATCCTTACACAAGGCCAACACCATCTATTGGGAATGGGAGATCACTCATCACTTCCTGATGAAACCTCCAAATCTTTATAATTTTAAGGAGGAAAATGAATTTCCATTAGATTCATCATATCATGTGCGGATATTGATGACATAAGAGATATCATATCCAGCTCAAATTACTAAGAGAATGAATAGAATCACACTCGAAGACATGCCTGTCGTGATGGATTACACTGTTGTATTCCCTGATAATTTGTCTAGTATTCTTCATGTCCAAGATGTTGATTTCTCAATTGTAATTCTCTCAATATCACAACCTATATCAAATACACCTTATAGAATGGTCATTGTAGAGTGGGGATATATGAATAAGCAGTTTCAGGAGAATCTAGAGAAGGGATTTATATGCCCGAGTGCTTCACTATTTGGTGAACCAGTCGGCTTCATCATGAAGAAGGATGGATCAATATGCCTCTGCATTGATTATCATGAGTTTAATAAAATCTCCATAATGAACATGTATCCACTATCATAGATAGATGGCATGTTAAATCCGCTTCTTGGGGCTAGTTATTTCTATAAGGAGGACCTTTGGTCAGGATATAACCAATAAATGGTGAGGAAGGAAGATATTCCCATGATGGCCTTTTGAATGAGGTATGGAAACTATAAGATCATATTGTTTTCCTTTGAACTCACTATTAGTCTAGAAGTTTTGCAGGATTTATTGATTAGAGTCATTAGAGATTACCTTGACAGATTTTTGGTAGTCTTTATTGATGATATTCTGAAATACTCAAAGATAAAGAAGGAAGATGGGGAGCATATGAATACTATGTTAATGTCTATGTGAAGAGTGAAGCTCTATGCATAGTACAGTAAATGTGTGTTCTGAATGGATGAAGTATCTTTCCTAGGGCATGTTATCACCAGAAAAGTGATATCTGTAGACCCTTACATGACATAGGTAATTAAAATGTGGCCCATTTCATCTTCTGTAACAGATGTCGACAACATTTTGTGTCTAGTTGGGTATTATCGATGATTTGTGATGAAATATTCACAATTTCCAAACCGAATGACCACGATAACCTGGAAGGGAGTAAATGTTTTATGGAGACAGTAATGTGGAGAATGTTTTAAGGAGTTGGAAAAGGGGATTATCACTGTGCTTTTACTCAAACTCCCAATAAGTGGAGAACTATTTGTGGTGTGCTGTGATGATTCAATGAAGGGAATAGGTTGTGTGCTGATTCAAAATATGAAAGTGATATCTTACACCTAAATTCATTTGAAAGTACATGAGAAAAAATATCACATGAATGATCATTAGTCAGTGGCTGTGATCTTTGTGTTGAAAATATGGTTGGGTTATCTCTATGGGGAAAAGTGTTAGATATATAATGATCACATGAGTCATAAATATATATTCACACAAAAATAGATTAATATGATCCAGTGGAGATGGATTGAGCTCATCACAGATTATGACAGCTCATTCCACTATCACCCCGGTAAGGCAAACAAGGGGGAAGATGCTCTAAGTAAAAAGTATATTTCATCTTTATCAATGATGAGAATTAAAACGGATCTAATAATCATTGATTTCTAGAGGTTTGAAAATGGAATCCTTAAGGTAGCAACATCATCAATACTTTCATAAATTATTTCTAAACCATCCCTCTTGGAGAAAATAAAGGATTTTGAATGAAAATATGTGGAAATTCGAAAATGGGTGGAATATATCAGAAATGGGAAATCCCCCGATTTCAAAATTGATGAAGAAGGAGTTGTATGATTTGGGTCACGAATATGTGTACTATCTTATACAAAGACTAATAATGTGATTTTTAATGACAGACGTAGCTAATCCTACCCTATCCACCCACGGAGAAAAAAGATGTATCGAGATCTCGAGGAAATTTTTTTGTAAGGCAATATGAAAAAGAAGATTTCTGAATTTACATCAATGTGCATTGTATGTTAGGAAGTGATAGTGGAGATGAAGAATACTATAGGGATGATTCAACCACTACCCATACCAATGTGGATGTTGGAGAACATTAACATAGATTTTTTCATTGGATTTCCTAGGACATCCAGAGAAAAAAAATCTATATGCACTGTTCTGTATCATCTTATGAAGACACCTCACTTTATTGTGATTCGAGAGGATGTATCATTGGATCATCATGCATGAATTTATATCAATGATGTGGTCAGGCTTCATGAAGTAAAAAAATATATTGAATTCAGTAATGATCCAACATTCACCTTGATGTTCTAGAATAGTCTCCCACGTGACCAAAAAACTAAGCTAAACGTCAGTATGATCTACCATCCTCAAACTGATGGAAAACATATGAGAACTATTCAGATAGTGGAAGATACGTTGATAGAATGTTCGATGGACTTTAAAAGATGATGGGACAAGCATCATCCACTAGTTGAATTCTCCAACAACAATAGTTTCCACTTGAGCATCCGAATGGCACCACATGAATCCCTTTATAGGAAAAGGTGGAGAACACTAGTGTGTTGGGATGATATTGGTGAGGGTAAGCCACAAGGACATAATATGGTCAACGGAATGGTGGAGAAGGTGAAAACCATTCAACAACGTTCCAATGATGCCCAATTTCGATAGAAGTGTTATGTAGATAAATGTTGATGAGGCATTGAGTTCAATGTTTGAGACATGGTATTTATACACCTATCCCCATGGATGAAATTCATGATATTTGGGAACAAAGGAATGATCAGTCCCAGGTATATCGTTCTATATGAGATCCTTGATCGAGTCGGGGTAGTGCCATATCAACTGTCACTTACACCATCCTTGGACAATGAACATGATGTCATTCTTATATCCCTCTTAAGGAAGTACATACCAGACCCTTGACATGTACTCTCTTCAATGGTTGGACAATTTGAGGATGATATTTCCTATGATGAGAAAACTGTGAAGATCATTTATTGTGGAGATAATGTTCTTTGTAACAAGACATTCCACCTGGTCAAAGGACTATGCCAGAACCATATGTAAGAAGACGATTTATGGGAACTGTAGGAGACAATGATTAAAAAGTACATGGCCCTATTTTTTTCACTAGATTGTAAAAAAAAATTTGAGGGTGAAATTTCACAATGGGGGAAAATGTTAATACACATTATTTTATAAATGTAAATTGATTTCTTATAAATATGTCATGAAATTAAAGTATAATGAACTATTAAGTTCTATGTGACATTTAATCATATTTTTGACACTTCAATGATTGGAATTTCTAAATTATGACACACAGATTTGTGATAAGTTAACAATTTAGAAACATAAATTTATGAATAGTGATATACCCTAATTTATAGTAAACTTATATATGATAGTATAAACACAATATTCACATGAATGTATGATGTACCTATATTTTAAAATAATTTAATGATTGTTTTAAAACTATTATTTTAATAATACCTTATAAGTATATTTAAATATTAAATTAATCATACATTGGAAAAAATTATTGAAAAATAGATTTTGTTTTTTGATTCTATATGTCAAAATATGTTTAGGATGAATTTTTGAGATTTTTTCTGAAATAGCAGAATTTTTGAGTAATAGTAAAATCTGATAATTCACAATAAATGAAAAAACATGAATTTCTGCATCATGCTTCAATCATTGATGATGTAAATGGCCATTATAGAGAACTAAAATTCAGTTCTTACTATTATTGGTCATGGAATAATAAATATTTCATCTCTGATGATGAATTAATAAATTAATGATTATAGTATTATGAAAAACCTCCTCTCTTCCACTATAAAAATGCATTTCACTCCCTCTTATCTCCACTCCTCTCAAGACTTTTCCATTGAAAAATTTCTATAAAAATATCTCCCCAAGATCCTTCCACATGTACAATAGCCCCTAGTCTCTTCAAAATACCAAAACATCTCCCATTAATAGGTACATAATGATATAAACTCAAGATAAAAATTCCTCTTTCAATTTCTTTTATTTTTTTTATGTTCTTTTCTTTTATTGTGTCATTCCACATCTCCCTTCACCCTACTAGTATGATAACTCTAGTAACATAAACATACTATAACATTTATATACTAATTTTTTATTCCAATACCATCTCTCATTTCACCATATATTGTTTGAATGAAATGAAATAATAGTTTGAGATGTGTTAATTTAGCACATTTAATGACAATTATTTACCAATTTCTATAATCATCATTATTTATGGTCAGGAATTTTTTTTTGTTATGTTTTAACAATATTATTAAATATTTAACATATCTTGGTTAAGGATATGTAATTATTTTGTACAAATTTTGTTATATTATAACGAAAAACAGGTTCATTGTAATCAAACCCACCGATTAACCAAAACAGTCCTCACTATGGTCTTATATAATAACTCATATTCACTCCCAAAAACCGAATGAATGTTTATAACCATGTAATCTCATTTATTTTAAATAATATCATACATCTTCAATTCTGTACAACTACATTAATTATTCAGGTTTATGTGTATATGAATCGTTCATTAAAAACCAAGAATTAAACGGACCCAAATAATGGAATTGACCCTTATAACCAATCAAACATCTCTTGAATGAAAAAATGGTTACACTAAATCAATTACATATATAATATGATATGTAATTTTTAAATAATAAACCATTTTTTTTATTCAGGCCATTAATAAAAAGTGTAGAATACCAAAATACTTAATGTAAGGGGTCCTATCCATTTCACTAATAAAGAAGATGTCCTCTATGTTATGCCATTTTATTTGTAATCCCAAATATTGGGGTATGATTTAGAAGCACCGCCATAATTCCATCATGTTTTATAAGGGAAGAGAAACCCCTTTCATCTCTCATAAATCCCTCTTAGGTACACCTAGCACCATGCCTATATACCATATCTAATCCTACCCGAACTTCCATTGTTCTTTCAAGATTCCTTGCCATTATTTATATAAGAATGGTGTTATCTTATCTGATTATTTTTATAATCTCAATTATTTTTAGTTGTAAAAAATTAATTTACTAATACCCTTTCATAACTCTTATTTGGTTATAAACATGATTTTAAAATATTCTTTCATTTCTACTTTTCGAAAAGCAATATCATTTAAAAATATTTTCCCGAATTCATACCCGATTTTATGTGAATTCAATTTCATGTTTTAAGACAAAATTTTCTTTATACAATCGGTATTTTAATTAAGAAATCATTATTGGTTCAGTTCTAGTTATATATAAAAAACATTCCCCTTTTCTAATTTAAAATCTCTACTGTAATTTCCTTTAAACCAAAAGAAAAATTATTAATGATTATATTTCTCAAATAAATTTCATAAATGGTGTCACATATATTTGAAATCACTTTCCATGATAAATTCCAATTTTATATTATTAATTTCAATGTATTTTCTAAAACCATTATTTCTTGGACACTTTCATGATACTCCCATTGGTTATTATTTATGTCATGATTTTTGTACCCAATTCATTCCATGGAAAATGCTTATGTTTATGAAAGATTGAATATTTACGAATCATTATCTGGAAAACATATTAATGAAATGTGATATGGGTGCTCCCAGATATACTTCCAATATATTGGGAAACTTTATATCTCATGATATGATATGGGAAATGGGATAGGCAATTAGCCACAACCCGTACTACTAGGGGAAATGGGATTGGCAGTTTTCCTTGAACCGTACTATAATGAGAAACATGATTTGCAGTTATCCTTGGATCATAATAATGACCTATTTTATAATTCATCCACATTTATATGATTGCATGCTAATATTATCACATGTTTATATATTTTTATTTCATATGTTCAATGATTTTGTTATCATTATGACATACCTCCTAGCTCATGTGATTCAATACTATTCTTATGTTCAATAACTTTTTAGGATTTTTACATTATCCCTTTGTTCATCTTCCCCACAATGTACCTTATGTAGATGTAAGGGATCAATGGATTTTATGATTTCCTATGGAGAGTAAATAAAGAGGCGTTTTTATCCCATTTTTTATGTTTTATGTACCTAATCTTCCATGACACTAGACATAATGATCATTAGCTTGTACTCTTATGTATAATTATGATTAAAATAATGTAATATTATATGTAAAATGATATGGATTCTATAGATTAGAATATAATGGTCTGGGTTTTTTAGTAATCTTTTGTGGAAATGGGAATTTATGTGTTGAGGATTGAAGTATGTGACATTTTATAGTTACGAGGACATGGTATGTGATTGATTAGATTTGTATCAAAGGTGAATGTACTATCATAGTATGGGTTCATGTTATTGTCATGTTAGTTGTGGATGCCACATGTATGGAGCAGATATGATGATTTGAATGCAGGGTCCTTGGGATGTGCTTGGTGATATTCCTAGGTTGGCCAAGTTAGGTATGGATGATCGAGTTAATGGACCTACATATTGAAAATTATTTATTTATATTTTGTTTTACTCTTTTATTTCAACTTGGATAAGAACAATTCAAGAGCATTCACATATGGAATTATTTAATAGGTTCACCAATTGGGTGGCCTACAGAGATTTATTTCACACCTCATGTACACACACCTCAGTGTGCATATAGACATTCTATCTATTTTTTCTGTTGAGCATTTTTGCATGATGTGCAGGGTATATGGAATGGATTTCATGTTTGAGTGGGGTTCTCTTGTTGAAATCATTTCCAAATATAATATTTTTATTGGTTACTATATATTGGATATTTGTTACAGCAGAAGGTTGGTTATAGGTCATGATGTATTTATTATCATCAAATACCATGTGTATAGTTCTCAGATGTTATGAATAATTATTAGTAGTTTTTTTTCTTTGTGTTTCTATATTGGGAGTATGGGGCCAATGTAAAACTATAGGTTTGGTTTTGATAGTGGGTTGGTCTATGGATAAATATGTATTGTTATGAGGATACTATAATGATACTCATATTGTGTGTAGTACTAAATAGGGTATGGTTGTGTGGCCCTAATGTGGTAAGGGTCGATGATGAAGTGAGGGACATGTCAATAGGTATGATGAATAACTGATAATGCGTATAGAATGGTGAATTACATGATGGAGAGAATCAATGGTAGGAATCAATAAATTTGGGTTTAGATCTATGGTGGAGAGGTCCATGAAATTGATGAAGAATTTAAAATGGTAATGTGGAATATCGGGATGGATAGGTGCATTTTGGAATTTCCCAAGTGGTTTCTTAGAGGTGGGAAGTGGTTTCAGGACCACTGATGGGTTTTACGCCCAATCAAAGATGTTATGGAGAAACATTTAGTACGAATATCTGAGTGGAACACAACTAGTTGAGCTTGGGTTGGTGACGACCACATGTCTGGATGTGTTCATGAATGACCATCATGTATTTTAATGGACAAGAATGATTATTGTGGGGTTGTTGTAGAGACCTGTGTTATATGGGTTTCGAAATTAAAGCATAGATTTATATTTATTTCTATGGTTATCAATAAGGGTTAAATGGTAATTTTACTATTGTATAAATTCTAAGATAATTTTTATAACCACTATGTTTGTTCCTGAATAGGTTGATTACCCTATGACATGTTCTTGGTGGAGTTCTAATCGCTTGTAGTTCTGGTGTAATATTTAATATTTAATTAATTTAATATTAGATTATTCTACAGGTTCTGAGTGGATATGACTTTTTAAGGCAGTATTAGACTGAGATAATGGCCTAGTAGTTGAGTCTGGGATTGGTGGGGGTATTTCATTGGCGATATATAAACAAGGTTTAGGATCTTGGACATGAGATGGGTGTTACATTGGGATTAATTAATTAAGTAAATTTATTAAATGTGTCTTACCCCCTCCATTTTTGGTTCCAAAGGATTGTAGGATTTGCGAGGGTGCCTCCCTCATGTGTGAAGGCTAGATTATGTGGGTGAGAATAAGTAGATGTCTCCATAATTATTCCTAAGATTATATAGAGACTAGATCGAGGTGAAAGAGCTTCATGGAGTGAATTTAAACCACAAGATTCAGTGTTGATGCCACAAGGTGTGGTGATTTTTTTCAATTATTATCTTATCCTCATAGATTACATAATTTTAAGTCTTTTAGAACTTTTAAGTTATCTAGAGACCTCATGGGGGATGATCTGTGCTTATTTAAAGAAAAACGGGGGTTTTATGAGGGTATAGAAGAGTTTACCATTGGAAATAATGTGTATATGATTTTTGGTTCTATGAACACAAGCCATACCTTCATCCTAATCGGAAAAGATGTACTTTTCAAAACTACACACCATGTACATTAATTACACAATGTGTAGTAATAAATGGACGTGAATCTTGCCATGTGAAAAAGGTACAAGTGAATTTGTTTTTTTGGAAAGTACATTCCATGTAGCATTACACAGAAAGACCCCATGATGCACTATTCATGAAAATGTATATTTAAAGGTCTAGTAAAAAGAGATCAATCTATGTACTCTGTAATATTTTCCATGTACTTTTTCTATCTTTTGTGTTTTGGGTGTTGTCCCCTAGAAGATAGATTTGTGCATGTTAGTAGTCCATTATGAGTTTTTATTCTTTTACATTGTATTTTTAAGATCCTATTGATATATTACAATAATATAAATAGTGTTTTTGAATAATTGAATTAATTATAGGTGTTTCCTTATGCTTCAGATTCAGAACCCTTAAGTGGGCTGGGTTTTGAGATGAGAGACTAGGGTGAGGGTTGTGAGCTCAGTGATTGATTTAGAATGAGCATAAAATGGTATTTTTAGGAGGTTTGATTGGATAAATATTAAAATATAGGATTTTATTAGTATCTTTGGGATGATCTTTTTTCTCCTTGCATATCAAGTCTATTGACTTTATGTTAGATCAATCATTTCGAAGTTCCTACATTTGAGGATTAGAGAAGATGTGGACCTTGGAGCTCAGATTAAACCATATGATTGATATTATGGAAGAGTGTAATTGTGATGATGAGTTTAGTAATAGGGACAATGGGTGATTCCATTGTAGTGTAGTTTATTGTTTATGTTATCACAGAATTTCATGGATGTAGGTTGAGAATGTCTGTGTGGCATTGGATTGATTTTTTATTATCTGGTGGAATGTGGTTGATTATAGTCTGATTAGAGGCAAATAAAGGCCAGGTAGGTATGTTTCTTATGATGGGGTATTGTGGAGAGTGTGGTTGTAATCATGGTATGAAGAGTGTTCCACAATAGCTGTTCTAGTTTTGAGGATCTGGATCTATTCCCATTCTTTTGGGAGGTTCTAGGGGGCATGTGTGGGACCTATATATATGATGACCCCATGTGAGTGTGTGTTCCTAATAGATGGTTTTGGATATTCTTTGGGACCCCGAATGAAATATGAGTTGATGGGGTTGAGATGTTAATGATTGATAATGGTGTTTCTCTATCCAATTTTATTTACTTGGTGTTTCCTTGGGTATGGATCACATCTGTTTTTTAGGATGAATCGTCCTCAAGACGTGCATAGAGACAATTCAACACTGGTCGATGTAACCTTGGTTGATGGATGTCATGAACTAAAGGATCAACAATTGATTATTTATATTTTTCTAATTTTATTTAGGATGGGTTTAGCATACTACACGAGCATTCACTTATAGTAGCGGTTTATAGGATTTCTATTGGGGTGGCCTATGGGGATTTATATGTCACCCCCTATATGTGGATGTCAATGGGCATAAAGACCTAATATCTATTTTTATGTTAAGCATTGATGTATGATGGATAGCTTAGAGGGCACATGTTTCATAGTGGAGAGGGATTCTTGTTTGGAGTTGACTTGTCGGACTAAAGCATCATGATTTAGTATTAGAGATTGGGGGTGTGTTATGGACCAGACATTGATGTAGGGAATGTCATATTCTTTTCTATTATTTGTTCTTTTACATGGGAGGGACCTAGTGGGATATCATGGTAGTGTGTATGACAAAGTTGTTTGGGAATTTACTTCAGTTCCATTTTATTACTTCTTTATTAGTATCATATTATATATCATTCTTCTTTTTCTATTTTGTATGTGTTTTGTTACTTAATTCAGGTTCTGAAATCTAATATGAAGCTATAGTCACCTTAGTTCCAATTTTATACACTCACTACAAGTCAGAAGCCTCTAGAATTAGAGAAGTCATGCGTGGGGACTTGTGGGATAACGTCTTAGAGAATAGGTTTAGTGGCTACTAGTCTATAATTTTGAATTTTTTTTACCCAAAACCAATATATTATCTATCAATATTTTTTATATATTCTGTATAAATATTCATCATTAGAAAAGTAGATCATGCTGAAGGTCATACCTTCTACTTACAGAAAGGGAATAGGGGAACATGAGAGCATGTTCATGGTACATCACATTCAAGAAAACCAATGTGTGGTGAAGAATAAAGGGTGTGGGTTGATGGATAAGGGAATCACTATATGGGGAGGAAAATGATTGAATTGTGTAATGTATCACACATCAAAAGTTATAAGGAGATTTTCTCAAGAGAGAATGCATAATTTGGGACTTACATGGTGGGAGTATAATTCATACCTTCATATACTACAAATCATGCAATCCACTCCCACTTCTTATGTTACATTCCTGATTTTTTATTTAATCATCACACTCATTTCATGAACACTATATATTCATTCTCTGATTGACATAGATTATGTTGTGTTTGACCACCCGGGATGCACCCAAAATTCAATATTGACATGTAACCTTTGGTATTTGATTGTTATCATCAAACATCTTAATTCCTCACCTGATATAATTATACCACACATCATATTATAATTCCATACAACGTAATATACATCCCACTCACACCACCACCTTTACAATTAATAGATTCATTGGAAAAAAGAAAACATTTGGGACCTATTTTCCCAACTCCCTTCATTGTAGTGTTATTTGATAACACTTTCTCCATTCTCCTATCTGATCACATAATATTTATAATTATATTTTTTTATGTAGTCAAAAATATATTATTAAATTATCATACAACACAAATCCAATTAAAAATCGAACTTCTTACGATGCAAATGTCATGATTTTCTTTCATAGGGAATAATTCACAATGAATCCTATATGATTATATATCTAATTATAATTATGGTTATTTGTGATTAATCATATGAAATTATACACCATAAGATAACAAAAACTACATAAATATCAATCCTTTTGTGAAGAAACATGAAAAATAAATAAAAATTCAATAAAAAACCTAACATACTTTGTTAGACTATAAAAACCACTTCTTCTTCCTTAATACAAGGAGAATGCTTGAGGAAGATTACAAAAGTAGTTGGAAAATTTCATCTAACACTAATGGGAAACTTTCCACTAGATTATAATTTCTAACTAGATGATACCTATTAATCAAAGGGGTTATAGTGCCATCATCAAAGGTGATAAATGAAGTATAATAAGGAAAAATATTTAATCATGTTTGAATAAACATAATGGTCACCAAATGAATCAAACAATAATAATAATAATCAAACACAGAAGGAATAACCATTATCTTATTATATGTGAATCCCTAACATTTTGTATGAGTGAATAATGCATTAGGTATTGTTGAAATCATCAATGACGTATCTAATTGGTACCCAATTTATGAATGTGTTCTATGGTAATTATACAAATATATTAATCCATACATAATGGTAAAATAAATGAAAACTATTAATGGGGATACAGCTATTACCATTTGGGAATGTAGTGTATTAATCCTCCATTACATATTGAAGTGCTTGAAACTATACAACATGTATATGTGAATCACATGAATGCAATATACATGTATCATATTCATTATTATTTGAAAACATCATATGAATGTATAATATGTGAAATATTTTTATACAGTATCACGTACTATATATTACCATTCTACATGTATACATTTCATGAATATATATATACTAACACTACTTGTATCACACACACACACACACACATATATTTATTCATTATGAATTATAATCAAGTATATTTTTTTGCATAACTAATAATATTGATTCTTATTCACTACACATTTCCATCAATATATCATCTTTTAATATTTTTCTATAATTCTGATATGTTTTCTATCACATTACAAGATGAAATTATTTGTGTATTTCTTTATAATACAATGATCTAGGATTATATCCCCGGATGGTGGGTGGTTATTTTAATACCACCTTGTACCCTATTGAAAAGAAATTTAGACATTACTTTTCTTAAACGGCTATATAATAATTTATTTATTTAATGATAGTGAACAAGATTTTCGACCTTGGGTATAATAGATACAATTTTTCAAGTAATTATAACAAAAAATATGGAGAGAAATCAATGGTTCACCTGGATAATTCCCCTCTATTAATTAATGTATAAAAACATTTCTACTCTTTTATGTTGTTGGTATCCCATGTATTGTTTATGGAATTTTTTATTCTAATTATTATTAGTGACAATTTATTATATATGAAGAGGTTATAATAATTTTAATTATGTTATAAGTAATCATAATTTATTCATTTTTTGGAGTCCTCTAACTTTTTTATATACATGGTTCATCGGGGATGATTCTATTGTAAAAACACTTATGGGTTAACATTTACTTGCATGAGTGGAGGTAAAAATTTATACATCTAAATTAGTAATAAATGAAATTAACAAAGGGATTCAAGACATATAAATAGTTTTATAAATGATGTAATATGATAATGTTTAAACATTTTATTATTGTATTCTACAATTCTATTTACATATTTTATAATTGAATGAATGGTAGATAAGGAGAGATCCACGGTGGTTTAGAAATTGATGGGTGGCCAAAACACAATAATTTGAAATATTTTTGTTAATGAAAGAAATTAATATAGAAAAATTAGAAAATAATGAGAAAATGTATCGCTCAGTAAAAATAATTTGTTAACAAGTTACCTAGTAAATAAACATTTAATCATTCACCATTCCAATAAAGTGGATGTTCTTTTCCAAGGTGAATCATTGAGGAAATCTGATGTTTCATGGGAATACCTTGGGTATCTCTATGAAATAGAACTCAATGATAGAATCCCCATAATAATTTTATAATAGTCCTAAACTCGCGCTCTTGGATGTGGTGATATAATCCTAAATCTTGCATTCCTATATTTGATTCCAATTAAGGTGAGGAAATTTTATCCAACCAATACATAAAATATAAAAAGGAAAATATTGGATCACTTATAGTATCAAAGTCCATTTTGTTTTTTTATTTTAATACAATTGTTAATCAATAATCAATAAATAAAAAATAATATTTTTAATGATCATTTCTCCCAATTAAACCAACTTTTCATTGTTTCTTATTGTGTTATCATCATCATCAATATGAAAACATTCAAGAAATATTTAATATAACATTTTTATTTATATCTGAGTGTAGAATAATAAGTAATAAGGATGAGAAAAAATAAATAGTAAGAGTAACCACAATTATTAATAAATATATTCCATGAGTGATAATAAGATGAGTATAAAAGAATGAAGACATAATCATTGTTCATGAGCATAACATATGAGAACACATACTTTTCAATACATGGATAACCTAACAAGAAAACATAGAATATGGATTTAAAAATATAAAGGGTCGTACTAATCAATAAACACAATCCACGTGATATTAATCAATAATTAAGGAAACATTTACACCTCAATAAAATAAAAAAATATGTTTGAATCTTAGGAAATCATAATCATAGAACCATTAACTGACCTTAACAATTGGACTACAATCATTCCATCTTACAATATATTAATCTAGTGAACATAATAATTTCCCAATTCATTATAATTATATGTGATCTCCCCCATCATATATGAAATATCAATATCACCATGTACTATCGAGGCACACCCATAGTATAGATATAATGATCTCACGATAGATTATCTGGGTGCATCCATGATCATAAATAATTTATTAGTATCATTCATGAATAATGTACCTGTAGTATTAATTTAAATATAAACTCCTAGAGTCGACCACTATTATTTTTAAAAAGTCATTAATACATGTAAAAGAAATACGTTCCATGACAATATCTTTGAAACATTATTAGCATAAGTAAATGAAATGAGATTCTTATAATTATTTTTGAAACATGATTAACTAGGGGAAGAGAAATGTAATATATATCATTATCATAAACCATATAAATAAATAATAATAATTGAAAAAATAACACATATCCATATTGCAGTGTATGTAACATTAAAGGGTTATTCTAATTCATGAATGAAAATTCCATAATAATATAATTAAAACACTTTTTTCAGAAAATTACCATTTATTTTTTTGAAATCACAAAAATGTAAAAACTTATTGATTAAAATAATTTATATTAAAGTAAATGTTGAATAATATTATATAAAATTCATTTAAAATAATATAAATTACTATGGTAAAATAATTTCATGTCATCGACGTAAACATTTACCAATATTTTCGACTCATTTAGAAAAAGATAGTCAAAAGTGACCCATTTTTAATTTTTTTTGACATTTCCTATTAATAAATATTAAAATATGGAAATAAATAATCTGAAATTTATTTAGAAATGATTTATTAGTTAAAAAAATTAAAAAACATTTTATAAAACATGTATATCAAAGGAAATTATACATGATCTAAAATAAATTAAATATTCATATCACATACAATGTTTTTTCATGATGTTTATTTAATAAATAATGGTGTAAATGGAAATCAAAATTGTTAAACTAATTGAAAACAATTAGATAATTAAATTATTTTTATCATGAAAATTTGACCATTTTATATCTTCCAAAGTAACATTGAACATATGAAATCTCAATAGAACAAATAATATAACATAAATCGTTTATCACTTCTGTAACTCTTCAATCATAATACAAATGAGTGAATAACAAAATTATTTTATATTAAATATCTTGAACATAAGTAGTTTTATGATATTACATGTAAATGGTTACAATATTCACCTTACTAATGAATATGGGATAATATCATAAATGAATGTCTAAATGAAAGATAATTTCTTTGAAGTAACCCATATAAAAACATACAATTAATTTTAAGAATTAATTAATGATTAGATTATCTGTATCATATGTAAATACACATAAAATTTATAAATACAAGATTATATAATCAAAAATCATTACACACATAATAATATAATATCAATTATAATGAATATGTAATATAGTCCAACATAAATAACTTCAGTTATGAAATTATATACTAGTTGGTTATATTCATGTATAATCCCCTTAGGGGAACTATATAAATATAAACATTAAATAACATTATGTATAAATTAATCATTATAAAATATTTTAAATTTTTAGTATATACCACAAAGCATAAGAAACAAACTGTTGAAAATAAAATATGTATCACAGAAACAAAATGTGAGAGAAAACTATTACCTCAAGTCCATAATTTCCTTATATGTTCTTTAACTCCATTATGATATCATTACATAAATTATTAATTTATTAATTAAAATTTCATGGTTTATTAACTTATACTAAAATAATTTATTTTTTCTTTTTAAATGATATAATTAGACCTACAATCAGTGAATTCCACATCAGGTGTTTTGAGGATGTTAAGTTTTTTATTTTACATTATCACTGGTGTCTTGACTATGATAAAAGATGTAATTATTTAAACCAATATTGAAAAATAATTATGAAATATGTTTCATATTTTTACATAATTTATAATTTTAATACCATTCATTAATGATGTTTATGATAAATAATGAAAGTTACAGTCATGGAGATGGGATGTCATACATATACGTGATTAATATTACATTTTTTAGTGATAATTATGGAAACAAATATGCATTTTATATATTAATAAAATGTTAAAAATATAATAAATACCATATAAAATATTTGAATACACATATTCATATCATCGATATTATTTGGTGATGAAAAAAATTGCATCCCTTTATGGAGGTGGTAGTCAACTTGTGCGCGCAAACAAAATTATAATTTTTCAGTGTAAGAAGGATAAAGGTATATTATATTTTAATAATGATAAATATGAAATTAATATAAAAATTATTTCATTATTATCATATATATATATAATGTATCATTATACTTATTTCCATCTATGTAAATGATTATTGAAACATGAATCATATCACATCACGGGATATTAGTCCACCGTACATGCAAGTTACGTTATCGTATCCCCCACAGAAATTATAAAGGTATATGAGATATAATATTTAAATAAATTCAAATTTGTTAAAAATATCATAAATATACTTTAAATCTATCATTATATCAATATTTTAGAGGCAATGTTGGAAAAGGAATCTTAACGTTTCGCAAGGTTGTAGTCTGCCGAACACACGAAGGATGATTCCTTATCCCATTTGGTGAAATAGGTGATGAATTTAGGATATAACAACAACATAATAAAATTTCTGTGAAATTTATGAATTTTTTTATGATACTAATTTAATAAGATTTCTTGTTTTTGTAAGAAAAATTAAATAATTATTCTTAGTAATAAACAATATATATTCATCAAAAAAACTACTAAAGTAATCGTCGAAAGGGTTATTAGGATGGATTTATTATCATAATAATAGATATAATATGTGGGGAAGACATTAAGGAACCCATTTGCGAAGATATTTTACAATAAAAATTTATTTTATTATGATAATAATAGGGAGATACGTTTCTTTTTTTAAGTAGTCTAAGTGAATCACTTGTAATAGTTTGAATGAAATGTTATCCCCACATTTATATAATGAAAAGGGATATAAAATGGGTTATTTTAAAGGTTTATAAATTATAAGGAAAAAATAATTCAAAAAATAGTTTATAATATGTTGTTAGATCATTTTTACCCTTATTTTTTTAGTTTAATCACTATTAAAAAACATTTCTCCCTTAATCATGTTATTTATTTTTTACTGTTTTAATTATTCGATGTTGTAAAAAAATTTATATAATTTTTTATATAATATAAAATATTTTTATCAAAAGTATTGAATCCATTTTACACAATTAAATACACATAACTGGGAAATTAATATTCAAAATTAAACCACTAGAATAAATATGAATGTGGGTTTTATATAGGTTTATTATTCAATGAAAGGGTTATTTTCTGTTAACTATATCAATAATAATAATCATTTAATCAATATAAATGAATTATTTTGTATATATAATATATAAATTTTATTAATTAATTTATAAATATGGATTTTGATAATTAATTAAATCGGAGAAACAATATGTACATTAAAACAGTTTTGAAAAATATAATGTTTTTAATTCCAGAAAACTACATTAAAATCAAATCCAAAATGATGTTGATTAAAAATAATTAATCTGATTAAATATAACTATTTAATATCCAATTCACTTTTAATATTATTCAAAACATAATGGTACTTTAAAATTTCACAACTTATTGATAAGAAATGACATTTTTAGAAAAAATCGGTATTTTTCAATATTAACAGAAAATTCACATTTTCTGAAAAAATTCCAAACATTCAAACATAGTAAAATATGATATTAAAATTTCAAAAATAATAGTTATTTTTTAAAATAAATATTATAATATATTAAAAAACTAATTATAATATTTTATCATGAAAATCATTAATTGTCATTTGCGATGATAACATAATTTAGAGGAGTAGAATTAATTTACTAAAAATAAATTAAAAATTACTAAAATATATCAATAATTTAAACTGATTAGGTATTAGATATGTATGTATATATTTCTAGATTTAGATAATTTTATTCATACCCTCTAATTAAATGGTTATGATATAACAATTATATATTTCATGGGATGTTTAACCACAGTTTTGTGCACCGAATATGCTATCAAACATAGTAGTTCTTCTTTAAAATATTAGGACAAAAAATATTAACCTATTTGATAAATATAATCCCTGAAATTTTAAATTGGTCATGACAATCATATTTTTTAAATTTAAAAAAATTACAATGATAGAAACTGAAATATTTTTATGGTTTAATAAAACTTCTTTTTTAGGTCAGAAAATAGAAGTATGAGGGTATTCTAGAACAACACATAATAGGTTTCCACATAATAAATCATTGGTTTGATGTTCATGTCTTCACATGTAATTAATGTTTAAATTCTAAACAATTATTTATATTTTTATTGATTAATGATCGTCATAAATTTAATGATCTTGAGGAAATGAACAATTGTAAAATCCTAAATAAAATATGTTTGAAAATAGTAAATGATATAATAAAAATAATGGTAATAAGGGAAAAATAAATATCCATTTTCTTCATTTTATATATTAATTTTCCTTATATACTATTATATTATGTAAATATACTTAATTTGTGATTATAATTTCATCCTTTTACCAATTTCCATCATAATATCACCTTTTTCTCCAAAAAATGATTCTTTGTGTTGAATATTTCATGGTCAAAGTGGAAAAATAAAATAATAAAGGAACAAATTTTCATAAAATGGATAGTAAATATATTCCACCAATCCATAGACATTAATATAAATGAAATTTTTTATTTTAGGGTAACATAATTCAAAAAATGAATAAACCTACTTATCCTGAAATAATAAATTTATATTTAACATTCAACAGTAAAACCAATATATTAAACTAAATAATTCCCTTTATAAATTACAATATATCTTAAAAAACATAATAAAATAAAAAATAAGGAATTTTTTAACCTAAAATATTATCTCATTCCTTTTATCTTAAAATCTCCAATATATAGTGATCTTGTCCTAAAATAACATTAACCCCTTAGTCCCCAAATCAATTTTTAATTCAATGTTCATCTATATGATGAAACATGTGTTCCAAAACATACATCAATATCTGAGATCATATAAACCAAAAAAATTTCAATAACATAAAACATCTGTCTAAATTATTTTACGGAATATTTTATATTAAACCAAAGCATAACATATTCGTTAACCAAATAAATCATCCCCTAATCATTCATTACTCACTTTATAATCTAATCATAAAAAATGCCAAATTTGTTTCGAAGACATTGAAGAAATGATAAAATTTAATATTGTATAACTATGATTGTATCTAAAAATCATAACAAAAATTCATAAGAAAATATCCAAGTATCAAAATATATATAATCATTTCCTCTAATAACACCAATTATAGCCCTAAACACGCACTCCAGATATGGTGAAAAATGAAAATGATATATTTCATTAATTGATACAAATGATCGTGATTTAATTTTAACAATCTAAAACAAACAAAACAAAAACTAAATATGGGATCAAATACATTCTAATGTATGATTCAGTGTTAAAGTTGTTACATAATGTGTTCAAAAACATATATAAGACACACTAATGCCTTACGTGAAAATTTATACAACTTAGCATAGATTTTATTTCCTTCATAAATGGTCATCATAATCAGACATATAATACAATTGTATACATATTTTATTTAAAATTATTCATTATAACATAAAGAAAATGTAAACAGAATAAGGGTGATCTAAAATTCTCATTATGGGTAAACATAACAATTAATAATTGAATAACATTAGTGATAATAATATGAGTACATGTGTATGATTACATAATCACAGTGCATGAGTATAACATAATAGAAATAATACAAATAAATACATGTATCATGAAACTGTAAAACATAGAACAAGTCTTTAATAATTGAACGATTTAACAGAGTCAATATTCTTGTTCAATTTGATATCTATATAGATTTATGGAATCATTTAGAACCCATGATAAGCGTAATGAATATGTGTTAGTATAAGAGAACATCATCATTACATAACCATAAGGAAAACATAAAATTCTAATAAAAAAATGGTCGAATAGAAATATAGTTTTACAAATAACATATTTATTACCCAAAGTATTTGAGTACAATCTACATGAACCCATAATATAACCCATATTGGGCACACCCAACCCTAGGATGGCACACCCATCATATAAGGTGTGATAGGCTCACCAAGAGCCATCATGGTTTACCCATGATCATCAATAATGCATATGAACTAATCAAGAATAAATAACATATATCATTAATTTCATCATAAATTTATATAAACAACTATTATTCTATTCATGTCATGATTATCCCATTGAAGGGAAAAACGTTCCATTTAAATCTCTTTTAAAAAGAATTATCCAGTGTAAAATAATTTATTTCCAAAAAAATCCAATTGAAACATGATTAACTGATGGAAATGAAATATGGTCCATTTAAATATCATAATCCATTCTAATAAAAATAAGGATGAAATCTATACCACATATTCTCCATGGATTATATGTAACATCAAAGGGTTTTTTAGGGTTCATGAATGTAAATACCATTAAAAATAACTAAAAATATTTTGAGGAAAATAACCATTTCATTTTGAAAATGACTAAAATTTACAAAACAATTGAGATAATAAATTTATTTTAAATATATATTGAAATCATATAATGTAATATAAAGAAAAAAAATGGAAATTCTGGTAGAAAAAATCATTCATGTCTTGAAAGTTAAAATAAAAATTCTTCCCCGTTCATTTTGAAATACATTGTCAAAAGTGACCTATTTCGATAATCATTAAGAAATATCATTTTCTTTTTTTATAAACGTAAAATTTCATGTGAATTTTCGTTATGAAATAATTTATTCTTTTATAATATTATTTTAATATAATGTTGAAAAACATGGATATGGATGAGAAAGAAACCTGATAAAAAATTTATTAAAAGATCCATATCACTCTCAAATGACATTCTAGATGTTTTATTAAAAAATAAGTATGTATATGGAAATAAAACATGTTAAATAGATTCATTAGTGTCAGATAAAAAAACGATGTCATTAAATAAAATATTTTGATGTGATTTCCTCCATCGTAAACATTATCAAAAACAATTTTTAAAGAAATGATATTGTAACATTAATCCTTTTACAGTTCGAAACAATTCAATTATAGTTTCCATGAAATAATAACATCATATTATAATTTAAATACCATTAATTTATGGTTTCTAATTATATAACATGTAAATGGTCCATAAATAAACATCCCAGATGAATATATGTTCATATCATAAATGTTTGCCTTAAGGAATGATAATTTTCTATGAATAACCCTTAGAAAAAAGAATAACTATGAATTTTAGAATTTATAATGTAATTTATTGTGTTTAAAAAAATTAAATAAATATAAAACAAGGTTAAATATTAAATTTTATAATAATAATTAATTACAAACATAATTATACAATATCAATGACAATTAATATGTCATATATCCCAATGAAAATAAATTTATTTATTAAATTCAATAAATTTTGGTAAGATTCAAGTTATATTCCCTTGGTAGAAATATCATAATTAAAAATTAAAATTACATTATGACTAAAGGGTTCATGATATAAAATGTTAAATTGTTATTATATTAACAAAAAAAAATAAAAAAAAGTGATGAATATTGAATATTTCTCACATAAATAAATAATGAGATTATAAAACCCTTACCTCTAGTCCATACATTCCCTGAATGATATTTAACACATTCAAAATAAGACTACATAAATTACATGATTTATTAAGAAACATTTATAGGTTAAATAAATTATAATAAAATTATTTATATTATTTATTTTTAATGAAATATTTAAATATTTCTTTAGTTAAGTCCACATCTTGTGTTTTGAGAATTTTTTGTTAATTGTTTCAAAATAGATTTTGTTGGCTAATTGTGGAAGTTGAGGACATTATTTTAATATCTACAGAATAATAATGATCAAATTTTTTTAATATTGTAACATTAATTATAATTTTAAAACCAATGTTGAATGATGGTTAGGAAAAGTGAACAAAGTTACACACAAGGAAATGGTATGTTGCACTACGTGGGAGTAACAGTTCCATGTTTGAAAGATATAATTATGGATAGAAGGAAAGTAATATATTATATATGCATAATTATAAAATTTTAATAAATAAAATATGAATTATTTTATATACTTATATATATCATCAATATTTAATGGTGTTGAAATAATGAATGACATTGTATTGTAGAGGCAGTTGTCCACACGTGCACATAGACGACCTTATCATTTCTTAGTGGTAGAAATAAAATGATAAATTATATTTTTAGAAATATAAATATGTTATTATTATCAAAATAATTTCATTTAAATCACATATATTAATTAAAATTATTCTTTTTAACTTCCCTGTAAATCATTAGTACAAACGTATCACAACACATCAAGAGGTGGTAGTCCTCTATACACAAAAGCAGCATTATCATATACCACATATAAAATAAAATAAAAAGGGTATATGTGATATAATACTTAAAATTATATAAATATGTTAATACTATATTATATATAATTTTAATATATCATTATTTAAATCCTATAGAGGCGATGACGCAAAACTAATGACATCGTTTAGTGAGGCGGTAGCCCTCCGTACACATGAAATATGAATCTATATATCATTTGAGGGAATGGAAGATGGATTTAAGATATTCAATTAACATAGAAACATATATTTACATGTAAAATAGTTTTTATTGTATAATAATAATTGAATAATATTTTAAACTGTTTATACAATACATAAAATAAAGACGATCAGGTAAACACGATTCCTCAACTTCTGACAATCACCGTATATAAGCACCGAATGGATTTGTAGGATGTATTTAAATTTAAAATAAGAGATCTAGTATTTGGGTAGGGAATAATGGAGAAAATTTTTGTAGGTAAAGGTTTATCCAAAGGGCTTTGATGTGGTGATGAGGAGTGGAGAGGGGTGACATTTTATATGTGATGTGAGTGGAACACTCATAATGTTTCTCAAATAAAAAGATAAACCCAATTTATTCGCATTCTAAAAGACTGTAAAATTGGAAAATAATGGATAATTTCAAATTATAATATTTTTATATGTCCAAAATAATGTGTTATACTTTTTAAGTGATTTTATCCATAATGATTTTAGTTTAAGCACTGATAAATACCAGGTTCCTCAGAACTGTAGTAATTAATTATTACTATTTTCACAATTCATTATGGTAAAATATAATTTTCCTTCATTTATAATATATATTTTTCATATTAAAATATTAAATATATTTTAAATAATTCAATTCTCTTGATTGTAAATTGTTAATATAAAATTAAATCCCCATACATACTAAAACACATGGTTTTCAAAAATTGTTTCCTCATGAAAAAAATCATTCTATATAAACTATATAAATAATAAAATTTATTGTATTAATACCAATTAATATTTTTCTTTAATTATATATATATATAATTTAAATTATATCTCATTATTGTGGTTTGATTAATTAAAAAAGAAAATATTATGCACTTTAAAATAGTTATCTGAAAAAGAACATTTTTAATACCAAAAGAAACTTATAATAAAATAAAATATGATATTGATTAAAAAGAAATAATGAGGATAAACTATAAATAGATAAATAATATTTTAAATTATATATTATTTTAAACATAATGATAATATTTATTTTTTATATTTATTGAAAATAAATGAATATTTTAAACAGACAAATACTTTAACTTTAAAATGAAAAATCAATGATTTCTAAAAAGACAAAAATTTATCCCAAACAACATTTTTGTATTCTTTTTTAAATATTTATTTAATGTTTTTAAAATACATCTTCTATAATTTCCAAATTTAAATATTATTGTTTTATCTAGATAATCCATTAAAATATTTTTTTAAAGAGAACATATTTTTAATGATTAAAATTAAATTACTAAACAATGATTTATAATTTAATAAATATTTATAACTAATATTTATTTAATAGTAAAATAATTTTTTTATTTCAAAAAGTTTTTAATATTATTTTTTCCTATATTTTAGTTGAAATATTATTAAGGTTATATATTTCATGGCCATCTAAGCTTGTTGTTGTCTATCGAATACACTATCGATCAGAGTTTTATTTTCTAAAATCATGGGGTGTAATTTAAGATAATTATATTAGTGAATATAATGGAAATACACAATTTATTTAAATATAATGGGATTAATTTCATATATAGTTTTTATTTATTAATTTCTATATCATTATAAAAGACCATTTGTTAAGTTTTCATGATTTATTTTTTATGGGATGCCAACCAAATTAGAAATATTATATAATGTTTTCTATTATTAAGGTAAGAAATATTTTTATTTTTTAACCTTTTTATTCCAATTAGTATGTCTAACATTTTATACTAAATTATGGCCAATATTTTCAATGATTATTTGGAAAAAAGGCATTCCAAATTTATCTCAGATGTGTAATATACTCTCATTATTGGATGAAACATCCATGTGGTTGTGGGGAAGGATCAATAAATTGTGAATGAAATATATTGGAAGGTTCAAGGAATTATTCTTATTAAAATATTTTTTACAATAAATTATTTTATAAATATTTTTTAATATTTATTTTAATGGTCCTTATAAGTTATAGTTTCTTGGTGGTTGTGTGTAACTTCCTTTTTCATCATTTCTATTCAATATGTCTTTTGATTTCTCTCAAATGAATCTATTTAAATTCTTAAATAAAATACCTTCCTTAATGATATACCTTATCAGTTAGTCAATTTAATGTTACATTTAATATTGGTAATAAGTAGCTTAAAAACATTCAATGTTAAAGAAAAAATTTTAATGTTCTAATTGAAATTTTAAGAGAATGTAATTTACTCTTTTACAATTACATGATATTTTTTAATTAAAATAAAACATTTATCATGTGTTTAAATGATATTATAGTCACTTATAGTTTATAGAGTGGGGAGACTACTAATTTCAACAAAAATTATATTTTTATGTCCGAATAATTATTAGAGAAGAGGATCACAATACTGTAAGTGTAATATAGTTTCAAATAGAAAATTATTCCCATTTGAGTACCAGGTTACTCCGCTAATTCAAGTGAAAATAGATATTCACCGTTTTTATTCTAATTATAGAAAATTAAATTCCCAAATTATGAATCATATAAATTCACTTTGATACGAATAATTCTAAACTCAATATCCATTTAAATTATCCCTATGAATCATGTTTTAAAAATTTTCATTCATCATGAATATTAAAAGATGTTTGAATTACTATTTTATTTTAAAAATTAATGGAGGAAAAATAGGATTATATAGAGTTATAATACATATTTATCGATGACAGTGATCATACTTTTAAGGGTTTGTGTGTAACCATTTAGTATTGTTAAGTAAAAATTAAATTGAAAATGGTACAGGGATCCTTATTTTGGGATATGTTCATTATAAATAAATTTGGGAAACTATTTTGAATTATTTTCATGGTAGTTATGATAAATTCATCCCCCACCTATAAATGTTCATTTAATGGTCAACCATTTATTATCATGGATTCATGATGGACTATTAATTATGATATGACGTAGTTCATGGAGGAAAATTATCCTAGTTCACCTATGTGTTTCCCTAGTTTTTTATATAAGAATTAGATATCCATACGACCTAGATACATAAGGAATATGAAAAATTTATGCTCAATTATCCTCATAGATATCTTATCGATTAAATTTATGTAGTATGATATTTATAATGAATGGTTTATATATGCCATTTATCATGATTGTTTTGAATATATTGTTTTATGAATAACTAACTAATATATCACAGTATATGGGTATATATATACAGAAAAATAGAGAATCCAAAGGATATAATATTTTTTATGTTGTATTTGTTGAGTAATTTTTTACCCACTAATTTTTACATTTGGAAAAGTGGCATGTTAATTAATGATAAATTACATGTTGGGACTTTAACCTAATAATTCCTTTAAATTTGTAGTAACAAAAATCTATATTTTAGTATGCCTTGGTTTTGGAATGATTGAAATCATAGTTTTTGTTGACTTATTCAATTATAATATAATTCTGTATGCATTGAATCTTTTTATAACATATTAATCTGAAGATATACTATCAGGTCCCCAATTATTTTTAGCAATTAATCTTATTAGTGGAAATATCACCAATTTTTTATTACGGATAGATTTTAATTGAAATTATGATATCATTCCTATTATAACAAATTATAAATACATAGATCATTATTCATTATGTATTACTGTATATTAATTTAATCCAGTAATTGGAAATATTATAGCATTTTTTTAATATC
Source organism: Viscum album (assembly GCA_963277665.1). Classification (NCBI taxonomy): domain Eukaryota; kingdom Viridiplantae; phylum Streptophyta; class Magnoliopsida; order Santalales; family Viscaceae; genus Viscum; species Viscum album. The sequence continues at coordinate 2,027,337,557 of OY728120.1, read as the reverse complement.
AAATTGATTTAGAATTTGAATAGTAACGGAAGAGGTATAATGATAAAACATTGTTGTAATAATGATTATCTCAAGGTAATAATAACCCAATGCTCTATATTTTTCATTATAATGGTTGTCTATCAATTCATTGTTATGATAATTAGTGACCTAAATATGGAGTTTGATCATACAATAATAGTGATCATTAAAATGATATAACACCAAGTTATTTCATATTATGATCTTGAGATGACACATTATCGAGTATTCATATAGGATTAAATGACAATGCCAGTTCATTAATTAGAGCTATTATAGATAACATTTAATAGTTAATTATTTATTAAGTTCCATGATATAAAAAATGTTGTTTCACTAATGCAAAATATCATGTAATTATTTTTCCATCAGAAGAATTGGAATGTAACGAGATTTTAATGGGAATGGGGTCGGGGTAAAATTGAATAATTGGAATTGAATTAATTTTTTATTTGATCATTTGATGATGTAAGTTTTACAAAAATAATTGGTTGAAATGAGATTATTTTTTGTTATGTTAATAGTTTTTCATCGGTCTTTTCTCTAGTAAGGGTAGCTCATACCACCATATAGATATTATAGGTTGACTATGTACAAGATGTCATATTTTTGGTTGTGTATTTTTTTAAAGATACAACCATGTTCTTATTGGTAGGGTTCCATGTACCTGGTGGTGTGAACATGTGGTATTCCATTATACAAAGGCTATCGGTTACCCAATGCATGGGTATTGGGAATTTAGTATACCCATAATCACATTTCAATAATTAGGGGAATATTATTTATTTTATGATAAGACTACATTAAAAAAAGGTAAAAATTGGGGTGTCTATGGAGCCCATTCAACAAGATATCCCCCTATGGATCCCTCTCTTGTTTCCCTTATAAAAAATATTGATTCAAAGGGGTTTTCCTGGTAAATAAAGGTTAGTCCATTCCCTCATTCTTCATTAGTTATCCTCCTCATTTTAATAATTAATTTCTATATATTTGAATAATTTATTTTTTATAGATAAAATTATTTGATTGTTTGAAATTGTTATAATGACGGGCCTTTGTATTAGGTATACAATGGTAAACTATAGAAGAATAATTTACATGACAACACATGGTTTTTAGAGAGGTAATGTGCTACCATGATTTATTTTATTCATCAATTTATGATGATATAGTATAGTAAATTTTTATCAAATTTTGTTTATATTTTCAGTAGTTATCTTATAGTTGTGCCTAGAGACATATATCATTGATTACATTGATTTTTAAAAAGTGAACATTCACTAATGAATTTACCCTTATTATAACTAATTGCAATCATTTTTATTTATTTTTTGAAATTAATTATAATGGATTATGATTACCCTTCTTAGGATATTGGACAAGATAAGAGCTGATGAACATATTCTTATACCAGAACAGGCATGGATGGGCATGGCAGTGGATAGATAAAGAATCATGATAAAGGGAATAAATAAATTTTGACGTAGGTTTTCACTAATATAATTTCATTATATGAGATTTCATATATTTATGAATTCCATGTGGCTGAACATTACACAATATAGTAACTATTTATTTTACACTAAATGTATCATCATTATTAAGTTATGATATTCTCTGAAAAAGTTCTTCACATTTTGTAATTGGAATCCTAGAAACTAGTAACTATTTTTCATAAAGGGAAGTCCTAATGGAGGTTATATAACAACCATAGAGGGTTTCTAGTATATAGATATTCTTATAATGAACTAGGGTGTTGTTATATATAGATAACAATGTACTACTATAACATTGGACAACAGGTGGTCCTCATGAGCATTTATCATAGCATTTTTATTGGTTCTGTGTTTCCCAAGGATGGATAACCTACAATATTTAGCATGAAATACCTTGTAGTAACATGACTATATTAAATGGATTGTATAGATTATTCCATAAAGGATTCCATATGAACTAATTACTCAACAATAGGTTCACCATAGGTATTAGAATGTGAAATGGAATAATGACAAGATTTTTTTGAACTTTTAATCAAGTAATTGGTGACTTTTAGTAAGGGATTGATCTATTAGCTTAATCCAATGTCATTCTTGTGATTTTTTCATAGATGAAATCATGGGAGGAGTAGCTGGTGATTGAATGATGATAGGTCTATCTCATAACATAGGATCTATGTGGTGTTGGCCAATTGACCCAAACAAATTTATTAGTGATGATAAATCATTCATTGAGGATATGTATGGTGATAGCCTCTTCATATATGATTGGTTTATTAGAGGTGATTATAATTAACACATAATCACATTATTAGGTGTGATTACCAATTTATCCCTGATATATATTTAATTAAGGGTTCATCAAGTATCTATTGGGAAATGACCCATTCAAATACATATATATTGTGATATGTGATAAAAGTTCAACTATAATTACGTAATTACTAGTGAAAAAGCATTCACCCATCATATATATATGTTGATAAACCATGAAGCCATGGATTTTATAACGATAATTCCATCAATAAATTTAATATTATGTGTCATGATGACACGATCGTCCTTCCTCTATGGTTGATATTGGAATTACACTCTCACATTTTGTTATTTTTGCAGTTAATAACTCATTCCCCTTTTGATGGGATCATACAACGTGATTACCCACATATACATGAATAATGAAACCATTGGTGGCGGCCTATTGAGTCTTATACTCAAACCATACATGGTAACCATAGAGGGTATAAAAACATTGTTGTTGACATACCATTAATAACACAAACCCTTGTTTATGTGAGCATTATATGGAATCACAATATGTCTTTTGATATAGTAATGAGGAAATCCACATAATAATTTAGTTAATCTATTTATATATTTATTTCTATTATTCCATATGTTTTTTATGACCACCCCTCAAGATATTCATTACTTTCTTATCACTGTATGATGTACATGAGTACATATGTTATATCATTGTGATTTTTATTTTCTACATTTCATTTGTAATTATAATTTATTTTTACATTGATGATATTATACAAATATATTTTTCAGTTATTTTTCATTTATTAACATATATTATACTAAGATTCTAGTATCTTCATATAGTATTGTTTGAACATGTTAGCTACATTGTAGAAGATACTATACTAGGAGGTTCACCTAAGGCCATGTGGTGCTACTCATCCTGGTAATGTTAAGGTTAATTGAGCAATGTATATTAGAAAATGGTGTCACGAAAATTATTTTTTTATAAATATTATGGATAATTCATTTTGAGATATTGATAATCATAAAATAGGATGGATTTAGTATTTGTGTTAAAAAACATTTATGGGTAAAAAATACATGTTTCTACTGAGTTGGGATTTCTTTTCATTATATTGATTATTATAGTTATACTATTTTTATTTTCATAGGTATAATATTCGGTTTAATGGTTTGTGTTTTTCATAATTACCTATAAAGTAAAGAGGCATGTATATATAAAATATTATTTGTATTTATGATCACCATAATTATTAATGATTATAAATGATTGTAATATAGAATCCAAATTAAATAGTATTTATTTATTTTATCTACAATTAAGAAATTGTTGGAATTTTTATAAATAACACATATTTTTAATTATACATTATAATGAAAACTCTATAATTATTTATTGTGTATGTATCATATAATATAGTAATCTTCAAGATATACCCCTAGAATTGATAATGATGATTAACCTATAATGAGTTGTTTTAGTATAGAGATACCTGATCATAATGAGAGCCCAATGATGAATGAGATGTTAAATGGATTTTCATTTGATATTCATGATAGAATAATCATTATTTCTTCGTGATTTATTTCATACATTTTTGTACAATCTTTTTAATATTAAGGAGGTCCTAGTGACGCTAAAAAACAGTTGATATAGTGGTGATTGGAGAGAGATTTCTGAGTAAGAGTGTGATTATCCTATTATATCGATGTTGGATGTTTTGAGGGTATCCTGAGAGTGAGGAGGTTATACAAACAAAATGGATTACAAGATAAGATTGAATTATGGTTTGCTGCTTCATGTGACAATTGGGATTTATCTTATCATGTTTTAGGACATACATTTTGGATCCCATTGGTATATATGAAATGAAATCCTGAGTGGTGGTATGGGGGATATATATGAATGGTATTATTGGGATTCATAATAATAATATCATGAGCGGAGCCTGAGATTAAGTGGATTCAACTCATGATTAAATTAGTTGAGTGTGGTGTAAGGTAGTGTGTGTCACAAAATGAGTTAAATTTTTTTAAAAAAAATGGTGGGGATTTAGGACTACAGTGAGAGTGTTTTTCATATAATATATTACATTGTGACTAAGAGAGTGATATATTACTCTAAATATATCTTATATGGTTTAAAATAACTTAATCTAATCCTTGCGATGGTGATACCAGTAATCGGTTAGGAATGATAATAATTGGATGACATGTAATTCATTTTATTTTGACGGTTATGGAAAATATCATGGGAGGTGAGATCATTATAGAGTGAAGGGAACATATTTTCTTTTCTAGAATAAAGGTTTTTCATGGTATTATGATAGATGTTATGAGTTATCAATCATAAGATATTATTTTGTATGATATGGATCAAGGATAAGTGTGAGGAAACTTGATTTTTGATATAAAATATTTAAAAGAGTTAAAAAGTATTATGATTCATCATTTTTGATTATGGGTATGTTTAGTTGTGTTATATACAATGATAAATAGTGGAAAAATTTATTACATATCCAATATTTAAGTTATCCATAATTAGATTATAAAAAATAACAAAGGGGTTTAGGGATCATGGTTTGATGGATAGTGTTAGCATGTTTGGGTGACGATGTTTGAACTCTTGATAACCATATAAGATAATGATAATACATATTAAATTATTGTTAAAATCATGATATGTGTGTCATTGGGTTTTTCAATAAAATTTGAACTGAAGGTATAATATTACATGTTTCATATAAAATGTGAAAGTGAGTCTGGTATGAGGATGTGAGGTTGCTGACTATGATTTACACAAGGAGTCTAGGTGATGGATAATTAATGAAAATTGAATGTGGTAGTGTGAAAAAACATTATATCATAGATTATAGAGTGATGATCATGGGAGGGGTTTATTGGTGTAAAAAAATTCTAGATCAGGATTATTAGTGTTAATATAAGGATGAAATTCATGTGGTTTAGTTACCAATTAAGGAGGATAAATATAATCAATCTTTGGGGAGAACACCATAGAAGACTCGGTTGTTTGAAACTAATTTGTTTATAATTTTTTCCAAAACAAAAATTATAACATTGATGATTGTACTATAGTTGATATGGTGGAGGTTTTGATATCATTTTATCGGTGATACCAAAAATTATAGGTCATGTGAGATGAAGTACTCAGGTGTGGGTACCAATCTATGATGATTATACGAAGTCATTATCATCATAATTGATAATTCTGTGTTATGGGATAATGGATTAATATGATGATAGGGAGGGAGTTTTGATAAATTAACTAACATGGAGACAAGGTTAGTGAAATTTTGAAACCTTAATGAGATTATGGTAATCATTCTAATGAATCATATATTAATGTAATATATTGTGTCTACAATGTTTGACTACAAATTCATGATGATTCTGATTAGAGAGCACTTGGGTGTAGCTCCATGTGGTAATTGGTCTATCATATACCCAAAATTAGATCAATAGGAGTGTGAAATCATTACTTGAGGATTTTAAATCAATCACAGAATGTTGTACGTCATCATTGAGTTTGTGGATTTAGATAGCAACATAGTGTATCTGCCATCTTGGGTTTATAATAAGTAATAAGTCGGTGTACCAAAGTACCAAATAGAATTCCTCTCATTTAATATTATATGAATAATTGAAATTAAATACATACCCATATTTAAGGGATGAATCATGATTTTGATAAATAAAAGCTACATTCAATCAGCAAATTTACAGTTTAACTAGTTTTCATGAAGTGTAAATATAACTATAGTAGACAAGATTATGGATAAAAAGATTTTACAACATTTCTCAATTACCAAGGATATCTAAGGGAAATTAATGTGATTTTTTCTCAAGGATATGATAAATATCATCCGGATATCTTAACATCCAATGTCATTAGTGGATATAGATATTAAGGAATTACTAAACACCAATGAAAATTGAGGTAAGGAAAATTTGAATTTTTATATTTTAGTTTGATTTTATTATGATTGTAATGTGATATAATAATATTTATCATTTTTCGTGGTTTTACAAAATATTATTGAGGATTATATTTCATTTTTTGTAGTGGGTTTAGACACCAAGGGAAACTGGGATCATTGGGAACCTGTTATTTTCCCAATGAGAACCTAGTGTGCCTATTGTAGTATATAGTATTCTTATAAATACCACTTGGTACATCATTGTATGTCATTGAGTACACATGGGGGTGATTTGGGAGGGGGAATTATAAAATTTTTAGGACAAAGAAACACTCAGTCGTAGGGAATCAGGCACCTACTATACCCAAAATCCATTTCAAATAATCAGGGTAACAACTATAATTGCATAGAAAACCCCTCTAAAATAAATCAATACAGGAAATCTAGTGTTACTATTTTTCATCATTTATCTCCTTATCTATTTCCCTTGGTATGCCAATGAAACTAGTTGATTCAATGGGTTTCAATGGTGATGCAAGTATATTTAATTCCTTTAATATCTCTCAATTCTATATCATCTTCATATTATCTAAATTTAATGGAATGGAATAAGATAATCTGTCCAAATTATACTATAAAATAATGTAACATTATTGAAATGATGGGGATTTGGTTAATTGTAGATATATGTAATTCCGGAAGGATAAACATTGATATTTTTATGTTTTTCATGATAATTAACACACATACTTGATTTGTTTTTTTTCATTTTAATTAATGAAATTATTTGGCATACTATTATTGAATTATGGGTGCTTTATCGATTTTTATCACAATGGTGTTAACGAGTATTGTGTCTCAATTTTCATTGGTTCTCAATGTGTGTACTCTACCACAAGATTATTCCCCTATAATGAAAAATTTATATTTGTGGGAATTAATTGTGTAAATTAATTATAAATAGTTTGGATTAGGTTACATTTTATTTTAAATAAGGCTCGTTCTTAAAATGAAATCATATACTAGTATGATATTAAATGAACATGGTAGAGGATAGGGTGGGAATTGAAAAAGAGGGGATGACATTGAATTGATGTATAAATTTCCTATTATATAATATTTATATGTGATTCTATATATTGTATAGCATGTATATATGTTTTAATGACATGATAATTATTTAAGCAGGGATCCCTTATATGGAGTGGGCCTACTGCAATCTATTGGGTTCATTGTGTGTCATCTGAGAGTTATTATTGGCTTTATTATCACATAGAGGAACAATGAATAATTTGAAGGCTTAATTATTGTGAGGATGGTTACTTATTGGGTTTCCTACTTCATATGATGGATCTAGATAACCAAGAATGTCGTATATTTTACAAATGTTATTTACCTAGAGAATTGGGAATTGGGTTATCCTATTTATCATGTAGTGACTCATGTTTTTCCTTAGAGAGACTGATATTAATTTTGTGTTTTCGAGTCCCAATACCTCCCAAGGTGTAAAATAGTAATTTTACAAATCATTTTCACACATAAAAAAGTAATGGATTGTTTTTTTCAACAATAGGTTTGGTGCTTACACTAGGAAAAATATAAGATGATGTTTCATGCATTATATATCCTTGAATATTATATTTTCAGAATAATTTTTTTAACTAGAATCAATATATCTATGGGAATTATAATTTTCATTCAAAAAGGGGAAATAGATTTTAAATCGCATCCCATAGTTACTTCTAGAAAAAGGGATTTACCACATTAGTACTCCATGGGGTCAAATTTCATTAGATGAATTTTAAATAGTTAATTAATTAATTTACAAAATTAGTTATCCCTAAACCAAATTTTAATCATTAAATTATTATCAATCACCATCCGTCTAAGGTGTTCCAGAATGTATCCCTTGATGGATATGAACAGTAAGTGAAGGTGATCATTAGATTGATTCTATTATTAGACAATGAAATTGTTGAATGGAATCTTTATATCAATTACGATGAAGTGATTATGATTTTCCCTTGATTTAGGAATCATTATATCCATTTTTGATCCAATTCACCATGGGTATGATTCATTTAAGATGTTTTATCTAATTTAGGATCATTTAACACCTAATTTTTTTGGTATTTTATTCCTTTTCATGAATATAAATTTTATAAAAGGAAATAAGTATTTTGTTTTCCCCATTAAACATCATATTTGTGAATGGAAGACCTATGATGAATCATCTCTATGTTTGTAATGTATATATGATGAAGTAGTGGGCTCAAAAGTTTTCTATATTGGATGACTGATTGAGTGTTTTTAGTTTGTTAGGGGATCAATGGATTTAGAGTACTCGATATAGATTTAGTTGAGTGTAAATGGTGACTAAAAGTGATTTAAATGTGGTTGGCTAGTAGACATTGTGAGGAAACTTCAAAACATTTGTGGCGATTAAAATGAGTTTTACCATAGTGGCATCCATTAGTGTAGTGAAGTTGGATTTCCACGGTCTGACCAACTGGTGTAGGGGAAACAACCCATGAATTCATCATAGAGCTAGTACATAGGCATGTAGAAATACTATGGTTTTCTCCTAACCAAATCATCCTATTAGTTTATATAGATACACACTCTCTATGTAGATAATTGGGATGTGTCAAGAACAACCCCATAAATATATGTAAAACAACAATGCACTATCCTACATTCTATGTAGTTTAGGATGTGGGACACTAGGGCGGGTTTTCCACACAATACAAGAGTGGAAATACTTTATGACTTGTGTGGCCTTTATCATGAACATGGTCATTCTTTTCCCATATGAAATGGATCCATGTTAGGATTCATGTTGTCTCCTTATTTCCACACCCGTGTGCATGTTTTGGGAACACTCATGGGTTTGGGGCATGCGCCACCTACCTCGGTGTGCCATTTGGTTTTCCCAACATCCACCCCACAAGACATTTTCACCTATGGGGTGAGTATTTTTGGGCATCATCACCGTGTAACTAATTTAGAGATAAAATATCTTATCTTGAGTATTTTAACATGTATATTAAAATAGTCTATGTAAATCAACCTTTAATGACCTTTTCTGAGGTCAAACATGCGTAAAATGAATTTTGAAATTTGATAACCACATCAATGATCGTACATTAGAACTTGTAAATTCACATGCTTAGGTATACCCAGCAAGTATTTTTTTTTGTTATCAGGTGATTTATTGTTTCCTTGTATAGATAATGGGATAATTCTATAATTATCTTATTTTTTTTGCTACATTACCCACATTCTGTGTGCTTCATATGGAATTCTTAATAGACAATAACTTTCTATGCACCTAATTTGATAACTTACCTTGATTATATGTGTGTCCTACATTATATTTATCTACATATTGATGTGTATTCTCTCATAGAATGTGTTTTTATAGTATTAGTGGATAGTACACCCTTGGAATAAAATATCTCATTTTTAGTGATCCATGTTACATTAAAAGATTCCAGATTAGTGGCATCATATCAGAAATGGTGGACTATATGGTGAGGAAGTTCATTAGCTAATCCTAAAAATTTATTACCGATAGTACCTTCATTGTTGTTTCATGTGTTTTTGTGAAAGTAATCATGTTTATATCAGATATTTCATGACTTTTGACTCCTCCAAAATTCCAAGGCTACCATTAAGGTGAATTATATAACTGATTAAATAACATCAGTCTTTATGGGATTTGTGGTAATCCAAGAATAACTAGGATATTTTTATATGATAAGAACAAACCATCATGGGATGGTATTATGATCTTACGGACCTCCCGATGTACTAATATCTTATAATATAGCTTATCTGGATTTATTTCTCTTGATTTTACTTTGTTACAAAATAGTGTTTAGAACATATAATGACTTTTTTTTCATTACCATCCGGTTTTGGGTTATCCTACTAAATATGTCTATACTCAACCTCTCATGGGATATTCTACCACATTTTTTATTCCGTGTTGATGTTTAATTACTCATTGTAGGTTCTTGGTTGTGAAATAGGAAGATGTAGTTTTAATATATCATTTTTTTGTAGGGAGAGACTGAATAAGGATGTGCCCATGTTGGAAAACATGATTAAGAAACCGAAACAGTCACCATATGGTGGGACATACCATCACTATAAATTCATATATTTTGATTATTATGAAATGTTGAATTAAACATACAAGTTATTCCCATAATGAATTCGAAATCCAAAATTATGAATCAAGATGAACCATAATCAACACACTCATCTCAAAATCCATGTACACTCCGAACAATATGGATGTAAAAATATCAACAATAAAAATAAATGGAAACACAATATTAATTGGGTTTTAATTTTGTCCCACATCCATGGGAAAATAGTAAAAACAATTTTATTAACATAATTATGAAGTATTAAATACAATATATCTAACAATCTATTGTTACATGTCTATTTAGTTCTGACATAGTTACACATCATTAGTAGGACCCACCTCTAATTTAAAGAGAACCATAGCATGTAAACCAATAGATACTATTTATAAGAATCCATATTAATCATCCATTGACATAACTATTCAATAGTAATAAACACCACCAGAATTCTCTCATCATATAGTGTTCCCATTATGTAAATAAACTCATTTTCTCAACAAATCCTAATTATGAATGTTTCTGTAAACACACCTACATTTTGATTATTGATTTCTCTAATTTACCAAGGATGGGGAAAAATTTATGAGAATGGAAATATGATGAGTTAAATCTAGGGACAAAAAGATGATTAAAAATCACCAAACTATCCCATTTGAATATTACACTAATAAATATCTTCTTTAATATCCTAAAAAATTTATCAAATACAAAATCCACCACCATTGTGAGATTATTGTTTTCAACCCTCATTTCATTCTGTCGAGTCCCACTAAGGAATTGTTCTTCCATAGGATCCATTGGATTAAAATATTCATGAACATTTTACAAATATTTTCTCCCCAATAACATTACATAGATTTTACACCTCTTTATTTATGAAATTTAAGATTCATCGACTGGAAAAATGAAATCTGATTAATGTATGTCAATATTCATCCTTTCAATACTTCTCCCTACTATATTGATAAGAACATTGAAAAAATAAGATTCATTCCAGATTATATGGTTGTAACATATTTATCTTCTTCTATAGAAAATGTAACCAAATACCTTAGTTGGGACATATAGATAACAATCATCCAACAAAATTTAAATACAAAACCAATTATTGTTGTCTATGTTTTGTAATATCACAATATATCAACATCAAGAAATCCTTTAAGTCCATCACCTTTAATGAAGAAAAACATTGTATCTACTAGTTCATTCATATATCATATGATCTATATCATATCTTACTGGTGATCATTTATATTGTAAGCTATGAACTGAATTACAACTCCAACTACAAAGGAAATGTTTTACATGTAAATCACCTAAATCAAGATTCCAAAAACATAACCATAAAAACACTCTCCTTGTATAGGACCTCAACTCTTTTCTATGGAAATTATTAATCAGATATATTTATTTTCTTGAAAAGTGGGATTTTTATATATTTATATTAGGTCATCCAAAATTCCTAAATGATTTATAGAAAAATTATTTCGATGATAACATAATAGTCCCATATTATTTATCTTTTTCTATACTCATCACCAAGGTGTTCTTATCAAGTGCGTGATATTTTATTTGAAAAAATCCTCTTAATATCTAGAATTCATTAGATCTCTAGACGTCTATATAATATTTTTTCAACATCTATAAAGAGTAAAACATAATTCTGATTATTTTAGTGCTGTTAATTATAGAATTTTTTATATTATATCCTTATAAAATGATCTTTAGTAATGAATTCATTGAATTTTTAGTTCCACTATTGAGAAGGTTTATTTATTTTATTGTTTCATGTCCTAAATTACTAAATTTAGGCCTCCCTATGTGGGTATTAATAACCCATTATAAAATTATAATAGGTCCATACAAAAAAATCACAAGGAAATATAGGCTTATAATCAATATAATCAATGTGTAATAAAATTGAAAAAATTATAATATAAATTATTAGGATGTTAGTATTCATAACTAGATGTGAAAATAATCCAAATAAATTTATTTCTTCCTTATGATTGAATAATTTTTATCACTATCAAATCATTGTATATTCAACTTCCCTAAAATTAATCATTAAAATAAAAAACTTATTTTTTATCAAGTGATCATTTACCTTTTGGTAATTCATTTAACAACAAATTTTAATTTTAATTTAAGGAATTAATTCCATTCTGCATGGAAAACACCTCACATCGAGTCACTAATAATTATTAACTCTTCAATAAATTTCATTTCTCCAGAATCATTTAGTATTAAAAAGTTTCCATCAACCCAGTATCACTAGACTAAACATCATATTATATGTGATATTGCTAGTGATGTTTTAGAAACCTTTAATACCACAATTTTTTATGATTTATATTATAGTGAACTTTATTTTGATTTATCTCTTACTGTATTTTTCACTTAGGGTTATTCAATATATGAGAATTTAGAATCATCTATTATTGGTTAACATTTCAGCTAATTATTATTGTCTTCTATAATAACTATTATTTTCGAACTATGAGTGATTATTTAGAGATAAAAATGTAGTTTAAAAGGTAATTTGTTTCCTATAACTTATAATTCATCCAAATAACAATCATTCCATAGAACAGTTTCTATATATATTAAATATGGAATTCTAAATATCTTTTATTAATCACAATTCAAACCTTGGAAACCAAACTCATCATTTCCATATCCTATAATAATATATTATTTTAATTTTTTTCCATGTTTTTTATGCCATTAGAATTAATAAGAATATATGAAATGAAAAAAAATACATTTTGGTGTGATACTTTCTTTAACGTACAAGGCCATAACACTTCTTGTATACTTTTCCCACTATCATGTCTATATATCAATTGAAAAAATTTTCTATCATGATGATTTCTTCCTCTTTAATTCATCGGGACATATTGGAGTACACACAACATCATCAATCCTTCTTGGTGAATGTTTAGTTCATCTTCTATGAAACTACATTCTACTATGGAGTTTAGGGTACAATTATCTTGTGGTTTATCCCCGTCATCCAAAAGAAATTATGGAAATTATTGATTTTGTAATCTCCAATACATTATTATATAAGGTATTTTAATTTTTTGATATTTTCCAAATAAAATATATTTTTTTCCTGTACTATAGTACTAAAAATAGTAGATTAATTTTTATGAAAATAATAACATAAATTTATAATATCATTAACAATGAATGTGACTAATTTACATGATCTTCCATGAGATTTGACTATTGTTTTTATATATAAATTTTATTATGTAATTCAATATTCTAGTATATATGAGTCAATCCATTCATGTTGAATAAATCATTTTTTACCTTTCAAAGAAAAAATCTCTCAAAGCATATTATAGTTGTATAATCAAGCATTAGAAATCATTTTTCTTCTATATTCATTATTTACATGTCACTATGGTTTCCCAACCAATAATTCCTTAACATTGGATATTTTAAAGTGATAATTTGGTAAATTATATTACCATCTGATTTTTTTTCAGACAAAAAGAATCATATATTACTCCTTGTGACACAACCACCAACCCGATAGTTACAGTCTAGTCTTTATTGAGGAATGTTATTCTGAATCCTTCATTATATAATTTCCCCATAGAAATGATATTTTTCCAATGGGATTGAATTTATCAAACATCATTCATAAGAAGAATTTTATCATTCCTCTTATGAAGATTCACATCCCATATACCGATCAATTACAAATATTCATGATCATCCCTAGGGATTTTCCCAATGATTACTGATACATAGATTTTCATGAATCCACTGTTTTACATGGTGATAATGTATTCACCATTTTTAACTACCAATGACTCATAAATATTATTATTAATTAGTAGTGTATTAAATAATCAATCCATTGAAATAAAGGAATTTAATCATCCAGATGCGGCCCTTTTAGATCCATCATTGAGATTTACACAATTCCTCTATTTTATATCAAATTGAAATAACATCAAGTAGGTCCTAGATTATGATACTTTCTATAAATCTAGTCCCTAGACTTTTCTTTCTATCATTATAAATTCATTCCATGAGGTAAGCATCACCTTCTGTTAGTGGTAAGAGTATTATCAGATGATATGATGACCACAATTCAATAATTATACTCATTGAGGATCAAATATAAGATGTATTAGAAAATCATATTAGTCTTCACAATGGAATTACCTATCATTGAAACAATACTATCCTTTGATTCTGTTGAAGTTATAATTATTATGATTACAATACGTGTACCATGAAAGTCAATTTAACTAATATGAGATAATTTTGATTGGGTTGACTTCATTCATTTGTATAATTTAGTTAAAGATTTTTATAAACTTATATATATATATTCATCATTATGAATTTTTTTTAAAGCTATTAATTTTTCATACATTTTCGTCAAGGTAATCATATGTCCAACTATGGTATTCTTATCCAGGAATTTTGAGGACATATTTTTAATCAACATCATCTTATAAAATCTAATTTAATTTCTATCAAAAAAATTTAATGATCATTTCTTTTTGGATTTGGGTTTCTCTCTACCCAATATATGTTCAACATCATTATGGATGATATAGTCATCCATATTCATCCTTTAGAATCCATAGTCATTTTCCTTCAAATAAAAAATAAGAGTCTTTATTTTATGCATTTCCATATCTCCCATTGTCCATAAAACCAAATATAATCAATATTACTCTATGGAAAGTGATAAATTTACCATTGTTTTCAAGTTGAATGAAATATTGAACATACCAATCATTAGGAATCACATCTGAATATGTGATACAATCACATGATTGTAAATGCTAATATCACTATAAATTTTTTTCTACCATTAGTTCAGTGATTCATTATTCCACATACAAGAACATCCCTTTCTAACATAGAACACCATAGTTATGATGTATGATGCTACTTATTCACAACATAAAATTTACACCCCATTCACAATCCAAAAAAATCAATCTAAAAAGATAAGTAGGGAAAAATTGAAACTAGATAGTATATAGGATTGAGAGTAATTCGATGTTCATTATAGAACACTATAAAATAATATATTACATGATTTTTTAAGGTTTAAAAAACTACTCATAATACACAACAATTATACAATAATTTTTCATACACATTTACAAATAAATGTCATATACTACATAACTTTTATAAAGTCCATCAACTGGTGAACTGGTTGCACCACCATTCACGGATCACTGTTATCCATTTGTCAACATCACCACACAACATTATCTTCCACATAATCAATAGACATAGTTGGTAAATTTGTAATCACAGACATAGACCAATCATCTGAATCCTTATTATGTAGTTAAACATCTACTAAACACTTGTGTGATGGATTTTTTTTATCATTTCTCTACCAAGGATATAGTGTACCATTAAAGCCTAAGAAATATTAAAATCATTTTGATATTAAAATAATAACAATCAATTTTATTGCCACCCATATAAAAAATCCATATTCTATATAAGGGTAACCACCCATTACAATTACATAGACAATTATTCGTAATGGTAACATGCTATCTAACATTATTTAGTCCATCTAGAACCATTTTAAACCAGTACATAAAAATCCTCATATTACCATTAAAAACATATTCCTTGTAAAGGTAGATCAGGTGAACATACAAATAACTCTTATACACATTAGTAAAATTTAAATTTCATTATTTGTGGAAATGTAAACATAAAGAAACATTCATATCCCCTTATTTACCTTCGTGTGATAATATTTTTAAACATAATTTAAAATAACATTTTAAAGGCTATTAAAATTGTATTATTTATGGAAATGTATTTTCATGCAAAACCTGATATTCATACACATTTATAACATGAGAAAACTCTCTCTAGTCCCACTTATGAGAATAATATAACTATGAAATGATTATTTTCAGCATTGAAAAACCCAAAAAAATGATGATTTATACTCAAGAGAACCAGGAGTTAAAATTATCATAATATAAAGAAATTTAAATACCTTGAATTCATATGTTTCATAATTTATCTTCATTGAAATTGATTTCATTTCGTTGAGGAACAATATGATGATTTAGTGTAAAACATCAATCTTATTCCAAATGTTTACATTAATAGGAGGATACAGAAATTTATAAAGAGGGTACCTCAATCCTAAAGGGGTGATTATTTTTTTAAAATAAAAAATAAAAAATATAGAATAACGTATCTTCATGATTTTTTTTAAACATATGGTTACATTAATGTAGAATATATGTGGTCTATATATGTACACTCAATATAACATAACAATTTTCTTATATAGAATAATCTCCACACTCCTCCATTGTTAATAATATTTCTTGTTGCTATTATTAAGTGTTTCATTCATTGAACACTTCAATGAATGAGAAAAATATAATGAACCAACTCAATGTTAAGAAACTGATTAAAACCCATTTGGGGGTGAAGTGGATGAGAATTTCATTGAATCTATTTCAACTTAAGTAATTATGAATCAGATAAATATTTAATATTATATAATTATTACAGATGAATCATGTAAATGTATTCACTATGAAAAACGTTGTAGAAATATTACCTGGGATACCAACACATACATTAGAGAACACGATTAATTATAATCCAATCATATGAACGAAATTAAAAAATAAATAAAATATTGAAAAAATATGGATACACTATAGCAAAAAACATATCATCACCTAACAGTTATCTACCCATACCCAAATGAAAGCACCATTTATCTTCTTATTCAAAGACTTATTTCAAGTCTAAAAGTCATATGTAGTGTCTTTATATCCAATATGTTTCACATGTAGGGTGTCAATACATAGATTTTTGTGTCAATAAGAATAATTTATCTACAATAATCAATTATATATAATTTTATGTGAGATATGAAATGTAGTACTAAGAAGAAAATATGTAAAAATAATGGATAAAAATAATCTAATAACATGTTATTTCTAAAAAATATTGATACATATACAATTGGAATCAGTTTCCCACATGCTTTCCCAATCACGATTGGATATGAACATACCTACATTGAGTCATTCTCATAATAAATGATGGTGAAACCAAAAAGTAACGAATCATGTACCAAATCCACAACCACAATGGAAAAGGGGGAAAATTAATTATGCAAGGCACACCCATATATGTAAAAGGGAAATATAATTTTCTATCATAGGTTCCCCTATATAGGGTAATAGGGAAACATATTTAGATATATTGGAACCCCTGTATAACAATCATAATTTTCCTTCATCAATGATCTAACCTAAAAAATAATTCATAGCAATTTTTATATATAATTAACAGAGGTTCCTATATAAAAACTTTACGACAATATATTAATTTTATTCCAATTTTTAACATTTGTAAAACACACATATAAATAAAATAATAAGTATTAATGGAGTTCTCACTATAAGATATCTCAACTATAAGATTTTATCCTTAGATCTTATCCAGTGGTCAAGGGGATATATTCTCTTTTTCCAACTTCTTCTTCTACTTCGTTGGTTCAAATTTTCCCTATTTGTTTGTATTTAGACCATTAATTGTTTTTTTATCCATAATGGTAAGGATTCCCGATTCATAACTATTCAATGTCCAATAAATCATTTTATTACATTATCTACCTTGTATTTGTTGAATTCTATAAGTTCTTATTTTACATTTCTCCCAAAACCAAGAGGTTGATATTTGTCTTTTTACTATATTAAAGTATCATATTGTTTATATATATGTTTCAAAAAAATAATATAATAAATGAAAACCAGATTAATTTTTTTAAAATTCGTTGCAATGGTATTAAAACACTAAATTCCCTTGCATTATTTTTCATTGAGTCCAAATTTGTTTAGGGTTTAACTCATTTTCCCTATTATAAAAATGTTTTCTAATATACATTTTAATATATTAATTTTTTCTGTATTTTTATCTTATATATGTATAATTCAGCATAATTTATGTTATTTAAAATATTTTTCATTACACATAATAAACAATAATATATTATGATATATAACATCACCAAAGGTACCCTTTTATAAGAGGTCTTTCCCTTAAAT
The DNA here is from genome assembly GCA_963277665.1 of Viscum album. Classification (NCBI taxonomy): domain Eukaryota; kingdom Viridiplantae; phylum Streptophyta; class Magnoliopsida; order Santalales; family Viscaceae; genus Viscum; species Viscum album. The sequence continues at coordinate 2,027,319,075 of OY728120.1, read as the reverse complement.
TCTTTATGGATTTATAATATTGGATTTTGGATCCACCTTTCATTTGAAAATTTAATAATTTATTATTAATAGTAAATTATTACTAATATTTTGTAATTAATTAACAATAAATAATAATTAAAAACTAAATAAAAATAAATAATAAAAATTCAATAATAAAAATTAAAACTTATAATTCAAGAGTTATTATTGAATTTTTTATATCAGATATCTATTATAGGGTTGGAATACATTGAGAAATTATTATTGAGATTGACACAAATGGGTAGGTTGTGTTATCCAATGATGTAAATAAATTGAATTCACTACTATACAATGCAACCGAATGGAAAAAATTGAGAAAAAATTATAGGTTTCATTATGGTCAAATTGAACTACATGATAACCCCTAGGTATGTGCCTTTACATAATAATTTTTGGTAAACATTGTCACATACCTATTTAATTACAGTGATAATATTACTAAGATGTGAAGAAAAAATACATGAAATTCATTAAGGTTATAGTGTAGTGGAATGTGACTTGTGTATTTGAGGACGGATCTTATGAGAACTCCCTACTATGTAAATTTATAAAAAAAGTCTATCCATGATTTATGTATTTTGAACAGGAGCTTCCATGTAAGGGAAATAGTGATATTCTTCCCATCATGTATAAAACTCATGACAGATAAGATTAATTTAAAATATTCTAGACCATTTATAATGGAAAATGCATTTCTATTTGCAGTAGTTGATTTCATAGAAGATGAATCACAACCAATCTTAATAGTGAATTGGAAAAAATTAAAGATGTTTGTGGAGAATTTTGTTAAGGAACCTCAAGTGGGGTACATACTTCTCATTATAGAATATGAATAACTAACAATAATTTTTACCCTTTCCATTAAACTAGAAATTATCCATCTCATAATTCTATATTTCATATAAATTTTCATGTTAAAATCCATTACATGTATATTCTATGATATGTTCAGGGGAATAAACCAAGTAATTTATAATTTTACAAATTTGATATGATAGTATTCTTCTATATTTTATGTTTTGTGTCATGAAATGGAATTAATGAATAAATAAAATGAAAATCAACATTTATAACTTACAATCCCATCACTAAATTAAAAATAACCATTTTGTAGTGGGGACTCTAGAAGAATTTGGATTTAGAACTGGGGAACGGGTTGTAATAGAAAAGAACATTGTGATATCTAAATTATAACATTAGGTAAATAGATTTTTTACCTTAAACATAGGTAAATTCAATTATATTATTTATTTCTCCTCAAGTATCCTCACAAAATGATATATGGATAACTCATATGAATTGGAGAAAAAATGCAGAGGGTAACTTATATATAACGAATCAAAAGGAAACAAATCACATTTTTGTGTGAGTTATCTATCAGGTAAGAGTTAGAGTGATCTACGATATCCCATCCCAATCATTTATTTTGTTTTATGACTATTATGATTACATATAGGGGGTATCATCTATCTTCAGTTGATATATTTATAATTTTGGGTTCACTCAACTAATAAGTACAATTCATAAGAACACATGGAAAAAAACCAATATGTACTAATGGATAATGGAGATTGAATGGTTGTGGGAATTATGAACTATGATGAATAAGGGGAAGGTAAAATATCTGAATATTACATGAATAAATCAAGAAATTCAAAATTAGATCATTGGAATAAGGGCGCCAGGGATTTATGAATGTGTAACTTGTTAAAATCATAATTCCAATAAATTATATTCAATTTACAGACCTTAAACTAAGAGGATTCTTGAGATTAACCGTTGTGAACACAAGGTGATGTTATTTTAAATGTGTGGGGTTTGATCCAGTCACCAATATTGAAGTTAATTTTTGTTATTCGTATAAGATTTTAAACATTTTAACTATAATATAAATTTTTTTTTAAATTCAGGTAACATGGTTTACAAGGAAATTACATTGAAATAAATTTATATTCGTAGTTTAATAAATATAAAAAATGGAATTAATTGGAATGACATATATTGATTCCATTATTAAAATGTAAACGAATTTTTAACTCTAATAATAATTATTACATTTAATTATTGAATTACTTGAATAAAAACAACCTCATCTCTTTGATTTTCGTGATTTTTAAACATTTGAGAAAACTAGTAAAATGGATATATACATATTTCATAAAACATTTATCTCACATAATTAGATATTGTTAGGAAATTCCTAAATTTTTTATTTTTATTATAGAAATGAAACAGGAATAAAATGTTCATATAAAATTCAATGACAATAATATTTTTTATCTCTATTTGTAAGATTTTTTTTTGAACTCATAAGACTTTTGTTTCTATCGTAAGACATTATTTTATTTTTTAAAACTATCATTGTTGTATATGAAAATAAAAATGTGTCTTTAAAATATAATAAGAAAATATATACCCCTATGATATTCACTAAAGCTCATATGACTATTGAATGAATTTATTTAAATATGAATGTTCATAATACTTTCATTTAATAATATAAGACATGGTATATAATTTTGAAGACATGTTATAAAATTAAAAAATTATTTATTAGCTAGTAATTTTTTTATTGATAATGCATTCCTTTCATGAAAAAAATTGAAACTAAAATTTCGCAAAATAAATCATAATTAATAGAAAATTTAATTTCATTTACCTTTTCATCCCAAATTAGGTCATATAATTCCAAGCCTTGATGTGGGGATCATAAAAGGAAATAAATAATAATAAATAAGTGGGAAGGAATTTTGATGCTAATAGAATTTGGGAATATTTTCTATTGAAGAATATAGACCCTCAATAGGTCAAATAGAAATCATCAGATATTGAGCTGAAATCGACAATGAATAAAAGGAGGTTTTTGATAAAATATGACAAGTACCTAAATTTTTAACGGATGTGTAATCCCATGTTTTCCATATTAGAAAAGTAATTCACTATAATGGTGATGGACTCTAATCATTAATTGACTTCTTTAAGGAGGGATGAAACCTCACATTGATATAGGCTGGAAAGACAATTGACTGAGAGTAAGTACAAAATTTTTATTGAAAAATTATTTTCTTCTTCAATTTCATTAAAAAATCTATATTTATATCATACTAGTCATATTTTGTCCCAGCTAATTATATTTTACCCTCCCATTATAATGATTTTTGGGATTAAATTTCATTTATTTACAAAATTATTTTTATGGATGTGTTTGATTTCAGATACAATTAGTGTTTTCCATTTCTATTTATATGTGAATAATTATTTTTTGATTATGGTATTCAAAACAATTTCCCATAGGAGTAGTTAATTTAATTTATCGTGGATGGTTTTGAGTTTTTGGTCTAGAGTGAACATTTTTTTTGGTAATTTGGTTAATAAAGAGTACCGTATCAAGTGATTATATTATATATCTGATCAACCCAACATTACTAGGTGAGGGTGATTAGTGGAGTTTTTCCCCAATTAGTAAGATAAAAAAATATAGTTCCTATTAATGAATAGTCAAAAAATATGTATGAGAAGAAATATATATGGTTATGAAACTACATCTAAAATTTATTTAAAGTTTCCTTTTAATTTATTTATCGGATGTACCATTTTAAACACACATTGAACCCAAACAACATAAAATATATCAATAAAAAACTCATTTCTCTAAAGATAAAACCAAGGACCTATTATTCAATATATTTTAATTATATTAATATTTTTTTTCTTGTAATACAAAAAAAAAAATAACCAAACCAATCAACCTTTATGTAAATGATAAATTCTTGTATTTAAACACGTGACACAAACTTATAAGCAATTATTAAATAAAATATATATATATATATATAAACATTATATTTTCATTTACTTCATTATACATATTCATGAATATCTAATATTAATTTTTAATAGTCATTTATATTATGAGAAACATTATATTATTCAATATAAAAATTTTATTTTAATTATATGTAATTTTATGAATTGTAAATATTTTATAATATGATATCTATTAGGTAAACATTTATCATAACCTAAATATCATATAAGTAATGTTATTTGAAATTTTGAAAAAATGGATCATCAAAACACATTTTCTGTTGTTTAAATAATATCCCAAATGAGGCCAATTAATTTCAAAAATTCTAATTAAATATCATGAACTCTTGATAATATTAAATATTAAAAAAATTATTTTGATCTAAATTTATAATTTACAAACACGTTATAAACTAAAAATTATGATTAATAAATAAATGATTTATTTTATGTCCTTATGGTATGCCATATAATTTTATAAAAGGTATTTTAATATTAACATATAATAATAATGGATATTTATTAATAAATATTCCATTATAATTAATTATTTTATAATATAAACCTTTTAATTAATTTATTTATGAACTCTATAAATTAATAGATTTAAACAAAATAAATTTTATCGTTATTTATAAATATTTTATAAATAATAAATTCTATTCATAATTGAATAGAAATAAAATTACAACTTCACTCATACCATAGTATTCTACGATTCATTAGGAATAATAGGATATGACTATGATCATATTCTATGGACTTAAAAAATTAATTCACTAAATTTCATAAAAAAAGAAGTAAAAATTATGAGTTTTATTTTCAAAATGACACATGAATCATCCATAACTATATTATATATTCTATTTTATGATATAAAAGTATATAATATTTATGATGAAGTGATTTTTTCAATATAAGCTGTAATTAAATCATATCTTATTATTATGTGAAGTCATATTCGACAACAATTACAAAACGAATAAATAAAACTATGTCTTGACTTATGAAATTCAATGTCATATTATAAGATATGTGAACCAAATAATAGAAAACGTATTTTAATGTAATTAATACCATGTGATTGGATTTATGATATAAAAAAATTAGTTCCCACATGATATCATATATCTAACAATGTATGTGGTTTTTATACAACTCATAGAAATAATAGTTTTTTAATAACACATATAAGATAATGAAGAATAGATCTAAATACCAAGAACCATATTTCTATGATTAGAATAATTAAACCATGCATATTATGTAGAGGAATAATACTTTAAATGAAGTAACTTAAATCAAAAGGAAAAAACATTTTTGTCTCCATTTTAAGGGTTTCATGAAGATCACTAATGTTGTAGTCGATGTACTCTTAACTCTAAAGATATCCACAAGTTGGGAAAGTATAATCCATTTAAGGAATATATTATTCTATCCTTGATGACATGTTAGTTAGATAGTTATACGTAATGATGGAGATAAGATAATTTCGGTAACGGAGTTTCGACAAAATTTTATATAAAATTCCTAAAATCCATTTTTTGGATGTGGGTTTTGTAAATCCCAAATTATTATCCTCTATAGTTCATGGAATAAATAATATTTCATAGAACATGATTAAATCAATTTTCCCATACATCCATCATATTCATGAAATATTTAATTCCTCTACATTATAACTCATCTAACGGATCATTAAAATATAACCATTGCATAACAAAAGTATGAATGTTAACTATTAATATTCAAATGAAAAATATATATCATGGAATTTCAAAATGAACAATAATATTCTATTAATGAAATGTTAGGAGAACATTAATATTATAATATTCCTTAGGATATTTCACTTATCATAACTTATTATTGTGTGGGATTTCATTAGAAAATGAATATTTTAAAACATTTATGAAATCCCAAATAATAATTTATGATTAAAAGGGTTGTTAATGTATGTTTCATGGTTTCTACAAATCATGAAATATGATACCATCTGAATCGCCCAATCTGATAATATATAGAGAAAGAATAAAATCTCATTTCATAGCTTAGTAAATTATTAATTATATCCAATAATATAACAATAATAAATCCATTTTACATAGGATTTTATAAAATATCTCGAAAAAATTCACTATATGTGGTATGCCTATATAGGTTTTAAGAATCCTTAATAAAATTCACATAAACACCATTGGACTGGTCATCTAAATTAATGTTCACACAAAACCACTTTCCCATAATCACAATAATATCATAAATATAAATTTATATAAATCAATGGAATATGAAAGGTACAACCTACACTATATTATCAATAGATTTATCATACATTATCAAGGGTTGACTCACCTATGATCACCTAAAACTGGGGATGTTTAAAATTTTAAATTTAAGTTGAATCTATTAAAAATAATAATAATAAGAAATATGTGGTACAATAGGTTTTCCATACCACGAGGAGGTCACTATTATAAATGGATCATCGAACATACCTTCAATGAGGAATATATATGTATGATGACAGAGGATGGTGGATCTACTATCTAGGTCCTCCAATCATTGTAAATGAGGCATGGGGTGAATGAAATATATTTCCTAGAGCCATATTTAATTTTATTTAAGTAGATATATTATATTTTCAGATTATGAAATATCATAATGAGAGAAAAACTTTTTCACGAAACTACCATATAAATAGAATGTATACAATCATAAAATTGTATAATCAATAATATGCAATGATGGTTTGTGTCGTAGTGCTTGTTTTTATTATTATTCCATGTAGTCATCGAGTATGATATTCTATATCATTTAGTATGCTTCATGATTCCACCATTGGTTAATTTGGTATCAAAATGATAAAAAATTTCATGAAAGAATTTATTCTATCAAATTTATTATAAATTTATCATTATAAAATATATTACACATGGGGGGTTCGATGAATTCATGCCTATAATGAAATAGGTGGTCTGATACATTTACTCACATGTTATAACACATGAGTGAGCACAAGATCCATAGAAAAAAATCATAATGGGATTTATAAATCCCACTACCATGTAATGGAAAGGATTGTACTTACCAATATATTAATGAAAATTTATTCACCCTGAAACCTCTCTATCTATGACCTCATTAGCATTACGAGGTGATAAGAACACATAACTAATGAATAGAATCACTCATACATTGATTGATTCTTCCACAACCATTGGATTCCCAATGGGATGGTATTTCATTTGATAGTCACAATATTGTTATTAACCAAACACACATGACAATACTTGAAGATGGTGAAGTGGATTAGTTGTATTGGTATGATTATAATAATATTCTACATTACCAAGTTATTCTTGGTTTCATATAATCATGAATGTAGAATATGGTTTGAGATTATTACTCATTTTTGTTAACATTAATAAGTTTTATTAATACCCTATGTATCCTGATTGTTCTATCATAACATACAATTATTTTAGAGCAGTGATATCATGTAAGAAAATGAAGAAATTATTATCCTATTTTGAATCACTTCCCAATAGTAATAATTGATTTGTATTTCTATTTTTTATGATAGAATTACAACATACAATAAATGAATTCTCTAATAAGTGATTCGGTAAAAATCCATAAATTAATATAGGTCATATCATATGAAATTTGGAAATCATTACCTTTAATAATTATGCTGAATTTTATTACAAAAAGATTATTATATCACAATTATAATGTATCTTTATATCATAATATATAAAATGAGATATCATATAGAAATATTGGGCAATGAGTCATAAAAGAAAACTATTAGTGCACAACACATACTTATCTATTTATCATTATGATTACTCATATATCACATTATATGACTATTAATCACAACCTATGACACCACATGGGGAATAATATATAATGAAAAAGAAATGTTAAATTTTATTTAATTCACTCGTGAATATTATGTTTTTATTTACAAATTGTTTATAAATAATGGAAAATGTATTTTTAATATATTTTTTAATTAAGAAATTGATTGTAAATTATTTATTTTAAAATATATTATATTTAATTAATAAAAGTCTTTTTACGATTTAATAATAAATAATCTTTCAAATTAAATGTTTATAATAATAATAAATTTAATCAAATAACATGTAATTCAATATGATGTAGAAATCAAATTTTTATTTTATAATAATGAGGGTAATTTATAAAGTGTTTATAAATTTCAAAATAAGGAAAAAATAAAATGTTATTATATTTAGGATTATGAATTGTTCCTAATTAATCAGTTTAAATTCTTTAATTAATGCCTAATTTTGAAAAATTAATTATCAATAACAACAGGAGTTTTAATGATTTCATTGATGAATGTTTAAATAATATTACATATTCCATATAATGAATAATCATGAAATATTTTATATAATATAATTTTTATATACTTTTATATTCTATATTAAGGAATGTATGTAATAAATAAGCTAAAATTAAGGTGTTTTTACAATTAACTCTTAGAGACTCACATTGGATGTGGGTGTAACACCCCATGATTTTAAAATAAGAATATTTTATTTTATTGTGTAATGGAAATGAAACAATTATTTTATCATGCTTTACTTGAAACAGAAATGTTATCTTATAATAAATGAAATAATTATTTTTTAATATAGAATTCATTACGTGGAAGACAGATATTTTTCAAACAATAATATTCCATGAATATAAATATTTAACATGATATTTATCACTAAACCATTAGAAAGTAATTTATGGTTAAGAGTAAGTATATTATGAAAATATATTAAATATGTTTATATATAATACATTTTTTGGTGACAAAATAAATTAAAATTAAAATTAAAACCTTTTAAAAATAATTGATAATATTTTAAACTGAAAAACAATTAAAATGTGTACTGGTGTTGTTCTTAACAATAAAACAATCAAATCACATTTATTTGATTATTTCAATAATATATATATATATATTTAATATATTCAAAATAACTTTTATCATCAATCTTATGTTATTCCTAGACAATTTATAAGAATAATTCCCATTTTATCCATGAAACTCATATTTTTTCTAAAATTATTCTTTTTCACCTTTTCATGGCATACTTATTTAAAAATTAATATGTAAAAAATCAATTTTTTTTTGAAAATAGATTAGAATAATTCCCATTTTATCCATAAAACTCATATTTTTTCTAAAAATATTGTTTTTCACCTTTTAATGTCATACTTATTTAAAAATTAATATGTAAAAAATAATTTTTTTTAAAAGAGAAATATACTTTAATAAATTTTAATTACCAGGTTATTTTATGGATAATTTTGGTTATTTTTAGGAATGTCTCACATTTTGATGAATAGTGAATAATATTAGATATTAATTGAAAAATATCTTTCCTCCTAAATTGTTTCAAAAGAGATAATATATTTTGAATTGGTTTTAATGTTGAGAGATTTCAATTATACATAGATTAATAAAATATAGGAAATCTGAATAATTTTTATATTCAATTTTTATTGACAATTTTTGTGGCCTTTTGATCTATTTCATTTTCAAAACCCTCATTCATATCATATTCATATGTCTAATTTTGAATTAAAAATTTCCACTTGTGTGAATATAATTTGGAAAAATATGTTTCATATTTTAATAAGAATAATTATTCATATATAATATGGTTAACGTAAATATTTGACCTTTTTTATTGGTGAAAACAATTAGAAATGGTTACAGTGATTAAGGTCAAAATGAATTTACTATATGGTTAATCATAGAATATATGGTGTAAAAATGAAAAACGAACAAGTGTAAAATAGCCATTTTATAGATATATTTATATATTTGTGACCATATACACATTATATATGATATTGAGAGACAGTTTTCATTGAAAATGTCACATATAATAGTTTATGAATAGAAAAAAGAAAGAACAATTCAGTAGTTGACCTTTTAATTTATAAAATGACTTGGAGATTGGGTAAAACTACACATGATAGGTTATAAATATTATTATAAAAGATACATGAATATTTTTTCATAATAATGTTTAATTATTTTTAATATATGATATATTCAATGCTTTTTAAATTCCAACATATTGATTGTTTGATTTAAAAAAAAATAAAAAAAAAATATTATATACCACATATATTTATGCTTTCCACTTGTTGGTAAAATGATAACTCCATTTGTGTCTATAGTGTGATACCGCCTCCCGAAATGATGTGATTTATAAATCCATTACATGTAATTTATTAACTATTATTTAAAAAATATATTATATAAATATATATGAAATAGATATTATAATTTAATTATAATATATATATATATATTATTTATTTTTTTTTCTTTCAATATGATAACAAAATGGAAACAGTATTTATGCATTTGTAATGCCTATTGTCTCCATGAATGACATATTTTATTTCCTATCACAAAATTTTATCAATTAATATAAATAGATATACATAGTTAATATATATTATATTTATATCATGGTGTATATTTTGGAGATTAAGAAATAATTATTGAGAAAATTATAATAAAAATTGAAAGTCAAAACATATATTAAAAACCAATTTTTTATTATCTGAAACGCAAATTTAACATGGAATTGTTAATAAAAACGTAATAAAATGCCATATAAAAATCCTATATGATATTAAAAATATTTATATGGTTGACTAATATTTTAATAACATGATTAAATCACCTTTAAATTAGTTTAATGAATGATTGACCAGAAGTTTGTGTGACTTATGGGTTTTATTATTTCACATATATTTCTTTGAACATTATGCCTTCTTCACCTTTTTATTATATTGTGGTTTTTATAATTCCCATGAATATATTTTGTTAATATTATCCATAAATTTATGATAATTTTCACATCCATCTTAGGATCTCAATTTTACATGGTTTATGGTTTGGATGTTACCAAATTGTTAAGGGATTTTTTTCTCAATTGTCCTTCTTTGAGACCTAAATTATGTTATACACCTACCTTCATTTAGGAGGATTATGTTATTGCAATTTGATTTTTTTATCAATAATTTCATTTTTTTATTATATTCTAAAATATATTCATTCTTTGTGATAATAATTTAATGTTAATGGTCAGAGTGTTTTTTTAGAATCTCATCATTTTTCAGAATTATGGATGATTAATTCTCCAATTCTGATGTCTTTCAATTTTCATTAATACTCATATAAATAATGAATTAATTATAGTTTAATTAAATTTTGATATTTTTCCACACAAATTTACATAAAATGTTTTAGAAATTATTTTTATTAAAATCTGACATCATTTCCCTTATTGGTTTGTAATCTCTGTTCTTTCAAAACTCTATTCTTAAAAATTGTTTTCAAAATATATCTTAAGATACTTTTGATGGTAATTTATATTAAATATATTTTTCCACATTTTATATATTATTTTTGATTTCTTATTAAATATTACATTATTTATTATAAAGGATATTTTCAAAGAAAATAGTTTTCTTAAATTATTACGATTTAAAATTTTATTTTCAAAAATATAATGGTATTTTCCACCAAATTGTTTTAATGAAAATTTAATTGAATTTAAATTAATATATATCCACAAACATTGTATATAATTACCCTCCACTAGAGATATATTTTATCAATTCAATTTTCTTAATATATCAGGGTGGATAATTACTTTTTCAAATAGATTATTCTTTAACTCATTTCATTTTCACAAGTTAATTATGATTCAATGAAATTGAAAGAGAACCCATTTATTATTCATGATTTAATGTTGTTTCAATGTCAATGATATGAAAATGATTTAATTTCCATGGTATACTATTGTTCTGAAATTATATTCATTGTTTCTATGATTTTTATTAATAATATAGAATCTATATACATTATTCATGATGAGGTTTATTGATATAAAACATGAATAATTGGTTGGGTCAGATAGTGTTGGGTAAGCCTGTTTTAAGATAACATAATTTTTCCCAGATAGCATAGCGTAACCCCATTAATGCTTAATTTTGGGTTGAATAAAGAGATCTAGGGTATCCCATTATTTCTTATCAGGGGTTGGTTGAGATAATGCTGAGTAAGATCATTAATAATTAAATGATGGCCTTACATAGATAGAAATCCATTACATTAGGCAATGATGAAATTGGATGTCAATTGTGTACTTATTACAATTAAAATCATTTTCAAAGGGTTTGATTAAATTTATTTTCCATGTTACAAAAAAGAGGATTAACGATATTATTTGGGATTACAATGATTCATTTAATCAAGATTGATATCAAATTTCCCATTATTATTTATTTTGATGAAAATATCATTTCCCATGTTTTATTTTTTTTATGTTTCAGGTACTCATAGGTAAGAGTTATTTTATGATTCACTCATAAAAAATGATTATGTCTTCATACCCTTAGGCACTCTTATTCACATTATTTACATTCAATTATTAATTCTTTTATTTATCCTTACTGTGAATTTGATATCACCCTTCTCATGTTTCCTTTTCCAAAATATTTAATGAATGTGGTTGAATGGATTATTTCAATAATATATTTAATAAGTATTGGATTTATAACCTAATGTTAAATAAGGAATCATGGTAATAATAGGAAAGGATGGTAATCTTTATAAACATGTGGTTTATGAGTCCATATTGATATGATTTTTTACTAATTCACTAAAACTCTAAACCTAAAGGACCTCGATATTATAAGTGACCCAATTTTCCATTTTTATGAAGTTTGTTTTTGATTGAAAAATTGTGTCACTATTATCATAATCAAATATGTAAAGGTAAATTTTACAATTTTTTAACATGATCAGGGACTTGGAGTCCATGATTATTATATAAGTGTCAATAATTGGTTAAAATTAATTTTTATGTGAGGTTGTTTTCATGTGTGGAAAAATTATGACTTTCAGATACCATCATAGTTTTATAAGCATAAGGATGATCATATGTTTAATGTCTTCGAGACCCAATTTAGGTTTTATGTGATAAGGTATTAATTTGATTAGTGTAATTCTTGGAGAGGGTTTTTTTTCATCAGAGTATTTGTAACCCCTAGCATCAAAAAGATTTTTTATGGGAGGAATTCATTTTTAGGATTAATAAAAAAATGGGACAACATGTATGAGGGGTGACATCCCATTGTATCTGACTAGGTGGTGGGGCTTGAACCCATTATCAGATGATGATAAGAGTATCACACCTACCACTAGCATATATCACTCCCTGGATAATATGAAATTTTTAGAGGCTAATATTAAGTCTATTTTAAAGTCATATAGGATTTTTTTGAAGAATAATAATTGATTTATCATAGAATAATATATTATAAGATCATTATAATCTATGGTTTTAAAACATAGTAATGGAATAATTTAATATTTTTTAGGATATTTATTTAAGGAATGGTTCATATTGAAATTTGAGTGATAATTTTGAAGAATAATGTAGCACCTAATGGTTCATTCATTTTAGAAATTACCTTTCCATGTTCAAACCATTTTGGTTTACTATAATGTCAAAATATTTGTGTAAGAGCTCGAATATCTTTTTTATGGTTATATGGTTATTAAAAATTTATTATAGTTCATTATGAATTAAAAATTTATTAGGAAAACTCTTATTTTTGGGAAAACGATTTGATTGTGGTGGAAATTTACAAAACTATACTCATCAAGTAAGTATATATCCATATTTCTCTTTTTCGAAATAGTATTTGATTTCCATAACTATAGGGAAAGAACATAGAACCAAATATATTTTCATAGCACCATCAATTCATATAATCCATTATTATGTTTGATTATCCCATATTTATGGTTTTGAAGTCCTCAACATTATAATGACAATTCACATTAGTGAGATTAATGAAATTAACCAATCTTTGTAAATATTTAAAAATTTCTCCATTCCCACTTATTTTCTTCTTTTGTTAGCCCATGTTATGTATTTTCCTATATTTCCATTGTAAAAATGATTCATTATTATTAATAGAATTTTTTATTAACCCTTTTAATGATGTGGGTTTACAACATAACTATTTTTAAATGTTCAACTGTTGATTATCAAGGAAACGGTTAAATTACGAGGATGTTATTTATTAAGGTGGGAGGCAGTAAGAACCTATGATTTTAAACTAATATAATTAAATTTTCTTTCTTAAATTAAATTAAATGCTGAGTTTCACTAACTTTACACGCATCACCCAGTTCCTCTTATGATACATTCAACAATGAGTTTATTAAATATCTTGTGATAAACATAAGATTGAGTTTTACCAAATGACAACATAATGTTAATATATTATATAACATGGTAGTTTTCACTTACCATTAGAATATAATGTGTGAATATGATTAAATAAATTATAAAAATATTTTGTATAAATGTATATGTAATGATATATTGGGATACTAATTAATGAGATTTAAAAATAAAACCCTTTTCAAAATAAAAGGAAATAATTTTTTCAAAAAGCTATTTAAATGTTCACAAGAATGTTTTGTAACAATAAAATTATAAAATCACATTTTATGGATTTTAAAAAATTAAATTTATAGGTAATATATTAAATCTATATTATAACATTCATAAAATGTTGTTTGTTTTGGATGGGAACTCAAGATGGAGGGAATTGTGTTCCTACATAAAATTTCATTGAAAACATTTATGATAAAATCCCCCAATTTGAAACAGAACAGTTATGTAAGGAAGTTGGGAAATAAATTTTCATTTCCTCAACATGTCTCTCAAAGGTTGATTAGTCCTCAGGTGAATCAGTGTACAACCTTATCCAACTTTTGAGTTTGGCTAACAGAATTAATCAAATGAACACACAAACCAAAAATAATTATCAGAGATAAGGTAAAACAGTTTTATATCATTGAAATTATAAGTAGTGGGATAAAGAAAACGAATGTAATGAAAAATAAATTATATAAAAGAATTAAACCATAGTATCAGTCACAATACACGACATAATCCTCTCCACTTGGTGATCACCTTCCACCAAGAAGTTTATATTAATAAACTTGATACACAACATGTATCGATCTTTAAAAAAGTTTTCAAAAACTATCCAGATCCCAAAACCTCTAACACATTTATTAATGGGAAAAACAAACCACCCACCCAAACATGGACTCTTCCATTGTTATATATGGGAATCAAAAATGTATGGAATGTTTAGTGTGAGGATTTCAAGTATCCTCCAATTAATTATATGAGTGTATAACAAAAAAACACACACTACTCATTAATGTATGATAAATAACACATTAGATAAATTGTTATGAGGATTGTGTTTAGAAGTCCCTATGTGTTTTCAGATCAGCTCGGTCCTCCATGGTGTGAAGAAATTGATGTTTGAGTCCTTCTCTAGAAATTATCTTCAAAATAGTGTTGCAATATTAGGTTATGGCTTCTAGGTACTAAAGTGTTCCACATCTCGGTTTGAAATATATTTGATGAAGCACAACATGGTAGCCTTGAATTTTTTATCCCAAATGGTCATTGTGAATATCTTGGGTTCACAATGTATGTGCTGATATGTTATCCATATTCATGAGGTCTGTCATGTAACATCTCTTACCCCACATATTCTTCTATAGCTCGACCTTTAACATTATTCGTGAGATCCAAAATTAGGAATGATCAAGCCACGTTTGGTCTTCCTTATACCTCTTACTATATCCAGATATGTCTAAAATCAACATTAATTATTGTAAAAATAATTTAATTTACCAAATAATACTGTTAGAATAATCCTAAAAAAATTGAAAATGTATATAGTAGAATAGTTTAGGTATCTATAGACTGGTAGTGGTAGACTTCGCAAAGGTAAAATCGCAATGGTAGACATGTGAATTAAAAAGGTTCTTATAGCAGTATCCTTTCATCAATGTACTTATATCGGTAACTTCATTATAGTAACCTAGTAGTAGTATTCTTAAAAAAGTATCCTAATAATAGAAACCTTGTAGTAGTGACTCGTAAGATTCCAGTGTTAGGATTCCCATTAGTGACCATGTACCAGTAACCTCTAAAAATAGCCCTAAAACAGTATCCTTTTAGAGGTATAATCATAGAGGTGTACATTCAGTGGAAACATAGTAGTAAGGTTCCTCAATAGTAACCTTCTACCCGTACCTTTCTAGGATAACCCTCTAGTGGTAACCTTCTAGAAGCAACTATATAGAGGTAAAATTTTTGAAGTAACCTTCTAGTGGTAACGTTATAGTTGTATCCTTTCAAACAGTAGCTTGAACCAGTGACTTAAACAGAAGACTGTAAACATAGATATTCATACCGGTGACCATTTTCATAGACAATTTTGCACTCTAAACATAATCAAGAATGTTGCGATATTAAAAATACAGAATTCTTACAACATAAAATCTATTAAAACTGATGTAACAAGATTATCATATAAATGATACATGATTTGGGATTATCAAAACTGGTCAGTCCAAAAATCTCCCTCTTTTTGATAATCACAAATTATATCCATGAAATTAAGAATAATTATTATTGTATCAGAGTTATGTACATTTTCTAATATCTTTAGTCGTATCAATATACATAGTATCAATTCTAAAACAATATCAACAAAAATATCAAAAACCCAATGAAAACATATTGAATTAGATTTGGAATACATATGTATTAGGGAAATGAGTAAACTCATTACATTGATTTAGAGTGATAATAACATAATATTGAACCAATATTATTGTTGAAAATATATTAGAGCATTAATTTATAGGAATGTCATATATACAATGGCTCCATTCTTAAAAATTCTCCCCCGTTGTGATTATAAAAAATGTTTAAAATGAGACAAAAGGGGATCATTGTATTAATGATACAATATTACATTAAACAATAAATATTACAATGATCCATATTAAATAAGACATATGACATTCAATCTGCTTCAGAGATGTCCATGTAAGCATTACATTTGGGAGGTGAGGGGCCAAGTTCAAAAGATGGAGATACATTCCTAGGTATAGTAGTAAGCATGGTAGGAGGAGATGCTACAAAAGCATCAGTAGACCAATAATGAGTATATCTATGAGGATTCATTGGATTCATGATTCGGGTGGCCTACACAGGAGTGAGGAAAGGGGAAGAACTGGTTGATCCTGATGTAGGTGAGGAAGAAGGCAAGACTAGAGGGACAATAATAGGAGTATAATCCACATGGAGAAATGGAATAAGGTGGTTCATGAAATCCATAATGATGTGGCCTCCTCTTTCTATAGCATAGATGAAATCGTCCTTATTCTCCATGAACTTCTCCAAAGCATGGGTAAGCTCTCTACACCTTCTAACTAGATCCTTAAAGGCCCAAGTGAAAGGTGGTATCCCCAAGGTATACAAAATAACTTGGAATGACTATCCATATGATAATTAGTATAATCCGTTTTATAATACAAGTCAATATTCTCTTTGATTTCATTTTGATATTGGGTATCCTCCCTCATATAATCACCTACAAGCAAATGAATTTTTCTGGTAGTGGAAAATACTTGAGTTAATGACTGAGGATTTGAGGTAGTTGCACCAGAGATCATCTCTATTTCTTCTATAATAACTGATCTTAAGGATGTTACATAAAAAGTAAGAGATGTATATGAATAAGCAGATTCACACATAAGTTCCACCATAAAATCCATTATCTCATTAAAATACATAGTCAATACACTGATTCAACTTTTCACATCACCATCATGACCATTCATATGTGCTTCCATAGAATACATAATGTCCTCAAACACAATTATCAAGTGTTTGAAAAAACTCTTAAAGTACCAAATATTTTTTCTACATGAGCTTATGAATCCATATATGAGACTAACTATAAACTAACTCTTTCACAGTCTAAAAAATTTCTTCAAGGGTTCGTACCTGATTATGGCATTCCATCACATCATGTAGCAGATTTTATTGAATTCTAGACATTATTCATTCCCCAATAGATTCTATATGCTCTTGATTTAGAGCCAATATTATATTTATCCCAATGTATCTTTCATAAATAAATCTCAACAAATCTAATTTCAATGACTCAACGTTATCCTTCTTTACATAATCACGTGGTAGAAGAACAATTGGTTTTACTATTGTCATCTCTGAAACAGAATAAACTCGAGGTCTTATATTAGTCTTGAAATCTTAAGAGTGTTTATAGTATATTCCAAATATAATGAATCCAGGGCCCTCCAACCAACCATCTAGTTATTGATTAACAAAAAAAACATGTGGAAATGGGTTCCTCCCCATCACATAGAGGTTCCTCTTGGAAAACTGCATTCCCATCTACCATTTTTTTGATCTATTGAATCATCAGTATAGTCTACTAATAATTCTTCGACAGAATCCTAAAACACTTCCATTCCAATTTTGACATATTAATCTTCCTCTTCCTTTTAATTCTCTTCCATTTCTCTACATCCTATCTATAGAATAAGAAATAGGTATTCCCCATCACTTTCATCATCATCAACTATTTCAGACTCCTCATGATCAGTGTCAACGTTATCCTCCTCCATTGAGATCTCTCCCAAACTAATTTACCTTAAGACATTCTCATCACATTCTCCATTTGTGGGTTCTTCCTTATATGTGTCACTTTGGATAGTCTCTCAACTGGGAAAATTATTTGGTGGATTACGCACACGAAATGATATATCACAAACATAGGGACTTGATGGTAGGTCAGGATCACTCATGTCACCTCTAGGATAATATCCTCTTTCATACAAAATATATACATCATCTTCTTCATGTGAATATACATGTTCTACTTCATCAGGTTTTAAACCTGGATATCTTTTACCCTTTAGAAAAGTCAGATTGAAACAGTGTTGCTGTATTTATATTTCATAGCCTCATAACTCACCAATTCCCTTTTCTGTGGGTTCTAGTTTATCCTCAAACACATGAAAATCAAATAGGTAATACCTATTATGTCCTTCATAACTATTGTTTCATCCTTATTTCTAGCAACACCATTCAATTTCAACATCAAAAATATCAACATGGAATGAAATAATGAATCTGACATGTAACCATACCTATTCATATCCTCTAACTGAACCATCAAAAATCAACAATGGTTAAGTCATTGTCCATGCATCAAAAAATACATTAAATCATATCCTGATATTTCAGAGTAGAAAATTCCCCTCTCCTAGGACTCAATACATGTTGGATAAAATTAAAAAGTAATCTCTTTTCCATATACATCTCAGCAGCATTTACCTTTCGTTGGATTCCACTCCTTGTATGTTCATCCATAACCTCTTCATAGTTGTATATATCTCTAGTAAGAGGCACCACTACATAATAATTGTCATGTATTACATCATATAAGACACTTATACATTAATCCCATTCATTTGAAGGGAATCTATCACTAACTCAATACACCTTTGAATGAATTATGATCTCATCCTCATATTATTCAAGCATCAAAAACTCAATGTAATCCATTACAATAATCAGTTAATTAGGTCCATTATTTATTTCGAATCATTCCACTCAGTCTTTTTCTGCGAGAGCCTTCAGCACTAGAGACTTTCTTGGCAACAACCATTCTGAACATAATTCTTTCTCGACCATGATTTCCCTCTTTGATGGTGATGTGTCCTAACAGTAAGGTCAAATGGTAAGGTGTCATAACAGTAAGGTCCAATAGTAAGGTGTCCTAATAGTGAGGTCCAATGGGATGTTGTCCTAATGGTGAAGTCCAATATTATGGTGTCCAAATGGTAAGGTCCAATGGTGATGTGTCTTAATGGTGAGGTCCAATGGTGAGGTGTCCTTATCTAAAATTAATCATACCTAAATCATTTTTCATGCGATTTAACCTCTTAGAAATCAAATAATTTTTGAATATTTCATCTAATTGATGTTCAGTTCCAATGAATTCAATAGTGATATCACCTAATTGATAATGATATCTCAAAAAGTGATGTCTCACATAAATGTGCCTTGTACTAGAATGATATATTAGATTTTTAGATATGTTAATAGAACATGTATTATCCCAATTTATAAGGAAATGTTTGAATGGGTATCCATGGTCTATTAAAGTGTGCTTCATCCATTGAATTTAAGCACACCAACTAATATTTTCTATATATTTAACACTGATAGTGTATGATGATATAGAATTCAGTTTCTTTCTACACAATGATACTAGTGAGTTGTCCAAAATGTGACATGATCCAAAGGTTCTCTTTCTATGTAACTTTCAACAAGAGTTGTCGGCATCTGAAAATCATATCAAATCAAATGATTTTATATTTGGATAAAATATTCATATGTTGTTAGCATACTTGAGATATTTATTAATCCTTTTTAAATCTGTTAAATGGGATTCATTTGTATTGTCATGAAAATGATCACACATACATACACTGAAAATAAAATCATGTCATCTAGTAGTAAGGTAGTTAAGACTCCCATTCATACATCTGTAATGGGTTTGATCCACTGGTTTTGCAGTTCCATTAGTATCCAACTTATAATTGGTACTCATAGGTGTATCACTACCTTTATTAATATCCAAACCAAAATGTTTAAAAATATATTTACTGTAATTACTATGATAAAAAAAATACAATTATTTTTGAAAATTTTGAAATTCGAGGAAAAATTTAAGATCCCCATTAGAATAATTTCAAATTCATTGGGAATCGTCCTTCAAAAATCAGTACAAAAATTATTTTTAGAGGATCTAAAAATAATGGCATCTACATAAATTTGTACTATTAAAATATCATTGGAAATCCTTTAAATAAAAAGGGCAGGATCAGTTATACCATTATTAAAAACATTTGAAATAGGAAAATAAATGAGTATATCATTCCAAGATCAATGAGCCTACTTTAGACAATATATGGATTTAAACAGTTTAAAAACATGATTTGAAAAAAGGGTGATTTTTTAAGCTAGGGGGATTTTCAACAAACCCATCGTCAATTATATACCCTTTTATAAATTTATATTTTTAATCCATTAGATAAACATTGAAATTAAGATGATCTGTATATGCAAGTATTATCCTAATG
The DNA here is from genome assembly GCA_963277665.1 of Viscum album. Taxonomy (NCBI): domain Eukaryota; kingdom Viridiplantae; phylum Streptophyta; class Magnoliopsida; order Santalales; family Viscaceae; genus Viscum; species Viscum album. The sequence continues at coordinate 2,027,298,104 of OY728120.1, read as the reverse complement.
GCTTATATTATAGATATAGGTGAAATGGTTTCCTATCACTATATTTCTTCTTCTTGAATATACCCTTGTGAAACTAAACATGCATTATTTCTAACTATATTTCCAGATTCGTCAATATTGTTTCGTAACCCCACTTTTGTGTATATAGTCAAAATTTATTTAGGTATTTCTAATAATTCCAAATCTTTGTTTAATTCAATGTTTTTTATTTCTTATTGATTATATATCACAAAAAACTCATCATTGATATAATCATTAATATTTTTGGTTCATGTAATGAGATATAATCTTGATGTTCATCCTATTGTCTTAGAGAATCTCTAGTTTGTTTTCCAATATTTAGATCACCTACTAAATCATCTAAATGATTATTCCTGAGAGTTCTAATACATTTAGAAATGGTTGCACTAGACTACTCATGGTTTTATATAGGTTATGATTAAATAGGCTCAGATTCTAGAAAAATTATAGAACATGTTTTTTTCCCTAGGGTTTCACTGTTTTTATCATTATGGCCTACAATTGAAATATCTTCCACAAGATATTTGTGTGAGGTTTAAGGTTCAAGTGGATCAGTATCATTAAATATGACATGAACTCATTATTCCACACATTTTTATTTTATTAAATTCTCTATAGGCTTTATTAAAGATTGAGTAAACCAGTAACATTCCTTCATCACTTTTAGAATCAAAATTTTCTTGATTATTCCTAGTGCTAAGTATAAAGAATTTGAAAATAGAAAAAATAAAGTAATTAAATGTAGGATTTCTATTGTTCTATAGTTCATAAGGTGTATTATTAAGAACATTTATAATTAAAATTCTATTACTGATGTAACAATATGTATAAACAGCTTCAGCCAAATAATAGTCAGACATGTTATACTCATTAAGAATATTCTGAGAATTATCTTGATGTGTCATATTTCTTCATTGTAAATATCCATTTTTTGAGGTTTTCTAAGAGTGGAGATGTAATGCACTGACCCTAGTTACCCAGAGTCGGTGAATTATTATCTAACATTGACATGATCACAAAATATCATGTCTCGAAAGACCTATTAGTTTAGTAGCCTTGGAAACACTAGATACATTCATAACTGTTACATTACACCATAAAGTGAAAACCTACAATAACATAGTCTCCATAATCCACACCCATATCCCCTTCCGAATATCCCTGGAGGTCTATAATAAAATATTTCTTCACATCCTGGGAAAAATAAATCATAGAAAGGGATGAGCTCAGATGCTCAGTAAGGATAACAATATAGTGGAAACATTCATAAATAAACATAAACATTTAAGGAAATATATAACTAAAACAAAAGCTTTTTAAACTTCAAATTCAGCATAATAATATCATTTTTACCCTTAATTACACTTATCCAATAGAATTAGGACATGTGTTAGGGTAATAATAATATCATTTTTACCCTTAATTACCCGATTTACTTTTAACTGTGGTAAATAAAAGTAAAACGTTACTATTCCCCAAAAATCATTTTCATCTCATTGAACCACATTTTAGTCCTTAATATTTACCGTGTCTCTCAGATTTTAGAAATTCAATTCACAGAAGAGGAAAAATTGCATTTAAATGAAAAATTAATTTTTCTTAACTACCACTAAGTGGTTTCACTATTCATCGAAAATTGATGTTTTTCAGAAAAATACCAAAAATTAAGCCTAAGAATTATTTGATATTCCGAATTCAAAATTGATTTCTATTTTTACAAATTCAAAACATTTAAGTGGAATTAATTAATTTTAAAATTAATTCCTGTTATCAAAACAAAGAGCATGTTTTTAAGAAAAAATAACTATCAAAAGATTGATACTTGTTTATATCCAGTTTCAAAGTGAAATTAATTCCAATGACCAAAATTGGGTTAAATGGTACAAATATATTATAATTAAACATTAAAACCAATTAAAAAGTAAATCTAACCATATAAATTATTGCGTTGAAAAAAGTTATTTTTAATTAAAATATAGCGTGTTTTTACTATACATTAAAATATTAAAGTTATCAAAATAATATGAAAATTTTATCCAAAGTATATTCTTATATCCTGATTCCAAATAGAAATTTTATTTTGTAAACTTGAACTTATAAACATGTCAAAAACAATATTTAATGTGGGTGCGACATCCACAGGCGGAAAAACTACATTTTTTGAAAAATACTTATTTTACTCGAAAAATTGATTTTGTTCTCATACCATGTTCTAGAAAAACTGTAAGATGAATAATAATGTTATAAAATTAAAAATTTATTTGATAATATTCATAATGGCTAGTTCATAATAACATTATAACCATATATCATTGTTTAGTGAAACCCAGTATTGTGTAAAACACACGCTATCGAGGAAGGTCGTGATTGTGTGTAATGCAAGCCAAGTAAGGGTTGCGTGTTGTGAAAGACTCCTCCATTGTTTTATATTATAGAATCCAACCATATTTAATTTATAAATTGAATATATATATATATACACTCAATGTTTCGTAGAATAACTACTATCAAAATTGTTGGTAACATGATCCAAGAATAGTGTTGTGTATACTGCAAGCTAATACGGTGTTGCGTATAGCACAAGGTAATATTGGTGTAGCATACAAAAAAAGATATCAATGAAATTAAAATAATATTTTTCATAAAATCTCGGGGTGTTACAATTGAAAATATCATCAGTTCAACAAAACATAAGGTATTAGGATAACCCATTTTTTTAATATCCCTTTCTTAAATTTGATGAATTAATTTATTCACCAAATAAGAGTGAGGTATATATATATATACTTGACAAGTAGAGTTTTAGACTTCAACTAATTTCTACGAGAAACTCATCTTTCCACCAAAAAGATAATAGAACTCAAAAATATTATATTTATCATAATCGTACAAGGTTCCAAATACTCACACATACCAATTAGATTAGAAAAACTTATTTGTAATAACCAGGGACTTCCTGTAGGCTAGTGGTAGGTAATAGAGGCCTGTCGCACTATGGTTGTGGGTTCGATTACTGCAGATTTGTCTGATGCGACGGGTTATCCCCCAACCTGCAGGTTGTCCTTTTCGTAAAACTATAGTATTATAATATTAAAAAAATAATATTCATAAATGTTTTAACCTTAAACAATATTATCCAATGTTCAACATAATCCATTACAACCTTTATTGTTATCCAAAATACCTCTGTCCATACATTCTCTAAAAGGTATCTAAATTTCAAAATCAATTGTAACACCCGATTCCCCCCAAAAAAGTAATGTTTCTCTTATTGTCACATACTAAAAATATGATTACCTTCATCATATTAAAACCTTAATGAAAACAAAAAGTACTGTATTACAATCCTTATATATATCACATTATTCTTATAACTATAATATCATACTTCATTCCAAAAATACAATAATTATTCCACTTCAACTTTAGTAACAACATTAGATTGGAATTGATCCCTCGGCCTTTTATGAAGTATATTTTTCTGACACTTGGGACATTCATTTGCATAACTCCTCATTTCCCTACAATTGTAGCATTCAACATTGATAGCCTCAACATTTCCCTTGCAATCACGAGCCTTGTGACCTTTTTCTCCACATTTATAACAAACTCCCATTCCTTTTAGGTAAGTACCTGGGTGATTCTTCCCACAATTATCACATAATAGAAAATCCTTCTTTCCCTTTTCCCTGTTTCTGTCTCTTGTTCCACAGTTCTCTTCTTCTCTTGCTTTACTTTATTGTCATAATATTTAGAGAATTCCTTTTCGGTCTTGATAGCACACGAGACTATATCTTCATATTTTGCGAAAGATTGTGATACTAAAGCTCGATGGAGAAATTGTTTTAACCCATCAAAGAAATCATCAATATTACTTATTGGGTTACGTATATAATATGTACCATATCTCTCTAACCTTGTAAAATTGGCCTCATACTTTGCAACATTCTCACCCACCTTTTGTCTTAGACTCAGAAATTTTCTTTCCATATCTGCTCGATGGTCACAAAGAAAGTATTTTTCTATGAAAATCTCTTTGAACTCTATCCATTCCATATTTGATACTTCATCATCTTCCTTAGTGTCTTGAATCAACGACTACCATTGATAAGCATCTCCAGTGAGGCAGTAAACTGCCATGATAACCTTTTCCCTTTCACTACTTCCCAAAGCCTGAAATATTTTCTATAGGGAACTTATCCATTGCTCAGCTACTATCTGATTTGTACCCCCATTAAATGTTGGCGGTTGATTCCTCATGAAACTATCTATCATTGATCCACCACGTTGTGGATTATGGTGCTCCATATGAGTAAGGTTATTATTCATAACCTGAGTGAGTTGTCCCAGTATGGTGATAAGTTGATCAGCAGCAGTTGTATCACCAGCTCACCTATAATTATTTTGAGCAGGATGGAAATCCCTACATGGAGTGCGTGCATTGATACAGTTTCCATTCCTTCCTCTAGGCACCATTTCTAAACAATGTCATAAACTAGATTAGTTTATGAATGAAAATACATAATAACACATTTCCAAAACACTTAACATAAATTTATCTATTTATGGATATAATCCATAATCGTAAAAAAAATTTCTTTGGTAAATTATATACTCATTAACCCTTCATAGTGGTTTGTAAAATAAATGAGAATTATCCTAAGCATATACCCTGCGAGTGTCGTAACGAAGAGTGTAGGAATGCCCATTGTTGTGCATCAGCTCCCATTCGAGTCTAGCTCAAAGCGGGGTTTTTGGGTTTTACCCCTAGGTACATCTGTGCCAGATCTTCCTCGACCTGCTCGTATCCAGACATGGATGTATTTCTTGAAAAACTCACCAAATCTCTTTAATACCAAAATTTTAGGAAGTTATTCTATAATAATCCTCAAAGTCTGTCGTAGGTTTATGTGCTCTAATCAGAGTTTATCTAAATATAGCTTCCAAGGTTAGTACTAAACAGCCTTTGATACGTACTGTAACTCCCCGACCCCAGTTACCTAGAATCGGTGCATTATTACGTAACATTGGCATGATAAAAAACGACCACATCTCGAAAGACTAATTAGTTTAGTAGCCTTGGAAACTCTAGATACATTCATAACTGTTACATTACACCATAGAGTTAAAAACTACAATATCATAGTCTCTATAGTCCACACCCATATCCCCTTCAGACTATCCCTGCAGGTCAGTCATAAAATATTTCTTCACATGCTGGGAAAAATAAAACATAGAAAGGGGTGAGCTTAGATGCTCAGTATGGATAAAAATATAGCGGAAACTTTCATAAATAAACACAAACATTTAAGTCAATGTATAAATAAAACAAAATCCTTTTAAACATGAAATTCAGCATAATATGGAAAAAACAATATGATATAATGCCATTTACTTATTCACATGGATATTCTAATAGTCGAATAATAACATGAAATATCAATAACCACTTTCATAATGATGGAATGTATAATTCCAGACTATCAAAACCACGTATCCAAGGCCTCGTGCCAAGACTACAAATAAGATTTTGTCAAGGCCTCGTCCCAAGACACTAGTTTGTCTCATGAGACCTACTGATGCATCGGGGAGCTATAGCGGGCTCCACCCGTCACTTTTTAGGTCCAATACATTCCTCATATGAATTGGTTTAAACATATCATTAACCATAACATAATCATATCACATAAAACATGCATAAAAGAAACATAACATTTCTACATTTCAATCACAAGATATCAATAAAACAGATTAATATAATAAAAAACATTATCAAAACCATTTTCAATAGCAAAATGAAGGAAAATTAAAACATGGTATTTATTTTTCATTTAAAAAAAGTTATAGCTTGTAGAGGAATCCAAAACTCAAATAATGGTCATGGTGACGGAGAAGTCGTTGTCGCCGCATACGTACGACAAAAAACATTCCCTTTTTTCCTTTAGTAAAACGCTTTGTATAAAAAAAAGATTCCTTTTGAATAAACTAAAATTTCAAAGGGATTTATACACCGTATAAAATAATGTTGTGTATAAAAAAATATGACTCAATGAAAGGAGATTGAGACGAAGTCCCATACCACATGTCCAACTTGACTCGATCGTTCTTTAAACTCCAAAATAATAAACTAGAGTTAATTTCTAATAGCATAAGAACCTTTTTCAAGATCATTATTCCTTTTATATCACTTATTACCATGTCATGTGGTAAATTATCCATTATATCCAGAATTATATTAATTATGTATATATCATATATATAATATATATCGCGTATATATATTCATTTATAATATTACATAACATTTATAGGTAAGAAATGAAATGCACCGTTAATGGAGACGATTTTCCGTACGTATGCATGAACGCTACTTTCATTTGTATTTCATATTTAATGGAATGAGATCATAATGATATAAAGGTGTATTATAATTTCAGTATAATATCATATATAATATCATTTACTCCATCCTTTACACGTCCCACATATGGAATTAACGATTCAAATCACTTTGAGGGGGCGGTAGTCAGAACTTCCTAAAATGAAATTATCGCGTTTAAACATAATGGAAATCATAAAGGTATGTCATAAATGTAAAATATAGAATAATAAGAAAAACATAAACATAATATATATCATATATAAATATAGTGACATCTTAATGGCCACCATTAATGGTGTTAGAAGAAGATTGAACAATCATCGTTTCGTGAGGCAGTAATTCGCCACCCATAGAAACAGTATGTTCTTTAACAATTAGACGAAGGTTTGTGTAAGTGTAAATACAATAATTTTCATAACAACATCCGAGTATATTGAACATACTGTTGTTGTTAATAAATAACGGAAGAAAAAGAGTTTAAGGGGTTGGAGAAGCAAAAAAAAACAAAAGAACAAAAGAGACGACATTACCTTAAAATCAGGTAACTCTTTTTGATTTTAGCCAAAGTCTTCCTTGGGAAGACATCTGCCCAAGGTGAGGGTTCTAGGAGTAATATATCGAAGTTGAGAGAGTATTTGGGAAGATTGTTTCCGACTAAAATGGCTTGATGGTGAGAATAAGGTGGTAGAGGTGGGGTCCTTTTATAAGAGGAGAGGAGGGGTACTCTTGGAAAGTCATGAAATGTTACATTATTATATTATGATTTTTGGATTTTAAATGTCCCAAAATTATATATTTCACAGATAAGTTGATAAGGGTTCTAAATATACCCATCCAATAGGTTTTTTACAAGTGTATGTCTTAGATTTTACATTATCTTTTCATTTTATTTGAATCGTTAATTAATGAGGTAATCGCTGCATCATCATGGTTTCATAAAAAAATTAATTTATATAATGTCTAAAATTTATAAAAAATATGTCATGATGTAGGGAATCTTTTTATCTTTCCAATGAATATTTATAGTCGAAAAGGTAACATATATAACCTCATGTAATAATTGTTTTAGTAAAACAACACATGTTTGTGACAATTTTATTTTTACTTTAAATAAAACATTATTAATGTCATTTTCTTACCCAAGTGGCACCATGGGGTCCCCAAGATGACCCATGGATTGTCTTGGTCGGCCATGAATCATCCAATTAGGGTAGGACAAGTTTAAAGGTAATTTCATATTTTTATAATATCATTTTAACCTTAAATTTCACTAATTACCTATAATCGCGATTAATAAAACTTAAAAGTTACTATATACCAAAAAATATTTTATTCTAATTGAACCAAATATTGATTATTAATGAAAACCATGTATGTCGGATTTTTTAAATTCAATACACAGAAGTGGTAATGTTTCATTTACACGAAAAATTAGTTTTTTAACTACCACATAGGGGTTTCACTATTCATCAAAAAATGATGTTTTTCAGAAAAATACCAAAAATTCACCCTAAGATGTAATTGATATTCTGAATTCAAAAATGATGTCTATTTTCATAATTTACAAACATATAAGTTGCATTAATAAATTTTATAATTAATTTTCGTTGTCAAAACAAATAGCGTGTTTTTATAAAATAATATCAATCAAAAGATTGATAATTTTTTATGCCCAATTTCAAAGTGAAATTAATTATAATAACCACAATTAGGTAAAATGGTTAAATTATATTCTAATTATACTTTAAAATTAATGAAAGGTATAATTTATCCCTATTAATTATTTTTATTAAAAAGGTTGTTTTTAATTAACATTTAGTAATTATCATTATTCATCAAAATATAAAAGTTATCAGAAAGGTTCCAAAATTTCACCCTAGGCTAAATTTGATATTCCGAATCCCAAAATGAAGTCCATTTTGAAAGCTAAAATTTATAAAATTTCAAAAAGTATGTATTACTATTCATAACAGCTAGTTTGATTGGTTATGGTGTGTGTTAGAACTCGATGTTGAGTACAACACACGCTGCTGTATTATTCAAAGAGAAGCGTATCGTGGAAGTTTGTGCTAATACAGGAGAAATAATGATTATATAAATTATGTGTGAAAAAAAATCAAACTCCTGATTTTTATACTCACAGCAATGAGCGCTTCCCATGGTCTTAATTCAACGTCCATTAATATTTTCTACAGATTTGGAATATTTAATGAAGAAAGAACATGCTTCACTTTTGTGATCTAAAAAGTGTAACCATGTGTAATTAAAAAATTAAACATCAATAACACAGACACAGTTCTTTTTTATTTAAACAAGAAATATTATATGGTCAAAAAAGTACATGTAAAACAACTTAAGCGGTTGAGAAGTTGAAACTTATTTCTTTGGTTCAAAGGAAATTTTTTGTAGTTTTCCCTTTTGACAAGGAAAGAAAACATTGATAACTAGGAATTACAATTTAAGTAAGTATCTAACCTAACCTTCTTATTTAGTTTACTATGTGAGTGTACATTTTAGGGTTCTAAAATACTTTTCCTAAACCATGATTCCTTATGAACATAATTTAAACCAAAAAAATTTCTTATCTAATGAATTTAAATCAGCAGCATATACATTTTAATTTTTACAAGATGGAAATATTAAATCATTTTTAGAATTAAAAACATTGAATGTATCATTTTAAAACATAACATTAAATCCAAAATCACAAAAATGATAGATATTAAGTAGATTTTACTTTAACCCATCAAAAAAATGTACTTTTGAAATTAATATTGTATTAATGTTACCAATTTGGCCTAAGTTGACAATAATTCCCCTATCATTATCACAAAATATAACATTTCCACCATCAACATTGATTATGTTATTGAAGCATAAATAGTCTCCAGTTATATGTCTTTAACACCCCATTTCATTGTACCATAGGGTTTTACATGAACATTATAGACAATTTTCCTGAAAAACAGACTAAGCATGAGGTAACTTTAGTACATATATTTTCATGGGTCTAGAGAAGTTGGCCAAAAATGCATTGGGAAAACATATTTTCCATATAGTTTACCTATATTAAACAGCCATTTTTTGAGACATAAACACTTTGTTAGGGCCTTTAGAATTTTCATTCAAGAGACGACCCAGAACTAGGACAAGCAGTGAACTTTCCCGATTTTTTAACATATTTGTTTTTAATAATCCGTCTCTTTATAGGTTGTTATCCAGACCCGTTGTGTATTTTGGACCAATTTGATTCTCTATTAACAAATAGAAGGTATACCATCTTGTAAAAAACCTCTCAAGACATCCATTACTTTCTCATTTGATATTTTTAATTAATTATTCTATTTTACTAACTATGAATGTTTTTCCGTTTCAATATCCAAATAAGACCTATAACTGGCATTCAAAGCAGGTTTTCTTTTCAATTATTCATATTTATCCTTGATATCATTAATGGGTTCCCCAAGAATTATATAATATTAAAATATATTATCCATAGTCATATTTTCACCATTATTTTATGCAATTTCATTCCCATAATAGTAAGAATTATTTTTAAAAGAAATAAGTGTTACCTAAAATGTTTTTGTCATCAAACAAATGTTTTCTAGGTTCTTCTATTCAGTAACATAATTTTCATATTCAGGGGAGCTGTCTTCTGATGAACTCTAAGTATATTTCATATATTTTTTATCCCTTTCGCTTGAATTTTTGAATTATTCTTAAATTTCAACTTGGGAAATCAGCCTTCACATGAAATTTTCGTTTAAAATCATATTTGATTATATCAATTGTGTTGGCAATAGATTTTCTATCTTTTTGTTCAATTTAATTTAAAACAATATGTTTCTTTTTATTTTTCCTATCTAATTATGTACATATTTGAGTAGAAATTTATTAATCATCTATAAAGATGACACATCCCCTCATCACTTTCAAAATCTGAAACATCACGGGTGGAAATGTCTACAGGAACCTGAACATGTTACTTTCCTTTTCTATTTAAGGTATTAGTAGTGAATGCTACAAATTTATTTCTTAGTTCATAACATTCCTCTTGATTCACAATAATATCTTATTTAAACTTCATGTGTTTCCAAATAGTGCATTCACTGGTATCTTTCTTATGTCACATGATTCTCAGATTGAAACAGAAGTTCCTCCCTGTAGAGACCCGAAGCTTATCGTACATGGACGTTACATTACTTTTGCGGAATACTTAGTACATAACAAAAACACACACACAAGGATCGTAATAGTTTAGTGTCTTTGGAAACTCGGAATAAAATCTTCTAATCGTGGGGAAAGATCTTCAACATCTCCCATAAAGATCTTCCTTTTTTTTTACCTAAAACCTTTCTTTATATCCTGGGGAAAAGAAAACATAAAAGGGTGAGCTCAAATGCCCAGTAGGGGTAAACAAAAGAAATATAAATCACATCATATACATAAGAACATAGCTTTTGGAAATCTTAACCTGCAAAAGAGCTCATAATATCATAACATGGGATAAATCATAGAAGTGAAAATGAGATACCCAAAATCATAACATAAAACTTGAAACTTTGTGGCATGCACACATAATCATGGAAAATCATTTCTTGTTAGTCATGACTCATTGCCAAGACTATCTTAGTGGACAAAGTCCCTTTCTGAACCGAGTTCACTCCTCGTTTCAGTCCTGTATCACTGAACCGAAATAACCTTCCGTTCCAGCCATGTCTATCTCATGAGATATAAAATCATTACCCAATGCATTGGAGGGAGATATAGGTCCCACCCATCTTATAATGAATCCTTTCTTATGTGTGCCACATAATCATAAAACATACATCATCGCATAACACATATAACAAAAATGGGATTCTTGAAACATCATGACATCATAAATCAATTCATATATGATAAAGGAATTCATAAACATAATTCCATAACAACATAGTCAAACCAATGTAAAAATATGGATAGAAACAGAACCCTTTATTATCTTAGATGGAAAATAATTTTGATAAAACACTTGAATTGAATTCTTGAGGAAAATATCCTTTCTTCTTCAAAATCAATTTCTTTTCACAAAACATCATGCAATTTTAAAAGAAAGAGATTTTATTGAAAATAGTCATGAAATATTTTAGAGGAAGCTTCATGAAAATAAGGCTTTATAAAACAGTAGAAATCCGTTCGTGCCGTATAAGTTAAAAAAAAACATTCTTCGTACTTTTGTCGGAAAAGTCAAAAAGTACCTCGTACGAAAAACGACAAAAGATTCCTTTCATACGTATTACTAAAAACTCACCGAAGGGTAAAAATGGATTTAAACAATTTTAGGTGGATGGAAATAATATTACATATTGATAAAACATGGTTGTGGATGATAAAATACACCCCAGTAAATACTTACGAATAAACAATCTCGGATAAAAATGAGATTGTGATATTTCCCTTACCTTAGGTCCGACTTGCTTTGTAAGTGTCCGAACCTCCTGTATAATGATTTAAATCATGTTATTGACTTATTATAGAATCATATTCATTGTTATGATATCATATATGGTTCACTTATGACATTATATTACCCTTTCTTTTGTAAATTCCATGTTAAAGAAGCGTTTTGGGTAAAATCGTTTCATTTATCGTAGGTGTTTTGACTTGTTGTTCTTGACATCATTATTATTTATATCATGATTTACTTACTTCCAGAATATAAAATATGATTTATATATCATATATATTCAGTATATATATATATATAATAGATAGGTAAATAAAATGAAAAACACCGTTCATGGAGACGGTAGTCCGTACGTACGCATGAACGCTGTTTTTCTTTCCTTATTGTCTTGAAATGGAAGTAAGTAGATGAAATACATATGTATATATATACATAAATCCAGTAGCTTTATAATGTCATATATTTTATTATTATTTCTTATATATACATTATAATCATTCTTAAATGGTTAACATAGAGAATGAATTTCATCGCGTCGTGGAGACGGTATTCCGTACGTACGCACGCGCGGTGATTTCTTTTTCCGTAGGATGGATATATGGTGAAATAGGTTTGTTTCATACTTATAATAACATATCAGTATATGAGTGATACTGATGTTATTACTTCATAATGAAACAACCTAAGAAGAAGAAGTGGAAGAAGAAATAAAGATGAAAGAATTGGTAACGGTAATTACCTCTTATTTGAAGTACCTCTTTGAGACCGCCTCTTAGGGCACTAAAATTGGTCTTGGAGGAAGACCAGAACCTCTAGGATGTTTCTAGGGAAGTGGAGAGGAGAAATTGGCAGGGGTTGGCCGAGCTTGAGTGCTCAAATTGATGTGAGGAGGAGGGGGAGGAGGTGTCCTTTTATAGGGGAGGAGAGGGGCACCTTAGGAATATCTCAAAATATTATTTTATATTAAAGTCAAAATCGGTTTATAATGGTTCCAAGGGGTCTTATTTCGAAGCTAAAGTGGGGATGGGTCGAAATCCTATCAACCAATAGAATTTAGACAAGTTTAGGATATTATTTTAACCTTATCAATTAGATTTAACTCTAAGTTAAATAATTTAACTTTTACCGTGTCTTTTTGTTTTCTTACACTATATGGTTAATACACTTACTATAACAAGCCAAACGAACCCCAAATTGTTTATTATTAATATATATATCCTTATCTAAGTCATTTGGCCGAACCTTAGATTTTTAGGAATACAATAACAATTAATAATATAATATTTGATTTAAAAACTATTTTGTGTCAATTTTGACACTATTTGATATATGATTTTTGTGAAAGTCATAACAGAATTAAATGTTCGAACCAAGTTGATTAAATCAACATTAATATATCATAGTAACCTAGAAAATTAGTGGAATTCATAAAAAGTCTTAAATTACATTTATTTTGGTATTTATATTATCAATTATGTCAACATTTCATTAATAAGATAATTACTGCATCATTTTTGTGTCATAAATAAATTATATTATTTGATGTCTAAAAATTACAAATAAAATACCATCATGTAGGAAATCTTTTTATCTTTCTAATGAATATTTATAGTCTAATTTATCTTATGTATAACCCCATATTAAAAATTATTTACTTATTAAACTTTGATTTTAACTATTTTAACCCTTCTTTAAATAAATTAATAATAAATGTCCTAATCTAATCCAAGTGGGCCTAAATGGTCATATTTTATTCCTAAGTTTGTTTTTGGTCGAATTACACTTGTCCAATAGAATTAGGACATGTGTTAGGGTAATATTAATATCATATTTACCCTTAGTTACCCTATTTACTATTAACCGCGGTAAAAAAAGTAAAAAGTTACTATTCACCAAAAAATTATTTTCATCTCATTGAACCACATTTTAGTCCTTGATATTAACCGTGTCTCTCGGATTTTCGAAATTCCATTCACAGAAGTGGTAAAATTATGTTTTATGCAAAATTCAGTTTTTTAACCTACCACTTAGTGGTTTCACTATTCATCAAAAATTGAAAGTTTTCAGAAAAATACCAAAATTTCACCCTAGGCTAATTTCGATATTCTAAGTCAAAAAATGAAGTCCATTTTGAAAAATAAAATTTATAAAATTTCAAAAAGTGGTTATTAATATTTATAACGGCTAGTTTTAATAATATTTTAATAGCATATCGTTGTTTAGTGAAACTCGGTATTGCGTATTACACACGCTATCGAGGAAGGTCGCGATTGCGTGTAATGCAAGGCAAGTCAAGGATGCGTGTTGTGCAAGCTCCTTTTGGTGTAGCGTACAACACAAGACATTAATAAAATTAAAAAGAATATTTTTCATAAAATCTTGGGCTGTTACATTCTACCCCCCTTAAAATGAATTTCGCCCTCGAAATTCGTCGGGGTTATAAATGGTTTTCTATTCGAAAGTTTCCCACATCGTAAAAAGGAATACCAAAACTTGGCTTTAAAAACTAAAGTATGAAATGTAACGATTACCCAAATAAACTAATTGTTGGGTTTCCACATAGGTAAAAATATGGATATGGAAGAAAAATCTAACCATCATGTTCTGATGGAGAGTGGTAGAGAACATGGCTATGGAAAAGCCAAAAATCACAAATCCATAAATTTGTGATGATATAAGGTACCATCTGATTCCTCAGGTATAAGATCACTAGGACAACATTTTTGGTTTTCAAGATCATTTCCCTAAAGTTGAAAATTTGAATTAGAATAAATACTTACTTTATTTTGGTACAATCTCACTGTTGTTCGTGCCTTGAACAATTTCCACTTCATCTCTTAAATAAATGAAGTTGAATTTGTTATTCGTGAAGTGTTAGCAGATAATGTGATAGAATGATGGGTCATTCCATCTGTCTCAAACAAAAGGTTAGCAAAAATTATATGCATAAATCGATCTATAGTGAGATTAATCATATATGGTTCCTAAAATGGACTTATACTTCATATATCATACTGCTTAATATAATAAAACTAGTTTCTACTAAATAGGGACTTCCTGTAGGTCAGTGGTAGGCGATAAAGGCCAGTCGCACTTCGGTTGTGGGTTCGATTCCTACAGCCTTGTCCGAAGTGATGGGCTGTCGCCCGTCCTGCCGGTTGTCCTTTTTCTAAAACTATATTACTATAACATCCCATCAATAATATCGAGAAAACTTCGATCCTTAAACAATAGTCACTTATGTCCAACATAATCCATTTCAATCTTTAGGCTTATCCATAATACTGCAGTCCACTCTCATAATATAGTGACAACGATTACCAGAGATTTAATACTGTCGTTGATCCCCACATATCATAAGATATGTTTTTTTGGTCACATTCTAAACATTCAAAGTCCTTAATCATGTATTCTCTTGAATACCTTAGTGAAAACATGAATGCAGTTAAAAGTTAACACTTTCCACATACCAAAATCCTCAAAATTCTATATACTCAATCCATGATATCACTTAGTCCTTATATCAATCATGAGCTCATGAATATTGTTAAACATTTCATTTTCTTATTTTCCCTTCATTATGCGCATATCATCTTATTTCCAAAAATATCTCAATCACTTTGAATACCACATTAAACCAATACATAAATATTCCAATACTCCATGATACAACATTATTTTGGAATCCCATTACATAAACACTTAATCATTCCACCACATCATTATCATATTCAACATTGCCAATAGTGATCGCATGTGATTTCCCTTTGTCCTTTGCCTTCAGTGGTTGCTCATGTTGATCATCACTAACCCTTGGATTAGGGCAATTATTAGCATAATGCCCCATTTCCTTGCACTTGAAGCATTGAAGTGTTGGTGGTGCGTTCTCTGCAGTGTTTACTTTATTCACATCATTAGAAACCCTTTTTCCATTACTTCGACACTCAGCTGCTCGATGACCTTCTTTTCCACACTTAAAACATTTTCTAGTCCCTTTAAGACAATCTCCACCATGCTTCTTTCCACACTTTGTGCATAAGGAAACATTCATCTTCTTTTCACCATTATTCTGAGATTTCTCCTTGAACTCCATCTTTCGTTTCTTGTCAAAACCATGAGATGGATATGTAACACCAACTTCCATTTCTACCTTGATAGCACAACGCACAATTTCTTCATAGCTACTGAAGTCTCTTATAGCTAATGCCCTTCGAAGACTTGGTTTTAAGCCACTGAAAAATCGATCAACTTTACTTTCAGGTTGGATGATAATTCCAGAAGCATACCTTGCAAGTCTTGTAAAATTTGCTTCATAGGTACCAACAGATTCATCGTCCCTTTGCTTCAGTTCAAGAAACTCTTTCTCCATCTTTGTTCGAAGAATACGAGGGAAGTACTTACTGAAAAACAAGTTCTTGAACTCGTCCCATTCCATGGACTCAATTTCATCTCTTGGCCTCGTATTCTTGATAAGATTCCACCATTGATCAGCTTCACCTTCCAAACGATATACTGCTAAGATGACTTTATCATGTTCAGAACATTGAAGAACTGAAAATATCTTTTCAGTAGTACTGATCCATTGTTCAGCCACAAGTGGATCAGAAGACCCACTGAAAGAAGGTGGACGTTGCCTCATGAAGGACTCAATAGAATATTGTTCCCTTCTCTGCTCATTTGGAAGTCCAGAATGATTCATAGCTTGTGTAAGTATAGCAATAAGATTTTGCACTCCATCTCCCATAACATTTGTTTGTTCAGGAGGGCAATCATTGCATTGTCCATTGCATTGATCAACACGGTTCCTTCGGGTTCCAGCCATTGTCTAAAACCCAAAAAGAATAGTGTGAGAGGCAAAAATCATGCTAGGGAAAACAACATAATAAAGGGGGAGTACCTTCAATATCTAACATCTTAGGTTTAATTCTATGATCGTTAGCGTAATTATATTACTATAACCTATACGTATACTTAACCTTAGGGACATCCCTAGACATACCTTAGAAATATCTCTAGGGATCTCACTAAAGTTCTCGCATCCTAGTTTCCAAAGGTTGACTAAACCTTTCCTCTGATACCAACTGTAGAGACCCGAAGCTTATCGTACATGGACGTTACATTACTTTTGCGGAATACTTAGTACATAACAAAAACACACACACAAGGATCGTAATAGTTTAGTGTCTTTGGAAACTCGGAATAAAATCTTCTAATCGTGGGGAAAGATCTTCAACATCTCCCATAAAGATCTTCCTTTTTTTTACCTAAAACCTTTCTTTATATCCTGGGGAAAAGAAAACATAAAAGGGTGAGCTCAAATGCTCAGTAAGGGTAAACAAAAGAAATATCAATCACATCATATACATAAGAACATAGCTTTTGGAAATCTTAACCTGCAAAAGAGCTCATAATATCATAACATGGGATAAATCATAGAAGTGAAAATGAGATACCCATAATCATAACATAAAACTTGAAACCTTGTGGCATGCACACATAATCATGGAAAATCATTTCTTGTTAGTCATGACTCATTGCCAAGACTATCTTAGTGGACAAAGTCCCTTTCTGAACCGAGTTCACTCCTCGTTTCAGTCCTGTATCACTGAACCGAAATAACCTTCCGTTCCAGCCATGTCTATCTCATGAGATATAAAATCATTACCCAATGCATTGGAGGGAGATATAGGTCCCACCCATCTTATAATGAATCCTTTCTTATGTGTGCCACATAATCATAAAACATACATCATCGCATAACACATATAACAAAAATGGGATTCTTGAAACATCATGACATCATAAATCAATTCATATATGATAAAGGAATTCATAAACATAATTCCATAACAACATAGTCAAACCAATGTAAAAATATGGATAGAAACAGAACCCTTTATTATCTTAGATGGAAAATAATTTTGATAAAACACTTGAATTGAATTCTTGAGGAAAATATCCTTTCTTCTTCAAAATCAATTTCTTTTCACAAAACATCATGCAATTTTAAAAGAAAGAGATTTTATTGAAAATAGTCATGAAATCTTTTAGAGGAAGCTTCATGAAAATAAGGCTTTATAAAACAGTAGAAATCCGTTCGTGCCGTATAAGTTAAAAAAAAACATTCTTCGTACTTTTTTCGGAAAAGTCAAAAAGTACCTCGTACGAAAAACGACAAAAGATTCCTTTCATACGTATTACTAAAAACTCACCGAAGGGTAAAAATGGATTTAAACAATTTTAGGTGGATGGAAATAATATTAAATATTGATAAAACATGGTTGTGGATGATAAAATACACCCCAGTAAATACTTACGAATAAACAATCTCGGATAAAAATGAGATTGTGATATTTCCCTTACCTTAGGTCCGACTTGCTTTGTAAGTGTCCGAACCTCCTGTATAATGATTTAAATCATGTTATTGACTTATTATAGAATCATATTCATTGTTATGATATCATATATGGTTCACTTATGACATTATATTACCCTTTCTTTTGTAAATTCCATGTTAAAGAAGCGTTTTGGGTAAAATCGTTTCATTTATCGTAGGTGTTTTGACTTGTTGTTCTTGACATCATTATTATTTATATCATGATTTACTTACTTCCAGAATATAAAATATGATTTATATATCATATATATTCAGTATATATATATATATAATAGATAGGTAAATAAAATGAAAAACACCGTTCATGGAGACGGTAGTCCGTACGTACGCATGAACGCTGTTTTTCTTTCCTTATTGTCTTGAAATGGAAGTAAGTAGATGACATACATATGTATATATATACATAAATCCAGTATCTTTATAATGTCATATATTTTATTATTATTTCTTATATATACATTATAATCATTCTTAAATGGTTAACATAGAGAATGAATCTCATCGCGTCGTGGAGACGGTATTCCGTACGTACGCACGCGCGGTGATTTCTTTTTCCGTAGGATGGATATATGGTGAAATAGGTTTGTTTCATACTTATAATAACATATCAGTATATGAGTGATACTGATGTTATTACTTCATAAATGAACTACCTAAGAAGAAGAAGTGGAAGAAGAAATAAAGATGAAAGAATTGGTAACGGTAATTACCTCTTATTTGAAGTACCTCTTTGAGACCTCCTCTTAGGGCACTAAAATTGGTCTTGGAGGAAGACCAGAACCTCTAGGATGTTTCTAGGGAAGTGGAGAGGAGAAATTGGTAGGGGTTGGCCGAGCTTGAGTGCTCAAATTGATGTGAGGAGGAGGGGGAGGAGGTGTCCTTTTATAGGGGAGGAGAGGGGCACCTTAGGAATATCTCAAAATATTATTTTATATTAAAGTCAAAATCGGTTTATAATGGTTCCAAAGGGTCTTATTTCGAAGCTAAAGTGGGGATGGGTCGAAATCCTATCAACCAATAGAATTTAGACAAGTTTAGGATATTATTTTAACCTTATCAATTAGATTTAACTCTAAGTTAAATAATTTAACTTTTACCGTGTCTTTTTGTTTTCTTACACTATATGGTTAATACACTTACTATAACAAGCCAAACGAACCCCAAATTGTTTATTATTAATATATATATCCTTATCTAAGTCATTTGGCCGAACCTTAGATTTTTAGGAATACAATAACAATTAAGAATATAATATTTGATTTAAAAACTATTTTGTGTCAATTTTGACACTATTTGATATATGATTTTTGTGAAAGTCATAACAGAATTAAATGTTCGAACCAAGTTGATTAAATCAACATTAATATATCATAGTAACCTAGAAAAGTAGTGGAATTCATAAAAAGTCTTAAATTACATTTATTTTGGTATTTATATTATCAATTATGTCAACATTTCATTAATAAGATAATTACTGCATCATTTTTGTGTCATAAATAAATTATATTATGTGATGTCTAAAAATTACAAATAAAATACCATCATGTAGGAAATCTTTTTATCTTTCTAATGAATATTTATAGTCTAATTTATCTTATGTATAACCCCATATTAAAAATTATTTACTTATTAAACTTTGATTTTAACTATTTTAACCCTTCTTTAAATAAATTAATAATAAATGTCCTAATCTAATCCAAGTGGGCCTAAATGGTCATATTTTATTCCTAAGTTTGTTTTTGGTCGAATTACACTTGTCCAATAGAATTAGGACATGTGTTAGGGTAATATTAATATCATATTTACCCTTAGTTACCCTATTTACTATTAACCGCGGTAAAAAAAGTAAAAAGTTACTATTCACCAAAAAATTATTTTCATCTCATTGAACCACATTTTAGTCCTTGATATTAACCGTGTCTCTCGGATTTTCGAAATTCCATTCACAGAAGCGGTAAAATTATGTTTTATGCAAAATTCAGTTTTTTAACCTACCACTTAGTGGTTTCACTATTCATCAAAAATTGAAAGTTTTCAGAAAAATACCAAAATTTCACCCTAGGCTAATTTCGATATTCTAAGTCAAAAAATGAAGTTCATTTTGAAAAATAAAATTTATAAAATTTCAAAAAGTGGTTATTAATATTTATAACGGCTAGTTTTAATAATATTTTAATAGCATATCGTTGTTTAGTGAAACTCGGTATTGCGTATTACACACGCTATCGAGGAAGGTCGCGATTGCGTGTAATGCAAGGCAAGTCAAGGATGCGTGTTGTGCAAGCTCCTTTTGGTGTATCGTACAACACAAGACATTAATAAAATTAAAAAGAATATTTTTCATAAAATCTTGGGCTGTTACACTCCCCATCTATTTCGTAATCATCAAAGCCATATCATATTCTTATCCTTTCTATCCAATGGATTCCAATGCAGAGTCTTGGTATTTACTATTTCATTGAACCTAAGATATATTACAAAGATAGGAATATCATGATTAATTTTAAAATTATCATATATAATAGTATATGTATTGAATTTTATTTCATTAACATTGGTAGTTCCCTCATGGGAAAATCCAAATAATCTGAAATTTCATATGTATATTTACAAATAGATATTTTATTTATTTTGTCATCACCAAAACGACAGTACAATGAATTATTTTTTATAGTTATTATTATATGTAGCTTACTTCAACTTAGTCCATGTGTCCCTACCAGTAGCAGGTAATGCATGTTGTTCTTCAATTATGTCCCGGATTTCAGGACCTATTCTCTCTAGATACCTTTTCATTCTATATTTCCACTAAGCATAGTTATTTTCATCAAATAAATGTGTAATATTAGTAGCCACAACGTCTACTTGGTTACCCATACATGACTAGAATTTAAAGAATAGAAAATTTATATATGAATGAAATTTTAAGATCTTTAAGATTCATGTAAAATCACCGTTGAAAAGAATTTCAAATTCTTGAAAAATACAACTGACGGTATTAATAAAAACTATTCTCATACCAAAAGTTGGATGAGGTGGATACTCAATATGGGTGAATTTAGTTCCTTCTTAAAATTATTGATTTTTTTTTGGTAAAATCCGCAAAATTTGAAACGAAGAAGTTAATTAAGGAAGTGGAGATATAAATGTTCAATTTATGAACAAGTATTTTAAAGTTTGATGTCATCTTAGTTGAGTCATTGTAAAATCATATCCAAGTTTTCAAATAGGTTTTCTGAATTAAACACATTTACACAACAACCAAAAACTAACTACTATAGTTAATTTAAAACTATTTTCTATGATTGAATTTATTTGTAGCGGAAATATAAAAACTCATTTTTTTAAAAAAAATGACATAGTAGAATTCATCAAGAGGTTAATTCTCAAGATGATACTTAATCCTCTCAATTTGTTGATCTCCCGCCTCCAAGTAGTTTATATTAATAAACTTGTTACACACCTTCTATCGAGCTTTACAACTATTTTCAAAAAATGTCAAGTTCTCATAACCACTTCAATTGTTCATTACAGGTTTGTAACAAACATGCCTCACATTACCTCTTCCATATATATATATATATATATATGGGAAAAAAATTTAAGGAATGTTTGGTGTGAGGATTTTCAGTATCATTTAGTTTAAGATCATGATTTTGTAACAGTAAAACCCATACTACTTATAAATATAAGATAGAGAACTCAAAAGAGATAATGTTATGAGGATTTAATTTAGAAGGCTCAATGTGTTTGATATTCATCTCTGGACTCCTTGGTGAGAAGAAATTACAGTTTGAGTCCATCTTTGGAAGTTGTCTCTAAAATAGAGAGTCCTAATTTCAGGTTGTAGCTTGTAGGTGCTGAGGTGTTCATCTTCATAGATTGAAAGAGATTCTATTATGCCCATCAATGTAGCCTAGAATTTGTTCTCCCAAATATTCTTCATGAGTCTCTTGGGTTCAAAATGAATGTGCTAGTATGTTCATCCTCTGCTTTGTGTCTGTCATGTACTATATCTTACCCCACATAATCTTCCCTAACTCGATCTTCTATTTTTTCATGAGATCGGACAGAAGGAATTATCAATCCATTTGTGGTCTTCCTCATACCTTATACAGTCTCCAGATATGTCTAAAATCAACATAAATGTATTTCATAAGAAATAAATATTCCAAATATGATCATTATAATAGTATTAAGAAAATTGAAAATGTATTGATTAGAATAGTATGGGTATCAGTAGAATAGTAGTATTATCCTTACTAATGGTATATTCAAAAAGTAAGCTATTTGAATTCTAAAGGTTATTCCAGTAGTAACCATTAATCAGTATACATCCAACAACAACTTCATAACTATAGCCTAATAACAGTAAGATTAAAATGTTATCTTCTAATAGTAACCTTTTACCCGTTACTAGTAGGATTCCAGAAGTAGGCTTGCCATCAGTGACCGTGTACCACTAACCCCTAGAAGTTTAAATACAATAATAGCCTTTGAGCAGTATACATGTAGTGGTGAAATTTCATTGGTAACTCAGCAGTAAGGTTCCTTTGAGGTAACCTTATAGTAGTAACCTTCTAGCAGTAACCATCTAGTGGTTACCTTCTAGTGGTAACCATCTAGAGGAAACCATATAGTGGTAACCTTCTAGTGGTAACCTATCCTAGAGTAGCATCATTCAATGACTTAAATGGAAGGATCTTAATAGTGACCTTCATACCAGTTACTTTTACATAGAAATGATTACACTGTAAACTTAATCAAGAAATAAGTGAGATAAAAAATATAGAATTGTTACATGTTAAAAACTATAAAAACAAATAAACATGATTATTATATAAATAAAAAATGATTTGGGATTATCAAAACACATGAATAAAAAAAAGTGTTTTCTAGATAATTGATAAAAATAAATCAATTTTTTTTAAAACACATTAAAAAAAACAGATTTGTCTCCATTTATAGGGAAATTCTTTGAAAAACAATTTCTAACGTCCTTATAAGTATTATTTGAATAAAAATTGAAACTATAATGCAAAAATTACCATAGGGTGAATTATATGTATCTTTTTGAAATGTTTTAATTTATTGATTAATAATGAAAATTCTTAATTTTAATTAAATATTGTCTTTTCAGATAAATTATTTCTAATGATAAATTATATTTTGAAATGTTTTTAATGTGAAAATGGACCAATTATATATCACTAAATCCAATATAATCAATTAGAATATTTTTAACAATGAATTTTGATATAAAAACATTGTTATATTTTGAAATTTCCAAATTAAATTCCAACTTTCTCATCACATTCAAAAGAATAATTTTAAATTAAATTCTGCAGTTATGTGAATTTAATTTTTTTTGAATGGATATTATATTTTCAATATTAAAAATTTATATTATTTAATTAGGTAAAATTAATTTTTTACCAATCTTATTGATAAAAACAATTCAATTTAATTAAATTTATTATGGTAAATACGAGTTTACATAGTGTTTAAACATAGAATATATGGTATAAAAATGACCCAAAATATGAACAAACCCCATTATCACTAACAATTTCAACACTTATGTCCTTTGGATGTAAATATATGAGTTTGTGGGGGAACATTTCCCCGAATGTTTCCCATATAATAAGTCATGAAAAAAATGAACCATTCATCCTTTTGATTTCAGTAAAGCTTCAAGTATTGGAAAAATGCATAGTTTTAGTTATAAATATAAATTTAAAATATTAATTAATTTTTTATTATAATAATTTATCTTCAAATATTAGATAATTTATATTTACATAAAATAATTTTTAAAAACCAATGGATCGGTTATTTAGACCATAATTAAATAAGATAAATGATACTAAAAATATTATAAGTGTTCTAAATAGAATGAATTTTGTTGTTCAATTATTTTTTAGATGAATATAGGATTATAAAAATTTGTGAAAATAATAAATTAAAATACCATTTAGTATTTATTTTTTATTTTTAATATTAAATATGAATTTTATATTAGCTATTAATATTATTTTATAATATTTGATATTTTGTTAAATTATAAAACATTATTAAAAACATTACCTTCTATAAGGTGGTTAGTAAAATATATTAAGTATTAAATTATTTCCATTGAATGACCAATTGATCTATTATAATGAACATCTCAAAAAATAAATTGTATAATACATTTTTATCTTAGTTAGGGTTAGTTAAATGTGTTTCGTGTGTTACTTGTGATTCTATTAACATTAATCTCCAACACCCATTGGAATTTTATATTATTTTTTGGAATAAATTTTCAAATTATTTGGGTCTAAATTTTATTACAATAATAACTTTAATATAGTATTAATATATGAGTTACATAATTTTTAATTCTAGTTATATTATTGAAGAATGAAAAATGTAAAAAGGAAACACAGGAGTTAAGAAACTAATTTATTATGAATGTATTTATTTTTAGTGTTTGATGTTATTCATGAACAACTAATATCTCACCTACATTATTATTCAAATTTGTAGTCACATGAGGTTTGGGAGACCTCACAATAGTAAATACTATTGAGTAATTACACAAATTCCACTCCCCCACAACTATAAAAAAGCAATAACGCCCCTCACTCCATCCCACCTATAAAGCAATTTGGATTTTCAAAAATCTTCCCATATTACTTCCCAAATTACCTCTTCTCATTGTAAAAGATTTATTTTTTGTATAAAAAAGAAAAGGAATGTTTTCAAACAAAAAGGAGTTACCAAAATAAGTTGAATCGTTCATCTACAAATATATCTGTAATATTTATTCCTTAAAACCCTTTAGTTATTTGAATATAATTTTTATATAACCAAAAAAGAATAATATATATAATAAAATTTATTTATAAAAATATTAAAACAAAAAACCACACCCAATTCCATGATATGTGTTACAAAATTATCACATGTGTGGGCATTGGACTACCACCTCACGAATCAATGTTGTTCGTTTATTCAGTACACCCATTCATGTTTGGGAATAATGATCAAAATAAGGTTTAAATATGATATATATTATTTTTACAATTTTATTTTGTTAATTTAATTTCTATATAACACATTACTTCATTCTTTCCATTTATTTGGAGTAGAATAACATTCAACATGTCTACGGAGGACTACCACCTCATGAAGTGATGTGATTCATTCATGGATTAAATATAATGAATTATTGATGAGTTTACCTAAGATTTTTTATATATATTAAACAATGGTTATAATTTAATGATATTATATATATATCATTTAATTCTAATTCATCAAAAATGATAACAAATTAGAAACAATGTCCATGCATACTTATATCTAACTTTCTCCATTTACGGAGTATTTAATTACCAATCTATAAATTTTATAAATTAGTATAAATATATATATATAAATAATAAATATATGTGACATTAAAATCATTTTTAACACTCTAGATAGTATTTAATATTTATTGATGTATGTGTTAAAAGTATCAGGTCAAAACATGGATGAAAAACAATGTGGTTAATACTTGAAATGTGACATTAACATGGAGTTTTTAATTAATAGGTAATAAAAGGTTATAAGATAATAATATATGATATTAAAAATCATAATAGGGTTTTTAATTAGTTAAAAACATGTATAAACACAATATTCTATTTATTAAAGCACACTCAACCCAACGAGAAGCATGATATAATGGTTTTTCTTATCTAGCTTTTATTTTAATGAAACAAATTCCATTTTAACCATTTTTTGTGTATATACATCCAATGTCTTTATTTTATGAATATTATACTTATATATTTTTGTTATTTTCATATAAATTTTATGATACCTCTTTCATGGGGTTTATGGTTTCAATGTAAACAATGGATCAACTTATTTTTCTCTCCATATTCATTATCCGAGACCGATGTTTCTTATACACCAACAATCATTTATGAGTTTTATATTTTTCAAATATGAGATGTTATATCATGAATATACTTATTTTAATGATATTTTAAAATACATTCTTTTATTTTTGTTTTTATTGAATTATAAAAAAGTAGTAATATTTTTTTTACTGTATCATCACTTATCAAGATTGTCTTTGATTATGTCTCTGTTGTTGAAATCAAATAATTCTCATAAATTATATACTACTCTAATTATGATGGATGTTTTCAATTAATTTTACAATTTTTATACTTTTGGTACTATAATTATGGAAAATGTTTTTTAATAGAACATGACTTCATTTCTATCATTGGTTGGAAATATGTGTTCATTCAAAATGAAATTTTCTAATATTGTTTAAAAAAGGTTTTTAACAGATATATGAAGCTAATTTTCAATTGAAAAGATATTAAATTTTTTAAAAATAATAGTTTGAAATGATTCAATGTTATTTTATGATATGATATCATGTTTATTTTCAAGGTAAATGTTTTTAAATTTTTTTTATGATTTTAAAAGTTAATTTTCAAAATTAAAAGGGTACTTTCCTCCACATGTTTTTAATGACGCTTTAATATCATATACAATCATCAACATAAAAACCCTAGTTGTAATTTATTCCCCACTAGTTTATTCTTTATTAATATCATCCTTATACTTTATCTATATGCTTAATTATTGTAACAATGAAATTATTAATGAACTCGTTTAATTCCTTGGTTAATCGTGTTTCAATGAAATTAAAATGGAACCCTTTTCATTTTCGTGGGATAATAATGTTACAAAGATATTAATGTGAAACCCATTTCATTTGTATGAGAAATAAAGATATTAATGAAAAATTATTGTTTCAATGAGTTTTATGATGAATTAAAATTTCATTGTACATTATTCATGTTTTTGTTCTTCGTCACTATATAAGAAAAATTGGGTGGCACATATTGATCTATGTATACACATTATAATAAATCATGTGGTGCTCAAGATAACTTTGTGTTATCCTATAATACATTAACAAGTGGTGGCACTTATAGATTAAGGTAAACCCATTATATCTTAATTGATGGGTTCACCAAGATATCCCTCCAATATAGTGGGTAATGATTATATTAGAAGATAGTAATATGGTTATCCAAATTAAAAGGGTTTTGATTGAGTATTGTGAATATGATTATCCATGTTATTGAAATGTGTTTTAATTACTTGTTATGGGTTTATGATGTTTCATTTAATTAAAATTTTTATCACAGGGGTCATGATTATTGATTTTGATAACTATTGCATTTTCCATGTTTTCATATTTTATGATCTTGGTATTGATAGGTATGATTTATATTATGATTCAATCAAGCACATTTTTTCAGTCTTCATACTACCATGCACTCTTATTCTCATTGATAATATTAAATTTTTGGTCTTATGCTTAACCTTACTGATCGTTTGAACTAACCATTCATATGTTTCATTTTCCACATGTAATAAAGAAAGAGGTTTAATGAATTATGATCTTGATGTAAATTTCTTACCCTAAGTATCAACATGATGTTTTATTTAGTGATAAATTCATTTCCCAATATTAATGAATAATATGGACAGCCTTTATGATGAGTGATAACCCATCACATCAAGTTAAGCGGTAGGGATTGATGCCATGACGGAATGATAATAATGGTTTTATGCCTACCGTTGTCCTATGTGTTGTCTCTATTAGTAAGTAATTTTTATAGGTTATGATTTTGGTTATTTTGGAAACTTATAAAATTTTATTCAAGGATTTATTATTTATATATCATAGAATAATATATGATTGAAACTTTCTTAGCCTTAGATTCCAATCTTTGTAAAAAAAGTCTAATTTATAATTAGGATATTTATTAATGGAGTGAATTTTATTGCAATTTATATATAAATTTTGAATACTAATGAATAATATAAAAGTTTACTCATTTTTAGAATTATCATACATTGTCAAAACCATTTTGGATTTTATTAATGTGTAATTCTAGGTCGATTATCTTGACTATCCCTTTTTGGGTTATATTTTCATTAAATGTTGCTCTTAGTGCATAAGGGATTAAAAAGACAACCTAAATACTTATCTTTTGTAGTAAATGATGATGTAGGTAATGAAATGGAAGAAATTATGAAACATTACTCATCATGTATGTATATATCCATATTTCTACAAGTATAAATGGTCAGTGAATTATTTGAATCTATGAAAATGAATTTCAAACAATAATATTATACTAGTACATTCAATAATGATAATCAATTATTATTTTTATCATAAAATATTTATGATTTTATGGACCTTATCATTCCAATTATCATTTACTTGTTTTTTTATCAATGACCTTAATCACTCTCTATAATTATTTATGTTTTTCCATCATTTCATCCACAATTTTTCGATTTGGAATCTTTGTTTTGTGTTTTCCATAAGACCATTGTAGTTACCTTTATCTATTTTTAATATGATTTTTTATGAACACTTTTATATGATGTGGTCAGGAAATAAAATATTTTTCAAATGACTAAACTTTGATTAACAAAATAATGTTGAAATTGAGAGGGAAAAATTAATTAAATGGGGGGGGGGGATGTAACACCCTCATATAATAAAAGTATAAATCTATAAATGATAGTGTAAATGAAATGAAACAATTTTTTTTATTTTATTAAATTCAATAAATTTTTTATATTACGATACTTAAAAAACAATATTCTTCAATAACATGTGTAAAATGCAGGATTGTGTTTTTTCAACCAAAAGATATACTATAACAATTATTATTTTACAAGATAGTTTTCAACTAGAAATTTGAGTGGTGGGTATCGAAAGGATTAATATATTTTTGAAAAACAATTGCACATGTATATATAATGAATTCATTGTGGAAGAATAAATTCTAAAGGAAAAAGACCTATTTGAAAACAAACAAAAATCTATTTCTGTTGAATTGTACAAATGTGCATAAGTGTGTTTTATGACAATATGATAATGTAATCCCACATTTTGTATTATATTAATTAAATTTATATGTAATATACTCATAATAAATCATAACATTCATCTAATTTGTTTCAATATAATTTTTTAAAATAAATCCAATTTTACTTAAACGTGGCGTATTTTCCCATAAAAATCAATTCTTTCACATGTTTCTTTGAACTTCAATAATAATTTAGTTTTTATAAGTTTATATAATTTTTGGGATAAAATAAATATAATTATTAAAATTTGAATATAAAAATTATTTTTTGGTGAATTTTTGTAATTCTTCTAAAAGGTTTCAATTTTGCTGAATAGTAAAAAATAATAAATTTTTATTCGAAATTTCCTTTTTGATTAAATTATCTGAAAATATAAATAATATTTTGATGTTTTATTAATTAAAAAATAGATCATTAATAAATTTATGAATCTAATATTTTTTATTTGAATAATTTAAATATTTAATTTTGATATAAAATTATTGTGACCATTTGAATGTTTCGCTCTAATACCCCATTACGCATCACATTCTAAAGATTAATTTTAAATTTAATTCAATAACTTATGAGATTTAAATTTGTAAAAAGGTATTCTGTATTTTGAAACACAATAATTTAGATTATCAAATTTCTTCAATGTTAATTTTTCCCAAAGTGATTATTGAAATCAATTTTAAATAATTACTTTGATTAAGGTAAAAAAGGATTATTTAGATGTTAAATACACAATATTTGGATAATAAATGATCCAAAACTTTTAAAACACAAATTTTATGGATATATTTCGACCTTTATTACCTTATTCAATATTTCTAAGTGTTTTTGGGAAACTATTCAACGAAATTGATCCAAATAATAAGTTGAGAAAATAAAAATACCAAAAATGTACCTTTATTGTTTTTAATTTCTACAAACAATTGGTGATAGGGAAAAAATAAATAGATAAAATTATTAATATCATATTAAAATTAAAATTAATTTTCTATCATAATAAATTATCTATAAATTTTCTGTATTAAATAATAATAATATGTGATTAAGAAATGTAAAAACATAGATTTTTAGTTAATAATTAAATAAAATAAGTTATACTATAAATATTAAATGTGATGAAAATAAAATGAATTTTTGAGAGAAATTTTATATTATATAAATATATATTTATGAAAATATATAATCTTAATATAATTTATTTCAATTATTTTCATAATTTCCTTAAATTCAAAATAAATTTGTAATTTCAAAAATAGACTTTAATGTTATTTTATAAAAAATGATATTTTATTAAATGATTTAAAATAAATAAATAAATAAATAAATATAATTTTTTGTTTTCAAATTTTAATAAATATTAAGTATTTTCCCTTAATATACCAATTTATCTTTTATAATAAACATATTGACCATTAAACAATGACATATATTTATCATGATTATAGTTAATGTAGTGTTTTTTCATTTTATATCATCTTCTTTTAAAATAAATTTGGAAAACATATATAATTTCTATTTTATAATTTCGATTTTATATATAAATAATTATAAATTTTATAAAATTTATCACATTAATTTAGTCATTATGGATTAGTTACATAGGATATAAAACTAGTTACCTTATGCAAAACACAAATGAAATATAATGAATCTTTGGAGTTAAGGAACAAAATGTTAAAACAAAGGATTTATTTTGTGTGTTTGTGGTGTTTCAAGAAAATATAATCCCTCACCTAACCTATTATTGATTGTTTTATACACATTAGGTATGGTATACCTCCTAATAGTAATTACATTTTAAGTATGTACAAGAATTATACTCTTCTACAACTATAAAGGGGAACTCACACCACTCACTTCATCACACCTCTCAAAAACTTTTTATCAACCAAATTTACCAAAATATGTTCCAAAAGTTTCACCTCTAAGAATATAATATTAAATTTCTTCGTTATACATTCATAGGAAGGCCAATGGTTCAAACCAAAAGGAGAAACACAAAGAAGGGGTAACGTTCATGAACAAAAATTTTGTTTTATTTATTCTTCAAAATTCTTCAAGGAGATATATACAAATATATATATAATAGAATAAGTATCATATATATATATATATATATATTCTATGGATACAACTTAAAATTGGAGATATTTTCTTCAAATGGGTTACATAGTTGTTATTCTTGTATGTGTTGGACTGGTGTCTCGAAATCCAATGTTGTTTAGTTATACACTACAACCTTTCATGGATAGGAATAATTATTTCATTAATATATATATATATATATGACATATATTTTATTTCATGATGTAATTATCATTTAGGAATTATTATATAACATATACCTCCAAGATTTCAATTTTTGTGGAATACGATAACTTCATTTTTGTGTACAATAGACTACCACCTCGAGAAGCGATGTGATTCATTAATCCATTACATGAAATGTATAAAGAGTATAACAAAAATATATTTTATATGTGACCTAAATATTATACTCTAATTATAATATATATATATCATTTAATTTTCTTTCATCCAAAATGACAAGAATATTTAATCAGTGTTCATGCATAGGTACGACCTACCATGTACATAAATAGTGTATTTCATTTCAAATCACTAAATTTTTTGTATAAATATAAATAAATATATATTTAACATTTCTGATATTTATATCATTTTTAAAATCTAGTTTAAATTAAATAATTAATGACTATAGTGGACAAAAAATTACTATTTGTATAGTATCTAAAAAACAAGTAGTTAGTATTCTAAAGGTAACGTTAAAAATGAATTTTTCAAAAATTATTAATAAAAGAAAAAAATATAATCCTAAAATATATTGAAAATAATAATTTGGTTTTTAAGAACTTACTAAAAAAAATTCAACAACTATATTGGTGATCTAATAACATTCAACAAAAAATAATCATTATGTATGGGTTTTTCTTATCTCACTTTTATTTCTAAGCGATGTATGAAATATATTCTACATATTCTGGTTTTATGGTGTCTATAATTCCTATGGATGTATTTTATCAATATTATGTTTATATTTATAGTTTTTTAATATCCATTTTATTATATCACTTTCATGAGGTTTATAATTTCAATGCTACCAAACCGTAAGGGATTATTTTCTCTATTTTCCTTCTTGGAAACATGAGTAATGTTTTATAGATATCATCATTTATTAGGAGTATATTCCAAACCAAATAAATTTTATATCATGAATATCCTTATTTTAATGACATTATAAATGATACTTTTTCATGGTTTTTATGATTCAATGTCACCAAAATGCTAAGATTCTTTGCTTACAATTTTATCATTTATCGGTATTGTCTATGATTAATTCTACGATGTTGAAAAATTATATTTTTCATAACATATCTTTTACGTTGATCATTATTGATAGATTAATGTAATTGTAAAACATTTCAACTATTTGGTACTTAAAATATTTTATAATTTTCTTTCAAGAAAATCTGACATTATTTATTTCTTTTCTCAGAAATTCGTGTCCTTTAAAAAAACTTATAAAAATGATAGAAAATTTTTGGGATATGAAATTTATCAAAAATTTTCAATGGAAATGATATTTTGAAATATTTTTAATTAATTTAAAAATCTTCCTTCTTATTTTTTCAAGATAGTTTTAAAATTAAAAGGTTTTCAAAAATATATTATGACATAAAAATTGTTTTTCGAAATGAAATGTGTATTTTACCCAAAGTGTTTTTAATGATATTTTAATGGTATTTAAATTAATATGTTTAAAGAAACTTATTATTACATATCCTAAAATGGTTATATTTTTTTATTAATACCCTCTTCATTAATTCAATGGATCGATAATGATTTTGTCAAAGATATCATTATGGAACCTATTAATTTTTTCCTGGTTAATCATCTTACAAAAGGATTATTATGGAACCTATTTCTTTTATATAAGTTAATCATGTTAAAATTGATTCATATTAAAAACACTTATATAACATTTTAAATACTTTTTGGATGTGATAATAATTTTCTAGGAGTGTTATGATAATTTAATGCTCTATGAACATTCTTCCAAAAGTGGTTCTCAAAAATTAGACCTAAAATATGAGGTGGCATATTTAGGGGGGGTAATACCATTATTGTAGAACATTGGGTGGACTAGATAGCATGATTTCATATTGTTATATTTAACAATGGGTGGATTAGATAGTTTTGAGAAAACCCATTATAGATTTACATGGGGATGACTATAATGCGCTGGAGAAGCCTGTTATAATATAATGATAGGTGAGTGTAGATAATGCTCTAATACATTGGGTAATGATTATATTAGAATACTGTTGTATTCTTATTTCAATTAAAAATTGTTTTGAAATGGATTCCTGAATATGATACCCCACTTTACTGAAATAGGTTTTAATTAATTTCCATAGTTTTATAATGTTTCATTTGATCAAAATTGATATCACATGGATATTGATTATTGATTCTTATGACCCTTTAATTTTTCAAGATTTCATATTATAAGATTTATATATTTATTGGTTTGAGTTCATTTATGATAATCTCAGTCACTCTAATTGTTTCATAATTTTCTAATGCTCCCATATTACGATTCATTACAATCTATTGATAATGATTATGGTCACCCATACATAACATTTCAACTCACCCTTATTATGTTTCATTTTTTCCAGGTTATAAAGAAAGTGAATGAAAAAATAATGTAAATATATGACTTGAAATGGTTCATGTTTGTGAAATAATGTGAAATAACAAATGAATGTTATAATAGAAAAGGAATTTCATCTCTATGAACCACTTCATTATGACACCATGTTGACATGAATTTGTCCTAATTTTATGAAACAATAATCATAAGTTATCCTATAGGTTGTTAGTGATCCAATTTTTCATTTTGATTTTTTCTGGTTTATGGGAAAACAAATTTAATGATTATTTTACACAAAGAAGAAAATTTAATTTTTAGGATTTCAAAATAGGATCCATGAGAGTGCGTCATGGGCTATTAGATAGAGGATGAGAGGTCAGAGTCATTATATACTTTTGAGTGGAATTGTTTCATACTCCAAGAATATCATGTAGATAAATTTCATATTTTGGAATCCCTTATTATCATCATTGTAAATTTGGTCACCCTTCTCACATATTACCAATAAAATATATAAGAATAAATAACCATATGTATAGGTAAGAGGCTCAATATTAATGGAAACACACACACATAAAAACACATAGAAACACACACACACATATATGAGGATCCTTTTCAAATATAACCATCAAATATTAATCATAGGGTTCTCCATCTCATATTTTATTTAATTATGGATGATTTAATTTAAAATATTATATCCTGAATTCATGTAATTGGGAAATATAGAATTTATTTGCATCTAGGAAGGTGGTTATAGATTTACTGTCAATATCAATCCCATGAGATGTGATTACTTAATATCCACATCGAAGGACTAAGTACCCTTGTTGTTTTGTTCCATTTAGTAGGAAGCACCATAAATTTTCAGTTTATATGAAATGGGAAAACCCATAAAATTTTATGGTAAGAAAAAATTATATCAAGGTGGATGTTGAATAGAAAATGAGGCGTGGGACTTACACATGAGTGTAATTTTTTATGGATCCCATTCATAGAATGGCCTAATTTCATTTGGCTTACCATATATGGAATATACCCTTGGAATGTAATACTGACCGTGAATATAAGCCTATGAGGGTAAAGTAATGGGGCCTAAAAGGAATATTCACATCCATGAAATATATGATCCTACCTAGAATATGGAATATTGAATATAATAGTGGATTAAAGTTGTTTGTTTTTAAGAACAATGACTTTTCCTACATATCCCATAAGAATGGGAATCAAAGACCATGTAGTTATAGACATATTGGGGGGGTTAAACACATAATTGAAGAAAATTTTATATTTTTTATATTTTCAGTGTCATGACCACCACTAATATCTAAGACTGTGTGATTCATCCGCAATGAGAAAAATGATAAACAATATATGATATCCACATTATGAAATCATGTTTGGGAAGTTACATACAACGTGATGGTATGTGCAAGTGAAACATTATTCCACTTTCATTGGTGGATAACTGTGAGAATACCTAATGTATTAAACTATGAGGTCAGGAAAGATAGTTTAGGGGGATTACTCTAAGGGGGATACCCATGATGATTAATTTCTCCTTAATAGCTATTAGATGAGGGTGTAGTATTTAGGAATGAATATATTATTTAACTACACTTATCTTTTATCCATTTTCAAAATCTTAATGATAGGGTTTATGTTTACATTTAATTAACAAATACTACCTAATTTTATTCACATTTTAGATAGCATGGATGAATGGATGCCATATTCTGAATAAATTCTTCCACCCATAAGAATTGTATCCTCATTACCACTTGAATTAATGATCGTCAATAATATATTGACCATATCTATTTTGTAGTATAAATATGAAATTTCCATTAACATAGGAATTCATGATTAATGTACATGTGTACTTGTTTGATTATCTGATCATTCATATTTACAAGCATGGGAGGCAGTATTGATCTAGTATCATTCATATTGGATACATAGGTAGTGGAGTTCCTTGTCATTTGTTGTTTGAGGATGACATAGGGGATAAGGGGTTCTTCACCTTAGTGATACCTTGGTTAGATATTTGGGATTTTCCTATTTAATACAAGGGAAATACTGATTTGGATTCACCAATGTGATACCTGGGAGAGAAAGATTGGGCATCACCTAGGTGATACCTAGTCGAGTTGAGTTGGGTTTCACCTAGGTTGTATCATAGAGTGACCATTTGGGAATCACCCAGGAGATACATGGGAGTGCTATATTGAGAATTACCCAGGTGATAACAGGAATATTTGAGTGATGTTTCTTGGGAATTCGGTAGGGCAAGACACACCGCATGGTTGAGACATCAATCTAAACACCAGGGGTCTGAATAAGTTCTCTTCTAAGGATTTCACTAAAGTCATAGGATATAGATCAATACATTACCTTAATTTGTTTCAAAAATATTGAGTTTATTCCTAAAATTGAGCCATGGTGTTTAAGTATTTTATTAACCCTAGTTACTTTACCCTTATTAAACCCCTATTGATGTGTAATAATTTAAATGTACATGGTAGTTATGGTTTATTGGGTGAGAGTCTAGGGTTGGGAGAGCATTGAGCCTTCATTAAGGCATCCACAAGTATCAAATGTGGAGACCAAGGGTCCTATATATTGGAAACATTTAGAACCATGGGGATGGAGGAATATCGCACTTGTTGGTATCATCGTTTATGCACTCTAGTTTGCTACACTGGCCAACCTTGCATTGTAGTTTTTGAATCGGTTTAGCTATCACAATAATAGTTTTACTGGGGTGTTGTGAAACCCTCACCTTGGAAAACACCTAGGGTTATTGAAATGATTGTTTTTATTTATTCATTACTTTACTTATCTATAGATTTTTAATATTAAGTTATATATTTCATATAAATGAAATTCCAATAATCTCCTCCCTTGTGAATCATTCCTATTAGAACAAGTGGATATAATCTCATGGTAGAAAATAATTTAGGCATCTATATACCGTTGATTCATTGGGTAACTTGTTTTCATTCAAACCATTCACCTTCTTATATGGGCATAACATTTTTTCACTTGTAACTCACACAAGGGGAGTGTACTGGTAGATCATAATGATTGTAAACTCAAGTAGATCATTTTGGGAGGCTCACACAGGCAGGTTCATGTAAGGTGGAAGGGGATATAAATAGTTATTATGATCATAGTTCCCCTCTATTCAATATATTCACTTGAATTTGTTTTCTCATCACATAATTTTATCGAATAGGTTATACTTGCACAAGTTATTGGTCACACACATGCTACATTCCATTTGGTTACATAGGTTTAATGGTATATGTTAAATAGTTACACATGAGTATTGGTTAAATTGAACCTACATTATATGTGTGAACTTGATGGGTGTTCACCTAGACTGAGAACCGAAATTCATTTATAAATTTCCAACTTCTGACAACCATAATTTTTTTAAACATATATCTACTCATGCCCCATGGGTAGTCAAATATTAGAATTTAAGGATAACTATCCCCTAGAGAGTGTGTATAAACCATATTAAGAAGTTTAATGATTATAATTAGTGTCCAGAGGGCATTAAAAAAATTTTCACCACTTTTTAATAAGAAATTATAAAATTTATAGTCCTGCTTTAGATGGTAGGATCATCCCAAAAAAATATAACAGAT
Source organism: Viscum album (assembly GCA_963277665.1). Lineage (NCBI taxonomy): Eukaryota > Viridiplantae > Streptophyta > Magnoliopsida > Santalales > Viscaceae > Viscum > Viscum album. Next base: position 2,027,260,568 of record OY728120.1, on the reverse strand, counting down.
TTGGAAAAATTGATGAGGAATATATATCCCTAGGGGTTGGAGTTGTTTTTTTTCCAACTTGTAAATACAATCTTATTATTCATACAACAAAGGACATATTTATACTCAAACTCAACACGTGTAGTATATGTGTGGGTAATATCATTTGTTGTGAGGTAAAGTGAATAAAATTACATTTTTTTATTCCAAAAACATTATAATATAAATTTTTCAAAAATGATTATCTAATGATTAATGTTATGGAAAAATTTTGTAATTAAATTATATTCCATTATATATTATTCATGTATGGAATATATACATATATAAATATATATCATTAATAGGTGGGCCATTTTTTTAAGTTGTTAAATGAGTTCATTAAATATCCATGCCTTGCATTTTATGATAGAATGGTTAATGACGGTTATTTATGCCTTTTGTCTTACTAATGTGGGTATTTTCCATATCATATAATTATAAACCTTTTCATAAAGTATCAATGTAACTTGTGCCTGAGATGAATTTGGATATGAGTATATATTTTTTGATTCTATTTTTTTAGTGTAACATAAACTCTAGGTCATGTAATGAGTAAAAAAAATGTTGTTGGAATATATAAATTTTTTGAATAAAATATGATTCTAATTATAAATCACTATAATCATGCATTGATTAAATGAATAACATTTTATATGTTAGAGAAATTATTTCCCCTTCAAAATACTAGTTGATAGATTCGTTGCCAAGAGGCACATATCGAGAACATGATCATTAACTAGGTAGCTTCTTATAAAGTAGGGTTCCCATGGATTAAATATTATATGTAATAGTTTTAATGGATAAATTTATGAGTTAGGTAAAAAAAACCATTGTTTACAAAGTTCTTGATTTTGTTGTGAAGCACTAATGAATGATACTAGAGGAATGAATTTTGGTAGATTGATTAGATATATCTGGTAATCATTTTTTGATAATGTTATCAAATATTCTTATATTATATGATTGAGATGATTCCCATTCAAAATAGGAAAATGTGAGAGGATCACTGAATCAACCCCCTTTTTATTTAAATATTTATATTTTCCAACTGACAGGCATGATGTATTAAAAAAGGGTCATTGTTTTAGAAATATTTCATTTTTAAAAATTCATTCTCCAATAGTAATAAACCTAATACTCATCAAATAAAATATTTTACTACATAAAAACATCATAATACTCAATGTTTTTTATGAGAATAATATTATATGGAGGAGATTTAAAATGTATGAAAATCCATTGATTGGTAACATAATAAAATTAATTAAAAAATGAAAAACAAATTAAGGTTATAATAACCCATTTCAGAATAACCCACTATTATGGAATTTTAACAAGAGTGTATAGATTCTTATGAGATTAATATAATAGGTATTTAATGTATTCAAATTATTAAATGAAAATGAAACCAAATTAATTTTATTAGTATATATATAATAAGATTGGGAATGGAAATAACCCTTAATTTGATTGTTTATGATAATGAATTAGTGAGAGTAATGGTTTCCATGATATCCTAATCTATTTAATGATTATTTTTCATCATATCAATGAAAAATATTCTTAAAAGTTGTATGATTTTATGAAAATTATAAATAATTTTATTAGGACATGAGAAAACCTTATCTTGGCATAAAAATTCCGAGTTATGGTGCTCTATAGATATTAAAAGTGGATTAAAGATATAATAAAATCAAATAAAATTAATTTGAGATCACAATAATTATTCTTTGAGTATTCATACAATGTTATTGGAACCTATATGAAAACAATAATGACGGTATGAGTAATTAATACATAAGAGGGAATTGTCTAGGATAACTAAAGTTCATTTTGAAACTCTTTAGGGAATATATGAAAAATATCTATGTTATAAATTAAATTCTATAATTTTTTTTCATGTTATAATAAATGTATAATTTTGAAGAGATGTAAATATATTGGAGTTCAAAATTATTGGGAGGATTGATATAGATTATAATTTTCCTTTAAGTGAGGATGCAAAGACTGAAACGTCTTATGGGACATGTCTTGCAATAGAAGAGATAATGTAAGTATTTATTTATTAAATTCCAAATCATTCCTAATATAATTGATTCATCTAAGAGAGATCCAATTAATTAAATGGATCTTTTGAAAATTAATTAAACTACGAAAACAAAATAAAATAGGTACCCTATTAAGATGGTATGATCCTAGTGATATCCAATCATCTCTATATCACTATAGCTCAAACAAAAAGATATAAAATCTCTCTAGATCAACAATACATATAACAAAACTCCATGAATGTATTTATTTGATTATTATTTGTTTTCATAGAAGAATTTAAGGCATAAAATTCTCATAAAATTCTAGAAGATTACATGAGTGATCTCAAAACATAGAGCAATACAATCATGATTTTCAATACATTGTAACTTGATAAATGGTATGATATAGGATAAACTCTCTAAAATTTATGGAAGTGTAAAAATTTAAAATTCATTGTTAATAATGAGCTCAAACTGTTATGCTCACTTCCATAAATTTTACTTAACCCTCTAGATGTTATAAACCGCCTAAACCAACTCTAAAAATCCCATATAACTTCCTAAAAATATTATAACTATCAAGAATAATTCTGTAATCAAAGGAGTAAATAATAAATATCACAATATTTTACAAATACATTAACTAGAATCATTACTATGATGTATTTGACCTAGTTCATTAAAGAAGAACTAAACTATTTTGGCCACATTCCCACAAACATGCCTCTTTGTATGTCAAAGGCGTCCGACTAGAAATGATAGACAATGATTGAACATTGGGGAGACTATACAACCATTATTAGATTATAAAATTATTGATTATTAATATTTATCAATAGATAAACAATATGAAATATCTGAAAAACTAATGATTAAAAAATATATCATATAAAAATCCATGTAATCCCATAAAATATTGTGATATAAAAAGATGATAATAGCATTCTACAAAAAAGGAAAAAAGACCAGGAATTAAAAAACCAATATCATACATGTATCATACATAAAAAAGTCCCAAATATAACTGCCCCCTGATAGAATCATGTTCCATATCCTATTTCCATGATACCCATATCTTATGAAATATTGAATCAAGAATTTAAAATTATGTGTTTTCCCTTGTACCTACATGTGTCCATGAAGTTGCTATGGGTACCTGATTAAAACATCAACATACTATAAGATAATTGTTAATAGTCCAACACTAATTCAATATATAATACATCTAATCAATGTTTAAATGAACAAGAAATTCAATGATACAACAAGAGATCAATGTATTATAAAATATGAAAAAATATCAAGTCAATCGTCTCTCACTATAATTACGAATATATATTATAAGGGACACCCATAAATCATATAATGAAGAATAAAGAATCATATTCTGGGTAATAATGTTCCATGACTATATGGTTACAGTTATAAGGAGTAGAAATGTCTCATTTAACCGAGTAAACATAATAAAATCATGAAAATAGTATCCCACAACTTGGAATACGCAAGGCTCTAAATGTGTCTAGTGAACTAGTTTAACAAGATCATTTATGTAAAATATGTAGAATGCATCTATGTTGGCCTAATCCATGGACTATTATTGTCCATGGAATCCTAGTTGTATTAGTAAATATTACTCAATGAGTATAAACATTCAATGAAAAAAATTAGGTAATAAAACTAGGATTCACGGAATTTAAATGTCCATGGTATCCATATAATATCATCATATCCAATGAGTATAAATTTCTATGGTATCATAAAAATATAATTAATTTGGATCCAAGGTGTAGAAATGTACATGGAAAGTCAACATGGAAAGTCAACAATACCCACGGAGTAGAAATATCCAAGGCATCAAAACGTGGTCATGAGATCCATGGAAGGTAAATCACCCAATAATCCTAATAAAATCATTTAGCACAGAATTTACTATTCATTTAATAATTATTCTAATCCATTTATAACCATATACATACCAAGGGATTAACCATATCATACAATCCATATACAAATTTTATGGTACTAAAAGGATCCAAAAATCATTAAAAATTCTATTAAGTACCGCAATAATTTCTAAATTATACAATGTTATCTCAATTCTCACAAAGGGTGGAATAATTATGGTATACATTTAGAAACTATCCAATGGGATGTTCTTGTAGATGTTGAAAACATCTGACCTTATATAAGGCTATCATGAAATGTATTATACATGAATTTACCATGTTAATCTATGTCAAATAACAGGCCTTTCATAGAAAGTATTTCTTGTTAAAAAATGACAATAATAATAATTATTTATAATTTTATGGTAAATTTATAGACCACCTACCTTAAGCCTATAGAGGAGTACTCCAGATGTATCAACCATGGATTCAGTCGAGATCATATGAACATGGTTGAACATATAAATTTCATGAAAATAGGATATAATATACTCCACATAAATAGAATCTAGGATTCAATGTAAAATGATGAAAGTAATCTATAGAATAGATAAATTAGTGGTTGATATCGAAAAAGACAATCAGAACTCAAATCAGAAGTAGCTAATGAACTAACAGAAATTCATACCATATGATTGAATGAGATATCCTTCTTTGGACCTCATATGCATGATAGAATTAATGTGATGGTTTCTATAAATAATTATAAATATTTAATTATTTTACAAAAAATTCCCAAGGGAATATACACGAAATGTATGCTTGACACGTCGGGTAATGTTCGGGTTATCCCCATCCATGGAAAAACAATGACACATGGTGTAATGGATCTATCTAGATCAATATATTCTAGGTGTTGGATTTATTTCCTCTAATATAAATACACAATTGGTATTTGGACAACATCTGAAATTTATCACCTTCCTCATTCATTCAATAAATATAACATCCATTATAAAGGCTTGACATCATGGTCATTTTCAAAAACGGAATTGCAGCATTGTTTAACAGAAGGATTAAAAATATCCACACCACACACAAAATGAATTCATTCAATATTCACCCTTAAAGTTATTCTGTAAGGACCCCACTCTTGGCGTATATGGACATTATATTAATTTTGAAGAATACATAATATAAAAAAAAATAGATGACCAAAGACCATATCAGTTTTCTATATTTGGAAACGTGGAATCCTAAACACTGATATATAACTGAGCTAAATTAGATACCAATAGGTTGTTCTTAACTAGAACCCTTCTTGGACACATCATTCATAACAATAATATTTATATCCTAGGGAAAATAATTATAAAAATTATTGAGATCGAATAATCAGTAAGGGTATCAAATGAAAAATGTAAATATAAACATGAAAATAGGGATATGTCAATTCTACCATAACATTAAAAGATCATCCTATGCATAAAAATGATCATAAAAAATAAATCATTGAATAATTCATTATACTTCATTAGACAACAACCATTAGTAAATAAAGAACACTATATATGAAACCATAAAATAGAAATAAAACATAAAATTTTGGTAAACACATAATAATATAATATAAATACCATAGTTTCCAGTAATGTACATACAATACCATCTAAGAAGTATGAGATCACTCCCCAGACCATCTTGGTAGTCATGGTTCACCTCCATGGCCATCTTTGTAGCATGATTACACTTCTCATACCATCTTGTACGTCACAGTTCACTCCCATTCCAATCTTAGTAGTCAATATTCACTCCTAATACCATCATAGAATATCTCATGAGATATAAATCTTCATTTAATTCACTAGAGGGAGATAAATCTACCACCAATCTAATATTGAAATAATTATTACGTGTGCTACAATAACATAAACCACTCATCATTGAATAACCAAGGGATAAAATGCATCACATAAACATCATTCCATTAAAATATAATATGGGGTAATCAAATATAATTTATAAATAGCATAAAAATTATCAAACCATAGAAATAATTGGCACATTACTATGTAATTTAATCTTATATGGAAAATATTTTTAATAAAACCCTTGAAATTAATTATTGGGGAATATATCCTTTAATCTTCGAAAACATTTTATTTTCTAAAAACAATACACAATTTTAAATGAAAATAAATTCATTGAAGATAACCATGAAAACATGTATGAGAAGATTCATCTAAATAAGCCATCATGAAAACATACGAACTCATTCATCAGTATAAGTTAATAAAAAACATTCTTCTTGTACTTATTTTTAGAAAATTCCCAAAATAACTCAGTAGGAAAAGAATTTAAATATTCCATTCAAACCATGTAGTAAATAGAAAAAATGGGTAAAATATTTTGAAAATCCATAAGATAATAGAAAAACGTTTTATTAAATAATTTTTACAAAATAAATACATTGATTATAAGTTAACTCTTTAAAATACTAATGTATAAACAATATCTGATACTAATGAGATTGAAAAGTTATCCCTTACATAAAAAAATAATAGATTTATTTTTGAAAACATAATAATGATCATAATAACAAACATAAAATTTCCTTTATAATACCTCAATATCCATAAAAATATTTTTGTAACATATAATCAATAATATTAAAATGGATAATTGATTAATTCATTAAACCTTAAAATCATCCCCTTCCACATTGAACATTCCAACTAGAAGCATGATATCATTAAATTAATAATTTAATACCATTATAATAAATGTATTCATGTTATGAAATGAAATATTGGAACAACACACACCACACATAAGAAATAGTTGGTGAAGATGGTTTATATAACATGAAAATTAATAGTGAGATGAAATTTCATTACCTTAGGTCTGATACTCTCCAAACATGTTTTAAACTCCAAAATTATTTTTAAAAAAATATTATTTACTTACAAAAAAACATTATTAATATTTACTAAATCATATATGATTCTATTATGACATTTTATTAACTATTTAATAATAATTCCATGTTAAATCAATGTTTATAGTAATAATCACTTTGTTTTTCATTCGTGTTTTAAATAGTTATTCTTGATTATAGTTCAGGGAAAATGATTTACTTAAATCGAGAATGTAAAAAAGGATTTATGAAAGATATTTATTCCGTATATAAATATATATAATGGATAGATAAATGAAATGGATGACATGGTATATAGATATGGTAGGTCGTGTGTACACATGAATGTTGTTTCAGTTTACTTTTTCATTTTAAAATATGTAAATATGTATGTTAAATATATATATTTCTATTAGAGTATAATTTATATTTATAATATTTTACATATTTTTTTAAATCATTCTTAAAACATCCCCTTTATATAGTGAATTAATCACATTGCTTTGATGGATGGCGGTCCACACTTCCACAAATAATGTTATCGTATATCCATAATATAAATGGAATGAAGGTATGTTTAATATAAAACATATATAATATAAAATAGTTTATAATTTAAATATTTAATTTCTATTTAACCCAGTAAATAGTTTTAATACTAGAAATTATGTAGGTAATGGAAAAATAAAAAAACTATATTCAATGAGTCGATTAACCAGTATAACATTTGAAAACAATTTTGTTTAATGGAATTAACGGAGGTGAGAAACTACATTTATATGAGATATTAAATTATAAATATATTAACATATTTTATAAATTATTCAATAGTTATCATTTACTGATGGGTGATGTAGGTCAGAGGAACGTAGTAAATGAAAAGAAATTAAGAGAGGTACACTGTGAAAAATACCCCTTGAATATCCCCTCCCTAAAAGACCATTGATGACCATGGAATAAGTTTTTTAGTGAGACCCAAAGAACATGTACATGGGTATAGTAGGTATTATAGGTTTTGGTCTGGATTATAGTAGATTCAATGAATTTTTGGTCGAAATTGGGAGGTGAGGGTCGGTATTTATTCTTGAGGATAGGTGTGTTCAAGTGATTAATTTGTTTATTATTTTATATTAAAAGTTTACCACATTGTGGTATAATTAATTTGAAACTGATTATAAATTTCTTTATTGTTGTGTATTGTGGTTATGGATGAGCCACACCTCAATCATTCAATAAATACCGATCTTTTTAGGTATTTTAATATTTTATCTTTTAACATTAACCCTTGTCACAATTTTACCTATACAACGGTAAATAATTTTTTTAACAAGGTAGATTCTTAATAATTAAAAATTATATTCATATTATGACATAATTATGACCATGGTATTCTAAATTTTGATCCATTTTACATAATTATATTCATAGATTTGAAAAATTAGATTTAAAAGTAATTCTACTGACAAAACAAAAAAATTGTGTTTTTAAAGTGAAACACTCAAATGATTAAAATGTATTTATATCTAATTTAAATTTAAAATTGATTCCAAAGACCATCATTGGTTTTATTGAAGAAAATATATTTTCTAATTTATCATTTAAACAAATTAAAAAAAATTAATTCATTAATAAATTATTTGATAATGTAATTTTGAATTAAAATCCAATATTTTTAACAATTCTTTAAAAAATGAAACTGTATAGAAAAATACCAAAAACATATCCTAATAAAATTATTTTCTATTTATTTTATATATGAAGTTGATTATCAAATATTAAATAAATATTTTTTAAAAATTGGATTTATAAAGGGTTACCCATTAAAAGCTGGTAAATCTTCATTGATAAAATATAGGGTTTTATGTCTTAAATTGGTTTTATTCATATCTTATGTTTATAAAATCGATTGTATGATTATAAAAAATAAATAAATTTATACATTAAATATATATTAAATTAATATTACTTATTAATTGTAATTAATTTAATTTATGTTTATAATAAAAGTTTTCTGTAAGAATACTCTCCTTATATTCAATTTGGTACATATATTAATTTCAAAATAATTTTAAAGCAATTAGTTCATTTAAATTTTTTTGAAAAAAATATATGTTCATTACATGGAAAATAATAATAATAAAACCTAATTTATGAGCTAGGTTTTATATATTATTTTATTTTATTAATTATATATTATTTTTTGGTAACACATTGCCATGTGTGTTATGAAAAACATCGACGAAACACATTATTTTGTGTAATAAAATCCAACCATGGTGTTCGATGTAATGAATGATAGAATTTATGTTTTTTGTATTTCATGAAATAGAAAAATTTATTTAATAATAATTAAATATAATAAATGGAACATGAAATGAGAAACATCAAAAAGATTAAATTAATTCAAAATATATATTTTAGAAATTATTTGGGTTTTATATTCTAACCCTCTGAAAATGTATTTCACCCCAAAAATTCTTCTTTGTTATCAAAGGTTTACTACATAAATGTTTCATTTATAGAAACCCATATCATAAATATGATCCTTAAAACTTCCTTTTAAAATGGTATAGTTGTAAAATAACAATTTTTCAGAGTATATAATGACCAAGAATGTACATAACAGAACAATTGTGATGATTGGGCATAAAGGAAAATCATAACTAATAATAGATATTGTCAAATATCTTTGATTAAATAAATATGGATATCTAGTGAATTTAACATTCCCAAAAAAATTTAAATAAAGATGTTTGAATGAATCCATTCATATTATCATAATGAAGATAATAAGACACCCGCTTACATCATGATCCATTTTCCTAATTTTGAATAATTCTCATGAGATGAATTACATACTTGTTTTTGGTATAATATCACAATTGTCCGTACACTGAACACTTCACCCATATGAACATATTCAATGAAATTAAGTTGAATTTTTCATTTCTGAAGAATTAGAAAATCGTGAAATTAATAGATAACATGATAGGTCATTACACCATTCTTTATAACAACAAAAATGTTAGCACATGTTATGAAATATAAAAAAATATATCTATATATAGATAATTCATTAATCTATTAAAAATTATCCATATTTTACATTATAATAACCATGTATGGATATCCATACAATACATCAACAACCTATGAATATAAAATTTTGGAAAGAGGTACACAAACTATTTTTAACATTAATCTCTCATAAATCATAAGGTATATCTTATATTGGAAGCATGGATTTTCATTGATTTATATAGAGTATGCTTTGTGTTTGTTATCAATACACATTGTTTTGATCAATGAGTTTTCAAGGAATGTGATCTTATTATTGAGACTAAATGTTGTATTGAAGGTGGGGAAGATTCCCAGTGATATCTAGTTTTTTTACAAAAACTAGAGTTTGTTTTTCAAAAAGGAGTGATTTATGTATATATGTGAATGATATGTGGTATTAAATATGAAAGCATAAAAGTAATTGAACCACCAATCATGGGACATGAACTACGTACCATGTATCGAGATCAAATCAAAGATGATGAAGTGTGCTGCAACATTGGAATGGAAAATGATTCATGGTGAAAGATTGTGGTTTGTGACGAGGCTAGTAGTTCAAATGATTTTAATAGTTCACTAGAAGGAATTTCATTCATCAAAATTATTAAGTTTATTGAGAATAAATGAAGGGAGTCCCTTGAAAAGATGATGTATATAATTGATTCATCACATAGGTAGAATGGTGGTATCGAAACCACATAGGGAATATGGTTTGTGGGGGATGAACAATATTTTGTAAAGGTGGTATTATATCAATGATTTGGTAAATTTTAGTTTATCAGATTGTGTGAATATATTTTCCTATAAAAGGAGAATTAATCACTTCATTAAATAGTCTATATGAGATAGAAAACCGAGAGAAATTCGGAAAAATATACATGTAGTTGGTTTGAAGACCACCATGTATTGACTTTAATTAAAAATATGAAAGTAATTTGGTATATTCTAGAATATTTCATAGAAGACAGTACATGTGGAAATAACAAAAGTTCACAGAAGATATTACATGGATAAGGATTTAGGGCATCAATGAAGAAGTAGTAATCAATCGTTGTTTGCGAAGGTAGTACGTGAACATAGTTGGTAGAGGAAATACGTGGAGGAAACCTCACAGTACACTGAGAAAGGAAGTACAATGTGGAAGCCACGTAGTACATAGACCAAGATAGTACTTATTAGAATAAGCACAATACACGATGGATGAAATGTTAAGGTAGTACATGAAGGTGGTACGTGAAGCACTCAAGTATGTGGAGAAAGATGTCTAGTTCACGAAGGACATGTTCATGAAGGAGTATTGTGTGGAAAAGTATATTAAATCTACAAGGGGAAAAAAGACATCAAAAGAGTATATATAAATAGTTAATGGTTCATAATTTAATGCCAAAGCATTGAATAAAACAACATGTCGATATACTATGTTTAAATTCATCCCAACTCAATGAGAAATGGGGCACCAATGGAAGTGGTCTGAGGGACACAGTGTGTTTTCCCTAAAACCTTGAAAAGGAAGTATGCCAAATACAGAGTGAATGTGCTAAATATTTATACTTCACAACTACTAATAATTTTTTCAATTTTTTACGAGTGAAAAACTATTATCATATACTCCATGGATGTATCCCTTACTAGTGAATCATGTAAAATTTATAATTATTTATTTTTCATATGATTTTATTACCTTAATCAAATTATCGTTAGACTTATTTAGCAGGTTCCTACCAACATGGGAACTAGATCAATCTATTTAAATGAAAACGTTGACAACTTGATTCACTCCTTCCGTCTCAAGATGTTCTAGGGTCCTTCATCTTATTGTTAGCATTATAATCATGTCAACACCATCCTCATTTATTCTATTAATTAATGGTAACATCCCTTATTCTTATGTATAATAGGTTGTAAACTCAATCCATGATAGCACACCCCAAATGTCAATAAATATTAAATTATTTCCAATGTATGTATTAATATAGAATTTACTAATTCATATCCAACATATCTTAATCAAAATATCATTATCTCAAAATCATGCTCATATTAAGGGTTATCCTTCCCTTAATCATGTATTTTCGAAAAATATCACTTTATTACATCAATATTGTTTCATGGTTATAAGTACCATTCCACATATGCTCTCAAATCCTTAAGTAAAAAAATAATTTATCATCAAAATTATGTTTCATTATTAATTAACACCAAATATTTACATCCACAATATCAATCATTATTTTTAATAAATAATCACTCATTCGTTCCACAAATTGTTTTCATACTACACATCAACAATAATAACTGCATGATATTTTCCATTTCATTTATCATTATTCCATTGGTGGCATCAATCATAATTGATAACCATTATTTTTTGTCATTGTATAGCAGAATACACATTTTCCTTACACATGAAAAACTGACATGTAAGAGTTGAACCGTTTCGATCATTCTATCCATTTCCATTACTTCAGTAGTAAAATTACTGATAACTATCTTTTCTACACATTAAAATTTTATTTGACCCATTAAGACAATTTCCACAATGTATCCTTCAACACATTGGGATAATTAAAATATAATTTTTATCCTTTTCCACTAAATACAAAAAAATCTATTCATATCACAACTATGTGATGGATTGGTAACTTCAATCTCCCTTTTTAAAAAGAATATGTGGAACTTACAAACTGAAAAGTAAGATCATGAACTCATTCCAATAAATGGTGACAATTTTATCAGGTTTCCTTGTATTCTTGATAATTTTCTGCTACAGATTCTCAAAACATTCCAATCAATAAGATCCCAATGTAACATTTTCACAATCTGAATAGTGGATAATGGAAAATATCTTTTTTAGTCATACATATCCATTTCTCATGAAATTGTTGCATCAGTAGTTCTAATTAAAAAATTTGTATGTTTATTTAAGAAGTATTCAAGAGAATATTTTTCCCTCCTTTGTTCATTTGGAAAGCATTGCATGAATCCCAGCTTGATATGGTTTTGTGGTCATGGAAAAAATAATATGTATTATAGCTCCCATATCATTCAGCTGTTTAGTAGGAAAATCGTGGCATTTTCCTTCTCATCCAGTATGAATGTGGTTCATTTGGTATCCATCCATTGTCTAAAAACAAATGAATAAATTGTGAAATATTTATCATAATGAAGGACCATATAATTAGTTAAAATTACATATAGGATAGCTAAATCATGAAAACGAATTTTATATCTATGAAAACTTAGGATTATCCTTTTAAACATCCATATAAGTATTCTTAAAAATATCAAAAATGATATCACTATGTGATATCATCCTAGTTTCCAATTTTTATTTAAACCTTCACTCAGATACAAACTATAAAGACCCCAAACATGGCGTACATGGTCATTACATTTATTTTGTGGAATACAAAATAAATTAAATAGAAAAACGCCCAAAGAATGTATTATTTTAGTGTATTTTTATTAATGGATAATAAATCGTGATACATAATTGAGATACATTAGCACCTACTAGGTTCTTCATGACAAGAACCCTTCTTAAGAACAAAAAACATAATGAGTATCTTTATAAGATGGTGTAATGGTAACATAATAAAGTTGATCTTAGATTCTATGTAATGCTATAAATATAAACATGTAAATATAAATATGAAGATATATGTACTAGAAAATGACCACAACATTAAATGAATATACCCTTCATATCAATTATCTTAAAAATAAATTATGGAATAAATATTTGTAGTTCCATAGACATGAATCATCAGAAAATATATAAAATAAGCCACGAACTAATTACATAGGAATAAAACACATAATTATGGTATACATGTAAGCCTTCAATATGAATTCTATAGTTTCTATAAAATTACTTCTATGATCATATTAGTCATATGGGTTCACTCCCCATAACATCATGGTTTTCATGGTTCACCGCCATGACCATCATAGGATAATGACATCACTTCTCATACCATCATGGTTGTCATTGTTCACTCCCATGGACATAATTGTAGTCATGGTTCACTCCTAGGACCATCTTAGACTATATAATGATATAGAAATCTTTTCCAATGAGCTATTGGTAGATACAAGTCCCACCCATCTCATAATGAAATCATTCTTTGTTATGCCACAAAAAATAAATCATTAATCATGGCATAAAAAGTAGATAAAATTGGTATCTTAATCATCATTCCATCATAAAATAATCCAAGTTAAAAAATGGATTTCATAAATATCATAATCATAATCCGAACATTGTAACTAAGAGGACTAGTTTGGAATATACACATCACTTAGAGGGTGTGAATCAGTGTTGAGGACCTTTTAATCCAATTCAAAGTTTTTATCTGTGTCCCTCTTTACCGGTTAGGATCAGGATTTTCTTATTTTATTTTCCCAATTTCATGTAATAATAGGAACCAATACAAATATGAACACAATTTTTTTACAAGGGTCACCACTCAATAATATCCGCTATATCCTTTATGTGCATGGAAATGACAAGTGCATTGATTCTCCACTATAATTTATTATGTATTTATAGTCGGATTCCTAGGAAGAAAATATTGTAATGACCGGAAAATTATCATTGGATTGAGAGTACAATGAGTTATTACTAGACCTTAAGCGACATCCCCAAGATGCTAAAGTCTGGAAACAAATGCAGAAGGTTTTCCAATACAAGTGGGGGACAATTAACCATTTATGAAATAAACCAATAAACCTACAAACCCTAACCAAACATTCACTATATGATGCATGAACGAATGAAATAAAACCCAACATAATCATGTATCTCAAAACTATATCGATGTATGAGACACCAAAAGAATAACCAAGAATCAAATTACATAGTGGAAAAACGATACAAGACTCCCAAAAGAACACAAGACCCCATGCTCCACAATCACCTAACCGCCCAAACATCATGAGGTGGTGCTAAATAAATGTGAAAAATTATATTTTCCCCTATCCTAGAAGGCAATATCTGCAAGAGCACCAAAGTGCCAAAGAAGTGGTGAGTATAAAGCTCAGTAGGATTTTTCCAATGACTTCCCTACTCAAGCCACTGGGATAGAAAAGTTAGTCACATTTATAAAAAATGTTTAAATAAAACAATTTACCAAAACAATTTATATCCAAATATATACAAGTTAACAAAAACATTTATAACCAAAATCATAGAAGTGCATTTGAACCAAATTTTTCCATCATGTTATTTTTTCAAAAAAATAACTAAACATGTTTTAAAACCATTTCTCAATATTCCATTGACATACCCAATTCATTCCACACATCACCACAACCAACCCTGTGCGTAACCTAGATCTCTCTGTACTCGCGAGTGGTGAGTCATCATTCCCTAACTCGTCCCTAGTGAAACAATTGATAGGGGATATATCTAACCCTTATCCATCCCATAAATGATGGGGGAGTCCCCTACCCCTTTTCTGTCCCACATGCACCCTTTGACAGGGGAGAGCCCTAACTCTTATCCATCCCGTTAATGAAGGATGAGACCCCTATCCCTGATCAGTCCCACATGAACCCAATGATGGGGGAGATCCATAACCCTTATCCATCCCATTAATGATGGGGGGAACCCAATCCTTAATCTATGCCACATGCCCATGAACGCACACAACCATCGTGTCAAAAACCAAATTTGTTCAACCAATTAAAACCATTTCAATAAAACTGTACTTTTATTGAAAACCAAAGAATAAACCAATTTCAAAACATCCACTTCCCTTAAATAAAAAAATCCCCTCTTTTGAAAAAATCATATCCAAACCATGTGCCAAAAATCCATCAAATCCCCATATTAAAATCTCTATTTTAAAAATTAAGAACTAAAGCACTCATACAAAATCCCCAATTTTCCATATTTCACAACCATTAATGAACAAGGATTATAAGAAGTGTTCAACAAAAAAATAAAAATCAATTCAACACCACATATTCATCTTGAAATCATGAAAATTAGTTCTACTATGTGGAGTCAAGAAAAGAACCTCATACCTTTAGGGTTCTGACGAAATCGACCCACAAGATATCACAGCTACTCAAATCCGATGAACTCACCACCGAGTGGGCTATGGTGATCCCCTGACCTCTAAAAACTGGATCACCCACGTGAGCCACAAGTGGGACAGAAAATGTGGGAAAAATGGGAAATCATGAGTGGAATGAGACTTAAAAACCCAAACATTAAGTGGCTACATGATTACCCCACACGGTTTGGATGACCATTCACCCACCGTGCGGTTTCCACTCTCACACCCAGGGATTTCACATGGATTTCCCATACAGTCTAACAAACCGTCCACTGCCCGTGCGTAGCCCAATATCAAGAGTGCACATTTTCATTGGCTGTCCACATGGTTTGTTCAGATAGAGCGCCAACAGTGCGCCCCGACCGAACCTCCAAAACATTAAAAGTTTTTCCTAGAATTGTCTGAACTTCAACCACCACGTCAAAAAGCACAAACGAACCAAAAAAAAGGTCACAGACCTCAACCTAGGGTAATAAATTCTCCCCTCCATTGAAATATCCATCATTGGAATGTAGTGAACCCACCCTTTGCCAAAAGAGCTCAAGCCATTGCTAGACCATCTCGTTATGATGCTCCAAACTCTCCTATTGGATTTGGCCATGCTTCCACAAAACCCGAACCAAACCGATGGTTTTACCCCGCATGACACTTTCTTGCCTATCCACAACATGAACTGGCACGTGAACCAATGAAGCATCTATCTCTATCTCAACATTATCAAATTGAATAACATGTCCCAAATTCATATGATACTTTTTCAACTGTGACACATGAAACCCATTGTGCACCGCATTAAACCTTGGTGGAAAATCCAGACAAAAATACAACTCACGAACCTGCTCAAGAATTTAAATTTTTTTAATGTAACTCAGAGATAACATTCCATGCATCCCAAACCGATGATTTCCCAACCTAGTAGAGATCCTCAATAAAACCTGATCACTCTCCTCGAATGAAAACAACCATCGACGATGATCTGTAGACGTTTTTTCCGACTCTGAAGCATATCCATTCTCTTCCTAATTAACTAGATCTTCTCCGTAGTCTCCTGGACCAGGATTGGTCCAACCATTGATGACTCACCCATTTCCACCTAGGAAATTGGAGAATGGCATGACCACCAATAAAATGCTTCCAACATATCCATATGTATGGATTCCTGCTAACTGTTATTGTACAAGAACTCAACCGATGACAAGTTCTCCTCCCAAGATCCACATTATCCATGACACAAGCCCACTAATTATCCTCCAAAGTTTATATCATCCTCACGGATTGAGAATCCACCTAATGGTGATATGTCATACTCGTGGTCAACTTACTTTCAAGGGTTTTCTGTGAGAATTTCAAAAATGACATCGAAACCTCAGATCACTATAGGATATGATCGAAACTGGAACACCATGCCTCTTTACCACCTCCCAGATATAGATTATGTAAAAATCCTCCACCATATGAGATTCAAGAATTGGAGTGAAATGGTCTGACTTAGTTAGCCGATTTAATATCACCAAAATGGCATCGTTCTTTCTGAGAATTATGGGGAGACCTGTGACAAAATCCATTGCTATTTGATCCCACATAGAAATAGGGATTGGTAAAGACTGCAACATTCCCGCTGGCCTCTGATGTTATGCCTTGACCTGCTGTAAAGTCAAGAATCTCGAACCAAACTCAGCCACTATTATTTTCATACATTCCCTCCAGAATTTCAATTTCAATGCATTATACATTTTTTGAATTTTCAGATGAATAGCCCATCTGGAATGATGATATGCCCTGAAAAGATCCACCTGACAAGAAACCGGTCCAACCACCCAATTCTGAAAACACAAAACTAAATCTCCATTCTATTTCTAGCCCTCAATGGTATCCCCACCATTGAGGTTCAACCTCATGGTCACAAACTCAGTATCAGATATCAATGCCTCTTTAACCATGCCAAACAAGATAGGAATCAACAAAACCATAAAGAAGACCAGTATATCACACTATTCCTCACATTCCAACTACATGTCAACTATAACTGACTTCAACTTCCACTGTTCTGATGCATGTTTCACCACCTGATCATATGATTATCTACTTAATGGATCTTCCACTGAATTTCCCATACCCGGTGTGTACATCATGTCCAAATCAAACAGTTGAAGAGATTCCATCCATCTCTTTTTCCTATATATCAAATCCCTTTGTGAGATAATGTTCTTCAGGCTCTTATGATCATTATATACCATGAATTTCTCACTGGAGAGATAATTACACCACACTATCAATTCATAGACCCCTGCTAACAATTCTAAATCATGAGTTGGGTAGTTTCTCTCATGCACCCTCAACTTTGGTGAGCCACACACAACCCCATGATTCCCTTGCATGAGAACGCATCCCTAACATGATCCCGATGCATCACAATACACCACATACCCCTATCCTAATTTTGGAAAAATCATGATAGGTTCGGATATATGCCGAGCATCCAGTACCATCTTCTATCTTTACGAACGGAACTAGTGATGCCCATGGAGACATACTTGGTTGAATGAAACCCTTGATTTCATGCTCTTCTAACTACACTTTAAATTCTCATGACTCTATTGGTGTCATCCTATAATATGGTAGGGAAATTGTATTAGTCCTCATAAGGAGATCAATCGTAAACTCCACCTCCCTATGTGGATGTAACACAGATAAGTTATTGAGAAAGACATCTATAAATTTATCCACAATAGCTAGAAATCTATTTTCCTTGATTTCTTCCATTGATGCCAAAGTCAAGGCATCCAATTGGTAAGATATCATTCCCACCATTGGTCCCATAAAGCTCTTTGCACCATTCATTACAATCCTCTCTCCTCTAAAGAGTGGATTGATGTCGTCCTCAGTCATGAATCTAACTATTCTCCTATAACAATCAATTTGATCCTTCAACATTTTCAGCCAAACCATTCCGAATATTACAACATAGTCATCCATATCACAGATCGATATGTCCCATTTTACCTCAACTCCATCAAAAGTTATAGAAAAATCTCTACACAAAAAGGCATGACATTATCTTTCACCAAGAGGAGTTTGTAGTTTCAAAACAGAACGCTCTGTTTCCAGTTTTAAACATAGCAAGTCAACAATATGAGAATAAATGAAGGAATGTGACGCACCAGCGTCAAACAACACTTGCACAAAGATAGAATTCAGTTGAATCATACCTATCACAGTATATGGTCCATAGTGATAATTGAAAATTATTCAATAAAATCAATACAATTACTTCATCAATATACTATTCTTTTTGTTTCCTTGCTAAGGTTCACCTGGTTGAAGAGTCCTGGTATTTCAAGAATCACCATGGCTAGCTCTGCTCCGCTGAAAAGACTGATTTTGTTTTCCTCATTTAGTCGAAGCATACGATGCTTGCGACAGCTGAGAAGTGTCTTGAGCACCAGACCATGGAGGACTGCAACAATATTTCTGAAGATGTCCCATATTGTTAAAATTATGACATGATCTGGTTTGGGCCATACAATCTCGCATTATGTGGTCATGCGAACCACATTGAAAACAAATGGCTTTGCTTGGGGGTCGTAGTGGATGGATTACTAATAAACTCCTCTAGTTTTGATTTCTTCTGGCATTGTGGAAATAGGTGTCCCTTTTACTATTGTTCCTAGAAGTTGAGTTCCTAAAGATTCCTGTAGGTATCATCAGTCCAATTCCTATTGATCTTGATATTTCATAATTAGAAATTGTCTCTCTATTCACCATCTATGTATAATCCGTAATACAGAGTACCGCGATCTTCGATCAAATCTCCTTTCTTATCCCCGATTAGAAGATGTGTGACATAAAAGACCCACATGCCACAAACTATGGAAAAAAATCGACAAAATTCAGGAACATAATTGCATACTATGTGATAGAGAGGCTCTACAATTTCAGGCTGAAGAATTTCGTCATTTTCTGGATTTTGAATGTGTGAGGACAGAATAGTTTGTTGAAAAATTCTTCAAAATACTGCCATTTATGGTCTTCATCCAAAATATCATGCACCACTAAATCCCACCATTGACATTAATGATCCTTGAGAATATACATCTCCAACGTGAACTTGAGCTCTGTTGGTTTGTTGATGCAATCGAAGATATGATTCATCCTACATAGCCCATCCTCCAACTTCTAGGGTTCAGCATCTCCCAGAATGTTTGGTGGATTCTTCTACATGAACTGGATGGTATGATCCACATGCCTTGGTTCATTCACCAGTTTCCCAATATCCTCTTCTTGAATATCCTGGAAAATAATCTGAACCAGCTGTTGTTTCCGTTATGGTTCTGGTGCAACCTCATTCTCCACAGCTTCTTCTGGTTTGTTTCATCAATGCCAACTGAGTCCCATTTTCTAAACAAACAACAAACTCTGCCAATCTCACTCTCTAGAAACTGATTGATTAGCATTTTAAATTATATCACATCAACTATCACAACATTTCTTTCCAAAGCATCCTATTTCCCATGTTCATCTCTTTTTGAAACCACTTCACATGCATTTAAAAAATTAAACCATTTTCAAAATATGATAATCATTCTCTTTTTCAACATCATTAATTTGAAAACCAATTCCATACTTTTCAAAAATGAACACTTTTTTTCACAACATGAATCATTTCTCGAAATGATGCATGTACTACTAGTGGGGAGTCATTAATCTATAATGCATTTTATGCTCATCTCATTGACTAAACCAATGACAATGAGATTTTAAAATCCTAGAAGTGTCTCCAAACAATTATTTACCTAACTCCCTCATAACTTGAGGTTTAGTATAAAAGGTTTAGCTACATACCTTAATGTTATACATTTAATGTTCTGACTAGACAACTCCTTTTAATATTCCCACCTAGGAAATAGAGAAGAACAGATTTCATCACCAAAAGTAGTAATATCAATGAATACATGTTAGGAAAGGACCGAATAAGATGATGCCATTTGTAATGACCATCCAATTCGCATTGGAATGAGTGTACAATGAGTCAGTACTAGACCTTAAACGATATCCCCAAGATGCCAAGGGATGGATATAAATTCCTAAGGCTTTCAAATTCTAGTGGGGGATGATTTATCATTTAAGAAATAAACTAATAAACAAATAAACCTTAACCAAATATTATCTTTATGATGCACACACGAATGAAAGATTACCCAACATCTTCATGTATCTCAAACCCTTATGAAAGTATGCAACATCAGAAGAATAACCAAGTATTAAAGTACACAGCAGATAAACGATACAAGACTCTCTAATGAACAAAATAACCCATGCTCCATAATCAACGAACAACCCAAACATCATAAGGTGGTGCTAAATATGTGTGAAACATTACCTTTGACACTATCCCAGAAGATAGCATCTGTAATAGCACCATAGCGCCAGAGTAGGGTGAGTATAAAACATAGTATTTTTCCCCCAATGAATTCCCTACTCACGCCACTTGGATAGAAAACTTAGTCACATTTATATAAAAATGTTCATATAAATCAATTTAACAAAACAGTTTATAACCAAATATAATCATGTTTCCAAAACCATTTACAACCAAAATCATTCAAGTGAAATTGAAACCAATTTTTCCAACAAGTTATTTTTTCATAAAAATAACTAAAAAATATTTAAAACCATTTCTGAATATTCCTATGACATACCCAATTCATTCCATACATCCACACAACCAACCCTATATGTAACATGGATCTCCCTATACTCGCGAGTGGTGAGTCATCCATTCACTAAGTCATCTATAGTGAATCAATTGTCAGAGGAGATCCATATCCCTTATCATGCTTTTTAATGATGGGGGAGACCCGTAACCATTATCTGTCCCACATGTATCCTTTATGGGGGATATCTTTAACCCTTATCCATATCGTTAATGATGTGGGAGACCCCTAATCATTATCGTTCCCACATGAACACTTTTATGGGGGAGATCCCTAACCCTTATCCATCCTCTTAATGATAGGGGTGAACCCTAACACTTTTATGTCCCACATTCCCATGAACAAACACAACCATCATGTCAAAAACCAAGTCTGTTCAACCAATTCAAACCATTTCAGTAATATTTTTCCTTTATTGATAAATAATGAATAATCCAATTTCAAAACAAAAACTTCACTTCAAAAAAAAATTCCCTTTTTTTGAAAACATCTAATCCAAACCATGTTTTAGAAAACCAAAAAAATCCACATTTTAAAATATCAATATTAAATATTAACAACCAAAGAACTCATTCAAAATCCCCAATTTTCCAAATTTCAAAACCATCACCCAAGAGGTTTTCAACATGTGTTCAACAACCAAATAACAGTCAATTCAACACCAAAAATTCAATTTGAAATAATTACAATCAGTTCTACTAAGTGGAGTCAAGAAAGAATCCTCTTGCCTTTAGGTTTATGACAAAATCGACCCACAAGCTACCACTCCTCTGTAAATCCAGCGAACACACCACCGAAATTTCTCTATATCCAATTCCCTAAAATCCCCAAGTCTAAAAATCATCACCCAAGTTAACCACAACCCTAGATATACACAAAAAGGTTGTAGATCTGTAAAAATTATAGTGGTAGACAGAGAGGTGTAGATCTAGAAGAAAACACATTGAAACCAAGAGGTGAGACTTACATGGAAGAAACCACCTTCAAACCACCTTCAAACCCCATTGATTTGCATCCAAAATGTTCTAATGAGCTCCCAAAAGCTCTTAAAACTGAAACTCCCTTGAGATCCATGAGAGGGAGGAAGAATGCGGGAAAAATTGGAAATCCCGAGTAGACTGGGACCTAAAAGACCAAAATTTATATTGTCGCACGGTTACCCCACATGGTTAGGAAAACCATGCAGTAGCAGCATGGTTTCAACTATCTCACCCAGGGACATCACACGACTTTCCCGCATGGTATGAAAAATCGGTGTCGCCCCTGTGGAGCCCACTGTCAAGGGAGCACAGTTTCCTGGGCAGGCCACACGATTTGTTCCGACCGTGCACTATCTGTCCACCCCTGCACAACCTCCACAACATAAAACGTTTTTATCAGAAGTATCGAAACATATTCCAACAATGTAAAAATGCAGAAAAAAACTGAAAGAATGGTCGCATACCTCAAACCGGGGGTACAACAAATATTCTTTCTAGTGTGGATCCCTACACTGGGAGGAGGGGAAGATGTCTTCTCTTCCTAGTTAGAGTCCCTAGACATTGTTGGGGAAAAGAGATAATTCCCATCCAACTTTCAACAAGAATTATATTCCATTTCTTTTATTGGTTCTTTATACTTTCATCTATGACAGTCTTATTCCTTCATCAGAAATTAGGTTCTACTCTTGATCTACTTCATTGATACTCACTTGATTACTTTAAAATCGGTAGCAAAGTAATACCCCACCTATATCATTCTCAGGAAAAACCAACTACACTACACTTATTCATTCTTATTCCTCTTTATTGACATTATATAATTCATTTTCCTTCTTCAATAATTTTCTAAAATTACATATAATATTGTGATTTTTCATGCTATGAGGATTGGATTACTTGGAATCATCTGAATTAATTCATCTCTCTAGTTCATGAATGTGTGAGATCATGCATATGGAATATAGGTTGATCCTTACCTTCCCTTTCTATCTTCGTATTCATTTCACACGTGCACAACACTTGTTTTTTGTTAATTATTCGCATGCTTGTGCATTCATTAATGCTTTAACATTTCTCTTATCGTTACTATGTGCAAACAATAATAGGTCTAGTTCATTGGCACACACACAATTACAAATTATTTCTTCCTCCCCTCTCCACATCAATTACACCTGATTGGGTGATATCCCTTGAATAGATTATTCATAAGCACACACACAAGTCATCAGGCTTATTTAGATAGTTCACATGAAACCATGAAAAATCGTACTTCACATCTCTTACTATAACTATTTTCATCCTAATTCAAACACCTGCAAAATAGTATAATATAAGAATTTACACAGAAGGGTGTTCTCACCTTTCCACATGAAACTATAATGGCCACAGGTATTCTCTTTCTTGAAATGTATTCATGGTTCATCTATTCACAAAGTGTGTTGGACTCTGCAAAGCACATTGGGAGGCTGGAGGCTAAACCATTGGATAACATTTTCTTGGCCTTCTCAATGCACAATGTTAGTTTTTAGAAAACTGATAGTGCGTTTGCGAGAACCTATTTTTCTTGAACTTTATTGGGAGTTCAAAGCACTTATCAACCGCACATGTAACTCTTCTTCACAGATTAGATGGCTCACATTAATCTTTTTTCTCCATCGGAAAATTGAATCTCCATGTGATGCTTGATTTTTGAAAACAAGATCTCTAGAATATTTTGGAGGGAACTACTATTCTCGTCTTGACCTCCTCCATATTTATATGAAGTTTGATCTTATTCCATGTTCAAATCTCACATCTGAATCTACCAATATTTTCCCTTTGATTAAATGAGATCATCAGTTCATTAAAACATTCAAACCACATTTAAGATAATCCAATATTTATTGATGATTCCCATTCGAATGTGGTATCATTTCTTTATGCATGTGATCAGGAACATTGGATTGAATATTGTGTATGATCTTATTTTCAAATACAGGGTCGAATCAACATAGCCTCGACAACTCCGTTTTCCTTAGCTAAAACATCATCCAAGATATATCACATTCATGCAAGACAAAGATATAATTCAGGGTCTCGGTATATTCATGTGTCCTCCACATGCCTCATATGATCTCAATTCAACATTCATGGTGACTCGGTCTTCTCTGTGATGGGTGGCAGTAGCAGAATTAGGTGATGGTGGTCTAAGATTATAGTGTGAGCTGGTTCAAATGTTAGGAGGATCATATGGAATAGGTTTATACTCAAACGACACAAGATATATGGAAAAAAGATATTAGATCAAATTTCTTGTAGATTTATCAAAATGTAGTGTGAGACATGGGTTTGGATGGACGGTGGATATTGCATCAGTTTTTTTTTTAAAAATCCAACCTAAAATTTGATACATGGTAGGAGAGTAGTATCTGAATCAATCTTCTCCAGCATCGATTCAATAATCTATTCCTCACCTCCTAGTAGCTCCCCACATTGGTGTTCACTACGGGTTCACTTTGTGCCAAACTTCTGCTCCCTTGAATCTATGTTTTCCCCACACAATAGTGCATTCAATGAGAGTACTCTTGACAAGTGCACTCTAAGTGCACTGGATCTCTCATGAATATCCTTGGACTAACATCCCCATGGACACAGATGATGGCTAGTGGTCACGAAAAATCCTTGGGTTGAACGCTAGTGGCAAGCTCAATAGTTGTCCCAAATTTATTTATGCCAAAAATAAACCCACTATGTGAAATTCATGTCCATTGTAAAATATGTTAATGATCTCTTCATGATCAACAACCCCTTCTTCCACCTTATTCTTCCCCCATTTCCTTTTTGGATTATTAAATCACAAGTACAATAATCATACTTAAAAGTATGCATCTTCAATGTGGTAATCGTTGTATCACACATTAAGAATGTTCTTTGAAAACTCAAGATCATTACATCAATCGTCTAATTCATAACAACATGGATAATTTCCCAAGAATGGATTCCAATCCCTCGAATCCATAAATATATCCCAGGAATCATCAATTCTAGAAATCCCCATTCACATTGGTGTTCCTTCATCATTTTGACCATTAGAGACACATGTTTAAAAAAACAAAACTTATACAAAAAGTGGTTCATACACTATCCCACATTGTATTTTGACTTCTATAAATTAAAAAATCTCAAAAAATGAATGATTCTATTTTAAAATGATAATTTCCTCTCTTCTAATACTTTTTCACCTCTAGTAGACATTCATTTAACCTCTTTCCCCCTTATTGAAAAGAAATAAAAAGTTCATGATGGAGAGGGTATCATTCCTTACATAACAAATGTTCCAACTATCACTTCACTCTAATTATACTTTTTCAAATCTCACTGTAGAAAATAAGTGTATTTGATTAATAAAACAATGGTGTCCATTACCCACAAAATATGAAACCTCATGAGATGAGAACTCTTATACTTGTCTTCAAGGTATTTCCTCATTCATTAAATGATTAGGATAAAATGTGTTATATGAAATAATAATCCTAAAACACATGTATTCTCTCCCACAAAAGAATCAAGAAAATTCATGTGAAAATGGTAGGATATGTGGTCTTGGGGAAGTTTCACACTTATAATATCTCAAAACTACATTGTTACTCCCCCATTGTATAACGATCCTTATTTTGGGTAACCAATGATAAGAGATATAGAAATGTCCTACCTTTTCCAATGAAATTATCATCACGCAAACATAAAATTAATTGAATTTTATACTAATTGATATTGATACTGATTTGAGATAATGAATCTGGAATCATATTCATGTGTCTCCCCTTAAATGGAATTCTTTTCACCCTTGAATCTCATGTTCCCCAATGAGAGATTGCATCATCGATAATTACCAATATTATAATAACAAATAAAATACTCAAATATTTTATGGTTTATGGTGGATCCTTTTTTCTTCATCACTGTGAAAAATAAGGTTGAGAATATTTTCTCAACCCAGATGCTCCATTCTTCACTCTTTCACAACTGATCATAAATGGTGACTATGATTGTGTGTATATCAGGACATCATCCATTTAATTTTGTGTGATTATTCTTTCTTTATGAGAACTAAAATCCATGTAATATCATTGTGAATCTTTAATCTTATTTAGGAATTCATTTTGGCTGGGAGTAAATTCAATTCATCTTTAAATTGTGTAACTGTACTTATTGCACCATTCACACAGAACATCTTTTTCATTGTTTAGAATCTAGATTTTTCTTTTAGCACTGGCTTTAGCCAGGGCATCTTCCATATTTATCATTCATTACAAACCATTTTCCTAACCCAAAAATATATTATTAGGGTTTGAGGCATAAATATTCATTCATCAACATGGAATATTATGAGTTTAATCCTTCTTAGTATTTCTTTTGGAGGAACTAAACTTCATCTTCTTGGATTTAAAATCCATGGTATTCTAAAAATTCATCCTTAGATACTTTTTTTGGAGTGTTTTCTTTTCCAAAATTCTTCTAAATACTTCAAAATTTTTCTATTTCTTTCTTAGATAGCTCCTATGATCTTTTTTTTTCATATCAGCATTGGGTGCCTATTAAAATGAACATGAACCATTCATGTATTCACTCCTATTACATACATATCAGATGTTATCTAACATTCCAGATCTGTTTTTAATATATAGATTCTTCATGATCTATTGGTGTTTATTCTTCTAATTTGTATTTCTCCCCCTTGATATGGGGTTTCTATGTGATTTTACATTTATGTTATTGTACCAACAATCAAGTGGAAAATTCCCAAATCTGTTATAGCACCCGCATTGACTAATAAACCTTGTCTTCTTGATATCTTCAATATATGGTGGTTGAGCCTTCCTCCGGATTTTTATGCTCTCTTTGGGGAATTGATTTCCTAATTTTTCTTCCTATACACCCTAGTCATGTTGGAAGGTATCACCTCACTTTTCTTCATCTATACATATTTATAATTTTCCTTCAAACCATCAATTTAATGTATAAATAGTTTTAGAAACCTGAGTACATGTTGGTATGGATGGTACCTTCACATTCGCATCTTATTTTGATATATCAATGACTGAATCCATGATCTTATTATCACATTTTGAATGTATTTTGAAAATTGAATCCTCTAGTGAGAATTTAGAAACTATTTTATTCTTATGTGGAGACTCAATATGTGACTTTCCAAGATTTTTCAGCTCATCATCCAGTTATAGACATCTCATATTGTGTATGACTTCTTGGTTATAAATCATTTTCATTTTCTATTCACAGGCCTTCTTTAATCTTAAAACTTCATCTTCCTGCATCTATACATTATTTTTGTAAAAATGTTTCAAGTTCATTGATCTTTTGGGAGTCTTCTTCAAAATAGCATCGCTCGAATTAATTCCTCTTTTTCATATCATCATCAAGTGAATGAATATTATCTTCTAGATTCTTATTGAGTCCCCATTTTTCATAAACATCATTCATCCACATTGAAGAACATACATGGAATCCCATCCTTGTTTTATCAAATGATTCAACCAATCGGGAGAGAATTAAGCATTCAATAATTTTTTCTAGTAATCCATTCTACAAAACATAAGTTTCTTCTTCCATCTATGTCAAATTTTCCTGCATGCATTGAAAAAATCCACAATCCAAAGTTTTATTTTATTCAGGAATACCATGCAGAATCATTCTTAATCAATAAATTGATATTTCATGAGATGTTTTATATTGATCATTTCCACTTATCCAATACTATTCATCATGATAATGATTTTCAAATGTACTAAAACAAACATCTTGATCAATTGTGTTTTGATGGTGTTAAATATTCTTGGTGGGAAATTGAGCCACCTTCTCATCACATTTTGTGTCTGGTGAATCTACATTGTCAGACAGATATAGAGAACTAGATGCTTCTTCTTATTTTGATAAGAGATACATCTTCTCAAAATTTTTCTTCTTTTGATTTATCCAATCCACCATGTTCATGGTATATATATCCTCCTACATAAATATAACTAAATATTCACAAAATGTGGACTTCATTGATAACGTAGGGATGAAACTCAAATCATAAATAGTGAAAAACTCCACTGTAGAGAATCTAACTAAGGTGTTCTTGTTCCTTTGATACCAATTTAGAGGACTAGTTTGAGATATACCAATCTCTAAGAGGGGGTGAATCAGTGTTAGTGACTTTTTATAACAATTCCAAATTATTTTC
This sequence comes from Viscum album, assembly GCA_963277665.1. Classification (NCBI taxonomy): domain Eukaryota; kingdom Viridiplantae; phylum Streptophyta; class Magnoliopsida; order Santalales; family Viscaceae; genus Viscum; species Viscum album. The sequence continues at coordinate 2,027,231,666 of OY728120.1, read as the reverse complement.
CTTATATCAATTGACATATTGGGATCATGATTTTCTTATTCTCTTTTCCATGTCACATGAAATAATAGTAAATAGTAAAAATTTGCACATTATGTTTATACAAGGTTCACGACTCAATAATATTTTCTATGTAATTTCCATGTATGGGAATGACTAGTGCATGGGTTCCCTAGTATAATTTAGCAAGTTTTTATAGTTGGTTGACTTGGAATACAATCCACTAGCATGTGTGGCACCCTACACATGTGGGAGGGAAGGAGACAATCTCTTCCCAGTGTGAGTCCCTACACTTGGAGGGTGAAGAGAGATAATTCTATTCCAACCTGAAATATTTAGTATATGAACTTACTCTAGTTGTTTGTTTATAATTCCATCTAGGATAGTATTCTTACTTCTTCAAATGGTAGGTTCTTCTCATGATCTACTTTACTTCTCTTCACTTGATTACATGCAATGTAGTAGGCAAGAAATTCTTGTCCCCTTTCTTTCTAGTACAAAACCAACTACACTGCACTTCTTCTTTTTTATTATACTTTAGTTCAATAAAGGAATGAAAAAAATATTCATCCTAATTTTTTTAAAATTACATATACCAATGTGACTGTTCAAAAAATGTGGATTGACTTACTTGGCATCATCTGGATTAATTATTCTCTATTGATCATGAATGAGTGAGATCATGTGTATTGAATATGTGATAAACCTTCTCTGACATTATATTATCCTTATTCAATTCACACAATCAATGTATTGTTTTGGTTTTTTATTCGCATTCATGTGCATGCATAAAGTCATGAATATTTCTCTTTACTTTCTTGTGTGAAAACATGAATAGGCCTTGTAATTTTGGCATACAGAAACTGCAACTTTACTTCTTCTTCTCTTATTCACATCAACAAAACCTGAATGGGTGATATCCCTTAGATATATTCTTCACATGTACACACAAAAGGCCTCATGTTTCTTTATATCATGCACAAGAAATCATGAAAACATGTGTTACCTTTCTCATGCAATATCTTTTGCCTTGATGAAACAAACCCATTAATAATAGTAGAATATAATCATACACAAAAGAGGGTGTTCTCAACTTTCTTCGTGGAACAATAATTGCCAAAGGTCTTCCCCTTCATGAAGAGGATTCATGGATCTTCAATGCACATAGTGTGTTGGATTATGAAAATCACCGAGGAAGGCTAAAGGCTCAACCAATGTATCACAGATGCTCAACCTTTGTAAAGAGCAACAAGGAATTTTAGGAAACTGATCTAGAGTTCACATGACCCGATTTTTCTCAAAGTGGATTGATAGTGAAAATCATTTATCCACCACACATAAGAACTCTTCCTCACAAAACATAAGGCTTGTGGGGCTCTTTTTCAATTCTTTTAAATAGATGCTAAAAGAGATGTTCTATTTTTGAAAACAATAGCTCTTGAATATGTGGGAGTAAGCAACACTTATCATCCTGAGATCCTCCTTTTATATGAGATGGGAGAACATATTCTGATTTCAAATCACACATATGAATCAGCTGATATTCACTCTTTGAATAAGGTAGATATTTAGTTTATTGAAACATTAAAACCATATTGGAGATACGCCAGGATTTATAGATGATTCCTTTTCGAATGTAGGATCCTTTCATTTTTCCAGAGATCATGAACAAGTTCATGAATATTGGTCATGAGTCTCATTCAAATCCATGGTCGAATCCATGTACCCTCAAGAACTCCTTTTTTTTTCAAACTGACCTTCATCCTCAAAATATCTCATGTATGCAAGATAATGATTTCATTCAGGGTCTTGGTATACTTCTGCATCCACCATTAGCCTCATATGGTGTCTAGTCACCATTCATGTTGACTCGTTATTCTCAGTGATGAGTGGAAGTAGTGGAATAAGGTGGTGGTGGTTGAAGACGATGGCGTGATCTTCTTCAATTGTTGGTAGGATTAGATAGCTATGGTTTATAGACACATGATGCGAGATAGATGGATGGGGGAGATAAGATCTATCTTCCATAGATTGATCGATTGGTAGAGCGATATGAAGGATTGGATGGATGGAGGAGTTTACATATACATTTTTTAAAATTCATCCCACATTGAATTCGTTACTTGAAAGGGAATGATATATTAATCAAGTCACTCCAGCATCAGTTCAATAATCTCTTCATCCCCTCATGGTTCTAACTCATACCCATTTTCATTATGCGCGCACTTTGTTCATGACCTCTACTCCCATTACTCCATGTCACCCCACATGGTGGTGTGTCCTCTGTGAGAACTCTCTATGGGTTCACTATATACCCACTGCCTCTCGTATTTCTATCTTTGTAATTTCCTCCCCATGGGAACATTAGATCCTTAGTGGGCCCTCAAAATCCTTGTTTTAAACACTGGTTGTCTTGCGCAAGAGTTGGCCAAAATTTATATAAGAAAAAATTAAACCATCTAAAGGAAATGCATGGCCATAATAAAATATTTGAATGGCCTCCTCAAGATCAATATCCCCATATTAAACCTTCTTCTTCCTCTTTTACTTTTTCTATTTTCAAATCCAAAGTACATCAATAATACTTAAAAGGATTCTACATTAATATTTTAAATATTATATCCACATAATAGAAGATATTTAAACATTCATGACCAGTGCATGAATCATATGATTTGTAACAACATAGAAAATTTCCCATGAATATAATAAATTTCTATGAATACATAACAATCCTCCAAGAAACTTCACTTCTACCAATCTCTTTTCAACGTGTAGTTCCTTATTCATTTTGTCCATTATTCACACTTGTGGACAAAAAAAACAACATATACACAACGTGGTCCCCATAGTAACAATAGAGATATTACTATGGAATTTCTAATTAGATGGAAAATATTTTTGGTAAAACACTTGAAATTGATTATTGAGGAAAATATACTTTCTTATTGAAAATCGTTTTCTATTCCTTAAAGGCAATGAAATTTTAAATTAAAATAATATCATTGAATATAACAATGAAAACGTTTTAGATAATCATCATGGAAATAAGGCTCCCAGAAAATGTAATATTCTGTTAATGTCGAATAAGATAAAATAAAAACTTCTTCTCATATATTTGTTGGAAAAGTAAAAAAGTACCTCATTTGGAAAAAGAAACAAAAAAACATTCAAACAATGTATTCAAATAAAAAAATGTGATAAAATGTCTTTAATCATAGAGAGGAGAATAGTAAATAATATATATAATCCTTTTTTTAAAACATTATAATTGACGATAAATAAACCACCGTAAATACTCACATATAAACATTCTCAGATAATGATGAGAATGAATTTTTATCCCTCACATTTAAAATTAAAAAAAATAACATTCTTAGATCATTTGAATAAAACTGAAAATGGAAATAAAAGTTCCTTTATAATCCATTTATGTTATAATAACTTTTTATTTAAAATAAAATCAAGAATATTGAAATGGAGAAAAGATTAATTAATTAAACATTCAAAGCACCTTATAGTAATTTGAAACGTTAAATAATAATCCCAACATATTCAAATGAATATTAAAATACCATGAAGATAAATTTATTCATGATATGAAATATAATAATGGTATCACAAACACTTAATAGAATAAATAGGTGGCGAACAAGGTTTCTATATCTAGAAAATTAAAAGAGAGATGGAATTACCTTACCTTAGGTCTGATACTATCTGTACATGTATTAAATACAAGCATAATGCTTCTTAAGAAATTATTAGCATATAACCGAATCATAATAATATTTATGATATCATATATTATTATTTTAGGAATTTATATTACCCATTCATTAATAATTCCATGATAATTAAATGTTTCATGTAATAATAACTTTGTTTATCGTACGCGTTTTACTTTTTATTCATGATCATATTCGTTATATCATGATTTTATTATACTGAGAATTTATAACATGATTTAAATATAATAATTATTCCATATATATATAATAGATAGAAAAATTAAATAAAGCGCACTATTGATGTAGATTGTAAGTCGTACAGAAGAAATAATGTTATTTCTATTTTCCTTGTCATATTAATATATGAAAAAGTGTATGATATATATGTATATTATAATTCTACTATCATATATATTTCATATATTTTCAATATTTTTATTAAAATTATCCATTATACATTCTATTAATAGCGTGAATTAATCACATCCCTTTGTGGGGAGGTAGTCCACACTTCCACATACTATGTTATCATATGTACTCATCACGGAAGACTAAAAGTAATGTTTTATTAAAATTTATTGAATATGAAACATGTTATTATGTAAATATTAAAATATTATTTTACGAACAAATAGTTTTAACACAATCCATTTAGGTGGTAATGGAAAAATTATTAATATTCATGAAGTGGATTAACTGGTATATCTTGGACAATAATTTTGATTATTCAATAAGCGGAGGTGAGAAACAACATTGATTTTAGATATTACCTTATATAAAATAACACAAGAATTTAAATGATTTTTGAGCCATCATGAAGTAATGGATGAATGGGGGATAAGAAAGTTGAAAAAGAAATGAAATTAAGAGAGGTACTTTAAAAAAATTACCACATGAATGTCTCCTCATTGAAAGACCATTGAACACATTGTATTTGGACTTTTTGTGATACAATTATCACATGGATGTTCAGATATTGAGGATGAAAGGTTAGTTACATGATTTGAGGTGCTACAATGACTTTTTCATTGAAATAGGGAAGTGATGGGTGGTATTTCTATTTTAGGAGAGGCATGTTCAAGTGATTAATTTATTGAATATTTTATATTAAATTAAAACAACATTGAGTTATAATAAATTTTATAGAATTATAAATTCAAATAAAGTTGTTAATGTGGGTTATGGTCATTCCAGAACTCCAACAACCATTTAATGTTGCAATTTTTAGTTATGTTAAGATTTTTATTTTTAACATTAATCCTTATAAATAAATTTCCTATAAAACATTAAATAAATTTTTTACCCTTGTAAATTACTTATAAATAAATATTGCATTCACCTTTTTTAAGGAGGCATGTAGCATTAATGAAAAAGATCATCCAAAGTACAAATGCTAAGCCATAAAGTGAAATTGTTCAACCAGAGCTGGTTAGAGTCAAAAGGGCCTGAGGCCGCAAGTTGATGGGCCACGTTGTTTCCTTCCCTTTTGGTGAAGGAGAAGGTACAACATGATAACCATTAGTGAAGTGAGTGAATTCTACGAATGATGAAGCCAAAATACTGGGGGCCGTCATCATTGTGATTAATAGCTTCGATCACGGTGAGGCAGTCAGACTCAATGATGATATCACCCCACCCACATTCCAAAGTGAGCAACAAACTTGCAAGGATGGCCGTGGCCTCAGCAACTTCCAGTTCCCAGAATGCCTGATGAGGAACATATTTAGCAGCAAGAATCTTCCCCATATGATTTTGGGCTAGGAGACTAAGGGAAACAAGACCATCCTTCGAAAGAGACGCGTCCACATTAATATTAAGGATCCCTTTCGTAGGTGGATTCCAATGGGCGGGTGGGAGTGGGGAACACCCGGAAAAAAAAATCTATTGTGGCCTTTCCAGCCCTCAATCCAAGAGGTGGCCTGGTCAATCCAGAAATTGGTGGGTCTGTGAGATTGATTAAAAACTGCATCGTTACGGCGAACCCCTATAATCCAAGATAAGGTGCAATGTGAGACAACATCCACTCAAGAGAGAGAGAGGAGCACCAACGCGTCAGTAGATCGGGAAGGTCAGAGGCCAATTCTAGTGAAGCACTTGATCCCAGACCCCAATGATTCCAAATATCATTCGATCCCGGGTAGTAAACAATAGCGTGCAGAGGAGTTTCTGGATTTCTCGGAAAGAAAGGGAAAAAACAGTATTGGCCACATACTGATAAGCGAGAAGGCTCATTGTTCGAAGAATGCCCGAGCAATCCTCCCACCAAAATTGGCAGATTTTTTAGTGGAATGTTGAGCTTCCAAATCTCTTTCCACGGTCCCCCTTCCCGGTTAACTGAGTGGATTCGCACGACATGTCTGTAGCCAGAACTAACCGTGTATTCGCCCGATATTTCATTGATCTAGAAAAGATGGTCAGGGCCTGTGTCTGGTACCCTGGGAATGATAAAGATAATTCTATGATCTCGTTCATTGAACCAATCATGGACTTTTTCCACATCCCACCCCAATCCCTAGTCAGAAAAGAGGTAGCTGACAGTGGCGCCTTCATGGCTTGGTTGGGCGGGGGAGGTAGCCTTCAGTCCATCCTTGTCAATGAGCCAGGGGTCAGACCAGATTTTGACAGATGAGCCATTCCCAATCCTCCAGCCCAATCCTTTATTTAGGAGCTTTTTATCCCCCCAAATACTTCGCCAGAGAAAGCTAGGCTGAGGACCAAGAGAGGAGGCATGAAATTCCATGTGAGGAAAGCACTTATCATGTAGAAATCGTGCACATAGAGAAGTTGGGAGATTGAAAAGGTGCCATCCTTGCATGGCCAAAAGCGCGTCGTTGAAGAGAGGAAGATTCTGAAACCCCATCCCACCCTCTGATTTTTGTTTCCAGAGTTTATCCCATGCAATCCAATGAGGTCTATTCTAGCCATCATTCTTCCCCCACCAGAAATTAGAAATACGTGTGTGGATCTGGGCGACGACAGCCGCCGAGATTTTAAAAAGGGACATAATGTCATTGGGGACAGATTGGATGACAACTTTGATAATATTCTCTTTTCCATCTTAATAAATTCTTTTTGGAGTCCATCCATGAATTTTTGCCTCAATCTTGTCCACAATGTATGTGAAGATTTATTTTTTGGATCAGCCAATCACTGTGGGGATCCCGAGATACTTCTGATGTTTATCAACCATATGTGTGCCAGCTGAAGCACAAAGTTCATCCCTCTTAGCAATAGATACCCCTGCACTGAAGGAGATTTCTGATTTTCCATGATTGACTGAATGGTCGGATGCCCTCTCGTATAGATCAATCACATAACAGATCACCTGACATTCATTAATTGTAGCTCTGGAAAAAAGGAGGCAGTAATCAATGAATAAGAGATGCGACACTGGAGGGCTAGCTCGGAAAAAATTTTCCCCATGAATAGAAATAGAAGAAACAGCCCTGGAAATAAAAATATGGAGTTATTTTCACATAATTTAATTTTCGGTATTGGGATAAAAAAATTTAAATTTAATTCAATAGAAATACAAAAAATGGGTTTTTAATGTGAAAAGTTCAAATGTTTAAAACATTTTTATATCAAATTTCAATTATAAATTTATTCTAATGACCAACATTGGTGTTATTGAAAAACAAATATGATTAAACTAGTATACGAATAATAAATATAATTTATCTTTATAAATAAATTATATAGAAATGATGTTTTGAAATGAAATATAGTATTTTTAACAATTCATTAAAAAATGATACCGTACAGAAAAATAAAAAAACCCTAACGAAATTTATAAGATTACCTTCCAAATAATATGTTTATTTTTACATCGTAAATCTATAAAAAGTCATAAAATTGGATTCAAAAATTTGAATCAATTAAAAGTCTATAAAACAACCATGAAGAAATATAGTGTTTTATGTGTTAAATTGGTTTATTTCTTATATTATTCTTATAATATATATTATAAGATTATAAAAAATAATTATTTTTATATATAACATATATATTACATTAATATTAATTTTATTAATTCTATAAATTAAAATTATCTTAATAAAAGTATTTTTCTAAAAATAAATTCCTTTTCTATTGAACGTAGTTCTTATACACATTTGTAAATAAATTTTAACTAATTAATTCATTTAATATTTTTTGAAACATATATTTTTACAAAATTTATTCAATAATATTCATTAGATCTAATTTATATCTTGGATTAATATTATTTTATTTTTTAATAATATATTGTTATTTCGTAACACTTCATCATGCGTGTAATCAAAACTGTCATGTAATGATTTTTAATTTGTATAACACAAGCCATCCTCGACAATCCGCATAGAGAAAGATAAAGATTATGTTGGTCATCACCTACAATACTCATACATAGGATCAAGCGATCATAATTTAACTATTGTACCATACCCACAATCTCAATAATTTATGTGGTCACAGATAATGATATGATTAAAGAATGTCCATGATGGTCAGGAACCTCCATGTGCATCTCTGAAACTAGGGCCACAAACTTGAAACAACTAATGGCCTCCTCAATCGATTCATTTTAAGTCTTCCTTCTCAGAATATCTAAAACTAACGATCTATTTTTGACTGTATATAACATATAGAATCAAAATACTATAGTAATTCATCCCCCCTTAATTTCCTAATATGAATAACACATTATGTGATGATGTAATTAAGGTTTTCATTGTCCTTATACAGTAGAAAGTTATCTCCCCTTAAATAATTCCTCCAAAAATACAAGTCATAAACAAAGTTTGTAACTCAAGATTGGGGGTTAGGTGGTTTCTCTCTTGTGGCCTTAAATTATGAGACACATATACCATGACTCACCCCTCATGAATTAAATAATCTCATATAAAAATTCATGGTAAATCAAAATAGAATATATAGATTTTTTTCTAGTTTAGATGAATCGTGATCACGGACAATGTGATTCTTCATTTCAAATCATAAAAGGCTATTTCTCACACTTCAGACTATAAGAACCTCATATACATTCATGGGATGATCCTATAAAAACTATATCCATCATCATAAATGTGTAAAATTATACGAATGTCTCTGAGATAATACAACCCAAAAGTGAATTTTACCCTACAAAAAGTGGAAATTTGTTGTCATAGCATATAACTGATTGTCTATAAATGTTTCCAATAGGATATAAAGATTTTTGGAACTATCTTGTTGATTGTGAGAATACCACATTATATCAATCATGGATACCACAATAGAAGAGTCCAGATAAGGATATAAAACCCAGTTTAATAGTTCCAGAAAACCATCTAGTGAACTTATGAGACTAAATGGCATGAAAATACACTCATATAGACCAGAACATGTGTAGAATTTTTTTTGAGGTGTGTCTGAATGTTGAAAATGAACAATATGATGACCAGATAATAATTCAACTATTGTTAACAACCAATATCATTATACATAGTTGAGGATATAATATTTATGAGGTAATGGATACTAGTTTTAACCATAATAAGGATAAACTGATGGTATTGAATTTAATGTCAGATGGTACAATTGACCTTATTCATGAAATGATCAATGATACCCATGTATAAGTACCGGTTCATATAAAAAACTTTTCATCCATGTCCACTAGCTATATCATGAGATCTAGTCACATAATGGTAGCTATCTTATAAGGAGATATAGATACTGATGTAACTCTCCAAACAATTACGATGGAAAAATACACATCTCTCTCCCAGAATGTATCCCTGAAATGTCTTCTAGTAAAATATACCAAAAATGATAAAAATCTTGAGGAAATTACACCAAACACATTAAAAAATATTATTGATATAATCTAATTTTTTTTGTTCCACCCCACAAAGACCATGATTCTTGAGTCCAACTTGGATCTCTTGCACATTACAATTAATCGTTGAGAATAAAAACCAAAACCTCTCGTGATGTGAATGGTAACTATTTAAAAAAATTGTTAAATGTAATTCTGATAAGGAACTAAACTTTCAATCCCATGAATTACGTGAAACCCTTTCTTCTCAATGAGAAGGAATTTATATGTGATGTGACACCCACCTATTTCAAGGGGAACTCCCTACAATAGTGTACACCATCCAAATAAAATTCACATTGATGTATCAACTGTCATCAAGCTAAAAATACACCAAACATCAATCCCAAGGATGTTGACAATAGGATCAGATATGGATCAATGAGAAGTACATATATCAAAAAGTGTATATACTAACATAAATGATACTAGAATAGTACATGTCACCATTGCAGGTATGGAACTATTATCAAATGGTATCAGTTTTACTATATATATCTTGCCTAACATGATTCCTTAAGATATATCCTAACTTCTGTGAGTCAGTCCACTATGAAAGCATTGTATGTCTAGTGTTTGGATTCCGCAACCATGACCACCTCTATGGCCAAATTTTATGGTCCCACTCTAGATCAATGTCTGATGAGAAGCTTTTAACTCCACTCTTGAATATGGAGTCATTATAAACCCTATACCACCATCTATTAGAAGAAAATTACAATAAGACCACTATATATTGAATATAATTCCACAAGATCAATGCAGAATTTGGTCTTTGTCATAGTTGTTCCTCATGTGTCCCTTCACTACACATGGATGATTGATAATATAACTACCATCACCCATTCTCTAGATGGTATTTCCTATAAAATATACCACAAATAATCTCTTACTACAACCTATCATGTAATTACTAGGTTTATATTTAGACTTACCCTACTATGTTCCCCTATCATCCCTTCTAATATGTTTATTAATTAGAAATTTTTTAATAAATTTTTTACGATAGTAATTCAAAATACATTCACCTACGATTGGATTTCATTTCTAAGACCGTCCTAAAATCTCAAATATTTACATAAATCATTACCTTACATAATAGGAATATATTTATAGGGCACTATGAAATGGGATGAATATTCCATTATTGAGAAGGTACCCAACTCCAAGTGCATAAATTCTCTAGCACTATAAACTCACAATGTATCCTAATAAAACTAATTGTAGATGGACATTTGGGATTACCACCATGCCAAATCATGATGACGATATGTCCATGAAATAATGTCCCATCATCTCTCTTTAGAATCTTGAAGCATATACATGGAGAAATTCACTATTCTATGAGTAGGTTTATTAAGATTCTTGAATAAAGATAACATTGCCTCTATCCATGGAAAATGTTTTCTAATGTTTCTATTGAAACTCATACATCAAATATTCCATATATTGGATAAGTTGCAGTGCTCCCTCCATGGTATGCCTGAAATGTAGAAATCCCACTCCAAGATAAGGCTCATCTCCCATATCATGTATAGATTCATGTTTCGCTATAAGAACTTATCTATTCTCTATAGGTGGTCCAGGATCCACCAAAACTAGAGCATGGTCATCACAATCCTCCTGGAATAAAACTAGATCCCTTCAATGGGGAATATATCAACCAATTCCATGTGCACTCCCTGGAAAATATTTAATAAATACATAATCATATATATATATATATGACCATCACATGATATCCAAAAAAATGATTCATACACCAATGTATACCCCTAAATTAGGATCTGGGTGACATAAAAGTAATAAGAACACATGTGATATTAACTACTTCCAACTACTAAGGATATTTTCAGGCCAATTTATTTGATATAAGTCCATGTAATCATTATACAGAGTGTCAATTATAAATTATATAGGAAAAAAATTATTATTTCAATTGGAATATATATCTAATAGTGACATTTTCACTTTAAAATTCATTATCACTTCAATTCATTCTCATTTATATTGCAATTATTTTAAAAATGGTGAACTATGTGGATCTACACGTAAAATTTATATGGTCCCATAGAAATTATAAATTAATGTGTGGAATACATTTAATCCCAAAAAATTATTATTATATTCCATAAAGTAGTGTAAACGAAATTTAATTTATATTAAAATAAAGGAACTGAAATATGATATAGGAAAAGAACAGAGTAAGAAAATGTTTCATGGAATAATTATTGACATATAATTCCTATAATGCCTATAATGGTGAATGATGCAACACTTCTCTTTCATACCGAGACAAGGGTAAAATTTAGTAATCATAATGAACATCAACCATCAATGGAGTCACCCAATAATGATATCATGGAAACTATAATTATAAAAATATATATCGGCATGTCCCATCATAGGAAATTATACCTTCCATATATTGAGTTAATTAATCATAGAAACAACTCATAACATAATGTCAATACATTCTTATTTTCCAATATAATATTTCAACATTATAAGAAAATGAAAAGAAAGACCTATAATACCACATTTTCAAATTCTATAACTCATTAACTCAATAGTATCTAAACCCAGTTTTTCACATACACTCATGCCTAGATCCCCATATATCGGATGCTACCAACTAGAACTAAAGGTCTATGGTGAAAGAGTGGGTATTTATACACCATTATTATAGTGTAGACAAATGTTTTAATCATGTTAAACAATAGTGTAAGAATATGAAATATATGAACATTTCAAGAGAAAACAACTATCATAATAATAATTTTGTAATCTTACCCAACAGTGTAATATACAATGATGATAATGGAATGATATGAAAAAGATATTTAATATATGGTATCTCGAATGAAGTTCAATAACTATATCAAAAGTACAAAAAGAAAAAAATGAAAAATCCATGGATAGAATCACGGGTCGTAGACTAGTCATATTCTCCCATCCTACTATGAAAACAATCAATCAATTATCATCAAGTGGTAAGCTACCCCTCCCTACCCTCCATCCATGATGTATGTTCAGGTACCCAATGATATCCCAAAGAGAGTTTGACATAACACAAAGTAGGCCACAACCAATTTTGAGCATAATAGGTCTAGTCTGTGCTTAATATCCGAATTTTGGGAAAAATATAACATGAGTACAAGTGATCATAATAATTGAAAAATTTTACATTCTTACAAGTCTCACTATAATCAGCTAACATCATCAACAGAGCTATCAATATAGCATAGAAAGTGTCAAAAAATTCTTACAATTTGTTATTATATTTTATTCCTACAAGTTATATGGTCCAAGGAATATAAATATTCAAGAATATTTTGTAATCCGTGTAAATCAAGATAACATGATCACATTGGTAGGAATTTCTAAGGGATCCTAACATGTCTACCAAACTAGTTTATGGGTATCCTTGGACTAGAAATGCAAAAAGAATTTCGGAAAGATGGATAATTGGTTTAGAAATTTCCATGGCATCATAGTAATTTTAGTTTATTGGATCCATGAACTAAAAATGTTCATGGAATCCAATTAAATCAGGTAACTAGGTCTCGATGACTAGAAATTTCCATGGGATACTAATAATATCATTGGATCCAAGGAGTTGAAATGTCCAGGGCATCCTTATAATCTATTTAATATGGATTCAATGATTACAAATTTCTAAGGTATCCAAACATGTCTTATAAATAGAATCCCAATATTATAAACGTACAAGGAATCCTAATATGGATGTCAATTCCCAGGAGAATAAATATCAAGGGTATCCTAATCAATTAATTCAACATTTCACTAACCGATCATTTAATCATTTTACTAATCCCTTTATATCCATATATAAGCCACTGTATTAACCATATATTATCTTCCTTCTAAAAATTTAGTAGTTATAAAATGTTCCCATGAACATTGTTAATTATCTTATTTATAATAATAAATTCATAATTATACAATGTGATCTCAACATAACTGAAGGGTAGCATTATCATGATATAATGGTAGAATCTGCTCCATGGGAAGCTCATTTGGAGTTTGAAAACCTCGATATTTATATTGGGGTATCACAATATCTCTTAAACACACATATATCTTTTAAATTATAGATCAATTAATTTATATAGCATTACCCAGACGTTTCAATATGCATCATAATTGATATAAGATATAAACAACCATTCTTCAAGAAAAAACATATATTTCTCCTAAAATAACTATGTAAAGTAGAACTTCTCCGGTATCACCATTTAATTCAATCAAAATTAGAAGAAAATAATTGCAAGGACCAATTATCTAAAATTAATACCTAAGATCCCTCAACAATATAACATCGCATATAAGAAGGAAAATGATGAAAGTAGCTATGTAATAAACAAATCAGTACTCTATGTATAATGAGATGATTTAATCTTGAATATTAATTCATAAGAAGAACTATAAGAAAATACTAACTTTGTCTTTATGGATAGCTCCTTCTATGGACCTCTGGTATGTGAGAGAAGAAGGGTTAGGGATTGTGAAAAATATTAGTGTCCCAACATCCATTTATGAAAATACTACCCTAGGAAATATACATGGCATGTAAACATTACATGCCCAGTAATTTTCAATTTTCCCCCTCTAGGTAAAACAATTATACACCATGAAAATGGTCATTCAAACCAATACATGTCATGTATTTGATACACATTGTTTTTTCAAAATAAATTTCACATATTTCCCATAATACAAACCATCACCCCTTTCCTATTTCATTCCAAAACATTGAAACATACCTAAATTCCAATCTTATGGATCTAAGTAATAAGGTGGGTTTCAAAAACAGATAAACTAGAGGATAAGATTGACACATACTACATATAATTACATGATTATTTCTATTTCTCCTAAAATTATTTCATATACTATTAATTGTTAAATATTCATTCAGTAAATAATTGTTTCCCCTAGTCACTTTTATAATTAAATAATAAATATAATAACATATTAAAAATATCTATTTCTCATTATTTTAAATTAAAATAATAACATTTAATTAATTTTATTATTAATATTCAATGGGTTACTCACTAGTCCCCATATATGGGTCCCAATTCAACTTGGACAAATGTTAATTTTAATTTACGGAGTCTGCAAAAAACACTCTCTGTGTGAACCCCTAGTCCCCCTTATCAATAATAGTGATTCAAACTCAATGACCAAGAGTGGTGTATTACAAAAAATCATGAACCTACTGGTATGAGGAGAATAAAAATATTTGAGTACAACATATGAACACATATCGTGTAATATAATAAATTTGTCTCTATATATCCTTCAAATATGATGCATCTTGTGTTTCATTAAAATATAATTTTGAATGCCATTTTCTGACCTTACAAAAATTAACTCATAAAAAAATTTACATGGACATCATATTATAAGATAGTTTAAAAATTAATTAATGCATATATGATATAAACCTTAATTAAATAATATAACAGTATTTTCTGTAACTTATTCATTTATTCCATATCATTTATTATGCACCCTAGGTATCAAACATTTATTATAACATATGTCATCATGGTTTATGTGTAACAACCCGATATTTTATGAAAAATTATTATTTTTAATTAATATATTGTGTTGTATGCTACACCAAAAGGAGCTTGCACAACACGCATCCCTGACTTGCCTTGCATTACACGCAATCACGACCTTTCTCGATAGCATGTGTAGTACGCAATAACGAGTTTCACTAAACGATATATTATTATAATATTATTATGAACTAGCCGTTATGAATAGTAGTAACTAAATTTTAAATTTTATAACATTATTATTCATCTTAATCATTTTCTAGAACATGTTATAAGATGAAAATAATTTTTTCGTGTAAAATATGTATTTTTCAAAAAATGCAGTTTTGCTGCCTTTTGATGGCACACCCACTTTAAATCTAGTTGTTGACATGTTTATAAGTTAAATTTGAAAAAATAAAATACTTTTTTTGAATCAGGATATAAAAATTTACATTGGATAAAGTTTTGATATTTTTCTGATAACTTTCACATTTTAATGAATAGTAAAAACACGCTATATTCTAATTAAAAACAACTTTTTTCATTGTAATAACTTATATGGTTAAATTATAATATTGAGTGGTTTTACAGTATAAATAGAATATATTTTTACCATTTAATATAATTTATGTCATTAGAATTTATTTTACATTGAATTCGTAGGTAAAATCAATTCAATATTTTGCAATGTTTTAAACCAAAACCCATTTTCATTCGACAAGGAGATTAATTTTAATTTAATTTATGAAACTTCTGTGTATTTAATTTAAAAGAATGGATTCCATATTTGGAATCAGTGGGTCCAAATTATGTTAATAAGCTACTTTTTATTTTTGGGCTTTATGAATAGTTACTACGGTAAATTTTATTTAATATAGTTAAAGGTAAATCGGGTAATTAAGGGTAAATATAAGATTATAAAATTAACCGAACACCTGCCAAAATCCTATTGGATGACTAAAAGTCGACCCATATCACATAAGCGTCGGATTATAATCATTTAATGGTCTTTTTTCCATGAAAATAACTTAATTATTATTAAAACCAAAGAAAGTGACCACATGTCACTCTCTTAAATATTATAAGTATATTAATTTTAATTTAGTGATAAACATCATGAAACTTAGAAAATGAATAGTATCCATAAATATAATGAAATTATCTATATCATATAAAATTATTTATAATTTTTAGGTATTAAATAATTATCATTAAATTTGACACATTAGGGATGCAGAAATTATTTATTTAGTGAAAAATCAATAATATAGTTTTTATTGAAATATTAATACATATCAAAAGGCCCAAAATCTGAAACAAACTTATTATTAGTGTATACATAAACCATAATCATCCATTTGACGAATTATTTACCATTTGGATCACTATTACGATGATTATGACACTTATATTATTTTATTTTAAATGATGCCAAAGTTGTCACCTTCATAATTAAATAAATATAACAATTTAAATATTATGATTTTTAGATGATAAATTAGATTAAAATATTTATTGTGAAATGTAATAGATTTATATTCCTCATAGGATTTTATTTTTAATTTTTATGCAAAAAATAAGTATATTAAATAATTATACAAAAAATGATATAGTAATCATTTTATTA
Source organism: Viscum album (assembly GCA_963277665.1). Lineage (NCBI taxonomy): Eukaryota > Viridiplantae > Streptophyta > Magnoliopsida > Santalales > Viscaceae > Viscum > Viscum album. The sequence goes on along the minus strand of OY728120.1, from coordinate 2,027,214,896 downwards.
AGAGATAAACCAAAAAAATGGTTTTAAAAATAAGAAAATAAATATTATATGAACTATTTAATGTTCTCCACTAATTTTATAGATAAATATGTCCTTTTATGAATCTATTAATTCTTTTAGTTCGAACATATCTTCTGTATATATTTTATTTAAATTCAAATAAATGAATAGTGTCAAAATTGACACTATTGTTATTTTATAAAAATAATATATTACAAAATTTCTTAAAAATCAAAAAAATATTTAAAAATTATAAATTTAAATTTATATGGTAGAAAATGTTATAAATTATTCAATTATGGACAATTATCAACAAATAAGTAATTATTTGTTAAAATTTAAAATTTAGAATGTTATTACCACAAATAAAATTAAATTGATTAAATAAGGATAAATCAAGTTGATAATGTTTAAAAAAAAATTCCTAACATGTATAAATTTGATTTGTTGATGATATTACAACCCTATATAATACAAGATTCGGATATGAGTAATTTTTGGTGGTTTTTAAGTGGGGTTAGATTTATTATAAATTAATATTTTTAAGAATTCCAAAGGTGCCCCTCTCCTCCCTTATAAAAGGGAACCTCCTCCCTCTCTTCCTCACACAACATTGAGCCTTCATGCTCGGCCAACCCCTGCAAAATTCTCTTCTCCACTTCCCTATAAAAATCCTATAGGTCCTGGTCTTCTTCAAAGACCAATTATAGTGCCCTAAGAGGAGGTCTTAAAGAGGCGCTTCAAAGAAGAGGTAATGTCCGTTACCGATTCTTTCAAATTTATTTCTTCTTCCAATTCTTCTTCTTAGGTTGTTTCATTATGAAGTAATAACATCAGTATCACTAATATACAGATATGTTATTATATGTACGAAACAACCTTATTTCACCATCTATCCATCCTACGGAAAAAGAAATCCCCGTGCGTGCGTACGTACGGAATACCGTCACCACGCCATGATTTAATCTATTTTCAACCACAACTTTACATGGATGGGTATAATGGTGTAAATAATAAATATATATGATTATTATAAAGTGATATTGATTCTGTAATAGTATACATACACTACAATAAAATTTCACGATCAGGGGAACAATATCATCGCTCGTGCGTACGTACGGAATACCGTCTCCACGACGCGATGAAATTCATTCTCAATGATTAACCATTCATAAATGATTATAAAGTATATATAATAAGTAATCATAAAATATAAGACATAATAATGATACTAGATATATATATATATATATTTATGTCATCCAATTAATTCCATTCAATTCAATGAGGAAACGAAAATAAAGTTCATGTGTCTCCATGAATGGTGTATTTATTTCCATTTATCGATCTATTATATATATGTATATTATGAATATATATTATATATAATTCATGTTTTACATTCTGTATGTAAGTAATCCTGATCTAAGTAATCATATGAATAATTACAAGTCAAAACACAGACGACAAATGAAACGATTCTACCCAAAACGCTATTTAACATTGAATATACAAAAGAATGAGTAATATAAAGTCATAAGTGAACCATATATGATATAATAACAATGAATATGATTCTTTAATAAGTCAATGACATTATTTAAATAATTATATAGGAGGTTTGGATACGTACGAAGTATATTAGACCTAAGGTAATGAATAATTTTGAAAATCTCATTTTTATCCGAGATTGCTTATTCGTAAGTATTTACTAGGGATATTTCTATCATCCATGTCCATGTTTTATAAAATTGTTTTCATGTATGTTTAAATTCCTTTTTACCCATTTTTTTACTTTTACTACATGGTATGTAAGGAATCATTCTTTTTTTTACGTTACGAGGTACATTTTTGACTTTTCCGGCAAAAGTACGAGAAGAATGTTTTTTTAACTTATACGGAACGAACGGATTTTTACTATTTTATAAAGCCTTATTTTCACTAAGCTTCCTCCAAAAGATTTCATGACTATTTTCTAAAAAATCCATTTCTTTTAAAATTTCATGACATTTTGTGAAAAGAAAATGATTTTGAATAAGAAAGGATATTTTCCTCAAGAATTCATTTTAAGTGTTTTATCAAAACCATTTTCCATCTAAGATGACATTATTTCATATGTGTATGTTTCATGTATAATGTCTCTATTATTTAAATGGTTTCACTTTTCTTATTATGAAATGATATCCATTTCTTTTATATGGATTATGTGATGATGTGATGATGTTTATGAATCCCATTTTATTTATTGGGATATTATGAATGATGTATGTTTATTTTGTGGAATAAGTAAGAATGACTTCATTATGAGATGGGGGGACCTATATATCCCTCCAATGAATTGTGTAATGATTTTATATCTCATAAGATAGAAATGGATGGAACGGTAAGTTAATCTGGTTCAGTGTTACAGGACTGAAATGAGGGGTGAAATCGATTCAGAATGGGACTTTGTCCACTATAATGGTCTTGGCAGCAATGCCTTGGCTACTATGGAAATAATTACATGTGCTTAATGGATGCCACAGTTACATTTTTTATTCCCATGCTATTTTATCATGGTTTATGTTCCATTAGTATCTATGCCTTATGTACATCCATGTTTTATGTCATTTCTCAAAATTTTGATGTTTAAACATTATGATAATGTTTTTAAGTTCAAATGTATATTGTATGTTTTATTTTATCTATGCTTACCCTTACTGAGCATTTGAGCTCACCCTTTTTATGTTTTATTTTTCCCCAGGATCAAAATAAAGGTTTTAGGTAAGGAAACAAAAATTGGAAGATCTTTATGGGAGATGTTGAAGATCTTTCACCATGACTAGAAGATTACGTTCCATGTTTCCAAAGACACTAAACTATAACGGTCCTTGTGTGTCTGTTTTTGTTATGTATTAAGTATTCTACAAAAGCAATGTAATGTCCATGTACGTCAAGCTTCGGGTCTCTATAGTTGGTATCAGAGGAAAGGTTTTGTCAACCTTTGGAAACTAGGATGCGAAAACGTTAGTGAGATCCCTAGAGATATTTCTAAGGTATGTATAGGGATGTACCTAAGGATAAGTATACTTATAGGATATAGTCCTAGAACTACGGTAACAATCTTAGAATTTATCCTAAGATTTTAGATATTCAGGGTGCTTCCCCTTTACTATTTTATTTTCCTTAGCATGATTTTTTCCTCTCACTCTATTCTTTTTGTGTTTTAGAAAATGGCTGGAAATAGGAAGATTCATGATAATGGAGGATATTACGGACAATGGAATGATAATCTTCATGAGAAACCAAATGAGACGGGATTTGGAAGTCAAAACACCATTATTATGGCTAATCAGCAATCTCATAATATGATCAATAATCTCAACTTTGGTATGTTTCCCAACTCAGATAATAAGAGAAATATGGAGTTTCATGATGATCACATAGGAGAAAAGGTGAAATTTCCCCTATGTAAATCATGTGGGAAGAGGTATCAAGGAGAATGTTTCAAGGGAACTGGAAGATGCTTTGGGTGTGGAAAAGAAGGACACAAAGCCAGTAAATGCAACAGAAAAGGTTCAGTTAACACCATGGATGAGGATAACGGTATTGCTACGACATCAACAATGGTTAAATGTTTTAAATGTGGAGTGTATGGGCATTATGCAAACCAATGCCCTAAGGGAAAGTCTCATGAAGAGAATCAGTACGGTCGTACGGGTATGTTGATGATGATGAAGAGTCTACAAATGATATGTAAGATGAAAGAATTGTAGAATTTTAGTCAATGGTTTAAGAAGGAAGTGGAATGATTACATGTTTATCAAGTGTAATGTTGTATAAGTAATCTCATGGTACTATGGAATAAAGAGACATCTAAGGATTGTTACACTGTTGTCTTTCCTTATGTTTTGAAAGTGAATGATTAATGGTACCAGTAACCATGAAAGGTTATTCAGATATTTGTGGAAAGTAGATGATATGCGCATAATGAAGGGATAAGGAGAAAATTAAATGTCTGATAGTATTCATGAGCTCATGACTGATATAAGGAAAAGGTTATATCATGGTTTGAGTATATAGAATATTTGGATTTTGGTATGAGGAAAGAGTTAACATTTGACAACATTTATGTTTTCACTAAGTATTAATGGGTATTCATTTTTCAAGAGAATACATGATTAAGGTATTCGCATGATTGGAATGTGACCAACAAGATATATGGGGGATAAATGATGGTATTCACATGCTTGGTTGATGATATTTTAACTAATCATTTTCTTTATACTATGATCTTAGACCAATGTATTGTAGATAAGCCTAATGATTGGAATGGATTATGTTGGACATAAGATAGTATTGTTTAAGGATAGAACTTTTTTCTATATTATTGATCGGATGTTATAGTAATGTAGTTTTAGAAAAAGGAAAACGTGCAGGATGGACGACAGCCCATCACGTCGGACAAGGCTATGGGAATCGAACCCATAACTGAAGTGCGACTGGCCTTTATCGCCTACCATTGGCCTACAGGAAGTCCCTGTTTAGTAGAAACTAGTTTTATTATATTAAGAAGTATGATATATTATGTATAATTCCATTTAGGATCCATATATGATTAATCTCACTATAGATGGACTTATCCATTTTTTGATAACTTTTCTAACATTTTGTTTGAAATGGATGGAATGAACCATCATTCTATCACATGATCTTCTAACACATCACGAATAACAAATTCAACTTCATTTCTGTAAGGGATGAAGTGGAAATTGTTCAACCCACGAACAACAATGAGATTGTACCAAAATCATGTACGTATTTCTTTTAATTCATCAACTTTATGGAAATGATCTTGAAAACAAAAAATGTTGTCCTAGTGCTCTTATATTCGATGAATCAGATGGTACCTTAGATCATCACAAATCTATGGATTTGTTATTGATGGCTTGTTCATAGTCATGTTCTCTACCACTCTCCATCCGAACTTAATAGTACGATTTTTCTTCCATATCCATATTTTTTTCACCTATGTTTTCCTACGTGGAAACCCAGTGATGAGTTAATTTGGGTAACCATTACATTTCAGACTTTAGTTTTTAACGCCATGTATTGGTATTCCTTTTTACGATGTGGGTTTCTATTAAAGAAACTTTCGAGTAGTAAACCATTTATAACCCCGATGAATTTCGAGGGCGAAATTCATTTTAAAGGGGGTAGAATGTAACACCCCGAGATTTTATGATAAGTATTCTTTTTAATTAATGTCTTGTGTTGTACGCTACACCAAAAGAATCTTGTACAACATGTATCCATGACTTTCCTTGCATTATACGCAATCGCGACCTTCCTCGATAGCATGTGTAGTACACAATACTGAGTTTCACTAAACGAGATAGTATTATAATATTATTATGAACTAGCCGTTATGATTAGTATTAACAAAATTTTGAATTTTATAACATTATTATTCATCTAAAACATTTTCTATAACATGGTGTACGAACAAAATAATTTTTTTGGGTAAAATATGTATTTTTTAAAAAATGCAGTTTTGTCGCCTTTTGATGGCGCACCCACATTAAATAAAGTTGTTGACATGTTTATAAGTTCAATTTGACAAAATAAAATTCTTATTTTGAATCAGGATATAAAAATTTACATTGGAATAAGTTTTGATATTAATCTGATAACTTTCATATTTTAATGAATAGTAAAAACACGCTATATTTTAATTAAAAACAACTTTTTTCATCGTGATAATTTATATGGTTAAATTATAATATTGAGTGGTTTTAAAGTATAAATAGAATATATTTTTACCATTTAATATAATGTATGTCATTATCATTGACTTTACATTGAATTCGTAGGTTAAATCAATTTAATCTTTTGAAATGTTTTAAACAAAAACCCGTTTTCATTCGGCAACGGGATTAATTTTAATTTAATTTCTGCAAAATCTGTGTATTGATTTCAAAAAAATGGATTCCATATTTGGAATCGGTGGGTCCAAATTATGTTAATAAGCTACTTTTTATTTTTGGGATTTATGAATAGTAACTATGGTAAATTTTATTTACCATAGTTAAAGGTAAATCAGGTAATTAAGGGTAAATATAAGATTATAAAATTAACCTAATACCTACCAAAATCTTATTTTATGACTAAAAGTCTACCCCTATATCACCTAAGGGTTCGATTAGAATCATTTAATGGACTTTTGTCCATGAAAATAACTTAATTATTATTAAAACCAAAGAAAGTGACGACATGTCACTCTCTTAAATATTATAAGTGTATTAATTTTAATTTAGTGATAATATTTATGAAACATCGAACATGAATAGTCCCTAGAAATCTAATGAAATTATCTACATCATATAAATTTATTTATAATTTTTAGGTATTAAATAATTTTCATTAAGTTTGACACAATAGGGATGAAAAACTTATTTATTTAGTGAAAAATCAATAATATAGTTTTTATTGAAATATTAATACATATCAAAAGGCCCATAAATCGGAAAAAAACTTATTATTAGTGTATATATAAACACTAATCATCCGTTGGCCGAAGTATTGACCATTTGGATCCTTATTAAGATGATTATGACACTTATATTATTTTATTTTAAATGATGCCAAAGTTGTCACGTTCATAATTTAATAAATATAACAATTTAAATATTATGATTTTAAGGTGATAAATTCTATTAAAAGTATTATTGTGAAAGGTAATATATTTATCTTCATCATAGTAGTTTATTTTTAATTTTTATGAAACAAATAAGTATATTAAATAATTATACAATAAATGATGTAGTAATTATTTTATTAAGAGATAAACCAAATAAATGGTTTTAAAAATAATAAACTAAATATTATGTGAACTATTTAATGTCCCCACTAATTTTATAGATAAATTTGACCTTTTAGTTAATCTATTAAATCTTTTAGTTCTAACATATCTTCTTTATATATTTTATTTAAATTCAAATAAATGAATTGTGTCAAAATTGACACTATTGTTATTTTATAAAGATAATATATTATAAAATTGTTTAAAATTCACAAAAATATTTAAAAATTATAAATTTAAATTTATATGGTATAAAATGTTATAAAGTATCACATTATGGACAATTAAAAACAAATAAGTAATTATTTGTTATAATTTAATATTTAGAATGTGATTACCACAAATAAAATTAAATTGATTAAATAAGGATAAATCAAGTTGATAATGTTTAAAATAAATTTATAACATGCATAAATTTGATTTTTTGATGATATTACAACCCTATATAATCCAATATTCGTATATGAGTCATTTTTGGAGGTTTTTAAGTGGGGTTAGATTTATTAAAAATTATTATTTTTAAGAATTCCAAAGGTTCCCCTCTACTCCCTTATAAAAGGGCACCTCCTCCCTCTCTTCCTCACACCCCTTTGAGCCTTCAAGCTCGGCCAAACCATGAAAAATTCTCTTCTCCACTTCCCTAGAAACATCCTAGTGGTCCTGGTATTCTTCAAAGACCAATTTTAGTTCCCTAAGAGGAGGTCTCAAAGAAGTGCTTCAAATAAGAGGTAATGTCCGTTACCGATTCGTTCAACATTATTTCTTCTTCCACTTATTCTTATTAGGTTGTTTCATTATGAAGTAATAACATAAGTATCACTAATATACTGATATGTTATTATATGTATGAAACAACAATATTTCACCATCTATCCATCCTACGGAAAAAGAAATCACCGCGCATGCGTACGTACGGAATACCGTCTCCACGCCGTGGTGTAATCTATTTTCCACCACCACCTTACTTGTATGGGTATAATGGTGTAAATAATAACTATATATTATTATTATAAAGTGATATTGATTCTGTAATAGTATACATACACACCAATAAAATTCCACGATCATGCGAACGATATCATCGCTCGTGCGTACATACGGAATACCGTCTCCACGACACGATGAGATTCATTCTCAATGATTAACCATTAATAAATGATTATAAAGTATATATAATAAGTAATCATGAAATATATGACATAATAATGATACTTGATTTATATATATATATATATGTATGTAATCCAATTAATTCCATTCAATTCAATGAGGAAATGAAAACGACGTTCATGCGTCTCCATGAACAGTGTATTTATTTCCATTTATCGATCTATTATATATATGTATATTATGAATATATATTATAAATAAATCATGTATTACATTCTAGATGTATGTAATCATGATCTATGTAATCATATGAGTAATTACAAGTCAAAACACGGAGGACAAATGAAACGATTTTACCCAAAATGCTCTTTAACATGGAATTTACCAAAGAACGGGTAATATAAAGTCATAAGTGAACCATATATGATATAATAACAATGAATATGATTCTGTAATAAGTCAATGACATTATTTAAATCATTATACATGAGTTTTGGATACGTATGAGGCATATCAGACCTAAGGTAAGAGATAATTTTGAAAATCTCATTTTTATCCGAGATTGCTTATTCGTAAGTATTTACTAGGGCTATTTATATCATCCGTGTCAATGTTTTATAAAAGTGTTTTCATGTATGTTTAAAGTTCTTTTTACCCATTTTTTTTACTTTTACTACATGGTATGTAAGGAATCTTTCTTTTGATTACGTTACAAGGTACTTTTTTGACTTTTCCGGCAAAAGTACGAGAAGAATGTTTTTTAACTTATACGAACGAAAGGATTTTTAAATTTTTATAAAGCCTTATTTTCATGAAGCTTCCTCCATAAGATTTCATGACTATATTCTACAAAATCCCTTTCTGTTAAAATTTCATGACATTTTGTGAAAAGAAAATGATTTTGAATAAGAAAGGATATTTTCCTCAAGAATTCAATTCAAGTGTTTTATCAAAACCATTTTCAATCTAAGATGACATTATTTCTTATGTGTATGTTTCATGTATAATGTATCTATGATTTACATGGTTTCACTTTTATTATTATGAAATGATATCCATTTCATTTATATGGATTATGTGATTATGTGAAAATGTTTATGAAACCTATTTTATTTATCAGGATATTATGAATGGTGTATGTTTATTTTGTGGAACAAGTAAGAATGATTTCATTATGAGATTGGTGGGACCTATATATACCTCTAATTCATTTGGTAAAGATTTTATATCTCATGAGATAGACATGGCTGGAATGGTAAGTTAATCTGGTTTAGTGTTACAGGACTGAAACGAGGAGTGGACTCGATTCAGAATGGGACTTTTTCCACTAAGATGGTCTTGGCAGCAATGCCTTGGATACTATGGAAATAATTAAATGTGATTAAGGGATTCCACAGTTACATGTTATATTCCCATGCTGTTTTATCATGGGTTATGTTCCATTATGATCTATGCCTTATGTACTTCCTTGTTTTTTTTCGTTTCTCAAAATTTTTATTTTTAAACATTATGTTCATGTTTTTAAGTTCAATTGTATATGGTATGTTTTTATTTTATCCATTATTACCCTTAATGAGCATTTGAGATCACCCTTTTTATGTTTTATTTTCCCCCAGGATCAAAAGAAAGGTTTTAGGTAAGGAAACAAAAAGTGGAAGATATTTATGAGAGATGTTGAAGATCTTTCACCACGAATAGAAGATTACATTCCATGTTTCCAAAGACACTAAACTATTACGGTCCTTGTCTGTCTATTTTTGTTATGTATTATGTATTCCGCAAAAGTAATGTAATGTCCATGTACGTCATGCTTTGGGTCTCTACATTATGAATCACATGAGTGTCTTTTTCCAATGATATGTATTGATAATAACGATAAAATATAAGGATCATTATACATATATATACATACAAATATCCAATAACACATCGAAAATGCGTTTTTCCTATGACTGATACATTTCTAAAAATCCCCATCTCTTAGAAATTTATAATTATGAACAATGAGAATAAGTCTCAATATCTTGTGAGTCTCTACTAGTTATATAATGTTTCATCTATTCACAATCATAAAATGTCATCATACTATAATATATACATTTAATAGTATTATCATTTCACTTAATGGTAATCATCATCTAGGAAAACTTCTAACACCTTTAGATGAGGAAATTAATTTATGGATATTGTCCATATAATGTTACAAGGTGTAAATATCCCTATATGATAAGAAATTTATTAATATTAAATAATAGGGAATATAAAGGTAATCAAAAGTATAATGGGGTTGGTTCTTGCGAACAAATTCCAACTACATACCACTATTACTGGAGGTAATATTTAATAACTTTTATTCTTTTACCTCTCACATGATGTTCATAATTCTTCTGAGAATACATTTATGTGAATTAATTTTCAATGATTACCACTATAGAATCTATTATCACTATGACTAAACCCCTATATGACAACATTTTTAGGAGGTGTAGTTTATAGATATATTATTTGTTTGTTGAGGTGATTTAGGCTCTTTTGCTAGAACCAATAACGTAGTATTATGAAAATATAGTGTGATAACAGTTTAACTACATGACACTACATCCAAATCTTAGAAATTTTTCTGTTTAAGAAAAAGTAACTACATTAAAATCTATACAATAATTATTCTATAGATTAGAATCAGTGATAACTAGATGCTTCAAGATACTCCATCTCATAGCCCATATTATGTTTGTAGAAATTAACTAACTCTTATTTTAGATCTCTCTTATTAGTCATGAAACATGAATCAATATAATCTCTAATTATGCGTTTATCATATTCTCTATAAATGTAGATGTTGTCCTCAGTACGCCTCATAATAATTAGGATATTCATTATAGCAATCCATTGTTGTTCACATGGGTATATCTGATATCTTTTTATCATAATGAGGGAATATTGTATAATAAAAATGGTACATAACTTGATGTGAATTACATAACCTACAATATAATAATTTGGTGTCATCCTCATTCGTTCTCTATGATCTTTTTATTGAGGAATCGTTTTCTTTGTGAGATGTATAACAATGACACAATAATAAATCCCATTTCTAATGGTTTCATGCAATATTTATTCCATTTTTGGTCAATGTATATACCATGACTTATCCTAAATATCATATTAAAATTTTCATTAATGATAATGATCCCTAGAATATATGTTTTTTCAAAAATTTATTTCATGTTAAAAAAATTATTCCAACACATATTAAACGACTCTTAGATTGGTATCTCAGTACTAAATTGTAACATTTCAATGACATATACTGCAAAGAAAATGATATTGCATCCACAGAACATCATGTATACACAAGGGTCACATTCATAATTTATGAGCCCTAATTTCCTTATGGAATCATAAAAGAGAACCGTCTATGGCCTAGATCCTTTCGTTAATCCATAAATCGATCTTCGTAATATTAATAGCTTATTGGCATCATGTGGAGTCGCAAAACACTCTAGTTGAGTCATGTAAACATCTTCTATGAGGTTAGTATTATCTAAATCTATATTTATATTCATATTACAAATCTCATATTCATGTTATATTTTTATGGATATTTGAATTATGATTTATTTAATCATGGAATCTATAATATGATTTTTTATATTCTATGGATTCATTTTTTTAAATCCATCGGCCAATAGTCTTTTTTATAGGTACCAAGTCTATCTTCCATGTATTTTTTCTTATTGAGAAGTAATTTTCATGCAATATTATTTACAACAATTTGACTATTGTCAAGAACCAGTGCATCGTTCTGATATATGGAATCCATCTCATAATTTATGGAAGAATTATATTATTCATCTTCTGAGAAAAATTATTCAACAATTTAGTGAAATGGTTAATCACCATCAGACAATAATGAGTATGCATCCCCAATTATGAAAAAAAATCCCTTTAATTATATAACATTTCTAGTGATCCTATAAAATACTAGTGTTTCTGGAATAGCCTCTTCTATCGGAAATATTGGAATATGTTCATGTGAGACCAAATTTATATCGTGAGCATCATATTATTGAAATTAAATCTTGATATCAAATGATTATTAATGATGTTCTACATCTCATAGAATATAGACTAAATAGAAACTGTTAAATTCCTGTCTTAGGATCCATATTGATAATAACCCCATTTTCCATTACGATATCAAATTAGTAATCACATCATTCTTTGGAGAACATGATTCATTCCAGAAGTTTCCTTTACAAATGCCTCTTAATCCTATACATATGTATGTGGAAACACAAATATCCACATACACATGAACTTGTATTGAATTCCATTTTTCATCTTTGTTGGAAATAAGAATAGTATATATACAAAACTCTATAATTGATATCCCTATATTTATATTTAATGAACTACATGACTCATCATATACCTCACCATGTCCAATGAGATGCAATTACATCATTTACATACTCCATTCCACCATGTTTTATAAGGGGGGATGGGTTTACAATGTATATGAAATACATGCAGATAGTCTACAGACAATTTATTAAGTTACTCTCTACTTTGAAAAAATCATGTATTCATTATCTTATTAGAAAAATGATTATATAAGTAATTATATTACACCATGATTATATCAAATAATTTAAATATATCCCTTTTATGTAAATATAACAATGTATACTCAAGTCGTCTATAATATTTATAATGTAATAATACCCTCCCCTATACATTAATTAATATAGTCTACACACTTCAGTGGAACCAATTTCTGAATCTCTATGGCTATTACCCCTTTCAACCAAATGGATGTGTGGACATATTACTTTTTATGATAGGATGAAACTTTTTATGTGGATTCTATTTTGAATATTTTAAATTCATCTATTGATAATAATTTTTCAGAAATATATCATTTATAATGACATGGTAATGATTCCAGAACTAGGTGTGATATGATTCCTTTGAACATGATCCAATGCCGATTTTCAACAATTTATTTTTGTATTTTAATATGTAAATATCATTATAGAGTTGTTCCATAACACAAAATATGATATATTTATAATCATAGAAACCTTAGAATACATATATGTAAATAAATACATCAACATAAAAAAAGGATATATAAAAAATGAACTTGGTGACACAAGTTGCAATATTATAGTTCCCTAAACCAAGATCATCCCTTTCAGAAAACATTATGTAGTTGTCTATTATAGATAAAGATTATATTTTAACACCATTCTTAACTCAATGACCCACATATCCTCTAGAAATTGTCCTAAAAATTGTTTCATTCAATATTTAGATATAAATGTGATATCTAAAAGCAATATATGTTACCCTGCTAATAGATCTGGAAAGATTTAACTCAATAATAAATTAACCTAGAGATTCCACTTTTTTCTTAATGCGGTGTAGTTCATCCAATGGCCCTACTCCCAATCCAAAAAATATATTATGTCTTATTCATTTGAATAACTTTGGGTTTTCCTCTTCTTGGAAGTATATTTCATAGGAGACTTATACATTTATTGAGCCTTGGTTTCTTTTTAAATATTATTCATTTTATTCCCCATAAAACCACTTGGTATTTCCTACATCATATACTAATCTCTTGGGAGATTCATTTTTAGGAGTTCTATGAGTGAATTATCACTATATATCATACTATAATTGACTATAAAATAATAAAACCTATGAGGCATTGAGGATAGAATGAGATATGTGCACAACTAATCAAGAATAAAATCTCTTTATAGCCAATCACCATGAATGAATATAGACTAGCTGGAATAGACCATATCAGAATTCATTTGAATAATTACATAGTGTTCTCATATCTGTATCAGATCTAATTCTACTAAAAAATATCAAATAGATGTGACATCATATTAAACACATTCATTTCCACATGAATATTTTGGTGTTTTTAACATGGATTATCTATTATGAAATTATATATCGAGTAAATTTTCCATGTGTTTCTTATTAAGAAATAGTTTTCCTCACCCACCCCCTTTTTGAGTTTCATAGGAACCTGGAACTACAGCACATACGACATATTCTATTAGTGTAGTTCAAGGGAAAGTCGCATATACCAATCCTGGAAGTTCATGAAAGTGATTAAATTATCATTCTCTAATATGGGGAATAGTGATAATGTCAATTTAGTTTTATTATATATTATTTACAATAAAATAAAATCCATTTTTTGTAGACTATCATGATTAATAGAATTAAACATAATAAATTTAATTTATTAATATACAATTATTGTATCACATGAATATAATCCCAACTTTTTGATTATAATGTCATATGTCATGACTATTATTAATAGACATGATACATATATTATTTATCAAAACCCAAATGGGGTTATGAAAAGTTATAAAAAGGTATTTAGCTTGTTGGTTTATGACAACTTTATTAAATCATAACTCCATGATCCATTGAGTGAAATCCTTTATAATGAAATGTTGGACTGATATTTTCTAAATATATTCCGATAAGTTTCACCATGTCTTGTATCGGTGATAAATATTTAATGTGAACTAGTTTAAGTAGACCTAAAACATTTTTAAAAATACCCAGATAATTGAACTATACCTAATAGAGGATGGTCATTTTATTTGAACTATGATTGAATCATAAATAATATATTTTAACAATATATATTACATAATATTTTACTTGAGGGATTTTTATATTTTATCAATAAATATGCTTTATTTAATCCTTTTATATACATTTTATATTATTTATATTTTACCTGTTTAGTTGACTATGTATTGATAAACCGATTTATTGATAACCCATATTGTTCTCTTAGGGACCAAAAGATTAGAATCATTATCTTGTGTGATGTAATGTGATTCCACAAACATATTTATTCATATAAAAATTGAAACAATTATCAAAAAATTATTCAATTTTATCATTTCGTTATTTTCAACTATTTAACTTGATCATATAACATCCACATATTCCCATAATTAACCATACAAGAAAATAAAGGACAAATAATTAAATTAAGATGATATATTTTTATTGGTATATCCATTTGGTGGATAATGGTTCATCTGAGACTATATGGGAATACCATGATTCATTCATTGACTCATATTACTACATCATTTAACTATCATTAATTTTATAAGTTTGGATTCACATTGACTCTTAACTAAAACCACGTCTTTCCGAAAATATCAAATCATTACAATGTATACTCACTAATAGCTTAAGGGTACTGATGATGTGAAATTTACATTTTTTATGAAATATAGACACATACTCGCATGAATGTTTAATTATATAGAGATGATATATATATCATCAAAATGATGAATTATTCGAACATTTTAAAGCTCAATTTTACCAATTAAATTACATAAATAAATAATAAAAATATATTTCTCAGTCTTAGATTATAAATATTCAACATGAAAAAATATTTCATAATAATTTTTAAATTTATAAAAATCTACTTGATGAAACTTTTAAGGAATTATGTCACATTAAACTAAATAAATAAATTACCAATATGTCCCACAACAAAAGTTTTTTAAAATAATTCTAGAAAAATATATATATCATTGAAATTTTTTGGATATTTTTATAATTTTTTAATCCCAAATTTATTATGGGATAAATATATAGGTATTTATGTGGGACTTCTAGTTAAAGCGAGAAGGATCCAGACCAACCTATCTCATCCTTGGTCAAGGTGATTTCGTTTTCTACCATGTCAAACACAGGTTGTGCTCTCCTATATGGGTCGTACATGTGTGGTGCATAGAGGGAACCCATAAATGGGGTGCCACATGTAGTAATAATAATAATAAACATTTTTCCTACATAAAACAATGAACAAAAAGGGTACTTTGCATCAATATCCAACACACTTATCAATTGATTGGTGTATCAATACAGGTGGATGTATTCCACCAGCCAAATACGAACATTTGTATAATTTTATTAATATATAAATGTTCTTATTATCTTATCTAGGAAATTATACAGTGAACCACTAATACCCATCTTGTTTCTCACTATACATTCTTTCTGTACATGCTCCCACAATACCCAACCAATTGATGACTATATATATAAATATAAATTTTATGATTTTTATTTTCATAAAATCATATCTATTTATAATAGACCATATCTCGAACACAGGAAGTCATATTGAAACTATATCAGTGGTTTGGGGACCCCATCAAAATACTATTTTAATAGTCTTTAAAATTTAATAGAAATATCAAATAAAACAATTACATGATCCCTTTTGTATATGATCATCCATATCATGGAAAAATAAATTTTGATTGATGCTACATCAATATATATGACAACATATCAAAACCTTCTTTATGAATTATTTCAAATTTAATTGAATGTTCAACATATATAACTACTCTCTCACTCTGATATAATTAAAGGAACCAAGATTGTAGAAATAGTACTATGGTATTTGTGAGTATAATTTTTAGTGCTAAATTAATCATTATATTATTAATTAATATTTACAAGTATGGATACATTCCAAGGATGTCTTCAAAATTATTTTAAGTACAAAAATAAAATAAAAATGCTAACACAATAATATGGAATAACACTAAATATATACACTCTTATCTAAATTTTTATTTTTCAAATACAAAAACATAAATTCCCTCTTGTCCATCCACATGTGTACCATATATCTATGAATTTCATTATTCGAATCATGGGTTCATGTGTGTATGATAGATGAAATTATGTTGATTATAGTATTTCCCAAAGATAACATGATTAATCTTTTATATATGATAGAACTATTTTTAAAATTTATTACTCTATTGACATTTATGAAGTGAGGTGGGATAGGAAATATCTAAAATAAATGATAATAAAAAATAATACTATTGATGGCTATAAAATTAGATTATGTGGTTATTTTTAAAATAAAAAATTTTGATAATAATTTATATAAGCTAATCCTATAAAATTGGAACTAATGATCAAAAATAAACTCAAAAATATGTAATTATTACCATGAAAATTTCACTATTCACTAATGAAATTAAAAAATGTCACGTAATGTGATTTGAACAATTTACATTCCCTATATCTCTTGTAATTATTAAATGGTGATTAAATTATGATGCAATGATTTTATAAATTATACATTCTCAAATTATATTTAATAATTAAATAAGTTTTTGAATTCCTTAAGGAAAAAAAATTCAATTATCATTATTAAAAAATTATAAAATAAAATTGAATTAATTCGCATATTATCATTTGATTTTTTTATTTCTGCTACCAGCATGAGGAGAAAACATCTTCATAAGATATAATTCTACCTAATTGGTGGATCTTTCAACTAAAATTTTTCTAGGACTCTCTTGGAACCCATATTGATATTATTGAGTCCAATAAAAAATCTGGATTAGTATCTAACAATACATCATATCCCAAAAGATATGATAAGAAATTAATGATGTTAATACCTACAATAAACCCTTATCCTGTAATATAATCTTATTATTTCAATCTCAACCCAATTTGTGTTTCATCACTTAAATCATCAAGCTATATGGATAAATATCATTACTTGACATTCTATAAATGAACACATAAAATAATATGACGGGCCATTTATTTTAATATAGTTTTATTTCCATTAAAGGACTAGATATATAAGTATCCATTAAAAAAGATAGTGTGTAAATTATACCTCAACTAAATTGTTAATTTTTTATGATTCATGAAACAACCAACATATCTAATTTCTCTATTAATATATGCAATAATTATTTACGAAATTTATCAAAGGGAATAGATCATGATATTGATTATTAATAATCGTAAAGCATGTAGTTCATTACCCATTTATGAAGGTATGAACATCTAATGAAAAATAAAACACATATATTTACTTTTCATCGATCTGTTCCCAAAATCCTTTTCTCTTGGATATTCCAAATGGAAGACTAATGGGAATACATTTAATGACCAATGTGCTCTCAAACCATGATATCATGTATCATAGATGACTATTCTGATGGTAACCTTTTCCCATATAAAATACATATGATTATATCATCATGAAATTCATGTTCCTCAACATAACGAGATGATACAAATCCCTTTCGGTATGAAAATTACTCCGAGGTCATTATTAATATAATACTTCCTAGAATAATAATCATCACATGATAATAAATTTTTTAATATTAAAAATTCAGTAATATATAGGTAATTATATGTACAGGGCAGTTGGATATGCGAAACCAACTCCAACAAAATCAAGTATTTTTATTTAAATAAATTTATTAAGCTCATGTGTATCTAATCAATATATACATGTCATCATTTTTTATCTCATATATGAGAAGAGAATTTTTTTACAATGATTTCTTATTAGCATAAATTAAATGATTAAATGTATAATTTTTTTTATGATTCATTAGATTCCATAACTTGTTTTTAAATGGAGATAGAAATATAAAAATATCAAAGATAAAAAGGTATATCTAGATATTTCCTAAACTATAATGATAGATGCTCATTCCCTTAATTAGTTTTATATTTTAATAAATTATTCATTTAAAAAATAAAATTCTAAAAATACATTCAATCCCATAAAAGATATGGAACCAATAATATATATATTAAATAATCATACTAAAATTAAAAATAATTATTTATTATATAAAAAGGTGTTTTTTTATCATAATATGATATTTGGAATATAATGTAGTTTCTAAAAGGCTTGTGGTATAATATATTGACATAAAAATATTCTAAACTACAAATAATAAAATTATAAAAGTATTGAATTTTTTTTATTTCCACATAAATTTCACAATGAGTTTATTATATACAACAATAATGAAAAATGTAAAAGTTATATATAGTTACCTTGGGAATGTGAATATCATTACTTCCTGATAGTATATTCCATAAAAAAAATGAATTAAACTAAATATCCTTTTTTTTAATATATGATGGTAAAGGGAAATATTAATAATTACATTTATTTATAATAATATAGGTGAATTTGACTAAGTGCAATCGATGTTTTGGTTGGCTAGAAAATAATAATGTAAATAGTTACATTAATTACCAGAAGATATCATGGGAAATATTTCATTGAAAATTATACAATGATGTTGATGATAAACATGGATTTCAAAGTAGACTTCATAAATTTCCATTATAACAATTAATTTTATCAGGTAGATGAGTTTGAATATGTTGAAAGAGTGGAACATTAAGAATATTATATCTAAATATCACTATTTTTAATTTTTTCCTCAAATATTTCACTCACTAAATTGTTTAATGGGTGTATTTTGTTAGATAGTCACATAAAAATGTGGTAAGAAATATAAATATATGAAATGTGTTAGAAACCCAATAAGTGAAAAATTCTTAAAGATCATATGGAAGTCAATCATATATGTAACTTCTAGGCCCGACCCATTGAATAAATAGTAGCCAGACAGGTATCCTGAAGACCTTAAGAATGCCTCCCTAAATACAAAAACTTCTAACTAGATGTGAGGGTCTAATTGAGGCATACTGGGGAGAATATATCCTTTAGATCAGAATCATACACACTAGTTACCAATAAATATTAATGTTTCTAAATATAATAATAACTAATAGGATGTACAATGGATAATATATAACAATTCATGTCAATTAGAAGCACAATATATAGGAAGAATACATACATTAAGAAATTCATAAACAATATTCGATGATAATAATAAAATTACCCAATGTCTCTCTCCATAATCATTCTGATCTCTGACTCAATAATGTGATCATAATCTCCTTTCAATAAGAGTAACAAGACATGATGTAATCTGTTATCTCATACCTGAAATCATGAGGTCACTTCTGGTACCAATATACAACTCGAGAAGGGTGTGAGATAAACTAATTAGACCACCACCAATGATGTCTAACTCTATCCAGTATGTGAGTATAAAGTACAGTATTATGAATGTATAATAAATAAAATATTAGTAAATAAGTATAATCATGTCATGATGAAGTTCCAGAACAGCAGCTAGAAAAAAAATACTTTTTTTTCCCAAATCCAGAATAACTCTAAATTGGTTACACCATTTATATATGTATATATAATGAGTTTGAATGTATATATATGTACTGTATTTGTAATAACATAAAATGGCATAAATATGGTCATAGGGATCTATCAAGGACCTAAGGCCTAAAATAGGAATCCATGCATAGCACTCGAAATCTAATAACAAAGATGAAATCAATGCATCCCAGAAAATTGGTTATCATAATAGTCTCTACATGATTTATAACACTATTGATTTAGCAGATATAGTGTCCCAATTATCACAAAATAATAATATAAAATCTAATTACATGTGAACCAATCACAAGAGTTCTTTATGAAGATTACTAGTACCACCAAGGGAATAAAATTATTTCATTTACATTATATCCATGTACCTGGAAGTCTATCTCAGTCGCCCATATATTTCTCATCGAGTATATAACATAATGTATCCTTTGAGCCATTCCATGTAATTCCATTCAAGACACCCATTATCTGTCAGAGAGAATCATAATATATATAACCACTAATCACATCCAAGATTTTACTTGTAAAGAATAATTGTTTTACATAATATATATATAATCTGAATTATACTATGAGCCAACTATGAAATTACACTTATGTAAATTGAGTATTTTTTCAGGTGGACATGATACATTCAACTTATGACCCCCTATTAGGAGTTCCATAATAAGAAACCTTATTATTACTCCATATGCAATGTAATTTCTTTTAAACATGTATTAATAGAAATTCAACATAGAAAATGGGATTTTCCATTCTAGTTTCAATTTTCATGAATCATTTCAATATTTTTTTTACAATTTCACATCTACTAAATAAGCCAAGATATTCAATTTAATAAATCTAGGAACATAAGCATTACATTTACAGAAAATCAAGTATATAGTTTTATTCAATCCATTTTTATGTAATTAAGAAGGAATTAGAGAATTATATTACCTTTAAATAAATTAATACCCAACATAAAGGTGTTTTACATTTTATAAAATTAATGTCTTCATTAGATTTACCCTTTTTAGATAAGACAACACCCCTAAAATGTAGTTTCATTATAAAAAATATAATATTTGATATATCAAATCATATAATTAAATATAATTACCCCTCAGAATAAGTATTATTAATAAAAAAATAAAAATCTGATCAATATTAAGGAACGATATATAATAATTTGAATTTAAAACAACAGAAAAGGAGGGTGAATAATTTCCAATTGGAATAATCGGTAATTAATTAAAATCCACACACCCAATGCTTTCAATAATGATAGAGTGAAAAATCACCAAGTTTGAAATTATATACATAATCAATAATAAAAAATTATCATTAGGTTCTACATATGTAATCTCATTTTAAAATGGTGGTGGATAGTGAATTCGAACTATTACACAATGATAAAATTTATAAGGTGAAGAAACATTATATGTTAAGATATAGAACAAAGAACTAATGATTAGATAGATTGAATCATAAAATTTAAATATTTTATTTGATAAAATTCTATATTAACTAATTAAATAGACAAACACCTTAAAATTATGAAGAATTTTCTCACACGCCTTTAGAAATAGGTACGGTGAGGTAAAATAGAATTATAGAAAATAGGATTCAATAGAATAAAAATATGAATCCAAAGAGACATATAGATCTTGATTATGATTATAAATATATTATTTATATCAAATCCTATGAGAGTCCAATGTTAGAGATTGAGTAACATAGAATGGAAGAAATGTGGGAAGAATGGGTGGAGTAAAAGAAATAAGGTATGAGGAGTAAAATTTTAAAATCATCCCATTAATGAACTACACTATTTGACCAATCATTCATCAATAACAAAGGATCAAAATATATGTGGAACTAGCCATGTGGACTAGGTGAACAATTATCATAACTGTGTCTAGGCTATGTAGTTCCCTAATAAAAAATGAACTTCCCTTCACATGTTTTTAGTGTATGGTTAAAAACACTATACACCAAACCTGCGACTTCTTAAAAATGTTGTCACCATCAATAATGGCTTACCAGTCCACCATTCATATATATACTAACTATGCTTTACCCATTTATGGGCCGCATGGTTTATCTATAGAGTTTCTACTATCCATGTGCCAACATTGCACCTCAATCTATTTCATTTGAATAGTGTTTTGATGATCTCCTCTACTCTAAATCATTCGAACTCCTATGAAATCTATTAATGTTAATTTTTTATCAAAGAACATCTTTTAGAGTGTTCTCAAACTCGAATTTACATTTAGAGTCTCATTTTTAGACATGACCCATCAAACAAAAAAAAATTCTAACTCATTTGGTAATTTCATCTATTCCAAAACATAAGATCTTACATTCTCCCAACATTAGACAATCACATCCCCGATTCACATTGGGGATTAATTAAAGATAGGTTGACTGACATGGTTTATTGGATATTCTACAAAAATAGTTGCATGGTGTTTTAAATGACCTACACATCTATATGTGTCACTGTAAAAAAATGGTACATAATCCATGGAAATATGTTCCAATTCCCATGTCCAAAATTGAAACATTGAGATGATGCATACCTTATCCTCTATATCCTAATACATGATAATGTCATCATCTCGATCATCATCCCTCCCATGGTACACACAAAAATATGTTCAAGGTTGAATGTCTAATTCTATGCCATGATTATTCCATCAATTGATTTAACAAACTAGACAAGACCATATAACTATATAAACACTCCAATAAGGATTCTCAAAAG
Organism: Viscum album; assembly: GCA_963277665.1. Lineage (NCBI taxonomy): Eukaryota > Viridiplantae > Streptophyta > Magnoliopsida > Santalales > Viscaceae > Viscum > Viscum album. The sequence continues at coordinate 2,027,192,054 of OY728120.1, read as the reverse complement.
AATTAATGGTCGATTAAAAATCCACCACATAATCTTCGTCATGTGGACTTTTCCATGGATATCCTTAACCAACCGTGTACTTCACTTGTCTCGTCCTGATGGCATACCTAAATTTATTCTACATAGACTACATTAGATGATCAAATATAAAAGAAATTTGAGCCACTAATGGATGTGAATTTGTAGAAATTATCAACATTATTATCCAATTCATATGAAAATCCAATCATGATTCCATTAAACTAAGTTACCTCAATATCAATTTTAGAACATTCACGAGATCCAGTATGCATTATATTTTGACATGCATAAATGAATAAACATTTTTTACATTATACCACAACACAAACAAATGTGTATACCAAATACATCACCCCTAGATCTGTACACACAAATCATATCTACTGAGACCAACCACAATTATGTCGTAACATAAGAATAAACTATTGGAGGCCAAGAAGCTCATCTCAGGTAGTCCATTAATATTAGTTTACAAGCGTTTCATCTGTATATAATTGAAATTTCCACAAATCAAAACACTAACTATGCCGAAAAAGAGGAATCTTAAATCTTTGTTGAGATAGATAGTCAGCTAGCATATATGAATTCGTCAATAGCCATCCTACATGGGAATACCATTATCGACTAGGATATTACAAAACATTAAAATTACCCAATCACATATATAGAAACTTTTAATTATTCCATGATTCAATCCCAAAATGGAGAGAAATTTATTTAATCATATAGACATATATTAAATTGTTTTTTAATATAACTTGGACAATGTCAATATATGGGCATGATCATCACAAATACAAGGGCACAATATGATGATATACATAATCCTCTATTAAAACCCGTGACACTCTCTTCGTATCCAGTATTAATTTCCCTGAATGATTTCTTGCCAACCATATTCCACTACACAGAGGAAAGAATTGATAGACCACGTCTATACGAACTCCTTTAAAAGAGATTCGATGTAGCTATTGACACATCAGTATTATGTGGAAAAAATTCCCTCACGAATTACGCATCCTTTCATCATTAATGCATATAAATATATGTCTATCCATGACAAACTATGTCTTCTAGGGTTGTAAGAAAATCCAACCATCTCATCATTATGGTACCATGTAAGAACTAACATGCCTCAAAAGAATTATACTCCGCAGTCATTCACACCTCGAGAATGAATCAATAATCTAGACTTCATAGAACCCTATAATTGGATTATAATGATTGTTGTATAAACTACTAGACAAATCATTCTAAAATCCTCAAAACCATCCCAATAGTTTATCTTATCATTTAAAAATGTCATTTTCTATTATCACTCATTCTACATTAAAGGATATTCTAAAACTCATTCGAAAATCCATTTCTTATCCTATATGTATCATAGTAAATGATTACATAGAATAGTAACGTATCATATGGAACAATCCCCATACACCTCTAAATGTGGGTTAAAAAAAATATGAGTGATTCTCTCCTGTTACAAAATAACACACAACATTGATATCATGCATCTAAACCAAAATAAACTGATTAGTAGTGTCTTAACCCAAATCCATTTACAACTTTATTTTGGGTAATATGATAACTTAATATTGACGATATATCCATGTAAATAAACACTATAGATTACCTAATTTTTTTTGTTATCTATGAGGTCTTATAAAATTTCCACCAAACTCTTCTAAGTCACTATACCAATTTATCAATTTAGAGGGTACCAAATGTATCGTTATATATTGCACTATAATTCCCTCAAAGTTATGATTCATCAATTGGCACTATCGATAGGCCTATTGGACCTATTCACCACAATATCTAAAGGGAAATACAAAATATATAAACTACAGTCATATTACTTCATATGAATATTATGATGGATGATGATTCACTAAGCCTTCCATCATTAGAGAAGAAGGGTCTCATGAGTAGCTCAGCGGACAAATTTGGCCTAGGAATTTCTAAACCACTAAACTATAGCATTAAATGATGCTCATTCTCCTAACAAGGCTCAAATTACCAAATTAAAATCCATCCACGTGGGATTCAATTTAGAATCATATACTCATATGTAGGTGGAGCAAAACCTGAATGAAACATCACATCTAAATATTCTCATAATAATTACCAATGATTTTATTTTAGAGGGAGATACCAATACAGGATATCTTTCCTTACATAAATATGAAGAATAAAATTTAAATTAATATTCACAGTAAAATTATCTCTAGTCCATATAATCAATGATTTCTGTTAAAATGATATAATTTAAATATTAATGGAAGTAATCATGTTCCCATCCTAGGGAATCTATCAAGGTAACATCAATATTAACCATTATTCAAAGGACAAATTCTATGCAAATTGCATTAAGCATTCATTTAATCCATTTTAATAATTTGCATTTATTTTTTTAAAAAATAATCATAAATGATATATTTAATAACATAATGTATTGGTTATAAATGAAAAATTGATTGGTTCACAATTTTGATCATTCCACTGGGAAAAATATGAATTTTATAAAATAACATCCTTTCATGTATTGTTAATTTATCTAACATCCTATAACAATTAATTAATTATAACTTAGTAATATATTTGATAAATTTTACTTGTCTATAAATATTATCAAATTGGGTATTATTGGAAGGAAATGTCAAATATAAGCTATAGAGGAAAATAAATAATAGGTTATAATTAGTATTTTAATTATAAAAATCATAAGAATAATAAAGCTCAAAAATAGCCCAAAATTTAATTTATAAATTTAATAGAACTTGTTTAGTATGATTCCACCATACATATATATACAATCCATATATGTGGCCACTAAAAACATAGTTAAACATCCAATTTAACATCCGAATTTCCCTATGGGGTTAAATGCCATAGAATATAAAAATAAGGTGACCTATGAGGGACCTACCATTTCATTAAATATTTAAAAACACCCATAATGGGTTTATTTAATAATCACCAAGCCCCATCTAACACCATGAAACACCATGAGAATTTAAGAATATAGTAATACAGGTTATTAGGCCAAAATATTAAAGGCATAATCCCTTATAAACTAAGTCATTTCATGTATCATTTTTAATTAATAACATACCATGATACAGTTAGATGCATTAGAATTATCAATTTATAATATCATGTGAATTTATAAGTTACAATAGGATTATATATAGCTACAATCCATTTGATTCTGAATATAAAGAACTCATATATCATTCTTCATTTATATAGGCCTCCATTAACATTTCTATAAAGTACCATACACTTTATAAATTGTAAAATTGGTTCTAATCTAATTGAAATATTAAATTTTTTAGCCTATTAAACCCTTGGTCCTTGATATGAACATATTATGATTTGTTTGAAAAGGTGTAACCCTTAGAGTATAAGTGAAACACAATTTAGGTTTATCAATAATCATTAATAAAAAATCATCTATCATAATTATAACAAGGTATTATTTTGAATTGTGGTATTGAATATAGAAATATTAATTGAATATCGTATAATCATGCTTTATAATAAAATAATTATAATAGACTTTTATCATGGCATATAATCCGACAAGGCACATCCATCATGTGACGGGTTACCATGAAATTCAACTTATATTTAATATCATATTCATAGAATGTGAAACTCCATGTCTCTATGATGATGAATTTAATAATACTACCTTGTTATACCAATAAAATGGATAAATACCATAAATATCATAAATCAATTACCAACCGAATGTACATCCAAAAATCAATGTGATATAATAATGAACTATAATAACGAACAACATTAACAACAGTCCCATACGTATACAATTAGTCTTTTAAATATGTATGGGTTGATCACTCTAATAAATGACTATTTAATAAGTCACAACAATTTTCTAGTCTCCTATCATCATGTCACAAGTAGTAAAGAAAAATGCATATAATTATCTGATAAGACTACGTAACATGCCGACCCATCACACTGTATAAATTATAGCTTGACCAATCTCCATGTGAAATCATGAACACAAACTCATATGTTAAATCCATCCAACTAGATCTGAATGTGTAATTGGTGAATAATAGGTATAATATACCCTATGGATCTGTATCATAAACATTAGAAAAAAATAACTAATAATTTAGTGATAGATAAAAAGAAAAAATAAGATGGGAAATTCTAATTATATAGCCATTAATTTCTATTTAATGTATCTTTATATCGGAATAAAACATAAAAAATGGATTGGATTAATCATATTTTAAAAATAGAATGGAATAACAAATGGATATCTCTATAAGAATCTTGGTATCGAAATCAGTTAGGTGCTCTGAAGCTCCCATGAACAAGAGTAACACCAGATAGTATATCCATGATACTAAACCTAAAACCATTTAGTATTTTCAGGAAAACATTGTTTTCTAGAACTGGGTGTGAGATAAACATAGAAGTGCACCAACAATGGTTTCTAATTATATCTAATCTATAGGTATTATGTAATGAATGTTTTAGGTATGAAAAATAATGTTGTAATAAATAACTGTAATAATGTCAGTATCGGGCACCTCATCGACACCTAAATCCCCATACAAGCTTCATTGTATGTTTAAATACCTACTAATTAATGCCACAATGTATATAAATATATATAATAATCATGTGTGTATATTTATAACATATATAATAACATATATATTCATATATAATGATACAAAGTACCAACCGGGACCTAAGGCATATGTCAGGAATCTATGCATAGTGCTAGTCATGCATGGCCCATGGAGAACCAAAGGAATTGAGACCCAGGTTTTTTATACACATTTATTACCACTTTTTAGATAAATACTCAATACATTACAAAAAACATGCCAAAGGATTATAATATTTTTTTGTATTTAGAGACCAGGTCTATAATCGGTTAATTGGGTGAAAGATCATAAACTTCTCCCATAAGGATCTCCCCCTATAGTACTACTCACAAACATATCCTACATAAAACATTTCATCATAACCTAGGAAAATGAATCCTAACAATGCGTGAGATTAGATTCTCATTAAATGTAAAAATGCGAGATATGTAAGAATAACACTACCAAAATATTATGAGAATAAGAAAATTATATTTTAAAACCTTACCTTACATATCAAACATCAAAATCTTGTGTGATGGAAAAAATATTGTTATTTTATAAAACATGAATCATAAGAAAATAAAATATCAAGGTCCATGAGAATATAACATTTACATTAAGCATGGAATGATGGACTTAATTAAAGAAAATAAATCCATTTTCACAGTAGTCAATGATCAATTACTAGTATATTATAGTAAAATTGGTTCAATACCTAAAATATCACATTAGTTACGGATCAGTCCCAAGACCATCCTAGAAAAAAATATCCCTTAAAAAGCTAGGTTAACTACCCATTCAATTCATGTTTATCTATTGAGATAAAAATATTTACCCAATGTATAATATTTAGACATTGTTCCCAACCATATCATAATGTAAATAATATTTATTTATTCCAAAAGGTCATAAAAATCATCCAATCATAACCCCAAAAAGGAAATGGGATTTATAAAATTTTTCAATTATCATAATGTTTTGAAAAATTATAGGATTCAAAATCATTTCATCATTTAATAATAGTATAACCTATGGAAAAATAATCTGTAGTGATAATAATTGTATCATGGAATAATATATGGAATATAAATCAGTTTCATAAATATCTTGTTATCATATACTATTTAGGTAAATAATAATAATAGTATCATTAGTTCGTATCCCTAGAATAGAATATGTTATATCAAATGATGACATATTATATTGAAAATGATTTTTAATGAAAATTCACTATAAAAAAATCTAGAGGAAGATATCATTTCACTAAAAATCATGTTTAAAAATAAAAAATAAAAAATAATGTTTTGAAAATACTTTTCTTTTAAAATAAACATCAAAATATATAATGTAGGATTTAAAAATAATTTGAATAATATCTGGAGTAAAAAACCTAATATCTTTTAGTAACACTTATTAAAACATTCATAATTTTGAATATAGATTAATATTAAAAATAAACCATGAAAACATATAACATATACTTCTAAGTAAATGATTGAGGGAAATTTTGTCCATTCTATATACAATACAAAAAATATGTGATTTAAATTCATTGAGAAATCCAACCGGAATTGTTTGGGAATTAACATGGAGAATCATTTAAAAACAATTTCTATAAAATATAATTTGTGTAGATTTTTTTTCTAAAACAATTGAAAAATAAAAAAACCAATTTTATAAAACACGGTTTTAGGAGAATGATTGTTTTCAACCGAAGATACAAAAAAGATGTTTTTTCTTAAAAACATTATTTTGAAATCTTGAGTACATAAAAAGAATAAAAATAAGGGAAACAACTATTCCCATGACATAATAATAGGATAATAAATTTCTGGAGTTTCTTGAAAGATATATTATGATATTTCATCGTTTGAATAGTAATCATGAAAATTCTAGATAAATGATTACACTGTAACATAAAATATTTTCCATTTCTATAGATTTGAATTGTAACAAACATGAAGGAATGATATTAATTTGTTTATAAAATTACATGGGAATAAATAAAATTATGATATTACATAAAAAATATCCTTTATATACAACTCATAAAATAATATTGGTGCATAACATAACATATGTCTCAATGAAATAAATTTAAGACAAAATCCCTTACCACATTGAAAATGTTTTTACCATAAAACACATGAATGTGAGATCGTAAATTGTATATATTAATCCTAATAATTTTATATTTAATAATATTAATATAAATTTAGGTAATAATTATAATGAACATCAAATACATGGGTGGTGAATATGGCGTGTGTCCCATAGAAGTAAAAAGTGAGACCGAAACGCCTTACCATAAATCTTGAATTATTTTTTACACATTCAAACCATAATTATAATAAATATAATTTTTTATAAATATATAAAATAAAAATTAATATATATATAACCATATTTTATTTACAAATGTCATTTTATTTTATTATTATTTTAAATTACTTGTAAATGTCACATTTTATGAAAAAAATGCATTGTTTCTCTTCTGTGATTTGATTTCTTACTTCTGGTCTTCTTTTTTTGTTCATTGATAAATAATATCTTAAATGATAAAAAATATATAGATATAATTTATTTTTACTATAAATTTATTTAGAGTAATATATATGTGTAGAGATACAAAATTAAATACATCATTCATGGAGATGGTAGACTATTCATATGTATAAATATTGATTACATTTTTGAAAAAAAGGTAAATAATATATTATCAATCTAGAATAAATATTATATTATTTGAATAATTAAAATTCAATAAAAATATCATTAATACATTTCTTGTAAATCATAAGAATAAATGAATCAAAACACTTTGGGAGGTGGTTTTCCTCTATAAACATGTTAGATGTTTTCATTTACCCCTCGGAATATAGTGTAAGAAAGTATGAAACATCCCATAAACCCCCATTCTCTTAATTAAAGACATAGTTTCTACACCGGTTTAGCTAACATCCCCATGATTCCAAATTTTAGAAAAAAATTCAACATGCTTCATTACCAATTGGGGGATGATTTTATCTTTTATAATTAAATATCTAAACAATAAAACCACTACATGATTCATTTTAACAATGCATGACAACTCTATGTATACACATCAAACCAAACTACATAATATTACCAAGTGGAAACTAAGAGAAATATAAAAATACAAAGAGGATGGGAAAATAAAAAAATCTCAATGTTCCAAAAGACACCATCATTGTAACTCCCATAAACATCCTTGCTCCAAAACCATAATCCAAGACCTTGTATCAAAGTAAATGAATAAAAAAAATTATACATTCATATTAGGTTTTTACAAATAAATGATATTTTCAATCACATCAATGTTCCAAAGAAACGTGTGAGTAGTGAAACAAAATTGGCTTCCACAAACTTAATCCATACTCATACCATTGCGATAATACATGTTATCACATTTATATAATATAATTTACCAAATGCATTAAAACATTTTGATAGTTTATATAAAAACAATTATGTTAGGACAAAAAGCGTTTTACAATGAAAATATTTTTCATGTTATTAATAAAAAAATTTCATTAGACTCTTTCGCAACAAGGATTTGGCATAACCCATTCCATTTCACTAAACCACAACATAATCTCAACCACACAAGATCAGTGTTTACCATTGATGGTGGTATTTCACATCCATAAATTTTCCAATATATTGTGGTACTTTTGACTAATAACCATCTCATTCGAATCACAAATAACCATTTATTCCATCCTCATTCCAAACCAATATTTTACAAATTATTTAAATAGAATATTTATTTTATTGAAAATGATTTTAAATTCATAAAAACTAAAAAAACGTTTTAAAATCAACATTTTAAAAGATATAATTGAAACCCATTGTGTACAACAATAAACCATGGTGGAAAAAAACTAAGTGCTATCTTTCAAACTAGTTCAATTATCTCAAAAGGGACTCTGTTTTGAGATGATAACCTTCTATAAATTCAAAAATGATAGTTCATAATCATTGTAGTGAATATTAAGATGTCATTATCACTCAACTCAAATGAACATCTTGTCTAAGATCACCCAGAAATTATTTAGGAAAAATCTGGTCCATATCCATCCATTTCGTTATCAACTGAATCTTCTATGGTGTTTCATATACAAGGATCATTCCAATCATTAATGTCTCTCTGATTTCCACGCAAAATATATTGAATTATATTTACTCTAATTTTGTGCATAAAAAATATCCATACGTATCAGGGAATGAAAAATGTTTTTATATATGAACTCCACTAATGATATGTGATCCTACCATGAGCCCCTAAAAACCACTAAAAAATCTTGCACCATGTCTTAACATGTTTTTATTATCCATTCATATTTTATATCGATTATATGATTATACTCTATAATAGTGGTCAACTATGTCCCAAGGGATTAATGCAATGATTCATATAAATGAGACGTAATCTTTGGATATCTCTCTGATAACATCCATACTATTATTTCATGACACTTTATCACTTCTTGGATATAGATTTCTGATATGTCCTCCACTAAATGAAATTCATGAATAGGGATAAAATGGAATGACACTGTGAGGTAAACCACTATCATTCATATGGAATCATTTTTCAAAATCATCCATTGGTGTCTTATTAGAAAATACATGGATCTAATTTCCCATTTACAAACAATAATAGGTAATGAAATCAACATCGCTTCTGGTAACTAATGCATTATCTATATTTTTCATTTAAGGAATCGGGAAACAATATCAGACATATTTCATTTCATTCACAATGAACAAAACTATTCTATGAATTCCTTATACATCTTTTATATTATAGGATGAAAATCCCATTTTAAATTGTAGTATTCATGTTGAATTTTATGATGAAAATTCATAGGTATGACCATCCAATTTTGAATGAAAAAAACAGAACATCCATCCAATTTCAATTCCTCAATGGTCCCCCACCATTGAGTTTTATCTTCATAAAAAAAAATTAAATATATATGTTTAGACAACATGATTACTAAAATCAAATCATGAACAATAAAACTAAATGAAAATACCGAAATTAACCTATTCCTCAAAATCTCAGTGTTTTTTTGGATATAACCAACATCAATATCCATTTATCTAAGGCCTCTTTTTCCAATTTAGCATAAGATATTCTCTTTAATTCAACCTCAACCATGATTCCATTACCGAAGTTATACATCAATTATATGATTCAAATTCAGAGATAAAAAATCCGTATTCGTTGTGATAGGTTCAAATCCTATTTTGAGAAAATATGTTGCATCATCTTATGATCTATAAGAATTATAAATTTCTCCCCAAAAAAGAAATGATTCCATGTCCTCAAATAATGTAATATGAAAGGTAAATCCAAATCATGTGATGGGTATTGTTTCCCCATTAATAATAAATATTGTGAGAAATAAGCAGCAACATGATATCCATTCATGAGAACCCATACCAACCCGAATATTAAGGATTGAGAATGCACCACATAACCTTCTCCTTATTATATAAATATCAAGATCTGTGTAGATGTAATGTGAGTCGTAATCTCTTGAAATTAATTTTCACATTCCATTTATTTTTGGAATGGAACTTTATTTCGTGTCAATGCTATCATAGGTGAGTCTAGTGTTAAAAAATCTTGAATGAATAGTTGGTAATAACTTGTTATAACAAGGAAAATTCTTATCACAAAGACATTATTTGGTTATTTCCCTATGAAAACATAATCTATCTTATATGGATCCATAAACACATATATATTAGAGATTACATGGAAAATTAAATATACCTACTATATTAAAAAAATAAACCATTTATTATTTATCATACAGACAAGGATCCCTCATAATTCATGACACAGCCTTCGTGTTTTTATCATGATTACCCCTTCTCCATGAATAAACCAATATTTCTTCCTCAAAAACCACCAAAAAATAATCCTTATGTATTTTCAATAACTAATTCATCAATTTCAAAAACAAAAATTGGTGTATTATTGATCAAAAAATTCATAACCACATACTCGATATGGAAATAAATTCTCTTAAATGATTTATTTGGAATATCCTCATTATGAACCCACAATTGATGTGTCCTGATTGAATGTCAATTTAGAAAAAACTTGTGCTCTACTAAAATGAGAAAATAGATCATTATTGGAAAGAAGTTGATATCGATTTCGTATCAAAAATTGGTTATGATTATTATAATCTACACATAGCTGAAGACATCCATCCACTCTATTCACAACCAAGACAGGTGCTACAAAAAATGATAGGTTGGGATAAATGATCCATCTACTTTATATCTCTTCAAACATCACCTTAAATTCAATTAGTTTTTTTCATCTGAAAAAAATAAATAAATAGGGATGATCCTAGAATGGATATCAATAATAAACTCTACTTCTCTTGTGGGTGAAACCCTATAATTTTTTTAGGAAAAACATTTTCATACTGATCGACAAATTTTAAAAATATTCTAATCCTAAAATATTTTATCAATTCTAAATTTCATTATACCAAAGGGTATTATATTATTATAATTTCTAGAGCTATAAATACTATTTCACATACATTTACATTCCTTTCTCTTAAAAAAGATTTGTTTGATCCCATCCTCAGTTGTAAAACTAATAGTTATGATATAAAAATATATGTGAGCATTGAAAAATGTCAACCAATAAATTCCAACTATTATTTTATATAAATCCATCTCATGTACATAGAAATAAAATATCAACTCATCTTTATCAATACTTATATAACATTCCGTACACATATTGGTTTAGCATTATCTTTGACCAAGAGCAGCATGAAATTTGAAAATAGGTGGAATAATTTCCACATGAAAACCTCTCAAATAAAAACCATAAGATAAAATAAATGGCTAGGATATACCCATATCTAGTAATTCATGAATAATAGTATAATTAAAAAAATCCAACCTCTCATTTTCGATAGTCAATATTGATCCTCCATAATCACATTCTCAGCAATATATAAATTCTTTATTGTTGTACCTTATTCATAATTTCCCTATTGATAATTCCATTATACAGTTTTCATGGTATTCCTAAAATGACTCGGGCTAGCTATGTTTTTATAAGTGGAAAAATTATTAATCCATCAACCCAATGAATCATATTGTGTCTATGAAACATGAAAATTTTCTCATACAACTATCCTCGGTGCACTATGAATTTTTTGATGAATATTTCCCATCTAGTTTCAATTGATGAATTCTATAGTTTTTGGTGTACACTCCCACATCATGTGCACCAAATAATCACAATCGAAACATTTTGGATTTCTCTTCGGTTTTGGGGGATGATTCACTGATCGAGCTGTTTGATACTAAGTCGTTCCATTACATTGAAAATAGGTGCCCCTCTTCTTCTTATTCCCAATTTTATAGTTCCTATCATTTCCCATAGTTATCAACATTCTCCCCCCATATATCCTAAGATTTCCCATTCTTACCCCATCACTCTATTGACCATCTATGTATATTCCATTATACAAAACATTAATTTTTTTTGTGAATCTCCTACTTCGGTCCTTAGTTAATTTTGTTTGCCTCCATGGACACACTAATAGAAACATCATGAGAAAAAGGGACTAAATTCATAAATTTTGGTCTATAATATATCACGGGTAGGTTATCATAATTCGATATGAAAAATACAATTTTCCTTGAAATCCATAAGGTATGATGAAGTATTTTTTTGTTGAAAATTTATTTCAAATCCCTTAACGATACACCTTAGTATAATTTATCCTGAACAACTAAATCCTTCCACTAATTTGAAATATCCAACATAATTTTCCTCTCCAACTTTACTTCAAGATATAATAGTGTTCCAATGAAATTTAGATATTCGAATCATCTTATTCAGCCACACAACTTCTTTCTATAGCTTCAAATCACCCAAAAATATAGGTAAATTATTCTTCTAGGACCAAACTGAATGATCCATGTTAATTAGTTCATCCCTCTGATTACCTTTATCCAAATCATGGAAGGCTTGGAAAATTCAATAAACCACTTTTAGGTTCACCACTTACTTATGTGGAACCAAATTCTCATCAGCCACTCCAAGTATTTTTCTATGATACCTATCATATTCCATTTTATATGAACGCAATAGACACCATATGTCTCACTCTCTAGTAACAACAGGCTTACTAATTTCTATTTCTGTTACATCACATCTATCAGAAAAAGGATTTATTTGAAATTTATACATTCCATTTTCATCCCTTTTTGAAATTATATCATTTTTTTAAAATCATACATTTCTAAAATTCCACAATCAGGTTATTTTAAAATTATTAAATTGAAAACTATTTTTCCAATACTTTTCAAATATGAGTATTTTTTCACAAAAATATTAAATATCGACTCAAAATGAAATATGAACTCCATGTGGGAATCCATTTATATCAATGAATTTCATTATCCTCACATTTTCTAAACTCATGAAAATGATATTAAAACTATGATAATTTTCTCCAAAACAAATAGGTTCTCTACTCCCTAGTAACATGAATTTTCAAATAAATTTGTTAGCTAAATATTTTTATTCTCTACATTTCATGTACTGGAAATCCTAATACAATAAATAAAGCCAACTCAATGACTAATGAATAATACATTTATAATCCATGTCCAAAAAAAATAACATTATCATGTAATGGAATGAATAAGATGTTACCATTTGTAACATAACACCCCTCTTTGATGACTTGATTTATGGTGTAATTGCTAATTGTCAACTGAATACATCCCCCTGATGAAAAACTATTGAAATAAAAGTGAAGGGATTCATTAGAAATTGGATAATTATTTTCCATTAATAATTAAAACAACTAACAAAGACACCCTCTAAATTATGCATGATAATAATTTAATACCACTAACTGTACAACACATCAAACCAAAATACCTCTTAGTGGCATGTTGAATTCTAGAACAATATTAAAATAAAACATGGAGAAAAAAACCACCATAGGTAAATTACCTCAAAGACACCAACTCTATAACTCTCAACAATCTCAATGATACTAATCAATAATCCATTCCCAAGAATCATGAATCACCTATAATGAAATTTGATACATTCCATTTACCATTGTCATAATAAACTATATTTGAAAATGCACCAATGTTCCCATGAAAGGGGTGAGTAATGAAACTCACTAGGATTCCCCCAAATTACATCCCTACTCAGTTCACTATGATATAAAAATTTATAAAATTTATAAAAATATCATTTATATAAGACAATTTAAAATATTTTAATAGTTATCATCAAAAACATTATTCTCGTAAAAAAATAACTCTCAACAAAAAAGGTTTTCATTGAATGAAACCATAAAAACTCATTAAACAATTTAATAACAAGAAATTGGAATAAACCACTCAATTTTATGAAAACATTCACACACACTCAACCACACAATCTCATTGTTTACAATTGACGGTGCAACTTCATGTCCACGTTCCATCACATTGATGGAAGTACTTCATGACCAATTTACAACCCATTTGACTCACGCAAAACCATTTAATACGGCCTGATGTAAAACTAATAATTTTCAAGAAAATAAATAAAAAACAATTTTATATATTTTTTCCAATCATAACATCTAAACAACAATTTTAAATTCATCAATTTTAAATTATTTTTCTAATTTCACCTTCCACCAAAACAGCCATTTGAAAAATTCATTAAATCATAACCAAAGAGGGATTCCATAATTTAATGCAAAACAATTTAATAAAAAATTTAATGAAATATAATCAATATGAAATGAATACATAGTGTTTTAAAAAATATAATTCAGGAGTGAATCCACCTACCTCAGAAACTATATAAAAATGAAGAACGACATGAATTCTTCTACCAAACTACGTAGAATCTCCAAAAACCCACCATTGATATCAGTTATTATCTCAAATATATCCAAATATCATTATAATTTCCATCCTCTGTCATAGATATATCTCCAATGTACTGGTTTAAGGAATCAAATAGAGGTAAGATGAGTAGAACTATGAAAACCACCGAGAACAATGACTTAATAGGAAACCTGGTCATTAATGCACTAATATATTCCATAAAATTGATCTTTGATAAAATATTAGAGTCTCCATAGCCAATGGAGGGATATAAAAAAATTTTGGGTAAAATATGTCAAATATGAGGTTATTAAAACTAAAATGGAGTGACATCTACTTTTTTGGATCCAACATTAAACTATACATAGTTTCCTCAAAAAGGTAGGAAAACAATGACAAAACCATGCCCTATCCACTTACACCTAACACCCTTTACATAGTTTGATCACAAGGTATGATAAAATACTCACCAAAAATGTTTTTCCATTCTTCCACTTTCATTGGTTACTATTGTGTGGCAACATGTCTTGGAAAAATTATATGCCTATGCATTTGTCTACCCAGAGCCAAATGTATTCCATTGCACATTTCCCAAAATGGGTGATGCGGTTTCTAGTAGATATTATAAAATCATTCACCTATAGAAAGTTCTTGTATGTTTTATAGAACACCTACAAAACCTCCAAAACCTCACCCATTCTTTTTCCATAAATAAATTATACAATAAAAGGGTTAGTTGAAACCTGGGATTCTAAAATTTATCATTGATATAATAATTTCAAAATTATTATAACCAAATTATTATAATATAAATATATTTATCCCATAATTATATCAATATTCAAAAATAATAAATAGAAAAAACCACATAGGATTGTTAGGTGGATGTCCCCCATACACATGATCGACACTTCTATTTCCAATTGATTGATGTACATATGAATATTGGTTGTCACAATAATATAATAACATATCATTATAGATAATATAATTTTGTTATTATACTATATGTTATAAAAAATAAATGAATGTTTGAAAAGAATAAAAAAATTGATCTAAGTGTATACAATTACATTCTCTTAGAATCACCACATTTGGATATCTTATTAAGGAACCTAGTTTTTGTTTTTTTATGAGAACTAGTTGCTCGATAACATGTATAAGAATGATTTAGAGGGATTTTAGATGGTTTTTATTCAAAAATACGACTTTATGTGTGATAATAAGTGAAGTGGGGTTTTTTTCTTTCATTAGGGTGGAAAGAAACAGACTTGGAAGCTACTTGGAAATTTCCCATAAGAATCAAAAAATGATAACGCCATTTACCAATAAAATGATTCAAAATTACTCTATATTCTTCTATAGTAAGGATAATATGTATATGAATCCAAAAAATAGGATTTATACATTTTTTTGTCATTTTTAACCCTTATCAGTTTAGTTTAACACCTCGATAAACCAATTTTTAATTTATCCATGAGAAATTTTTTTTAAGTGTTTTCAAATTAATTATTGACAAAAAATAAGTTGAATTTATATTTTAAATTATTTTTTCAAAATTAGGATTATCATATCAAATTATCTTTTTAATAGTTTCAAAAATTAAATTTATTATAAGTTCAGAAATGGAAAAAATATGCTTTTTAGAGAAATGATGTTTTTAGTGTAAAATTGGATTTCATCTTATCACCTGTCTAGAAATAAAACTGGATGAATGTTATTAACTTTATTTAATATAATATATATATTAATATTCTCTATAAGTTTTTGTTTATTTTTATTGATGAACAAGACATTTTTCTGCATAAAAATAGTTATTTAGAAAATGATTTCATTAATTTTTCAGATAATATTTATTTTAATTTATAATTCATTAGTCTTAATATATATAATTATAAATACCTATGTAAAAATATATTATTATAATTAATTTAATTATTTGTATACCTAACATTCCAATAACTATATGAAAACTATCATATTATATTACAAAATTATATTAGTATGTCAAGATTCATTTGAACTCAGTGTTGTGTGAATCACATATTACACTCAATGTTGCATATAATGGATGATAAAATCTGTTGTTTTTGTAATAATATGTAATGATTTTGTTTCATTTAATGAAAAATATAAAAAATATTGTGTTTATCTAAAAAAAATATATTTCACACAATCAATAGATGGTATATCTCCCCCACATAAAATTTATGATGCCCTCGAAATTCATCACATTGATACCAAAAATATAAGACACTAACAATTCATTTATCCTCATGTTCCAACAAAACATCATCATGTTATTGGTTTATCCACAAAACATTGAATGAGGGCCTAGTCTTGTTTTATAGAATTTTGACTAAACAAAAATCTCTCTCGGTTGACCCTAAAAAGAAATATCATACTCCAGTTGTACAGCCTATTAGTTTAGAACATTTAATGGATGAGGTAGTACATCCTCATGGGAAATAAATGGAAAAAAATATTAAACCCATTATAAATCCAATGGATTAACCAATCTATAAGATAATGTCCTGATATTATCAATAATTTCTATCGGACAAATATACCTACATCTTATCATTCCTTTGAACTTATGCATACTTTCATACTTTGGTTGTTCTATGAAGAATATAGACATAATATATTAATCCAATAAATGAATATTTATTTTTTCATTTTGAAGTCACCAATGGGTCATAGGATTTATAATCTAATTATTAGTCAATCCTTCTATCTCTAGTTATGATAAAATGGTTATCAGAATTTATACTATATAGAGAAAGAATCATATTGACATGTAATATGTTAATATCTTTGTAAATGCCTATTTTTTTTAATAATATTTGTTTCATGATAATGTATGAAATATAATATTTTCACAACAAACATTATAACCCCTTAAATGACATGAGTAAAATTTAATATGTAACCATCATGTTTTGAACATTACATGACTGTTGTTAATTATGAATGTTGGTTAATAAGACCATTGGAAGAAACATTATCGGTAATAATTTTAATGTTTATATAATTGTTTATAACTATAAATTATAAAAGAAAACTAATGTAGAAGGAACGGTCGTTGAACTCAATGAGTAGAGTTTTCCCATACAAAGCACATTTTTTAGAACAAGAAATGATAATGGGAAAATAGTATCATTTTTTTCAGAAAAATTACCATTCATTGAGAATGAATTTTATGTCTGCTTTTATTTTTATGAAATGATTATTTTTATAGTTAAGATATAAATTTCTCACATTTATAGAATTATTATGATAACATATATATCATTTTTGAACATCGAATGTTAGTATTAGGTTACGATGAGTTTATTAGATTATTATAAAATGTGTGGTATTTTGTGAATTGTAAAAATTGTGTGTTGAGTTTATGAGTGTTTAATGGAATAATTTGTTATGTAATCATGATGTAATAGTTCTTTTGTACTCCAGGGGAGTAAAATATGTTATGAGGTGTTCCATTGTTGATAAAATATTCCATCACATTTTTTATAAATACCAAACAATTCCTTCATTACATTAATTAAAAATTTCACAACGAAGATATGGTCTTTATATCTCCCAAGGAGTCCTTACATGGTTCCCCCAATCCCCTTAGGTCCTATCCATCATGTTTTAGAAGGTACTCTACATGATAAGGGAACGTTTCACCCTCCACTATTAATCAAGACATCTTTGATGTTATATATTTAAATTTCCATTTTTTTATTTTGGGGTATATTCTAATATATCCATATTAATATTTATTTTTTGTCCAAATTATGAGAGACCCTTTCCACCCTCATCAAATTATTTTCTGAATTTATATGTGATTTTGGTAGGGTGCCAAATTTCTATAAGGGAATTCACAACTTCTTTTTTTCCATTCAATATCACATTTATGTGGTATATGTTTAAAATTTCTATACCATGTTATAATATCCATGTTATTATTTACCAATACATTGTTATGATTCCCTTATAAGTGTCTGGCCACTTTCCACTATCTTTGTAATGATTTCAATGACCATGTTACAGAGCCATTATGATGCCGAATTTTCATTTCAAAAACTCTCCCTTTTTCTCGTGAAATTATGTTATTTTATTTATGTGGATAACCAAATATATTTCATTTCCATGGGTATCCATCATGAAATAAAATTAAAATATTTTTTATTATGTAATTTATATATATAAAATCTGCATTCCCATTCTGTGGGTTATAAATGAAATAATGAACATGTTTTAAGCACATTTTGAATCATCACAATTTTGATATGAAACCCATTTCTGTTATATCATTTCTTTTAGTTATGGAATTTTTGATCATGGTCTCTGTGGCCCACATGAATATAAATACATATTAAGGGTGTTACCTGATTGTTCTCTACTATATTTCATAATGAAATTAATCTCTAGATATGAAAAGCTTTACGTGGTGAATAACCTAGGTAATTTTATGACACCTTGGGTATGGACCTTGGGTATATGATTATGAATGTCTATATTTAATGTTGTAACAACACATTAATGTTATTTTTCATTTTATTACTATTATTATGATATTCCTCTTTATTATGCATATAGGACATTCACCATATTCTTACTGATAATGCTCAAGTTCAAATATAAACTATTTCACTTGTTTTCCTTACTGGGCCTTCATCTCACCCATTCCTTTAATGCATGTCTACAGGTTATGAGATGTAGTAATAGTACATTGGATGAACATTTAATGATTATTTTATAGAATATTAAAATAATTTTATATTTTTTCTTGTATTATTTACCTTTTTTCAAAGGCTCTAATATTTAAAGATGCTATGTTTGAAAAACTCAATAAAAAGAAATGAATTAAAAAGGGGGGATTCAATAGTAGGTATCAACGGGTGGTTTAGTTATTTTTTTAAATTTGAATATGAAAAATTTAAGAAGAACCCTAATGTAATGTTTTAATATAAGAAAAATACCTTGAATTTTGGTGATATATTAAGTAAGTGGTTTCCAAACAAATAAATCCCAATATAGATACGGACAAGTGGATGTGGCTCTGGAACAGATGTATCTAGGGGTAAACCCAAAAAAATATCTTTGATAAAGACTAGAATAGGAAATTATGCACAATAATGGGCCACATTGTACTATTGGATTGACATCCTCAGGGAATAATATTGGTTAATCACATGATTTTTAGGAATAATTATGAAGGATTTATGTAGAAATGTAATTATTGTTAAAGAATAATATTTTTAAACATGTTTTTTAAGAAAAAAATTCATTAAAGATAAAATATTAATAAATGAAATATCCTTCACACTATGGTTTTATTAGTTAAGAAAATTGTTGGATAAATGAGGAATAGTACTAATGGTGAGCACAATGGACCATCTACTGACAACCCTTCGATGGAAGCCAAAATGAAAACTATTGTGAGAATGATTAACCAATAAACTAAAGTTATGGGAAATAAAATGAATCAAGCTGATATACTGATTTCACCGTGAAGGGAACATATTTTTTATGAGTCCTTTATGTATCAATGACCACCAACCATAGTGGATATACCAACAACTCGATTTATGAATAGTGGATCAGCTCTATCAAAATGATATTTTATGTGCTCTGCTATTTAGAACATGAGATGGTCATCCTTGCTATTGTTGCAAAGATGGAGAAGCATATCAGTGATGGGCGCTGATTAAAAAATTAGGCCCAGAGTAGAGGTTGAAGTATTGGAGTGGGAAGAGTTTAGAGGGATCTCAATCAAAAAGTATATCCCTCGTTTGATGAGAATGAAAATGGAGATGTAACTTGTTGATATAAATAAAAACAAGAATGATTCTGTTGGATTATATGAGAATAAATTCACATGGATTTAACATTACACCTCTAGCATTTTATTTCATCCAAATAGTAAGCTTGATAGTTTATTTGTTAGACTAAGACCGCATTTTCAGATGAATCTATCCTAACGAGACTATGATAACTATTGAGAGATTGTGTGGGGTGCTATGAAAGTCCAACTAGAGTTAGGTGAGATGTAGTGGTCTCAAAAATCATATTATAATAAGAGATCAATAGATCCAAGAATAGGGAGGAGCTTTGATTAGTGAAGCAGAGGAAAGAATGTTAAAATTCTTGCATGTAATAAGTGAGGGAAGAAGCATTTGAGGTACTTTCTTCTCTTCAGTGGGATGTGATACATGTTTTTAAGAGGTGTATATATAATGCAGAACTTTCATAGTAATGTTAAACCTAAACATCCAAACACTAACAACAATGGGAATATGATTTAGGCTCTACATGAAGTATAATTATTCATGTGTGGAATTATTGGGTACCCTTCCTATAATTGTCCAAATCTGAGGTCAGTGGAGGAGAATCACCATTAGCCTCAGTAAAGTACAGGAGAGAATGTTTGTTCTTTTTCTATCATGACAGGTGATATTGAAGATCCAAATGAAGTGGTGGGCGGTTCTCTTTTTCTTCTCTCTAATCTAGCATGTATTTTGTTTGATAATTGTTCTAATAATTCCTTTACATCTTTTAAGTATTCATGGTATTTAAAATCAAACACTGTATTGATAAAAGTCGTGTTATTAGTCAAGAATCCATGTGGGATTATCTGGGAATCAATGGTGTTTCGAATCTCATGTATTTACATCATTGAGAAAAATATTATCACAATTATTTTAGTCATTCCCAATCTAGAATTCAACATTATACTAGTGATTGACTGGATCCCAATGTATTATGCTATGATAAAATGCAAAAGAAAGGAAATAATTATAGAATTGAATAAAGTCCCTATTGTTATCTTCTAAGGAGATATGTCCCAACCAGATCACTATCTAGAAGTGCCTCTTATAGCCTTCAATATGGAGTTGATCAGTGATTAATAAGAAGTAAATGAGAGTATAAGGAATAAAAATTTCACCATTATCTAGGAATATATTAATGTATTTCCCAAAGAGTTACCCAGACCGTACCCAAGAAGAGAGGTAGAGTTCTCCAATGAACTCATACCTGGATCTCATTTATTATCAAATACCCTGTATAAGAAAGAGAATGTGGAGAGGTAAGAAATAAACAAAAAACTACAACATATTTTGGAGAAGGGGTATATCTGAACAAGTGTTTCTTATTGTGGAGAACTTTATATCTCTATAAAGAAGAAGGAAGGGTAAATGTGGTTATGCATTGATTATAGAAAACTGAATGGGATCACAATGAAGAACAAATACCCTATTCCATGAATTGATTACTTATTTGACCAGATTTGTGGGGATCTATTCTTCCCTATGATTGATCACCAAATTAGGTATCATATATTGAGGTTGAATAAAGTGGATATTCTAAAAACTACCTTCGGATCCTGATATGGGCATTATGAGTTTTTTTATGCATTTTAGTGTGACTAATGCTCCTGAAATCTTTATGTATTTGATGAATATACTCTTTAAGGACTACCACGATAACATTGTTGTTGTTATTATTGATGATATTATGATATATTACAAATTTCACAAGAACCATGAGGATCATATAAGGGTTATTTTATAAAATCTAAATAATGAAATGGTTTTTGGAATGTTTAGTAAATGTGATTTTTGGTTTAAAAAAGAATCTTTCTTGAGGAACATTGTTACCAATGAAGGAATGACAGTTGACCCTATAAAGGCAAAGGTTGTCGAACAGTGGAATTATCCTACAATAATAACCGATATTCAAATATTCCTTTGATTATGATGATATTATAGGAGGTTTGTGAAAACTATTCATGAGTTTCTAATTGACTTGCCTTATTAACTTATAAAGGGGTAATGTTAATCTGGACAAAGTAGTGTGAAGAATCAATACAAGAGGTGATGAATATATTGGTTACTACACCCATGTTATGTCTTCCCTCAACAGAAGTGGGATTCATTATTTTTAAGGAGGCATCTATAAATGGTCTTGGGAGAGTCCTCATGAAAAATGAAAAGGTGATTTCTTATTCATCATGACAGTAGAAGACTCATGAGAAGAAAAATCATGCATATGATCTTGAGCTGGTTGTGTATGTTTTTTCTATGAAGATATGGAGGCACAATATTTATTTGGAGAAATGTGATATATAAAAATACCTTCAATGTTTGATGTATATTTTCACTCAAAAGTAATTGAACATTAGATAGAGGATATAGTTTTACCTTCATAATGACTATTATTGTTCAATTCATTATCATCCTAGAATAGGAAACAAATTCACTGATGCATTTAGTGGAAATGACCTAGTAGTTCAATCCATGATGAGGATTCATTAATATCCCTTGATTCAAGACCTACTAAAAATAGAAATGGGAATTAAAAGGGAAGGGACATCATCAACCCTATCTGAAATGATTTCTCAATCATCATTACTAGATTAGATCAAGAAGGATCAGAAAGAAGATCATTTGATATAGAATATGTTTGAGGCTGTGATGTATAGGATGTTTTCCAAGTTCAGTCATGATCAAGATGGTGTACTGAAATTTCATACAAGACTATGTGTTCAATCAATTACATAAAACAAAGGAGGTGTTGATGGATGATGCTCATAGATCTACATTTTATATACATCTTGTAAGCCAAAAAATGTATAGAAACTTTTTTGTTCATTATTGGCGGGATAACACGAAAAGAGAGATTTCCAAATACACTACAAGGTTCCTGGTACGTCAGCAAGTGAAGGCGGAGTGTGAAATTTTTAAAGGGTTATTACAACAACTACCCACACCATCATGAATGTGGGACAATATCACTATGTACTTTTTCACTGGTCTCCCGAGAATTTCCAAAGGAAACAATTAGATATGGGTAATAGTGGACCATCTAAGAAAGAATACCCAATTTATATCTTTTTGGGAAGATTTATCTCTTGATCAACCTTCCATGATCTACGTGACGGAATTTTTAAGGATTCATGTGGGAGAACATTCAATCATTTTGGACCATGGTCCAAGGATCACATAAAAATTATATAAATGTATTCAAAGTGCTCCAAATACAGAATTGAATTTTTTTATGACCAATAATTGTCAAAATTATGGCCAATCCAAAAGGACTATTCAAACACTCAAGGACATACGGAGAACATGGTCAATGGAATTTATAGGTGAATGGTATGAGCATCTCTGACAAGTTATGTTCTCATACAATAAACAATTCCACTAAATAATTCTAATGGAACCCTATGAAGATCTATATGGGAAGTGATGTATAACTCAAACATATAGTGATGATTTTTGAGAGAGAATGATTCATGGGCCTCATCTTGTGAAAAAGATGATAGAAAAGGTTAATTCCATCCTATAACAAATACAAACTGCTTACTTTCAGCAAAAAAGAAATTTCAAAAACATCCGATGGGACTTAGAGTTTGATATTGGTGACATATCCTTCCTTTAAGTTTCTCTATGGAAGAGATTGATGATATTTGGAAAGAAAGGGAATCATATCCCTAGGTAGATTGGATGACTAGAAATCTTTGATCGCGTCGGAGTACCGGCCAATCAGATTTCACTTCCTCTAAATCTCGCTCAAGTTCATTATGTTTTCCACATATCCGTATTAATGATGTACATACTAGACCATTCACATGTACTATATCCAAAGGTGGTACAACTGGAAAACGGCCACTCTTATAAGGAGAATCCAGCGGTGATCATGGATCATAGAGAAAAGGTTCTTTACAATAACACTACCCACCTCATTAAAGTGTTGGGGAGGAACCACAAATATGAAGATGCGACGTCAGAACCCAAAAAAGAAATGAGGTATAAGTTTCATCACCTTTTCAAATGATATTATGAGTTGAAATTATCGAGGTGAAATTACATTAGGGGGGGTAATGTAATGACCCAATCTTTTTGAAAAGTATTTTTTTCCAAAATGATTGTGTTATATTATTATTTTAAAACAAAACTATATCCCCTTAAATTAAGTCAGTATAGTTAATGGTGAAACCATTAGGTTTTTACATTATATGATCATTGGTTAATTATTATTATTGGTCAAAGGACCATTGGAAAAAAATACTCATGGAAAATTTTTAACATTAAAATTAATTTTTATAAATAGGAAATGAAAATGAAAAATAATGCAGAAAGAATAGTCGATGGACTCAACCAAAAGAGTTGTACATTACAAAGACCATTTATTAGAACATGGGATAGAGGTTACATCTTTGGGATTTTCTCTGTACCAATCCTATGATGATATTCATCATGTGACACATGAATGAAATCGCCTTCGCAGGAAGTTCAAGCTGGTGGATATTACCACTTAGGCGATGTTATATAATCCACCAATTGATTATGTCATGATCCCATACCATACCCTTAAGTCCTAAGTGGTTGTTAGAAGGGGTTATGTGTCAAGGCCTTAGTTATGTAATGTATAAAACCTCTATGTAAATAAAAACTGTTACTTTTTCGTCCTGGTTTTATGAATAGTTTTTCATAATAAAATTGAATTTTATAAATTTATAATTTTCGCACAGAATTTGTACAATCAAAAAATTATATAAATGTTTATAGTAAACAATGAAATCATGAATAATACTTATTATAGTGAAATATTATTTTAAAAACACTCATTATTGATTAAAAATTATAAAATAATTTCATTTTTTCATTAATATTACTATGCATTCACTATGAATTGTTTATCCAGTATTATTTTTATTAAATGATTAATTATATATTTAAAAAGAAGATTTCTCATATTTATAAATTTTTTATTAAAAAATAAATATAATTTTTGAACTCGGATCTTTGATATTATGTTATGGTGAATTTGTGTAATTTTTATAAATTTTTTTGTTTTACAATGTATTGTAAAACTACTATTTTGAGTTTTAGTGTGTCTAATTACATCATTAATGTTGTAATCATGATATAATAGTTATTTAGACTCTTAAGGAATATTATTTGTTTTGAGGTATCCCATGTGTCCATACTATGGGATGATACCCTGGTCAAGCCCATGGTTTTTCAAATACCACTAATGAGGTGTCCCTAGTAAATTAATAAAATATTCCATCAAATTTTCTAAAAATACAAACCCATTCATTAAGTAAATTCATTAAAAATTACCCATAAATGAATATATGGACTATTTACAACTATATGAGTCCTTCCGAGGTACCCTCAATCCCACAAGGTCCCAACAATGGAGTTATTGATGTTACTCTTCACGGTAAGGGAACCTTTTACCTTATTCTTTTAGTCAAGACATATTTTATGTTATATATTTCAATTTAAAATTTGTTATTTTGGGTAATGTTCTTGTTTATCTATATTTATGTCCATTTTATGTCCAAATTATGCGATACCATTTTCACTATAATCAAATTATTTTCAGAAATTTTAAGTAACACATTTCGTCTACCGAGATTCTTTATGGGAATCCCCAACTTTTTTCCATTCAAGTTATCTTTTATGTGGTATATCCTGAAAATATCCATACCATGTTATTATATACATGATTTTTTTTTTCATATTCTGTATTATGATCATCTTCTAAATGGGTGACCACTATCCCCTCCCTTTTTAAGGTTTTTGAAAACCATTTTGCAGAGTCGTTATACTGTTGAATTCCCATCTCAAAATCTTTCTCTTTTTCACAACAAATTCTCACATTTTCATTTTGGTAATACACAAATATAAATAATTTATTGGGGTGTTAATAAAGACCTAAAATTGATATATATTTTATTCTATAATTGAAATATATAAAACCATCTTTCAATTTTCTTGGGTTATAAATGACTTAATGAATTTTTTTTGAAGAACATTTTAAAACGTCCCAATTTTGATATAAAACCCATTTCATTTATTATATTTGATATATTTATGAAGTTAGTTATTATTATATATGTGAATTACATGAAAATAAATACATATATATTGGGAAACCTGATAGTTATCCAACACATTATGTAAAAAAAGTAACCTCTTGACATGTCATGTTTTAGGATTCCTTGTTGAATAACTTTGGTAATTTTATAAACATTTTGGGACTGACCATGGTGACATTCTTATTAATGTCTAAATTAATTTTTTTATCCAAATTTTCATGTTATGTTTCATTTTGTGGTTTTTATTATAATAATTTTTATTATATGCCTCATTTTCATTCCTTAATGATATTCCACATGTTCTTATTGATATAACTCGAATTCACATACAAATAGTTTCATTTATTTTTCCTACTGGGCCTTCTGCTCACCAAATCCATTAATGTATGTATGAAGGTTATGAGATGTTGTGATTTAATATTTTATGTACTTTTCAACAATACATTCAGTAAAATTAAAATAATTTTATATTCTATCATATAATATGTTTCTATTTTCCAAAACACTAGACTTTAAGGATCCTCTATTTGTAAAATGTAATGAAAAGTAATGTAATAAAAAAGTGGGATACCATAATATTAAAACTCATACAAATTTAATCAAAAACCATTTCAAAAATTGATAACCATATGACCCTTCTAAAATTTTAATAATCAAAATATTATTAATGAGGTCACCAAATTTCTAAAATAAACATATCCCAAATCCCACAAACAACATGAAGTATTTCTTAGTATTAAAATAAAAAACCATTTTATCCTTTATCATGTATTGTAGTGAAACATGGAAATAACAAAAATTAACATAAAATTATATTAAAAAAATAAATGATTCCATATTACTTAAATTAAACACCAATTATTGCATACATTATTTAAATACAATAATGTTGTAAACTCCATCAATGATAACATATATAAAATATTCAATAAATAATTAATAATATCTATTTAAGTATGTGTTGTCACTTATAGTTTATTCATATTAGTAATATCTTAATAAAAACGTAATTATCTCAGCATTAGGATCATATTAGGCGTTATATTTAACATAAACACGTGTTTACCATGAATTTCACATTTACATTAAAACCCCTTTCTAGGTCATCATAACTGTACAACATATTCTATAAAATCTGTAATGGAAAACATATAATGAACAATTATTATATATTTCATAATTCGTTAATTCAAATACATTAAAACAAAAATCATTCTACATCATTATTACCCCATTAACTAGGATTTTTCATCTTATTCCTTAATAAAACTTTTCAATAATTTGAATTATGAATATTTCCTTTCATCATACTCAATTTATTCATGATTCTTACATTTAACAAAATAATATTTATATAACAACCATAACTTTCATATGATATTTTTGGTCTCTACATCATCAAAATTATAACCATTAATGAAACTATATGGGGTACTCTCTTTATGTTATTTTCCCACGTGACAACGATTTTTATAATTCATATACTTTCATCATTTAAAAATTCATACATTGATAATACCATAGAGTCCAATATTACCACAAATTGAATTAACTGAACTATTAATTTTCTTGTAGAAATTGATTATTCTATGACCATATTCTCCACACGTAAAAAATATTTTCATTCTATTATGTCATTCTAGGGAGTGGTTCATCCAATATTCTCAACATACATGAAATTGAATCTTCTTTCCTATATTTCATCCACCATAATAACTCTTAATGAAATCCATTCATTTATTCTTCTCTAGGTCCGATTGTTTGTTGTGTTGAATGTTTCTAATCATATATCTTGATAACTAATTATGAATAATCACAATATCCTTCACTATATTCATTATCAAATATGGTTTCTCCTCAGCTCATCGTCTATCTTAGTCAATGTTAATCCATTTCCTTCTAGTTCCATACATGGACTAAAACCAAAATTACTAGTATGAGTAATAAGTGTGATAATGGGGAATCCCATTATCATGAAAATAACATATTGGATTCCAAAATAATGATACATTTTTCATAAATATGAATAATTAGGTTTATAATAGGTCATTAATATTCATCATCTATTTAAATCCACCAATAATTATTGTAAATAATCTATGAATTTTCAAATAATATCCCCTAATAGTTTCAAACAATATATTTTGTAAGGCCCATTTTTGTGCACTAGTATATGATATAGTCCAAATCAATGTGTCCTTTTCATTGTCACTACACTTAGGTACCTCTATACTAGACACAGATAAACCATTAGTGTCCATCTAATGATGTAATTTCTAGTAAACTAGTCACTCATTCATTTTAAAAAATTATAGGGAAATTTCCAATACATTTAATCATCCTTAAAATTACCCTTAGACATATCCCAAGAATTATCACTTGAAATACCCCAAGGTATATCAATAATTTTTTCAAAACCTTGATTTAAAAGATTATATAAACCATTAATCTATTACCAAATAATGTGACCTAATATATTCATATTATGATATTTAATATTTTTTGATAAATTTTAAATAAATTACAAAAACACACGTCGTGGGGAATATAATAGTTTAGTGTTTTTGGATACAAGGTTCCTAATATTATAAATTTGTGATTGTAAAAAACCATCGTAGGTACCCTAGTAACCCAATTACTGATCCACACCAAACATATCTTGAAGGGTATTCTCAATTCCCTTGGGTCTACAAATAACACCTAGAATCATACAAACAGAAAGTGGGAATGATTTGAGACACTATCAATTAAGAAGTAAAAGGGAAAATAAAATATTTATATCAAAATAAACACCATTGCGATTAATGTAACATAACTCTATTTGGTGTAAACCAACCCAAGTAATACAATAAAGTACTATAAATCCATAACAACTATATGAAAATATTCTAATGTCCCAAATGATGACACTCACCATGGCCAAGGATCAACAGCTTGATCCGCCTACAAGAGGTCATTTTCCCTTGCTCGAACCTAGAAGGAGATAATATAAAAACACCCAAAGGCACATATAGGGTGTAAACAAAAGGCCACTAGGATTTCACCCAAATATTTCATAACAATATTCCAACTTAAAAATAATAAAATATATTTTTTCAATTTAAAAAAACACAATTTTCAATTCAATTTATATTTAAATTTATTATTCATTGCATCTCAAATGAAGGAATTACATTTAAAACGATGGAATTACCATTAAAAAATGTTTTTTACACAAATGGATTAAAAAACACTTTTGTATAAAAAATTATATAAATTTACTGGAAATATATTATAGTTTACCACAATAGAATATAAATAATATTGAAAAAAACCAAACAAGAAACACATTATTATAGAAAATAGGAATGATAGTTATAGGATATGGGGACTTGATACTACAAGATGGAAAATATATAAATATGCCTCTTTGGGTTTAAGGAAAAGGGAACCCATAACCATCCCTTATGGAATTGGGCATGAATATATGAGTTTTTTGAATGTTGTAAATCAAAAGGTTCCACAAAAACTAATTCACTGACTATCTATGGATTTAAAGTTCTCGAGTAAAAAAATGATGGTAAATATATTTTAAAACACATTAAATTACAATTAAATACCCATATCTATTTCAAATAATCCAATTTTCTTATTAAAACCCATAATGGATTTTTAATCAAATACAACCATTTCCACAAATATGAAATCCTATGGTTTCCATAAAATGATTTTATGCCCTTTTTTCACAACTAATGATTTTGAACTAACACATTCAATTTCACTATCTACATTCAAAAATTAAATTCAACAATTTAATTATCCAAAAAAATCATCCAATTTCTAAACAAAACACCTCATTTCCACTGAATTGGGTTTTTTTCCAATTTTTCCATTACACTAAATATAATTTTAAAAA
The DNA here is from genome assembly GCA_963277665.1 of Viscum album. NCBI lineage: Eukaryota > Viridiplantae > Streptophyta > Magnoliopsida > Santalales > Viscaceae > Viscum > Viscum album. Next base: position 2,027,161,687 of record OY728120.1, on the reverse strand, counting down.
ATATAAATTTTAGGTGCTACCATAAACAAATGACAATTCAATGGAATTAGGGGTATTCCAATTCAATAAAATAATTGTTTTCTCTAAAAACAAAAATTTAGTAAAATTGTGTTTATCCCACAAAAAAATGAATGGTAATTAATCAAAACAATTAAATTGTAGTTAATCTAAAAAAATGAAATTAAAAAAAAATCAATTAGAGTTAACGTAAGTTGGGAATAATAATGGAACCAAAATACTGTCTCATGTAAATAAAAGTCCTTTAAGAGAACTACCTTAGAAGAAAAATGGAACCAGAGACCGATTAACACATAATCCAATCAAAATTAACCAACATGGATTTGGGATTCATGAATACCCAAACAATATATCAATATCTAAATTAGAAGAGAGAAAGATATGGATTTATATGTAGAACTCTTGCAGGAAAGGTCACATCATTATCCCACCGATGATCAATCACCCAATTAAAAGTCCCATAGGGGATGAGGATCAAAAAATAGATTATGGAAGGATTTTGGGTTGAGAAAAAAAATTATGGAGAGGAAGTAATATTTTTAGACAATAACCAGTTTAAAAAAATTCGTGGGGTTTTACATAATGTGTAACTTAATTAAACATCATTTAATTTAAAATCATAATAATCACTAAAAACATTCTACATTAACAAAAAATGAATTATTATCATTTTATTATTTTGATTGTATGTAACTATATTACAGAAAATGTAAATCTCTAATAGGTGGCAGAGATGACAGGGTTTTTGCTGAGATTCCAAAAAATTGTTGACCTCACCATTATTTTTATCCTCCGAAATCCTTCTTGAACATACCTAGATAAAGAAAAAGGGAACAAAATATAATTTTATAATAATACTAGTCTGAAGAGTATAATTATTTTATATCCTTTCCACCAAAAGAATTTATTGGACTAAAAAAACCTATTAAGAAGATTCCTTATCAAAAATATGATGCCATTGCACTCTCATCAGAGCATTTCACTACCATTTCTCATTAGAATTAGAATTGATTTTCCATATCACATTAACCAAATGTGTCACCCTCCATTGAATCACCATGCTATGAGATTCAACTATCATGATTGTTCATTCACTCATGGAAAATCAAGAACATCCTCACGACCAATCCATCTAAGAATAAGAAATGGATCAGATAGCTTATTCTAGAGTTGAGAAACATGGAACACTCAATGTATTGGCATCATATGTGGTGAATGTTCAAAACAGTAAGAAACTTTTCCAACCTTCTCAACAAACTAAAAATTTCCCACAAAATTGGGAGAATCATTCCCTTTCCACCCAAGCCATCGATGACCCAATTAACATAACATGATAAAAAAAACCTAGTCGCTAACTCAAATTTACAATGATATATGATGATGATAAGCGTAAAACATATATCTTCTAAATGAAATAAAAACCTAATATGAATGAATTGAATATTTATAATTGTATATTGGAGAAAAATCAGTCTAAACAAAGATTGTTACCAAATATTTGACCATCACATTAGATATTTATGTGGTCATCTATTGAAGAATGTAAATGGAGCCATCTGAGTCATAGATTGGTATCTTTTTTAAAATAAAACAAAAGAATCTCTAAATTATTATCCCAATCCCCACAAAAGTTGAGAACACAAGATAGAATCATATTCTTAACAATATGTATAGTTCTTTCATTCTGGACATTGAACTACAGATAGTATGCCATACTCAAATGGTGATGGGATCACATTTCCACTAGAAGGCCACTCCAAATAATTAAATGTGAACAATGGATCACTATTAGAAACACTAGAATAATCAACAATATGAAGCCAAATAGTCTATTTCAAAAAAAAAGGATTCCCTACTCCTCACCTTTTTTTTGTATCCCGATTGGAAAAAATGTGTGACTATTTAGTTGGATTTTCCATCACAACCCACATCACAATATTCATTCACTGGGTATGTGGTATCCTAAAACATTTTTCATAGGGAACTCATCCCACTTCCATGTAGGAACTCTATGTGTCTAATGGAAGCCCAATGGTTTATATTTATCAACCATAACATGTTGGCATGTTTTACATTGATATTGAAACATAGAAATTCCCCATCTCAAATCTAACCACCAGAACTAAAAATGTGTTTCATTAAAGATCTTCATTGTTCATGGGTGCACAATATACTATGAAATATTAAAATACACTATCATAGATTACTTTACTAATGAAGGTACCACATCATGATTTTGATATAATATAATTACCTCTCAGGTGAACGAAGGCTGAGAAATTTTCTACACAACATAAATAGAGTCACAAATTATATAGAAATAACAATCAAGCTCTTGTTCCTAAAATATCAACTCAGAAAGTGTTGATTTCAATTGAAAACTAGACATTTAATCCATGTCCTCGGATTCTGAGACACTCATATGAAAATGTGAAAATAGATCCATCAAGTTCCACTTTTTAAGGATTCTTTTACTTCCGAAGTGGGATGTTTCCTGATCAAATCATATTCAATGATATTCCCATTCCATGTTGAATAGATGATTTTGGAATCAAAATACTGTAGGTATTCCACCCAACAGAACTTTTGAATATTAATATTATATTTAGAGAGGATATTAATCAATATTTTGAGGTTTGAAAAATGGAAAAACATTATGCATAATGGTAATGAAGACAAATATTAAGTGTGAACAACTCAGCATCATTTTCAAGGTCATGGGTTGTATAATTATTCATAGGAGGCCTAAGATGATGAGAGCCATATGCAACAACATATTCACCAAGAATATGAATGCAACAAAAACCTGAACCCAATGCATCACAGAAGGCCACATAGCCATGACCTTCCTATAGAATATTCAACACTGGTTCCATATTAAGAAGATGTTCATTAGTAAAAAGATAATTCTGACTTTATAATTCCAACAAAACATTAGTCCCATCTGGGTAAGAAATTTCATCATATAATCCAACATCAAGAAGGACATAACAAATAAGACAAAATATACAGGTAATCCCATGATTCAATAGATCATGATTACATTTTGTGGTTTCTACTATGTCATAAGACCCTTCACCATCCCATGATTGTCATGTATTCCATGCTCATACACCACAAGATCCAATAACATAACTTCCCAAATCCAAAAATTATATATCAAAAGATTTTAAAAAATTCAGTGATTTCTCAAAAGAAAAATTGTAACCATTAACAATTGATTCACATTTCCCCCTTATAGTTTGATTAAATGAGCATTCCATCCACAAGGACCATCATGAGTTTATTAAGACTCTTGGAAGATATTATTCATAAGTCCATAAAAGACTATAGGAGAATTGTTTTAACCAAAGTACATAATAATATAATCTTAATGACCTTACCAACTCTAAAATGTTGTTTTGGGAATGTAGTATTCTTTTATCCTCATCATAATGTAACCAGAGTGAAGATTAATATTTGATAACCACAATTCTCATTTCATATGGTCAAACATATCACCAAGCCATGAAATAAAAATCATGTTCTTTACTATAACTCTATTTAGATTTAGGTAATAAAAATATATTTGAAGTGTAACTTCATCATTCTTTTCAAAAAGAAACAATCACTGACCATAGTGACGCAATTGGTAATATAAATCCTTTCATAATATTGTCCTTTAACTTGGACTGTATCCCTTTTATTTCAGATCTTTCCGTATGGAAAGATGGAATATATACAAGTTGACTACCATGCATTATGTCAATGCAATATTATACCACCCACATTGATGGAAAACCTATGAAGTCAGAAGGAAAAAAGTAGGGACAGTTGATGACAACTATGGGGAGATCAGTACATGAATTTTCTCAAAAAAATTAAAATAAAATACGGATAATACTTTCACCAACTCTAGATGAGAATGTGCATCTCTGCTTGACCATGTATCCCAATATCCTCGAAGGACATGAGATAAACCACTTGATGTTGTAAAGGATACCCATCAAAGATATAAATCAATATGGGCTGTATTGGAAATAATCCAATCCATTCATGAAATTATGTTGAGAGGTGTCATGTTGAGAACAAGAAAGCACAATGAAAGAAACACATCAGATAGGGAATAGACAGAAGGAAGACTATGAAGAACTTTCTCTCTCTTCATATCAAGAGGTTTAGTAATATCCAATACACAAGATAAAATATCCATTGAGAATATTAAGCATATTAATAAATCAGGCTGAAATTAATGAATGAGACGAACCAGTTCCAAATAGCATAGTCTATAGTAATGGTACCTCAAATGGTTGTCAGACCTGTATCTGCATCCTCTATAGACTCTTCCATTGTGTGATGTTTCTTTCTCTGGATGCCTATGTCTATAACCCTATCATATATGAAGAATTTGAGTTCCTCTCAATTTTAAGAGGATATGGTGATCACATTACAATAAACAGAGTGGAATAAATTTGGAAGAATTAATGCAATTTTCCTATGAACCATTTAGATCCATAGTTCTTAGTTTCATTAGTTAAAAACATATTTTAATTTCTGGGAATTACACACTAGTAAGAAACACATGGTCATATCTTGGAATAAAAGGAGTTATAGACTAACATTGTTATTGAGAACTACCTTGATAATAATAACACTTCTTATTTCTATTGAATAAACTCATGCTGTCACATGTATAGTAAGAATCTTGCTATAACCCCAGCAACACATCTTGGACAATTTTAACCATAAGGTCCCTATCTAACACATCTTAATAATAAGGAAGCATTGGAAATAAAATATTAGTTTGAATATATGAATTAATTTAAAACTCAATGCTCCAAGCCTTCATCATCTCATTTGAAACAATGTCACGTACAAAATGTATGTGCATAGAAAAATGGTTCACATTCACCATCATGTCCCATTAAAGCATCTCATGTCAAATAAACACTATAATTTTCCAATATAATATAATATAGATTGAACATGTTGGTGTAAATAACCATAAAATAATTCCACTATAATCCATTATGTTTCATTTCAATCACTATATTGTCCCACCATCTCTTACTCTGTCCTTCCATCATGAAGGTGGAACAACTCACGTTGACTTAATTGGGTGTGTCAAAGACCCAAAATAATTATTTCATAGTGATCAACCATTCCTCTAACTGGTTAAGAGAGTTTGAGAATTTGAACAGTGTTGGCATCTTGTAATGGGACTCTTGAGAACAAATCATGATTACATTACTATGGGATTCCACAACTAGAGCCTTAACAGGAACTGGAGGCGGTGCCTATCCCAGAGTTTTGAATTTTCTCACAATAACCCCAAACATATTCATATCAACTAAATAATTAACATTTTGAGGTTCAATAGAATCTTCCCCATAGATCTGATTCACATGTCTTCTCAGATCTATGATGCAACACAACATCAGTAGATAACATATAAGGCATTGGGTTACACTTAAACATATAAATAAGAGAAATTAAACCAAATATATAATAAAACATGATTTTTATTTCATCCTCAACAAATATAAATAGTGAAACTAAATAAATTAAACCACATGACATTTTTCCCAAACCACCCCTAGCGACAGAAGGTTCATCACAGTGAGAGATGATGTGGTGTGGGCCTAACGAACTTGGCCTGAACCCACAAATATCTTGCTATCTTTTCACCTCTATGGGAAATCCAATGTAGCGACACCAAACAACTATGTTTGGAATAGCCTTTAGATTCACACCACAAGAGGAGGTCGTGGAAGAAAGTTGTAGCGGTAATCATAGCAGCCTACATCGGCTGATAGTAGAGGAGCCGTGACGCGGAGACACTCGCCACCGGTGAGAAAATGGTTGTGGCTCATCATCCACATAGTACAGAGGAGTTTACCATCACTTAGGTTGCCCTCAAAAGGAGGGGCGACGTGACCAATACGCCGCCAACGAGCGGGAGGCGACGCGACCAGCGTGCCGCCAGAAGACAAGAAGTTGTGCATGTAGCCGTGATGGATGTTGAACCCACACCTCAGCAGGATTCATAGTTACCGAGTGGCACCCACATGTAGCCAAAACTTCACATACTGAACGACCTTCGGGCCATTCAGGATTTCGAGAGATAGGGGGTCTCACCACCCATGCCCGCTTTGACCGACCCCATACCAGGTCACCGCACTACGGGGCCACCCCCTCGCGGGAAAGGGTTCCCCTTTGCTGGACACCCCATCACAGGCTGCCCCTTGTGGGCCTCCATTTGCAGGATGCCCCCATGCAGGCTGGGTCGATCTTTAGCCTAGCAGGATGAACCCGCCGTTGCCCGACCCAAACCAAGTCGGACCGGACCCGGGACCAGCCGAACGCTGGCCCAACCGAAAACAAGCCCAACCGGGAATAGAAACACATAAAGAGCCACATAATGAGAACGAAACGTTTTTTGAAGAACTATATATGGCGTTTGGATCCTTTAGACAAGTCGGTCCTTTGAGATACTATATTATAGTTTTGGATAATTTTGGAGTTTGTCCTTGTTGGATCATACCTGAATCCAACCGGGCCCCCAACACTAAAATGCATATACCATGTTGACCAAGCATTCATATGTTGATGTTTTTTTATTGGAACCCTTATGACGTGTTAGATAATTGGTATACTTATTCATGGAGCACCATGACAGCTGAAATACTACCGATGGCATGAGGGGATGTTCTCCCAGGCGCACTATGTACAATACCCTACAGCTGGTTGAGACATGAAGACTGATAGATGATGGCCCAGTGGGAATAGGATCTGTGTGACCTAGCAGGCCCATGGTGGGAAGCGACTCTATGTGACCCGATAGGTCCACGGTGGGGAGAGGATCTCTGTGACCCAACATACCCACTGTACTTATCAAGGATAAGTACTACAACAATTTAATATTTGTAGGAAGTGGCTCTATGTGACCCGGCAGGCCCACTATACTCAATAGTGGAGGATTTATCTAGAGTTTGAGTAGTTTGACGTTTGTGGATGACGATTCTATGGTAACTACCCTAGATGTAACACCCCAAGCATCCATGGTATGCTTCTCTTTTAATAATAGACCAGCGTGTGTTGTACGCAATATCGAGTTCTAACACACAGTGACCAATCAAAGTAGTCATTATGAATATTAATACCCACCTTTTGAAATTATATAAATTTAATATTTCATATTTGACTTCATTTTTGGATTCATAATATCTAAATTAGCCTATGTTGAATTTTTTGTATTTTTCCGAGAACTTCCAATTTTCGATGAATAGTGAAAAATACTTAATTTTTTTTTTAATAAAAATAATTTATAGTGACAATTTATAATATTGAGTGGCTTTAAAGTATAATTAGAATATAATTTTACCATTTTATCCAATAGTGGTTATTAGAATAAATTTCAATTTGAAATTGAACATAAACAATTGTCATTCTTTTGATTGATACTATTTCTTAAAAAAAAGCTATTTGTTTTGACAACGGGAATTAATTATAAAATTAATTAATTAAACTTTTATGTTTGGAATTTTTTAAAATAGAAATCATTTTTTAATTCATAATATCAATTATAGCTTAGGGTGGATTTTTGGTATTGTTCTGATAAACTTCAATTTTTGATGAATAATGAAACCACTAAGTGGTAGTTAAAAAACAAATTTTCCATTTAAATGAAACATTACCACTTCTGTGATTTGAATTAAAAAAAATATGACATACATGGTTTTCATTAGTAAGTAAAATGCGGTTCATTGAGATTAAAATTATTTTTGATGAATAATAACTTTTAAGTTTTATTCATCACGATTAATGGTAATTAGTGTAATATAAGGTAAATATAATGTTATAATAATATGAAATTACCTTTACACTTGTCTTACCCATATTTGATGAGTCATGAAAGACCAAGAAAATCCATGGGTAAACTTGGGGACCCCATGGAGCCAATTGGGTAAGAATATGACATTAATAACTTTTTTATTTAAAGTAAACATAAAATTGTCACAAACATGTGTTGTTTTACTAAAAAAATTATTACATGGGGTTATATAAGTTAAAATTTCGACTATAAATATTATTTGGAAATATAAAAAAATTTCCTACATCATGGTAATTTATTCATAATTTTTAGGCATTAAATAAATAAACTTATTTATGACACAATGATGATGCAGTGATTACATCAGAAATGAACAATTTAAATAAAATGAAAAGATATGGTAAAATATAAGATGTACACTTGTATAAATCCTATCAGATTGGTCGATTGGGAACCCTTATTATCTTATTCTCAAAATATATCATTTTGGGACCTTTAAAATCCGAAAAGAATTTCATAATTATGTAAAATTTCATGACATTCCAAGAGTTCCCTTCCTCTCCTATTATAAAAGGCACCCACCTCTACCACCTTATTCACACCTCTCAAGACAATGGATCAGACAACCTCTACCCAAATACTCTCTAAAATTCCCTATATTACTTCTAGAATCCTCACTTTGGGCGGAAGTCTTCCCAAAGAAGCATTTGGCTCAAATAAAAAAGAGTTACCTGATTTTAAGGTAATGTATTCTCTTATGTTATTTTGTTTTATTTTGCTTCTCCAACCCCTTAAAATATCTTTATTCCATTATTTTGTAACAACACCAGTATCTTAAATATAATTGGATTTTTTTATGAGAAGGATTTGATTTAACCTTACACACACCTTCATCAAATGGTTAAAGAAGATACTGTTTCTGTGGGTGGTGAATTACTGCCTCACGAAATGATGATTGTTCAATCTTATTTTAAATCCTCTCATGGTGGCCATTAAGATGTCACTATATTTTTATATGATATATATTATGCTTTTGTTTCCCCTATGCTTCTTTATTTTTCATTTATGGCATACCTTTATGATTTCCAATATGGGTAAACGCGATAATTTCATTTTAGGAAGTGTGGACTACCGCCCCCTCAAAGTTATTTGAATCGTTAATGACATATGTGGGACATATAAAGGATGGATTAAATGATATTATATATGATTATAATATACCTTTATATCATAGTGATTTCATTCCATTAAATACTAAATAGAAATCAAAGGAGCGTTCATGCGTACGTACGGCTTACCGTCTCCATGAACTGTGCATTTCATTTCATACCTCTAAATGTTAGGTAATATTACAAATGAATGTATATACTAGAAAATATGATATATATGATATCTAAATCATGAATATAATTCTATATATAATTAATATTTTACCACATGAACATATTGATATTATAAGAAGTTTATCTTTGACTCAAGTACCAAAGTTCGACAAAATGACCGTTATTAACATAAATAATTACATAATGTTCATAACATGGTAATAAGTGATATAAAAGGAATAATTAACTTTAAAAAGGTTCTTAATCAAGTATAATTTAGATCTAGTTTAATATTCAATAGGTTAAAGAACGATCGTGTCAATTCGGACACGAGGTAAGGGACTTCATCTCAATCTCTTTTCAATGAGGCATATTTTTTTGTATACACAAATGTCTTTTATACAGTGTATAAACCCCTTTTACTTTTACTTTTATTCAAAAGGAATCTTTTTATACAAAGATTTTTTACTAAATGAAAAAAGGAATGTTTTGTCTTACGTATGCGGCGACAACGACTTCTTTGCCGCCGTGAACATTAATTCAGTTTTGGCTTCCTCTTCAAGCCATAAACTCTTTTAAATGAAAAATAAATACCAAGTATTATTTTTCTTTTATTTTTGTATTGAAAATGGTTTTGATAATGTTTTATTTATATATCAATGTGTTGTATATATATCTTGTGATTGAAATGTGGAAATGTCATTTTTCCTTTATGCATGTTTTATGTGATATGATTATGTTATGGTTTATGATATGTTTAAACCTGTTCATATGAAGAATTCATTGGACTTAATAAGTGACGGGTGGAGCCAGATATAGCTCGTCGATGCATCGGTAGGTCTCATGAGACAAAATAGTGTCTTGGCACAAGGCCTTGAAAAAATCTTATTTGTATTCTTGGCACAAGGCCTTGACTATGTGGTTATGATAGTCTGGCATTATGCATTCCATCATTATGAAAGTGGTTATTGATATTGCATGTGATTATTCGACAAGTAGAATATCCATCTGAATAAGTAAATGTAATTATTTCATTTTATTTTTCCATATTATGCTGAAGTTCAAGTTTAAAAGGCTTTTGTTTCAGTTATACATTGCCTTAAATGTTTATGTTTATTTATGAAAGTTTCCGCAATATGGATATCCTTACTGAGCATCTGAGCTCACCCCTTTCAATGTTTTAATTTTTCATGGATGTGAAGAAGTATTTTATGAATGACCTCTAGGGATAGTATGAGGGGATATGAAGACAAGAGGTTGTTGTAGTTTTGTTTTACTTTATGTTGTAATGTAACATTTATGAATGTATCTAGTGTTTCCAAGGCTACTAAACTAATCGGTCTTTTGAGACTTGATATTTTGTGATCATGCCAATGTTATGTAATAATGCACTGACTCTAGGTAACAGGTGTCGGGGCGTTATAGTAGGTATTATAGGAAGTTTAGTATTGACCTTGGAAGCTAGATTTAGATAAAATCTAACTAGATCACATAGCCTTAAGATAGACATTGGGGATTAGAATATAGGAACATCCTAGAATTTTGGTAAAGTATAGATTTTGTGTATTTTCCGAGCAAAACATCCTTGTCTGGATACGAGCATTTAGAGGCAGCTCTGGCACAGATGTAACTAGGTGTAAAACTCGATAACACAGCTTTGAGCTAGACTCGAATGGGAACTGGTGCATGACAACGGGCATTGCTGCACTCTTTGTTATGACACTCTTTGGGGGATATGGTTAGGATAATTCCCATTTTATTTACAAACCATTATGAAGGGTTTATGAGTATATAATTTCTGAATGAATTTTTTTTATGATTATGGATTATATCCATAAACTTTTCAATTTATTTTTAGTGCATTACAAGTATGTAAATATGTATTTTGATTCATAAACTGATCGGGTTTATTCCATTTTTTATAAATGGCACATAGTGGAAAGTATAGAAACCGTATCAATGCACGCACTCCATGTAGGGATTTCCCTCCTTCTCAAGATAATTATATTGTTGGTGGTGATACAACTGGTGATGATCAACATATCACCATACTTGGACAACTCACTCAGGTTATGAATAATAACCTTACTCGTATGGAGCACCTTGATCCACAACGTGGAGGATCAATTTTAGACCAATTCATGAGGCAACAACCTCCAACAATCAATGGGATTACAAATCCCTTAGTAGCTGAGCAATGGATAAATTCCTTAGAGAAAATATTTCATGCCTTGGGGAGTAGTGAAAGGTAAAAGTTTATCATGTCAGTTTACCGCCTCACCGGAGATGTTGATCAATGGTGGTCATTGATTCAAAACACAAAAGTAGATGATGATGTATCAAATATGGAATGGAGGGTGTTCAAAGAGATTTTCTTAGAAAAATACATCCTTCGTGACCACAGAGCAGATATGGAAAGGCAATTTCTGAGTCTGAGACAAAAGAAGGATGAGAATGTCGCAATGTATGAGGCTATCTTTACAAGGTTACCGAGTCATGCAGCAGATTATATACGTAACACAAGAAGTAAGATTTATTGTTTCTTTGATGGGTTAAATCCATTTATCTGTTGGGCTTTAGTATCACAATCTTTCTCAACGTATGAAGATATAGTCTCATGTGCTATCAAGACAGAAAAGGAATTCTCTAAATATTATGATAACAAAGTAAAGCAAGAGAAGAAGAGTATGGTGGAACAAGAGAAAGATAAAGGTAAAAAGGGAAAGAAGGATTTTCCATTATGCGATAATTGTGGGAAGAATCACCTCGGTACTTGCCTAAAACGAATGAGAGTTTGTTATAATTGTGGAGAAAAAGGTCCCAAGGCTCGTGATTGCAAGGGAATGAAAGAGGCTATCAATGTTGAATGCTATAATTGTAAGGATATGGGGCATTATGAAATTTAATTTCCTAAGTATCAAGGAAACATAACTCAAAAAAGGCCAAGGGATCAAGGCCAATATTATAGTGTTACTACAGTTGAGGTGGAATAATTAATGTATTGGTGCTTTTGGACTCAAGGAATATATTCTGGTTATAAGAATAATGTGATATATATAAGGATTATACTGTAGTACTTGTTGTTTTCATTAAGGTTTTAATATGATGAAGGTAATCATATTTTTAGTATATGACAATAAGAGAAACATTACTGTGTTTGGGGAATCTAATGTTACAATTGATCTTGGAATTCAGAGACATGTTTGAGAAAGTCTGGATAGAGGTATTTTGGATAACTATAATGGTTTTAATGGATTATGCTGAACATTGGATAGTATTGTTTATGGTTTATACATTTCTGAAGAATATTTTTGGAACATTATAATACTATAGTTTTAGGAAATGGACAACCTGCAGGTTGGGGGATAACTTGTCGCGTCGGACAAAGCTGCAGGAATCGAACCCACAACCATAGTGTGACATGCCTTTATTACCTACCACTAGCCTATAGGAAGTCCCTGGTAATTACAAAATAGTTTTCCTAATCTAAATGTTATGTGTTAATATTTAAAACCTTGTACGATTAGGATAAATTTAATATTTTTGAGTTCTATTATCTTTTTGAGGGAAAGATGAGTTTGGGGTAGAAATTAGTTGAAGGTTGAAACTCTACTTGTAAAGTATGTATATATAAATACCTCTCTCTTATTCTATGAATTAATTAATTCTTAAACTTTAGGAAAGGGATATTAAAACAAAAAATGTGTTATCCTAATGCCTTATGTTTTTTTGAACTGGCGATATTTTAAATCAACATAGATTAAAGGCTTTGAGGCCCTGAATTTTACACTTGTTTGTGATTGATGACCTCAATCACTCCCTACAAATATTTTCATTTTCCCTCTAATTATATGTCTCTAATTTCCACCAATTTTATTTTAATCGAGATCAAAATTTGGTGGTGACATTTTCATTTCCCTTTCCCTCTTATTAAGGCAAAATTTTATTACCCATATTTTCGATGTTGGTTTTCCACAATGGTATTTTCTATTTTCAAAAATTTATTTTTGATGAAAAAATTAAAATTCTGAGGACGCAATTTATTGACGGAGGGTAGAATGTAACACCCCAATCTTCCATGGTACGCCTCTTTTTGAATAATAGAGCAGTGTGTGTTGTACGCAACATCGAGTTCTAACACACCGCGGCCAATCAAAGTATCCGTTATGAATAGTAATACCCACCTTTTGAAATTATATAAATTTTATATTTCAGAATGGACATCATTTTTGGATTCTTAATATCGAGATTAGCATATCTTGAATTTTTGGTATTTTTCCGAGAACTTCCAATTTTAGATGAATAGTGAAAAATACTTAAAAACAACATTTTTAATCAAAATAATTTATATTGATAAATTATACTATTGAGTGGTTTCAGAGTATAATTAGAATATGATTTTACCATTTTATCCAATGGTGGTCATTATAATTAATTTCACTTTGAAATTGTACATTAACAATTGTCAATATTTTGATTGATATTGTTTCTTAAAAACACGCTATTTGTTTTGACAATGGGAATTAATTATAAAATTAATTAATGAAACTTATATGTTTGTAATTTTTTAAAATATACATCATTTTTGAATTCGGAATATAAATTATAGCTTAGGGTGGATTTTTGGTATTGTTCTGAGAAACTTCAATTTTTAATGAATAGTGAAACCACTAAGTGGTAGTTAAAAAACAAATTTTTCATTTAAATGAAACTTCACCACTACTGTGAATTGAATTTAAAAAATATGACATACTTTTTTTTCATTAGTAAGTAAAATGTGGTTCAATGATATGGAATTATTTTTTAGTGAATAGTAACTTTTAAGTTTTACTAATCGAGATTAAAGGTAATTCATGTAATTCAAGGTAAATATAATGTTATAATAATATGAAATTACCTTTACACTTGTATTACCCTTATTGGATGAGTCATGTTCGTCCATGAAAATCCATGGGTCAACATGGGGTCTCCATGGGTGTAACATCCCATGTAAGTAATGAATAATAGATATTTTTATCTATGTCTATTAATGAATTAGATAGTGGTCATGACATGGAAATAAGTGATATAAAAGTAATAATGAACTTTAAAAAGGTCCTTAAACAAGTATAAATTAACTCAAGTTTATTATTCAGGAGATTAAAGAACGACCGAGTGAAGTCGTACCCGAGGTATGGGACTTCGTCTCAATCTCCTTTCATTGAGGCATAATTTGTTTTATACACAACCTTATTTTATACGGTGTATAAACCCCTTTTACTTTTACATTTATTCAAAAGGAATATTTTTTATATGAAGCGTTTACTAAACGAAAAAAGGGAATGTTTTTGTCGTACGTATGCGGCGACAACGACTTCTCCGCCGTCGTGACCATTATTTGAGTTTCAGCTTCCTCTACAAGCCATACCTTCTTTTTAAGAGAAAAATAAATACTATGTTTTACTTTTCATTTATTTTGGTATCGAAAATGGTTTTCATAATGTTTTATATATCAATGTGTTGTATTGATATCTTGTGATTGAAAGGTGGGAATGTTATGTTTCATTTATTCATGTTTTGTGTGATATGATTATGTTGAGGTTCTTGGGAATTATTATGAGAACGGGTGGTTCTGTGATAAACTAAGGGCGGGTGAGCCCGATATAGCTCTCCAATGCATTGGGTAACGTGAAGGAGTGAAACGTTAAGGTTTCTCCGAAGAGATTTAGGGAATATACTGTGATGGGTATTCCAAACGTAACCAAGAGGGTCACTCCCTACGTAAGAATGTTATGAATGCCTCAAGTTACCTTTATGTCTTATGATTTCTATGATTTATTCATGATTTGATGAGGTATGTTCAAGTGCATATGTTTTATGGGTAATGTATGATCTCATTCTTATGTATATATGTACCCATGTTTCCTTTCCTTGTTTTTATATCCCTTACTGAGATTTTTATGCTCATCCCATGTTTTTTGAGATGTTTTTCACAAGTCAAGGGAAAGGTAAATGATATGATGATAGTGTCAAGGAAGTGTCAAGAAAGAATCCATGTTTATTTTAAATATGTTTCCATTGATGGGAATGAAGAATACTATCTTTATGTAACCACTTTGTTTATATGTGGAATGTAATGCAAGTTTTTTGATCTAATTTTCTAAAACCCTAAACCCGAAAAGATCCTCAATGTGTAATCTTGTAATAACTCAAGATTAAGTTAGTTTCAAGGCTGGGGACTTACAGTTGGTATCAGAGGGAGGTTTAGTTAACATTAGGAGTTAGAATTATATTAAATGATTATCCAAAAATATTTTTTTTTTCA
The DNA here is from genome assembly GCA_963277665.1 of Viscum album. Lineage (NCBI taxonomy): Eukaryota > Viridiplantae > Streptophyta > Magnoliopsida > Santalales > Viscaceae > Viscum > Viscum album. The sequence goes on along the minus strand of OY728120.1, from coordinate 2,027,146,230 downwards.
AATTGAATTGATATAGAATTTGAAGATTACCATGTTGCTTCATCTAATACATGTTTGTTCAGAATGGTTTTCCGCAGAGGAAATAGGGAAGCAGTTCTAGGAAGGCATACAGAAGGAAATAACCTTCCGAATCAGCATCCTGAGATGGTCGGAATTGGAACTGAACAGTTTGTTGCTGTAATAGCGCAATTGACTCAAGCGATAAATGGTGGTGGTATCCATGCACGAGATCAGACAGACTAACCACAGAGAAACATGATAGTGGTGGAACATTTCATGAGGCAACATCCCCCATCATTCAGAGGATCATCTGACCCTGTGCAAGCTGAAGGGTGGATTAAAGCACTGGAGAAGATTTTTGATGTCATGGGGTGTTCAGACAATCTAAAGGTTAGTCTTTCTATTTACCGTTTGGAGGGTGAACCAGATCAGTGGTGGTCGATGGTTAAAAATATCAGGGACGCTGATGAGATTGATGCTCTCGACTGGGATGAATTCAAAGGTATGTTTCCGGAGAAGTGTTTTCCTAAGGCTGTTCGACTTAGGATGGAAAAGAAATTCTTGGAATTGAGGCAAGAGGAAGACTCAGTGGCTACCTATGAAGAAAGGATCACTCGATTGGCAAGGTATGCTCCAAATTTTATCCGAGACCTTGATAGTAAAATCAATCATTTTTACTCAAGATTAATGCCAAAATATCGAAGGGAATTAGATTCTCGTGAGTTTAAAAGTTATGAAAATCTTGTTCGATGTGCTGAGAAGGTGGAAATGGAGTTTTCCGATGATCAAGTGTTCTATAACAACCAACAGAAGATGAGACCGAGGTGACAGGAGAAAGGTAAGAATTATTCAAAAAAGTCTGATGGTATGAAAACTAATTTTCTAGTTTGTGATAAATGTGGCAAAAGGCATGCTGGGGAATGTCTTCTGAATTCTGGAAAGTGCTACCGATGTGGTAAGATGGGACATAAGGATCATGATTCCACTGAAAAGGATCAAGGAGAAGGTAAGACCATATTCGATTTACAGATAGTGAAATATTATAAGTGCAATGAGATGGGTCACTATGCAAATGAGTGTCCGACAAAGAGCTTGAGTGATGGAAAGAAGTTAGTCTACAAGCAGAAAGGGGTAATGAAATCCTTTGCAACTACTTCAGCAGATGTCGGGCCATCAAATGAAATTGTATCAGCTCCAGGGAGCTCAGTATTTTTCAAAGATTGACTTGAGATCGGGGTACCATCAGCTGAAGGTAAAGGAGGCAGATGTTCCGAAGACCGTGTTTCGTATAAGATATGGCCATTATGAATTTTTAGTAATGCCTTTTGGGCTAACCAATGCACCTGCTGTATTCATGGACTTAATGAATAGAATTTTCAATGAGTTCTTGGATAAGTTTGTGGTGGTTTTCATTGATGATATTTTGGTGTTTTCTAAAAGTAAAGAGGAGCATGAAATACATTTAAGGGTTATCTTGAAAACCTTAAAGGAAAAGAAACTGTATGGAAAATTCAGAAAGTGTGAGTTTTGGTTGCAACAAATATCTTTCCTTGGTCATATTGTTTCTAATGAGAGAATAACTGTTGATCCTGCAAAAACAAAAGTTGTGGAAGAATGGCCAAGACCCACAAATGTAACTAAGATTCGTAGCTTCTTGGTTTGGTAGGCTATTACCGAAGGTTTTTTAGAAATTTTTCACAGTTATCTAGCCCAATGACTAAGCTAACTCGGAAGGGTGTTAAGTTTATCTGGACAAAAGAACGTGATGATTGTTTTCAGGAATTGAAAAGAAGACTGGTGAATGCTCCAGTTTTGGCACTACCTTCCAGGAATGGTGAGTTTGTTATCTACAGTGATGCTTCATTGAAAGGACTTGGTTGTGTCCTAATGATCAGGTAATTTCTTATGCTTCACGACAGTTGAAAACTCATGAGGTAAATTACCCAACACATGATTTGGAATTAGTTGCTGTGATTTTTTCTTTAAAAATTTGGAGGCATTATTTGTATGGAGTAAAGTGTGAAATATATACCGATCACAAAAGTTTAAAGTATATATTCACTCAAAAATAATTGAACATGAGACAAAGGAGATGGCTAGAATTAATCAAGGATTATGATTGTACAATTCATTACCATCCGAGAAAAGTAAATAAAGTGGCTGATGCTTTGATTCGAAAAAGTAATGCTTCATTAGCAATGTTGCGTTTGGAACGTGATCCTTTGGGTAGGGATTTGATGAACGTTGGCATAGAAGTTGTTGGAACATGGTGTTCTTATGTTTTGTTTCAGGTATCAGTGATATCATCTCTATCAGATAGAATCAAGCAAGAAAAGAAGCAAGACAGTGAGTTGCAGAAAAAGGTAGATCTGGTTTAGAAAGGTAAGTTGCATGAATTCAACATTGATAATGATTGCGTTTTGAGATTTGGGAAGAGATTGTGTGTGCCTTGTGATTCATAGTTTAAGAGAGAGTTGTTATTTGAAGCTCATAGTTCTCGGTTTTCAGTTCATCCTGGCAGTACTAAGATGTACATAGATCTGCGGGAGTATTACTGGTGGGATGGAAGGAAAAGAGATATTGCTGATTTTACTGTGAAGTATTTGACATGTCAATAGGTTAAAGCAGAGGGGCAGTTACCGAAAGGGATGCTTCAGCCGTTACCAGTGCCATAGTGGAAATGGGAGAATATATCCATGGACTTTGTTGTGGGATTACCGAAGACATCTCGAGGTAATAATGCAATTTGGGTTATTATTGATCTCTTGACCAAGTCTGCTCATTTCCTTGCTATACGAGATACTTTCTCTCTTGATCAACATTCCCGTTTGTATCTTAAAGAGATATTCAGGTTACATGGAGTTCCTCTCTCCATTGTATCTGATCGTGATCCTAGGTTCACTTCTAACTTTTGGAAAGGCCTTCAGAAGTTGTTGGGTACTGAATTAAATTTTAGTACAAATTTTCATCCTCAATCAGATGGGCAGTCAGAACGAACAATTCAGACCTTGGAGGATATGCTACGTTCTTGCTCTATGGATTATCAGGGAAGTTGGGACCAACATCTTTCTTTGGTTGAATTTTCATATAATAACTTTTTTCATTCCAGAATACAGATGGCACCATTTCAGGCATTATATGGGAAGCAGTGTCAAACTCCAGCTTTCTGGGATGAAGTGGGTGAAATGAAGTTGATGGGACCAGAATTGGTAGAAGAGATGACAGAAAAAGTTCAGCTGATTCAGAAGCACATGAGAACAACTCAGAGCAGGCAGAAGAGTTATGCGGACAACAGGAGGAAGGATCTATCTTTCAAGGTAGGTGATCATGTTTTTCTCAAGGTTTCTCCTTGGAAAAGTGTGATGAGATTTGGTAATAAAGGAAATCTGAGTCCAAGGTTTATTGGACCATATGAAATTCTGGAGATAGTTGGATCAATTGCTTACCGAGTGGCATTACCTCCTAGTTTATCTCTGGTACACAATGTTTTTCATGTTTCGATGTTGAGAAAGTATATGCCAGATCCATATCAGGTTTTGAGTCTAGAGGTAGTTCAGCTGGAAGAGAACCTATCTTATCAGGAACAACCGGTCCAGATTCTTGACCACAGGGAGCAAGTGTTAGGGAATAAGGTGAATAATCAGGTAAAGGTTTTTGTGGAAAAACCACATGATGGAAGAGGCAACATGGGAATCTGAAAATGCAATGAGGGATAAGTACCCCCATTTATTTGATAAGTAAATAAATTGTGGGGACGCAATTTTCTAAAGGGGGGAAGGATGTAACATCCCAAGTAAGTAATGAATAATAGATATTTTTATCTATGTCTATTAATGAATTAGACAGTGTTCATGACATGGAAATAAGTGATATAAAAGGAATAATGAACTTTAAAAAGGTACTTAAACAAGTATAAATTAACTCAAGTTTATTATTCAGGAGATTAAAGAACGACCGAGTCAAGTCAGACCCGATGTATGGGACTTCGTCTCAATCTCCTTTCATTGAGGCATATTTTGTTTTATAGACAACCTTCTTTTATATGGTGTATAAACCCCTTTGACTTTTACGTTTATTCAAAAGGAATCTTCTTTATACGAAGCGTTTACTAAACGACAAAAGGAAATGTTTTTGTCGTACGTATGCGGCGACAACGACTTCTCCGCTGTCGTGACCGTTATTTGAGTTTCAGATTTCTCTACAAGCCATACCTTCTTTTTAAAAGAAAAATAAATACCATGTTTTACTTTTCTTTTATTTTGGTATCGAAAATGGTTTTCATAATGTTTTATATATAAATGTGTTGTATTGATATCTTGTGATTGAAAGGTGGGAATGTTATGTTTCCTTTATGCATGTTTTATGTGATATGATTATGTTGAGGTTCTTGGGAATTATTATGAAAATGGGTGGTTCCGTGATAAACTAAGGGCGGGTGAGCCCGATATAGCTCTCCAATGCATTGGGTAACACGAAGGAGTGAAACGTTAAGGTTTCTACGAAGAGATTTAGGGAATATACTGTGATGGGTATTCCAAACGTAACCAAGAGGGTTACTCCCTACGTAAGAATGTTATAAATGCCTCAAGTTAACTTTATGTCTTATGATTTCTATGATTTATTCATGATTTGATGAGGTATGTTCAAGTGCATGTGTTTTATGGGTAAAGTATGATCTCATTCTTATGTATATATGTACCCATGTTTCCATTCCATGTTTTTATATCCCTTACTGAGCTTTTTATGCTCATCCCAAGTTTTCTGAAATGTTTTTCACAGGTCAAGGGAAAGGTACATGATATTATGATAGTGTCAAGGAAGTGTCAAGAAAGAATCCATGTTTATTTTAAATATGTTTCCATTGATGGGAATGAAGAATACTATCTTTATGTAACCACTTTATTTATATGTGGAATGTAATGCAAGTTTTATGATCTAATTCTCTAAAACTCTAAACCCGAAAAGATCTTCAATGTGTAATCTTGTAATAACTCAAGATTAAGTAATTTTTAAGGCTGGGGCCTTATAGTGGGGCCACTTGGGTAAGAAAAAGAAATTGATAATTTTTTATTTAAAGTAAAAAATAAAATTGTCACAAGAATATGTTGTTTTACTAAAACAATTATTACATGGGATTATATAAGTTAACTTTTCCACTATAAATATTCATTGGAAATAAAAAGTGATTTCCTACATCATGGTAATTTTTTTTATAATTTTTTGGCATTAAATAAATAAATTCATTTATTACACCATGATAATGCAGCGATTACCTCATTAATGAAATATTTAAATAATATGAAAAGATAAGGTAAAATATGAGCCTTAAAATTTCCTAAAGCCTATTGGATGGGTGGATTTCGAAACCTTATCACCTTATCCTCGAAATATATTATTTTGGGACCTCTAAAATCCGAATAGCATTTAATAATAATGTAACATTTCATGACTTTCCAAGAGTGCCCCTCCACTCCTCTTATAAAAGGCCCCCACCTCTACCAACCTATTCAAACCTCTCAAGCCATTTTCTCAGCCAAACTCTGCCCAAATACTCTCTAAACATCCCTCTATAAATCCAAGAAGCCTTTCATGGGGCAGAAGTCTTCCCAAGGATGCCTTTGTCTCAAATCAAAAAGAGTTACACGATTTTAAGGTATTGTCTTCTCTTATGTTATTTGGAATTATTTTTCTTCTGCAACCCCTTAAACTGTTTTTATTCATTTATTTTGTAACAAAAATAGTATCTCCAATATACTAGGATGTTTTAATGAGAATTATTTGATTTACACTTACACACACCATTGTCTAATGGTTAAAGAACATACTGTTTTAGTGGGTGGCGAATTACTGCCTCACGAAAGGAAGATTGTTCAATATTAATTTAACACCTCTCATGGTGGCCATTATGATGAAACTATTTATATATATGATATATATTATGTTTATGTTTTCTTTATGCTTCTGTGTTTTTCATTTGTGGAATACTTTTATGATTTCCATTATGTGTATACACAATAATTTCATTTTAAGAAGTGCAAAATACCTCCCCATCAATGTGATTTGAATCGTTAATGCCATATGTGGGACGTATAAAGGATGGAGTAAATGATATTATATATGATTATAATATACCTTTTCTATCATTATGATTTCATTCCATTAAATACGAAATTGAAATGATATAAGAGTTCATGCATACGTACGGTTTAACATCTCCATGAACGGTGTATTTCATTTCTTAACTCTAATTGTTATGTAATATTATAAATGAATTTATATACTGTATATATATGATATATATGATATCTACATCTTGAATATAATTCTGGATATAATGGATATTTTACCACATGAACAACTTGTAATTATAAGAAGTTTTTTTTTGAATCAAGTACCAAAGATTGACAAAACGACTGTTATTAACATGAATAATTACATAATGTTCATAACATGGTATTAAGTGATATAAAAGGAATAATGAACTTGAAAAAGGTTCTTAATAAAGTATAAATTAACTATAGTTTATTATTCAGGAGGTTAAACAACGATCAAGTCAAGTCGGACATAAGGTTAGGGACTTCGTCTCAATCTCCTTTCATTGAGGCATATTTTGTTTTACACACAACTTTCTCTTATACGGTGTATAGACCCCTTTGAATTTTACTTTTATTCAAAATTAATCTTTTTATATGAAGCGTTTTTACTAAAAGACAAAGGAATGTTTTGTCTTATGTATGTGGCGACAACGAATTCTCCGCTGCCATGGCCATTATTTGAGTATCGACTTCCTCTTCAAGCCATAACTTTTTTTAAATGAAAAATAAAAAACAAGTTTTAATTTTATTTTATTTAGTTATTGAAAATGGTTTCGATAATGTTTTTATTTTATCAATGTGTTGTATTGATATGTTGTGATTGAAATGTGGAAATTTTATGTTTCCTTTATGCATGTTTTATGTGAAATGATTATGTTATGGTTTATGATATATTAAAACCTGTTCATATGAGGAATGCATTGGAAATAATAAGTGACAGGTGGAGCCCACTGTAGCTCCTCTATGCATCGGTAGGTCTCATGAGACAACCTAATGTCTTGGCACAAGGACATGAAAAAATCTTATTTGTATTCTTGGAACAAGGCCTTGACTATGTGGTTATGATAGTCTGGCATTATTCATTCCATCATTATGAAAGTGGTTATTGATATTGCTTGTGATTATTCGACTAGTATAATATCCATGTGAATAAGTAAATGGAATTATTTCATTTTATTTTTCCATATTATGCTGATGTTCAAGTACAAAAGTCTTTTGTTTCAGTTATACATTGCCTTAAATGTTTATGTTTATTTGTTAATGTTTTCCCTATATTGTTATCCTTACAGAGCATCTTAGCTGACCCCTTTAAATGTTTTAATTTTTCAGGGATGTGAAGAAGTATTTTATGAATGAACTGCAGGGATAATATGAGGGGATATGAAGACAATAGGTTGTTTTAGTTTTGTTTTACTTTATGTTCTAATGTAACATTTATGAATGTATCTAGTGTTTCCAAGGCTTCAAAACTAATCGGTCTTTTGAGACTTGATCTTTTGTGATCATGCCAATGTTACGTAATAATGCACCGAATCTAGGTAACTAGGGTCAGGGTGTTAGACTAGATTATACCTAGTGTGAGTTCAGACCATTATCTCTGTTGTGATATTTGTGTTGTGTAATTACCTTTGTGGTGATATTTTCGGTTCATACCTTTGTGGTAATTTTAACTTCGTGTTGTTAAATTTGTGATATTATTACCTCAATTATGAGTTGAGTATATCTTGATAACATAGTTATATGTATGGGAATATAACAATGTATAGTTGTTGACTATTTTATGCTTTTTGATTGAGCCTTCCTTTGTGGGTTTTCCTTTGTGGAATATTAGGAGACCTACGTGGTCTCATGGTCCCTACAGTGTATCTTTATTCTCAACCCTTCATGGGCTGCTCCTGCAACATGTTGTGTCTTGGGCATATTACATACAACATGGATCGAGATTTGAGGGAGTTGGGACTAGGCAGTACACGAAGGAGATGAGTGGACGTGGAGTGCTATGGAGATGATATGTACCTACACTTCAAGTAGGATCCTCGGTGGACGATCCATGAGCTGTTTTTTTTCTTTTTTGTTGTATTTTTTCCTTTTAGTCGTGCTTTTACGTTAGAGCTGGCATGTATTTCTGGACCCTTTACATTCAACACTCTATTCAATGCAGCAATAACTTTGTGGTTACATCCTTTTTGTGTTCTAGTCTATGTTGTTTCTTCTTATTTTTATCTTGGTCATTTGTTTGTACAGGTTAAAAATAAAATGCCTTCATGTTTTTATAATATTCCATTCTAGTTCAATTCGCCAGCCCCTAACTAATGGAAGGTGGAATTTGGGTAGTCAAGACACAAGCCCCGAGGGATGGGTCATGACAAAGTGGTATCAATGTAGTAAGTTATACCGAAGAACTAGAACTCTGATCATTTATCTGTAGAAATATTGCCATATTTTATGAGTGTGGTTTCCAGTTTGGGGAATCTAGTCATGGTACAGTAGCTGACATATACAATCACCAGGACCCTGAATTTTGATTCCCGACATTGTACACAAAATCACTGATTATGTGTGTTTTGAATACTTTTTCTTGTGATTTAATTGGAGTTACCTCAATAGGTATAAATTAATGACAGTGGAAATCCTATTCGTTATCAGGATTCCACCATGTAAATATATAGCTTGGATTCCCGAGTGAGTATGCGTTGATTTCCCACCATGTGAGGAGGCCTCACTGTAGGGCCCTCTTATGGTCTTAGCAACTTTGGGTGGTGCACCTGTAGCACCACCACCCATTGGGTAGCAGATGCCACCAGCCCAAATAGTATGGGTTTCATGACGACTGAGCGTGTTGCACGAGTTTCAGTGGAATAGATATCTGGGGTTTCTAGGTGAGACAGATACTCAGGAAGCTGAGGACTGGCTGGAAGTAGTGGCTAGATTTTCCACCTTATTGGGACCCCAATAGATCAGAGAGTGATCCTCACTACTAGTATTTATCAGTGCATGACCATGAGGATGGTACGCATGGTAATGGGGCATCAGTGTATGGGCCACTTCCATATATTGTACCTTCGGGTACTGTGCTAGCAATAAAACAGCTTTTTAGTCAGTAGTAACAACTGGTGGTACCTGTAGAGTACACGTGTAAGCTTAGTGCCTTACAAGTGTTTCACCATTAGATACCCCTCAGGTTTCAAGCTGATGCATACTAATGAGAGGCTAACAACTATCATGAGGAGGTGGTCATGTTTCCATCTATCTGGGGAACCATTTGATCATATGGTGGTCCTGGTAGAGAGGCATCCATGTGGCACAGTAGGACTATGATAGTGTTTTGTTTACCCTGATCATTAGAATATGTGATTTCTTATGTGGACAAGCTTCAGAACATTCCTCATAGAAGGTGGTATCTTTCCATTAAGAGCTAAAGGATAAGTGTTCCCTAAATCTTCTACATCTTTAGTCATATGACAAGATAGTAGCAGAGTATTCATCAAGGCGTACCAGTATTCTTGGTACTCGATTAATACAGTATAGTCTGTGCATTACGGGTCAGACCTCCGAGTGAGGTTTGTTTTGGAACAACCAAGCCAAAACTATATATCAATGCATTTATACCTATATTTGGGTTCTTGATAGATCCTTTGTGGTTGAATGTACATTCACAGAGCAGTTTCATCCAGTGAAGGTTAATAGTGGGAAAGAAGGAAACTGACTCCAGTCTCAGAGAACTGGGCGTATAAAATGTTTTGGGAAGAGGAGTCGACAGGGACAGATGAAAATAATGTATATAAGATGTGGAAGTGGATCTAGGAGAGCATCATGATGTGGTATAAATTTTGATATGTTACAACCACCACATTAATGCGGTCCCCACCAGGCCCAGGGAGATGGAGGAAAGGGGAAGGGAGTAGCTGCCTGCATTGAAGTAGTGCGACCAAGGGGATCCAGGAATGATTAAAGGTACAATCTATGTCAACTAATAGAAATCATATTAAGAGATATATGATCTAATCATTCATCATTTCCATGAATCCTGTAAAATATCTTGAGTTTCCGGTTAAATGGTTGACTTGACCCTTACGTCTGGAGATACCTTTGGGAGGAGGCTCGAAAATCATATTTTTCAATGGTGTGATATGGCCCATGTGGGGAAATAATCATTTGGATCCTCTTGGTGGCAGTGTCGAGCCATTACGGAATTAGTTATGGAATGGACTAAACATCCACAGTTCATACTCAGTTTGATTTTATATGGAAAACGGTTGTGGTTTACCTACCACGTTGGAATAGGATTTTATGCGGTCGGTGAAAAAGGAAATCTAGGAAACACTGGATAAAGTCATTCTAAGGAGGGTGCAATTGATTAATCCTCAGTCGGCCTGCCTTACCCTTGTGGTAGAATGAGTTTTCAGTTTTCAATTCCCAATATTAGTGGAATAGTGTGGGGACATGTATTCAAAATAAGTTTCTAGGATTACCTCCCCGAAGGGAGAGGGACTTCTTCTTTTAATGGGTAAAACTAGAGATTTGTAGCTAAATTATCCATGGTAGAGGAACCTTTTTTAGCTTTGATGAAGATGGGGGAAGGCATTCCTGTGGATGGAGAAGTGTCATGAAAGCTTTCAGAAGAAGAGACTATCGTGATGGCTACATTTCTTTCCGGGCTATGACTTTGAGATAGTCTATACTACTGGGAAGAGGAAGGTGGTGGAAGATGAACTCAACAGGAGGTCTGGTCTACAGTTGTTGAGAGAGGCGTCAGAGCAGCAAGTGGCGCTTCATATAGACTTCATGAATAATGATAGAGAATCTTACCTCCATCCTTTAAATATCACTCCTCCAATTACTCAGCAAATTCAGGAGGCACAGTTGTGGATGTTTACTATGAAGCCCGACGTGCTCTGATATCCTTAGGAAGGTCTCCTGAAGGATTTTTTGAATGTGGGGTGCACATATTTCACTTCAGAGGACTCACCATGGTTCTAGTGATGCTTCAGGAGGACGTGTTGAGGGTGCTCCATACATCCCCTTTAACGGTACATCCTGGAGTGCCGATGATATACCAGGACATCGACGTCAGTACTGGTGGACCGAGATGTGGGAAGAAGTGTGAGAGTTTGTATCAGGATGCCTCAATTGTCAGAAAGTGAAGACTACCTAGAAAAGTTAGATGTTTTATGCTGGCGGGAGACAGAGATCCTTGGAGTTCATGGATGGAGGGCATGTCTTCTTATGGGTCTCACCCTAACAAATATTGTGGGGGTTTTGCGGGGGAGGCAATCCATCTATGGGGTTCATTTGACCTTTACTGATTCACAACATAGTGGGTAAGGTGGTGTAGGTTCTATCTCTTTCCCCAAAGATGCACCGGGTGCATAATGTTTCCCATTTGTCACAGCTGAGGAGATTCGTGCATTATCCGTTGCATGTTATTGACTATGGCGAGTTGAACTCTTACGATGGGGTGACTTTTACGGAGTTCCCAGTGATGATAGAGGATTTATAGGAGTGATTACTTCATGGATGGTCGATCCCTCTGGTTCGAGATTAGTGGCAGCATAGAGTCCTCCATGAGAGCACAAGGGATCAGGAGGCTTATATTTGTGCTATGTACCCTCATTTGTTTGTTTTTCCATTGTGTTGGATTTCGAGGTCGTAAATCCCAAATGTGTGGAGAATGTAATGTCCCTGAATTTCTGTTTATTATATTTTTTATTATATTGATTTATTTTGAGGTAGTGAAATCTGACGGTAATTGATTCAGAGGAACAGAGTGCCCAAAATGATCTATCAAATTTTTGTTAATCTTTAATTAGCACAGATAAAAAAATTTCTGGAAAAAAGTGGAGTAACCCTTGAATGGTTTCCCAAAAATGAACTCGGAGTGAACTATTGCATTTAGTATTGAGGATTTGAACTTAGTGGGGCTTTAGTTTAGTCGGTGCAGGCCTCCTTTGAAAAAACCCATAAAATGAAAAATTGTAAATATAATTATTAAATAAAATTATTTTATTTTTCAAATTACTATAACTCATGATCGGTAACTAAGATTGAATATCTGAGAGCACCACTGAACTTGTGAGGGTATGGTTTCTTTATGATGATACTAAAATTGGCCATCTTGTGCCATTAGATAATGTTAGTTTTTTCGTAAATATAATAATTAAGACACAATTATTTTATTGTCAAATCCATAACATCAAAATGGAAACTCGGATTAAAAATACAAGAGTATCGTTGAGTTCGTTGTGTAATTTTATACATAGGTAGATCCTAACCCCGACTTTCACGGGTCAAGGGTGAAAATTATTAATTTATTAAACTTTTATTTATGGTACATTCAGTAAATGTGTGAGAAAAATTTTCTATCTTTTGAACTGGTGCTCAGATTAAAAATCAGTGGGCACTGTTGAATCTACAGTGCTGGGATTCTCTTAAGGGAGACATTACTTTGACTGGAGTAGGTATAGAGAAAACGTTATGTTTGGTTGCCATTTAAATTAAATGAAATGAAATAATTTTATTATTTTATTTTCTTTCTTCTCAGCCAATGGAAAAGTGGAGTTTGGGACCCGTGATGTGTCAAGCCAATAAATGGCATCACCTATCAATCATAAGTAACGACAATGTTGGGGAATTGGGAAGGTTCCTAATTAACAATCGCCGATTAATTTACAATGACTTTACATAACCTCACCCCTACTATATATAGTGTGTTTGGGGAGGGGTATCAGAACAGCTTCGACAAGTAACGAAGTGTTGGAGGAGTGCTGAGATGTCGAACCATTAGAGGACAGAGCTATTCCCAGCCTGAGGTGATGGGTTACACTGAAACACAAATCGAAGGACGATGTATGTGTAGCAACATTGGGAACCTATTGCGGGAAAGAAAAATACAACCCACCTTCAAGTATGGATGTTCTCCAACATGATTACGAGGTAGGGGGTTTATTCATTTACACATTTTAAATGATTTTCTTTTCCCCGCTCTTGAATAATAAGATGAACGTGGACCAACCATCTAAGGGGTTGATCCGTGATTCATTCATTTTTGCGGGAGGTTGTTGCAGGATATCATTGAAGGGTTTTTATTGTTGTCAATTCAATTGATTATTAAACATTTAATCCCTGTCATGTTTACGAGCTAATGCGGAGGGCTTGGGCATAACGAACCCATCATGAACCCTCCGCTATCTTGCTATCCTTACGCCTCCATGGAAGACTGCCAGTGTGGCGACACTGATCGGCTACATTAGAAATTGCTTGTTGAAGCACATCACAAGAAGAGGACATGACACAAATCCACAACGGTCATACAGGCGGCCCGCACCGGTCGACCGAGGAGGTGGCGTGATGCTCAATCATGCGCTTCCGGTGAGTAGAGGGATGCAGGTTATCAGCCTTGACAAATGGAGGAAGAAGTCAACACTTCGGTATGTTGTAGAAGGAGTGGTGACTTGAACAATGTGCCGCCAATTAGTAGGAGGCGGTGTGACCAGCGCACCGCTAGCTGACAATATTCTGTGGCCATAACCATCGTGGAGATTGATCCCGCGCCTCTGGGGGTTTCCGCAACGACCTAGCGGCGCCCATGCAACATCGCCACAATGAAAACAAAACAGCATCTGGGTTGTTCGAGAGTTCAGGAGACTAGGGGTTTCACACCACCCACATCGGCTCGGGTGGAACCCATACTGAGTCGTCGCCCTACCGGGCCACCCCCTCTTATGCCGCACCCCATACGGGTCAGGTCACTCCATTGCAGTCCTCCATTTTCGGGCTTCCTTTTTTCAGATCTGACCACCCTTGTGGGCCACCTTGTGGGTTGTCCTTTTGGGCCGCCCACTTGCTGGCCTAGACGGACCTCGGGCTGTCCCAAACTGGGTCAGGTCGGGTCAGTCCGACCAGGTTTGACCAGACCCAGAAACAATTAATGTGCCATAAACTGAGAACATATGTCTGTTTGATGAAAAGTTAGTGGCATTGGGATCCATATTACAAGGTAGTTTTATTGAGATATTCCACGAGTGTTTTGGAGAAAGCTGGAGTTTTACCAGGTTAGGTCGTACCCGAATCCAACCAGGCCCTCGGCACCAAAATGCCTATAACTTACATACCAGGTGTCAAGTTGACCCACCCTGTATTGTGCTGGAACAATTATGACTTCACAAAACATTGGGTTACTTCTTCATAAAGATCCTTGTCATTTGAAATACGAGCGATGGATTGAGGAGCCGTTCTCCCATGCACACTACGTATGGAACCCTGCTATTGGCAGAGACCTGATGACAGCTTGACTGTAACACCTCAAGATTCCACAGTACGATTCTCTTTCAATAATGCATTAGCTTTCATTGTACGCAAGTTCGAGATTCTAACACACCGAGACCAATCAAAATAGCCGTTATGAATAGTAATACACATTTTTTTTAAATTATAAAAATTTTATATTTCACAATGGACTTCATTTTTGTATTTGGAATATCAAAATTATCCTAAGTTGAATTTTTTGTAATTTTCTGAGAACTTCCAATTTTTTATGAATAGTAAAAAAAATATTCTTAAGAACAACTTTTTAATAAAAAATAATTTATACTTATAAATTATACTATTGAGTGTTTTTAAAGTATAATTAGAATATATTTTCACCATTTTATTCAATGGTGGTCATTAGAATTAATTTCACAATGAAATTGGAGATAAACAATTGTCAATCTTTTGATATATATTGCTTCTTAAAAACACGATATTGGTTATGACAGTAGGAATTAATTTTGAAATTAATTAATGAAACATATATTTTTTGAATTTTGTAAAATAGACATCATTTTTTATTTCTATATCTCAATTATAGCTTAGGGTGAATTTTTGGTATTTTTCTGAAAAACATCAATTTTTGATGAATAGTGAAACCACTAAGTGGTAGTTTAAAAGCTAATTTTTTGTGTAAATGAAAAATTACCACTTCTGTGTATTGAATTTCAAAAATCAGACACACATGGTTTTCATTAGGATGAAAAATGTGGTTCAATAAGATGAAAATAATTATTGGTGAATAGTAACATTTAAATTTTATTAATCGTGATTAAAGGTAATTAGTGAAATTTAGGGTAAAAATGATATTATAAAAATATGAAAATATATTGACACTTGTCCTACCCTTATTGGTTAAGTCATGGACGACCAAGAATATCCATGGGTCAACTTGGGGACCCCTTGGATCCCCTTGGGTAATAAAATGACATTAATAACTTTTTATTTAAAGTAAAAATAAAATTGTCACAAACATGTTTTGTTTTACTAAAATAATTATTACATGGGGTTATATAAGTTAACTTCTAGACTATAAATATTCATTGTAAAGATAAAAATATTTCCTACACGATGATATTTTTTTATAATTTTTAGTCATTATGTAAATTAAATTTTATATGACACCATGATGATGGAGTGATTACCGCATTAATTAACGATTTAAATAAAATGAAAATTCACACATTTATAAAGGAAGTAATTTAAAATGGATTTTTGAATCAAAGTGTACCATACCACTTTGAAACTTTTGAAAGGAATTAAAATTTTAAAAATATTCATTTCCATATCAATAAATCCTTAATTCCATTTTGAAATCATGGACATTAATTAAAAATGTTTAGAAAGATAAATCTATAAAACATTTAAAATTATGATCTTGATAAAGAGTACATTTCCAAAATTATTAAAATATTCATTTTGAAATCAATTAAAAGTCAAGTAATTATAAAATAAAACATTTAATTTAAAAATATTCTTATAATATTGTAAGGGAATCTTCTATGATTTTATAATGGCGGAAAATAGCCACACCGCTGTATAAGTTTAAAAAAAGACATTCTTACCTTAATTCTGTCGAAAAGGTTAAAAAGGGCATTGTTTGGAAAACGACGGAAAGATTCCTTTATAAACATTTTATAAAAAGTCAAAAAAGGGTATAAATTAATTTAACACATATTATATAAAATAGTAAGAGTGTTTTGAAATACATTTTTTAGAAAGATGGATGTAGATGATAAAGTGGTCCCAGTAGATAATTACGTTTAAAAAACCACTGATAATGAAGAGATTGCAAAATAAAACCTTACATTATACTTTTCCTTTTTTGAGGGTAGGTTAACCTCCTATATATTGGTGAAATAATTTTTATTAAATTATATAATAATCATATAAATTAATATGATATCATATAGGATCTTTTAACATTGCATTGTTTATAATATGTTAGTATTATCGTCGTTTCGTGTGTTAACTTACTTGTTCTCTTTTATATGTTTTGTGACATATGTAATTTTTTGTCATGTATAGGTTGTATCTTATTCATATCCAGAATTATATCAAGTCCTTAAACATTATTTTTAATCATCTAATGATAATTATAATTTCATGGATATGATGGGGAATGAATCTCATCGCGTTCGTGGAGACTGTAGTCCATACGTACGCACGAGAGAAAATATCATTCTTTGTATATTAAAATAATATATAGTTGTATGTTATATCATATATAAGGAATCATTATCTTGTTATATTTATTATTTACATGAATTATACATCATTATTATAACAATCTAAATAATAATATATTGAACAACAATTACACCACAACGTGGAGACGGTAGGCCGTACGTACGCACGAATAGTGACATGCCATTCAAGGAATGGATAGAATAATGAATTTTTTTGTTTCATAAATTTAATAACATCATAGTATATAGAAGATACTGGAGTTATTATTTTATAATATAAATAACAAGGAAATAAGAAGTTGAAGAAGAAAGGAACTTTAAAGAGGGTGGTGAAGACGTTACATCTTCTTCGGGTTCTTCCTTTTGAATTGATCAAAAGGGCTCCTTAGGTTGGCTTTGTGATAAAAATAAGGACACTAGGATGAATTTAGGGAATTTCGGAGGATATTTGGGAAGAGTTTGTCTGAGCCAAATGGCATTGAAGGTGTGAAATAATGAGAAGGGGGAGTTCCCTTTTATAAGAGGGGTGAGGGGCTCTTTAGGAAAAACATAATGTATTATTTTATAATAAAATAATATTCGGCTTATAATGGATAAAAAGTGGATTATTCAAAGTTTAATGTGGGTATGCGTATAAATCCATTCAAACAATATATTTTAGACAGGTTTGGTTCATAATATTAACCGAGTCTTTTAGTTTAAACTCTTAGTTAATTAGTTTGACACTTACCATGTCACATTGTATTTTTATATTATATAGCTAATAAACTTAATATATACATCCAAGAGACCCCAAAGTGGTACATTAATGATTAAAAAATAATTATATGATTCATTTTTCCGAAACATAGATTTTTATGAATAGAATATAAATTAATAATATAATATTTGTTTTAAAAACTCATTTATGTCAATTTTGACACTACTCAATAATTGATTTTTGATAAAGTCTTATCAACTTTATTAATTCGATCCAAATTTATTTATGAAATCCAAACATTTCATATTGACCAATAAAATTCTTTTATGTCATCATGATTTTAAAATTATATTTATTTTAACATTTATAATACCAATTATTTGATTCATTCATTAATAAGGAAAATATTGCATCATTATTGTGTCATATATATTTTTACATTTTAAATGTCTAAAAATTATATATAAAATATAATTTTGTAGGAAATAATTTTATCTTTCTAATTAATATTTATAATTGAAAATATAACATATATAACCCTATGTAAAAATTGATTTGTTAAAAGATATAAGCTTATGTCATTTTTGTATTTACTTTAACATAATTAATATAAAGTGTCCCTATCACCTATAAGTTGCTCCATGGGGTCACAAAATCAACCCAAAGATTCCCATGGTTTGATATGTATCATCCAATAAGTTTAGGACACGTTTTAGGATAATTTATTATTATTTTAATATTATTTTTCCCTAATTTACCGGATTTACCCTTTAACCATGGTAAATAAATTATTTACCGAAGTAATTATTTAAAATGCTTAATAATAAAATTTTCCTCTTTTCAAAATGTGGACATCCTGATTCCAAATACGGAATCCGTTTTTGCAAATTCAAAACACAGAAGTGTCAGAAAAAAATTTAAAATTAATTCCCCCTGTCAAAACAAAAAGCGTGTTTTTAAGAAATAATAACTATCAAATGATTGACACTTGTTTATGTCCGGTTTAATTGTGAAATTATGTCCAATGACCACAATTTTATTAAATGGAAAAATATATTATTATTATACTTTAAAACCAAAAAAATTCATAATCTATCACTATTAATTATTTTGATTAAAAAATTTGTTTTTCATTAAAATTTATTAATTTTCAGTATTCATCAAAATTTAAAATGTATGCAAAAAGTACAAAAATTTAATCCTAGGATAAATTCGATATTCTAAATCAAAAAATGAAGTACATTTTGAGAGATCAAATTTATATAGTTTTAAAAAGTCAGTATTACTATTCATAGCGGCTAGTTTGATTGGTTGTAGTGTGTGTTAGAACTCGAAGTTGCGTACAACAGACGTTAATGTATTATTCATCGAGAAGCATACCATTGAAGCATGGGGTGTTACATTGTAAATTTATGATGTCCCCATTCTAAAGAATAAATTTATTTAGTCAAATTGAATATATAAAAGTTTTAAATATTGGATTTTAAAGGGTTCATTATTAAAAGTTGGTAAAAGTAAATTTTTAAAATTACTTCTTTTATCTGATAGAAAATGAATTTGTTCTTACATTATGTCTATGAAACTCATAATATGGATTCTAAAATTATATGGATTATATAATGATCAAAATTTAGTTAATACTATTCATAACATCTTCTGAACGGCTTGTTTGGAAGGTCATGGTGCGCTTGAACTCGGTGATGCGTGTAGTGCAAGTTATTGAATTATTTTGAAGAAGTAACAAACTATGAAATCTTGGGGTTTTACATTCATCCCTCCTTAAATAAATTGCATCCTCGCAATTTGATATTGTTCTTTGAAAATAAAGGATGGAAATAGAAAATATTATTTTGGGAAAACCCACATCGGAAATTTGGTTAATAAAATTTAGTCTTAATAAGAGGAAAAGAGAAATGAAAGGGTCACCACCAAACTAGGATCTCGATTAGGAGGAAATTTGTGGCAATTAGAGACATATAATTGGGGGAAAAAGTAAATATTTATAGGTAGTGATTGAGGTCATCAATCACAAAGATGTTTAAAATTGAGGTCCTTAAATTTATCAATCTATGATGATTTAGAATATCATTGGTTCAAAAAAACATTAGGTATTAGGATAACACATTTTTTGTTTTAAGATCCCTTCAATAATGTATAATAATTAATTTTTTCATAGAATAAGAGGAAAAGAAAAATATACACTTGACAAGTAGAGTTCCATCCTTTAACTAATTTCTACCACAATCTAATCTTTCACTCTAAAAGATAATAGAAAATAAAAAATATATTCTATTTATCCTATTCGTATAGGGTTCCAAAAAATGAATTTATAATTCATCTACCAGACCCTTTTAAAAAAACTACATTATTCAGTCCAGGACATCACGGGTGTTAGTGGTAGGTAATACACCCTTGTCTCCCTTCGGTTGCGAGTTCAAGTCTCACGGCCATGCCGGTCACGATGGGTTGCCGCCCAACCTCTGGGCTATCCTTTTATGTAAATCCATAATTAATCTCAAACTAGAATTATCCAAAATACATTTGTCCAAACTCACAGTAAAAAATTTAAAATGAAGGTAAACAGAGTGAAGATCCTTTTTTCTGTGTAATAACATGTGAACACCTTCATCATGTATTAATTTAAAACAGTGCAACATCCTGAATTACTATAAAACCATATTGATTACATTCATGATCTCTTATTCCTTATAGAATAATGGATATAATCCTTATATCCAAAAATGTTATAAACTCCAATAATTATGTGAATAGAAATCATTATTTAGTTTCAAGGTAGTCAAGAATATCCAATATAATTTATTCAAATCAACCATATCTTATTCCAAAATCTCTACCACCTTATCAGAACCATATTATGTTTTATCTTTCTCTCAACTATATATTTTAAAAAAAATATCCTGCTATTGAGCCACTTTTCATGGTTCCAGACAATCTGAAGTCCTTAATGAAATAGTACTGCAGTACAATCCTTATATACTCCATAATTAGTATAACCAGTACATTTTTGATACAAAACTCAAATGACATAATTCTCCAATAACAACATAAGACCTCTAGTCATTCCTCCTCATCTGTGGTAGTATCATGACTTGATTATTATGCAATACCATCATTTGGGGCATACTCTAATGATTAGGACATTGGTTCACGTAGTGCCCCAACTCCTTTCAGATGAAGCATTGTACATTTGAAACCTTTTTCTTACCCTTGTAGTCACGTACATGGTGTCCTTTTTCTCCACACTTATAACAAACTCCCATTCCTTTCAGGAAAGTTCCAGGGTGTTTCTTCCCACCTTTATCATATATGGGAAAATTCTTCTTTTCCTCTTCCCTTTATCCATATTTCTCTCTTCCATCCTTTTCTTATCTTACTTCCCTTAAAATCCATAGGACTATTATAATTCTTTACTTATCTTATCAACACATGATACTATATCTTCATATGATGATAATACACGGGATATTATTTCCCTTCTAAATTCTGGCTTAAGACCAAGAAAGATATGATCCTTCTTACTCTTTGGATACTGTGTATTGCTGGAGTTCTCATTCCTTCTACTGGTCGCCATTTCTAAAAAATGGCATACACTATATTAGTTTATGAAAAGAAATACTTAATCCCAAACTTGTAAAACACATAATAATAAATTTAAAAGTTTATGGTTATAATCCATAATCATAAAAATGTTTTCTTTGAAAAAGTATATACTCATAAACCCTTCATAATGGTTTATAAATAAAATGAGAATTATCCTAAGCATATACCTTGGGAGTGTCGTAACCAAGAGTGAAGCAAGGCCCGTTGTCATGCACCAGTTCCCATTCGAGTCTAGCTCAATGTGGTGTTTTCAGGTTTTACACCTAAGTACATCTGTGCCAGAGCCGCCTCTACATTCTCGAATCTAGACATGGATGTATTTCTTGGAAATATCATAATATCTCTATAATACCAAAATTATAGGAAGTTATTCTACACTAATCCTCAAATTTCATCTTAGGTCTACGTGCTCTAATCAGAGTTTATCTAAATCTAGTTTCTATGGTTTGTACTAAACTTCCTTTGATACCAACTGTAATGCCCCGACCCCAGTTACCCAGAGTCGTTGCATTATTTTAATACATTGGCATGATTACAAGGAATCAAGTCCTGAATGACCGATCATTTTAGCAGTCTTTTAAAATACATTACATACATGAATGTTACAATGCAATTTAAGACATAGAAAACAACATAAAAAATCTTTATGAACACCATTATTACCTTGGCTTAACCCTGCATATCAATCACAATACACTTCTTGGAATCCCATGAAAAATAAATCATAGAAAGGGGAGAGCTCAAACACTCAGTATGGGTAAGCAATACAGCAGAGACATTCATAAATAAGGATAAAAATTTAAGGAAATGTATAACTAAAATAAAATCCTTTTAAACATGAACTTCAGCCTAATATGGAAAAAAAATAAAATGAAATAATTCCATTTACCTATTCACATGGATATTTTACTAGTCGAATAATCACATGAAATATCACAATCCACTTTCATAATGATGGAAGGCATAATGCCAGACTATCATAACCATGTAGCCAAGGCCTCGTTCCAAGACTACAAATAAGATTTTGTCAAGGTCTCATGCCAAGATACTAGTTTGTCTCATGAGACCTACCGATGCATCGTGGAGATATAGACGGCTCCACCTATCACTTATTAAATCCAATGCATTCCTTATATGAATAGGTTTAAACATAACATAAACATTCATATTAAAACTAGCATACGAAATGTCAATTCTATCTCTATACACCATGAATGGTATAAAAATAACACATCCACAGTCAAACATATCACAAAACCTTTAATAAAATATTAAAGTTTTGTATCATAATAAATACACCTCAAATAAGCTTAAAATCCATCAATGGATGTTGACATAGATGAAATCAAATAGTATTTGAGATAAATATCTATTTTTTGAAATCATTTAAAAGGCACACATTTATAGAAGAAGTAATTTAAAAGAGATTTTTGAATCAATGTTTCCCATACCACTTTGAATATTTTGAAAGGAATTACCATTTTAAAAACATTCATGTCCATATAAATAAATCTTTAAAACCATTTTGAAATCATGTACATTAATTAAAAATGTTTAGAATGATAAATCATTAAAACATTTAAAATTCTGATCTTGATAAAGAGTACATTTCCAAAAAATTTAAAATAATCATTTTGAAATCATTTAAATGTCACATAATTAAAAAATAAAACATATACATTCAAAATATTCTAATAATCTTGTAGGTGATTCTTCGACGATTTTATAACGGCAAAAAATAGCCGCACCGCCGTATAAGTTAAAAAAAAGACAATCTTACCTTAATTCTGTCGAAAAGGTTAATAAGGACATTGTTTGAAAAATGACAGAAATATTCCTTTATAAACTTCTTATAAAAATTAAAACAAGGGTATACATTATTTTAACCCAATTTCTGTAAAATTGTAGGAATTTTTTGAAATTCATTTTTATAAACATGGATGTGGATGATAAAGCGGTCCCAGTAGATAATTACGTATAAACAACCTCGGATAATGAAGAGATTGTGAAATAAACCCTTACCTTGTACTTTTCCTTGGTTGAGGGTAGGTTAACCTCCCGTATGATGGTGAAATAATTGTTATTGAATTATACACGAATCATATAAATTAATATGATATCATATATGATCTTTTAACATTTCATTATTGATAATATATTAGTATTATCGTTGTTTCGGGTGTTAACTTACTCATTTTCTTTTCTATGTTTTTTGATATATGTCATTTTTATTATTGATAGGTTGTGTCTTATTCATATCCATAATGATATCCAGTCCTTAAAAATTATTTTTAATCACAAAATGAGAATTATAATTTCATGGATATTATGGGGAATGAATCTCATCGTGTTCTTGGAGACGGTAGTCCATACGCACGCACGAGCAACAATATCATTATTTTGATATTAAAATAATATATAATTGGATGGTATATCATTTAGAAATAATAATTATCATGTTATATTTATTATAAAAATGTATTATACATCATTATTATAACCATATAAATAATAATATATTGAACAACAATTACACCAAAACGTGGAGACGGTAGGCTGTGCGTACGCACGTATGTTGACAAGTCATTCAAGGGATGGATATAATAATGAATTTGATTTTTCCATAATTATAATAACATCAAAGTATATAGAATATACTGGAGTTATTAGTTTAGAATGGAAGTAACAAGGAATGAAGAAGTTGAAGAAGAAAGGAACTTTAAATAGGGTGGTGAAGAGGTTACCTATTCTTCAGGTTGTTCCTTTTGATTTAATCAAAAGGGCTCCATAGGTTGGCTTTCTGATCGAAATATAGCCTCTAGGATGAAGTGAGGGAAGTTGGGAGGATATTTGTGTAGAGTTTGGCCAAGCCAAATGGCTTTGAAGGTGTGAAATAATGAAAAGGGGGAGTGCCCTTTTATAAGATGGGTGAGGAGCTCTTTTAGAAAAACATAAAGTATTATTTTATAATAGAATCATATTCGGTTTATAATGGATCCAAAGTGGATTATTAAATATATAAGGTGGTTATGGGTCGAAATCCTTTCAACCAATAGCTTTTAGATAGGTTTGGTTCATTATATTAACCTTATATTTTAGTTTTAACTCTTAGTTAATTAGTTTGGCACTTACCATGTCACATTGTATTTTTATACTATATAGTTAATAAATTTTCTATATACATCCAAGAGACCCCAAATATGTCCACTAATGATACAAAAATAATTATATGAGTCATTTGGCTGATACTTAGATTTTTAGGAATATAATATAAATTAATAATATTTTATTTTATTTTAAAACTCATTTATGTCAATTTTGACACTACTCAACAATTGATTTTTTTTAAGTCATAAAAGCTTTATTAATTCGATAAAAATTCATTTAAGCAATACTAACATGTCATATTAACCAATAAAATTATTTTATGTCATCAAAACTATCAAATTATATTTATTTTAACATTTTTAATACGAATTATTTGATTCATTCATTAATAAGGAAAATACTGCATCATTATTGCGTCCTATATATTTTTACTTTTAAATGTCTAAAAATTATAAATAAAATACAATTATGTAGGAAATATTTTTATAATTCTAATTAATATTTATAATAGAAAATATAACATATATAACCCTATGTAAAAATTGATTTTCAAAAAGATATAAGCTTATGTCATTTTTGTATTTACTTTAACTTAATAAATATAATGTGTCACTATCACCTACAAGTGGCTCCATGGGGACCCCAAATCGACCCAAATATGCCCATGGTAGGAAATGTATCCACCAATAAGGTTAAGACATGTTTTAGGGTAATTTATTATTATTATAATATTATTGTTTACCCTTATTTACCGGATTACCCTTTAACCATGGTAAATAAATTATTTACCGAAGTAATTATTCAAAATTCCTAAAAATAAAAGTAACCTATTTAGACAATTTGGACATCAAGATTACAAATATGGAATCCATTTTTCCAAATTCAAAACATATAAGTGGCAGAAATTAATTTAAAATTAATTCCCGTTGTCAAAATAGAAAGCGTGTTTTTAAGATATAATAACTATCAAAAGATTGACACATGTTTATGTCCGGTTTAATTGTTAAATTATGTCCAATGACCAAAGATGTATTAAATGGTAAAAATATAATCTAATTATACTTTAAAACCACTAAAATTCATTATTTATCACTATTAATTATTTTGATTAAAAAAAATTTAATTAAAATTTAGTAATTTTCACTATTCATAAAAATATAACAGTTATCCGAAAAGTACCAAAATTTAACCCTAGGATAAATTCGATATTCCAAATCCAAAAATGAAGTCCATTTTGAGAGATAAAATTTATAATGTTTCAAAAATTAGGTATTACTATTCATAGCTGCTAGTTTGATTGGTTGTTTTGTTTGTTAGAACTCGAAGTTGCGTACAACACACGCTACTGTATTATTAAAAGAGAAGAATACCGTGTAATCTTGGGGTGTTAAATTGTAAATTTTTGATTTCCCCATTCTAAAGAATAAATTTATTTTGTCAAATTGAATATATAAAAGTTTAAAATATTGGATTTAAAAGGGTTCACGATTAAAAGATGGTAAAAGTTTATTTTTGAAAATTACTTCTTTTATCTGATAGAAAATTAATTTGTTATTAATTTATCTCTAAGAAACTCATAATATGGATTCTAAAATTATAATTATTATATACAGTTCAAAATTTAGTTAATACTATTCATAACCTCTTTTGAACGGCTTGTTTGGTAAGTCATGGTGCGTTTGAACTCGGTGTTTCATTTAGTGCATGTTATTGAATTATTTTGAAGAAGTTACACACTATGAAATATTGGGGTGTTACAAGAAGTCTTCCCAAGGATCCCTTTGGCTCAAATGAAAAAGAGTTACCCATTTTTAAGGTAATGTATTCTCTTATCTTCTTTTGTTTTATTTTTATTCTCCAACCCCTTAAATTTTTTTTATTCCTTTCTATTGTGACAACACCAATACCTTAAATATACTAGGATGTTGTTATGAAAAATATTTTATTTACACATACACATACCTTTTTATAATGGTTAAAGAACATACTGTTTCTGTGGGTGGAAAATTACTGCCTCACGAAATGATGATGGTTCAATCGTCATTTAACACCTCTCATGGTGGCCATTATGATGACACTATTTATGTATATGATATATATTATGTTTATGTTTTCTTTATGCTTATGGGTTTTTCATTTATGGCATACCTTTATGATTTCCATTGTTGGTAAATGCGATAATTTCATTTTAGAAGAGCGGAATACCACCCCCTCAAAGTTATTAGAATCGTTAATGCCATATATGGGACGTGTAAAGGATAGAGTAAATGATATAATATATGATATTATACTGTAATTATAATACACCTTTATATCATTATGATTTCATTCCATTAAATATGAAATAGAAATGAAAGTAGCGTTCATGCGTATGTACGACTTACCATCTCCATGAACAGTGCATTTCATTTCATTCCTCTAAATGTTATGTAATATTATAAATGAATATATATACTACATATAATGGATATATATGATATCTACATCATCAATATAATTCTGTATATAATGGATATTTTTCCATATGAACAACTTGTAATTATAAGAAGTTTATTTTTGAATCAAGTACCAAAGATCGAAAAAACAACCATTATTAACTTAAATATTTAAATAATGTTCATAAAATGATAATAAGTGATATAAAAAGAAAAGTGAATGTGAAAAGGGTTCTTATGCAATTAGAAATTAACTCTTGTTTATTATTTAGGAGGTTATAGAATGGTCGAGTCAAGTCGGGCACGAGGTAAGGGACTTCGTCTCAATCTCTTTTCATTGGGGCATATTTTGTGTTATACAAAACATTATTTTATACGGTGTATAACCCCCTTTGAATTTTACGTTTATTCAAAAGGAATCATTTTTATATGAAAAGTTTTACTAAATGATAAAAGGGAATGTTTTTTTGTCGTACGTATGCGGCGACAACGACTTCTCCACCGCTGTGACCATTATTGGAGTTTCGGCTTCATCGACAAGACATAACTTTTTTTAAATGTAAAATAAATACCAAGATTTAATGTTCATTTATTTTGTTATTGAAAACGGTTTTGATAATGTTTTCATTATATCAATGTGTTGTATTTATATCTTTTGAATGAAATGTGGAAATGTTATTTTCCCCTTATGCATGTTTTATGTGATAAGATTATGTTATGGTTTATGATATGTTTAAACCTATTCTTATGAGAAATGCATTGGACATAGAAAGTGACAGGTGGAGCCTAAAATAGATCCTCTATGCATCAGTAGGTCTCATGAGACATACTAGTGTCTTATCATGAGGCCTTGACAAAATCTTATTTGTAGTCTTAGCACGAGGCCTTGGCTGCGTGGTTATGATAGTCTGATATTATGCATTCTATCATTATAGAAGTGGTTATTGATTTTTCATGTGATTATTCGACTATTAGAATATCCAATTGAATATGTAAATGGCATTATTTCATTTTATTTTTCAATATTATGTTGAATTTCTAGTTTAAAAGGCTTTTGTTACAGTTATACATTGCCTTAATTTTTTATATTTATTTATGAAAGTTTCCACTTTATTGTTATCTTTACTGAGTATCTAAGCACACCCCTTTCAATGTTTTAATTTTTCCAGGATATGAAGAAGTATTTTATGAATGACCTGTTGGGATATTCGGAAGGGGATGTCAGTGTCGACTATGGAGACCATGTAATTGTAGTTTTTCACTTTATGATGTAATGTAATGTTTATGAATGTATCTAGTGATTCAAAGCTACTAAACTAATCGGTCTCTCGAGACATGATCTTTTGAGATCATGCCAATGTCACCTAATAATGCACCGAATCTAGGTAACTGGGGTCGGGGCGTTACATTGACGATGGCCGTGTGGGAAGTGGCTTGGTGTGACACAGCATGCCCACGGTGGGGAGCATCTTTGTGTGACCCGGCATACACACGGTACTCAACAAGAGAAGTTCCTCAGTTCGGCCAAGGTGGGAAGAGGCTCAGTGTAACCCGGTAAGACAACATTGGAAAGTGGCTCAGGGTGACCCAGCCTACCCATGGTACATATCAAGGATAAGTACTACATCTGTTCGAGGTTAGTTGTATGTGGCTCCGTGTGACCCGGTAGGCCCAATGTACTCGTTAAAGTAGGAGTTCTGCAACAGTTGAAGAGTTCGATGTTTGTAACTGTCAATTCTACGGTTACTACCCTAGAATATTCCTGGCATGAGATAATTCCTTTATCATCAAGGTGATATCTTCATGCTTATACATGTGTTGTATTTTTTACCTTTGTGGTGTTACCTTTGTGATATTATTCCCTCATGTATGAGATAAGTATATATTGATAACATAGTTATATGTATGGGAATATACCTAAATATAGATTTTGAAAACTTAATTCTTTGTTATTGATCCTTTCATTTTGGTTTTTCCTTCCTGGAACATTAGGAGGCCTACGAGGCCTCGGGGCCTCTACTGAGTATCAGTATACTCACCCCTGCACGGGCTTCTCCCACAACTTGTTGTGTATTGTGCAGATAACTGATAGAGAAAATATTTTCAATGAATTTATATTTAATATCATTTTTTAAACCCACAATAGTGTTACTTTAAGATTAATTGTTTCATTTTTATGATTTTGGTGTTATTTTGAGCTGAATAGTAAAAATCTTCCATTTTGAATTTTTAACAGTTTTAAATTATTTCTGTAGTATGGCCATAAAATTATCTACTCTAATACAAATTGAAAAATTCTATCTTTTCCTGATTCCACACATCGAGGACATCATTTACTATTTTTGGACTAAAAGTTGAATCGGCCATATGGAAGCCTCAATGAAGCAAACAAGTGGGAGAAAGAAAACTGTTTGCAGTTCTGCCTAGTTTTGGTGTGGGATCCATTACGCATTAATGGTGGTCCCATATTTTGTGATATTCGGTGGGTGGTTGCGCAAGGCGTTTTAGAACATATTTTATGAAGGAAATCCCGCCGTATTGGGCCGTATGAGGGTCCATTAAAGCATCCTAATCTGGTGGTTGGCGTTTTGGAGAGTCTGACTGGACAGAATAAATACTCAGAGTCAAACAGACATAACATTTGAAATACATGTCCAAATCCTCTGCGATTTTGAGGCGAAACGACCAAGAAAATTATGAACAAAATTGAATAAGGGATAAATGCGTGAAGAGGTCATTTACAAGGTCCAAAACGCGACAAAATTCATAGACAGAAATCTGGCTACAAAAGGAGGAGAGCTCCTCCTCTTCAAAGCATCCCATATTCCATCTCATTTCTTCTGGGACACCACAATCGGAGATGAGAGGAATCCAGGGGACACTTGGGGAAATTATTTTTCAGAATAATTCTATTTAATTATTTTATTTTCCTTTACTTTAAAACGTCCCTCATCTCCCGCATCTTCTCGCTTACCCCATCTATGGAGGGGTAGTTTAATTTGAGAGATTGGAAAGAGGGGAGGCTGGTCCTATGTGTTGTGATTGAGTTTTTGTGGTTGAAATGAATAAAATTTCTTCTTCTTTCTTATTATGGTTTCTAATCTTAATTCAGTATTAAATTTCGAATACGACAATGTTATGTTTTTGATTCTGAAATTATAAATTGCTTTGGTCAATGATCACATCTCCCTCCACCCAATTCTATTCTGTATACGGTGGAACAAGATTAGATTTTGGTGGTGATTGATCGGCGGTTGTTAAGCACATGTGTATGATTGTATGTCTAAATCTTGGTTTATTAGGGAACAAAAATTATAGTTCTGGGATTTCTCTAATTAATTAAGCGACCTTCTACAACCCTAGGCACATTGGAAGGAGGATATACCAATATAAGGTTTTAGAAAGGAAAATTCTCATCCCATCTATCTGACTAAGGGAGAGAGAGGACTTAGTAGATGAATCTCTCTCTTACCTGTTTAAGGAAAAAGAAAGGGTTAAAGTTGGTAACCATGATGGCACAACACTGGGTCTAGCCGAACCCAATCCGATCACCATCTTTATCATTTGTTAAAATCAAAAAATTTATGTTGTTTTATTCTCTCATAGTCATTTAAATTAATTAAAATTATTCTTTTTATGAATACCAACACAAAGTGACAACCTTGTTTTGTGTGCACTCCTCTTCAAGAGACTACGTAAGATCAACTACTATAATATACTTAGGTAAATAAAATATTGTTTTTCCATGCTCCACGACAGGCGTGTGTCAAACATGGTGCCGTTGCCGAGGAGGAAGTTCCACAACTTTTTTTAAATATTTGACTTTTTCAAATTAAAATAAAATTATTATTTATTTTTCCATAATGTATTCAAATTCAAATTTTTTTTCATGGGATTACTCACAGGTGCAATATCAAAAACCAGAAAATGATTATTGTGATCTCAATGACTGGGTTGAAAGGATTAGTAATAATTTGGATCATTTGGGTAGGAAAATGGAATGGAAAATGGACTATGTTTGTGAAATGATGGAGCAACCCGACCCTGAGCCGGAGCAAGAACCTGAGATAGTGGTGGAATAAATTTCACCACTCATCATTGAAGAACTAGAGGAGGTAAATGTTGATGTACCTGAAGACTCATTCATCATCACTCAACCAATTCTACCTGAGATAGATGAAAAAGAAGACGACTTCCCTACTGAGCTACATGTGGGAGATCAATAAGAACATGATGAATTTTGGAATGAATTTGAGGAACATCTTGATCTCCCCAGGCCTTGAAAACAAGAAAAGCCAGCACCGCGGAAGGAAGACACCACCCAAATGCTGGAATTTAAAGTCAAGATGGAGGAACCCGACTACCTCCCTCCATCCAGTGATAATAAAATCCCAGAGGCACATTCAAGTAAGGAATTGATTGAACCAGAACCAACTCAGGGAGATGATACTTCCATGAACTCAACCTTTTCTGATTTTATTCAATCCGATTTGAGCATCCATCATTATAATTTTGTATTTTCAGATTTGTTCAGTCCTTACATTGCCATAGAAGATGATGAAAAAGAATATGCACCAGCTAAGGAACACCTAGAGCTCCCTGAAGATATTGATCATCTACTTGAGGAAGTCCATGGAGAGATACAAGTGGATATTCCTAATGAACCAAATCTAAAAGTTGCCTACCTTAAAAGGGATGATTTTGAAATTAATATTTCAAATTTATATTTTGAATCTCCCTTTGATTATTCTTTTCATACAACACATCTAGAGAAACCACTATATTTTGAGGAAGACAATTCACAATTAGAAACTTAAGAGGAGGAGGTTCCAAACTTCCTCCTACCCCCATATGCAAGGGGTATATAATTGTGAAGGGGGGGGGGATCTGGTTTACACTATA
The DNA here is from genome assembly GCA_963277665.1 of Viscum album. Lineage (NCBI taxonomy): Eukaryota > Viridiplantae > Streptophyta > Magnoliopsida > Santalales > Viscaceae > Viscum > Viscum album. The sequence continues at coordinate 2,027,114,873 of OY728120.1, read as the reverse complement.
CATGGAATTATCCTCAGAAAGGAACAAGTACTTGCTAGAAAGAAGAATTTTTGTTTGTTCATGAGCAAGAAACCTCACCCACCATCAGATTGGGGATAACTGATTAGAACTGCCCCTCTGGAGGCAGTCAATACCCAGAGCCCACTTGGGGGATTAAACCACGATTTATGTTTTGTTCATATTCAATTTCTATTTTCATTTCTATTAATCAATTTCTTATGTTATGTTTTTAATTTTTTTAGGTTTTCAAAGAGAACACTTAAGATCCACACTCAATGTTGCATTTCCAACAAGTCAGGTTATACCTCTCCTTCACACTTGCTTGATGTTGTGATTCCTTTGAAAATTGGCTTACATTTTAAATCCACCAGAATGCATTGAGGACACTGCATCACTAAAGTGTGGGGAAGGGAACCTTTGTAGTATAGGATTTTCATTTGATGTATGTTTTAAAAAAAAATAAAAAAAAAATTGTGTGATTTCAAATTTTGCTGTGTTTATTTTTCAATTTTTGGTGTGTTTCTGAAACATTTAAGCTGAAATGATTATCAGTACCATTTTTGAAACCCATTTCAATGAGTGAACCAATCTATTTTTTGAATCTGAGCTTAAATGAATAATAAAATTACTTTTTTTCTAGTTCATATTCTTTGTAATTTCATGAAAAGTACACTAATTTTTGAAACCCATGCCATATTTCACTGTCTATATCTTTGAAATCACTTTTCTGTGAGGCTTCTGAACCATTTTTTCATATTCTTTTCATTCACCTCATTTTATGAGAGAACCAGACCATGTTTTCTTTTACCAGAATTTGATTTATTCCTTTCAAAACTTGAGGGTTTGGGGTACGTGTGTTTTAAATGACTGAGGAATTTATTTGGTTTGAATCCCTATTTTTAAAATAATCCTTTTAATTATGTCCCACCTTTACATTTATCCATCATTATAGCCCCTAGTATCCATTAATTTCCTGTTAGGTAAGCCACATTATAAGACAATTTTCCCTATCCTACCTGCTCTTGAAGTGAAATTGCATTATCTAGTTGAACTTAACTGTGGGGGAAGTTGTTTTGTGGTGTACTACCTCATTTGGTGATACATTTTGTGGAATATAAAATGTTGAAGAGTTGATGTTCCTACTAAATATTTCATTTTGTTAAAATATGTGCCTTTCTGGAGCTTTCATGATAAGAGAAGCGGTGCCTTTCTGGAGCATCCGATGTAAAAAAAAGAATGTTGTGCCTATTTGGAGCTTTCAAGAAAAATCATGTTTAAAATGATTGAAATTTTTTCTACTGAAATCCATAGCTGATTGAATGATGATGGAGCTGAGTTTCTACAATGGGGAAGATAAGGAGACCATATTTGAGCGAAAATTAGAATCTTTCAATATTTCGTCAAAAAGAGCCAAGCCCTCATTTTTCGGCCTCAGAATTTTTAACATCTAAATCCTGCCAACCGGAAGCCACAGAACAACACTGAAATGTCTTCATGAGAAACACATATCTTTCACTCAAATCGGGTGGAGAAGTAGTAATTTATCAAGCCTATGGTGACTCTTGTTTTAGTTTGGATGAGAAAAGCCTTGTTCAGCATTTACATTTGTGAGATGAAAAATAATTCATATGAGGTAGGTGTTTTGTGTGCATGGGATAAGAAATGAAGTGGAAATATATTAAAATCTAAAATGGAGAACTTGAAATAATTATTTTTTTATGAGGCATGATATCTTTTTGTTTCTTGGAATTTATTTGGTAGATCTCATTGATATGTGTTTTAGATTAGATTTGATTTGACTTTTACTTGTCTAGAAGTCCAAGTGCTAAGTGTGGGGGAATAGATAGAGAAAATAATTTCAATTAATTTATATTTAATATCATTGTTTTAAACCCACAAAAAGGTGTTCAACTAAGATGAATTGTTTCATTTTTATGATTTTGGTGTTATTTTGATATAAATAGTAAAAATGGGCCATTTTGGATTTTTAAGAGTTTTAAATCATTTATGTAGTTTGGACATAACATTATCTACAATAATCCAAGTTGAAAAATTCTTTATTTTCTAAATTCTACACATCTATGGATTCATTTACTATATTTTTACTAAAAGTTGAATCGGCCATATGAAAGCTTAAAAAAATCTCCAAATTGGGAGAAAGAAAACGGTTTACAGTTCTACCTAGTTTTGGTGTGGGATCCATAATGCATTCATGGTGGGCCCAAATGTTGTGATATTCAGTGGGTGGACGCGCAAGGAGTTTTAGAACATCTTTTATGAAGGAAATACCACAGGATTTGGCCGTATTAGGGTCCATTAAAGGGTCCTAATCCGGGGGTTGGCGTTTTGGAGAGTCTGACTGGACAGAATAAATACTCAGAGTCAAACGACCATAAATCTTGAAATACATGTCCAAATATTCTGAGATTTTTAGGGGAAACACAAAAAAAATTATGAACAACATTGAAGAAGGGATCAATGCATGAAGAAGTCATTTATTAGGTCCAAAACGTGACAAAAATCAGAGGACATAAATCTGGCTTTAATAGGATGAGATCTCCTCCTCCTCAAAGCATCCTGTATTCCATCCCATTCCTTCTGGGACACCACAATCGGAGACGGGAGGAAGCCAAGGGACACTCGGGGAAGTTCTTCTTCAGCATCATTATGTTTATTTCTTTTATTTTTCTTTACTTTAAAATGTCTCTCCTCTACTGCATAATCTCGCTTACCCCATCCATGGAGGAGTAGTTTCATTTGAGTTATCGGAAAGAGTGGAGGCTGGACCTATATGTGGTGTTTGAGTTTTTTTTCTTGAAATGAATAAAATTTCTTTTTCTTTCATAATCTGGTTCCAATTACTAATTCAGTATTACATTCCGAATGCGATAGTGTTAATATTTTTATTATGAAATTATAAATTACTTTGGTCTATGATCACATCTCCCTCCACCCAATTCTAATTTGTATATGGTGGAACAAGGTTATGGTTGGGCGGTGATTGCTCAGCGGTTGTCCAGAACGTGTGTAGGATTGTATGTCAAAATCGTGGTTTATTAGGGAACAAAAATTCCAGGTCTGGGATTGATCTAATTAATCAAGAGACATTTACAACCCTAAACACATTGGAAGGAGGATAGAACAATCTAAGGTTTTATAAAGGAAAATTCTCATCACATCTATCTGAATAAGGGAGAGAGAGGACTCGGTAGATGAATCTCCCTCTTACGAGTTTAAGGAATAGGAAGAGATAAAATTTGGAATCCATGATGGCACAACACTAGGTCTAGCTGAACCCAATCTGATCACCGTATTTATCATTTTTTAAAATCAACCAATTTATGTTGTTTGTTTCTCTCATAGTCATTCAAATTAATTAAAACCAATATTTTAAAGAAAACCAACAAATAGTGACAACCTTGTTTTGTGTGAACTCCTCTTCGGGAGACTACCTAGGATCAAATGCTATACTATACTTAGGTAAATAAAATATTGTTTTTCCACATCCCATGAAAGGCGTGCGTCAATGACATACAACATTGATTTTGAATTGAGGGAGTTGGGACCAAGCGGTACGCGGAGGAGACAGTTGGACGTGGAGTGTTGTAGAGACAATTTGTACCTAACCATCATGTAGGTACCTCGGTGGACGATCCAGGATCTTTTTTGTACTTTTTAGTTGTACTGGTACATTTTATTTGTACTTTACAATTGGGCTTGAATTTTCATCCCCTTTACATTCATCACTATTTTCACTAAATTTGTTACTTTGTGGCTACATCCTTGTTGTGTTCTAGTCTGTGTTGTTTCTTCTTGTTGTTCTCTTGGACTATGTGTCTATATTGGTCAAAAAGACAATGCCTTCCCATTTTAGAGATACACCATTCTGATGCTAGTTTCCATCCCTTGGCCTATAGAATGTGGGCATGGGGTAGTCCTAGAATTGTCCCTATGGTAATGGTCATGATAATGACATATTAATACATACATTATCAAAAAACAAAATATTATTCAAAGGTTTGGGTCATTATATTTTTCATCCCTAATGAAATTTCCTCCCCAAAAGTTCAACTCGTACCATCTGAAGAGAAATGGTGTTAGTAATTATGCCTAATCGATTCCCCTAGTTCACACATGGCTTCTTCGTATATGTGGTTCCTCCTCATCACTCTAACAAGATGGGTAGTCTTATTGCATAGAAAATTGTCTCCATGATCCAAGATCTACCTTGGAGACTCCTCATAAGAGATTTCATGTTCTAGTTGTATCCCCTCTAGATTTAGTACATGTAAAATGCTAGGAATATACTTCCTCAAGAGGGATAGATGGAATACATCATGAACTTTTGATTGATTTGAAGGAAGTTCACGCCTATAGGCCACTGCTCCTACGTGATCACTGATTTAATTGGGACCAATGTACCTAGGGATGAGCTTTTCTTTCTTCCAATACCTCATGACTCTCTTTGATGGTGAAATTAGACGAATGAATTTTCCACCAACATCAACCTCCATTTTCCTTCAATGGTTGTTGACCTTTCTCTTTTTCTGACCATAAGTAGCCTTAATATGTTGGTGGATAGAATCAACCTTGTCCCTCATCTCTTACCCATGATTAGGCCCAAGATTCATTCTCTCTCTAGATTCATCCCAACATGTAGGAGTTCTATATAAAATCTCATATAGAGCTTCATAGGGTTCCATTTGAATTAATGAGTGGAAACTATTTTTGTAAGATTACTCAACTACGGGGACAAAATGATCCCATCCACCATTAAATTCCATTGAGCACGTTCTATTCATATTATCGAGTTTTTTAATACTTCTTTCACATTGGCCATAATATTGGTGTTCATAGGACTTACTGAAATTCAATTCAGTATATAGAGATTATTGAATACTTCTCCATAATTTTGATGTGAACCTTGGATCACAGTCAGATATTAGAGATTGTGGATATCTATGAAGCCTTACCACTTCATTCCTGTAAATAATAGCATGTTGATCAAGAGATAAATCTTCCCAAATAGAGATAAAATGGGAACTCTTGGTGAGGTGATCAATTATAACCCATATTGTATTGCTTCCAATGGATGTTCTCAGGAGACCAATGAAAAATTTCATAGTGATATTGTCCCACATCCATGACTGTACGGGTAGTGGTTTTGATTTACCTTTAAGATGTTGTCACTCTACCATCACTGATTTTCATACCATGCACCTTGTAGCGTAGTAAGTAATATCCCTTTTCATATTATCGCAAAAAAAGATCATGTTGGTCCCAATACAATTTCATACTTCAAGGATGTATATAGAAAGTAGAGTTAAAAGCTTCCTCCATCATATCCTTCTTTATATCCAAAATATATAGAAGTTATATTATTGTATAAAATTTCAATACACCTTCTTGATCAATATTGAACTCAGTAAACATCCCATCCTTCACAGCAGCAATCATCTTCTGTAAAAAATGATATTCTTGTTTAGCCTTCTTGATCTTCTCTAGTAATGATGGTTAAAAAATCATTTGGGATATGGATGATGATGTCATTTCCATCATAATTATAACATTTATTTTCATTAGGTCTTGGGACAAGGGGTATCATTGAATCCTCATCATGGATAGAACAACTGGTTATTTACAACTTAATGCATCAATGAAATTGTTTTCTCTTCCAGGAAGATAAGGAATTGAACAATCATAGTATTTAAGAAGGTCTAACCATATCATATATCTCATGGTCAATTACTTTTGTGTGAAAATATACTTCAATAATTCATGGTCCCAATATATATCACTTTTCTCCTCATAAATAATGTGAATCCATATCTTTGGTGGAAAATTAACTACATCCATCTCCAGATAATGCGTAATATTGTTCTTCTCATGAGTTGTCAATATTCAATATGCATAAGTAATGAATTTTTTATTTTCCATTAGAAAGAACCCAATCCCTTTTATAGATGTGTGACTAAAAATAATTAATCCTTCTCCTCTTGAGGGAGAAGTTAAGAAAGGTGTAGTATCCAATATTTTCTTCATCTATTGGAAAATTTTATCACAGTCCTTTGTCCAGATGAACATTACCCCTTTTGAGTTCACTTGTGTAATTTATTAGAAAGCCATGAAAATAATTAACAAACATCCAATAATATCCCATAAATCTATGGAAACAACAAATCTCAGTTATTGTGGTAGGTTGAATCCACTCATATACATCCATTGTCTTCGAAGGGTCCACTTTTATTCTTTAATATGTTACAATTTTCCCTGTGAAAGAAACTTGTTGTAAATAAAATTAACATTTTCATAACATTACAAAAATCCACTCATTCTATAGAGTTTGAAAAATTACCCTTAGAAGAGCATCATAATCTACACAACATATGAAATATATATCAGAATATCCTCAATAAAAACTACCAAAATGTTATCAAGGTTGTATTTAAAGTCTCTATTCATGAAATCAGTAAATATAACAGATTCATTAGTATGTTAGAACGGCATTGCAACAAACTTTTAATGATCATATCTTGATCAAAAATTTGTTTTTGGAATATCATCTTTCTTCACCCTTAATTGATGATAACCAGATTGATGATCAATTTTAGAGAATAATTGAGCACCACAAAGTTGGTCAAATTAGCAATCAATTCATGGAAGAGGGTATTTTTTCTTCACAGTGATCTTGTTTAGTTCTCTATAATCAATTCATATCCTAACTGATCCTTCCTTTTTCATCACAGTGATAATAAGTGCGCCCCAAGGATACATACTCAGTTAGATAAACCCCTTATCCAAAATATCTTGGAGTGGCTTCTTTAATTACTGTAGATCCAAAATTTCCATCCTATATGGTGTCATCGATATCAGATGAGATCCAGTTACGAGTTTACTGGAGAACTCTACCATGGTTTATGGGGGAGGTCCATGTAACTCCTTAGTAAATATGTTAATGTATTCATGGACGAATGAAACATTTCCAAACATTATACTATAATTTCATTCTTTTTTTTCATAGATAAAATCCATAAGTGAGTACATAATATGTTTTTCTAGAAAATTATCTGGTTTAATATTTCCCCATGGAAGATATCTATTGGTTTTCCATTCAAGACTACTGATATTTCCTTTCTTCTACATTTGATCATTGAATTATACATTAAGATCCAATCCATCCCTAGTATAATGTCGAATTCTCACAAGGGAATGACTTCTAGATTTTGTATACGATTGTGCACACTAAAGTAAATATTAGATTTTTTAATCACTAAATATACCTGGATAATCCCACTAGGAGTATTGACAAATAACTCTATATTTACAAATTGAAGGTATGATTCTAAAATCCTTGCAAACATGGAGGAGATAATGGAGTTCATAGATATAGAATCAAATGTAGTACTTTATAGCTTTAAGAAAACAATATGAGTACCTGAAACACCATAAATTGGAACTCCAACATCAACTTTAGTGGTAAAAAATCACGACCCTTCTCCTTTGACATATGATGATTCTAATGGTGATTCTTGACCACTTCCCTCAGAATTGGATAGTGATTTCCAAAGTGCCCAAGATATCCAAACTTATAGAATTTGACTTCATTTTTTTCCATCACCATTTCCCATTGTTGTAAATTATGGGAAGTTGAGGCTCCACCACACTACGAAAATTTTAGATGATATGGACATCTCTTCAACACTTGTAAAAATTCTCACTCATGAGCATGTAGTTTCCCAAATGCATCTTCTCACATATATTACATGTGTCACATTGCACTTTCATTCCTTAAGTTCCCTGATCAAAGCTCCTCCTTGTGATTGGTTCCATTGATCCCTTCATTTGACTAGATTTATGTTACATTTGGGTGTCACCAAACTCCAGTTTGACCTTCATAACACTCTTCATGATCTTTTCATTTCAGACACAGTCTCGATTTGATAGATTATTTTCCATATTATGTCTTACTCCACCAAGGAATCTATCAACCTTACCATTATCATCTATGACAAATCATGAAGTGGAATGGGATTGTCTGGTGATTTTCCTTTCATAGCTTCAATTAGATTAATTCTCCATATAATTTCGCTCGAGAAACTCCTTTTACATATTTTTTCTCATCAAATGAATGAAATACTTATTGAATAAGATCTTTACGAACACTTCCACACCATTTCATCAACCTCCACTCTTGGCCTCATGTTTTAATCAGTTCCCCCAATAATCATCTTCTCCCTCTAACTGGTATATAATAAGGGTGATTGTCTCTTATTCAAAACAGTATGGAAAATAAAAGATATTCTTGATATAGAAGATCAACCATTCATCAATCAATGGGTCTGTAGATCCGCAGAACATTGGTGGTCATATTAACATAACTAAATCAATATAATATTTATCCCTTTGTGCTGAAATAGGTCTATCATCTTGATTCATGTTATTTCCCATAACTAGAGTATGTTGGTTCAACATTATCATGAATGATACCATTCCGTAATCAATCATAGGGTCATCAGCGCATGGTACATTGTGGTCACCATTTTCACGGTTCCCCCTATTTCCCTCTATTTTCTAGATATATTTAACCCTACTGAGAATCTTTTTTCATTTACAAATCATTTATCTATGAATGATTTTTGTTCCTTAAAAAATCTTTCTCAAACATATTATTCTTTAACAACAATTACCTTTCCCTATAAATCATGTGTAATGATTCATAAAAATCATTTGATTAACCAAGCATATCCCCTTGGATTGTCAATCAAGGTGTGCAACAAGGCCCATTGTGGTGCACTAGTTCTCATTAGAATCTTAAAAAAATATGTGTATTCAGGTTTACCCCTAGATACATCTGTTCCATAACAAAGTCCAATTTTTTATATATAAAAAATGATTTATTTTATTCGAAACCACTAACATAATATTTCACTAAAATGATAGGATCTTTTACTATATATAATAGTTTCTATATGGTTCTTCCTGAGGTTTCAATATCATAATTTCCCAAAATAACTAACCTATCCTTTGATACAAATAATTTCATACCTCCTAATTATATAACTTTTCATTTCATTTTAAAAATAGATAATCTTTAAATTCTTGTGTCTTGGAAAAAATTTACATAATAAATGAAAATGTAAAACAATTTTTTAATTCTCTCAAAAGGGTTCCTGGTATGACCATCGTATGTAAAATTACTACATATCATTACCTCAAGATATACATAAAAACAATGGGTGAGAATAAGGCCCTATAAGGGTAAATAGTGAATCACTTTACTTATGATATCAGTAATTACATGAATAAATACATAAATACATGGGAAATGGAAAGAGAGGGATATAATAATAAAAAAGAACATGAATCATAATGTGGAAATGTGTCTACAACAATTAGTTTATACATTCATAATCACATCCCCATGTTCCATCACCAATGTGTCCAAAAAATTACCAAGGTTATTCACCAAGGTATTGTAAAGCTCGTTATATTTTGAGATGAATTTTGTTACCCAATGCATTAGAGATATATCATGAAACACCCTTAATAAGAATTTATTTTCATGTGATCTAAATATATCATAATCTGACTTTACATAAATATCACAAATATATTAAAAGTAATGGGTTTCATATTAATATATTAATATTTTAAAAAGTCCTTAAAAATAAGACCATTGTGTCATTTATAAACCAGGAATGGTGATGAGGGTTTTATCTATATAAATTCAAGAATAAAAAATATAATTTATTTGTCTTGATGAATATATTTGGAAATTATTTAGGATTGGGTATTAACATAAATAAAATAAGATAATTTCTTGTGAAAACGATAGAGATATTGAGATAAAAAAAATTGCATCTTAATAGAACTACAAAAATATTTTATAAAAAATTAAACAGAGAGGGGATTAAGTTAACCAATTAATAAAAGGATCATAATATAGTAGAGGGATATAATATTTTTGAAATAATAACATGTTATGCATTATTTAAATATATAACACATAAAATTTAACATGAACGAGAAAAAGAGAAGGTGTAAATTCCCTTACGAAAATTCAGAAGCCTCATGTCGTCGCATAAAAATTTAAAAAATCACTTTATTAGTGTGAAAAGGGGTTCTAATCAGTGGTAAATAAAATGATATGAAATAATGACAAATAATAACATACTTCATTTTATGGAAATGGAAATTAAAAGACATAATATAAAAAAATCCTTGACTAAAAGAGGTGGCTGAAAGGTTCCCTTACCTTGAAGTCTAACATTAAAAACATGATTGGGAACATGGTGGAATGAGGGAACTATGGGTGGACTCTATGAAAGATAAAAAGTCCAGATATTCATTGATATGAAATTTAGAATTAAATTTATAAAGGAATTTCTTTGTATATATAGAAAAATTGATGGAATATTTTATTAATTTCCAAGGGACACCTCATTAGTGGTATTTGAAAAATCATGGTGTTTCCCATGGTTTTTACCCATGGCTACGGCCACATGGGAAAATTAATATAATTTTTTAATCCAAATTTGTATACAAAATTTTTAATTACATATTACTTCATTATGTTGTCATAAAATACACAGAAATATCATAAATTGTATTTAACTTTTCACCAAATAAACGAAACATTTTAATAAAAATAAAATAAATTCACCCAAACCTATTATCAATGTTCTGAATTCAATAATTAACTAAATTTTAGGAAAATAATTCCTAATGTTGATATATTTAAGTTTTTATATGGAATCACTCTTAACAAGAGAAAATAATAATATTTATGTAATAATTTTGAAACCATTATTTACATTGGATTTTATAACACATTAACATTCAAGATCCCTACATTATCTTTATAATCTCTTAAGTGAGGTTACTGTAACATTCATCGCATTAATATAAATAAGGGTAATATTACTATTCATAATTTTGTATTCACAAAAATATGTTCATTTTATGAGACTCTAAATTTTTTATTGATCAAAACTGTTTATGTGCATTTTTTGTAAATAAATTATCATTATTAATTATTTATAGTATAAATGAGAATATAATATATGTTTTCAATATTCATTAATAATACGAGACTTCTAAAAAGTTTTACTATTTTATTTTGTCATTGGAAATTCAAAAAAATACCATAATAAGAAATAACCACTTTATTTTTACAGACTAGTTAAAAAATGAAAATGTGGCCTTGTTACACAGCCCCTTATAACACATTCTTTGGACATAAGAGTAAGGTGTTCAATGGGTATAAAATCTTGGGGTTTCTTAAACAACATGGAATGTGTGTTTATTTCTATCAGGTTGAACTTCTATTGAAGGTGATTACATTCAAACATAGCTTATGGAATTTATGTTTGGTAATTTTCCAGAGCAAAGCCCTGTGATGTTACCTCATTCCCAAGCTCCGACATATGGGCTTCGTACGGCCCAAGTCTACTGGATGAGGCCATAAACTCTTCTTTCTGCATTAATTATCTATTATTCTTTATATTTTAAACAAAAATTATAACATTACAATTTATTATTGTTTCCAACAGAAATATTGATGAATGGTCATATAATAGTCAAGGCCAAATGGTCACATTTAATTTATACTTATCTATTTTTATTTGTTATGATATAGTAAGACATAAATTTTCTAGATACCAAATATTATTCAAAAAATTGCATGGTTATTGTATTTAACATATTGAGGTAATATAAAAGTATATTTGAGTTAGTATATAATACCTTTTTATTTTATTTCACAAGGTATTTCATATTATGTAATACATTGTGATGTTAATGTAAACTATGAAATGAAGTGTAAGATATCCAAAAGTTGTTTTTTATTTTAATTCATATATTATTTTATATGATAAAATATATGGTGAATTGAAACAATGTTCTTAGGATTTATTAGAAGTGGGAAATATGATGGATATATATTACCTAAATCCATCTTATATATGATGTAATAATATATATCATAATTTATTATTATAGAATATTGAAATTCATGAAATATTATTTCCTAAAACAGCCATCTAAAATATTATGTTACGATTGGATGTATATTAAAAGGAATTCTAATATTATACTACCCAAAAATATTTTTGGGTATGATAATATATGTTTTATTGTATTGATATATTTTATTTCAAAGAGGCCATCGAGTATGATAACATTCATCGGTAAAAATATACGATTCCACAACTATCGGTATATATGCTGTAAAAAATGATCCATGTTATCATCCAATAATTTCATCCCTGAAATCCATCATCACATAGTGATAACATATGAATTGATTCCAGGGAGTTCAATGCATTCTATCACATGATGCATGAAGAAGGTTGACACATTTATTCACGCTTTATAAGACATGATCAGACAATAAGAATCATGAAGGGATTTAAAAATCATACTCTCATGGTATTGAAAAAGGTATTCATGGACAATGATTTAAAATATTTACCTCATTGTGATATAACTCTTTCTACTACCATCAAAAAATAGTAAGGTGCTGACAAACCATGGAGGGTGGATAGTCCCCCTTACATGATGGGTGGTTTTATAAGAACCCAAGGATTCCTATTAAGGTGGAATGTCATTAGACAACCACTTAATTAATCTTTGTCAAACCAATGCAATGGTTATTGAAGATTTTTCAACAACCAATCATTTTATGGTTTGATTTCTATAGTATTCAATATTTCATGACTATGTTTAATTAAACACAATATTTCTATAGAGATATTAATTTTGTATTCTTAATTTTTTATAATACCTCTAATATGTTTAATTATATCCTTAAAATTCCAAAATAGGGATTCATTTGTTTAGTTTATATAAAACTAAATATTTAGTTTTCAGAAATTATAAGTTATTATAGATTCGGTATTAACTACCATATCACCAGGTGATTTGTAATGTCTAGAAACGAGTTACCCACACTGGTGTCGGGAGTTGTTCAGTATCATGTCCTCAAGTGCTCCTCCTCATATGCCAGAGGATACCAACTAGAAGTGAGGGTCTAATATGAATCATTGGGAGATAACAACCTCTTTATCATGGTATCACAACAACATAAATAAATAAATAATAACCAGATGACACATAATCACCCCATGTAATTACTAGATACACAGGATGACCAAAAAGGTAAATACAATATCAAACAGAATAGAATATTTTCCAAACTAAAGTACCATCGATGTTTCAAAATGTATCTCAAAAGTAAATACCATAACAACACCACAATGTGTCTCAAACCACATTCAGTTCCCACATCCATTCTCCATCCCAAATCATCCAAATAAATAGGGTATTTTACATTATACAATCAAGAACCCATGAAATCTATTTACGTACTAATCATGAGTATGAAGTATGGTGTGATGACAACTCAATAGGACACCACCACTATCATCTATAACATTATCCATTCAAAATTAGTGTATAAAGTTTTATAAATAAATACGTATAATGAATAAGTAAACATTTTTCACATTATTAATTATTCTTTATTTGACCACAAAAATCATCAGGTTCCCATGAAAACCATAACTCTCCAAACCAACAGTGGCCAATGCCAATGTCTGAACCAATTCATATATTTAATTAGAAATTTATTCTAATGAACTGGGATTTCATTATCAATTCATTTAATTAATTATCATGGATAATTGGAAAAAGTTTCACGTTCCCATATCATAGGCGTAACATTTCACGTATTACACCCATGGTTATTTATAGAGTATGTTTGTGCCCTACAATTTATTGGTATATTGGGCATCAGTCCATGTCTCATACAATTTTCATGCATCTGTTTGTACTATATGGCTATTTGGAGAAATGGTCTATGTCCCACAGTTGTATATCAATCAATTAAACATTGGTATTTGGCCTATTAGTTCATGTCCCATAATATCATATTAAATAATCTCAAATATCACATCAAAACATGTATTACAATGACACATGTACAACAATATCACATCAATATCGATTAATCAACATTAATCCTCTTATCACTATTCACTATAAAAAGTTTACATTAATTAATTGGTAAAATGAATAACCCAAATCAAACATATTCCATATCATAAAAATTGACAAAATAATTATATTAATAATAAATTATTCCTATTCAATCAATTTCGTAGTCTAAAAAATTCACATTAATTAATTCAATTAATAATTATCTAAATTTAATAATGTCAATATCACATAATTTATTTAACAATTAATTGTTCTTATTCAAAATTTAAAAATCTATTTTATCATTTTAATTAATTAAAATATTAATTATTATCGTTCTACAATCTCAAAAATCAGTAATTAGTTCTACAATTAATTATTTCCCAACTCAATAAAATTCATCATTCTATTTATTAATTGAACAATTATTTATTCCAAATTCTAAAATTCATTTAATTAATTAATTTAAATAATTAATTAATTCTTGAAAATAAAAATTTAAAAAAAAATTCAAAATATATTTAATATTAAATTAATTTTATTAATATCATGACTATTTCATTCAAATAATATACCACCCAACTCAATTCTTTAAGAATCCTCACCAATGGAATAATCCCCAATTTGTGAAAAATAATGAAATTTAACCATATCTGGATCTAAAACACCAATTTTATTTAGAATAATAATGATCCCAAAATTTTAAATCTACATCCAACAATCTACAACAAAGATCTATAAAAGGGTCAGATAACATCCCTCTAAAAGTTTTGGAGGAGAAGGTAGAGAAGAAGAAAACCACACGGGATTAGATCCTCTTATCGATCATGGTTGAAATATTCAATATTCACTTAAAATCTCCAGGAGAATAGTTAATAAAAGAAATATAATGAATCTCAGATCCTAAAAAACAAGAAAAAATTACATGGTTGGAGTGTGCGTCAATTTCGGTTTAATTAGGTCTTTGGTATAATTTTTAAATATAAATTTTTGATTAATTAAAACCATGCACATGATATAATCAGAACATGTTCCCACCTTCACCTAGTATATTCATTATCCGTGTTCCTCTTATTAGTGGTGGAGTGTATAGTTTATCCTTTTAGGGAACATGGAGTGAAAACAATTTTCCTACTACAAAACCCCTCTTTATTCAGGGTTCCATGGGTTTCTGAGCCAGGGTGCATAGTTATGGAAAGCCATTTTCCAAACATGAACATATCTCATTATTATATTTTTCACAAATATTTCACCCAAACAACCTAATGGAAAAACAAAAACAAATATAACTCAACAAAAGGAAAAATTGTATCGGTAAATGAGCCCGAGAGATCTCTTGAGAGGGACAAGATTTTACAATCATCCAAATTTATAAAATCAAGTCCTCGATCTATACTCTCATGAATATATAACAATATTTTTAAAATTTATTAGAACACTATGTATTCATATCCACTTTTCTATCAAAATTATCCTCCTAAAAACAATCATGTTCCCACAATACATGATCTATCAGCATGGTATTTTCCCACTAAAATGTCTCACTATGATACCACTTATGTATCAGAAGCTTCTAAAAGATCACTTCTATCTCAAGTTCATGATCATCCACATCGAACACATGAGAAGTGTTATGGTATTACCTCAATAGTATTGAAACATATAAATCATCATTCATAGAGCAATATCTCTATGGAAGAGCCAATAGATATGCCAGAAACCCGATTATCTCCAAAACCTCAAATGGTCAAATGGTCCTGGGTGCTATCTTGCCCAATTTATGTATCCTATGGTGACCCAATCTATAAAAAACATAATTAAATACATGATCAACCAATGTGAACTCTATGGATCATCAATGCATATATGCATATGGCTTCTGTCAAATCTGATTCTTATCAAGACAAATTCGATTCTACTGAACTTGCTCTGACATTGCCAACATGAGATTCAGTACCAACCAAAATGACTCTCCATACCCCATCTATCATAGAGGTTAACTGAATGGCCTATAATAAATATCATCGTATCATTCCATCATAATATTTTCATTTTCTTTGGTAAATGGATAACTCCACAAAGGATAGGTGATTCTAGAAAGACCAATCGAAGTCAAGGAAACATGCTAGAAGAATATTCTCATGTAATTTTACTTTATTCCCCTACTTCCCATCTATATATGGGTGGAAATACATACTCAATTAATCTAGTATACCAGGTGTCCTCTTAATGCCCTAGTAGATGTGAAAAGATAGACACGAGTAGATATATGAAACAACAGTTTGTGGAACCCCATGATGACAGAAAATCCCTCATGGATACAAGTCTTTAATTTTTACAAGTATTAATGTCTCCTAAGTTGGAATGAAATGATATATCATTTTCAATCATTCCACAGTCACCCAAATATCATCATTATTCTAATGATTCCATGAGGTACCCACCCCAATGGCCATAATAACATTATCTTACTACCATTATGTAATGGGAAATGACTGTATTAATCCCCCTTATCATTGATACTTATCCTTCACCTGTTGTGAGCTGTAGCATCATATCAAGAACCCTAATATCTTGTTATTTATTCTCATCCACTAACACTATCATCGTAGTTCACATTAGATTATTTTCCCACATGGATGTAATATCCACATCAAGTGATGAATCTCATGCATTATCTCCTCATTCATGATCGTAGGAACAACTACCTAATTCATGAAATAGATGATCTCATCCTCATATATTCTATAATTAAAAGGTGACTACCCACCATCAGGAATTTCTTACAAGGAAAAGCACTCTGGATTCTCAGAACACATGTCATTGATCAATATCAAATGTATATAATGTATTTTAACTGATATGTTGGTAATTTTATCATGACTTTCCTATAGAACAATAAGAATCAATGTTAGTATGGCAATCATCTTCCACTCAACACTATACTCTTGAACTACCTAAGACTATGTTTTCCTATTTAAAGTTTCATCCACATTGATCCCCAATCTGGTCTTATATTCTAGCTTAAAATCAAGTGACTACATATAACAGATCCATATCAACTACCATTGACTTAAATATTTCTATAAAATTATATACTTCAATCTCTTCTGCCCATATACATAGTTTACTTTTATCCCATCATATAATGCTCTCAATAAATTACTTTATATACCCCCTCTACTAACATGAGGTCATGAATAGGGTAATTACATTCATTTTTCCTCCAATAATAAGTCTCATACTCCACAAATTGATCTCCATAATTCAACATGACTCCAATCCCTATCCCAAAAGCATTGTAAAACACCATATTATCCACACATGGATCTCGTAGTATCTAGATTGATGTCGTGTTCAACCACTTCATCAACTACTAGAAGGAATTATCCAATTATTCGAACCCTAAAAACATTATACCCTTATTATTCAAGACATAAATAGGTTCCACCATGTGGGAATATACCTGTATGAAACAATGATAATATTTTTCTCATCCATGAAAAATGTGAAAATCAAAAACATTCTTGTGTTTATTCCAAGAAACCTCCACCGCTACCTTTCTTGTTCTAATCTCACAAATTCATAGAGATTCTGTGCACCACGACGTGTACCCTATCAATTTTGAATTGAACGTTATATTTTTTGGAATATTTACAACTCTCTCTGGGTTTAATCATTACGATATCAACATATTGGGAAAGATCGTCATCTGTCTTAGAGGATACCAATATGGTCTCCATAATCACTACCAAAATTTGATCTAGGTAAATATAGAATATTGTTTAGATAATGGGAAAAAACACTACTAGTTCAATCATTAAACAATATGGAATTACAAAGAACTCATATCATCAAATCCTTTTACCAAAACAAGTCCTCGATATGCCAAAATATCTATTTCTCAACCAATGATACCCTGGTCTAAATTATATCTTATAGAAAACTAAACATCCTATCTGGTTGAAAATAGGTCATCAATATGTGGAGGAGGATACATTTTCACATTCATCGTGTTTGACATCATGTAATTAACACACAAGAATAAAATATCATCATACATCTTTTCCAGAAGCACTGGGGAACCCCAAGATGATGTAATCAGATGCATTAATATCTTATCTTATAACTAATCTAGCTAAGTATTGAGATCATTAAGTTATATCATTTTCACTCTATATGGTAGAATAGAATATAGCTCAGGCCCTAAAATGTGATCGATTTAAAATTACACATCTATTTTAGGTGAGTGTTCTGAGAAGTAATTGGGAAATGATCCTTAAACTGATCAACTACAAATTTAAAGACACCCAGACATGATCCCCTATCATCATGAAAATTTCTAGAAACGTTTCCAATAAGCTCCCTTAGTTTTTGATTCACATTCCCTGATCAGGTTTCCTTAATATCCCACTGTCCTTGGTGTATGTAATTTTCAACATTAGTATATTTAAATGTAAACCCCTTATAGTAAAAATCAATATGGTCTTGATATGATACTAACCACTCTATAACCAAAATAATCTCCAGTCCTAGCATGCCACAGATTTAAGGATTCCAGAGAATGCGATACTCCCCAAACATGAGAGAACACCCATTTCATATGCATATGTAGCTCAACAATACTACCAAATGTGTATATATTTTCAATAACCAACCCATGAAGTACACATACAGATAAAAACCATTAACTTGTTGTGAAGAAATATATTACTGAGAGTCATAGGTATTAAATAATGAACTAGATATTATAGAAGCTTCAAGAACTGTACAACTCACTATCAACAGTATAGCCTCACTATCAAAAAGTGTATGATGGATGTATTTTATCAATCCTGCAACTATTTCTTGTGATATAGTTTAAGATCACTGAAAAGAACCACATGACTAATACATTCAGTATTTCCTAGAAAAATGATTCCCAATACCATTACCACCTCAACTAGTAGAACTCCTACTGCCAGATTGATATGGTGCAGAAGATAAGATTCTGGAACCCTGATTCTACCTTTATACTCTTTCATTACCCATATATTGTGGTCTCTAGTATAAAGTATCTTGATTTCCCATCAATCCAAAAAATATTCACTCTACTAGTGGTTGGGTATAATGATTAAAAATGTTCCCTGGCTAACATAAGAGTAGGGAATGAACTCCTGTAAGCTCCTGAGTAACTAGTCCTTCCTCCAAGACACCCTGATTACCAACTTTCTAGATAACTCTATCCTAACGATTCTTCATACCCCCATAGAATGTTCATATTGACCTATAATATTAAATAACTATTCCTCCATTAAAATTGTCCTTCATGTTCATCTTAGATATGTGAATCTGATTCAACATTTCTGAAAAATTGTTCACCCTATAGATATTCAACTCGGAAAAAATTTCACTCATAATTATATCCTGAAATAATTTTTATAATGTATCCAAATGATCTTACAAGGTGTATAAAAGAGATGAAAATATCTAATGTTTCCAATAAATTCCATCAAAATCATACCCCCCTATGTCAATCTCGTGAACTCGGTAGCTCTTTAGATCCTGACTGTATCATGAAAAATGTTCTACATGAAAATTTCGTGAATTTTCTACCATAATATAGTTTCCATCATTCCATAGATAGTTTCAATGTCCCGCCTACTCATTGTTTGACCATGTTACATATAAACCACCTTATTGAATACTTTATTAAAAGGTGTATTTTTTCGTTCATGTACTGTCTAGAATGACTCAATCCAGAAATATTAATCCTCATGTCCTCATCTGACACTACTTATACCATAGGTTCCACTATTGGTAGATCGTCTCCAGCCATATCTACTTGTTATCCTCTAAATAAACATCATCTAGTAGGCATAACCCGATAATTTCAAACTCGCACATTTGGATGAATTTCAAAAAATTAATATATTTATACTATATACAATAATCCACAGCAATTCATTTCCCCAAACCCCACCACATGGTAAAAATCTAGGCATTTTCACTACCATTTACATCCTACCCCGTGTTCATTGTCAATAAGGGTAAACACATTATCATATTCATTTTTATTATTTATATACCCGTTTATTCACATTTTGTATCATTTACCACTTTTATTTCATATTAAGAAACAATTTCATTTCAATTTCACGGGAAAAAATAGTTCATGTTTTACATATTACCCAAAACGAATTTTATCTTGCATGCCTAAAATGATGCATTTTATAATTATTTGGAATTCCTAAAATGATTCATGTATACTCAACTACTATTTCATACTAGGAAATTTTTCTATATAAATAATGTATAAATAAATAATTACATCACAGAACATGTGCGTCAAATGAGGTTAAATAATATTTATCTGTTATCACAAACAAAAATATCATAAATGTCATCATGGGTATTGGGTTCTCCTACATTCATGTGTTATATACACCCATGTAGGCACCTATAACCATTGACCAAATTTTTGTTGTATTATTTGTATGATTTAAAAATATTGTGAAAAAAGAAAAATAAAATAAATAACCTCTGATATATCATTGTAATGTCTAGACCCATGTTCCACACACCAGTTCCCAGAATTGGTTTGTACTACGACCACAATCATGCCTCTGTGTACACTAGAGGAAACTTAATAAAAATGAGGGTCTAATATCGATCATGGGGAGACAATATACACTTTATAAAAGAATATAAATAGTGCTAATAAATAATAATAACCAAATTAAATAAAATTACAACTAAATTAATATTAGATTCAAAAGATGTAAAAAATCTAGAAATATAATATAAAATAGAATATTAGATATTACATGCTAATATATGGGCCAAGTGTAAAAAATAAACTCAGAGATAAATAAATGGAAAAATACCTTGATGATCATGAACCACGTTTGGTTCCCTCATCCATGCCCCATCACAAATCTGTCATCTAACATTGTGTTTTTTTACTTATCATATCATGCATCCATGTAATCAATTTAAGAACAGATTAGGCAGACCACATTAGGGGTTATTAAAACACAATATTCCACCACCAAGAGAATTTAAACCAACATCCACTCAATAACAGAGTATATAGTTAAATAGGTAAATTATTACAATGAATTTGAAAACCGTTTTCAGATTATAAATTATTACTATTTTAACCACATAAATCATTGGCTTCCCATGTATGCCAGAACACTCAATACATGCCTTTTACCATTTCATACTATGAACCATTTCATACATTTATTTAAAAATCCATTCTAATTAAATGGGTTTTCATTGTCAATTCATCATAATTCATTATTACAACAAATTGGAACAATAGTTATATCATAGTCTCATAGGAATAGAAGGTCATGTGTGACACCCCATGGGTATTTGTATTATCATTTTATGTTCCTCAACCCAGCAATATTTGGAGAAAAAATCCATTTCCCATTCAATTTTTAGGCATTCCAAGGAACTCTATGGGTATATGCAGTTTTATCTTCTGTCCTGGGATAATATATCAATCAATAAGACATGTTATTTTGGGGTATCAATCATTGTCTCTTATTTTCATATCAAATAATCACATATATCTCAAACTCACATGTTTCAAAACATCACATGTATCATAATATCATGTCATTAGAGACTAACTTAAATCATTCCTCTTATCACTATTCTCAATTAAATAATTACATTAATTAATAAAAAATTATTCAATGAAATTCAATCAATAACATATCACTACAATTGGACCTTTATTTAATTTATAAATTAATTAAAATAATTCAATCAATTTCATAGTATTAAAATTTATAATTAATTAATTCAATATTCAATTAATACAATTAAATAATGTCAATATCTCATAGTTTATTAAAAATTTACTTATTCCAATTTATAATTAAATTATTATAATAAATCTAATTAATTAATTCAAAAATTAAATAACACCATTCCAAAAATCTCAAAGGTCCGTGATTGATTCCAAAATTAATTATCCCCCAAATCCCATAATTCAATAATATGATAATTAATTATGTAACTAATCAACCTCAATTCAACAATTTTTTTAACTAATTTATTTACCAAATTAATTAGTTAAATAAGAAATTCAATTGCTAAAAAACCCTATCAAATTAACAATTACATTCTCATGATTAATTTCATTACTCTGGGATTAGAATAATATACTACAAACTAAAATTCAATGATCACAATCTCAGATAGAAGAATCCCCAATTTTAGTGGAATAATTACATAGAATGATATACATATTTGAAACCCAAATTCATGATCGAACAATCAACATCCCACAATTATAGATATTGATCAATAAATAAATAAATTTTGATCTAAAAATAATATTATAACATCATTCTAAAAGATAATGGAGAGAATAGAGATAAGAAGAATACCCTAGAAAATTAGATCATCTTACCAGGTGGGGTCATATCTTCAATTAACTCATATAATCATTATTAATGGATGTTAGAAGGGTTGTAAAGTGTCGGGGAACCTAAAAAAATGAGGTAAAATAGGTTGGTCCTTTTGGGGGACTAATTATGGTCAATTATATTTTTACAGTAGATTTAAATCTTATTTTTTGATTAATTAAAACTGTGTACCTGTTTTTCAACGCATTGGAACACAGTTTCCCCAAACATTGCTCCTTAACTATTATACAGTTAGATGGGGTGCACAATTTATCCTTTTAGGGAGAATGGATTGATATACCATTTTTTACCCCTGAAAACCATCTCTCACTTGTGTTTAATCATTTTCTAGACCAACACATATGGTTCGGTAAAATAATTCTTGAAACGTGCACCACCCGATTTCTCCCATTTTTCTCAAAATTCCAAACACAAACACAACATGTTAACGTAGCACAATGAAAAAATAGTATATGTAAACAAGATAAAGACTTATTCTAAAAAGTATACAAATATACAAAATTGGAGGTCAACCTAGAAACAACACACTCTACAAGAGTGACTACTAGGTTCCCAATAGAACAAAATTAGGTTCCTTGTCATATTAATTATTATTTTCAAAATGACCACTACATACACAATGCACCCAGTGTCCTGTCACTAGACATCTTATAGTACTTTAAATAATTTGATGTAATGCCACACATTTTTTCCTCCACTAGAACCCCTAAATTACCACATGAATATCCAAAATACTATAAAAATCATCATCAATTTAATTTTATGGATTTATAAATTCAATTCAATTCTCAGTTTTTAAAATGTCGACACCATTTATTATACTCAATCCATGTTTTGTCATTTATAAAAACAGTTATTAGTGTGGCTTCTTTTAAAATCCCAAAAATATGGATTTTCACCCCGAGGAACATTTTTTTCATTGTATTTAATTATATTTATTTAATCAAATGCCACATATCATTATTTTTAGAAAAAAAATATTTTCTTGTTATTTACAAAATCCCAGAAATTTCATTTCTCAAAATTCTAATGTCGTGATCTCTAATACTCAACAATTTTATCTCAAACAATATAGTAGGTTATATTCTCATTTACTCATGGTTAGGAAATTGGTAAAAGGAGATAGAAAATAAGTTATCCGATCATTATTCAATGAAGTAATCTTTTTAATAAGAAAATTTATAAAAAACGATATCATCCATTAGAAACAATGATCCCTTAACCTATAGATTCCCATAACATATCTAATATCTATGGTCACAACATAATGGTTGACATCACTTATTAGATATATACCACTACAATCCAATAATAGACATAACCATCATTTGATTATCTTAATTTAAGTTATAAACATTAAATTATGAGGAATTACTCATGATATTTCATGAAAATAATGTGATTATCTTCCCATTTCCTTATAATCTTCTAATATTATTCATCTTAGAACATTCTTCATCTAGATTCATTATTTTAACCACATTCAGTTGGAAAATTTTCTGATATTACAAATATAAATTAATAACCATATAAAAAAGATGGCATCATTAATGAGTAAAATATTTATACAAATTTTTTTGAATTAGTCACATCTATTCATCAATTTCCACCTATGTAATTATCGTATAATAGAACTCCAACTAATAATTTCCAATCAATTGTAAAATTCCAACACAACTTCATGGGCCAAGAATAACATAGATACTTCTATTAAAATATTAATTAAAACCAAAACAACCATAGCTATCGGTTTTCTATGAAATAACACATAATTTTATTCACACCTTACTCAATATAATTTAAAAAGTAATGATAAATGTTTAGTATGCTCCCCACTATAGGATTTTATATTTCTTGCACTACAAATTTATCAATTTCCTAAACATCCATCACCACTTGAGAACAAATTTTCATGATCACTACTTTTAATAACCTAACGAAAACACATGAAAATCCACCTTATAATCCAGAATTTTTTATAGTGTTTTACTACACAACATCCTAGTACAATGATTATTTCAACTCCAGGACACCCAATTTCGAATATTATGATAATAATGTACTACACTCAGGCTGGTTCCATTTAAATTTTCTACATACTCTTCATATAAAAAACATATACGGTCCTAACATATTATAAGACATTGTACTCCTTTATCTATTCTTATTACACGATTCTTACATGTCCTTTCCATTCAAAATAAAATTAATTAGATGTGTATTTTTCTATTGGTGAGAAGAGTTATAACCATTATATCAATTGGTAAAAAACCCTCTATCCCAAAAATCATGACCGTGCTTCCACTTTTTCCCATCCACAATGATGATTCCAATGGATTCATGGTATAAATAAAAAACTACATATTCTAACAAAACCATCATGACTACCGTTGAGTAGGTTCTATGATAAAGTGAACTGTAAATTTATAAAATAAATCATTAATACCCTTCTTGTAATAATTTATTTCACCATTGTTTTACCATTATAGGATAATATGAAGAGAAATATTCTTTTGACATCTAATAATGAATTAATCACTAATCGATCAAATTAGAGGATATCAATGGATTTAAACAAGCCTTCCTAGATATATTTTTTAGATTAAACATTTCATAACATAGATTACGGATATATATCTATGATGATATTCTACAACTTCTTTCTAGTATTATGGTATTTTATAAATTACATGTATCCATCCAATTTAAATAAACATAAAGTTATTTTCCACACCATTAAAGTATAATATAGTTTGTATGCTAATTTAATACTATCTATCCAATCTATAGTATACTGGGATCGCAATTCAAAATCAATATCTACATGAAATATCACATTTGTATCATGAATGACTACATCCAGTAACTCTTCACATTTTGTCAACACTTTTTTTAAGACTCATAAAAAACAAGAAATTTTTTTTGAGAGAGTAATATCCACTGGATTACTATTTTTAAATAGTACAGGGTCAATTATATTATATGTTAAATTAACTAATTAACCTATGTCCCATTTTAATCTAATAGATCTTGTAAGTTCATTCACATATTTATAAAAAATAAAAACTGTAAAAAAATATAAAATCCCACACTAGATAGAAACACTCATAGCATATCACATAATGAGTTATATCACATTTTCCCTAGACTTATATACCTTATCAACTTGGATAGTCCTCTCATTGTCCAAAATATCACACACCAACCATATTTCATAATTATTTTCTGTTCTTCCAACACAAAAACACTTATGGTAATATTTATTACTCGACTAGCCCTCTATGGTAATACATGACTCCGGATCATCACAACACTAATGAAAAATAAATGGATCACAGTCTATCCTAGAATATGTAAGAGTGTTCTCTCTATAACTCCCCTAAACAAGATCCCAACCACCCTATGTGTTATCTCAATAAGATTGGTTGGGTATTTTAATAAAATGAAATTAACTAGTTTTTATATCTAAAAAAATAATACAATCATGAATTAAAATAAACAAAAGTAAGGTATAATTGAGATAAACTCATTAATGTTACACAATTCATTTAAATCATACAAAAGTGATTAATTTTTGGGGTAGTCTTAAATTATTAGAATACAATTTTTCTTTAAATAAAATCCATTTTCAAAACACTTATCATGTGTTTTTCGATAATATGATTTAATTATATGAAATAAAATAATATATTATTCAAAAAACATTGAATTGTCTATTATTTATTATATAAATAATAGAAAATCAAAATTTAAAAATTCAAAAATAAGTTTTTCATACAATATTATATTAAATATACAGTATATAATTAACTAATAATAAGAATTAATACACTAATAATGTGAACCTATGTGTCATATTTGATGCACTTATGCAAAATTATTTAAACTCCATGAAATGAAAAAAAATTAATTCAATAACTCAACGCTTCATATTTATTTAATTTATAATGCCCTAACAATGATAGTTAAGAATCACAATCTATTTTATGTTCACATTTACATTTAAGCTGTAGGTTTTAGCTATGAATAATGAAAACATTTAATCTAAGTCTAAACCAACTCTTTTTATCTCACTTTAATTGTTCCTAAAAAATAAAATAAAAAACAAATAAAAATTTCTCTAATGCCACATTTTAATTTACCAAGCCCTATAACCAATTGTAAACCCATGTTATATCATTAAATAACATAAAATCACCTAACAGTATGTCAATGGATGTGGACAAGGGATTGATAATATTTTATTGGATGATTGTACCCAATATATCATAGCCTATAAGAACATATAAATAATATAAAATCATAATATTGTTAATTTCATAAAATTATATCATGGAATTATAGTTGAAGGTATACGATGATACAGAAATAAATACCGCAAAATTGAAATAGACTCATAGTATCATACAAACATACATTAAAAATTGGATTGTTTGATATGTCAATCACATTTCAGAAACAAACAAAATAAAGAAATAATATTGATAAACTACAAACAAAAATTTGTAATTCACTTTATATTTTCTCCACATTCCTGTAATGTTATTTTTTCTCTCCACCAATACTAGGGATTAAACACAATCCTATATTCCTAGTGTATATTTTTCATATCCAGCAGGGTGTATGGGTTGGGATTGATTATATGACTCAAAAATACACCATCAATTATGTTCCCAACTTAATTTATTAAATATATGAGTAAAGTAATGATTTAAAATACAATATTAAAACAAAATAGAAATGTAATTAGAGAAAAATATTAATCAAACTATTAATTATTTTTAAATAAAAAAAATAAAACACATACCTTCGTTATTTCTTCCCATGTTTTTTATTAGATTATATTGTAAACAACTATATTTATTTTCAGTTAAGATTGTAATCCTTTCATGTATAACCTTTAAATAACCAATATTGTTCCAAATATACATCTACAAAAGAAAATGGTAAAAATAATAGATCTTTATAAGTCACACACATACGAAGAAATAGTGAAAAAAATTGAGTGACATAGGAACCCCTATATAAGGGATGGGGAAAATGTATCATTTGTCACATGAACCATCTAATAGCTCTTCATATACACCAATTTTAAATACCTATTTATCAAAGACTACTAATGTGTAAAAAGAATATATTACAATATTCATAATATAATGTCTAAAGTTTTAGGATAAATATTCTATAAGAATATATCTATGCACAATACCTATATACAAAATTCCCAAATAAAAAATATAATAATAATATCTACATATACAATTTATAAAAATTCCTACCTACAAATTTCCCCTTACTATACAATTATCTCAAACACACAGACACATGGTATGAAAAAAATTCATTATAAACTCAAAAAAATAATATAATGGAAGAATAAATGTCATATTATGAGAGAAAATAATTTATATATTTAATTTAAATGTTAAAAAGTTTTATCCAGACATTATTAAAAGATAAATCCAATTTTTCGTTAGAAATTGTGAAAACTTTTGTCATTATACATATGAACACTAGGAAAAACAAATTAAATCGAATGCATCTCTTTATAGGTCATCACAAAATATATATAATTACCACCTATATTATGGAAAAATATAAACCCTGTAACACAAGAAACCATTTCAATGGTGATACAGCAATTTTTAATGGTTTTATAGTGCATCATAGTCCTTAGATGGATGATTGACTTTGGTTCTTCATTGATATAATTTAATGATATCAAAAGAACATTAAAACACACATTCAAATATCTAAAAAGGATCTTGTTTAGTTGATTTTTAATTAATTTAAATTATTATTAACTTTTCATTCTTAACCCCCAGGATAAATTTCCATTGCTTCTCCAAACATGTGGAATGTTTTTCTAAAGAATACAAAAAATGAGTCATCAAGATATGTCCACACATAATCTATGAATATTTGATCAATTTTCATGATATTTCAGGTTCTACAAAGGAAGAATTAAAATCTTAATGACATAAAACATTTATCACAACAATATACCTTGTTCTCCTTATATTATTGAGAGGGAATAATGGATGAACTTTTTGTAATAAATTAGAGAATTATTGAGATTATATCTATTTCTTCAATAATTGTACAAAAAAATATTGATTTTATTCTAAAAATATTATTAGGATTTAATAATTTTTAGTTATACAACATCATGTTGTCATATCATCATCCAATGGCATTCCCAATGTCAAATAATAATGAAAATAACATTTTTATTATTATATCCCATGATATGTAATATTTAAAATATCATTTCACAAATAAATAAATAGATATTTATTTAAATAATAATATATTTATATGTTATTTTCAAAAAATAATTAAACTCGATAAATATACTCTTATAGGATTTATTCAAGATTGAATAATAATAAAATAAACAATCATTCAAGAAAATAGATATTATATCAACATTGTGAAGAAATATTCTTTTTTGTATTAATATAACACAAAAATATTTATATTATTCAACTCACTAAAAAGGTGAAAAAATATATATCTATATATTATTTTTTGAAAAAATTAAAAAAGGATTAAATTAAACTGATTTTTTCTAAACATGGATATATCTTTATGGAATTATTTTTTTCCAAATTACATGAATAAACATTATTAAAAAATATGAGAATAAATTAAATATTAAATATTAAATTCAATATAATTTAATTATATTCTTGAAACACTAAGTGTGTGGTAATTTAGTCCCCAATCTCAATGGAAATAGGATCACATACCTAAATTACAAGATTATCATCTAGAAACATGACATGTAAAAAATAAAGAAGTAATTTTATATAGAAACTAAATGAACATTATTATGAAATATATTATGTAATATATTCCCATTTTCATCTAATATATCATATAGTAGGATTCATACTTCTCTCATCTCCTAATATGGTCAAATTGTGTTTCATTGACATTCCAAAAATAAATCTTCAACAAATAACCATTCCCATGGATTTCATTAAAAAAGTACATTAAATAAAAGTTTTAGAGGTTTATTATCCAAATAGTATTGAAGGAACAAATACCTTTTTAACCTTTTCATTTAATTTTATATCAAAAATGAAAAACACAATTTATTCCATCTCAGACCAAGAATATGTTTCCAAGGTTTTCATCCAAATATCAATATACATGATTCTTGATATATATTACTAACAATATGATGTCTAATTCCCAATACACAATAATATAAACTAATAGGTCTATATAAGTAATGAAGTATAAAATATAGTGAATCCCTAATTATTTTTCTATCCTCATGAAATCCCTTTCTTAGTTTTCACTATGTTTAAAATTTATCATATGAAGTCTCAATGTCTTATAATCCCCTAAAAACTTATAGTAATAAATTATTTATGTCCCTTTATATTGACGAATATTGATTATATGAATTATTTAAGAATATTTTCAAATAATTTTCTAGTCCTCATTATAGAATTGAAAAAATAAAAATCTTTTATTTCTAAAATATTCTAAGGACATTATCTCATTGGTGTTACAAAAAATGAAAAATAATTATGTGGAAATGATTTATTAATATCATAGTAATATAAAGTTATTTTTTTAGTTCTAGGTAATCGACTCTAATAATATCACATTTCTACTAGAGACAACTAATAATAATAATTAATTTTTTTCCATCATATTATATTCATTATTTTTCTCAGGGGACCCGTTCTTGACATTCATTGTGATTCAAGAATTATTGATCTGCTTACTATCGACGTAACTCGGATGGTGCAGGCCAAATGAACATGGCCCAACCTCTCCGCAATTTTTTGTGATTCTTGATGCGTTCTTCACGATGGTGGAGGATGGAGACTGAAACTGTTGGTTCTCAGGAACAGCGGTTGGAACCACGACCAGCTGCGACGAAGGTGGCGGCGCAACTGCACCGCCGGGGAAAGGCCGCGGCTAGTCGGCTATGGCGGAGTAAGGGAGGAAGACGACGGCGTGCGTCCACGCCACCTGGTGAGTGAGATTTGCGGTCTGGTGTTACAGCGGCGAAGGGAGGGCAGCCAGATGACCCAACCACTGGCAAAGGTGTTTCGCACGACGCACCATGCGGAGAAGATGGATGGCCATCCATCCAGCTGTGCCGGTCCACTGCACCACATGCCACCCCCCGGTGGGCTTCAAAACCGTGGGCCAAGCTGGCAGCCGCAACGTGGGCCGGGCCGCGCTAGTGGGCTGGGAAAAAACCTAGCGGTCCGGTTCTACCTGGGATGGGCCGACAAGCAGAACCGGGTCAGGTCGGCCCAGGCCGGGTTGGACCGGGACGGTCTGAATAGGTTTGACCAGACTAGAACCGGCTTCGACCCATATTCTCTCCTTCATCCATATCTTGAGCTATGAGCATATGTTCGTTGAGCCATTAGCGACACCAAAAATCGTGGAGTGACAGAGACCATTTCGTATACCACACATGAGTTTTGGATAATGTTGGGGTATGGCTGGGTTGGATCGAACACGAATCCAACCGGGCCTTCGGAACTAAAAGGCCAATAACTTACAGACTGGATGTCCAATTGATACCCCTTTTATGTGGTATTCCTTTGGGATACATATTTTTGGGACGTTGTGGAAGATGGGGTATCGACCTGTGGATTGATGAGTGGATCCTCCAGGAATCATGTGAGCTTAGTGCGGGAACCCAGTATCTGGTTGTAACATGAGAAAGGGATCTTTTTTGGGACTGTTCTTGGGATCCTTTCTAGGTCTGTATTCGATATTCTCACTTGGATCCTCTCAAGGAATCCTGGTGGGACTACTCTAGGAATCCACGTTGAACTACTATATGAATCTATGTTAAACAACTCTATGATCCTAATTTGGTCTGTTGTACTAGGATCATGTTTGGGTCTGATGATGTACTAGGATCATGTGAGGGTTTTCTATTCTAGTATATGGTGTGGTTCTAATGATGTACTAGGATCATGTTTGGGTTTTCTATACTAGGATCCAGTGTGGGTCCAATGATGTACTCGGATCCTGTGTGGGTCTGATGATTTATGATCCTACATGGTTCTGCCACTTAACAGAGTAAGAGGATTCAGAAGACACCTCTAATCATCTCTAGTACTGTATCGAAGTTATTCCTGGTGTGATATGGGTCTTTACCATTGATAACAATTTGTCAAGACCCATCCACCGGTGCCTAGAGGTGGACCATACGGTGTGTCAGGATCTAACGTAGATGGGCCAATGTGTAGTGATGATGATGCGATATCAACCTACACTTTAGGTTGGAACCTCGGAGGATGACCTAGTATCTATCTTTCTCTTTCTTCAGTTATATTTAATTTTCTTCTATAATTGTACCTTTAACATTGGGCTTCAATTATGGCCCCTCTTACTTTCTACACTCATTTTTCTATACAGTTTACTTGTGTTTGTATCTTGTTGTGTTCTTGGATGAGTGAGTTTATAGGATATAAAGTCAAAGCCTTTGACGTTTTAGGGGATACGCCTTTCGGTGCTATTCTCCAGCCACTGTTCTATAGAATTTGGGCTTGGGATAGTCACGGCATGGGCCCCAGAGGATGGGTCACGACAAATCGCGCCCGGTCGTGGTGCCAGATAAGGGCTAAGACGGAGCATGGCTGGTGGCCGGCAGAGGTCGGCCGCATGAAGGGGATGTTGGCGCGTGTCCACGCCGCCCGACGAGCGATAGTCATGACCTTGTGCTACAATTGCGAAGGGAGGGCGGTCGGCCGAGCTGACCGCCGATGAAGGCGTCGCGCACAACGAACCACACAGAGAAAGTACTCGGCCATCTGGACATCCTCGGTAGGCAGCTGCCTCGAGGGCCGTAGTACCGCAGGCCCAGTGGCCCGCCACACCGCATGCCACCATGTTGTAGGCCTGGCATGACCCAGTGGTCCAGTTTAACCAGAACCGAGTCTGGTTGGTCTAGGTCGGGTCGGTCCGGGTCGGTCAGACCTGGTCTGAACGAACCCGGATCCACATCAAACCATTTTCTCTCTTTCGGCCATATCATCAGCTATGAGTGTCAATTTTACGAACTGTCAACAACATCAAAAACCTTGGAGAAAGAATGTGTTTTTGGTATAAACCAATTGAATTTTGGAAAATGTTGAGGTATGTCCAGGTTGGTTCGATCACAAATCCAACTAGGCCCTTGGGTCTAAAAGGACAAAAACATATAGAACATGCGTCCGATTGACTCACCATTAGATGAGTCGAAACCCCTTTTACTTGGGAGTCATTTTTGACACTTCTTAGTGGAACTTCTTGGAAGATGGTGAATTGAAATGTGGATAGAGTAGAGGATACTCTCGGAATCAAGAGAGATTATTGAGGAAACCCTATTGATAGTTGTAACATGAGAAAAGGATCCTTTGTGTGTCTATGCATGGGATCATTTTTGGGTCCGTGTTCAATAGTATCACTTGGATATGCTCTAGGAATCCACGTGGGAATACTCTATGAATCCACACAGGTCTATTCTTGGAATCCGCCTGGTACTACTCTAGGATCCTATATAGGTCTGCTGTACTAGGATCTCATGTGTGTTTGATGATGTACTAGGATACATTGTGGGTCTGTTGTACTAGGATATTGTGTGGATCTGATGATGTTCTAGGATCATGTGTGGGTCTTCTGTACTAGGATCTTATTTGGTTTTGATGATATACTAGGATCATGTGTGTGTAGGATGATTTAGGATCCGGTGTGGGTCTTCCCCTTAACAGAGTAAGAAGATTCAGTAATTACATCTAATAATACCTAATATTTTACATTAGTTATACCTGGGGTGATCTGAGTCTTTACCTTTGTGGTATTCTTCTGTGTGGTAGACATGAGTGGTACTTACCTTCATGGTGATATATTTGTTGTATTTCCAATGTGTTGTACCTATGTGGTTATTACAATCGTGGTGGTAACTTTGTGGTATTCTTCAGTGTGGCCTACTTATGCGGTACTTAACTACATTGTAATATTTCCTTTATGGAATAGTTGTACTTTGGATAAAGAGTTGGGCCTTGTGTTTCCTCATGAAGTAGATGGGTAATATTTGATAACTTAGGTATATGTATGGGCATATACCTAAGTACGGTTTTCACTGGTTTACATGCATTGTGGTTTTTCCATTGTGTATTTTGTGAGACCTTAAGGGTCTCTAGGTCCCATATGAGTATCATTATACTCAAACCTGAATGGGATTCACCCGCACCATGTTGTGTATGGTTCAGACAACGGGCAGCGCTGATCGAGGCAGAGGGTATGTGGACTGGATGGTACCCTAAGGTGGACCATATGATGTGTTTGTATGCAGAGGAGATGGGATGAATTGGAGTGTTTGGGAGGTGATCTGTACCTACACATCAGGTAGGAATATTGGAGGAAAACCTAGTAGTTATCTTTCTATTTCTTCAATTGTATGGTATTTTGAGTTTTACATGTACCTTTATTGATGAGCTTATATTCTGGCCCCTCTTACATTCAGTTGTCTTTTTTTTATACAGTTTACTTCTGTTCGTATCTTTTTGTGTGCTTGGTTGAGTGCGTTTACTGGATATAAAGGGAATGCCTTCCCGGTTTTAGGGGATATGCCTTTTGGTGCTTGTCTCCAGCCTCTGACCTATGGAAGGCAGGCTTGGGTTAGTCACAGCACGGGCCCTAGGGGATGGTTTGTGACAGTTGTGGTGATAGTTTTTGGGCCTACTTTGGTTTCTTTTGTGTCTACTCCATTAATGCAGACATCACTAATCTATATAGAAATTATAAGAGGTTTTTCTTGAGTATTCCCCATTCAAACTCTATCATAAACATGACGTCCTGGAATGTACCATTGTCAATATATTATCATGATATTTTTCGAAAACAATTTTCTAGTTAAGAGTATATGATCTATAAAATATCATACCATGTTTTATACATCTTCTTTAGCAACATCAAAAGTCACTATGTACATGGTATTTGTTGATATAAGACCACTAGAACCAACAATATTCTCTTACACATTACCTCATCAAAATTTTGATATCAACTAAAATTAAAATAGAGGAAGACTACTCTATCATCCCATTTGAGAATTAGTATTAATATTTCTCAATGTACTATGAATTAATCATCCATAATCTCTAAAATATAGTTCTATTGTATTGAGTTCTACCATATGAATTTCATATAGTTTTATTTTATATTTTCAAACAATTTTATGAAAAATATATATCATATCTCTATACATATCATAGAATACAAAAATGATCCAATTAATGAACATTATATATTACTACTAATGATCACAATCACATTATATGTCTTATCACATCGACTTGGAGAGGTTTACATCGTGTTAAATAAAAAAAATTCATTTACTAGTTTTATATAATATTTTTCAATACTTTTATTGTGTATAAACTATTAATTTATTTAAAAGTTTCAATAGATGAATATTTATATATATTTTTACATAAATATTATGTCACTACATTAATCTATTCTTGGATAAATAAATTTTTAACACAGTATTAACTAATTATATAACTAATTATAGATTTTCATATGTTATCAATATATTTTTTCTTGTAAAACTATCACACTATCACTAAATATTTGTAAACATGTGTATTATATTTATTCTTAATGAATCCAGGATCTTTTATGACTTCATCAAAATGATTATTATTTGACATTGATTATGTATTTACGACATAAATATATATATTTTCAACTAAAATACATTATTGGAATCTATTGGTGCTATAAAACATTATGGTTATGTTATATAGACATACTCGGAATGGAATCCATTCATGTACATGTTCTTTACATATATATTCCAAATTTGATAATAAAAAATTGTTGTTATGAGAAGTTGAATTCAAATGGACTTTTGAATTGTGAATGTTGAAAATGGTTTATCATATTTAATTCAATGAAATTTCCCCATAAATTTATATATTAATCATACCTTACATGTAATAACATTACCACACAATTTCTCATTATTTTTGAATCCCCAGCAACAATATTTACATAAATTTATGAAAAAAAATTCTAATTCCAATTTTCATAGATGAAATATAGTATTGAGTTTGTATCAAAATTATCTTTATCCAATAGAAATTTACGATATAATTATAATATAGGTATTTATTATCCTCAATGAATAATATGACATCTATATCATTGATTATAAAATGATTTTTATTTATTTTTATCATTCCTATAGATTTTGTGAATGTCGAATAACTCATTCCACTAATTCTTGTTAATTTTATAATAATATTATGAGTCACATAAATATGGACCATTGAATTAAATGATGCCTATATTTTTCCACATCTCAAAAAGTTATTTTCACCCTAATATAATAACATAGTATTTTAATTATCTAATAAATTATATCTTAGTGGTTGTTATATCTATGGTAACATAGGTTAATTGACATGGATATATTTTATTTTTTTATTGATTAATTTTTATAGATGGAATTAGAATTTTACATAAGTATAAAACTAGAAACATTAGTTTTTTACATAATGGAATTCATCATATTATTTAAATGATATCAATTATTCATTATGGTTAGCATAT
This sequence comes from Viscum album, assembly GCA_963277665.1. Classification (NCBI taxonomy): domain Eukaryota; kingdom Viridiplantae; phylum Streptophyta; class Magnoliopsida; order Santalales; family Viscaceae; genus Viscum; species Viscum album. Next base: position 2,027,078,874 of record OY728120.1, on the reverse strand, counting down.
AGATTGGTGTTTAATTATTTCATTTGAAAAATGTATGGAAAGGACAAATGGAATACTTACAATACTTACCAGAAATATTATCATTATTCCATTTATTAATAGCATGAATATAAGGGGTATAAGGTGGTACTATTATTTGAATAACATTACTCTACACATTAATGATTCTAGGAAATTTTTTATTATATTATTAGAACAACACACGTATATTTTGTAGTATCATTTACAATTAATATACTCATGTTAACATATACATTCTATAAATATCTTTAAATTTAAATCTTAAAGTAAATGGTTTTATCTTTATATTCTATAGATAATAAATCCACTTTATATTTTTGATACATTTTTATAATATCGATGGAATTAATAAATTTTAGTATAAAATGAGTTATTTTTCTTAAATAAATTTAAGTAATACAAAAAAAATAACAGGATTTTTAGATAAAAGGAGTATAAACACCCTTTATTCTCTATAGATGACTTTACTAATCATTTTAGTTGACCAAGAATTTAAATTACACAAATGTGTATAATTTGAGTTATATAATTTATATTGATAATTAATATTTTATATTGGAAATCAATGAATGAAATCTCATTAAAATATAATTATGTAAAAAATTCTATATATTCATTTATTTTGAAAAAAAAATCATTTCATTATACAGAAAATTAGACATTGAGATCAATATTTTTTTAATAGCCAATAAAAACAATTATTTTACAACAATCAATATAATTTAAAATTTTGAACTATGATTTTATTTATATTACGAATGACTCAATTACCATGAGCAGCATGAAGATACAATTAAATTATATAATAAAATTAATCTTTCATGGTTCCTATATTTGGATATAAATATTTGAATCATATATAGTACTAACCACACAATAGGATAAAAAAATATAACATAAAATGATGAATATACAAAAATTTTATGGTTATTATTAAATATTCTTTAGATTATCATATTTTATCCTCCATTGAAATTTCATTCCACATGTAATAAAATTTCCTAAATCACAACTATAGACCAATTATGAGATTTTACATGAAGAGAGATCTCCTTAGTGGACTCAGGTTTCCCTATCACCGTCCGTATTATCACTCAATCCATACTCGCCTCTTCTCCATCAACTCTCCCAGGAATGGTGTTTCCCTTGATATGGTCACGTGATGCCTCTTTTTGGGTGTAGTGATCTCTTGGCATCCCTTTGGTTTCTTGGATTTTCATAAAGGCGTAGTTTCCACCATTTTTCACACTCATAACGAGAAAACAGTTTTCAGGTCCTCACACATTCAATTTCTCTAATTTGATCTCACTTGTTCTAGATATAATAGCACCTTGAACGTTTCTCTTTGGTGGGTTTCTTACTTCACTAGATACCTCATGGTTGGATGATCCTATAGTTAATCATTAAAGAGCTTTGTCAGTGGAATATTAGCATTTATCATCCCTTAAAGGTTTTATAGCTGGAAGTGATCCCCATTTTGGTCATGTCTCATTATGGCATCATTTTTGGAATACAAAATGTTATATGGTTCATAGGACTAGAGAACATCGAACGATGATCTACCTATTGGTCATCATATATCAATGTTATAGTAATTTTTTTATCTTTTTCATGGTTTCTGGTTGTGGTTTTTTGTATTTTTACCATTCGCAGTGGAAGTTGGCTACTCCAACAGCTCTATTCGTAGATAACAACGATTTGGGTGATTTGCTCCCATTGGGATGTGTTTTTCAGTGTGTAGGCATGTTAGGCATGTGCATTTCGATGGATGAAGTCTGTTTGTTCTCATCCAAAAGTGGATCTTGTTTGATATTATACTATAGAAATTCTTTGGGTTGTTCTTTCAATGGTGGATCCCCTAGGTAATGATCTTTTGTCATGGTAACCTGTACAGTTCTCGCATTACCATAGAGTTACTTTATCTGAAAATACAAAAAAAAATACTCTAATTCCCTTATCCCCCATTTAATATGTGTTCATTAATGATAATAAAAAGTTACCAATAACTCTAGAAATATCCTTTTAATTAACTTCATTCACTATAAATTTTGAACAACTAAATTCCCACCAATACATATCAAATTTGAGATTGATAGTCAATTATTTTAGTGGACAATCCATACTATTCATTTTATAATTTTTCCAATACATAGAGAATATAAGATTTAAGGATGATAATATGAGGTTATTATATAATTTATTATTCATATCGTGGAAAAAATTCCTCTATTTATTGGTTGAATTGATTATATTGAGTACAATATTACTAGCTATGAATCTATTTTCCAGTTTACACATGTACAATGTTGTGAAAATAATAGTAATTTTTTTAGATCACTTATCATTTTTCATATAGTGTATATATCCATATATGTATTATACATCATTAGTTATCCACACATTATATGAAACATAATAAAATTTTCATCTAATATTTCCTCTATGTGGCTCGTATTTCCATTCTGAACACATCGAATTTTCCCAAAAGGATGCCGATGAGGAACATGGAACTCTATCATATTTTACTTCCACTCTTAGTGTATTATGATGTAGAAAATTATAATCTACTCCAAGATGTTTACATGTGTTAAGATATTTTATTTCTTTGAAATATATCATTGGGAAAATAATATGGAAACGTATCATGGAATTTTCTAGAAAAAGAGAAAAAAAAATATTATTTTAATTTATGTTCATTAACAATTATGACAGAATTAATATCTTAATTAATTCACAAACTATATTTTCAAACCCTAATATCCCTCACCATAACATTTTTAATAACAAGTCAAATGAATATTTATTCTCTAAGGATTCTTATTTCCATTCAAAAAACCAAATATTAGACTTATAAATGTTTTCAAAGTCATTTTGGTATGATTTTCTTTTAATATAAATTAATATTAGTTTCCATATTATTCTTATTGGACTCCCCTATACGAAAATAATATAAATTTCATTCTCCAACACTTGATTTAATGTACATAATTCTATTATGAAGAAATTTCTATTGGAACCATCATCATTAACATAATCAAAAAATTTCATTAGAAAACCATGTAATGTAATGTACATTGACGAGAGATATAATTGGACTTTGAACAAAGTATGAATTATATCTCATGTAATTTAATTCATTTATTAACATTATGTTCTATTTTTCTAAATTTCGTATCCTGTACATAAATATTATTTATTTTATTATTCACAAATTTATCACTATCATATGGAACTTAAAATATTAATTAACAATGTTTGATAACAAAATTAACAAATATTAATTTTAATTGTATAATATTTATTATTTTATTATGTTTATACTGGCTAATTATTTTACCGTGAGTATACATGAGTAATTAATTTGACATGATTAAAAAATAATATATAATTTTATTTTTAGATAGTGTTCTCAAGAATTTATTTATCTTATGTAATTATATATAATATAAAAAAATATATAAAATACATCATATAAATAAAAAAATAAACATAAAGTTAAAAAGTAAAATAAATTTTGATACTATAATGATATTTTAACTGTTCATTATTTTATGGAGTGGTGAATAACCAACTATGACCCTAGGGAAAAAACTCCTTGATCCTATTGATAGATTAAATTAAAACATTTCACAATTATTATCTGTATCTCTATGAATAGATTAATTATCGAATTTATCTTAATATATATCCTCAACTTTGGAAATATATTCATTACAAATTCATAATTACACACTGGTTATGGGTACAATGGGATTCGGGTAACATATAATAATAAATAGTTATTAAAACATAAACATAATAAATTATGGTGGGAATAATTATAGATCATGATGTATAATTTAATTATAAATGTCATATAATTCAATGTAATATATAATTGAATTAAATTAATAAATCTAGGACATAAACAGGTCAATCAATGAGCACGATCATTCAAAATGTGAAATTAAAAAAGTCATTAATATTTCTAGGATTCATTTCAATTAATTATATTTTATATAAAAAATCTCAAATTAATACATTTTTTACCAATCTGATACTTTTCCAATTACTATTCCATGATTCATTGAATGAATTGCATAAATTACTATTAAATATATTGAATAAAAATCATATAATATTTAAAATAATTAAGTACATGACCTGTACATGGGGGCCACATGACATATACTTCCTATGTAACATTAAATCTCATAATAAGGTTTAATGTACCACATAACGTATTCATTAACTTGAAATATATATCCACCCATCATTTGATGAGATACACTGTGTTTTTTTCTATATGGTAAAACCACATAGTCATCCGTGAATCTACGAAAACAATGAAAACCATTAATGTGTGATGCATATACTATTGTAATGAATCTGTAATACATGGTGGGTAATAAAAAATTACATATCACCTAATGTTATAAAGTACATGGAAATAAGTGATACTATGTATTAACCCAAATAAAATAATGAAAATCTGTCAACATGCACAAGATGTGTAATGAAATGTGGCACACAATGTGTGATTGTCTATTTCATGATGTGTAATCTATTTCATACCAAGATCCATGAAGTCATTTTTCATTAAACATGTCATGATTTAACTTATTTACCCCAAAAATAATCCATGAATTATTTACAATTCAAAACATGTGAGTTTATTTTGAATTTACATGGAAACTAATTTTTTTATAATCTATCAAACAATGTACCGAATTAGTAATCAATACACAATGTGTAATGATACCACATACCAGCTTATACGATGCCGAAAAATTTACAAGGGGTGTTCCTTTTGTAAGATGATCATGGGTACATAATGTGTAATTTACTATTTCATATGTTTTATCCATGTTATACAACAATTGAACATGGTACATCTAAATGGGATCATATACAATTCATCATATGTTTTTCCCATTATTATCTATATAAAATAAGATTAATGAATCACTATGGTTTTTGGACTTAAAATGAAAATCAAACAAATAATAAATATATCAAATACAAGGGACATTTAAAATATATTATTACAATTATACATTAGAATGTGACTGCTCTGAACCCACATGAATACCCTAGGGCATAAAAAACCATCGGGTGGAGGTATGATTTTGATTTTAATCAATATCAATGGATGAAATCACATGAACATAACTTACAAAATCCATACTCTCAAGAAATTATCATTAATAGATAATGTATTGTTAGTTTAAATAAGAATTGCATCATTTGTGTTAATCATCATTTTCATTTTTCCTATCTTCTCATGTAAATAAGTTCCTTATGTTCAAGAATCAAAAAATTATAATTCCTCTAAACATATTCACATGTTCCCTTTGAATCAATGCCAGATTTTAATGAACTTTTGAGTTATAGTGTAGAGGAACCATGCTCATCACATCATTAGATATCAATAAAAAATACCACTTTATCTCTCTATGTTACTAATTGGAATGATAGAAGGTGTATTATCTAGTGCATGAGATACTTTTCAAGGATGTTTTCAATATTTCATCAAGTCCACTTAGAATAAAAACATTATTCTGTAATATATACCCAGATTTTAACAATTTATAATTTCAAAGTGGAAAAGTATCAAATTAATCATCATGATAACTTCATCCTATTAAATAAGAATAATATAAATTTTTTATTGTTTCTCATTACATTTAATATATCTAATTTAATTACATAAATTAATAAATTAGTAATCACGTAATTGTTATTAAATCAATATCTAAATTTCAATGAAAAGTTAACTTGATACATATCCTACCATTAAATTTATCAAACCATGAATAATAAATACATATTCATTAATTAAATAAAAAAAATATTTTCAATAATAATAATGAGAATAAGTATTTATATTTATATTCAATTTTCTAAATATATATATATTTTTAATTATTTTATCAGACTAATAAATTAATAAATAATTATTTATTACAATATTTGGGCTTAGTGTTTATGTTTTTCAATTATATGTCAATATGTGTTTAGTAATCTATGTATGAGAAGTGGGCATTCCAATATAATGGTTATGGATTAATTTAATGGAATTAGATTTCATAATTAGAAAATTCTCCATGTCAATAATGAAATTTTTTTAATTATCATCATAGATTAAAAAAATCCGGTAAGGAATTTTTCACATTTTTAAATACATGTGAATACGATAAATATATTCATATTCAATATGATGTAATGGTTTCATTAAAAAATAAATTATAATCTCATGAGGAAGATGAGGAGATGGTTGTGGTTGTTTAGAATATATAAACATAGAATATATTTTTGATGGGAATTTACTAAAAAAATATGGCCCATCAATGAATCCCCCAAGGGAGATCCCTAAACCACCCCAAGGGTGGGCTAGGGTATACCAACAAGAGAGATACTACCCATGCTCTCAACACATGTATGTTGGAATGTTCGTGTATAGGTCACACATAATTAATTACTAAAAGAACAAATGGATTAGTCCTTCATCCCATAGCAGTTCCAGTGGACTGTGGTGTGTTATGGACAATATGGTATTGAGGTTCATTTTGATTGATTATGATCCTTAGTTTTCTTCCCAGGGAGTGGTTGTCATTTCATGGGTAATAAACTGAAGTGGATAATTTAGTCATCTTTGATATGGGATGAAAAATTCATGGGTTACAATTAAAATGCCAATAAAATGATGGAAAAAATTTGTTACATCCACATGTTTTCATATCAGTTGTTTGATTTCAAGAAGGGATTGACTCCTACCTCCACCAACCTGAGGAACTCAATTATTTTAGTGTTTATTTTATATTATTTCTCCATCTAACCAAGGAATCCATGTTTTTCTATGATTGAGGTTATAAGATGATGAGTCTTTCAAGCTCCATGTATGGAATCCTTGTATTCCCAACATGAGAATAAATCAAAGATAGTATTCATCCAAAATTAAAACACAGTTTTATGATTCCTATCAAACAACCAATAAACATTGGGATGATTGATGTTTCTTGAAAAATATTTTCAATTATTTATTAATGAATTCAACTGAGTAGATTAGTAGAAAAGAGAATCATGTTCTAGAAGAAATTTTAGGGGTCTTTTAACTTGTTTTTTAAATGTTACAATCTAAAAATATTCCTTCTTTATATCATTATTTTTCATGAAAAAAAATCCGGATTTTACTTTTTTTATTTAACAGTGTAAAGTAAATTAAAGTATCATTCACTTTCATTATAAAATATGAAGAAAGTTACAATAAATTGAGGCTAATACTTTGATAGATATCTTCTTTACATGGATAAATAGTGCTCTACAAATACCTTTGGTTTCTGAAATGAATAGACTCCCATGAATCATTTAACCATTCACGATGGAAGATTATTCGAGCATTCAACTTGTGAACATCACTCTTGAAATGCTTCATGATGTAAATTGTGTTTTTGAATGTCTCTTAGGACAGTGTGTTATGTATCTCCCTCGTTTTCACAAAGCACCTTGATTTAATTCCTACTTATTATTCTTGAAGAAGGTTGAGAAACTGATACAATATATACATACACTATGTATCTTGAATATGTACATGTGTGGTTCAAATGATTATACACATTCAGGTTTCCCTACAATAAAAATGTTCACATAGTCCGTGTGTTTTGTGGATAATTTAGCTTGTTAAAACCCATCTTATATGAAGGTAATTCATGAAAAATATCCATGTAAAACATGAAATGATCCTAAACTAAAATATATATGATGATGTGTGTGTGTGAATATTGCGGTCATTGTTCAAAGGAGTAATGCATATGGTAGATGTGAAATTCAGGTATCATGATAAGGGAATGTGGACATTTTGCCTGCATAGATACATGCATATGTATAAACCATATGAACTACCCAAAACATAATTCATAGTCACATAATAATAATTAATATTAATATATTTTATAGGGGTTTGGATTCCATGAAACTCATTAAAAATATGTACTTTAATTTCTATTGTATAAATATTTTCCTTATGTTAATATTGAATGATGTTGTATAAACATCTTGCACACATGTCTGTGAGGTTGATACATCATTTAGAAATAATAAGTGAGTGTGAGTTGTTGAACTGAGGCAGCTGGTCTTTATATTTTATCATAATTAATTGATCAAGTATAATAGACATATTCATCAATAATGTAGAATATGTGATGTTTACATGATAAATTCATATTCAACAAGCTCATGGATAAAGAGTAAATATCATATTGCATTGGGTCCATCCTTCCTCAGAGGTGAAGTCTTCAAGTTTTTTCATGATGTAGTTCATGTCCTCGCATTGTATCAATGAGTAGAATGGTTCTCTCAATTGAATGTAGTGTAGAAATATTTTTTGTTAGATGAAAATGAAAATTTAGTGTCTTGGTATTATAAAAAGTAAAAGTATTTCACATTGATCAATATGAAAACATAGTCTCCTTGTCAGATCTGATGTATTTTAATCACTTGTTTAATTGTGAAGAATACATGTTGGGTAACCAATATTCACAAGAGTAGGAATTTGTAATGAACCTTGTAAATGTGGTGTCATTCACTCTATATTACCTAAACATGTCATGAAGTGGTACTGAGAGATAATACTAAGTGAATATAGAACCTTATAATGATTGAGAGGATGAATTTTAAAGAAAAGATATTTGTAAATAGAAAAAATTGATTCCTCATCCCCTCCTAGTGTTCAGTATATACTAGGGCTCAGAAATTGGAGTTAGGGATTTTCTATCCCACTAAATATCCTTGAATAATTATGAAAAATGGAGATTATTAATTATTTTAATAGCTAAAGTGTTATAAAATTTTATTGGGAAATTATCAAAGATTGACTATTAGGGTTCTGACCTATCTCCTATCACGCATCAAAAAAGTGGTATATGCTACAACATCTAGTTTTCCACCCATGGATCATGTTTCTGCCTTGAGACATGCTGATAAGGGAAATAAATAGTAATATGGAATGGATTATAATTCGATCAAGATTTCTCTAAAAGATATGTTATACACAAAACTCAGGGGTTTCTACACTGATAAGGAGATTTGGGATAAACTCATAAGCTTCTATGAAACAAATTACAATGAAAAGTAATCAAAATTGCAAGTTCAGAGGATTTAATTTGAGGATATTAAAATTAATGATCAAGAATTTATTTTTTACTATTTCACTGAAGTAAATAAAATAGTTACGAATTTTATAGGATTTAGTGAGTATATGAATGACTCAATTATTTTCAAAAAAATAATGGGGAATTATTCAATTCATTTTGATTAAAAAGTATAATCCATAGAATAAAGAGATTAATTATTTCTTAATTAACTAAAAAACATTATCATATATTATTAGAGATGAAAAAATACATATTTTATGAAGAAGGATAATATTTAAATTGCCATTGAATCCATGATAAAGAAAACAATCATTGATAATGAGGATGAAAAATATGGAGATTCAGATTTTGGGGAGGATGATGATGACCTCAACCGTATTATTTCCCTCATATCAAAAGGCTTGAGGAAGACATAATTTAAGGAAAAATAATCACCCACCTAAATTCTTCATCTATTGTAGAACTAGTCATTTTTCTATGATGTTTCCAAATAAGAGGGTTGAAGAATAATAATCAAAATTAGAATCAAAATCAAATCAAATGAATAAATATCCTATATACACAAATTTAATAATAAGAAGAAACACCCCAATATTAATAATATAAATTTAATCTGAAATAACTAAAAGAATTATTCATTAAGTTTTTAGCCAAAAAATGAAGTTGGTTTCTTTTCCCAAGATAAGGGATTAACTCATTCATACTATAGTAGGGATGATAAAGTGGAAAGAATATTACATGAGAGGAAGATAAAACAAATTGTTAATAATTCATGTAATAGATAATATTTTTTAAGAATGAAATATGATTCTTGATAAAAAAATAATAAATTAATTACTAAAAATAATAAGGTAGAAATAGATCATGTTGATGATTAAATGATGGTGTTAATTGATAAATATGTTTTTTTTACTGAGATTGAGATTAAAAAATTAATATTTGTTTAAATGGATAAAATGAAATTTGATCATGAAGAAAAATGCAATAGTAAAAAAGAAGAGTTGTGTGATACACAATCCATATGTTAAATATTTAACAATCTTTGAATATATCCAAATAAGATTTCAATTAATATATTCATATCAAGGGATCAACATGTCGTGTTAGAGAGTATATATGTTATGGTGAACATAATAATTTTAATTCATATGTCACTTCTAAGAGTGCATTTTTGATGGAAAAATAATAAAATATTATTTCCCTAAAGAGTAATGGGATATATTCCAATATATGAAAGAAAATCATTTTCCGAGAAGGCTACAATATCTAAAAAGCGCCTACTTATATCATGCTTCATTTAGAACAAACTTTGGAGGATAATTTTTCATGTATTTTGTTTGTGTTTTGGTAATAATGGTAAAAACTCTTCCTACACCTAATTGAACATGACTTCACTAGGAATGAGGAAATAATTGAGTTGGAGTTTCAATAAGAATTAGATTAATAAATTGCAATGAAAATAAAATGTAAACATATCATCACAAAAACAATATAAATTCTCAAATTTCATATTTTTGAAGTATTTTTTGGCATATGTTGTAAAGTATTTCATAAGGATTACGTATGAAAGTTATGGATGGATTTAGACATTCCATATATTGTTAAAATAGATAGGATCAAAAAAAGAAAAAATTTTATTATTCATGAAATTATTATGAGAAACTGAAAATATGATCAAATAATGCCTACTTATTTGGCCACCTTAGTTGAAACTGGATTAAAAATTTGGGGAAGATAATAAAATTGATAAATCTAAACGAAATAAATTACTCTAAAAAAGCGGTGTAATTTTAAGATAATTTTTCTAATTTTTTAAACCTGAAGATCCATAAAACTGACGTTGTAATAGTTATTCAAATAAAGGATGTTGTTCATGGGAATAATGAATATTGTCAAATTAAAGAGATCAAAAACTATATAAAGATTCAAAATAATTCATCCAACATAGAGATTTTTTAGAAAAATAATGGTCCATATTGAGAGGAATCTCTCAATATAAATGTTTATTTTGAGAAAACAATATGACACTCTTTATTAAATTTTATATTATTGTGTTATGAACTAAAAAATAATAAAATTGAAAGATATGTTTGAGCTATAATTTTTTGGATATATGATGATATTTTACTTCCTAGAGTCAACTAAATTTCATGAAAGAAGATAAATGTGTGCATCCCTTATAGGGGGAAACCTCAAGAATGAAATGAATAAATTTGGAGGAACTCAACAATAAAGGTTAAGGAATTCCAATAACATTTTCATCCCATATTCTTAATAGTATTATTTTATTATTTAAGGGGAAGTGTTTCATTGAAGAAAAATGGGGGAGAATTATCTTTTTCACCTAACCATTTTGATGAGTTTGTTTATATGTGTGCATTATTTAGTATTTCATTGGTAGATTTGTTATGTTAAACCCCATGGATGTGAATTGAGACATTTTGATCCTAATTCTACATGAATTATAGTTTATGGGAAACATTGAATCTTGTAATCATATATCTTTTGTGTATACATGAGGATATACCATGTGTACATAGAGTCGAAAAACTAAATTCTATTTTAAAATAGATCCATGTAAATTCATCCCTCGATCAATGGAGTGGAATAATTTATAAATAAACGGTTGAGGACATGTTTATGAGAACAACTACATCTTATCCTTTAAATTTGATTTCCAATAAGGGATAGAAATGTGTGATCACATATATTGACACCCACAATTTGTTTTAAAGAGGTATTTATAACAATATACAATGGGGGTTTATTGGCCCAGTATTGTATTTGTTGTTAATGATTTGTCGATACGTGATTAGTAATATGATTATGAGACGTTTTGGTTCCTGGAGGATAGTTATGGATATATTATAAGTAATTTGATGTCATTATTAAACAATTCTCACTATCAGCTCTGGTGATGGTCAAATAGATCCTAATTTATTTAACAAATGGGATAAAATATTTTTGAACATCATTTAATACTGGTGAATAAAATTCAAATTTTTATATACATAATGATGTGATAGTTCTATAGAAAATATAAATCCTTTAAGAATGAGGAATAAGAGGATATTGTTCTGGTGGTTTGGGATATCTACATATTTAATATGATTTTTATCGGTGTTTAAAAAAAATATGTCCCACTATAGAATACCAAAAGGCATATTCATCATCCACCCATAGGGGGACCCAGTGGTCTACATCGTGTGAGATCCTGCAAAAGTAGAAATTCATGTTGGAATGTATGTACTTGTATTCAGCATGCATAGTACCTTCTCGAAAGCATGAATGGATTGGGTATGTAGCCCACGAGTTTTTCAAGGACCGTGGTGTGTTGTGGACTCTATTGGTGTAATGTGTAGGGTGACCAGTGTTGATCCCTTATAGCCATCTTGGAGAGAGTCTATAACAAACTAGGTAATAACCCAAATGGTATTATTCATTCTCCTTCGATGTGAGATGTCGAACATGCTGGTTACTATACCCTCACCATTAAAATGATTTCTATAATGTGGTCTATCAAATCACACTCATCTCATCCAATCAATTTCTTGAATATGTTTCCTTCTACATTTCCTCGCACAAGATCTCCACTATACCGGTGTTTTTGATAAATAATTATTCATTATATTAAAATAATTATGTTGTAAAATGTATATGGATATACATTTGAATTCCATTAATGAATTCATATCACATGCATGACTTAATTTAATAAATTACATCACATATTTTTTTCAATGTATGATCCCAACAATGGTATCTACTCTTTATATCATTCTGGTCGGTTCTGAGAAGAAGATATAAGAAGTGTAAAAATGTAATTAAATGGAGTGTGAAGTTATCACCCAAAAACTCAACACTTTTACAAATGAATTTTACTGTATATGAATCAATAGGGTATGGTCAAGATCTAAATCTATTAGGGAAAATACTATATCCTAATCGTTAGTAGTCTCTTATCTGGTCTAGATTACGTTATACTATATATCTACTATCACTAAGGATCTCCCTTATATAGCCTTCAATTAGATCCCTAATAAAATCATTGATAAAACTTCATCACCTAGTGATATTTTCTTACTCCAAAAAATGTATTCTATAAAAAATAGATTATTATATACAATTTTAGTCACATCAGTATCAAAATATAAACCTAAAAATATTTATGATCTATAATAAATAAAACTTATAAAGTATCAAGATCATTTATCTAGATCATTCGGTATCCTTATTTTCATTTATCTGTCTCATCATTTGTACCAGGAACTAGTAGTAGTAGTGTCATCCTTCCTAAAACATCTTCTTCTTTATTCATCCTCTTCATTAATAGAATTTCACAATATAGGTGTAACATGAGGAATGACATAACTCCCACTTCTCCATATCCTTTATTTTTATTTTCAATCATTGTTCACTTTTGATTATGTAGAGGGAGAAGCACATCAACCTCCACCTAGTTTTCTTTTTACTATTCCCTAATACTCATAGAAAGTTAAAAAATATAAAATATTTATTCTAACATTACCAAAAACCACTCACTTCTTCATTTTTCATATATGTACATAATCACATGAAAATAATTTATACATTTTTAATATATAAATTTCATTATATTTGAACCACAATCATCTCAATAATATCATTAAATTTCCCGATAGAATCACATACATTGGTCACTCATGATCACACTATACTCTTCTTCTTTACATTACTATTAGAACATTTAAATATCCACTATTACTATATTGAATAATAAATAAATGTTGTACAAATTGTGATATATAATATTTTTTACCATTCAAGAATTTTTTATCATTTATATATACTTCTCTCACATTTTATCCAAATATTAACCCTTATGTAAGGATTTTTTACTCTTACATATCTCCTTGGAATACCAATTTACAATTTCATATTAGAATGAAACCATTATGTATCCATTTAAATATTCATTTCACCCTTAAATATCCTTCTATTAATAATTACATATTCACTAGAAATGTTGATTCACTCATTCACATCAATGTGTGGATTTATCGCTTTTTCAAAACATTTTGTCACCACATACCATTAAATTATACCTATAAACAATGTGATAACACTTATACCATCAAAAGAAACCATACATGTCATATTGTGACCCATGAACTTTTACAATTTCCATTTTTTAAATACTTTTCATATCACTTATGATATATTACACATTCTATAAGTATATCATTTATCAATGCATGGTATTTTTCCTTTTACATGTCACATATTCAATAAAATAAAATATATATCATATAATTGAGACATAATATGTATCCTACCAATGATTTATGTATCATATTATGATTTTTTACATTAACTCATTTCCTAATATATCATCCATATGCACACATATTCAATGTATTAAAATAAAATCCTTCATTTTCCATATTTAAACATAGTCACTAAAAAATATATGATGTATAATAATATATCTTACATATTAATATAATATTTTATATTTTCTTAGTTTTAGTTTACTCATCCATAAATGTCCTTTGTATACACCAGAAAATATTTTTTTGCATCCAAAAAACATGAGCACCATATAAATTATTGTTTTTATTCGTTTTAAATCTCAAGATCCATTCAAATTCTTTAGATTCATCGATCAATACTTCTTATATATCTTTATAAGAATCCAATGTAACATTGTGTCTTCCAAAACATATTCAATTATTTCGTATAGAGGGAAACATATATAAATTATATAATAAATATACAATTCTTCAAATCTACTCTTAATTGCTACCAAAATTATCAATATTACTACAACTACTCAAATTCTTGTCAAATTCACTAAAAAAGGATGTAATATATCAAACCTTCACTGATATAATCTATATAATTTAAAAATTATAATGAACATTGAAATACAATTCTTGAGTGTTTTAATGTATTTATTATTATTTTTAAACTCTATATTTAACAAATTGTTCCCCAAAAATTATCAAAGAGATATTCTCTATTTAATATTGAATCATTAATGTTTGATAAGCTGATGATGGATTTTAAATTTTCAAAATAGATTTATTCTTCTCCAGAATACTCGAATCCTCAAATTAAATAATAAACCATTAATAGATATTTATATCATCCAATATCTTTAGTTTTTAATGATTCATTACAAGATCAACTCTAAAATCATTATATGTTATGTTTATTTCCATGAATCTATTTATCCAATAAATACATGTAGTAACTGACTTTTCCCACTATCATGAGAAGTATCACAATCTGTATCATATTTTTTATTTAATTCTACATGATAACATAACATAATAGTATATTGACATCATTTCTCATTATAATATTGAAAAAAATTTAACAACAATAACTCTATTCATAAAAATCAATTTAAGAACTTCAATCTACCATTTAGATTTATGCAAAACACATCAATATTATTCTCTACTTTATTAACAATAAATGAATATTGCCAAGGATGAGGGAATTTCCTTTTCATTTAATATTATATTCATTAGTAAACCGTGAATAAATTTTTTCAAGGAAAGATTCATATTTCTCTTTAAAAATGAATTATAAATTAATGAACTCCAAGTCTGCATGAGGTCGCGCATCGTAGATTACAAGAGTGGATAAAAAAAATGCAAAAACGATGTCCATTAAGTAGTACATCAAGTGATACCAACTCATATATCTCCCTTTTGGTTTTATTCATGAATATTATACTAAGTATAACATATACATGAAATAAAAAGAGAGATTATATACATTTATATATAATCTTGTTTCCCCCCTTCATGCAATTTCTATATCAACTAACTCTTCCCCTAACTAACCATATTTGAGTCAATTCATTGTTGGAAGATAAATTAGTTTTCATACCTAATTCATATATTTATAAAAGTAATCTTCGAATTTCAATACATCCAGGGAATGAATCCAACTACTGTACCTATCCCATTCTCCACTACCCTTCATCATTCATTATCATGGATATCCTTCTTTAAAATGAACACAAAGCACATTTACAGAAACCCTACAAAATGTTGAAAGAAAGTAGCAACATTTAATTTCCTAATAAGACAATTATGTATGTAAAATCCTATTTCAATGTTATCATAGGACTCATTTAGTTCTCCCTCATGATATAACACCTTAAATTCCTTTCATTGAAATAGAAAATTTAATGATATAAGAATTAGGTGGACATTATTTTTCCTCATAATGGTAGCATTACAGATGATATTTTATTATCATCATAGAAAATAATGTTCATATTTATGTGTGAGTAATATTAGTTTCAATGTTTCTCAATGAAATAGAATTATTTTTTTGATATCAATATGTTGAATAATATAGAATGAATATATAGTGGAATATTCAGTTGAATCATCCAAGATTAGTGAAAAAGATTCTATTACATTGAATCATGAATGAAAAATAAATGAATGACTCATGTATTATTATATCAAGATTGATGACAATTATTTTGATGAATTTTAGTTTACATCAGATGATTTACGAGTTACTTTAAATTTCTCAATCATGTGTTTTATGTTTAATAGATCATTTTTTCTACATTATGATTTATTCATTTTTAATTTTTATGATTTTTTAAAATATATAAGATGTTTACTTATGGAGTTATAGAAATATTTTTTTAATATTTTTTTATTAGATATATATAACATAGAATAATGGACTGAGGCACACACACAAAGGTGATTAGATGAAGTTTATCATACCATGGTAATTAGATTAATTCAATCATACGAGGCTGATCAGATGGATTTATTCAATACAAAAAAATTAGATGATGGTTTTTGAGTAAGCATAAGGTCCACTCTCCTACCATGGATGGGCAGATCATTCGAAAACTAATCAAATAATAGAAAACTCAAGGATTACATAAGGGTAACACACCTAATAAAAATTATATGCAAGGGTCAAAATAAACTCATATAATAGTATCATACATTATCAGTAGGTTCTTGAAGATGTGTTATTCATTTATTAAACATCACAATGCCTTTTTAGACAATCCTATGATTGGTAGAAGAGAAAACTGAATGTATCAATGGGAAGTTTTATTAGATATATATATATGATTTCTTCCGATCGTAGGATGTTTATAATGGTATGAGTAACATATTGGTCACCAAATGAATCAATATGATGATTTCTATTATAAAAATGTTTTTAAAAAATTCTATCGAACATAATTTTAATGTGATCCAGGTGATAAATGAAGAATTTCTCATATGAATAAAAACATGTTTCATAAGAGAGCTATAATTTTTAGGAAATGTGTTATGATAATTAAACAAATATGTTTCCATATAAATTCATCTAGTAGAGGTTTTTAATTTACATTCATCAGACTGATGTTTTTGAGATGTGGCTTCAGATAAATGATTCCATGATAAGGAATCATATAGAAGTTAGAAGAACTTGGTCTTTAACTTAGGTGAAGATTCCTTATTTGGGTCTCTATCAATTCTATGGACCTAACGTGGATTGAAAACAATTTCATGTTAGTATCAGGGGTATCTAGAGATTATTCAGAGTCCGGATCCCATATTTTTGTTAAAAATAGGCCCAGTTCATTGTTTTATTAATCTATATGGAGAAACATCATGTTTAGTCTAAACGATGGGAATGGACTAGATTTTCAGGTAGAGCCATATCGGACAGTTGGAACACGGTTTGGAAAATCATATATCCTATACATGAATGAGTCCCCTTTACTGCAGGTAACCATGCATGGTGGGGCATGGTTGGGAAAACCATGTCTCAAAACCATGAAGAGACTAATTATTGGGTTATTTTAAAATTTTACCTTTAATGATATAATTAACATAACCCTTCATCCCCATTCTGAATTCTATCTGATATAACCTCCACCTCTTCAGTTTTTGAGATCATTGAGGGAATAATCTTGGGAATGAGATATATCCTTTATCTGGGTTCTGATCAAGCATTTTTTTATCATTATATACGTGGAATGTTTTTTACTTGAGTACTTTTTATTCGTTATTCATTTCATTTTCTCACGATGAATTAATCAAGTAGTAGGATATTATCTCCATTTTTCATAAAAAACCTGATCCTAAAAAAATTAGAGGCTGATATTGGATGAGGAGAGTCTTAGATGTACGTGGGGGGTGGCCTATTAATAATACATCATGCTTGATGTTTTTTGGAATTGATGTTTGGGCCCCCTAATTTTATAATTTTTGATAATTGAATTTATATTCCTTACTTATTGTCATTAGAACTATATTGATTGAATATTTCAAAATTTGTTATTAGTTAATGGTGGTTATTTTAATAACCACCAATACCCCATTTAGGTTGATATACCTTAATTGAGTTTCTAATGATTTTACACTTTTAGAGATTGTTCGGTTGTTTTCGAGCATGACAATTCTAATGGAAGGCCATCCCATATTAAATTAGTGTTTAATCATGTAATGGTGAATGGAATGTGCCTTGTCACATCCATGTGACATACCTATGGTATGTTCCTATATGTAGTTAATTGATTTAAGTGATAAATTAACAAGTTTGATGGATGAATTCTAATTGTTCATAATAATTTAAAATTAGTGGTTAGTTTAATGTCTTGTCACCCATTCGCACATACGTTGGATGGTAGCGGAGGAACCAAATGAAATGATCATGACATATAATGTACAATTGAATAGTTTCACGCTATATTTCATTTTCAAAATCATATAAGCCTATACATGATCCAATATAACATGATAAATGGAATAGTTTTTATAAGCACTAATTTTTTTAAATGAATAAATTTTAAGGTGCCTTAATATATATGGTTATTGAAATATTTAATGGTTTTCAATTACATGAATCAGATTTTGGATTCCAAATGTAATTGATTTGGTATTTGAGAATTGAATTCCAATTCCTAGAATCCCCTTGCCCAGTGAGATACCAACCTTGAAACCCGATCATTGTCATTCATTGCATGCTTGGTATGACATCATAGGATCTCTTATTAATTATTACAGGATTATTTGGATGCACTATATGGATCTAGAACCACAGTGGTGACTTGGATACATCCTTGGAACTAGCCATTGCCTAATCATTTTTACCTTTGATGTATCTGTTGGACTTAATTAGATTCACTATTTGTTGAATTCCTTGGAAGACTCTCCAAGGATTACTCACTTAACCCTTAGCCATGTTGATGTGACCATTCTGTTGGTGACCCTTTAGGTCTAGGTTTACTTAGTTTACCATAGAACCATTACTACCAACATCATGATATTATTATTTCACCACTGCCTATTCTCCATGTGACCTACTAATATAAATTGTTAATTAATTATTTAATGAATTTTAATCATCTTCAGTCAGTAAACAAGGGCTGCTAAATGTGCTAGGATATTTATATATATTTTATTGACTTATATTATATAATATTTCTTGAATAGAATTACCATTTCCATTAAATGGGTGGTATTTACTAGACACTTTTGGGGTGGCCCAAATATATTTATGTCACACCTTATCTGGGTTCCATTTGTAGTCAGGTAGACTACATGAATGTAAGTGTTGATAGAGGGAATCACATAGATTCCGAAACTTGATTTCCTACTGTATTTGTATGGAAATGGTAGCAGATGACTGACCAGGAGCTCATGATTCTTGGGATAGATTTTGAATGTACTTTAATCTGATTTTGATTAGCACATATTCCCACTATTTAGTATCCACATTTTCTTGTTTACCATATACCTTACAAATCGTTAGCCATTGTGTTTGGTTATCTATTTTTAGTTACTTATTAGTTTAGTCTTCTTCTTCTATTTACCTTTGTTTATAATTATTATTTCCATACACTCTTGTAATTTAGGGATATTCTCCCAAAAGACATTCCCTAGGCCCTCTGAACTAGCCGGTGGCCTCTGGAATTTTGGGACATGCACTTGAGGCCATGTGGCCAACCATGACCGGGGCGCCTATTTAGTGGAATCTGGGTCTGAGATGTCATAATGTGGTATCATAGGGGTTCCATTATTGTTATATTATCATGAGATAATATTAATTACATTAGTAACTCCTGTAAAATTTTTAAAAGTTGTTCTTGGGCGTCATAAACCCATGTTCGGGGTAAAATCCGATTGGTGAGAATTATATTTGTTATTGTCTTTTATATATTACAATAAATATCCTTTCACAATTTGGCGAGACACATGTTGTCTGTTGTTGTTGGTTATTATTTTGATTGATAATTACAATTCAGCCTAGGATCAATGATATGGGGGAAAGGGGAACTATTACATGCATCATCATTATCTCATAGAATTTACATTTCATGCATGATGCCTTTCCATATAGGTGAATTTCACTAATTTCATTGCTTCATATGTCAATGATTACAGAGTGAGACATCCCTTTATATGTTTTTGTGATTATTTTGATCTTTTATTTAGTGATTTCTTGTTTCAATTCATGAGGTTTTGTTGGCCCTCATGGGATGGAATTAGTAATTTACAAAATGATGATGTTAATTATACCTTAAAATGGGTTTTGTTTCTATTTATGAGGATTATGGGAGATGAGTCATTTCAATTGATGTTCCGTTTTTAACTATCCTAGATATAAGTTCTATGAAAAGGGAAATATAAAAGTGAAACAGATTAACATACAAATCCTTCTTTGTTAGGATTATGATTGGTAATTAAGTAAAAATTGTTGTTAAATATAAAATTAAATGAGGTGGTTTCTAATGAATTTTGAGTCATGATACTATTGACCATTCATCTATTAGATCCCCTAATGTTTCTAATTGAGCACTTTTCGATACAAGGTAATCTATACCAATGCATTGGTAGTATACATTAGGTAGTGAGCTTATTTATGTTATGTGTCCACTTAGGATGCTATCTAAATGCTTATAATCCTATTCTAAATTGACTTCATGTAAATTTTAAACCTATACCACCATGATGTCCTCGTGTAATATACTGGGATGGTAGAAATGACCATGCTCTAGATGTGGTGATCCCTAGGTCACTAATCTTACCACTAGAAGATCCACTAGATGAAATTCATGTTGCACATAATCTAGGAACTAATTCACATCATTAGGATAGTTTCTTTCATTTAATGTATCCTATAAATTTTTCTCCTAGAGTTGAAACTATAATGGATAATCTGACTCTTTAGTTACTTCTACAAAATCCTTACACATTTTCATATGATATTGTTTTCTAGGAGGCTTATTCTTGGATTGAGGACACCCTATCTATCTTTGTGAATCTGGGTTCACATATATTATAGAGGGTGAAACATGATTCTTACAAGCTGGATGATTAGGCAAAGCACTGGTCAAATGTGATAACCCAGGCAAGACACCATTAGGTCATGTTGTAGTTTGATTTCATGACTTCCACATATGATTAATGTTTACATAGACACTGATAGATGATATATCTATATATTTCATGCATCTTGACCATAGATCTATGTCAGTTATGGAGTGTTCAAGACATTTCACTGAGTTTAACTGCTTTTAACATCTTCTAGTTGTTGATGATACTTCATATGTAAGAAAATTCTAGGATGGGCACCAGTATGCCATCCTTACTCAGGTGAATGTATTTACCTTATACAGATCCTCTATGGTCATAAATTATTCTCCATTAACTAAGTGAAACATAAGTTTTGGTTATTGTACGAGTCATAGAGGATCCGTGCCATGGTAGGATAATAGTTCATTCGAGTGGCATAAAATGATCCTTATAGGTTTATCATTAGGGAAGTGGAAACTAGGGTAACCATGTAGGTATCTATATAGTGTTCCATTAGTGTCAATGATAGGGTAATTGAAGCCTCTCTGTGATAGAGAACCACTAGTGTGTTGGGGTTATGGACATATGGGGAATATTCAGAGATTATTTAGGACTAATATGTCATCTTCTAGTGGAATATATTACGCTCAAGATCCACCTTTAGGAGTATGTTCTTTTACAATTCATTAATAAGGTTGTTGTAGTAGTTCCATCAAGACTGGTCAAGGAGGATGTTTTGGTTGTGGTAACTAGAACCCTGATCACCAGCAGTACCATGAGAGTTGTTTTGATCATCATAGTTCAGTTATTTCACATTGTCTTGGACCACGTCATTTTCATGGAATATAGTTTATACCCAAGGATCAGGCTATGGGAACATCTACAATATTTGACTCTATACATGTATCCTTCACAACATGAATTGTGTTACATGATGCAGGTGCTTCATAATCATTTATCTCTATGTCTATCATTGAATCCCTTAGGATTCCAATACAATTATACAATGGTGTAATTACCATACAAACATAATTACGGGTAAAATCTATGTAAATATTCTAGTGTAGGGATAAACACATTGATATATGTAGTTATACTTTTCTAGGGAACCTCTTTGTTAGTGATATTGGGGGCTTTGAGGTCATTATTAGGAGATATTGGTAGGTTTTTTATCCCACCGTTGTAGATTTCTATTTTCACCAAGTGTTGTTTTAATCACCCGAGGGTAGAAGTTATCTATATAAGAATGATTGTGATGTATAAGATAATAAAATTATACCCAATAATCATGGGATTTAATGAGCGAATTCCTAGATTTCTAGTCTCCTCATAAAGTAAGAGAGTTTATATGAGGAAAAATTCCCTCTAGTAGTGGATCATTTCAAATATTTCATTCTCGATGTTTTTTCTAGAATAAATTAAAATAGATATGTGGAGTTACTGATTGGTCATGTTCAATGGGTATATCGAGTGTTTATTCCTCCATGAAGGATGTCACCTACATAACTACAATAGCTAAAGTAGAATATAGAGGATCATGAGGCCAAAAGATTCATATGGCCTAGAAATTCCCCATGACGTTCGCTAGTCCATTCAACCATGAATACCGATGAGTCCCTCAGTTTATTCATGGTTTATAGTATATTGATCTATCTTTTTTTCATGAACCATTATCTACTCCCTCTTATAGATGATATTTTTTACCATCTCCGGGGAGAAAGAGTTTTCTCTAAGATCTACCGAATATCGGGCTATCATCAGGATCCAACCAAGCCATCAAACCAACCTTATAAATATTTCTATAGTAGTAATGGTCTGTATGAGTACATAGTTATGTTTTCATGTCTTAAAAACATTCCAACATTATTCATTTCTTTGACAAATATGGTGTGTCATACATATTTTGATTCTTTATTCATCGTCTTTGATGAAGACATCTTGGTGTATTGTAACTCTCGCAGAGACCAGGAAATGAACCTTTATATCAATCTGAGTTCAGTGAGAGAGTATCAAAATCAATTTTATCAATATGTGTTCCACATCACGATTGAAAATGATCACTTTATGGGTTATAGTATCTCAGAATCAGGAGTATTTGTTGACCATTGAATGTTAGTGTCATAGTTTTCTGGGAGTATCCAGAGAACATGTTTTATGATATTAGGTTATTAGGGATGGGTGTATGTTAAATGTGTTTCATCTAGGACATATCACTCCACTATTCATTTCTCACTTATCTTAATGGAAGGATGATAAGTAATTGTTTTGAGATTTAGGCAGGAAATCCTTTTAGATGTTGAAAGGGATGCTTTTCTCATCACCTATTCAGATTATTCCAAAGCTTTGAATAGGATAAAAATTCCAATGTGTTGCATCGGGAATAATCCTTGGTGTAGTGTTGATGATGGTGGAAACAATAATTATATACAGGTCTCATTATTTGATGCCTCATGGGAGAACTACATGATGCAAGATCGTAATCTTGTGATAGTTTTCCAATCCTTACATTGCAGAAGTCAATATATGTTGTGTAAGTAATTTTATGTTGTATACCTAACATATGATCCTAAAATATAACTTTTCTCAATATAAAATGTATATTAGAAATTATATAGCAGTTTAATATCTATATTATATGCATTTCAAGCATGCCTCAATGCCTAGAAGCTGTATTGTGATTGCAGATGCACTGTGCCAGAAAACTCCGGAACATGTTGTACATGAAGCAAGTGAGTAATGTAAATTGATGGATCTCTTCTTTGAAATAAATCTAGATATCCATGATATTCATGAGCATCATTATGAAAAATCCATGATATTTATATCTTCCCTCCTTAATAAGGTGAAGAGTATACAATTTTATTATTCAGAAGGATTGGATCTCTAAGAGGGTTTTTCAACGGATGAACTACCAATGGATAGGTTAGTAGAAAGTGATGAAATCCTAAATATACATTGATGTGTATAGGTTCTTATATATATGCGTAAATATTTGATTTTTTAATCCCACAAATCTTTGTGGGATGTTTATTTGGGCATCTATAAAATTTTATCAAGATATGTGACGACAAATATAGTTGTTCTGGGATGAAGTATTAGATAACATGCTTTATTACTATGAGTTTCACATCTCATAAGGTGAGGGAGGATCAAATGATATTTGTGGTCTTTTTATTGACACTTCTAGTCCCAAAATGGAAATGTGAATATGTTTCCATGTTCTTCATATAAAGGCTGCATGGGCCACCTAGAGGGAGAGAAGTTGTATGAGTTTACATTTACAGAATAATGAATGTGGTTCACCTCATTGCTATTTGGGAGGATTTACCAATTGATGATATCATAATAATATATGTCCATGAGATCATATTAATATATTGGTTCTCATGTACATTCATTTTAGATAGGGAAAATCATTGAACATAATGGTTTTGTAAGGAATTATATTAATATATGAGTATATATATTCTTAAAAACATCTTTTCATCATCAAAACTATGGACAGTTAGAATCAATGATTCATGTTCTTAAGGAAATTATCTGGGCATGTATCTTAAATTTATTCAATTATTGGGGTAATAATATCCCTCTAATCATTTTCTCTAACAATAATATATTTTTGGAAGCTATTTAGGTGGATCCATTTGAGGCCTTTCATTATAGGTTGTGTCGTTCACCACTTTGCTCGCTTGAGGTAAGTGAGGCATCCCTTCTTGGTTGTCGTCTTTTGCAGGTGTCTTTAGTTAAGGTTATATTGATCATGAAGAATTTAACAACTACTCAGTCCAGATAGAAAAATTGTGTGGATCATTGTTGGAATCCTCTATACTTCATGGCCGTGGATTTTTCTTTCCTATTGGTGTCAACCAGGTTAGGGAAAAGACCGCTATTGTGGTCAGGGAAGCTATCACATTTTTAAGAGGGTTATTTTAGATTTTGGAGTGTGTTCGGCTAGTACCCAATTGTTAGTTATCACCTCAATTGTATTATTCCGTGCATGAAGTCTTCCACGTTTCACAACTTCCATATTATCATGCCAACCCATCTCAATATTTTGGTCATAATGAATTTGATCTTTTTTTTTCAATGCATTATTTGGGGAGTATCCTATATTCATGGTGAACATGGTGATGCGTTCCATTAATGGGGGTGGAACTATAATAACAAAATTTTTATTGTGGTGTAGATCCCAAATATTTTTTCTAATTCACTTTTATAGACCTAATGGGGATGCCTAATGTGTTCATGATGGTCTAAGGGGTGTTTTGGGTTTATTGGATGACCAGAACCAAACTTTTAAGATGAAATTATCTTTTTCACAGTTATAGTAATCTTAGAGGGGAGGCCAGATTGTTAGTCTAAAAAATTTAGATGGCCTTCATTTTTTTGAAGATGCATATCACATAGTAGGTGATTTTTTTTTCTCAAACTAATATTCCTATCCATGGAAGTGCCCCATTTTCACATGGAACTCGTGTATCATTAGAACACAGTTTGGAAAATTGTGTGGAAAAAATGTGAATTGGATAAGTATTTGGTGACTTTACTATTTTTCTATTACTGATCTAACTAAATTCACCCTTCTTCGCCAATTTTAATTCTAGTAGACCAAACTTCCCAATATCTACTTTTTGAACTCTTTGAAGGCCCAATATATGGACTGAGATATAACCTTCATATAGGATATGATCGACCTTCTTTTCATTGTGTTGGATGTACAATGGTAGGTACTCAAATCCTTTTTATCCATTCATCAATTATATTTATCCAAAATAATTTATCAATTTGTAGGATCTTATCCCAATTTTTTAGATCTACTCTGATATTGGCCAAATTAGAATTCGATAATAGATGAGGATATATTTTTGAGTACTATGTGGGTGTTCTATAACTCATCCCTAATTTTCATTATTTGTAGAATTATTTAGTAGAGCCCATCAATCTTGTCAGGTGTTGATTATTCTATTTTTTTAAATTTGTTATATTTATTGGAAACATATTGATAAAGTATTTTAATAAATGTGATTAGTTATTTTCTGTTACATCAATAAAGTCTTACACCCTGTGTATGGTGATATTCCATAATTGAAATTCTAGTGTTATGACACTTTGATCCACTATTCGAGTGTGTTTGAATGTTTTATTAGAATTGGTAATAATTCTGATATTAAATCATCACTAAATCATTTAATGTATAATGGAATTTATCTATTCATTTCTATATGACCAGCCTAAGATAAATTCCAAAATAAAGTAAATTTATTTAGGTTACAAATTGGAATGTGTGTTGTATGAATTTGACATTCCCATAAAAAGTGAAAATGAATTATTGGTTTATGTTGTATGATCCCTTCCCACATGTGGTGGATTGTAGAAGATGAACCAAATGAAATGATCATCACTAATATAGTTCAATTAAAAGGTTTCTTTCTACAAGGCATTTTCAAACCCATGAAATGAAATTATTGAACCAATGAAATTTGATAAATTGAATCTTTATTATATGGCCTTATTATATTAAATAATGGAAATGTACGAAGCCTCGATACATATTTTCCTTGACATATTTAATGGATTAACTTGGCTCGAATTATATTTTGGATTCCTGATGGAATTACTTATGTATTCAATGACGTAGTTCTGATTCAATGATTCATGTTGATTACCGTGAAACCCCTCTTGGATCTTGATCCTTATCATTCATTGTTTATGTGTTAGACATTATATAATACCTTATTTATTATTATAAGATTATTTAGATAGACTACTTGGATGAAGCATGACATTCAGTTACTCGGTTACATCCTTATAATTTTCCATATAATTTTCCCATTATATTATGGAAGTATTCCTTGTAATCTGTTACATTCAATGTTGTGCAATGCCTTGGAATACAGTCCTCGGATTAATCTCTTACCCTAGCACCCTGATGCAATTTCAACTAAGTAGGAAAACCTTGTAGTCTATTCTTTCTTATTTTTCCATCAAAACATTACAACCACTATCACTAGATGATGATGTTACTACAGGATATTGCTCACATGACCTATTAATATAAATTGTTAATTAATTAATTAATTAACTAGTTATATATTCAGACAGAAGATGAGGTTTGAAGATGGTTCTTGGGTATTTAGTCACGTTGTACTAATTTACATTATATATTTATGTTTTCATAAAATTAAAATTTCCATTACAAGGAATGCATGTTATAGACATAGTTAGTGGGGGCCTAGTGAGATTTATCTAACACCGTATTTAGGCACAATTTTTACCTAGGATGACTAAGTGAATGAAGGTATTAATTAGAGAAGCATACATCATCAGACATCTGACTGCATACTCTATTAGTATAGATATTTTAGTAGTCGATTGATCAATACATAAGGATGATTAGGTTAGTTTATACATTTCTTTTATGATACTTTGTTTTATCACATATTTTGGATAATTTGTTTTCCTGTTCTATAGTTTAATAGACACATTACTTATCATCATCCATGTGTATTATTATAAGTTGGTCTGTTATTTATTAGTTTAGCCTATTCCAATCTTTACATATGTTTATAATTATTTTTTGATCTAATCTATGGTAATGATGGAATAGTGTCCCCATAGACAAATCGTAGTCCCTCAATGCTATTTGAAAGCCTCTGGAATTTGGGGAGATTCCCTTGATCCCATGTGTCCAACCATGATCGGGGAACCTATGAAGTGGAATCCGAGTTTAGTATTTCATAGTTATTACCATATTAAATAATCACATTGTGATTTTTGAGTGATTTTCAACTCACTGAAGATTCCATGCAAGATGATTAGATATATGTTGATGATGGTTCCAAATAGATTCCATTGAAATGATGTATTTGAGAGATGTGAACATAAAAAGTTATACAATCATAACAGAAATAGTACAAAAAATCAATTTTATTGAGGTATATAAATTAATATTTTAGAGATATATACATATGAAATTTTTCTGATTAATATTTCAATGGGGAGAACGGAGGAATACATCATGTGAATAAGAATATTTCAGAATAATTCCACCTTCCCATCATTTGAAGGATCATTATAAAAATAATTTGAAGTGAATTTGATAAATCAAAGGATTCAATTATAAGGAAATAGATGATGATTCTACCATAATTTCATTGGTATAATGAAAATTCTTGTGAATGGTTTTAGAACTGTTCATACAATGTTGTAAATGAACGTCAGATGAATTCTCCTACATGGAAGAAATGATACAATGATGTACGAGAGGTAATGTTTACTAAAATTTAAGATATATTAACAAGATATTAACAATATCAATTCTAAGGATGATCAATCAATGGTTGATATATTCCCACGGTTAATGATGTTTTTAGATTTCTATTAACATTGAGTTTAATGATGTTTGAATAAAGGGCGGCATAATGAAACATAATGAATCATCAATAAGATTCTAAAAGCATGTATAATAATAACTATGATATTTAACTGAGAATATGATTTGAAATAGAATGTTACATTTAGTTAGAGATACATGTGATTTCCACCTACTTATACAGGCGAACCAACAAAATGGGGTGGAATTGTATTGTTAAAAAATATAGTATCCATTTGTGGAAGTGTGATAAACTGATAGATATATCAAAATTATAATGAATAATTTATTTTCAATAAAAAATTTCCAATCATGTCTCATGTGATGAATTATTATTTTGTCAAATTTTTTGAGAGAATAAGTACCTGACAGATCAGGGATTACCACAGGGAGTGGTAACACCAGAAACAACTATAGTGTATAAATCAATAGAAAAAATATAACAGGGTTGGAAAAACAACTACCTAACCAGGTAGAAGATATTGAATAGATAAGTGACACTTGATGAATTGGTACTCAATTATCTTTAATATTAATGATGTTTAGACTAAATATCACACAAATATTTAGTTATTATTTAGAATTTTATGAACATAAAGGGGAAGTGAGATTGGATGACGTATCGCTGGAAATATTATCATTGAAAACACATTATCATGTGGATATATAGTATCAAAAATTAAGATATAGGATCAATAATATAGTTTCCAGATAATGGAAGTGAAAAAATAAAAGTTTCATAACATATTTTATTCATGTAAGATGTATGGAATAATGAAATGGAGATTAGAGCTGTATTGTTTACATCCAAAAAATGTCTCATGTATTGGTGGAATTTCCTATTGTTACAAAGTATCTGACAAAATAAATTGGAATGTATCTATATAGGAAGTATATTGAACTATTAAGAATAAAAAAATTTCTCTAGGTTATCACGAGTCTAATGAATTCAGATTTTATTCGTACCCAATTAAATTGTTGGGATAGACACATATATTAATGATTGTTTTGTATTCAATATCCCACATTTGGAATATCTTTATAGTTGGGTATTTATTTAATATTCATCACCATGTGTGATAAGGATCAGACACTCTTATTGGGTAATGAAATGTGTAATAACATTGTGTTATATATTTCACATGCTTTCAAATAATTGCTTATGATTAGTAAAAATAAATATGAGAAATGAGAACAAAAATGGTATAAAAGAAAAATGTATAAAAAGTTTCCCCCAACATCTTTCATTGTTTAGTATATCCCAATGTTTTCCAATGAATTTATATTAGTGTCGAGGTTCAACAATGTTATATTCTCCATAATGAATATATTCTATTTTATAGATTTGTGTTTCATTCTCACATTATCAGTGAAGTGAGGTTTTCAACAAACATTCAGTTTTCTCTGATAGGAATTCTATTTTTACCAAAAATATGATAACTATTGTTAGGTAAAGGAAAATAATGTTTATGAATATATCTATCTTGTCTAAACAATATTATTTTTCATTTTCTTCTTGAATTTATAATAATTAATATATTTTAGGCCTTCCAATTTTCGGGTAGGTCAATCAATTATACACTAAGGATATGGAAAATTTCACCTCAACTGAATCTAGAATATTAAGTGTTCCTGATGTTTTTCAAAATATTTTTTAAACTATCATTGAAGAAAATATCCTATATTAATTGGTGATTAAATAAATATAGAAATTATCAAGAGATATCACAATATATATTGAAAAATATTCATCATTTAATTTCCTAAAAATTGTATTTCTTGTTTTTTGGTGTTTTGAAATTATGCCGGAAGAGATCACCCAACGAGAAGAAGAAGTATATAATAAGAATAATTCTTTTCTAGGAACTCTTGTATAATGTATAATGATCTCTGAAAAGGGTGGATTCATAGGATCATGAAATGAGGAACTTGAAATAATTTCTCCAGTATTCGAATACAAATGGATCACTGATGTTGAATAGAAATATGGATTCAAAAGGACTCTATAATAAAAGATCAGTGCATATGAATAGAAGTTGAATAGTGTAATTGATGTCAAGAATTTAAAAATGTACGTAAAATAAAAGAATATAATTTATGTTAACACAATTAGAAAATAAATTTTAGATGCAAAATGTGGATGTTCCTAGAAGAAAAAATATTTTTAATACAAATATATTATCATTGATGATCAGAAAACCAATCTCTTCATGAGATCTATAGAATTGAATGTTTTATTTTCTAATCAAGAATTAATCAATTTGAGATTTAAATAAATAAATAGAAAGTTTTTTCTTCAACTTCACTGTCATTGTAGGGTTATAAGGTTTAAAAACATACAACATGTGATAAACATATCATGACATCATTTATTTATCTTTCTCTAGAATCTATAAATAAATATGTACCATCCATACCAACTAGTAATAATTTTATAAATTTTTTTATATTAATCGTACTTTTTGGCGATAAAAAAATATGCACACATATAGATGAATAAATAATTTGATAAACCTACCACTATTACTAGGGTGGATATTAATAAGAGTGTAGAAGCGGGTTCCCTATGTAGATCCCAAAATGTTAATAATAGTTCCCAAAAACATTATATGGTTTATATAAAAAGTATATGGTTTAGGGGTCAATGTAGCTGGTGAAAAAAAAATTGGAATTATGTATTAGATTTTTGTTATAATTCAAATAATGAAATATAAAAAATTATTCCCATTCTACATGGAAAAATTATATATATGGAGAATCAATAAACACAATGTAATAGAATATAATAATCCTTTCAATTGATTTGGAATATTTTTATACAATTGTAATGATGACTAAGAGGGTGTTCATAAGAATAGTCAATGGACATCATGATATGAATAAAAAGCTTATAATAAATGGTTTCTATAAAACATAGATATGAAATAAGAAGAAACTCTTTGAAGTATGTCAAATAATTTGTGAAAACATTCTCCCAATAATGTTTCATATAGGAAAGGTTAGTAGTGATTATATTCTAAATCCAAGAAGGTTATGAAATAATACATACCCAAAAGAACAACTAAAAATAATAACACTCAGAAGATGAAATTTGGAATTTCCAAAATTACTATGATCCTAATGGTATGATATATTTTTGGTTGGACTTTTTTTACAGAAAGTGGAAAATGGAAGAAGCAGAACAAAAGGCTACAGACAAAGGAAAAGAAAAAAAATCCATATGATGAAGATAATTTTATATTTGTCAGATACTATATGGATTGAGAACTCCAAAATATTTTTTTTAATAATATTTCAATAATAATAATTTTTCTTAATGAATATTAAATATACACTACATGAAACATGTTCCAAAAACACTCTTGAGATTTGTGTGTTCACAAATGAATAAATTAAATATGATAAAATATACAAAAATCCAAGATCAAATATGATGTTTAGATGTAAAATCCTAAATATTTCACGAATTGGAGAAACATGGTTGAGTATAGCATCTAATGCATGGTGCTCACATTAATAAGTTAGGAAGATAAATCTTGTTCCCTTATCCATTTATATAATTTTTCTATTCAAAATTGAATTGAAAGTGAGGCATGTACTCAGGGGAACATGAGTGTGAGAAATGGATAACAATTGTGGAAATCTATGTTAATGAATTATCCATTCTAGAATGTTTCCTGTTCTAGTCCAACAAAATTTATATGAAGGAACCATCCATAGTAATGATGTGGAAGTTTTCATGTATGGGCATCTTGACAAGAAGAGATCTATATTGGTGCATTATCGTTATAAATATTATTAATGAAATATATTGAAAAAAATTCATCATTATGAAGATTTTAAGAAAATTATCCTATTATAAGATACATTTGGGTAATAGTGAAGAAGTTGTAAAAATCATTATATAATATAAATTTGATAATTCATGAAATTATTAGATGATCATCTCTTTGGAAATGGATTTTTTTAATCATTCATTATCATGACCCCAATAAATATTCCTAAATGAAGGGATATAGATATTGTACCTTGATTCCCACCACCAATACACTCTAGATTGGTGACTATCATTGAGGTAATAAAAATTCCACAACATGGGTGGAATTTTCCTCATTATGATAACACGATTGGCTGATAGGATGTATCAAACACAATAAACTCTAAGAAATATATATAGGAAAACCAAAAACTATGCCACTATACATTTTTAAATAAAAGGGATACAAATAAATTCCTTCAATATAAATACCAAAAAACAAAACTAGAGTATAAACATAGTATATTTCCTATGGTATGGATACTAATTCCAATAATGGTCCCTGTAACCCTCCAAGAAACCTAATTTTTTTTAGATATGTAGGGTGACCATACATTTATAATCAGTATAAAGACACATTATCTCTTGAACAAGTGGAAGAAAAATCCTAATACACCCATGAGAAAAATACATAACCAAACATCACTTATCATATTGACTAACTACAATACCAACCTCATCAAGTCATACTCACCAAATAATGCATCCATATATTATAATATAATATAAATCACATAGATGATAGGGTACACTTCACTACATTCCCATTAATTATCAACTCTCACACCAAAATGGAATTTAACTTGGTTATCCCACCTCTTCTAAAGATATCACATCACATCAATCCCACATACACTTGGTCCACACCGCACAACACATCTCACCCACCAAAACCAAGGAAAAATATCACGTCATGCCACATCACATATCACCTCAAAGACACATGGGAAAACACCTCTCATCTCGTCCTAAGACACCTAATATATTATTTAATGTATGAGGGAGTAAGGAATAGAGGGTTTCCATTCATCCAACCCCCACCAAGATGTCTAGAATGAAACCCCCTACGTGGTTATGCAGGTGTTGGCACGTAGTACTCGATGTGGGTGGGGTGTGTTTTATAATCTCAAGGTAAAAAAATAAAATATGTACATACATATACATATAGTCACAAAATCCCCACATAAAGGTTCAAAATAAGTAATAAACCAATATACATGGCCCCCCCACATCCGCTACTAAGACTTATTTCACTACCCACAACATGATGATAGAAATCCATAGTTCTTTTTTAATCTTTAGTTAATATTAGACCATTTTAAAGATTCTATGTTAACAACCAGTTCCATTAAAACAATAACACCGGTTTTTATTCCATTATAATTATTATTACCATCCAAACCAATTAATAATCTACAATAAAGAAACACACAATAAAAAGAATATTGAAATATCCCCGAAACCACAAACATCCCCACCATTCATCGCAACTGCCCTACTAAACCAGAAAATTCCTACTTCCCCCACACACATCATACCTCATTATACAACACAACATATTATTTTATTTATAAAAGGACCGATAATTCAATTTCACTTAATTAATTATGGTTGTTATCACACCATCCAATACATTTGGGGTAATTTAATTCATTATCCTACTATATTTAGTTGACATTTTTTTATGATGTTTCAAAACAATCAGAAAAATAGTGGATTTAGACAAAATGTCACTATATCATTATCAAGACCCCAAAATACATCTTCTTAATCATAAAATTATACCCATACATTCAAAATTTGAAATCATTAAAAAAATACAATCAACAAATATATTTTATATTAAACATCACATTCCCCTTCAATTTAAATAAAATTTAAATAAAATACATTATCTGTATTAGTATATATTAAAATCTCTCTACAATGATACCAATTCTAATACCATCACACATTATTAACATGAAATTAAATGAAGGAAAAATCCTACATTGTAAGTAAGATGCTTTCACTAACTTGTTACTTCACAATAGGGGGGTGTACGTATAGGAGGAAACTACCTAATTGAGAATGTGAAATCCATAAAAATATAATAGCACGTTCTACGACTCCAATGAAGAATTATTTTATGAATCTCATATCAAGAGAAATAATAATGAATGAAATAAGGTAATACAACAACCATAAAATGATTTGATCTAAATATAATGGGATTTTAATTTGAATTGATGACAATTAATGGAGGATCTCATTTAAACCACAAATTTTAGGGGTTTTAATGGAATCCATATTTGTTATAAACTAATAATATAAATCATCCATTTTTAAATGGATTTATAATTCATTAATTATATTATTAAACCCATTTCTCATAAAAAAAGACGTAAAAAGGTAAATATTCAACAAAATTTAAAAATTGTTCATGATTCACCACCAGGATGAGTGACCACAATGATGAGTAATTTTTATAATGATTCACCAATAGAATGAGTTATGAAAATTATATGTCCCTTCCAAGATTATCCACTTTTAGAATTACTCACTACCAGGATGAGTCACAACAAAAATTAGTAACTTCTAGGATGAGCCACCACTAGAATGAGTAACTTTTAGAATGAGACACCTAAATTGTGATACACCCCCATGATGTGTCATTTCCAGGAAGAATCATTGAAAGAATGAGTCACCACCTGGGTGATTCAATGATATGACGATTCACACCCAGGATGAGTCACTACGATGATTATTCACCGATAAAATGAGTCACTTCCAATATGAGTCATTATTGGAAAACAAGAAATTTTTAAAATTATGGAATGTATCACTGTTGTAATGACTCACATGTCTCAAAATATCCACATACCTCTCTCCACACACCACAATTATCATATTATTGTAATGTAATAGTCTTTATGTTTCAGGTCGTTACACCATATACCACCCAACATTTTCTCACTCTCTAGAATTCAAAACCAAACTGGAAGAAAGGAGAGAAAATTTCAAATCAACTGCATCTTGAGATGCCTCTTATGGATATAATCAAAACAAAAACACTTCTATAATCAGAAACATATATCCATAACACCCACAACAACCAAAAAAAATATATAAATCATTGAACTTAGATATTACGGAATTCCATCCTCTATGTCAAGAAACTATCTTCTCTGGGCGACACTGACGCTCCCACATGCGATTAATCACATCGTAGTTAACTGGCTCTTCACTAGGAATGATTTCAACCATTTTTATGTGGGGATATTACCACACATCACACGAAACACAACACATCAAGGGGAAAAAATATTTCATAAAATACGATGTTATTAATAGAACATCAGTATTAAAACAAAGAAGGAAAACCTCCAAACATAACTGAGTAATATGCTCTCATCTACATTTAGTTATCCTGTAAACTATCAAATAGGACATCATAGTTCCATATCACACATTCCTGGGGAATGTTCCAAACTCATATCACCTTCTCTTGATGGTCTTGGATCTCCACATTGATACTCCACGAAGGAATCATTATCATCGATATCAATATATTCTCAACCAATGATGTTGGGCTTCTCATGAAGAAACATATGGTTCATAGAGAAATTGAATATGTCATTAATGTACTCTAGTCATGGTGGAAGTGAAAAACTGTAATATACCTCACCAACATTCCCTAACTACTCGAAGGGCCCAAAAAACTAGAGTGGGAGCTTATGTCATTTGTCAAACTTCCACTTCCCATGATTAGGTGAAATATTCAAGAAAGAATGGTCTCCATACATGAACTCTAGTGTCCTCCCCATTTTATTACTAGAATAATCAGGTTTCCCATGGGACACTTTCATAATCTCTCGAAGCAACTAAACCTTCTCTTTTGAAATCCATCTGACCATAGAACCAAGAACCGCTACCTCCACAACCTTAGGATAGAAAAATGAAGAACGAAATGGCCATACATACAAACCCTAAAATGGTTCCATACCAACTGATGTGTGATATCTAATTTTCTTAGAATCTAAACTATGGGAATGTTTCAAACCCTTGTTCCCCCGAAGTCCAAGATGCAATCGTGTAAAAAATTCTACATCGTCTCTATAGTCTGATTTGTATGCTTGTCAATCTGGATGTGGAAGATAGTGTTGAGTCATTACTGAGTGAAAAAGGATTTTTTTTAATTGCTTATAAACACATCAGTTAAAATGTTAGTCCTCATATGAGACAATGGTCCTTGGAACAACCTGCAGACTCACTAATTCATCAACATACCAATTTACCAAAACATCCACTACACCTAACTCATTTATCACTATAATGTGGTCTGATTTCATTAACCAATCCACAATTACCCATATAACATCATAACTTTTCGGAGCTCAAGGAAACCCGGTGATTAATTACATATATATTTCATCCCATATCCATTTGGTAATATCAAAGGGATTCGGAAAAATTCTAGAAACAAAATGATCATTCTTAACTTGATAGTAAACGATGAACCATGCAACAAAAATTCCATGTTTCTTTTTATCTCAGCCCACCAAAACTATATCCTATAGTTGTGGAACATATTTTAAATTCCCATGTGTACGGCCAATGGTGATAACTGGAAATATTGAAGAACCCCATTTACCGGTTCTACTAGAATAATAAGCCTTCCTTGATACAACATCTAGTGTTCACTATCCTCTAACCATCCATATAGAGCATCATTATGGTGAAAATGGTCATGCATCACCTGTACCTCTAAGTCTCCCCACCTAGAATACTAGACATTCCAAATAATAAATATTGCACCATCATATGGAACATGAATCCTTTTCCATCAACTGTCCTTGAATTCAAGTGAAAAGATGCAAAAAAACTCTATTTATCTCGAAGATACATTAGACTTTTGAAGAACATATTTTCAACAATTCCTACTCAAATCATCTTCTATAAATTCGTCTTTCCTAAGGTGTAGGATATCTCAAAATCATATCCTTATAGGAACTCCATCCACCTCCATTGTCAAAGATTCACATCATGCTGGGAAAATATATATCTCAAACTCCTATGATTTGTGAACACAAAAAATTACATACCAAATAGATAATTTCACTATAACATTAGTAGAAAAACAATTTTTGTTAGCTCTAGATCTTTAGTGGCATAGTTACATTCACATGGGAGAAAATGCCTTATCCAATGAGAAATAATTTCCTTCTCTTGCATAAATATCCATTCTAATCCCTTACAGTAAGTATCACATGGCACTTCAAACATTCCCCTGACACTAGAAATATGAGCACTAGAGCACTAACCAATTTCCACATCCTGTAACTGAATGATTCCTAGCACAGGTAAGTCCTCAAAAAATCCATAGAGCTCTTGGTCAAATATCTAATTTTTTTAATTGAAATAATTCTTTCAAAAACCACTACTATATATCATGTGAAACCATGGAAGTTATGAACATCATCCACTTTTTTGTTTGATTCCCAAGAAACAAATTCATCGACCTTAGATAGTATAACTATGAGACATTAACGAGGAAACAAATTTCAATGGAAATGGAAATCTCAAATCCAAAATATATACATAGAAAACATTCCAAGAAGATGGTGGAACCAGAGAACTAACAAGATAGATCTAGGATGCTCAAAATTATCCTCATATGCCTTGGAATTAATAAAGATTTCATTGATAAATATGATTAAAAACATGTCTACGAAGTCAGAATACACTGAGTGCATGAGCTCCGTGGACATTTATAGTTTCTTCATAACATGGAACGATAAGACTACATAATCAAATTTCCCACACCTGAATCTAATGGAAATATTTCAGGTATCAACATATTTAACCATTAACTGGTGATATACACATCACATGTTTATCATAGAAATACATTTCACCCCTCTCAAAAGGTATAAAAGATTATCAATACTCATTAGTGGGTAACGGTTCTTGATTTTCAACAGATTTAACCTATGATAATTTACAGGTAACCTCATATAGTAATCTTCCTTGTTAGAGAAGAATAATATAGAACCCCATGGTGATTAATTGGGGTAGATGAATCTTTTAAGCATCATGTCATCAATCTGAATCCACATAACCAATAACTTATAGTGTCATATTTGATAAGGGTCTATCAAAATTGGAGAATCACTTATCTCTAATTCTCTCACAAAATCAACACCACATCGATGGGGTAGTTTTATAACCTACTTGAGGAAAACAATGATGAACTCCCCAAATACCATGGGTTATTTATCTACCCTAGAAACCACTATATTAACAAATATTTAATCGATAATTGAAAAAGGGGATCCATGTTTCATTTTCCCACCAAACAACTCTATTTGAAAATGAAAACATCTCATTGGCCATCCATATATGGGAACATGATTATCCTCCGAATAAAGTCAATAAAATAATAAATAGAATACAATGAGTCAATTCCAAGGATGAAATCATATGGTTATATCTCAAGATCTTGAGCTCCACAAATTATTGATGTTTCCCCACCATCAGTGCGCATCATGGACAACTATTGTGAAACATGGTTTGGCTTATAACTAGAATATTCCACACCAATGGAATATGAAGGATTTCTACATCTAGTCCTAATGAACAGAATATATTTCATTCCACAAAGGAGTAAAATGATATAGAATAAAATATATCACATAAAAACATAGAAAATAAAATGATCACACATAAAATGATCTATATGCCATAATTTTCTACTACATATTCTACATTAAGCTAACCACACACTACTCCCATTCCTCTGATGACATCCACATCCATGACCATGATCTATATGAGGTCTATAAGATCATGGATAATACTTAGGTTAGCCTATAGCTACCTCTTCTACCCATGCTATACCATAATCCAACTTCCCTAGAAATTGGAATAGCCTCACTGGTAACTTCTACGGAGGCTAACCCTTATCCTTTAAGACTCAGCCAAACATAGCTTGTGAAACCAATAGGAACCAGTGATAAAGATTATTTTGAATCTTATAGAATTAAAACCAAATATTAATGAACATTTTAATGTTAAAAAAACTATAATTTTTAAAGGGAAGATGTCAAGGTCGACTCCCAGGTAGTTGAAACCTCGAATACCCCAACACCTGAGGTCTAATAACAACAAATCCACTTTTTATGGAATCTTGTGGGTTCCCCTTTCATGAAAATCC
Source organism: Viscum album (assembly GCA_963277665.1). Lineage (NCBI taxonomy): Eukaryota > Viridiplantae > Streptophyta > Magnoliopsida > Santalales > Viscaceae > Viscum > Viscum album. The sequence continues at coordinate 2,027,039,012 of OY728120.1, read as the reverse complement.
TCCTCGTGATTGAATAATATTAATAACATATACCAACTTTTTAACCTTATGTTATGTTGGAAATGTAAATGTTTAACAACATACTAGATCAATGGAAAAAAGTTCCTCCTCATGATGCCTCACGCCTGACTACTCATCTTGAAAAATAACAAAGGAGAAGTGAAAAAGGGATTTGAACATAATCCCAATCTCCCACTCATACATATTATGATTTTTAAGTGAGATTAACTATTGTCTCTTATTATCCTTCATGTTCGATGAGTGGAAGTCTACTCGATACTCCTTCTGAAAGTTGACACATGGAACATCTTCCTTCCTCTGGTCACCAAGGTACATATTCAAACACTTACTCATAGCTCATTGCTTATGACTAACCACCATAGTGACTCTATAATCCATTAGGTATCTAATCAAATAGAAAGGGATATCAGGAAACTCTACCCCACTCACTGTTTCCATATTAGAAATTATCCCCCTTATTCTTTTCTAGAGCCTTATTTTGAAAACTTCACAACATCTACTAATGCTGATCATCATCCTTAGCAAGATAAACCCTCTACCGAACAACTAAGTTAGCATTCCAAAACTCAACCACCTAAACCAAAATTAGATGATTACAAGGATACATTGTTTAATAAAAAACAATGAGTGTTTAAGCCTAATATTATATATTTACAGTATGACATATTTTAAATAAATTTAATCCATTTATTTCATTTAAATTTTTTTTACATTTCTTAGAAAACACAATTCAAAAATGAAAATAATTCATCATGATGTGTATACCTCTCATAGGCATCTACACTACAAGTAGTACCATTTCACATTGTCGTTCAATAAGCTCAGAGTCCATTCACTTGAATTTGGGGGGCCTAAAATTCAATTTCTTAGCCGGTAACCCTGGTTAATGCCATGCATCATGGTCAACAAAATCACATTCCATAACAAACCATGCATTCCTCACCGTTCCTAAACTCAAACACCCAATATCTATGAACCATCAACTAAAATATCACTATATCATGACATCCTCCTACCAAGAAAGCTACATTGATGGGAGAGTGATGAGGACCCCCCCCCTGAGTGCCACCTCCATTTGGCCATGGGATGATGATTAGTACCGAGGATATAAAAATATCACAATATGTGACGTATTTCCTTCTATATGAAAACAATATTGTGAAGTAAGATGTCTCATACTTAATAATATTCATAACATTTATATAAGAAAACCGAAAACCATTACATAATGAATGTGTTAACAAAATTGAAATAAGTAAAAGTTTCCATATAAAATACCAAAAAATACAAAATATACAACATAACAACTGTCCAAGGGTACATAATGTAACAAAAAAATGGTTCCCATAATCCTTCTAGAAAAATGAATTTTTTTAATACATGGATTGGGAAAATAGGTTTACTCCGTTGGAAAACCAACGTCACTCATGCATAATTGGAAGGAATATACTAATGATCACAAGTGAAAATATCATATCCAAATTGAAAATAATAAGTAGACTAACAATAACCCCATCAATGAAAAGTCTCTATAATGAAATAATGTAAAAATATAATATAATATAATATAAAGAACATAAATGATAGGGTCCCCACTCTACATTAAAACTGATTAGCCACTCTAACACCCCAATGGAAAATGTCATTTTACTCTCTCCTCTTCTGAATATATCACATCATGCCCCACCCACACACACCTGAGCCACAAATAAAATCACATCTTTCCAATACACAACTAGGACAAATATCACATCACTTCATGTCAAATTTCCATTAGAAGACATATGGGATGACACATCTCAACTCACCTGAATAATCCTTGTTCATTATCGCCTAGAAGAGGGAGCATTGAAGAGAAGGTGACCAGCAATCCATCCTCCCACAAGGATGTTTGAAAAGACACCCCTTTCTGAACAATGTGGGTTTAAACACCTAGTGATTTATGTGGGTGGGTTTCATATTGATATAACCCTGGAAACAAATACAATATATACATATATATACATAGATCCACACAATCCCTAGAAATGGGTTTAGATGATGATCCCCAACAAACATACAATGTATACCATGTCTCATGCCCTGACTAAATGCACAACCCCACGCAAAAAAAATATGAAAGTCGCAATTTTTTTCATTATTTAGTAAATATTAGACCATCTTAAAGTTTCCCAATTAGAAAAATGTTTCATTAAAACACATGCAAATGTTTATATTTCAATATCATTTTTACACCAGCCATACCAACCAATAACCTAATAAAATACAACACACATCAAGCATCATATTGAAATATAAAAATAACCAAATCCAACAACACCTTTCATCCCAACACCAATACTAAACTATATCATTTAAACTACCCCGACCCCCAAAATATCTTATTACACAATAGAACATATTTTCAGATCTAGAAAAGTTATTGTTATTCGACATCACTTCATTAATTGAATGTGATATCAAAAAATCCATTAGAAGCATGTTAATTTAATTTATTAACCAACAATACATAGATATCTGGTAATTTATGATGGTACAAAACATTCATAAAAGTGGAGGTTTCGAAATAAATGTAGATATAGATGAATCAAGCCACTAAAAAACAAAATTTTCAACATTTATTTACTACCATAAAATCATAATATAAAATTAATTTAAATATGTTGTATTATACTTTCCATTCCCCTAAAAAATTAGATTCCATTTAAACTAATTTTATTAAATTTATTACTATGTATTGAACCATATCCACAAGGGAAACAATTATAAACTCATCTTGCATGATACACCTGGAATTAAATGAAGTAATATCCTACATGATGGAATAATCCATTCACCAACTATCAACACCAATATACGGAGCATGTGTATAGGAGGGAACTAACCCTTTAACCCTGGGAACTCAAACCGGTTATAGTCGCACATTCTATGACTCCAGGTAAGAATGATTTGGAACCTCTCGTATTAGGTGGAATAATAATGAAAAAATTAAATGCAGATCTTTCCATTATAAATATTATATCTAAAGCTAATGATATTTAAATTAATTTAGTTTCCCTTTAAATACAAATACCATTAAAATAACTCATTTCATGCATTTTAAAGGTATCTATTCATTTTAAAAAATCACAAATGATAGGTCCATTGTAAACAACATTACATAAATTATTATGTTATTAAACCAATTTCAGATTAATAATGGTGTAAAAAGAGAAAAACCGGAATAACTAGAAATCATGTTCATGTGTCACAACCAAAAATAGACACCTCCAAGAGGACTCCCCCTCAGAATGATTCACCACATAGATGATTAAACATCAATTTGAGACTCCCCCATAATGATTTAATGAAAGAGAAAGTCACCACTCAGATTAGTCACCACCAGGAAGAGTAATCTTCTGAACATGACACCTCTGGATGTATCTCATCCATAACGAGTCACATCCAAAATATTCACCACTAGTGTTGGTCCGAACATGATTTTTTCACCGCTAGGATAGTTTACCATCAATATGAGTAATAGGAAGGATGATTTACAGCTGGTATGAGTCACAAAAAGGATTAGCCACTGCCATAATGATCCATCACCAGGATTATTCACCATTGGAAAACTATAATTTGGAAAAAAATGATGTAGTGTTCCATCGTCGGAATGACTCATATGTCTAAGAAAACCACCCAAAATTCCACACAAAAACCTCAATTATAATATTTTTTTAATGTAATAGCTTAGAGGGTTAAGTCAATTAAAATCATCATTTTTAATTAAAAATAACAAAAATAAAAAAAAGTGGGGAATTGAATTAATTAATGGAATTAAAAATAATTATATGTGATTGTGAAATAAGGCCACTTGTTGTATTAGTAGTACATTAATGTTTCAAATATATTTTTTAAAATTACTTAATGAGTGTTTCGTTGATCTATTTTAAAATATTTTAATATCACAATTAGTATCCTCATCCAAAAATAAAAGTGGAAAACCATGAATATATTTTGTGAGTTCTCATTCATGAAGTATCAAAATTTGTTAGTAAAGGAAAACATTATAATATAAATAAAATATAATTCCTTTCTACACTGAGTATGAATAACATAGACTTGTGGAGAAATGATAAATAACCCATTTTATATGAATAAAATTATTCCCATATCCCATGAAATTTTTATTTCATGTAAATAAGTTGATATTAACATAAATGAATATTTTAAATAAAAAATAGGAGAGATTAACTTATTGATATCTTCATTTGGATAAAACATTAATGTTATTTCGAAATATACAAATGGTGAGATTGAAGAACCTACTGTGTATATGAATTATATTATTTTCAGTTCCTATCAATGAGATTGAAGGACATCATTGATTTCAGTTTGATTAATAAGTTATATAGAATAGGAAATGGAAATTTTGGATGAAGCATCCATGATTCGTAACAAAGTAGATGTTTCTTATAATGATGAATTGATAAGAAAGGATGTACTCAGGTTATATTATGTCAATAAATGAGAATGTCCTTTCGATGACATGTAGTTTACATATAATGATTTATGTTTTATTTTTTATATCTCAAACATGTTTTTGATGTTTAGTAGATCATATTTTCTATCAAAATTACGTTTTTTAAAAGGAGTTTCATTAATAAGTATTCAAATAAAAATGTTTTTTTTTATGATGTTCATAAAATATTTTTTACCAGATTTATATTTCACATATATATGGATGGAATCTAGACTACTCATGTGATAAGGTGGAGTTGATCATATGATGGGGATTAGATGAAGTCGATTATACTAAGGTTATTAGAAAAATTTGATTGGTCCATGGAGATCAGATGAATTTTTGGGGGAAGGCGTAAGAGAAAATCCCTCATGACATAATTCTTAGATCCTCAGAACACATATCATGTAAGATTAAAATCATAGGCCATGTGGTTGTAATTAAATTGAAACAATGGATATATAAGATTCAACCCAAAACAAAAATAATGTAATCTTAATATTTCATTAGGTGCTTGGGGATGTGTTCCACATTGATAAAACAACAAAATTACTTATTCTATGAGTCAATTTATTGTATGTATGAAGAGAAACAACTTCGTGACTCTACGATTTGTCATCAAATTGAAATGTACGAATATGTTGATCATAGAATTTTCAGAACATTTGGAGGAATTTCAAGGTCCCAAACATAGTAATGTTTTGATTGACGTTGTATAAATAATTTTTAAAATATATATCTGTTGAAATTTTATGAGGAGAAAGATTTAAAATGATGAAGTTATCATATAATCAAACATAGGTTTATTAAAATAGGATATTGATAGTGTAAATTTATAATTATAATGTAAGAATTATGTTTCTGTTTCATGTAATCATGAATAGTTTTCTATGTGATGTTCATTGGATCATTTTTTTGGAGTAGTGGCATCAAAATTATTATTTGGTTATAAGGATTCATATATATGTTTTGTATAAAATTATCTTTCTGAGGTTTTTGAGTGATGTAAATTAGAATGAAATTTACAGGAAATATGATCAGACAATGGTTCATATGTTTCATTATATATTCCAATGAAAAAATGTATCTGAGATATTTCATCTCACATGTTGATATAATTACATCAAATTCATTATTACAAAGACTTCTAATGGAGTTATACAAATCTATTGGATGATGTAATATCACTATAAAAGTATTCTAAATAAACATTATAATAGAATATTACAAAATAATGTTAGACAATCATTTTTTTGAACCATATGAACATTTGAAATTCCAATGGTTATATTGTATGGAATAAAGTCAACCTATCAATGTTTTCCCCACCAAGGCCACATATGATCATTTATTGAGTATTTATTTATTAAAAGTAAGAGTCAGATAAAAAAATTATTGTCTTTTCATTAAATATTTCGAATGAAAATGGGATGATGTTTCTCAAAAGGATGAAATGTTATGAAGGCATACCAAAAAATAATGTTTGATTAAATTTACGATGTTTTCATAATGATAGTAAAAATATTTTTATTATCGATAATTGTGTAATTGTTTTTATATATACATTTTTAATGAAATCTTTATAATTTTCATAACATAGAGTTTAAGGATGTTTTAAGAAATATGAAATTTCAAGAAACATTAAGAAACCTCAAAAATAATCCAAATTTGTTGATAAATATCCCGGTGAAATTAAATTGAGTGGCCGCTTTGAAATTCAAATTAACATTTCCCAGAAAAAAAATTAATTTCCATCCAAATTGTTTTGGAGGCATACCTATATAAAGATGAATAATAATAATGTAGAAAAAAATATAATATTAATGTGTGACATTTTAATGAATTTAATCATGCAGTGGTTTTATATGTAGTAATTATTGAGACGTAAGAATTTTTCATTCACAAATAATGAGATAAAATATTATTTTTTCTAATGATTCACTAGAATATGTGATGGATGAAGAAGATAGTAATGGATAAAGTGCTAGAACCAGATAGGGATATTTTTTACCAAAAAATGGAAACAAGAAAGTAGGATCAATAATTTAATTTTATGGATAAGAAGAAAATATCAAATAAAGAAGTAACACAAGACAAACATGAAATATGGGATCAAAAATAGGTTGAATGATTAAAAAAAATATCATACAAGGATTCTATTAATATTTGGTAATATATAATACTTAGATGAAGTGATACTTGAAGAAAAATCCCATAGATTATCATTATTATATGTACATATTGGATAGGTAGATCAGTTAGAGTATTTGATTGTATGGTTCCAGATTATGGAATTATAAGAAGAAAAGTTGGTTTCCCACCACTTTGAAAGTAACAAGTAATGATGGGAAATGTGGATACCAACGAATCATTATGTCATCAAATAGATATCTCATTTATTGAAATAAAATATTTGGGTTATAGTATATCTTGGTAAATATTTTTCAGTCTATCTCCATAGATAGTATAAATAACCATTGAGGTGCAACCTATTGGACCAGGATATCATTAGTCTAGAGAAAACCCATTTTTTTCATAGCTCTAATTATTGTATAGGTAATAACAATTGTACCATGGAAATATGAATGAATAATCTCAATATACAATAGGGGGTCCATTGAATAATTTAATAATTCCTCTGTAACCCTTAATGATGATATAAAACTTTCGTATTTAACCATAAAAAAATATGTTTTACAAGGTTAATCAATTTAAATTTACAAGACTTATTAGGTCTACAATCATTCTTGGTTTTGGATAGATGGTTCCAAAACTGAAACTTAAGAAATGTTTACAAGGAAATATTTTATACCTTAATGTGTATAAAATCTTATTAATCAGTGTATACAAGTACAAGTATGTAGAAGATAGTTATAATTACCTTATTAATCTAAATGCAGTGGAAAATAAACATGAAACAATACAACTAACTAGTATGAAATATTTTAACCCAAAGAGTAGGGTATCCAAAAACCTTGTATAAATGTCTGTTTATTTATACGTTCATGATTTTCTATCAAACCCACACTAGGGTAAGCCCTCAATATAAATATCGGAGCCTATCTTACAATCCCCATAGGCCCTCAAACATCAAGGTAGTCGGCACCTATGTCATCTTTATCTAGGAAGTCCTTGAACATTAAGGTAGTTAGAACCTATGTCTTCATATCCCTGGAATTCCACAATTGTACACAAAAACAATTGGAGTCTCACGAAGAAAGTTGAAGATGATTTTGAGTACACAAAAGGCATACTAGTTTCTCTATCCAGAAATCACTTCAATAACATGCGGTCTATAGAGAAATTGATCAATAGTTGTGAGATCATTCAAATGGCTTTTATCTATAGGCACATCTCCAATGGTTGAATCCTTCCTCCAACCGTCATATTTTTTCTTGGACATCAGAGAGACATATACACATGTCACTCAATCAACAGTTAGGTGGAAACAGAATGGTTTCCATCATTTAATTACTAAAACAAGGGTAAGCATAATATGGTTACTTAAACAAATTCATTTTTTAGAGTATAGGGAAAAAATACTATTTGGAATCCTAATTCTATTGAATTTGGATTCTGAATTTCAGAGAATTCAGTGTCTATGTTTTAATGAATTTAGAGTCTGAATTCATAGAATTTGAAATATAAATTAAGATAATTAAGATTCTGAATTCAGAAAACTAAGAATATTATTTTTAGTGAATTCAGAGTCTGAATTAACTGAATTAAGAATATGAATTCAAATAAATAATGAGTTGAATGAAGATAATTCAGAATCTAAATTCAGAGGAATTGAGAGTCGAATTCAGAGAATTCGGAATCTGAATTTAGAAGAATTATGAGTCTCAATTCAGATAATTTTAATCATGAATTCATAACCATAAAATAGAATACTTCATATCTATGTATTTAAATAATTTGTATATTTTCTTGATTTGAAACTAAATTTTACACTTATAAAAAAAATTTTATATTTAGAGAAACCTTGACATGAACACCGAAAACAATGGTAAGGAGAAAATTTTCCTCAAGGAAGGAAACTTTTTCTTATTAAGATAAATCATAGGAGAAATAAAATTTTCTTTTAGATAGAGTGTATTTCATATTCAAAACATAAAGGAATGGAAAAGTCATAAGGAAACCTTTTTGACACAACAATATCCCCCCTTTTAGAAAACACAATCATCCTTATAAAATATGAATTTAAGGACATAGAAATTTTATGGACATGAAAATAAAAACATATCTCCCGACTTATGTATCATAGTGAATAAAACTATCCCACCATAGGATTTGAAATCCATATGGATCCTATTATTGATTTCCTGAAAAATATTTTTCCTTTTATTGCATTTGAAAAATATCATTGATATAGACATTCCTCTACATGATCTCCCACTTACCTTGGGAAATATATTCATTAATTTGTATTAATTTTATCATTCCTTTCTTCCCATTGTGATTTTCAAAATGGAATCAATAGAATAGAAAAAATTGGTACCAGAATAATTAGTAAAAAAACCACAAACAATATTTATAAAGAACAAGAAAAAAATTCATTAATGTTGAATGAATTTGTACAAGGAAAAAGTGCAACAAAAGATCATAATGGAAAGAAATTATCCATTTTTCTCCTTCAGCATCAGCATCTTCACAATGTATTTTCGTTTCATGAGCTCCTTGTAATCGTCATCTATACACTTGGGCATGTGATCCTGATCTTCATTCATCTTCTCCAAGGATTTAATTTTTTCTTCTTGAGCCTTAAGAAATTCTACATGATCTTTCAAAACTACTTCTTGCATAGCATTATTTTCTTCAATCTCAATTTTGAGATCCAATTCCCTCTTCCAATTCATGGCCTTAAATTCAATCATTCCATTAAAATCCGTAACTTACTGCTTTTGAGTAGTCTGTTCTAGGCATAACTTTTCCTCAAAACTAATGGAATGATCCTTGATCTTCCCATCTTAGGTGTTAAAAGCATCTTTAACATTATCATGAAATTCATCGAAGATTTCACTTCTTCAATTGTCTTCTTTGACCTACATGTAATCTTCTTGCATGATCTATTATGAAACTCATAACCAATGAGGATGGTTTTGAAATCAACCTCTAGTCCGAAATTTTTCCAAAACCATTGAAATTGAATCTTATTTTTGATTAATAATACATTGAAGCATCTGGAATCTTGATTCTATACTTGGGAATAAGAGAATAGTACCAACATGATTTTTCAAAGAATGAACAAGAAAATCAAGTTGATGGGAAGATAACTCTGAATCCGAGTGTTTGGTCAGTGATGATTTTTTTTCTATGTCCTCACTATTCTTCTTTGTTGAAGCGTCAAAATATTTCTTCTTTACCATAGATTTACTTGGTGTATCTACTGCCACATGTTTTCCCTTATCATCTCTTAGAATGATGTCTTATGGTTTTAGAGAATCGTCTCAACTATCTGACAGGTGAAAAAATCTTATCTTCCTCAACATCCACATTCTCTCCATCATTTACTTGATCTTCTGGATTAATTAAATCAAAATTAAATCTTTCTTCTTTAGAAGGATTGATTACTTCTTCCAAATCCTTCTCTTCATTCCTTGGTGTACCATGTTTTGAGGATTCATTTTGGGAAGTCTGGATCAACAATTTTACAGAAGGAATTTCCTTCTCATGGTAATCCTCTAGTAACCTTACTATATATTTTGAATCACCACTTCCTTAATCATTTATTCTTATTCCACTTCTTCTACTTAAATTATTTCTTCCTAATTATGTGATTCCATAATCACAACATTCTATCCTAATGTCTCTGGTAATGTTTATAATAAAAAAAAAATCGGTACTGAAATTTGATCAGATGCTTTTTCATCATCCTTGAGAAGTGATTGAACCATATCAGCCTTAGATAACTTCTTCATTTGATTCTATTCGTTCTGTTTCTTCTCAATCACCTCAGCATCCATTATTTTTAATGATTTTTCCTTAGCAGGGTCCAAGAAAAATTTATTTTCCCCTACATTATTGTTTTTCTTATCCTCTCTCCACTTAGCCACTACATTATCAGGATAGGTTTTTGGATTCTTCAGCTTCGGTGGTGCTGACTTACTTTCCTTAGCCACATGGGTTTTTCTTTTCTCTATTTCGTCCTTAAACATTCTCTTCCTTTCACCTTTCATAGAGGTTTCACCCACTTTCGGCTTCTTTGAAAAATCTTCCACTTCTTCTTCAGATAGAACATAAAATTCTCCAGATTCATTAGAGAATCCGTCCTTCATCCTCCATAGGGTATAATCACTCCACAACATTACCTTGTAATTTATTGGCTTGGAACCACATGTAATTATGAATGATTCTAAAAAAAACTATAATCATTGAGATAATAGATGAACACATAAATATTTGAGATTTCATATTTCCATTCATGATATACTCAATCGTTCAATGATATACTTAACTATGTTTATCTTCCTGAGGTTCACCATGAAATCCAATATATAGATATCACTCTTATTGAGTGTATCCTTATCCCCTTTCCTTGGAAATGAAACTCATTGAACCCAGAGTTCAAAAATCCTTAAATCCATATACTGGTGAACAATATTTAGAGTCTTTACTCCATTAAAAACAAGACACTCAATAGCCTTTTCCTTATCAAAATATCCAGATACATCAGGTAAATAGTGAGTATAGATGTATGATTCTCTTTCTTAACGAATTCTAATCAGACTTTCTACCATCATGTAAGAAATAGAATAGGACTTTCACTAACACAAAAAATAGAACATGTCTTTGCATACTTCCTTAGAGAAACTTAATGTCTCATAGATCTCAATAAACATGTCTGGATAGACTGGATCATGTGACTTCAGTTTTGATATACAAAGGTTAACCCAGCCATTCAATTTAAAAAAAAATAGAATTAAAAGAATCATATTTTTTGAGGAATTTCTGTTCAACTAACCTTTCATGGTATATCGGCCATCCAATGACTTCCATAACAATCGGCATAACATTATGAGGATAAGTTCCATCGACATTCAGAACTAAGGTTACATTGGAAATTTAGAATGGTCTTAAATACAGAGGCATAGATTGTTCATGTGAAATCTTGAAAAAAAACTTATGTGGGATAACCATTGGAGGTTCCATATAAAGGTAGTTGAGGCAACAATTCAACTTCTTTGGTTGATCCAACAGTTGAAACAACTTTTGATCAAATCTAACAGTTGAGATGATAACTGAATAATGATTTTGATAGGTTCCAATCTGTTGAGGTTTTTTATAAAAACATTCGAATTTAAGAAAAAGTGAATATGAAGAATTAAAATGAAAATGAAAATAACTAAAACTAAAAGGATGATTATGAAAACATTTGAAATGAAACATACCACTCTTATTACTTAGGGAAAATTATTCGTAATGTGAAAAATTCTTCTTCAATAACATTAGATTCCATAAAACAACTATGAATAATTCTAACAAAGAAAAATTTAGATAATGAAAACTATAGATAAATAAAAATTTAGATTATGATAAAAATTTTATTACGAAATATTTTGGTTATGAAAAAATTTTACTACAAAACTTTTTACAATGAAAAATTATGATTATGAAGAATTTTAAATATGAAAAATTTAGACTATAAAAAACATTGATTATGAAAAATTTAGATTATTAAAAATTAAGACGATGAAAAATTTTTCTAATTGAAAAATATAATCCCCATATGAAATGATGTTTCATACTATTATGAGTTAGCTTTCTACAAATTTCTAATATGGAATATTACCTTACAATTATCATTACTAACTTATTTTAAATATATTCAAATTTATTGGAGGGTGATGATTTTATGAAAATACCAGCAAATTGATCATAAGTTCGAATAAATTGAAGAATGATATCTCCTATTTGGGTGTGATCCCAAAGAAAGTGATTCCTAATTTCAATGTGTTTTTCATGAGAGTGTGGTACATGGATTTTAATTATGTCAATGGTACTAGTTTTATCACACATCACTTGTGTTTTGGTAAAACTCATACCATAGTCTGTGAGGGTGTATGGAATCCCCAAAACATGAGCACAATAACTTCTAGCTGCTACATATTTATCTTCATCTGTGGAATGTTCTACTAAGTGTTACTTTTTTCATGATAAAAAATCTAATGAATCTCTTAAGAAATGACAATTTTTGGATGTACTTTCATATCCATTCTACATACACCATTTTCAGTACCTGAAATACATTTTAAAACAAAATCATTTCCTGATGTATATATGCGTCCTAAATACATGGATCCCATTAAGTAGCGAAAAATCCTTTTCCCTGCCATAAAATGAGATTCCATAGGATTGTATTGATATCTTGCAAATAAGAATACTTAAAACATTATGTCTGGATGACTAGCTATCGTGTAAAGTATACATCATATCATACCTCTAAAAGGTGTTTGATCTACTGGTTTCCATGCTTCATCAAGATCAAGTGAATTTGAGGTACCAATGGGAGTACTAATACACTTAGTGTTTTTATATTCATACTTTTTAGGAAGATCATTAATATAACTATGTTGGGATATATAAATTCCTTCTTCTTTTTGAGAAATTTGAAAACTAATGATAAAATGATATCTCACACATCATAATCATTTCAATCTCTGATTTCATTAGATTTGCAAAGGATTCAGTTATAGATTGGTGAGTTGAACCAAATATAATATCATCAACATAAATTTCAACAGTCAATACATTTTTATTATATTTCTTTATAAAAAGGGTAGGATCAGCATTTCCATTAACATATTTTTTGGTAACATAAATCCTATAAGTCTATCATTATAGGATGTAGGGTAATTTTTAAGTCCATATAAATCTTCTTATGTTTGAAAACATGTTGAGGATATTTTGTGTCTTCAAAACCTGGAGGTCATTCAACAGAAAAATCTTCTCGAACATATCTAATAAAGAAAGTACATTTAACATCCATTTGAGAGTGTTTGAAATTAAAGAATGCTACAAAGGCAAGTAGAATACGTATAGATTCATGTCTAGCTAATGGATCATTTCTTTCATCATAGTCAATTCCATCATGTTGATAATAGCAATTAGAAACTAATATACCTTTATTTCATACTATGATTCTGTTTTCATCACACTTATGTCTGAAGACCCATTTTACTTAAATAACAGATTTTTCCTTAGGAATTTCAACCATGGTATAGAATTTATTCAATAGTAACTCAATTATCTCATTTTGAATGGATTTTATCCAAGCATCATCACCAAATTCTCCATCAGTGATTTTGGTTCAAATTGAAAAAGGAATGGTAGATGTTCGACTTCATTTCATAATAAGGTTATAGTCCTTACAGGTTGATTTAAATCACCAATTATATTATCACATGGATTATTATTATGAATCAAATGATTTGGGTTTTGTAAAACCTATTCATTAATATATGGTTGGAAATATTCTAGGGTAAATTCTTTAGAAATATTTTCCTTGAAAATTTTCCTTATCAGAAGCATCTTCTATCAGTGGTTCATAATAACTTTTTGAAAACACATCAGAAGTTGAAGGTTGGGGTTCTTTAAAAACAAATGGATTTGTTTCATAAAACAAAACATTTGCTATTTCTTCAATAATACATGTATTTTTATTTAGTACTCGATAATTCTTAGAAGAAGTGTAGTATCCTAAGAAAATTCCTTCATCAGATTTGGGTGAAAATATATGTAAATTATCTTTAGTATTGAAAATGAATACTTTGCAACCAAATATCATAAAGTAGGAAAGTCGAGGTTTTCAGCCCAAAATTATTTGGCTATCAAATATTCAATCAACTTGGTTCTGGTTATCTATTGAAGAATTATATCTCTTCATTCAACAAAAAAAATTTATTGAGGTGTTATTGTTGCTGAGAAGTTATGATTAATGCCTTTTTACTACAAAAAAGATTCAAAATCTGAATTTTGAAATTCTCCTCCATGATCACTATGAATAGTTATCAAAGGATATTTTTCTCATTTTTAACTCTGGCTATAAAATTTTTGAATTAAGAAAAAGAATCAGATTTCTTTGCTAGAAAATAGTCCCACATATATCTAGTGAAATCATCAACTATGAAAAATCATAATATTTTCCACCAATGCTTCCAGTTTGTTTTGGACCAAAAATATCCATATGCACCACTTGTAATGCATCAATAGTTGAGACTTCAAAAACTTATTTAAAACATGATTTATGTTTCATTCTATATTGAAAAGGATATAAAACATTTTAATAATCAAATATAAGCCTTGGTAGATCGTTAACATGTATTTTCAAAGATATTTTTCATAGGGTTATAAGTGTACAATGTCCTAACCTTTTATTCGATAGCCATGAATGTTTTTCCATTTCACTATAAAATGGTAGGTCTTGGATCCTAATGTCCTCTATGTTTATTGTGTATAAATTCACTTACCTAAGGGTATAAATAATAAAAACTTCTACATTATTCTGTACTAATCATCTATCAATAATAAAATTCACAAGGTAACCTTCATCACATAACTGACATATTTTAACAAGTTTTTTCTTAAGACCCATAAAAAATAAAACAATATAAACCAATGTTTTTTCAAGAAGAAAAATTATATATATATCAATAATTTCTCTCATAGCATTATCTCCAAAATATACATTTCCTCTTTTCGACTTGATAATATTTTCAAAGATGTTTGTGTTACCTGTCATGTCCCTGGAACATCCACAATCTATGTACCATGTATTGTTCTTGGTACATTCATTACTTTCATAGAAATAAAATTGTTAAACATTTGGAACCCATAATTTCTTGAATCCGAAAACATCAGAAAGAAATTTTTTAGTAATACACTTTTTCATAGAAAAAAGCTTTATGAAAACCTAAATACGGAGTTTTTTTTAAAAAACAATTTTTTTCAGAATGATCACCAAATTGACATTTAGTACATAAAGGAGCACTTTAAGGAACAAAATAAATATTACTAAAAACTGGTTTTGATTGAGTATAACCAAATCCAAATTTATTCTATTGTGGTTGTATTTTAGAGTACATCTTATCAAAGTTTTCCTTACCTGTGGTAATGTTTGAAAAACACATTCTAATGGAAAATATTTATGATTTTAGTTTAATAACCATGTTTTTATTCTCAAAAAAATATGTTATAACACTAGAGTTAGTCTCTAAATTATTTTTCTTAAAATTTAATTTTTCTAGGTCCTTAGAATGATTATCCTTCTCAAGATTATGTTCCTCAATAGTTTTTGAAATACATTCAAAATAATAAATTTCCTTATCAAGATCTTTAGAAAGGTCTAATAATTCATTATTAAGAATAGAAATTCTAGAATTTCCCTTATCATGATTTTTCATGACTATAGAATTTTCATTCTCAAGAAGCATAGAAAACCTAGACAGTTATTCATAAGAAGGTAAATTATTATCTTAATCAGAATATGATTTTTCACTAGAAGATTTATAATATTTGTTATCACTATAATTATAATTCAAGGATTCATTCGGTATAGATTTAGAATTGTCTACCTTAACCATTAAACAATGATTTTCAATGGGTATCTTGGAAACTAAACCAATATTCTTCTGACCAAAAGATTTATAATCTAATGATTCATTAGAAGAGTCTCTTCCACTTGCACTCCAGGTGTAATTAACATTCAAAAAATTCTTAGCTTTAGAATTTTAGCCTTCATTGTATTCCTCTTAGAATTATTTTCCTTTCTATCCTTTCACATATGCAATATAAAATACTGCCTTATATTCCCCACTATTTTTAATTCATAACAAGTGACTTCAATGTAATTCTTGTATTTTCTTTCTTTATTCTTGTATCTATGCTTAATTACTTCTTTCACGACTGTCTTGTTCATCCATTGAGAAATATTAGCTAGTTCATTCTCATAATGTTCTCTTTCATTTTATTTAGGCTAAATAATGACTTTCTTTGACTTAGATCTTGTAACCCATTCAGCAGTCCTGGACACCATGGATGAAAATGCTACACATCCATTTCCATTCATCTTTTTATTCAAATTAGAATCTCTTTTCAATATTGCCTCCTGTTGAAGAATAGTTCCAAAAATCTCATCATGAGTAATCTGATATACATTCCTATTCTCATCAATAGTTTTTCTCTTATATTTCCACTCATTAGGCATGATATCTATAATCTTGTTCTCAAGTGCCTCATCATCTAAACCTTTCTCACCCAAGGATTTTAAACTGTTATCAATAGTAACTATCCATGGTTGTACCTTGCATACTGGTTATCAATAAGGAAATAGAATTCCCTCATAATATGTTCTAATCATGTCACTTCTACTTTCGATATCCTTTGATGTACCAAAATGATTAACCTCCAATTTCATCCAAATACAATTTGTAGATTCACAAGAAGAAATATGACAATATATATACCTAGTCATGGAACACAAAAAAGTATTTTGTACCTTCTACTTTAGTAGATATTCTAACTTTTATTGATTAGAAAAAGTTCTGACTTATTTATTAGGAATATTGTAATCACCACTAATAATAATAGTGTTTTCCACTTAAATATTAATAAAAAATTTCTTCATATGATCTTTCCAATATTCATAAAAATTCCCATGAAACATAGTTGGTCTTTTAGGATATAGATTTTCAATCGAACTGACATTCATTCCTTCAATCTAAATGAAAATATCTTTCCACAGAAACTTGTTAATAATAAAATTTTCTAATCATGGTTAAAAATCTTAAGCAAGGAAAATATAGAACAATGAAAACAGATCAAGAAAACTTCTATGTGAATATAAGTATTTCAGAGACCTGCTCTGATACCAATTATAGGATCGAAATATGAATTAAGATGCTCAATATACAAGAGTGGGATAAATTTTTTGCCTTAATAATTCCTTTAGAACCTTTAATGATTATATAATTCTTTCATGTTTAACCTTATGAAAAACTATGTTTAACACGGTTAAACTAGGAAAAATTACAAGACCTCTTTGTTCTACAAGCATTCTAGTTTCTAGATATATGGTTCTGTAAATAAAACATAATAAATTATTACAATGAATAAAAATTATACAATAATGATTATATAATATTATTAATTTGATATACAAGTACCAAAAAGTATAAGATAGTTATATATTCCTTATTAATAAAAATGTTGTGGAAAATAATTGTTAAACAATAAAACTAACAAGTATGAAATATTTTCATCCAAAGAGTAGGGTATCTATCAACCGTGCATAATGGTCCTTTGATTTATACTTTCAAAAATGTCTATCTTACCCACACCCGGGTAAGCCCTCGATAGGAATATCGGAGTCCGTCTTGCAATCAGAGAAGGCCCTTCAACTTCAAGGAAGATGGAACCTATGTCTTACTTATCAACGAATTAATCTAACTTTAAGGTAGTAGGCACCTCTTTCTTCATATCCCCTAAAGTCCATGATTGTACACAGTAAAAATCATAGTCCCTCGAAGAAAACTGAACAAGATGATCATTATGAAAAAGGCATGATATTGTCTCTCTCAATAAATAACTTCAATAGCATGTGCTATCTAGATCAATAGATCAGTTGTTGTGAGCTAGTTAAAATGAGCTCATATTTATAGTCACTTCTCCAATGGTCGGCTCCCTCCTAAAACGGTCATAACATTTCATGAATCTCAGAGGGGCCTATACACGTGTCACTGAAACAATGGATAGTTGGAAATAGAATGTACAAAAATGTTTCATTATTAAAATAAGTGTATGAAAATTATAGTTTCGTAACCAAATCCATTTTTCAGTGTCTATGAAAAAAATTAAATTTGGAGTATAAATTCTAATGAATTCAGAGTCTGAATTTTAGAGAATTCAGAGTCTAAATTCAGAGAAATCAAAATCATAATTTTAGAGAATTCAGAGTTTAAATTCAATGAATTTTGAATCTGAATTACATGAATTTAGAATCTGAATTCAGAAAAATTCCGAGTATGAATTCATAGAATTTTGAATCTGAATTCAGAGGAATTTAGAGTCTAAATTTAGAGAATTCAGAATATGAATTTATAGGAATTCGATGTTAGACTTCAGAGAATTCAGAAGCTGAATTCAGAGGAATTCAGAGTCCAAATTTAGAGAATTCTGAACTCAATTCACCACCTGAAAACATAATACTCTTTTCCTAATTATTTATAGGATTACATTTTTTTTATATGTGAAAAATAATTTTACACTTAGAAATAAAATGATTTATATTTATAGAAACTATGAAATAAACAAAGAAAAAATATTAAGGATAAAATATTAATTGGGGAAGAAAAATTTTACTTATTTAGATAAATCATAGGGGAAATAAAATTGTCCTTGAGATAGAGTGTATGTGACTTTCAAAACATAAAGGAATGAAAAATATATAAGGAAACCTTATTGACTCAAAAACTCTTATGACAAGTATTCTTTTAAATACATAACACTATATTAAGTATCTCATTATAGTGGATAATATATATATTGGTCCTCAATATAGGTAGATAGACTAGAAAATAATATTGATTAGTGAACCCTGTTAAAATATCATATGTCATATCTTAAATTTTTTTGGATACATTCATACTACAAGGAAATGAAAAATATGATAATAAATATCCTACCATGTATAATAGGAAAACGTATAAAATGTTATGGTTGGTTTTAAATTTTACATGTAGTGAGTCACCCCTAGTGTTGAGTATATCCAAATGTGGTCTGAATAGAAACTCTTTTCCTCCCAACTCGAGTATAGTGATAATTCATTATGGTATATCCTCTATTGATTTTATAAATATAAACTTTCTTGATATTTTTTACTATTAACTATTAATACATGTAGTGTAGAAAATAATTTTCATGTTGGATATTAAATCACACGCATACACTTAGGAAAGTACAATTTTTTATACTAGAATAAATTTTCCTTTATCTTTCATCACAATATCTCCAACACTTTGGATATAATTTTCATTCATTCAATATGAGTTCTTTCATCCTGTTTTCACATTCTAGATAGATTCCTACTATTATTAATATTACATTCTTTAGGTGACCCATAATGTTCTTCTTCATGGATATATTAAAAAAACATATCCACATATTTATGTTTTTGATTTAATTTCTTTTTTTCATTATCCTGACACATTTTTCATTCATAATAATTGATTTCATATATTTAACCATGATTTATAATTTTTATCCAAAATAGAAAAATATATTAAATTGCATAGATTCTTTCCCAAATTTCATCAATGGTGTACCCATATCTATAATTTTATTTTTTCAATATACCAACATAAAGTCATATCTTTTCCTCAGATTCATTTTAAAAATTTTCTGGCCTTCATTCTCTAACAGTTCATGAATCATTAATTTCAGTATTGTAAAAACATTCTTTGTCACAGTTAAAACATGTTTGGTAATTTCCAGACACTATATCAACACATTCAAATATTTTCTTTTTGGATAAATTTCACCATTTCTATAATCATTACAAATTTTTTACATGATTAGTATATATTTCATTTCATATCCCCTTGGTAGAGGATTTATTTGTCTTCAAATTTTTGAAAATTTCATGTTAAATTTAATGTCATTTTGTTTAACCATTATATAAAACTAAAAATTTTCTGTAAACAATGTTCTTGTTTCCAGAAGTTTCATTTTGGAGTACAAAAACCCCACACTTTTTTGACCAAGAATCAATTTATTTTTGTAAAATTTGCTAACCTATTATTCTATCTATTTATTGAGTCTTCCATTTAATTTTTGGTGAATTACCCACCATTTTTCTCTATACATATTTTCCTCTATTTTGAATAACATTACTAAAAAACGTTATTAAAAATAGATTTTTTATACATTGGTTACCAATTATTATTAACTTCTAGTGTTTACATTTTTGGGTGATCTCAATCTCTTCTTGATTCATATATAAGTCTTTAAATTTAATCATCCTATGAAATATTATCATGGAATAATATTTCGTCTCATATTCCATTGATGTTTTAACTTGGGTAATCTATATATTTCATAAATTGACCTCAAGTATAATAAATTTATGATTTACTACATTATTTTGATCATCAATATAATTTATTATATATTAACATTCATTACATAACATTTAAATTTAATCTCCAATAAAATTATTATTTTCATTAAAATTACATTATTTATCATATACACTTTGTTCTTTAACATTCAAGTGATCATATTTATGATTCATTGGGGCTTTTGGTATTTTCTCCAATGAATGTAAGTATTAATCTTTTATCTTATTTAATAATTATTTATCCCAAAACTACCTCTGAAATTCCACTTTAGTTAGGGATATATTTTCTTTATAAATAAATACAAATTGTTCTGGTATTTAACAAGATGGGCGAGTGTTTTTAACTATTATAAATTATTTTTAAATTCTTCTATTCATTTATTATCCATATATTATTAGCTATTTTTTTCACTATATTTTTTCGTGAAAAACAAAACATATATTTGTGACAAATTTATTCAGATATTTCTTCGAATCATTACTGACTCTAAAGTAAAATCCATATACTAAATTAATAATCTCATATTATTCACACCTTGTATAATATTCTTATATAGTACAATTATGAACATACCTAATATATGTAATAATACATTAACTACCTTAAATTAATGGTTCATCCTCTTCAACCTTTTAATATACTCTCAAATTTTTTACCTCTTTCTTTTTTAAGTTCATTATGTTTTTAGATGAAACCAAAAAAAATATTGAAATTATTGAAATTTTACTATCCATATGAGGAAACACATAAAACTATTAAAATATATACATAATATATATTTTATAATAAAATATATACATAATATATATTTTATAATAAAATATAATTAAAATAGATTCAATTATATGGAATCTACTTTAGCTCTAATAAAACATGAAATATACCAACAGGATCATGCAACCATATTGAGAGAAAGACAATCTATATCTAGCAATTTTACCAAATTATTTTAGTTATTCATATCCCTTGTATTTTTATTTGAACCCCAATATAATCTAATATAAATATATATCCTTATTATTTTCCATGAACACATTCACACAACATGTATGAACTTTTTTTTGAAATCACAAAGCACAGAAAAAATTCATGTTTTGATACTAATGATTGTCTCAACTCCTTGTTGTGTTCTGGTTAAGTATGATATTTAGATATCAGGAGTGAATAAAAGTAATTATAATGGGTGATTAGATATAATCCTTAAATAAATACATCATATAATGATTTTTACTCTAGAGTAACCCCTAAGGCGTGGTCGGCCTCCATATGTCTTACTAATATCAAAATCTCTGAATTGATCATTATCTTATAACTAGTTTCTCAAAGATTGTACAAGATCTCTCATGTAATGTATTTTACTTCTTATAATATCTTGAAAAAATATTACATATTCTCTTAAAATACATTTTAAGAACAAGTGAAATAATATTTCTTAGTATAGATTCTTTGACCACTGGTAGATATTCATTTATAGTCTTATTCATGTAATTCCCTACAACAGAAATCAACATTATTTTTGATCATCAACATATAACATTTTTTCTTCCACAATAATGATTTTATTTCTCATTCAATTTCCTTATTCGATTAAATTCATGAAAAACATATCAAGAATATATAGTAGTTTTGTTGGTCTTCCTTAATTGTCTACTTAATTTTCATTTTTAATCATCTTTCTTTGAATTATATGATACATGGATAACATAGTGTATGAATCTTCTCGTTATTTTATTTATGAATATTTATTCATTACCAAAATTGATTAAAATATTGTATGTAGTAGAAACAATATTTAACCGTATCTTCACCCCTTATCCTTATACTCCTCATCCTCAGAATATATTTTCTTCAACAAAATGTAGTATTGTATATCGAATTCAATAAAAATAATTGATTATTATTCTTTTTTAATATACCCACAAAATAATTTGAATATAATTTCCTTATATTAAATACTGAATGTCAATGTTATTTGACACTTTTATATTCTTAATAATTTCCTTCAATTTCAAATTATAACCATAGGGTTATAATGTCCATGTTAAATAAATATTATTCACCATTTAATAACTCCTTTAAAATTATGTTATACATTATTAATAGATTGATTCATGAAACAATACAAAATAACAACATTATATGAAAAATTTATTTTCCAGATTTGCATCATCTGACTTTTATCTCAGGTAATATATCATTTTCTCAAATTTTTAACATTTATTAAATATTTTTTAACTCTTATATGTCACATATGAACACTTGTTTACCCTTATGTGATATCTTGGATGTTTTTATGCACAATTTGATATATTTAAATACCCCTATGAATCCTTGTGTAACACTTATTTACACACAGAAATCATGGCATTACTCTTAGGTATTACAATGTGGATTTGGTACTTTTAAAGATATTATGATCACTATGTATGTTTATGTATTTCCTTTGAAGAGTTATATGACCCTAATGTAATATAAAACTGTCCATTATTTTTCACAATTTCACTAAGGTAGTTTTCGAGTATCTAGTTCTAAAATATCAAATTTATCAAGTGTGATATATTACATATTCACCAATTATATTCTGTATCATTTTATATTTTTTATTTTTTGATATTACAATATCCACTATAATGAATATCATTTAAATCAATAAGATATACTAGGAATCCTCTAAATATATTTGGTATCCTAGTTTTAATTTTTATTTTTTCCTCTTTCAGTATGTCATTCAATATATATCATCTTTACACCCTAATATGTTATGTATCTATGTATGATCAATCATTTGATTCATTTCATCATGCTTTTTAATGCATATATTTTGTATGATCACATACATTATGAATCAATGTATGTTATTTACCTTTTCCCATTTTATGATGCTCTTTAATACATTTGACTTCCATGCAATGGGATATATTTTGAATCAACTAGAGAAAGTAAAAACCCATCTAAATGTGTTACATACTTGTGAAAACAACTACTAAATTATCTTATGTCTTGAAATTATTCTCATATTACTAATTTAGTAGAATATATGTGGTATTATGTATCAATATTCCTTCTATTTTTTTTAATTCCTTTATTTTTGGGAAAACATAGGTATATTGTGGGTGATATCTATAATTCATAAAATATTCTTATAACCTCTTAAATAACAGTTAGGGTACCTCTAATCAAATTATCTCATCTCAAAATTCCAAAAACTAGTTTAGGAATATATCAATCTTCTAATCCTTTCAAAATCATACCCAAATGATCATGTGGCATAGAAATAGACTTCTTTATTATTTCAATGTAATTCCATTTCAAAATAAATTCATGAATCAAAATATACTTATCTAACCATCGTACAATATATATTATCCCTTTAATTCATTCAACTCTATTATTGATTATCAACAGATGGATTCTAAATCATAATACTAGTTTAATTCATCACTAATATAGCCATCGTCTAAACTTCAAATAGAACCATATAGAATATAGTTATCACAATATATAAAAACTCTTTTCAAAAATTCATTAAAGGATAAAATCTATAATAATAATATATAATGATTATTCCTCTAAAATATTTATCAATGATCTTCAATAATCAATTTATGTTGCATATTTTTACGGGATTCATCTTAATATTCATCTCCTTAAGCATTGGGATTATCATCATCACTGAACATCAGCTAATATTAGATTTAATTATCATTAGAGTATTGAAAGAAATTATTTTAAATATAACTCTCTTCACCAAAATCTAGTTCTAATCATTAACCATGTATGATAGAATAGTTTTTGTTTATTAATTTCACATGTATAAAATATCTTATGTAATCATATGGATACTCCTTCATTAATTACCATGAAACATACATTACAAAATAAATATACACAATAAAAAATATCATAAAATTACATTATATTATTTTATCAATTAACTAACATTAACTTATTTCTCTTATTTTATCATGTTTTAATTTAAATAAATTAATGAACATTGTGTCACAAAAATAAATATACATCTATACAATAAAAAATAAAATAAATAGTTCATTTATTCTAATTTTCAATATATTATTTTGATTATAAATAAGTGATAATCCAACAATGAAGATAATGTTAAAAAAAACTCCAGACATTGCACCTGGTTCTTTTTGATGAAATTATATATTCATCTATATATCTTCATTGTTGGATTCATGTCAACATAGGTCCAAAACCATCTCCTCTAGATACAAATATCATCCTCTAAATATATTTACTCACATATAGGTGAGGGTTACCATTATTTTAGAGTTATATAGATCAATACATGGACATATATCCCAAAAATAATAAATGATAGGTAAATTATTTTTACATAATAATTTTTCATTTAAAAATAAATATCATCAAAACTATGAAATAAACAGTTATAAAATAAATAAATAAATCCTTCATATATATAGCTCAACCAAGGATAGTGATAGGTAATAATTTGAAATGACAAACACATTTAGAATTTCTAGTATTAATTTTTAATCATTATATTTGACATAAATTTACATAAATTTAAAAATAAATTCATTATAATAAATTTAGTGAAATTATTTGTATTTTAGATGTTTTAAGAATAACAATAAATATTACTAACTAAATTAAATAAATAATTCAAAAATAAATATGTTCATGGAATGTACTTGGAGGCCACATTGCATGTACTATTTGTGTAAAACTAAATATATTATTGGATTTTAATGTAGCACATTCCATCTATATTGGATACCTCATGTTGCATATAATATGACTACACATGGAATGTTGCAACATTAATAGTGTGTTGTTCTCTGTGGAAAAGACATGTTGTCTTCATGGTGTTTATGTATACATGAAACACCACTAATGTATGTGTTGTAGACCAATATAATTCAAGTAGATTACCTGATTATAACACATATTTATATATTGTGTAATGAAAATAAATATGAAAAATTTAATAATTATATGTTTATCTACATGAAAAATTGAAAATCACTTTTCATATATCTGGTTTTGAAGAAAACATGGAGCATGCTATGTAAATTATAGCTACACATCATGTAGTCTCTATCATATCCTCTTAAATTACCACATTCAATACACATCATCTAATGATTCTATGTATTAACCCACATGGATCACCATTATTTACACACATTATAAATCTTGTGAGGTAACATTAGGTGTACATTCCTACTACACATTGCGTAACATCTGTCAAACTATGTATTGTACTGGATAATAAAACAAGATATATAATGATATTTTAAATTGATCAACATGACACACTATGATTATTATTTCATGAACCAATTTTTTGTTTATTATGGGAACAAAATAGGAAATGTATCATTTCTCACCATGTAACAATGTAATACAATGTGAGATATTAGTACCTTCAAGAGGGATCTTCGAGTATTACTCATATGTTTTGGTCAATTGTCTAAAAATTTATCTCAAAATAACCAGTCTTATCGACCACTATAGTCAAAAATGAAAATATGAATAAGAATTACAGTAAATAAACATAGTGTGTTAATAATATAAACAATAATAATTATAAATTAGATCTTGATCACTCTGATTCCAATCACGGTTTCTAAGTCATAGAAGATGCAATGAGAGGAGGCCATATCTTTGTTCTCTATTAATATCAATTAATGATATTCTTAAGTACATGATGAATTCACTCTAAAATCTCTAAACCAAATCTGAAACATTTAATAAATAATTAATATATATGTGATCTACCTTTTCTATGGTAATATTAGTGATGTATTTTTATTTCTTCTCTTTTCTTATTTTTGATTTTGGAGTAGAATATCATTGGAGATTCCAATAAGAATATCCACACATGAACCAAGAATCTTCAATCTTTATTAATGATATTCTAGTTGTTATATGGGATGAACTAAGAGCTTCACATAATTCATCATTGATCAGAATAATATCACTTGTTTTATAAACATTTTTAAGAGGGTGGAAGGGGATTTTTCTCTACTTATTGACATAATTGTTGAGTATGTATTAATTGATCCAATAACTCTACAAAAAATGATATTACTTTGGAATATATAATTAGGGTTTAATAATTTATAATATCACACTGTCCCATTATCATATTATTTAACTATTATTATTCTACATGTAAAATAATATAAACTGTAATTTTATTATTATATCAGGTGCCATGAAATACATCAATTATCAATTCTCATCTGAATTAATTAATATTTATTATTATTATATTAAATTCAAATATAATATTTAATGGGTAATTAATTTGGATCCCAGTCCTCCCAGAGAATTTTTCAAACCATGATTAATAATATATATATATATATATATTAGTTGAATGAAATAAATATTCACTTCATAAAAATTTCAAAAAATATTTATTTAAATATTCAAAAATAGAATATAATTTTATTTTAATATATTTATTAACTTAATGAAAATATGTTTATTTTTTTTAAAATGTGATTAATTAAAAAAGATATTAAATTCAACTCTCATGTTCTAAAATTCAATATATCATTATTGAATTTATGAAATTAAATTAAATTTAATAAAGACAAATGAATATTCTGTGAATAAA
Source organism: Viscum album (assembly GCA_963277665.1). Lineage (NCBI taxonomy): Eukaryota > Viridiplantae > Streptophyta > Magnoliopsida > Santalales > Viscaceae > Viscum > Viscum album. Next base: position 2,027,011,762 of record OY728120.1, on the reverse strand, counting down.
TTTATTATTTAATATAAAATATCATATAATTTAAATATATTTTGGATACACTACGGTTGTAACAACCTTACCCAAATTGTAAATGGAAAGAGGTGAACAAGTCTATAGTCCAATATAAATGTCTAACAACATGTCAAAGAACCAATAAAGGAAGAAGTTACTGTAGAAACTAAAAAACCATTTTAAGAATGATACTGTGTTTTATATTATCTTTTTCAATAAATGAATTATGAATCAAGATTCATATTGGGGGTCCTTCTCATTATGATTGATTTTTATTTCATCCAATTTCTAAATCAAACTCTTCTATAATCTACAATGTCCATAGATTTTTCAGGTTGTTATATTTAAATAAAAGTTAAAATAAAATTTTCTTCCATTATTATTGAAGAGAAAATACATTCTTCACTTATTACATTAATTTTATATCAAATATAATGCACCTAATGTATATAAAATCACCACGATCATACGTTGTAACAATTTTCTTCAATATAAAAAAGTACATAATTCATGATATATATTAATTATGATATCCCATCTAAGAAACAATAAATGAATTCCTAGATATTAATAAATAAATTAACAGAAAAAACATGTAATATCTATTTGTAGGTATGTCCTTATGAAATTACATTATTAGAGATCAACATGTTTTATCATCATGAAAATAAGATTCAATATATCATTAGCCTCCTCCATATGATATTTAGACATCATTTTGACCTTTTAAATCGATGTATCTTGATCATATGGATTATTTTTTAATTGTTTAATTTTATTTTAATGATCAAATTATAACGCATGAATTTATATAACTTTTATATTTGACAAATATTCTATGGAAATTATCCCAAAATATTTATGTAGAAGAAAATAAAATATGTGATAAAATATTTATTAACATTGTAGTAATCAATATTATAAAGTGTGTTGGTTATATGGAAGCAAATCTAATATTAACATCATAATTATAAAATTTCAATTCAAAAACCATTTTGGAAATTATATTAATTTTCAATCATAATCCTATTATACCCTTAATAAGGTCTCTCTCTTGGGAGAACAAGGCCACATAAGACTCCTTTCGCATAATCTCACTGAAGGATGTGAGCTACCATGACAATGGATTCACATCAATATTGGACCTTCAAACTATAATTACAAATATAATATGGTTCACTCTCCGCACTCATTGAAATGATTAAAATAAATACCTTAAATCCTACAAGGCCACATAAACTCAACACCAATATTGACATACTTTGTGGATTCAACTTCTAATAATAATGAGAAATCACAAATTTATATAGTCTGAGTATGAGTATATAATCAAGAAACATTGTATATTGTAAATTTATCATTAAATAAACCATCTTAATAAACCATAAATAATCAAACCAAGACCTATTGACCTATTCAATATTACATATACCCAGTTACTCACATAAACCATCATTCAACACATGTATATGCATGTAAATAGGAGAATGAAAAAAGGTACTACATATCTTATATCAATAGAATATATATTATTAAATATCAATGGTTGAATCAAATTTCATGACATTAAATTAGAAAATAAAATAGAAACCAGAAAATATAAGGAATCCAAATAAAGTGGAAAATAATGGAATAAGAAACACATAAATAAGTAGTATTTAAGGTTACCTTTTCTACTATAATGTTGTTATTACAGACAGATCACTAATAAGACATGAAATACAAAAAATTGATTTGGGAATAGCATGGTGGAGAAGATATGGGATCATATTACAGTGTTCCATAGTCATGGGAAAAGAAATGGGATAATTTAGTTTAATTTTTTTAAAAATAAATTTTATATATAATTAAATTAAAAAAATTGGTTATTGGAGACCTGGTATCATACTATTTGGTACCCTATGTTCATCCAATATCACCACACCATAGTAGACCATATATCAGGTACACGGTAAAATGACACTATATTTTGTGGTATTGGATATAATTTTTAAAACCACCACAAGTCATACCAGGTTCTTAGTACCACAACATTCAGTACCTAATGGTACTAAAAACACATTTTTGTAATAATAACCATTTTTACCAATATATGAGCTACTAAATTAGTGAAAACATCCAAATTTTAATTAAAACGTCCCTAATTCCATTGTACAACCTTGAAAATTAATTTTGACCTATAAATATCATAGAACACCAAGATATAATTATTCTATATGTCTTTCTCCAATTTATCTAGTATGTCTATTCATATATTTTTAATGATATATCAACTATATTACTTGTTGGTAATATAAAAAGTATAATAAAACTAAAAAGTGGGTATATAGATGGAAAATAAATTATTCTCACAACAATTTTTTATCCATGAGCTTAAAAATAATGGAGATATAAATTTCTATAGAATTAGTTGAGGTGATAATCATAAAAATTTATTCACAATTGAATTACAATATAATGGTTTTTAGATTTTTTTTTATATATGTATTATCAAATGAATATAATTTTTATCGTAATTTATTCAAAGGGTGTTGGGAATATTACACTATTTTTCCTTTTATTGGTTTCTCCCACATGGATTCCCAAAAATATGGGATTTAATGGCACATAATAAAATGGAAAATGTGATTAATTTTTCGAGATTCAATTTTCACTGATGTATTTTTTTTATCGCGAGGATATAAATGATTTTATGAAATTAAATTAATCCAAGGGTAATTTTAAATGAATAATAGTTATAGAAGTCGTAATTTTCATATAATATAACAACAATGGATATAATTTCTAAAATCCAAAATATTATTTTCAGATTTTTAAAATTCACAATTTTATTATTAAACTTATTTTATTTGACATGGATCATAAGGAAAAATATATATTATTAACCTTTAGTTTTATAATTCAATAAATATAACATGAAATAATAATAAAATAAGTAATTTGATATTTCTCATTCCCTAAACTTAATGATTATATTTCATTCATAATTACATTATGATTTTATACCAATGTCTATTCACCATCATTTATATAATTTTATTGACATCAAGATTCAACTATAATCAATGAAGAGTCTCTGATATAAAAATAAACCATATATTCTATAACTATATAATTCATAATTTCATAAAACTTTTACCAAAATATAGCATATTTTTTTAGGTTATATTTTTTGTTCCATTATAATCTCTTTCACGCTATATTTTGTCAGCAATATGGATCTGGGGTACTATTCTCATTTATACTTTTTACAGTAATAATTTTTACATTATTTTTAATGTTTTAATGTTCTTTTCGATATATAAAATATAATTAAAATAATTTAATATATATTATGAAAATGAATTATCAAGTTAATTAATATCTTCCAACCATAAATATGAATATAAATTAAAATAATTTAATATATTTTATTATTATTTTCACTAATCCATTATATAAAAAAATTATTATAATTTTTTTATTTAAATAATGAAATGAAATAGTCCTTTATGAGAGAGTTAATTAAATATGGTAAATTCCAACTATTAATAGTCATCTAACTCATTATTCACATGAATCAAGATACATATTATTTATTATATATATAAAATCTTATTATTTTCACCCTAATCACCTTAATGAATATTTTTTAATACATTTACAAAAAAAATTTACATCACTTTTAATTTTTCAATTACTTGAACATAATTTATGGAATGAAAATTGAATTATCTTTTTTACACTGATCACAATTTCAAGTATGAGGATAACATTATGTTGTTATAAATAAATCTTGATAATGTATACCATATTGAAACTACAGATAAATGTGGTGTTTTAGATATTTATATTAAAATCATTAACAATGAAAAAAAATTTATTCAAGATAAACATACTTGATTTCCTTTTGGTTTTAACTTTGTTAATATATTTATAATATAATAAAATATATAAAATTAAAACATTCTAACCATGATATTTTAATTGAATATCATAATAATTTATATGTCTTGTATGGTAAATTTTAATAAATAAAATAATTATATATATCAATGGTTATCCATTGGTTAATAAAAATGTACGTAGATATAATAATTTTTCATTGTCTACTCATTCTTATAGAAAAATTAAAATAGTAAATTCATAATTGTATGATTGGAATGAATCTATTTTATTCATTGAAATAATTTATTATAATATATTCCTTATTCCTTTCTATTCATCCATCAAGTCATTCATTTTTGTATTAATGTGATTTTGATTAGTTCATCATCTAGATTATCACATTTGAACTAATAACTATCTCTTAACCAAGAATAAGAAAATTAAAATTTTAAATTAATTATATTAATAATATATTTACTAAATTATTAATTAAATCATTTTACAATTTATAATTTTATTTAATAAGAATAACATTAATCACTAATTATTACATGTCAATTTGAATAACTGTTAAATATCACATTTCTCATCTTCATACAAAAGATGTTCAAGTAGATTCATTTATAATGTAAACATAAATTATTGTTAGATCACTACATAAAAGAAATTTATTCTTTAAATTCACATGTGTATATGAAATTTTTCATAAAGAAACCCTAATTCAAATTATACTATCACATTATCATGAATATAATCCTTTATAATTAGACTACAGTCCCAAACCAAATATTTAACATATCATTATATTTTATTGTTCTTTTTATGAGTCAAAAAAACCACATTATTAAAAAAAATGAGACATAAGATTATATTGGAGAATTATGTATACCTCTGATCACCCTTAATTAAAAAATACATTTAATTAATGATAAGAGATACATTTACATCAAATTTTTTATTTTCATTTTTATGTTAAGTTATTACTAGGATTAAAGGGGGGAATTAATCAACATATATTGAAATAACATTGAATGTAAAATATATATTACATTTTTTTCCAAATAAAAATAAGATTGAACTGGACTATTAGAAGATAATAAATTTTTAAAAATATATGAATAAATTTCTCAATGAATTTAATGAAGTAAAATCTGTTAAAACTAATATATTCCCACTAAAAAATTAAATATTTAAAATAGATATCTATATTGAAAAGACAAAGGGTGGTATAAATAATTATTTTAATCCTCACTATAATTACTGGATTTTTTTTAGTTTTTAAAATATAGGTTAATTCATGTAATTTTCTTTAAAAAAAGTAACATCACAATTTTATATAGTAAACGACCACAAGAAAATAGTCTGATGGTTTAGTTAAGTTTTAAATGTGGTTCATCCAAAATAGTGGATGTTTGTGCGTAATATGGTTCTTTTTATTTTTATCATAACTGATAATTAATATTATAAAATATTTAGAAGATAGTGAATTTTTTTGGATTTTTTGGATAAAAATTAAACTTTTCATGAAAAATAAATTAAAACAAAATATGATGCCACCAATAATTTAGTAATGGTTGTTTAAAAAAAGTATAAATGTTTGGATAGATTCATAAAATATATAATTTTTTATAATTTATTCAATTTAAATTAAATTAATTTATCTACACATTGTATATTTTATTATTATTCACACATACCATAGTAGAGAATTTTTTTTCATTATCACTATGATATTTAATATTAAATATTTTATTCAATGATGATATAATTTGGTTTTGTGATAAAATAATTACCTAGGCCTTTGTCGAATTCTCAATAATAAATATTAGTTTCCTATTCTTTTATTTATTCTAAATGACATTCAAGGAGTTCTAATAAGATGATGAACTGAAAAATGAGTTACTAGTCCAATTAGGTGGGGTTATATTGAATTATTGGTCCAATATAATTATAAACCTTTATTTATTTATGTGGAAATTATTTTATATATTAATTTAGATAATTTATAATGAAAATAATAATAATAAAGAGATTTTGTTTTATTGAAATTTTCAATTTCATAAACATAATGATCTTGATATGATGCTTTTAGTTAGATTGAAATTATCAAAATAAATATTTTTTATAATTTAAAAGATTCAGTTTTCAATGACGTTAACCACTACTCATTGAAGAATTTTTTTGGAAAACCTTGTAATTGATTATTAATCAACAATAGACTAATATGAGATCATGAAAGTTTTTAAAAAATCTACCATGGTCTATTGGATGTGTATTTACAATTAATGGTGTCTATAAAATAGTAATTTATATAAATGAGATGGAAAGGTAGTGTTATTTATACTTATGGAGTTTGTGAATGGAACTGATAGCACATGGGTATCAAACTAGATGTAGAAAAGTGTGAGAATGGACAGTTTGAGGTGTTTTTATCAAAGGTGTCCAAAGAAATGGTCATGTGATGCCCATTTATGGTGTATTAAGTGTTCATGAAATTTACATTATTGGATTTAATCCATATCATGTAAAGCATATGTTCTATAATATTTGAACAAACAATCTTTCAAAACATATATATCTATTTAATAAAACGGTATTAGTGTAGCCCCACCACGTAGAGAAATGTTTTTCATTTTAACTATTTAAAAAACCTTATGGCACGCCCCATCACATATGGGGTTACCTACTTAAAATGTAATATGTGCACCCACACATTGTTGGGGTCAAAGGGATTACAATATTAAAAAAATAAAAAATCAAATCCAAGATCAGTGGTAGGTTACGAACTCCATTATGTGTATTTAGAAACTATGAAATCATATAAGAATATATCTATGCATTACTGAAATTTTATCTTCTTTAAATCTTTCATCAATAACTAGTCATAATCTCTAAAAAGATATGTTTCATAAACAAACATTGATACCTTGAGAATTATCATTAATATTAAAGAGGACCATAACATTTCAATATATTTTGAAAAAAATTTAAATGGTATATTGATTTTTTTATATGTTACTACTAGTAAAGAAGATGAAATTGATACCTTAAATTGTAATTTATATGATAATTATCTTACTCAACACAACACGTATATCTCGAAAGGTCAACTGGGAATGTAAGGCCATAACCCAAACAATAAATGTATATATACATGGTACAGTCTTCTAACTAACATATCATGTTATTCATGAGTGTTATTGAGGTGTATACTTATGAACATTGCATGTCATGTAATTAGAAATCACAAGTCCCTCTAAATACTCTCCATGTGTATCAAATGGGGAGGATGAGTGTTTACATCCTCACACCCAATGTCTTCTCCAATTAAATGAATATAAATTATACTAAAAAGATACAAATTATGTGATATTTATCAACATTTTTGAAATAGATAGTCAATAACTTTTATGAGACACAATGTGTGATCAAGAACTATACATTTTTATCATATTTTTGGTTCTTATAAACCCTAGCTACTATATCTGGAACTGTGGTTGTTGATACCATTGTTGATCTCTCTCTATGTAGATAACACCTTAAATATATTTTCATATGAAATCCCAATTATCCTTACAACCTCACCATTTTTATGAATCCAAAACACCTACCAATCCATACTTTTAATTTATACTTTTTTTCAAAGAGATACTCACTGATTATTCAGCCCTTGGCCTCACAACCTCACTATCATTCTAAAGACACCATCATGTATCAAAAACAATCAAATCACTATACAATGTGATGGATTAAAATGTTATTTCTTCATTATATTTAAGTAATAATAGATTGACAGCAAATAAAGGGATGTAGGGAAATAAAAAACGAGAGTCCCTATAATAATACCCTAATATTTTAATACACATTCCTTTTAAAATAAACATTTTATTTGATAGCTTTTTTAATACTCATTAACAAACATTAACAATCCGATACATATTAGATGAATATTATTAATAAAATTGTATTAATAAAAAAACCTCCTATAAATAAAAGTACATTAACAAACAAAATTTTTATATATTTATAGAAATAATGAGATTTAATAATAAAATGAATTCTTTGTTATCCAATAACATTATATACATATATATAATGAAAATAAATAAAATGAACTACATTAAACAATTAAATTTTTTACTTAATTACATTATCTAAAATATTAGAATTATTTTATTATAAATTTATATGAAATAATATTAAGAACACATAATGATTACGAAAATCCTTTTTCATTTAATAATTTTTTCATTATATCTTCAATTTAATTTAAAAATCTTGAAACTATCAAGTATAAATGTTATAAATATGACATCATTTTTCTGATTTAATGTTTCCAAATTATCTTTTTATGATTTTTCTAAATTTTTCTTAAAAAATTATTATTATTTGAATAGTGAGAAACACTACTTTTAAAAATAATTTCCTTTATGAAACATTTTTCTATACAAAATATAAATTTTATGAGTTAATTCTTAATATAATTTTTTAAAATTTATAATCCCACTTTTTAGATTTCTATAATTTATGTTAAATTACATGAAAAAATGTTTTCAATATATTATAAATTTATTATTTTAAATTTTAAATTTAAAAATTTTAAAAACGAAATAAAAATATTAAAATTTTGAATAATTAGGTTCAAATTATATAAAAATTTATTTTTTATTTTTTTGTATAGTATATGAATTATATAGGTAAAAACTCGTACATATGGTGAAAACCAAAATTATAAAAATGACTAACATAATTGTTAGAGGAAAAAATATTTAAAAAATATTTTATTGATTTTTTGAGGTTTTTATCAAAGATATATCTTCTATTATATATTATTTGTCACTTTAATAGCCTTTATCCTTTTTATTGTTTTTCCATTATTAAAATGTTTTTGGTATTTAATAAAATATTACTCATTTTCATTTATAAATGGTTATATCCTCTCCTCACTTTCCATCACACAAAAACCCCATTAGTAAGGCCCAAACTCTAGAAAAAACTACACATAAAACAAATATACATAATAAGTAGATTCATTACTTATAAAAAATAGCATCCTTCAAAGGATTTACCCCATTATAATGGAGGTAATAGGAGTGGTGAGGTATAGATTTAAAACCACTTCTTCCTCTCTTATAATTGTATATTATGAGAATTTATTATTAATAAAATTTATTTTCACCATATGAAAATAAAAAGTGGATACATTATTATAATTGAATTTTATAATAATTATCTTTCAATCATTATCCACCCTTTCCTTTTTCCTTAAGAAATGTTGAAATAAAATTTTTTTGTGCGGACTACCACCTCCACAATACATAATGCTTAATTTTCTTTATCCACCATACCCAATAGGTCATAATGTTAAATATAATAAAAATTTATTTTATTTATAAAATATTATTAATTCATAAGAGATAAATCATATTATTCATTTTTCTTGATCTATGGAAAATTAAATTATTAAAATTGCATATGTTTAGACAACCTCTTACATAGGATGATTTATTTTGTTATTATTTTCATCCTCACATTACTTGGATACTCATTATAATGATTTAAATGTATAAATAATATTTTTTGATACAACTAATATTAATTTATAGAATATTTGATATCCTTTTTATGGAATCATAAAATATAATTATCCTTTATTCAATGGTTTAATACAAGGGTATTATATGGAAAATATTTAATTGAAAATTTAATAGTATTATTATAGGCATTAATTATTCCTATAAAACTAATATAATAATAATATATCATCATAGTAAATAAAAAATTATAACATTATTCTAGTTTCGAAATTATTTTTCAAATATATCACCTGATCATCATCACTTAGGAATTATATGCTCAAGTTTGGGTCGGTTTGACCACATACATGAACAATGAAATGAAATTATATCATGGATGATTTTGATAAATAAATTACTGTAATATAATGATATAAATATATAAAAAGTTGTTTTTTCATGAAAATTTACTTCAATCATTATCTCATTAATTACAAAAATAAATTTCTAGGTTAAAAACCACTGAAAAATGACCATTCGTAGTTTGATATTCTAGGGTTAACAATATAGTATTTATGAAAGGAAAATAAAAAATAAAATAAAATTTTAGTAAATCAAAAAAATTAACATTAATAAAATTATAATTATAATCTATGGGATAATAATGAATAATATCACTACTAATACAAAACATGTTCAAAACGAGAAACATTACCCACACACGACATCAAAAGTAGGTAATAACAAACAAATATAATTTTAATGATTAATAATTACTAATTTTAATAAATGTTTATGGTTTTTTATTATGTTATATGAAATGTATACTTCTTATACAGGATATTAGAGTTTATTTGACTTAGTGGGGAAACTTGGTATGGGGTTCTTTATCCCAAATTTTTCTTCATGAGACATATTTCTTAATATGAACCACCACAACATAGATATGGATTTATATCTATATAATGAATGCATTTTAAAATATTCATGGTGTTTGATGTTTTATTTCATGTACATTATTTTAATATCCTTTAATCTGAATTGTACTAATGTTGAAATGGTATTTTGGTCAATGTTTTACACAAAATAGAAGGGTTTCGATTCCTAATACTATTTTCAAATAAATCTATTTTCAGAGAGATAATAAATCCAAATAATTTTAATTATATATTACAACCCTGATTATTTTTTAATTTTTTATTAGGTTTTAAATTTCCCCTAATAATTTCATTTATCCATGACTCATATTTTTTCCAAATTTTTTCTTGTAAGTGAAGATGAATCCCTCTATTATTCTTGGTCCAGAACCTCCCTTTTTTTGTATACCTATTAATAGAAGTATTATTTATGATTTTATATATATGTTTCAAAAATATATTAAATCCATTATCTTCTACATTAATTTTCATAATTTTTTTAAAAAAATAGCTTCTCTGTAATGGTCGTTTCCATCAAAATGTGAAAAGATTTTCTTTTTATCATTTATATGTGAACATGTCATTCCTCAACCATTATCTATTTATATGAATATTTTTATCTTTTTTTATGGATTATAATGAAATTTTTTTTTTTCAAGATTTATAAATTATTCATTTTATAATATTTTCTAAAGATCTAGAATATTTCGTATATCAAAATTTGTTTTCTTAGGATCTCTAAAACATTATATCATCAATGTAATTTTCATTTTATACATATTATACACGATAATACATATTTTTCAAATGATACCATTCAATATATCTCCTGATATGGTCTATTAAATTTTATTTGTTACCATGGAAATTTTATATCAATTCCTTTTTCATTATTTATTATTGAATGATTATTAAAATAATTTTTCATCATATCCCAACCATATGCGAAAATCCTATTTTGTATTCATTTGTTTGATTGGTCTCTACATAGGATCCATACATAAATTTTTTAGTGAAACTCTTATCTTAACCATTTTCCCAAAAATTATATGGGTTTGATAAATTATAAATTTTTATGTATATTGAATGTAATTTACCTATAATGTTACTTGATGTCAATGGATACCCATTTTTCCAAGGGGTTATACTTTTATGATTATTTTTGTTGTTATTAATGATTTCTGTTTGTCAGTAAATTTGAAAATGATATAAAACCCATTTTCCAAACTTATGTTCTTTAGGTGTTTGAAATAAACCCATTTTTCTATGTGTTCCATATGCTAAAAAAGTTAATTATTATCATTTGTAATGTTCTATTAATATCATATTATTTAGATGGTTTCACGATTATTTAATTGGACATTTAATTATTGTGGCACTTATTCGAATTCATGATGCAATTTGGGGACATATATTTTCCTCAAAATAATTGGTTTAATGTTTACATCTCAGAAGATAATTATTTTCAATTATATTATAGTTTCTCATATGTTCGGGCACTGATGGGGTATCTTGTGAATGTATTGTTCCAAATTCTAATGATAATTCCAATATCGAAATATGATGCATAGTTGTGTGCTTATAATCATGAATATGTTAAGCTATAATGACTAATTAGTATTTACTCATGTTTCCATAGTATTTTAATTAATGTCTTTTTTTATACCATGCCAATTTACATGATTTATAATTTATTCATCAATGGGTATTAATTTTATTATTTATCTTCATTATATGAAAATACTAAAAAAAATTCACTTGTTATTTTAGATTGTTGTTTATATTTATTAAACATATCTTGAATTTGATATTATCTCATTATAATGTTTCTATTCCTATAGTATAAGAAGTTGAGTATAACGTATATAATGTATAAAATTGATATGAGGGATTCTGGAATGGGTCAATTATGTTGATGTATTTATATGATTTGTAAAATAATTTTCGTATGTATCTAATCTTGAAAGACAGTAATCCTTTGGTTCTTGGGATTTATTTTTTATTATTTGTGAGATTTATCGTTCACCTAATGGATAAGATGTAGAATAAATAATGTCAATCTTAGGTTACTGTATTGAATATTGTTCATATGATACTACTAATCATTTATTATAGATCATGGATGTTATTTTGAATGTTACATGAGAGGCATGTGGGGTGGATAGATGATGAATCATCCAACCACATGCACTTTATTCACAACATGAATACTAAAAATTATCACACTATCATATATAATTACACATATATATATATAAATTTATTTATTTTACTAAGAAAATCATAATAATTAATTAAAAAAATATATTTCCCCTCACATATATTTGTTATTTTACATCTTAATTTTCAAAAATGAAATTAATTTTATAGTGTGAATATGATTCTAATGATGTTTTATAGGCTTTAGGAAGAGAATAAAATTATGAAAAGGGAAAAGGTGTTGGAATATTATTGGGTGCCTAATGTACTTATAATAGGTACCCAAAGTCAACTGGTGGGTTACAGAAAATATATCAGCTCCACTATGTACTCTATGGTTATTAATAGGTACAAATTATAGTTATAGGTATTTTTTTTAACTGGTTATAATTTATTCTTTCTATATTAAAATTATTCCCCTAAAACCCAATTCACATTAGATTTATCTTCATTTTATATATAGGTCCACTTTCTTAGAGATCATCCTCTCATTTTATTTCTCTTAGCCAATCAAAAATTCTATCATTATCTATATTTTTTTAGTTGGGAATGGAATCTCATCTAAAATAGGTAATATATTGTTTCTTCCTATAAAATTCTTATTTAATAACATTATTCGTGGAATGGAATTCAATATCTTAAAAAACTATTCTTCTACCTTTGAATCTTTTCAATTATATCAGAATTCCTTGTGATATTTCTACAAGGGATGTTTTTCCTAATAATAATAAATGTGTTAACTTAAATTTTATTATCAATATATATCTCATTTGAGGATAGTGATTAGAGCCTAAGATTTAATAATGTATGGATTATTCCAACATTTTAGGGACAAATCTTTTTCTCCCTTTAGATCCCAATGAATATATTAATACTACGTTAAGTGGGTATACCTTGGTTTCCCATATACTCGAAAAGATTTGGTCCCAAAATGTTGTGGGGTTTGTGAAATATATTAAAATTAAGTATTATAAATTATTTTATTTTAGAAATTTTTTCCTGACCCCCTACACTCAATTTGTACCACTAATAGACTGTAAATGTAAGTAGATAGATAGTGACACTTGATATCTACCTCCAAAATGCCTAGTGTAGGAATCTTGCACTGAGGGTATAAAAAAACAAAGATATGTGGCATTACCCTCTAAGAGAACACATGCGAAAGAAAGAGATAATATAGGAACAAACCAAATATAACTCATACTGCAATATAAATAGAATCCCATGTACAGAAATGTAATTTCAAGCATGAACTAATACAATTGAATGGAAATACTACATGTACATATATAAAGTAAAATGTAAGTGCCACGAAGCCCGAATGGCTCTTAATAACCTAAAAACTTGTTGTAACCCTCATGATCTCCAACATACTGCATGTGACCTGAAAATATTATATTAAACAATGGGTGAGTATAATAGTATACTCAGTATGATCCTCCCTATATCCTATTGTAAAAAAGTAAGTAAAACCTTGCTAAATCATAGTGAACTACAAGTGAAATTAACTCATCACCTAAATTGTTTTACTATGCTCCTAGCCTCAATATTGATATCCTCACCAAGTATCACATAAAAGATTCTATACTATAATAAATAATATCAAAGGTACCTCGATTCCTTTTCCCTACTAGTTTTCCACTTTTCCCTAACATCGCATGTCCTAAGAATCTCTCTCAAAAAAAGGCTTTCATGAAGGCACATGGACAAAGTACCACAACATGAACCTCATGAAACACAAACACCACATCCAGATAACCAAAGTAACCTAATAATTTATGCGGGATACCAAATATGTCATAAAGGGTACCATATTTTGAGTATTATTCCTCATGATATTACAGCTCAAACACAGAGTAAGGATCCTGATGCTATCATAACCTATAGACATTACACCTATAGTATTCCATAGGGAAATATATCAATAATATATGCATCTAAATCACCAAAATAGATTACATCTCTCTCAAAACATATATGGGGAAAATTAACTGTCATGCCTACCTTCCCAAGTAACTCCCAAGATAAGAAAGTGGGGCCAAAGTGGGACGACAACCACCCATCCTCCCACTAGGATATTAGGGAAAACCCCTCAAAGCATAGAATCCCCAACGTGTCAGTAACCCTAAATGAAATGGTGGGTATCATATTTAATCACAAAAAGTACATGATATAATACAGCTCACATCACAACTATGGGGAAAACCTGATCTTAGACACACCTACAAATAACGCCTCTTGGAATCCCGACTTCCACTACTAAGACTAGATATCCTATAAGAACACAACCATTTAAAGACCTTTATTTAAATATATTTTCCATTTTAATTAGTTAACCTTAAATTAATTAATTATTAAAAAATTAATTAACTATTATCTAATCCCCATTAAATTTTATTATCAACACAACAAACTTCCATACCCTCTAGACAACAATAACCCAAGTGCATGGTTCCTTAGAAGAACAACCTCAACATTTCATCCAAGCAAGCTACAACCCCATGGGATAATATCATTTATTCAATAATTTATTAAAACTATTACTACTTACCATAATTCCATGAATTCAATAAAAACATTCTAATCTACCAAACACAATGTGATCATCATGGTTAGTAGATCAACTACCCATAGTGTTATTTCCACCTATAGAAAGTGAATATAACCATCCATCCTCAAGAAGATAAACTCGAAAATCATGTTACAAACCACTCTTGATGTCGCGTCTTTGGGAAGGATGTATGCAAGACACGATACCTCTAGAAGTGGAGAAAATAATGAAGATAAAAAATAGCACATTCAACAGAAACCACTTCTATATCAATGGGTAAGTCCAAAATCACCCCATTCTGTCCACCCTTCAGTCCTTCTCGATGCCCAAATTCATAAATCAATAAATCTCACCACTCTAGGCCTTAGCTGCTACAACAACCCCTAGGCCTTCCTACACCACATACCAAGAAATCCCTTGATGCTCATCCATATCATTCTTATACCACAACAAATGAAGCATGAAAAAAAAAACTAGTATATTATCCCCAATAAAGGAATCCATCCCTTACACACAATGAGCTCTCATGGTTCCAAATCATAAGTCTCTTGGACAATACCCAAAATATTGTAACTAAGTACACTATAAGGAATTGTCTGTTATCAAAAAATTGGTTCAATAATCCATATTGAATTAAAAAATTCATTAATGGTAAGTTCCAACAATGGGCAACCTAAATAGCAAGATATCATAACTATCACTATTAATTAAAAATTTATTGTTTCATTCTTTTGGTTCTTTCATCACCAGAATAAATGTGATTCATTATTATCAACTATACATATTTACAGAATAAATTTTAATAACATCAAAAATACAACACCAACCATATTCATTAACATGAATCTTTATCATTACCTAAAAATTTTAAATTTAATTAATTCATTACATTTATTACCAATTTCAATCAAGATAATCATACTAAAAAATAAATGAATAGATATCACACTATCTATAAAATCATGAGGCAAATCCTTATCATGGTATAAAGAATCAAGATACGATTGATGCCAATTATTTAATCAAGTTCAAGTAATTATTAGGTAAATTTCATTATGATATAGGGTATAAAACATTCTATATCTACACTTAAACATAGTAAAATGAGAATTTATGAATCACCTACTTCCAATGGTTTCCAAAGTTATCATGAAAATAAAAGTCCATGCATCGGATCACGATTTCCCAACCCTGTGACAACTATATCCACCCATGGATTCCACAACACAACTGTGAAAAACACCTACAAAAAATATCCCTTAAAATAATAGAGATCAAGATCCATGGCATAGAAAACATAAAATGGAAAAATAAGATCGAATAAAACCACAAATAAGGAGGTAGATCATACCATTGATCGAAGACGGATCAAAGAAGGTACCCTGATATCGATCAATGCTAAAAATATATCTAAAATACCATGGAGGGGTGTGTTGGGTCACCTCGGATGAGAGGGAGAAGATGTTTGGAAATATGGTTTAGAACACTAGACCAACTAAATGTCATTTAAACATTCATAAGTTGGGTAGTACATGAAAATTACCACTCATTCATGTCATGTAATTCCTTGAGGTCAGGATCTTCCAAAATAACTGTCTCCTGGGAATATATTTTTTTTTGAAACCCAAAAATTGTACAAATCGTATACCCCTTGGTCCTATTGTGTAGCCCCTCTATTTCTAGCTTCTCCCTACCAAAACCCTCTACACATCCTCCAAGCACCCCAGTATTCATAAACATAAAATGGGTGAATCCTCACAGATCCAATCCATTACATGTGAGACCTCTAAAAACATTATTGTCATCATGAATCCAGAACCACACAAGAGAGAATACCAGAATTAGATGATTTGAATTTCCAAATATTCCCCATTAAAGGTAGCTCTCAAAGATCTCTCCATCACAATATCTCAACTGCTTTAGAAAAAGGAAAAAAAATCAATGAAACAACCACAACCATCTCCCAAACACTCTCCCATGGGTCATACCTCTCAAAAGAGAGAAATAAACATAACAAACAAAAGTGAAATACATCTGAAAATAGGAATGATCATCATCCACAAAACAAACATCATCACAAGAAAAAAAATACAAATCGATCAGCTCATGGTACTAAGAACTTATCAGAAACAAGCAATCCCATGTGATCTCTTCCACAAAACAATGCCACCACAATACATGAACAATGGGTATATAATGCCCATGAAAAACCATTTCCATATAGTCATGGATCTTTGTAAGCTTCTCTGTGAAGGTTTCATCATCATCAATATAGATCTCGCCCCAATAATGAAGTTGGAGTCATCATAAAGATAATGACAAAGCTATGACATGTGAAAAATATCACGTATCTGGATCATATATGGGGGAACTTTTACCCGATATTCCATGGCTCCCACGTGATTCAACACCAAGAATGCCCCAAAAACCCAAAGATAAATCTTATTCCCATGACCAAACTGTCACTTACAATGAAATAGAGTCACCTTTAGAAACATGTGATCTTCAAAAAAACTCCATAGGTCTCCTCTTATGGTAATCATATGACTTATGAAGATCTCTAACTACCTTATTTTTTTTTGTGTTTCACATGTACCATCTCTATCGTATTCTTTACCAGTTCCAACTTTAGAATTGTTGAGTCTCCAACCCTAGTCTAGAATAATGGAGATCTGAATTTTTGTCCATAGAATCCTTCATATATCCGCATACCCGTAGTGGAGTAAAAAATATTTTTTTAGGTGAACTCAACTAATAGTAAATGCCTCATCCACAAACCACCAAAATGCAGCATACAAGAGCATACAAAGACATTCAAAGTCTAGATGGTATGTAACGTCTGAACATCCATCTACGGATAAAATGTAGAGATAATGCATAATTGAGAACCAAAATCATGTTGCAAGCCTCTCCAATCCTAGTAGGTAAAAGTAGGATCTCGATTGAAAGTGATCATCCTCATAACTCTATAAAGTATCACCACCTCCACCAGGTACTACCTTGACAAAACCTCCAGTGATCTCGACTCATTGATTTCTATAAAGTGGGATGATTTTTTCAAATAATACTATTTCACCCATATAGAATCATAACCACCTTCATCATGAGGAAAACTAGTAACAATTTCCATCAAGATGACCTTCCACTTAAATTGAGGAACATCTAATGGCTGGAAGAACCAATTGGAACACAGTGGTCGGCCTTCACCTTTTGGAAGACCAATCACTGAGACACAAACTCTTGAACTACACGCTTCAACCAATGCCACCAAAACTAACTCAGAAAAGCCTAATACATATTCTTCCCACTAGGATTTATTGTCTATGGAAAACTATAGAACTCCATAAGAACCATATAACACACCATCAATGGAATGAAAATCCTTCCCCGAAACAAGACCTGGTGTTGATCATCCTTAGACCAACCATCTGTGGCCTCACTACAAAGAACTTAGCCTCTCCAGACCTCCACTTAAAGGGCCTCCAACTGGGAATTTTCCACCCACTTCACCAAATATGATTGCACAGTCATCGGTAAAATTACAACCTATTCCCCGATATTCTCCCATAACGAGATGTAATATTGAATGTTATTCCATCACCCTCTAGGAATCACATGATTCACACACTACATAATTACGTGACTTCCTACTCAGCGCATCTGATAGAACAGTTCCTTAACAAAATTTATAATAGATTTTAAAGTCTTAATACTTTAATAACATCATACATAGATGTTTTCATAAGATCAATTCACAATAGAAGAAAACATTTATCATTTTTTTATGATCGTTTAGGATATAAAAGCACTCTTTGATGAAGTAATGTCTCCAAAACATTAGGGAAAACCCAACTGCTAAAAATTGAAGATTGGGGGGGTGAATATTTATGCTAATTGAGGCATAATTTATGAGACGATTAAGAAATAACCAATCTATCCAACATCAGAACGAAGACTAACCCCAGATGCGAAGCATCCTAGAAATCCTCAAACTGAACTCCTTTTGGGAGAAAAAAACAATTAGATCACTCATCCACATCAAAATTAGATAAGTAAAAGCTTCTTGACCCTGATCAATCCACACAAATAGTTGATCTATCCTAGTCAATATTGTCAAAGGAGTCGTAACTTTAGAGAAATTGGCTACATATTTAATGTAATAACCTACAAGGCCAATGAATCTTCTCACATAAGCCACACTCTTAGGGGATTACTAATACCCAACTACTTATATAATAAACTAATCCACATATACTCCCCTTTGGGAATCAATATACTCTATCAAATATACTTCTCGATATCAAGACTCACACTTTGACAACATCCCAAATTGCTTTTCCCAATGAAGAACTCCCAAAACAACATGTAGATGCTTTGCATGCTCCTCCTCAGATGCGAAGTACACAAAAATATCATTGATTATTACAATAACGAATATATATAGTAACTCATAGAAAACATCTTTCATTAACCCCATGAACAAAACTACAGAATTTTTCACACATAATGACATCACAACAAATTCATAATACTTTAGAAGTCATTGGAAAAAAGTCTTTGGGATATCCTCATCCATCATAGGCATCTGATAGTATCCTGAAAAAAATTGATCTTCAAGAGCCAACATACAACATCTAGTTGACCAAATCAATCATAAATATGTTGATGAGGATAGAAAATCTTCATTACCACTTTCTTTATGCGATGATAATGGGCAAAAAAATGCAAACTACGGTCAGCCTTTTTCTGAAACCATGTTGTGCACCCCACAGGAACAAACTCTGATGTACCAATCCACATTGCAATTTCCTATTGAGCTATATACTAATCTCTAGAAACTGATAAGGATACATCCTATATAGATACATCGAAATAAGTGATGTTACAGGCTGTAGCTTGATCCAGAACTCAGCCACTCGTCGAGGGGGTAACACTACAACCTATTCTAGAAATACATCAGGGTACACTTAATCGTCCCATGGAAATGATGAATACTGAACCTCCAATGAATTCAAAATATGCTTATCCATCAAGGATGATAAGGATGGAACTCGCCTATGACCAATCGAAGGGTCCCTCTCACCCAAAAAACACTATTAACTCCCCATCATCATAGAAGAAATCCACAGACCTCCAGAAGAAATACATAATATCATGCACTAGATAAAACCAATCCATTCCATGGATAAAAACATATAGTTGTATCTTTAATCATATGAAACCTCCTAAATGGAGGTTTTTCCCCAGCACTAGGTCATTGTCTCTACATACATCAAACAAGTCAGCATGACCTCTAACTTGCGTAGTCAGCGCCAAGGGAATTGGAAATATTTTTACCTCAAGACCCAAATCATGGACAAGATAAGGTGATATAAAGAGTTCATTTCTAATGAATCAAACAAGGCATACACCCATGTATAAATCACGAAATGGGTACCCTGAATAATTTTTTGGATCGCACGGTGATGGAATCTCTAATTCATGAAGCTAACCACAACCTGCTTCCTGACCTCTCTGAACCTAATGAAACCCACCACCATGGCTACGCTCAACTCTACGAGGATGTAGAGTGTCTCGTGGATTTCCTCTTATTATCCAATATATTCTATGTTTATCTAATGTTAATTAAATTGGATAGTGACGCATGGGATAGAACTTCCTCAACAATGGAACCTGTAGAAGAACACCTAACACATACCAATTGAGATGAAAGTTCAGGATCTCTCACTATGGATGACCTAGGCCCCAACAAAAGAAACCAACACTTGATCTCGTGACATAGGTCTAGGAGCCACTTCCCTCAGAGAAATGAGATATTGTGGGCTGAGGCCTACCCCCAACAGGAGAGACACAATTTTTCCCTAAAAACATAGAACCTTGAAAAACCGCTCTGCTTTGTGAGAAATCCAGAAAACTCTCCTCTTGTGATGATTTATTTCACTATAAAATAATTTCAATGACCTCTTCACCCAAAAAAACTTCAAAATATGTCTTTAGTATAAATGGGGTGACCTGGCACTAAATATATGGATACAAAGCTTCTTGAAATGCCTTTCGTGGTCCTTTTCCAATGGAAATAGATATAAATCATATAATAAATTGTTCTCGAAATATATTGCAAACTCTTTAAAAATAGAGTTTACCTGGAGTACGGTAACAATCTCCTCGTGAATGAATTCCTTAGTGGTCAGAGAAAGAGACTCGAGTCTAAATTGATCTCGAAACATCTCTTATGAGACTGTTGAATCCTTGCGATCCCCATGGAACAAGAACCACCACTATCTCACTGCCTCACCAAACATCGTCCCAACCAATGATACCCAGTGATTCTTTCAGACATATATTGATATGAAATCTATCTAAACCTCCTCCAACATGTATTATATGACTATATCTAAAACAGATCCCTCATACTTATGCAGACTCAAGTGATATGAATCTCGAAGGGTCCTCCACCATGTTCCATCATCATCACTCACTACTCTGTGTTGATCTACTGGAGCATCCAACTGGAAATCTTCTGTGCGAACCTAATGGGGATGTCTTCTGGGAGCCATACCAAAAAATAGAAAAAAAATTGAGAACTCCTAAACATGTTGTATCATGGTATTTGACTATAATTAATTGATTTCATATTTTATTCATATTAGGTTAACCTATCACAAGGTTTAAAAATTCAACCACAGGATCAATGAAGAATGATTTATGATTATATAGTATGTATCTAACCTGAAACTAGCATCACTTTAGTTAATATCCACTTTAAACATAAAGGTCCATGCATCATGTCATAGGTGGCCATAAATGCATGTCTCATCCAGTATGTAGTGTTTACAGGGAATTCTAAATATACCTGACATTGTAGCCCTACCATCCCAAGAAACATCACATGTTCCATACTCTAAATTCAATCATATCCATCAACCAGGACATTTTTACAACTTTTTCTATACCCCTACCTTTCATGTTTACCCCTATTAGGACAACAATGAGTGGAGAGAGATAGTGAAACCTATGTCCCACCTCTAGTAAGCCTCGAGTTGGAGACTAGCACTGAGTGTGTAATATATACATAGATGGGGGGAATTACCCTCTAATAGAACACATGGGTAAGATATATATAAGACATAATCAAATAAACTCCAACTCAAAATGAAATATAATGTAAATCCCAATTACACATATGTAATGTAATGCCTGAACTACTACAACTGCAAGGAAAAACTGCATGTACCCAATGAATGTAAAATGGCCGCAACCATGAACCCTGAACGGCTCATCCAAAACCAAAATACTAGTGGTAACATTCCTAATCACTATCATTCACCATGTGACCTGAAAATAAGTATATATAACATAGGGTAACTATAAAATTATACTCAGTAGGATCCTCCCCATATCCACTCTTGAAAAACTATGGAATGTATGCTACATCAAATTCATCAAATAGAGAAACTAATTCTCCACCTAAATAGGTATATTGTGTTACATGACACACAATGACTACCCCCACCATGTATCTCATAAATTTTTATATAGTAAATAATGAATATCAAGGGCACCCACGCTACTACTTCCCCACTGGTTAGCCTCTTTTCCCCATTGTCACATTTCCAAAGCATCTCTTTATTAAAATTATTACCCACAGAAACAAAGGAAAAGCACCACAACATGAAATTCGTACTACAAAACAACCACATCCACATAACCAATGTAAACATGTAGTTTTCATGAGCTACCATAGCTTACATAACATGTATCATAGGTTGGGTATTATACCTCAAGACATTATAATATGTACTCTATGAAAAGATCCTTAATCCATCACAAGATATACACATTACACATATTTTAGTCTATAGGAATCTATGTCTACAATATATATGTGTGAATCACCAAAATCTATTACATACCTATATAGACATATATGGGGAAAACTAACCACCTTGCCTACCAGTGCAGGTGACTACCAAGAGAAGAGAGTGGGGCTAATGGGTGAATACATTTATCTATCGTCCCATTGCGATGTTGGTGAAAACAACCCCCTGGATTAGAATCCCCAAATTTCCAGTAATCATAACCAACATGGAGAGGTACCATATAAAAACTCAAAAAGTAGATGATATAATATATCTCCCAACCACACTATGGGAAAAAACTATTTTGGACATTACTGTGGATAACTCCTGTCAGACTCTAGGCTCCCACTACTAAGAAAAGATATCTTACAAGCACACAAAAATTTAAGTAGTTTTATTAAAAAAAAGTATCATTTTTAATCAGTTCACTATACGTTAATTAATTATTTAACCATTAACAAAAAATTTGAAAACCACATTATATTTTATAAGCAACACAACAATGTTCCATGCCCTCCAGGCATAGCCAACCCCAATACATTGTTCCTCAAAAGAAAAAACTCAACATTTCATCCCAATAATCTCCATCCCCATGGGTTAAAATCTATTATTAAATAGTTTATTAACATAATTTTTACTTCCCATAATTTAAGGAATTCACTAAAAACATTCTATGATATCGAAGAAATGGGGATTAGTATGGTGTGTTTATAAACTACATATAGAGTCTATTACACCTATAGTAGGAGCATTGAACCATCCATCCTTGAGTAGATAAACACAGAAATCACATGGCATACCCCAGGTATATTTTCCACTTTTGGAAAGAGTTAATGCCAGACCAATTACCTATAGTATTGGGAATGTAAATTAAAAACCAAACAACCCATTAAAATGTATTTTGATGTTCATAGAACAAGAACAATCCATGCAACATATCACCATCTCCTCCCCAAGTGACAAATCCATCCACTTGAAGATGCCACCATACAATCGCCCCAACCATCAACCTAGAAAACTACATTTAAAATATGGAGATCAAGCACTATCTCTTTGAAAAATGAATAAATAGAATTAGGATCATAGAAAACCACATGAATGTAGGTAGATTATATTTTAGACTGAATATGGATCAAATAAGGAAGACAGAGATTGATCAAAGATGAAGAGATCTCAAAAATTCCATTGTGGGGTCTGTTGGGTCCCCAAGGATGAGTGTGGGAATAGGTGAGGCAAGAGTGTTTGGAGAACATGAGTGACTGAATGTCATTAAAACATATATTTGTGAGGAAGTACGTGATTTGGACCTCCAATTATTATCGTGTACTACCTTGAAGATGGGTTCTTGAAAAAAACACATCGCCTCGAAATTTAATTAATTTCTTGAAACCTAAAATTGTACAGGTCGTGTACCCCTGGGTCACATTGTTTAGCCCCATATTTTCATCTTATGACCAAACTCCTATAAACATACTCTGAGCGACCTCCAACCACAATAGTCTTTGAAAACATGCCAAGGGTTCATATTCATAAATTTGATCCCTTAAAATTTTATTTTATGAAATTTATAAAGAATTATTTGTAATTTGGTTTATGATTATCATATTAGAATACCTTTATTAAAACAAATAGACCATACATACTTCTTATTTGTTTGATTATCATGATTTATGTGTTATTAAAGTATATATTAATAAAAAATGTGATTTTGTATGGTATTATAATTTTCTCCACCAAGTATAAAAAAATAATTTCAGTTTTTGTGAAATAATGCATTTGGTAATCTAGTTGAGTGACCTATTTAATTAACATTCATGTTATGTTTAGTCATTATAAAAACAAAAAAAAAGTTATTTTTCTGAATAATATAAATTGTACATTTTTTTATGTTATGAATGATATTTTAGTCCTCTTATTGATAGAAATGTTGGGGGAATGAGATGTGCTTGCAACGCCAAGACATTCCCTATCCTTGAAGGGATTTGTGGCAATATTTCCATGACTATATTATACCATTGTTAATATTGAATAATGTGACATGAAAATAATCTTGAATATATTATATCTATTTCACCTACATTACTCTTATTTTATTCAATTTAAAAATTGTTTTCTCTAACCTCCATGAATTAGGAGTTACTTAAGGTAATTTAAATCATTGACCGAAATTCTTATTATAACATGTTCGTTGTTCTTCGTTTTTTATCCACCTTCTTTATATTTTTGAGGGGTAAACCTTATTTTTTGATAGGTATGAGGAGGTGTGTTGTTAATTATTGTTGGTCATATTTTACCAAACCCAATGTGAGTCCCAATATATGATGTATAAACAATTTTTTTGTGATTTAATTAATATAATGTCCTTAATTCGTGGGACATAATAAAAATTTGAGTATGTATTTCTAGAGTTGAAATTTATAAATTTATATGGATGAACAAAGTGATTATTTAGAGGATACCTTTTAATTTATAAAAAACGGATATCAATCATAATAAATTCCATTATTTCATTAGGGATTTTTTTTCAGGCACTTAGTATGGATCTAAACTATTCATATTAGATAAATTTATGTTATTGATTTTAGAGATGTGTTATGATTTAGATGTCTATAATTGCATGTACATATAGAGTAACACCCCAAGTATATAAAAGAATAAAATTATATTTGATAGCATAAAGGACTTGAAACATTGAATTTACCTTACGTAAGATCCAACGACTAGTTTATCTTGGGTTATACACTACCCGGAGATATCTAAGATTCATGGTGTATTCAAAATAGAAAAACAAAAATAAACAAGTCAAGATATATATTAACATTATAACCTAGAAATTAAATTGGTGTGTATGAATAGTATATTCTTATTTATTAAATATATATATTTGTCTCACTAAATATAAATTATAGAGAAATTTTTGTTAATTAAAATACAAAATTTTTGGAAAAGTGATTTTATTTTTACAAAATATGTTTCCCTAAAATTTTAATAAAAATAAATTATATATCATTATTGGAATAATTAATCTTTTATAATTAAAATTTTGACAACTAAACAGAAAAAACATTATTGGTAGAGTTATGGATAAAAGGGTGTTTTTGCATATCACATGAGCTTATGTTAAAATTAATTTCTAACACACATGTTATTTTTTAAAAAAAATATTTCATATTTAAAGTTATTGATTATGAATTTTATAATAATTTTTTCATAAAGCCTAAATTATTTATGTTAGAAAACATTTTAACAAAATGAAAATACAAAGATAAGAAGTTAAGGCTATATTGGTTTTAGGGAACAAAATGTTTAAAAAATATTTTCTTGTGTTTTGGAGGTGTTTCTAAAAATGTATCCAACCTCCATTATTATTTATTATTTTAGGCACATACGGTAAGGGAAACCATCAAATATTGAATACATTTTAGTATTGACAACAATTTCACTCCTCCCCTACTATTAAGGTCAATCACTTAACTTACTTATTCACTTAATCAAGACGTTTGGATCATAAATACTCTAGATAAATCACTTCCCAATGTCAATCTTCAAATCCCATAAGCCACATTTTTCTAATAAATAAATCCAATTAAGGCCATCTGTTCAAACAAAAAATAGTTATCCAGAGAAGAGGTAATGTTCATCATTTAACATTTTTGGTATTATTTCATTCCCCACACACATCAAGTATTTTTAAATCATGACTATATAATAACATAATTATCCTATAAATAAATATATGTTTGTATTATATATATATAACTTATACATGTACATACATCTATCTAATGGGTTACAAAATAATTGTTCATTTGTAGGGTGAACTATAGCCTCGCGAACCGATGTTGTTCGTTTTTCCATTACCACCATTCATTATTGTGAATAATGATGGAATTTCAAATTACATATGATATTTATGATATTGATGATGTTATAATACAGTAATTGGTTCTCAACACATAACTTAATTATTTTCATTTTGTGGTTATATAATAGAATCATTCGTGGGTATGTCAGACTACTACCTCATAAAGCGATGTGATTCATTGACCCTATAAAATGAATTTATTATAGCAGGGTTTGATAAAAATATGTGATCTATATAGAATAAAAATTATAATATAATTATAATATATCTATGTATCATTTACATATATGTCATTCTAAAATTAATATGAAAACATTATTTAAGCATACTTATAACCAACCATCTAACTGAATGGTGAATTTCATTTCCTATCAGTAGATTTAATCAATTAAAATAAATAAATTTTTATTCAATATATATGATATATATATTATTTTTATCATTATTGAAGTGTTGAAATAATTATCCATGTATGATGAAAAAATAATAACAATTAAAATGTATATGAAAAATAAAGAAGTTATAACCTGAAATTAAATTTTACCATGGAATTATTAATAAATGTGTAGAAAAATGTCATATGAAAATAATACATTATATTAAAATTATTAATATTGTTATGTAATATGTTAATAATATGATAAATACCACTATATAGGAGAGGAAATAATGATATACCTAAAGGGTTCCTAAGGTAATTGGTTATCTCTTCTCACATTTATTTTTTAGATATATTCCATAACCTAACAACAGTAATGTTAGTGGAATATTCATTTTTTACATTTACATTATGACTAGGACATTAGATTTATAATTAGTCATAAAATCCCATGTGAAATATATAACAATATTCGATTGGAATTTATTTAAATAAATTATAATGGAATAATAAAATATAATTTATAAATATTTTATTTCCATGAACCCATTTTAAAAACATAGAATTGGAAAACTAATTTTTGGAAGGAAACCATTAAAAGTTCTTTATTAATGAAAAAGTACATTATCACTTTTTAAATTTTGGAATCATATACCAATGAAAGGATGAAATTAAAAAATATTAAATACAACAAAAATAGATAAATTCATGACATAACATGTGAATGGGACTATATTCAAACGTCATAAAAGAACATAGGTGTAGAACATCAAAATATACCATAATGAAAGAAGATTTTGATGATGTCATTTACCGATTTGACAGCGTTCAAGCTTAAAAACACATAAAATTTGGATAATTAAAAGTATAGGTATATCAAGATTATTTTAATTATAATAATAATTAAATACAATCATGGTATGTATATACACCATAAAATAACAACATGTGGTTAATATGGCATATATCTCAAGGAAATAATTGTGAGATGAGAAAAACCATACATCATGATACCTATTAGTTGAATGTTATTTAACATAATTTATAGTATTTTTTAAAATGTTATTAAAATATTAAATAACCATGTTAATATTTTTAACATAATATATTATTTTCATATAAACTATTGTCATCCATTTAATAAGAATTCCATGTTAATGTTAAATTTCGAGTAATAACCATTTCGTTTTTAAATGTCTTTTTTGAATTGTTATTATTTTGGTCGTCTTAATTTGATCATATTATCATTAAATATATTATGATAACCATAATATAATTATCTAATTTATTTAAATTATATTTAATTATATTAATTCATTACTTTTTATGATATAAGATGAAATACATCCTACAGGATAATTGTAGGTCGTACATACACTAGAACATTTCTTCCATTTTCTTGTTGTATAGAAACAATGAAATGTAAGTGATATATATATTTTTATCATTATAGTATAATTTTTATTTAATATATATCAAATATTTTTTTTATAATTATCCTTAATATATAACATGTAATGTGTGAAAGAATCATATCACTTGGGGAGACAGTAGTCCGCCATACACATGAACGATGTAATCATATTTCCATAAAATAGACAACATGAAGGTATTTGTTATATAATAATTACATAATAATGAAATCATTTAAATAATAAAAATAAATATAAACATTAATTTTATCATTATTACCATACTTTAAAGGTGGTAATGGATAAATTAATAGTAGTGGTTTGTGATGCTATATTCTGTAGTACACACGAACGATGATTTAATAACCCATATAATAGAAGTGAGTACAGGAATAGGTAATACTGTTTACATGACAACATATTTTTATATTGAGTGTATTTAGGTTTTCATTTAATCATGGTATAATATAAATTTAATGGGGTTGAGAAAAAAATAAAATGAGATTTCTAATTGATGAACATTAAATCTTCTTCGGGTAACTTCTTTTTGGTTGATCCAACGACTTTACTGGGTTTAATTTAGTCCTAATGTGTGGAATCTATAATGAGTTGAATAATTTTTTAAGTGATTTGGTTAGATTTTATATGATCCAATTTCAATAATTGGTATGATTATGTGTGGGTTGAGAGTGACCTTTTGTAGTTTAGAAGAAGTGGAATTCTTTTAAATTCTAAAAACATTTCATAATTGGAAGTTATCCTTATCTAAAGTTCCTTAAATATTGATTAATAATGCGTAGGAGGGATTATTTGGAACAAAAAGACACCCAACACCCAAAATAATTAAATTTTATTTAAATTTTGTTCCTTAACTCATATGATTCCTAATATTTTTCATTTTGGGTTTTCATTTACGTAAAATGTTTTATAGCCTATGTGAATTATTAATTTAGACTACATTTATTTGAGAAATATTAAAATATATATAACCGCTTATTATAAAAAAAATTATAAAATATAAATTCCATATTTTTGTATTTTAATTTTAATATATGAATATGTGACATTGAAAAACACTACTTTAACCCTAACTAGGAAAACTATGTTTTTACTATTTATGGGTCAATATTTTCATTATAATAGATAATGTATTACATAAATGGACCATTTTTTATATTTATTTATATTTGAATATCACTTTTAAGAATAAAATATTTTTCGTTATTTTTAATGATTTAATAAAATATCATTTATTATAAAATTACAATAAGGTCAATTTTGACATATTATTATTATTTAAATTGAAGAATAATTGGAAATAATTTGCATTTTATTATATTAAGTAAAAACTATATAACATGATATTTTAAAATAAAAAATTAAAGGATGAAAATAATTAACTCAATTCAGTTCATTTTTAATATATTTAATATTTGTTATTTTAGTTAAATTTTGACTAAATATTTGTTATATTGATGTTTTTAAGCATTTTACATAATTATTTCTTATATTAAAATTATAGATTAATAATTTTGATAAAAAATAATTTTTATTTCAAAATAACTTATATATAACAAAAAAATATTGTTTTCACCAAATATTTGGATTTAAAATTTTTTTAAAAAAGTGTTCATTTTTGACTTTTTCATAACATAAGTTATTATATGTGCCAATTTCATTGTCTAGTGTTAAAAAAACTCCTAAAATATAATATAAGTTAAAAAGGGTATAAATATGTAAATAAAATTGGTTTGGAACATGTTTCTAGGTTATTTTTCCCTTATGATAATTATTTAATCCCTTGGTAAACCCATTTATACCTTTATTAATGTAATTAAATTTTATTTTTCTCAATAATCACTTTTGTAAAAAATTTATTTTCTATGGTTATAAATTATAAGATATTCTGATTATAAATATTTAATCTAGTTTTAGAAATTATATAAATATAACAGAAAAATTTTAATTTAATATTAATTCTGCATACGGGGTGTGACGTAGGGTTTTTAAAATGTCTATTATTTTTAGATAATGTTTATTTTTTAATAACGTAATCTCTCATAATAATTAACATTTTAAAATAAATTATTATTTAATGGTATATAATCTATATATATATAATTTAAAAAATTTCCCATAGTTATTATTTTAAATAATTAAATTAGATAAACAAATCAAATTTTAAAACTGTTTTTATAAAACCCCCTTTTTAACCCACAAACAAACTTATACTAAAAATCAATCTAAACTAGTTTTAAAGGTAATTATGTTTATTAAATATGAATAAATAATACCTATCATTCTTTAAAATATATTAAAAACATCTTGGTAAATTTAAATTAATTAAATTATTGAAATGAAAATATTTCTCACAAAAATCCGTATTTTATTATTATTCACTAAAAAATAAATATTTTCCGAAAAATAAAATTATGTCACCAAATGTAAATTTTGATATTCCAATTAGAAAAAATAATTAAATTTTATAAATTAATTTTAAAAACTATCAAAAAATATTTTTTAATATTTTTTTCATCAAAATTAATAAAAATAAATTTTTAAGATAACATTCTATTAAGAATAAAATATAATTACTCAAAATTGATTTAAAATTTAAAACACAGTTAAGAATAATATATATTGTGTGAGATATATATGTGTGAGTGTATATTTATATTTATCATAAATTAGTTAATATGGTTCATACCCATCAGTTTAACCACAACGTTATAATAAAAATATATAACATGCTGTATTTAAAATAAATGTTGCATGTTGAATATTCCATAGATCATAAAAATATTTGGGTTACATGTAATGCATAATAATCATACATTAATGTGTAACTATAATTAAACTCCATGTTTCATTTCCCTTATGATATTGAATATATTTATATTCTTTTAAAATATCGGGGTGTTACAACCTCCCCCTTTAATAAATTGCAACCATGCAATTAGAACACTATCTCAGTAATAAAAGGATTGACAATTAAAGAATTATTATTTTTAAAACCATAATATACTAATGGGTAGAAAACAACATCTTAATAATATAATAAGGGATTTACAGTGGTCATATTGAATAACACATAACTAGGTTTTCAAATAAGATAACAAATGAGGAAATGTTGGAAAATCATAAATAATTATAGGTAGTGATTGAGGACATTGCAAAAACCAAAATAAATGATAAATGGAATGTTAAGGAACTAAAAACATACATTTGTGATTATTTTTAAATACCATCAGTTTACTAGAAATTGTGGTATTATGATAAACTTTTTGTTTTATTATCCATTTCCCAGAGTTATGGAATTATATTACAATCTCGACTACGAAAATATTGAAATAAACATTGAATATTAGTATAATTTCATCCATTAATAGAATTCCACCACTATATGGTATTTTTATCTAAATAATGAATATTTAGTGTTCCTTTTTAATGCCTCAAGCACTAAAATCAATATTTAAATATAAAATATCCCTAAAAGATATAAAAACATATTACCCCTATCATTAAATGTTATCCAAAACATAAATGGTTTATACATTGTTATATAATTCAATAAATTTAATTTAAAAGCATATAAGAAAACTAATATTAAAAATAAACAACTAACACCCAATTTTCAAACTATATTATTTCCTAAATAACTATCTATAAAATTATTCAAACATTTCATGACTATGTATGAAACCTAATGATTAGAAGGATTTGATCACATATTCGTATAAGATAAATAATATGTTATTTATAAAATAAAAAAAATTAAAATATAATAAACCTTAACCTATAAAATTGTGTTACTATCTAATACATCAGATAGGTTAATGTTAGCCATGAAACCCTTATCGTCCTTTGGTCATGGGCTCGAGCCCCACCACCAAGCTATATTTGATGGGTTTTCACCCAATATATGGGTTTCCAATTTTTTATTTAATCTGGAAAAATAAATCACCCCTAAAAACAATTCATGTTAATCATGGGGTTACAAATACCTCAACCAAAAAAACCTCACAAAAAAATTCATTAACAACCGAGAATTTTTACAATATAAATCCCTCAATTTTGAAGTATAATTCGTTGATCTTATGATTATACTTAATATTATAGGCTTATGATTGATTTCCTAAATCTTTATATAACCTAACATGAATATTGATTAATATCCACATTTAACAAAAACTATCTTTGATACCAAAAATAACAGCCCATGACCCTCACTTCTAGATCTTGTGATAAAATAATAAACATTACAATTTTAGATTTTAATTCGATAATTTTGACCGATTTTTTGTAAACCAATTTATTCTGTATAAAAAAGTAAATGTAGGATCATATAAATTCTCCAGGCCCATTTAGAATTAGGGTTTTATAAAATCTGCATAATCTCCTACATAAAAAATTCCCAATTCATTAAATGATCATGTCTCCCACTTAAAATGAATTTCATTATAACATTATTAAATTATCATCATTCATATAAAATCCCTTCAAGAAATAAATCATTCAACATAATTATTTAGAAAATGGGGAAACAAAATCAAAATAATAGTGATCTCAAATTCACCGGAAGGGTAAACAAAATAATTAGAAATTGAATTCCATAAATGAGCATTGAAGTCAAT
This sequence comes from Viscum album, assembly GCA_963277665.1. Lineage (NCBI taxonomy): Eukaryota > Viridiplantae > Streptophyta > Magnoliopsida > Santalales > Viscaceae > Viscum > Viscum album. The sequence goes on along the minus strand of OY728120.1, from coordinate 2,026,978,560 downwards.
AGGGGTAGGAAGACATAATTAGAGTGAATGAGTGAATAATAAAAGTACTAATAAAAATACATACCTCTATCATAAAATATGAATACATGGAAAGGAAATAGTAATTAATATTAATAATAATGAGCAACATGATATAAATCTCGATAATGGAATTCATTATAATTCCATAATAACTAAATAAAACCCCTTTCAGTATATTGGAGCATAATATACACAAAAACAATTGAAATAATTTTTAATTGGAATTAACATACTAAAAACATCCCAAATAATAATTATATAATGAATTGGAGTAGTATCTAGGAAAAAAATAGTTTATGATATAATGGGATCACTATGCACTATCTGGGTCAACCCATATGTTGGGTGACAACCCATCAAATCTATCGTGGTGGTGGGGCTCAAGCCCATGACCAAACAATGATAAGGGTTTCATGCCTAACACTAACCTATGTGATGTATTAGACAGTAACACAATTTTATAGGTTAAGGTTTAGTATATTTTTTAATTTTTTTTAGAATTAACATATTAATTATCTTATATGAATATAAGATCAAATCATTATAATCATTATGCTTCAAACATAGTCATGAAATGTTTGAATAATTTTAAGGATAGATATTTCAGAAATAATTTATTTTGAAAATTGGGTGTTAGATTTTTATTTTTAATATTAATGTATTACATGATTTTATATTCAATATATTAAATTATATAACAATGTTCAAACCATTTATGTTCTGGATAACAATTAAAGATATGAGTAATAAGTTGTTATATCTTTTAGGGATATTTTATCTGTAAATATTGATTTTAGTTCATGAGGAATTAAAAAGGCACCCTAAATATTCATTATTCAGAGAAAAATATCATATTGTGGTGGAATGTTTTTAAAGGATGAAATTATACTAATATGGTAAGTTAATTTCAATATTTTCATAGTCTAGATGGTAATATAATTCCATAACTCTGGGAAAAGGATAGTAAAAAAAACATTTATCCTAAAACGACCATTTCTAATGAACTGATGGTCTTTAAAAATAATCACATATTAATGTTTTTTGGACCTTGACATTTTCATTTATCAGTCACTTTGTTGTGTTCAATGTCCTCAATCACTACCTATAATTATTTATTATTTTCCAACATTTCAAACGTTGTTATCCAATTTTAAAACTTAGTTATGTGTTATTCAATATGACATTGTAAATACATTAATATATTATTAAGATTTTTTTGTACCCATTGGAATGTTATACGTTTAAAAATAATAAGTTTTTAATTGCCAATCCTTTTATTATAGTGACAATGTTATAATTACAAGGTTCAAATTCATTAAAGGGGGTGGATGTAACAACCTCAAATTTTAAAAGAATAGAAATATATTCAACATCGTAAGGGAAATGAAACATTGATTTTAATGTTAGTTACACATGAATATATGTTTATTATTCACTACATGTAATCCATATATTTTTATCTTCGATGGAATATTCAACATGCAACACCAATTTTGAAGACACCATGATATTAATTATTATTATAACATTGCGGTTAAATTGATTGGTATGGATATTATTAACTAATTTATGATAAATTTATATACACACACATATATATATATATCTCAGACAATATACCTTATTCATAACTGTGATTTAAATATTAAATCAATTTTGAGTAAATATATTTTATTCATAAAAGAATGTATTCTTAAAAAATTATTTTTATAGATTTTGATGGAAAAAATATTAAAATATATTTTTTGATACTTTTGAAAATGAATTTATAAAATTAAATTTGTTTTTATAATTAGAATATCAAAATTTACATTTGGTGACATATTTTAGTTTTTCTGAAAATATTTATTTTTGGGTGAATAGTAATAAAATACGGATTTCTGTAAAAAATGTTTTCATTTCAGTAATTTTATTAATTTAATTTTACCAATATTTTTGTAATATATTATAATGTAATTTAGGTATTATTTATTCATATTTAATCGACATTATTACCTTTAAAACCAGTTTATATTTGTTTTTAGTATAGGATTGTTTGTGGGTTAAAAATGGGGTTTTCTAAAAGCTATTTTATATTTTATAATGTTTCTACAATTTATTTCTTTAAAATAATAACCATGGGAAATTTGGTTAAATAAAATAAATAAATTATATACCATTAAATATTAATTTATTTCCAAAAAATTATTATTAAGAGAGATTAGGTTATTACAAAATAAATATTATATAAAAATAATAGGCATTTTATAAACCCTATGTAACTCCCCATATGTAGAATTAATATTAAATTAAAATTATACTATTATATTTATATAATTTATATAATTGGTTTAAATATTAATAATCAGAATATATTATAATTTATAACCATTGAAACTAAATTTTTTACCAAATAGATTATTGAAAAAAATTAATTTAATCACATTGATAATGGTATAAATGGGTTTACAAAGGGATTAAACATTTAACATAATGGAAAAATAACTTAGAAACTTGTTCCAAACCCATTTTATTTATATTTTTAAACACTTTTGAACTTATCATATATTTTTATGAGGTTTTGTAACACTAGTCCATGAAATTTACACATATAATATCTTATGTCATGAAAAAGAAAAAGAGGGACACTTTTATTTTTAATTTTTTAAATCCATAGGATCGAGTGAAAATGGAATTTTTTTGTTATATATAATTTATTTTGAAATACTTTTTTTGTCATATATATTAAAAAATATTTTTTATATAAGAAATAATTACGTAAAATGATTGAGAAATGTAAATATAGCAATTATTTAGTCAATATTTAACAAAAATAACTAATAATAAATATATTAAAACTTAATTGAATTGAGTTGATTATTTTAATCCATTAATTTTTTATATTAAAATATCATGTTATATAGGTTATACATAATATATTAAAATTAAAATGATTTCCTAATATTCTTAAAATTAAATAATAATAATAATGTCAAAATTGACCTTATTGTTATTTTATAATAAATGATATTTTATTAAATCATATAAAATAACAAAAATTATTTTATTCTTCAAGGTGATTTTCAAATGTCAATAAATATAAAATATGGTCCATTGATGGAAAAATCATCTTTTATAATGAAAATATTGACCCCTGAATAGTAAAAAAAAATTACCTAGTTGGGGTTAATGTAATGTTTTTATGCGTTACATGTGATTTTATTAAAATTAAAATTAAAAAATATGAAATTTTTATTTTATAAATATGTTTATAATAAGTGGTTATATTTATTCAAATACTCCTCAATTAAATTTAATCTTAATTAAAAATTCACATAGGCTTTAAAACATGTTACCTTAATGAAAACCCAAAATGAAAAATATGAAGAACCATATGTGTTGAGGAACAAAATTTAAACAAAATTTAATTATTTTGTGTGTTGCATGTGTTTATGTACCAAATAATCTCTCCCATGATTTATCAATCAATATTTAAGGACCATTATATAAGTTTACCTTCCAATAGTGAATAGTTTTTAGTATTTATAAGAATGCCACTCCTCTTAAACTATAAAAGGTCACTCAAAACCCACACATCAGCTAACATCTCAGGAAAATTGGATAATATAAAATCTAACCAAATCAGTTCAAAAAATTATTCGCCTAATCATAGAATCCACACATTATAAATAAATTATACCAACTAAGGCCTTCGGATCAACCAAACCGGAGTTGCCCGAAGAAGATGTAATTTTCAACAAGAAATCTCATTTTATTTTTTTCTCAACCCCATTAAATTTATAGTATACCATTATTAAAATATAAACTAAATATAATCACTATAAAAATATGTTTTCATGTTAACAGTAATACCTACTCTTATACTCACTTATATCAAATGGGTTATTAAATCATAGTTTGTGTGTACTGCAGAATATAGCATCACGAACCGCTACTATTCATATATCCATTACCACCTTTAAAGCTGGTAATAATGATACAAATACTGTTTATATATATTTTTATATTATTTGTATGATTTCATTATTCTGTAATTATTTTATAACAAATACCTTCATTTGTCTATTTTATGGAAATATTATAACATCGTTCATGTGTATGGAGGACTACCGTCTCGCGAAGCGATCTGATTATTTAACACATTAAATGTTATATATTAAATATGATTTAAAAAAGTTATATATACGAAATAAGAATTATAATATAATGATTAAAATATATATATCTCTTACATTTCATTCATTATATATGAAAATAAAATTGAAGCAATGTTCAAGTGTATGTACGGCCAACCGTCTTCCTGTATGATGTATTTCATTTCATATCATAAAAATTAATGAATTAATATAATTAAATATAATTTGAATATATTAAATAACTATATAACAGTTATCATTATAGATATATTGATACTATGATCAAATTAAGATGACCAAAATAATAACAATTCAAAAACACATTTAAAAAACAAATTAGTTATTACTTGAACTTTAACATTAACATGGAATTGATGATAAATGGATGACAAAAGGTTATATGAAAATAATATATTATATTAAAAATATTAACTTAGTTGTTTAATATTTTAATAACATTTTTAAAAATACTATAAATTATGTTAATGAATATTCAACTAATATGTATCATGATGTATGTTTTTTCTCATCTCACTTTTATTTCATTGAGATATATTCCATATTCACCACCTATTGTTGTTTTATGGTGTATATACATACCATTAATTTATTTAATTATTATTATAATTAAAATAATCTTTATATACATATCCTTTTAATTATCCCTATTTTATGAGTTTTAAAAATTAAAAGTTTTTATAGTGGTAAATGACATCATCAAAATCTCCTTTCATTGAGGTATATTTTGATTTTCTACACCTATGTTCTTTTATGAGGATTGAATATAGTCCCATTGACACGTTATGTCATTAATTTATCTATTTTTGTGGTATTAATATTTTTTAATGTTATCAATTCATTGGTATATGATTCTAATATTTACAAAGTTATAATGTACTTTTTCATTAAAACATCACTTTTAATGATTTCTTTCCAAACATAAATTTTCCAATTCTATATTTTTAAAATGATTTCATGGAAATAAAATATTTATAAATTATATTTTATGTTTCATTATAATTTATTTAAATGAATTCCAATCGAATATTTTTATATATTTTTCATGGTATTTTTTGACTAATTTTTAATCTAATGTCCTAGTCTTAATATAAATGTCAAAAATGAATTTTCCACAAAAATTTCTATTATTGGATTTATTTTCATTCTATGTAGGATTTTATATTTTATTTAAATAAAAATTTTTTACGTTTATTTTATATTAGTATGGAAATATTTTTTTCTAAATAAAATGGTATTATGTAATAGAAAAATGGTTATAAAAAATGCCTTTTGATATCCAGAATTGATTTTTTCAGGATTTCGAAAGTTTATTAAAATATTTTACAATGGAAAAGTGCAAGATTAAAAAAATATTCATTATATAGTAATTGATTATTATACATGGTAAATGGGTTCTCCAATATAGTTTTACATTATACGATTACATCATAAACATAGCATGGACCAAATAGAACAAGGTCAGCTGATAAAAGCATAAACATGGCGTCTCTAGATAGCATCAGCTAATCCAATTACAATATAAACATGTGGTGTCCCAGATATCACCTAGAGGGAAATCATAGACTAAACATGGGGTGGCCCAAAATACACCAAAAAATCCAACAAAATCATAATCACTAGGTGGCCAGTATTACATCGAGTAAGCCTGCAATATAGTAAAAAATGGGTGAAACTAGATAATACTCAAATGAATTTGTTAATTATTACATTGGATGTTTTCATTATGATTATTATCATTAAGAATTGTTTTCAAATTTTTTTATCAATATAATTCCCAACATTATATAAAGGGGTTTTAATTCCTTATAATTGGTTTTTAATGTTTCTTATTATTGAAATTGATATCACATAGATCCTGATTAATGATTATAATAAATCATTTGTTTTCCATGTTTTCATATATATTGATCTAGGTATTTATTTTTATGTGTTATGTTATGATTTTCTTAATCACTCGTATTATTTCATCCTACCCTTATGCACTACGTAGGCTTGTTGATGACATTTAGTCTCTAATCATTGTGTTTACCTTTATAGATCATTCGAGCCGACATACCTTAATTTTCTTTTCCCCCATGTCTTACTGATTGAAGTTTGATGAGTTATATATATAATGGATTTCATATTAATGGTAATGATGTGTAAATATGAAAAATAAAATCTGAGATAGGTGGTAGACTTTCACATTTAAATTCATTTTAATTGTTTATATAAGAGTTTTCTATAAAATTATAAAAATAAAATCCTAAATGGTAATTGATAATGTAGATGATCCAATTAGAAATTTTGTTGTTTTAATGTTTGGATGCCAAAAAATAGGACAAAATTATCGTCATCAAAGCCTGATATTTAATTTTTATGATTTCTGCACTGTATATGGGAGTGCAGGTCTAGGGATTCTATATATATCTTTAAAATATCATTTTGTCCATTTGGCCAAAAGAATTGTCACATAAATAGTGATTAAAATATATTATTTTTTATATTCTAATTCCCCAAATATCATAGTAATAATTTCAAAACATGATCTTATTTTATTAATTATTGATTCAACAAGGGAAAACAGACTACCTTGTTGGGATTTGGGAATGTATTTTCTCAAACAATATTATATAAAAATTATTTATTGTGATGCTAAAAAATACCCATTTTTACAAATGAAATTACATTGGGAAAATTTTAGTAATGTAATATTTATTAAAATATTATTACGTGTATTAAATTATAGGCTTAGATTTTTGGGGAATATTTTTTATGTATTTAGAACGTTGTTTAACGTATTTTGAAACACTTTTCGTAACCTACACATTCAAGAATCATGAAAAGAAGGAACATTGTGTTTAGAATAGGATATATGGACCATGTACCGGAAATTTCCATGAATATATGGCTCATAAACCCTATGTTAGTATGTAAAATAATGTTTAATAATGCAGAAAATATGGTTCATCAACTATACATTTGTTTGAACCCTACGTTTGAAGAAAAAACATATAGTAGGTTAACCATACCATGTTTACCAATAATAATTTTTCAAACCTATCTTCTATGTTTTTTTTTCACATGATGGAACCCTAAATTTGACTTTTCTTTGAGATAATTTACAGTCTTCTATATTAACAGAGTTTTCTATAATGGTTTCAATAGGAATATTGTTGAATTCAAAGCCTTTTTACAAACGATTTAATAGCTCGTATTCAATAGATTAAATTATTTCTTCTTCTATGGGTAGTTATGACTCACATACAATTCAAATTTAAATGATCACGATCTATAATGTGACATTATTGAATCTTATAATCCAAAAGAAATATTTTTTATCTATATATTTGAATAGAATATTTTCACTTAATATATTTGTGTGTGTGAAATATATGTGATAGAGGATTGAATATTTGTGAATATCATTATAGTATAGAACTGATGAATATATCATGTGATTCTACTATATTATGAAGAGGATATGCATTGATGTTATATATACCTTTTACTATCGTTCATCTACTACATTTTTTTTGATACTAATTTTATTGAATATCATTCGAAACCAGGATCTATTCAATTAGATTAATACTTGAATACCTTCATCTTTGAGGAATAAGATATATGTTCTTTTAGTTTCTATTTCTCCTGTTATCAAGATCATTTCATAATAAAAAATTGAAACTCTTTTTTTATAATTGAGTTTAAAATTCATAAACTCGGTATTGATGGAGTATCAGCTTTTGGACAATGCTTTGGATAATCAGTTCCCTATAATAAACCCAAATTCTATTTTCTATCCATTGTGAAAAGGTTTTATCATCCTATACTATGTTATGTATTTTTATGTTCTTATAATAAGAGGATCTTGTCATGTAATAATCATCAAGATCACAGAGAGAGCATTTGTGGAGTGAACTATTGGATATTTATTCCCTAAACCACTATAAATATTTTTGTGTTCTTCTTTTATACTTTATCCACTACTCCAATCACTAACATAAATAACCATATATTTTAATTAATTAATTGTAATAAAAAATCCGAAAATCAGTCATGATTATCAAAAATTCATAATTAACCCCCCCCCCCCCCCCTCTTATGTATCATTTTATTTTTCTTACATAATATTTTGAATCAAATTATATATTTTTTATAAAGCTTTAAGAATCCTGAAAAGTTTATTGTTTATCCAAATTAGATTCCAATGACATACCATATATAGAGAATGTCAATGATTCATGATCCTTATTTCAAGGAAGATAAATATGGATGATGAAAATTAGACATAACCATCTATATAAATAATATAGGAAAAAAAATTATATGAAAATCATAACTCCCAACAAAATTCATGAGTAACAAGATACAAGGGATTATTCTAAAGAATATTAGTATGACATCAACTAAAAATAAATAAATTATATCAATTTTGGACATGGACCAACCAAATTTAATCAAGTGTGATGATTCCTTACTTCTTATGATATGTGGTAGAAAATTGATGATTCATATGAAGGAACTAATAACATTTAACAACGACGTATTCTATAGAAAAACTAAATTTTGACACATTTATAATGTATGGTAGAGAAATAATCACCTAAATTAGTGGTCTATTGAGTGAAATTATCCCAAATATAATCTCCATGTAAGATCCAATTACTATATTAGGACAATATTTAAATGTACTGAGGGTACTAACCTTAAAATTTAATGGAATTTCTTTAACTATTCCACAATCATCTCTTGTAAAAGAATTACTTTGAATGAATTAGTTGGAGAACTAATGATGTATAAAGTAGTGATGAAAGATGAATATGGAGATAATATGGTAGTGAAAAGGAAAATAAATACCTAAAATATACATCTTATATGAATGAAATAAAATCAATAAGGATATTACAATATCAAAATATTGAGATAGAACAGATTTTGAAATCGAACCTTCTCAGTTAGGCATGAAATTTAGAAAGTTCTATAAAAATAAAATAGGCATTAAAAATACTTCATGAAATATGAGAAATGATCCAAAGAAGTAATATTCTATGAATTCATGTAAATGGTTTCTATTAGACGACATTTCAATAGGATAATGGAATAATGAAGAAAGGAAGAAATAATAATCACAGTAAAATTGATTATGATTTTAATGGAAAAGGAGCCATGAATTCCCCAAGGATTGTGTCTAAAGACTCCCAAATATCCTCCAAATCATATTTACAAGAATTACACAAAGTATTAAACCCAAAAAATGAATTATATATAAGGTATAAAATGAGTTACAACCACATTAATATATTTCTACTAATACAAATCGATGTTTAAATATAAAAGTAGATTCATGTTGCTCAATTCATGAAGAAGATGATGATTCTTCTGTAAAAAATCATAGATCCCTTAAACATTTGAAAACACTATTTTATGTGAATAAGACACAGTGCTAAAACAACATCCAAAATTAATAGGAAAATTTAATATATCTATATAAAATTGTAATTTTTATGATAATATAATATAATAATTAAAGGATGGAGTATAATATTTTCAATAATCTTCATGTATTTTATCTAATAGTGAAAATATAATAAATGAAATAATTTTAGAACATTAATTCAAAAAAATATGCAATATTAAGAAAGGGGAAATTATGAAATTATTCAAAAAAATCTTTTGTAACCAACACATAAAATTATTCCTTCTTTTAATGTGGAATAAATAAACAATATTTTAATATCTTTTACTTAATAAATAATTAGATTAGATAAATAAAACAATATTTAATTTCTAATAATATTTCTGATGATATAAATATAAATGTTAATAAAATAAAGAAAATATGGATCCCATGTTCCTTTAACAATGACATAGCTTGACCCAAAAAATATGGGTACCAAAATAAACATTGGCTTAGTTGTTTTTTTGAAACAAAACCACTTGAAAAAAAATTAAATATGGTATATGGATAGTTCCTTCTCATGACATATGAGTGGAAACTCTTCCAATTTCAATACTCTGCCAAAAATTGAATGAGGACTATTTTCCATTAGTGATAATACAAAATTAAATATAATTTTAGTTTGACCATTTCGAGATCCAAAATAAATCTTAATCAAAAAGTACTATAAATACTGAGGTTAAAGCCCAAAAAAATAATTATTTCACAACTTTTTTATCATGGTTATTTTTTCATATCTCTTAAAATTCATTCCATTTTTTCAAATGTAAATTACAGAAATTTAGAGAACCAAGTGCTGAATATTTTTATACAATGGACATAAATTCCATGTGTGAAAAATGTGAATTGTTAAACTACTATGAAAAATGACTCATGGATCTCGATTATGATACTTGTACACTAAAATATATTTTCCTAACATAAATGTTTCAGTAAAAAATTAGTTTTTGATTTTATAGTCTTAAATTTCATAATGATTGATTCTAGTATGCATTCAAAATTTGTAATCAACAGAAATAATATATAAAATCAATTAACAATGTTTTTACATATAAACTTGTAGAACATGTAAATATATAATTTTTTTTACTATATATGTTATCATTTTTTTCAGATCTATATGTTTTTATTTTCAGTTGATGATTTCCCAATATTTTTGTGGTTTTTTATTATAATTCACATAATTGAAGTGTTCACATGGATTGATGTGTTTTCTAAATTTGTTTTATAAGAAAATTATTTTAAAATAATTTCATTAATTAATGATCATGGTATTGAATTTTTAGAAACAATAATTTAATAAATTTTTCTCAAATGTTGGTATTAAGTGCACCTTCCTTTTAATAAGAACACATCATCAAAATGGGATTAAAGAATGATGAAAAAATTCATGAAATGATGGGGACTATAATAATTGAATACATCCTTCTGTGGTATTTTTAGAAGAAGCTCTCACTGTATCTTTCACAATCCTGAATTAAGTTATAATATTACCTTTTATTAAAAATACATCCTATGAAATAAGGATGAATATAAAACCTAATGTAATGAACATTAATGTATTTGGATGCAAGGTATATATATTTATAACTACAGAAACGCATAATAAATTATATCTAAAGGATGATGTATTTTTTTATAGAATAATATTCTATTTTTAATACCTACATATTGTATGATAATCAATGAAGGATTTATGAAGAATCAGTTCATGGGATGTTTGATCAAACAGAAACTTTTGAAAAAAGGGATGTTCAAAATGGGGAAATTGTGGAATCTTTTGAAAACATGAGGACTTATTAATCGGTAATTGAATTTGATAATTAAAAAATGTAATTAATTAAAGTCTAAAATAACATCAGATAGAAGAACATGAATTCGTCTTACTTAGGAAATCAAGAACCATAAAAGATCATCCTTTTTAAAAATTTATGGGAAAAATAGACACATGAGTAAGAAGTAGAAGAAATTTAGGATACCTAGTGGAATTTTATAACTTTTTTATCACAATTAGAACCAATTTCTTTTGAAGAGGCATTAAAGGATGATATTTAATTAATATCTATACAAGAAGATATCAATAAATATAGAATATATAAATTTTGTGAATTAGTATAAAGACCATAAAATTATCCAATTATTAGAACCAAATGCGTCTTTATAAATAAACTTTATATCAATGGATCATTACCTTAATCAAATCTATATTAGTAGATAAAGCTAATAAAAATGTATAAGGGATAGATTATGATGAATCCTATTCACAAATTTTTTTTATTAGCGTCAATTAGATGACTACAATATTATGTATCTCATATGAATTTTAATTTATATCAGATTGATGTTAATTACTACTTATTAAAAGGATATTTAATGGAGGATGTTTATATTGAACAACCAAAAGGTTTTAAAAACCATCATAAACTAGCTTCATTTTTTAAACATACCAAATAACATTGAAACCTTAATCAAGCACCTAGAGCATATTATGAGAGATTAATTTCATTTTAATTGGATGGTGTATTTTTTGTGGTATTAGAAGATCGTACCCATTTTAATAAATCTCTTTTATAATTTATACTATTAATTTAAATTTAGGTTGATGATGTTATATATAGATCAAAAAAAATTTCATAATTTTTAAAATTTAATGATAAAAATGATTTTGAAATGTGTATGATGAGTTAATTGAATTTCATTTTAGGATTTGAAACTTACCAAAAATATTTCACAATTTTTTTAAATTAAATTTAATATATTTTTGATTTATTGGAAAAATTTGGGCTAAAAAATTGTATTACAAATACATCACCTGTGTGTTCTATCATGAAACATGATTTGGATGAAGATAGAAAACCAATATAAAACAAGTTATAAAGAAGTATGATTGAAATTTTATTATATGTCACTTCTAGTAGACTGTACATTTTTCTTTATGTCCATGTTCTTGATTTTAGAGAAACCCAAAATAATCCCATTATTCATTTATTAAAAGAATTTTTAGATATTTTAAAGGTACTATTTTAAAATATCAAATTTACCTAAAAAATATTATTTTCAATTAATTTTTTATTCATATACTAACATTAGAGAAGTATATTTGAAAGAAAAGATATTCTAGAACAAGTTACATTTTATGAAAATATATAGTTTCATGGCTAAATAAGAATTAAATTTAAATTTCTCTATTAGTATCTGAGCCAGAATATATATTAGTTGGATGATTTTTTGAACATGTGTGATGGATGAAATAAATTCTACCAGTCTTTGGACATCATTTTAACAAAAAAAACTATTTTAAGTGATCATACTAGTGCAATAAAAGATTCCAAATATCCTATAAGTCATTCGAGAACCATGTATATTGAAATAAGGAATCATTTTCATTGAGAACATGTTATTAAAAAGGAAGTATAATTATAGATTATGAATACTAAATTTCAACATTTTGATATTTTTAAAAAACCACCTCTCACTACATTTTTTGTTTTTATTAACGGTGTGTTTAGATTTTATGTTTATCATAAATGTGTATTGTATTTATTTTTGATTTTTATTTTTATAAAAAACTGTATTTTATTTTTATTTTATGTTTTTTTTTGAAAAATCGGTTCTTTTAGAAATATATAATTAATTATTACATTACGAAATCGGCATGATAAATTAGAATTCCTCACCCAAAACCATTAAAACCCATCCTCTATATGTGTTATTTAATCCTTAATACTTGGAATCTTTTCAATTTATAGATCAATCGTTTTTTTTGAAACCCTAGAATCTAAAAACCTCAATATTCAGATCCTCATAAATGTTGATGATATAAGATGTTGAAAAATAAATGTAAAGAATAACTTTACCTTTATCATTGTCCTTGAATAAAGGTAATAGATTTGTAATGGTAAATAATGAAAATTTTCTTTTGATGAATGCCCTAGTATTTCACAGTCTAAGAACTCTTTTTTCTGATGGAGAAAATATATTATATATTTGATTTTGAATAAAATAGATCATAAAAAAATTCATTTCTATTTATCGGATACTGAGGATCTCATTATTTCAATGATTTACCATGGGGATTTTTCATTGTCTTTAGTGGAAGTAACCAATGTTTTTAACATTACCCAATAAGGGGTTTTCATTTTAATTTTTTATTAATAAGGAATCAAGAACATAAATTATAGGATATTATTTCCATTCTCTTCGGCTCCACCTTGATAAGAAAAATATCTATTAAGGATCCTTACACATGCCAAAATGTACTATTTATGTTTTTTCAGTTGTCTATAATTACAAGGACTACTAAAATAGATGATATTATTTATCTAGTTATATGTATTATTTTTTTATGATCAGTTATGTCATGTTTAATATATCTAGGTATATATTAAGGTACATTCAATATTTCTACCATGATGAGGAAAATATTACTCCTTATCCATACTAAAGGATAATCTCAATTTTTATAAAATTTGTCTGATTAGGGATTTTATAATTCATTACTAATTTTATCATAGAAACATTCTCATTCCTGGAACACTAAGGAAGATAGTTTAATTCTAGAGTACATTCCATGGAAAATATTAGTTGTTTTTTTGGAAGTCCAATATAGAAATGTTTTTGCTGATTTTGGGGAGAAATGAATTATTGGATCTTCTGGTGGAATACTCATTAAAAAAGAAGTTGTGGAAGAATCAATAATAGGCAATGATTTTCATCCAATGTGATTATAAATTAGATGCAATGTCTCAAATCCAGATGTTGTGAGACATGCCTCTCCATCTACAAGAGACAAGTTTTAAGAGAAAATCAATGTGTCCCTTTTTATCCCTCCATAAAATAATGATAATCCAGTATTATAAGAAAATAAATTAAAGGATCTATTTTATAGGTTATTGTATCTTGTGAGATAGACCCATCATTAATTTATCTAGTCAAAAGATAAGATAAATAGACACTATATCATGATACAAATTAAACATAAAAATATTTTTGTAGAAAAGGTGTATTAAAATTAATATGGAGATTAGAAAACTCAACATGTAGTTGATGACACTACATGGTCAATCAATAATCAATCAATTATATATGATTCCCAATAAAAATGAACGTCTGAACCTTCTGAGTTTGGAAAGGTTACTGTAATAAAAATATTTTCCTATAGTGAAACCAGTAATGAAAAACCATTACCCATGGTTGAAATAGGTCATTCATCTCACGTTAATGTAAAATAATCTCTTGACTCTATGAACAACCAAATTGAATGATTTGTTGATGAGTTATACAATGTAACTGAATGAAAACCACGTTTTCTTGGATTGTTATAGGATGCAAGAAATATTTTATAATATTTTAGAATTTCATCTATTCGTAGAGAGGAATTTTAGAATATCCTAACATAACCTCATAATATCAATGAAAATTCAGATTCATGAAGATATATTGATGTTTTTTAGAGTTAAATATTATATTTGTTTGGAAAACAATATTCAAATTTTATTTTAAGGAATGATTTCACTTATTATAAATTTTCATTGGGAATTTAGTATGAATCCAAAAATGCAACTTTTAGTTAATATATATCATCTAATTATACACCACCAAATTCACTAGAAGTAGAAATAATATTTAATGAGGTTTCTTTTATGATGGGTTAATTAAATTATAGGATTCAATATCTTAGTGATTCGGTGATCATGTGAATGTGTTTTTTGAGAATAAAATATATATAATTTAAAAGATAACCTCCCAAGAACAAGGAATCTATATTCATATCAATCAGTTATGTGACAGTCCTTCAATGTTTCTAGAGACCGAGGAAAATATGCATGGCATTCTGAAATTCAATCTGATTGAATGATTAAAAGTGTGTCAAAATTCAAAGATTTTGTTAAGATATTTGGATAAAAAACATTCAATAAATTTACATGAACATAAGGAAGCGTTAAAATGTGTTTTTTCAAATGAAAAATATCTGAAGAACTAGAAAACTCTTCTGATAAATCCTTATTCAAATCATATATTCCATAGTTTTAATCCTTTCACAGCCAACATCTCTAGGGTATGGAAAAAATCATTAAAGTAAAATTCTTACTATTTCTCTATATTTGATTTTATAATTACTCCTCATTTAATTTTCTATAATAAATGTCTCATTTTTCTATCCAGTACAATATAACATTATGTAATATCAACATTCTTTATTTAACATGTTTTAATCCATGTTCGTATTTCCTCTTTTTTATATCATAGAATGGGGGGGGGGGAATTGGTTGAACATTACATTCTTTAACAATACTATAATCTATTTCCAGTCCATCAAAATAGATATTTGGGAATCAAATATGAATCCAAAAAATTTACTCTCTACGTTTTTATATCATTATTGTTTAAAAATCCTATATATTTTTTTAAATTATTTTAATGAGTTTGGGGTCATGAAAAAGTTGGTGATTGTAGGGAATGTATTGTTTAAGAAATACTATATAAATATTATTGATTTTGTTTCTCACAAATAATTTTGTTATTTTTAATTATTATATAACTTTAAGTTAATTTCATGTAATTACTATTTTTTGAAATATTTATTCATTAACTATATTCAAGACTTTCATCTATGGGGAATATTTATGAATGTCTTTAGAAGTGTTTTAACATATTCTAGAATCATTTTTTATACCCAATGCATGAAAAAAAATGTAAGGATGGAACACTGTATTTAGAATATCTTAAATGGATTATATACCATATGTTTTAGTTAATGTTTGGTTTATAAACCCTATATTATTGTGAACATGATGTTTGATAAAGATGAATGTATGGTTCGCCAAATATAAATTTAAAGAAACCCTACATTTGATGGGAAAATGTGTGGTAAATTAACCATAATTTTCTATTCAACCATACATTGAAAACCTTATATTATGTGCTTTGATTTCAAATGAAGGAACTCAACATTTCACTATTCAATAAAAGATTTTTAAATGAACGGTATTTTCCCTGATTTTGGAAATGGTTTTAATAGATATTAAATTTGATTAAATGATATTTTATGAAAGATACAAAGGTTCATTTTTGATGGAGTATATCATCCCTTATTAAATGGGATGTTATGAATTAATAATGATTCACATTTAAATTATTTTTATCTATCAAATGACATTATTGGATCTTCTCAACAAAAATAATGGTGTGTGATCTATATATATGGATAGAATATTTTCACTAAATATATAAGTTTATGTGCCGGATTTTTGATATACCACTATATATTGGTGAATATTTTAATAATATATTTCTCATGAAAAGATCAACATACAAATATTTTTTAAAAATATACACATTAAAGTTATATATATCAAACCTGTATAAATGAAGAACTACTTTGTATTGATTTCAACAAGTTTCATTGAAGATCATTAGTAACTAGTATCTCGTAAAATCTATTATTACTTGAAGACATTCATATTTAAATAAAATGTTATGTATTCAATCATTCTCTAATAAAATTATCATATAGAATAATTCATAATAATAAATTTAATTTTTTTTGATTTATTGGATTTTCCAATACTCGGACTCAGTCATGGAGGAGTATTATCATCCTTGGTAATGCTTTAGTTAATCGGTTCCATATAAAATAATTATATATATCCATCATAGACATTGTAACACCTGAGATTTTTATGAGAAATATTTTGTTTTTATGGAAGCTTTCACTACACACAACACTAGCTTGGTTTGCTTTACACGCAATCACCACCTTCCTTAATAGCTTGTGTTGTACGCAATACCGAGTTTCACTAAACAACGATATGCTATTAAAATATTATTAAAAATAGCCGTTATGAATAGTAATACCCACTTTTTGAAATTTTATAAATTATATCTTTCAAAATGGACTTCATTTTTGGATTCGGAATATCAAAATTATCCTAGGGTGAAATTTTGGTATTTTTCTAAAAACGTTCAATTTTTTATCAATGGTGAAAACATTGGGTTACTATTTAAAAATTGACTTTTTATTTGAATAATTATTTATAATATTTAAACTTATTTTAGGTCAAAATTGAAACATAATACCAATATAAGTTCAAATTAATTAATTGGAGTAATTTTATAATAATTTTTTGATATATAAAAATTTTATTGAACTTTTCACCGTCTTTTACCCAGCTCATAGGAGAATTTGAAAATTCACATAAAACATAATTTTACCGATTCTGTGAATGGAATTTCAAAAATATGAGACACACGGTCAATATCACGGACTAAAATGTGGTTCCATGATATGAAAATAATTTTTTCTGAATAGTAACTTTTTACTTTTTTTACCACGGGTAAAAGTAAATAGGTTAATTAAGGGTAAAAATGTTATTATTATTACCCAAACACATGTCCCAATTCTATTGGATAAGTTTAATTCGACCAAAAACAACCTTAGGAATAAAATATGACCATTAAGGTCCACTTGGATTAGATTAGGTCATATAATATTATTTTATTTAAAGAATAGTTAAAATAGATAAAATCAAAGTTTAATAACTAAAACATTTTTAATATAGGGTTATACATAAGATAAATTCGACTATAAATATTCATTAGAAATATAAAATTATTTCCCACATATTGGTATTAAATTTATAATTTTTGGATATTAAATATTTTAATTTATTTATGACACAATGATGATTCAGTAATTATCTAATTAATGAAATAATAACATAATTGATGTTATAAATACCCAAATAAATGTAATTTGAGACTGTTTATGCATTCCAATACTTTTTTAGGCTAACATGACATGTTATTATTGATTTAATTAACTTTTTCCGAACTAATCATTCCGTTATGATTTTCACAAAAATAAAGTACCAAATACTCTCAAAACTGAAATAAAATGGGTTTTAAAAAAACATTATATTATTAATTGTTATTTTATTCATTAAAATATAAGGATAACCAAAATGACTTATATAAGGATATATATATTAATAATGAACCACTTGGGTTTTTTTGTCTTGTTATAGTACGTTTATTAACCTTATAGTGTAAGAAAACAAGAAGACACGGTAAAAGGTAAATTATTTAACTTAGAGTTAAATCTAAATGATAAGGTTAAAATAGTATCCTAAACTTGTATAAAACCCATTTTTTGAGAGTATTGAGATCCCTCCCCACCTTATCTTAGAAATAAATCAATTTGTAGCTATTAAAAAACGAATATGACTTTATAATAAAATAATATTTTAAGTTTTTTTAAGGGGCCCCTCTCCTCCCTTATATAAGGGAACCTCCTCCCTCTCCTCCTCAAACCACATTGAGAATTAAAGATCGGCCAAACCCTGACAATTTATATTCTCCTCTTCCCTAGAAACATCCTAGAGGTTCTGGTTTTCTTCAAAGACCAATCTTAGTTCCCTAATAGGAGGTTTCAAAGAGGCATGTCGAAGAAGAGGTAATATCCATTACCAATTCTTTCAAATTTATTTCTTCTTCTACTTCTTCTTATTTAGTTGTTTCATTATGAAGTAATAACATTAGTATAAATAATATACTGATATGTTATTATAAATATGAAACCACCATTTTTCACCTTCTATTCATCCTACGAAATATAAAATCACCGCGCGTGCATACGTACGGAATACCATCTTCATGCCGTGGTGAAATCTGTTTTCCACCACCACCATACATGGATGGGTGTAACGGTGTAAATAATAACTATAATTGATTATTTTAAATTAATATTGATTCTGAAATAGTTTACATACATTCCAATACAATTCCATGATCATGGAAATGATATCATCACTCGTGTGTACGTGCGGCCTACCGTCTCCACGATGTGATCTGACTCGTTCTACATGATCTTCATTAAATAATGATTATACAAATGAATTGAATGAATAAATATAATATATATTACATTAATACCATTTTGGAAATGAGGTATCTATAACCTAAATAGAATAATAAGAATTTATTCGACAAAACACACATAAGAACAAAAAAGGCAATAAACACCCGAATAACAAGTAGCAATGAAATATTATTAATAAGAAGCTAAGAATATGACCATATATGATATCATAAAAATGATTGTTATTATATAATAAATCAATGACATTATTTAAATTATTATACAGGAGGTTCGGACACTTACGAAGCAAATCTGGCCTAAGGTAAGGGAAAATCTTGCAGTCTCAATTTTTATCCGAGATTGTTTCTACTTAGGTAATTACTGGGGAATATTTATCATCCACATCCATTTTTCTTCAATATGTAATATTACTCTTATCCTCATAAAATATTTTAAATCAAATTTTACCTATTGGTATGTTTTTAGTAAAAGATATGAAAGGAATCTTTTTCCATTTTTTGTACGAGGTACATTTTTTGACTTTTTCGGCCAAAGTACGAGAAGAATGTTTTTTACTTATACGAAATGAATTTATGTTTTATGATTTCATAGAAAATTATTTCCCTGAATCTTATATTACATGTTCTCAAGTTTATTTTTAATCAACATCTTTTAGATTAAAATTGTCTGACATGTTAATAAAGGAAAAATGTATTTAAAAGGATATTTTCCTCAAAAATGGAGTTCAAGTGTTTTTTCAAAATTATTTTCCATCTAAGATAATATAGGGTTCTGTTTCGATCCATATTTTTACATTGATTTGATTATGTTATGATGGAATTAATTTTATGATGTCCTTTTATTTTATATGGATTATGTTATTATGGCATGATGTTTAAGAATCCAATTTTTATTACATGTGTTATGTTATGATGTATGATTTATGATTTTGTGGCACACATAAGAATAGTTCATTATGAGATGGGTGGGACCTATATCTCACTCCAATGCATTGGGTAATGATTTATATCTCATTACATAGACATGGCTGGAACGACAAGTTAAACTGGTTCAGTGATACAGGACTGGAACGAGGAGTGAACTCGATTCAGAAATGGACTTTGTCTGCTAAGATAGTCTTGGAAGTGAGTCTTGACTAATAAGAAATGATTTTCTATGATTATGTGTGTATTCCACAAAGTTTCATGTTTTACGTTATTATTACTTGGGATTACTTTTCATTACTATGATTTATCCCGTGACATGATATTGAGATTTTTTGGAAGGTTAAGATTTTCAAAATGTTATGAATATGATATGATTGATATTTCTTTTGTTTACCTTACTGAGAATTTGAGCTCACCATTTTGTATGTTTTCTTTTCCCCAGGTCAGGAAAAAGAATATTAAGTATGATATTCCATAAAGGGACTCTAGATATGATGAAATAAATTGGAGAAAATGTAGATTATTTATGAACCAGTTGTCTATGTTTCCCAGTTTCTAAAGACACTATACCAATACGGTCCTTTCATGGTTTTGTTATATGTTTTAATAAATGTGCTTCAATTTTGAAGTGATTACAATGTATGTAATGTATGGGTCGTTATATTTGGTATCAGAGGAAAGGTATGGTCAACCTATGGAAAATAGGATGTGAAAGCACTAGTAAGAACCCTAAGGATACGTCTAAGAATAGAACACAATATTATTGTTTTATAAATGGCCTTGAATAACCTATGATAAGTCCCTAAGTGTGAAATTGTATTCTTGATTATGTTGTTTTCCGATTATTATTAGTGTTTCTCACACTATTCTTCTTGTTTTTAGTCAATGGCTGGAACCCGAAGGAACCGTGTTAATGTGGAATGTCACGGGCAATGCAATGATTATCCCCCTGAGCAACCAAACGTTATGGGAGCTGGAATGAAAAATCTTGTATCCATGCTCAAAAAATATTCTCAAGCTATGAACCATACAAGACTTCCAAACGAGCAAAGGAAGGAGCCACATTCTGTTGAATCCTTCATGTGGTAGCGTCTACCTACATTCAGCGGGTCTTCTCATCCATTAGTGGATGAACAATGGATTAGTACCAATAAAAAGATATTTTCAGTTCTACAATGTTCTGAACATGAAAAATTCATCTTAGCAGTGTTTCATTTGGAAGGTGATGCTGATCAATGGTGGAACCTTATCAAGAATATTAGGCAAGGAGATGAAATTGAGTCCATGGAATGGGATGAGTTCAAGAACTTATTTTTCAATAAGTAATTCCCTAATATTCTTCGAACAAAGCTGGAGAAGGAGTTTCTTGAACTGAAGCAAAATGATGATGAATCAGTGGGTACCTATAGAGAAAATTTTACAAGACTTTCAAGGTATGCTTCTGGGATTATTATCCAACCTAAGAGTAAGATCGATCGATTCTTTAGTGTCTTAAAACCAAGTCTTCAAAGGGCGTTATCCATAAGTGACTTCAATAGCTATGAGGAAATTGTTCAATGAGCTCTCATGGTTGAGATGGAGATTGGAGTAACCCAGTAGTCATATTTATTTGATAAGAAGAGTAAAATGGAATTCAAAGGAAAATATAAAGACCACACTGAAAAGAAGATGAGTTTTCCTTTATGATCAAATTGTGGAAAGAAACATTGAGGTATTTGTCTTAAAGGGACAAGAAAATTTTTTAAGTGTGGAAAAGATGGTCATCGGGATGTTGAATGTTGAAATAATGGGAAGAAGATGTCTAATGATGCGAACAAAGAAAGGGATACGTAGAATTCACCTCCTACACTTCAATGTTTGAAGTGCAAGGAGATGGGGAATTATGCCAATCAATACCCAAATCCAAGGTTTGTTGATGATGATCGACATCAAAAAACTCTTAAGGCCAAAGACAATGGAATGTCCCATGAAATTACTATCGGTGATGAGGAGTACGATAAAGAAGTGGTGAAAGGTACACTTACCATCCACTCTAAAGTAGCAAATGTTTTATTTGATTATGGACCCACCCACTCTATTATTTTTGAATATTTTTTTAAGGGTATCGCTGTATTACCTCAACAATTAGATGTTGAGTTAGCTATGACAACTCATAATGGAACAACGTCGCATCAAAGGATTATAATTCTTCTCCGATTTATGTTTGTTGGAAAGTGCTTCCTGCAAATCTTTTGATCCTTCCTATAGCGGAATTTGTTATGATACATGGCATGGATTGGATTTCGTTATACGGAGCTCATATCAATTTCAAAACAAGGGGAATAATATTTAATATTCTCGATCAATGTACTATCACCTATCGATGCAAGGATGAAAATAACCTTTAAGTGGAAATTTCTTCCATCTTATGGGTCTTGATTCCAATAAATGAAGGTTATTTATCTAAAATGGTTGGAGAGAAACTCACAATTAACAATATTCCCATTATACGGGAGTTTGATGATGTCTTTCTGGAGGAATTGCTAGGTCTTCCACCAAATCGTGATGTTTAGTTTTCAATAGAACTCATACTAGGTGCTATGCCTATTTCAAAGACAACTTATAGAATGTACCCAATTGAGTTGCAGGAATTGCAGAAGAAACTCCCATAGAATCTTGATAAGGGATTCATATGCCCTAGTGTTTCACCTTGGGGAGCACCTGTTCTGTTTCTTAAGAAGAAAGATGGATCAGTGAGACTCTGTATTGATTATCAAGAACATAACAATATCACGATCAAGAAAAAATATCCTCTCCCACACATTGATGACTTATTTGACCAACTACGTGGAGCTCAATACTTTTCCAAGATTGATCTTCATTTAGGGTATTATCAATTAAGGGTCAAAAGGGAGGATATACCAATGACGTCTAACCGTACAAGGTATGGACAATATGAATTTATAGTGATGCCATTTGGTCTTACTAATCCCCCTGCTATCATCATGGATCTAATTAATAGAGTCTTTAGAGACTATCTTGATCAGTTTCTGGTAGTCTTTATAGACAATATTCAAGTCTATTCAAAGAGCAAGGAAGAATATGATGATCACTTGAGAATTGAATTGAAGTCCCTGAGAAAGGAAAAGATTTGTGCCAAATTTACCATGTGTGAATATTGGCTACAAAAAGTTGCATTATATGGTTACATAATCTCAAAAGAGGGGATATCAGTGGATCCAGCAAAGACAGAGGTTATCGAAAGATGGTCGAGACCAAAAACAGTAACTGAGATCCGATGTTTTCTTGGTTTGTCTGGATATTATCGACGTTTTGTGAAAAAAAATTCACGATTATCTAATCCACTCACCAGATTGAATCGAAAAAGAGTTAAGATCGTTTGGATGGAGGAGTGTGAAGAGAATTTCAAGGAGTTAAAAAGAAGGTTATCCAGTGCACCTGTTCTAACACTACCTTGTAGTGGAGAAAGGTTCATGGTCTATAGTGATGCATCCAAGAATGTATTGGGGGTGTGTTCTCTTGCAAAACGATATGGTGATAGCTTATGCCTGACGATAGTTGAAAATCCATGAGAAAAATTACACAACTCATGATTTGGAGTTAGTTGTGGTAATCTTTTCATTAAAAATATGGATGCCTTATCTTTATGGTGAATGTTGTGATATTTATACTGATCATAAAAGTTTAAAGTATATTTTCACACAAAAGGAGATGAATATGCGCCAAAAAAGATGGTTGGAGATGAATAAGGATTATGACTGCTCAATTCATTACCACCCTAGGAAATCAAACAAGGTGGAAGATGCATTAAGTTGACAAGACCATTCTAGCTTATCCATGATGAGGATCACAAAAGATCCAAAATTTATGGATTTACAAAGGATGGATCTTGAAATTATAATGGAAGGGGAGAAATCTTATCTTTATCTAATGAATGTTCAACCATCTATACATGTGAAGATTAAATAGGCACAAAAGGATGATTTTGAGTTACAAAAGAAGGTGAGAATATGTCTCTCGATGCTTGGTTTTTCAGAGAGTTAAAGCTGAGAGACAGAAGTCTAAGGGGATGTCACAACCATTACCCATACCTGAATGGAAATGGGAAAACGTCACAATGGGCTTTTTCACTGGACTTCCTAAAACATCCAAAAGCAATAATGCTATCTAGGTTATAGTTGATCATCTTACGATGTTGGTACACATCATTTCAATTAGGGAAGATTTCTCTCTAGATCAGCTTGCCAGGATATAAGTAATGGAAGTGGTAAGATTGCATGGAGTACCACTTTCCATTATATCTGATCGGGATCTGAGGATTACATCAACGTTTTGGTAAAGTCTTCAGCATACTCTGGATAGAGAGTTGAGTTTCAGCATTAATTATCATCCTCAGATAGACGGTCAGTGTGAGAGAACAATTCATACTCTAGAAGATATGTTAAGATCTCACTCTATAGATTTCAAAGGTTGTTGGGATCAACACCTACCTTTAGTGGAATTTTCTTATAACAATATCATTCACTACAGTATTCAGATGGATCCTTATGAACCTCTCTGTGGAAGGAAATGAAGGACTCCAACTTGCTGGGATGAAGTTGGGTAAGAAATATATTAGGACCTGATCTTGTTGATGAGATGTCAGAAAAGCTCCGAACTATTCAACAACACAAAAGATCAGCTCAGAGTCAACATAAAAGTTATGCCGACAACTGAAGAAAAGACCTAGAGTTTGAAGTGGGTGATAATTTGTTCTTACGAGTATCTCCTTGGAAGAGAGTAATGAGATTCGGAAAGAAGGAAAAGTTGAGCCCTAGGTATATCGGTCATTTAGAAATACTGGATCATGTTGGGAAGGTAGCTTACCGATTGGAACTTCCACCAAATCTCTCTCAAGTTCACAATGTGTTCCATGTATATCTCCTGATAACGTACATACCCAATCCTTCACATGTACTAAGCTCAGAGGTTGTACCGCTGGAGCTAGATCATTCTTATGGAGAACATCAGATTGAGAATCTAGATCGTAGCGAAAATGTCCTACGGAACAAGACCACTCTCTTGGTGAATGTTTTATGGAGGAACCACCAATTAGAAGAAGCTACATGGGATCTTGAGGATATGATGAGGGAGAGGTATCCTCATCAGTTTGTTACAAAGTGACGAATTTCGAGGGAGAAATTCGTTTTAAGAGGGGTAGAATGTAACACCCAAGATTTTTATGAGAAATATTTTGTTTTTATGAAACCATTCTCTACACACAACACTAGCTTGGCTTACATTACACGCAATCGCGACCTTCCTCGATAGCTTGCGTTTTACGCAATACTGAGTTTCACTAAACAACGATATGCTATTAAAATATTTTTAAAACTAGCCGTTATGAATAGTAATAACAACTTTTTGAAATTTTATAAATTTTATCTTTCAAAATGGACTTCATTTTTGGATTCAGAATATCGAAATTATCTGAGGGTGAAATTTCGGTATATTTCTAAAAACATTCAATTTTTTATGAATAGTGAAAACATTGGGTTACTATTTTAAAAAAGACTTTTTATTTGAATAATTATTTATTTTATTTAAATTTATTTTAGGTAAAAATTGATACATAACACCTATATAAGTTCAAAGTAATTCATTGGAGTTATTTTATAATAATATTAGATATATAATAATTTTATTGAAATTTTCACCGTCTTTTACCCACCTCTTAGGAGAATTTGCAAATTCACATAAATCACAATTTTAGCGCTTCTGTGAATGGAATTTTGAAAATTCGAGAGACATGGTCAATAAAAAGGACTAAAATTTGGTTCAATGATATGAAAATAATTTTTGGTGAATAGTAACTTTTTACTTTTTTTACCACGGTTAAAAGTAAATCGGGTAATTAAGGGTAAAAAATGATATTATTATTACCCTAACACATGCCCTAATTATATTGGATAAGTGTAATTCGATCAAAAAAACCTTAGGAATAAAATATGACCATTTGGGACCACTTTTATTAGATTAGGACATTTAATATTATTTTATTTAAAGAAGAGTTAAAATAGGTAAAATCAATGTTTAATAACTAAAACTTTTTTAATATAGGGTTATACATAAGATAAATTCGACTATAAATATTAATTAGAAAACTAAAAATATTTCCTACCTAATGGTATTTTATTTATAATTTTTATACAATAAATAATTTAATTTATTTATGACACAATGATGATGTAGTAATTATCTTATTAATGAAATATTAACATAATGGATGTTATAACAACCCGAATAAATGTAATTTGAGAGTTTTTATGAATTCCACTAATTTCATAGGTTAATATGACATGTTAGTATTTATGTAATTAACTTTTTTCGAACTAATCATGCTGTTATGAATTTCACAAAAATCAAGTACCAAATAGTGTCAAAATTGACATAAAATAGTTTTTAAAACAAATATTATATTATTAAATGTTATTTTATTCTTTAAAATCCAAGGATCGGACAAATGACTTAGATTAAAATATATATATTAATAATGATCCACTTGGGGTTCATTTGGATTGTTATAGTATTTTTATTAACCTTGTAGTGTATGAAAACAAGAAGACACGGTAAAAGATAAATTATTTAACATAGAGGTAAATCTAAATGATAAGGTTTCAATAGTAATCTAAACTTGACTAAAACCCATTGGTTGAGAGTATTTCGACCCATACCTACCTTAGCTTTTAAATAAATCAATTTGGTGCTATTAAAAATTGAATACGACTTTATAATAAAATAATATTTTAAGTTTTCTTAAGATGCCCCTCTCCTCCCTTATAAAAGGGAACCTCCTCCCTCTCTTTCTCACATCACATTGAGAATTCAAGCTCGGTAAAACCCTTCCATTTTATCTTATACACTTCTCTAGAAACATCCTATAGGTTCTGGTCTTCTTCAAAGACCAATCATAATTCCCTAAGAGGAGGTTTCAAAGAGGCGTGTCGAAGAAGAGGTAATATCCATTGCCAATTCATTCAAATTTATTTCTTCTTCTACTTATTCTTTAGTAGTTGTTTAATTATGAAGTAATAACATCAGTATCACTCATATACTGATATATTATTTTAAAATATGAAACAAACCCTTTTCACCTTCTATCCATCCTACATAAAATGAAATCACTGCGCGTGCGTACGTACGGAATACCGTCTCCATGTCGTGGTGTAATCTATTTTCCACCACCACCTTACATGGATGGGTGTAATTGTGTAAAGAATAACTATATATGATTATTGTAAAGTAATATTTATTCAGAAATTGTATACATTCACTTCAATACAATTCCATTATCATGGGAATGATATCATCACTCGTGCGTGCATACGGCCTACCGTCTCCACGATTTGATGACACTCGTTCTATATGATATTCATTTGATAATGATTATATAAATTAATTGAATGAATAAATATGATATATATTACACTAATAACATTCTAGAAATGAGTTATCTATAACCTAAAGAGAATAATAAGAATTTATTCGACAAAACACGCATAATAACAAAAAAGGCAATAAACACCTGAATAACAAGTAGTAATGAAATATTACCGATAAGAAGCTAGGAATATGACCATATATGATATCATAAAAACGAATATGATTCTGGAAAAAATCAATGACATTATTTAAATCATTATATAGATGGTTCAGATACTTATAAAGGAAATTAGACCTAAGGTAAAGGAAAATATCGCAATCCCAATTTTTATCCGAGATTGTTTATACTTCGGTAATTACTGGGGAATATTTATCATCGACATCCTTGTTTCATCAATATTTAAATATTATTACTATCCTTATACAATAGTTTAAATCCAATTTTATCTATTGGTATGTTTTTAGTAAACGATATTAAAAGAATATTTTTCCGTTTTTTGTACGAGGAACTTTTTTTACTTTTCCGGCCAAAGTACGAGAAGAATGTTTTTTTACTTATACGACATGAATGGATTTTTCCTGATTTCATATAAAATTATTTCCATGAAGCTTTTTTACAAGTTCTCAAGTTTATTTTTAATCAACTTCTTTTAGATTAAAATTGTCTGACATGTTAAGAAAGGAAAAATGTTCTTGAAATAATACTTTTGTCAAGAATGGAGTTCAAGTGTTTTATCGAAATTATTTTCCTTCTATGATAATATAAGGTTTTGTTTCTATTTCTATTTTTACATTGATTTGATTATGTTATGATGGAATTAATTTTATGATGTCCTTTTATATTATATGGATTATGTTATGATGGCATGATGTTTAATAATCCCATTTTTATTACATTGGTTATGTTATGATGTATGATTTATGATTTTGTGGCACATATAAGAATGGTTTCATTATGAGATGTGTGGGACCTATATCTCCCTCCATTTAATTGGGTAAATATTTATATCTCATGAGATAGACATGGATGTAATGACATGCCAAACCGGTTCAGTGATACAGGACTGTAACGAGGAGTGAACTCGGTTTGGAAATGGATTTTGTCCGCTAAGATAGTCTTGGCAATGAGTCTTGACTAATAAGAAATGATTTTATATGATAATGTGTGTATGCTACAATGTTTCATGTTTTATGTTATGATTAATTGGGATTAATTTTCATTATTATGATTTATCTAATGACATGATATTGAGATTTCTTTTCAGGGTTAAGATTTTCAAAATGTTATGAATATGATATGCCTGATATTTCTTTTTTTTACCCTTACTGAGCAGTTGAGATCACCCTTTTGTATGTTTTCTTTCCCCCAGGTCAGGAAGAAGGATATTAAGTATGATATGTCAAAAAGGGACTCTATATATGATGAACTAAATGAGAGACAACTTATATGATTTATGAACCACTTGTTTCTGTTTCCCAGTTTTTAAAGACACTATACCTATACGGTCCTTTCATAGTTTTGTTATATGTTGTAATAATTTTTCTTCAATTTTGATGTGATAACAATGTATGTAAAGTATGGGTCGTTATAGACATATTTTATTGGTGTTATCCAATAACACTCAATTGTGGATTTTTGAAGGTCTTATTATAAGAGGAACTTGTCTATTGAAAATAACCATGATCGGAGAGGGAGTTTCAATAGAGTGGAATATGGGATCTTTCTACCCCCAAACCACTATAAAGATTTCATTGTTATTATATACTATTTATCAACTACTCATGTATCATATAGAAGAAAACACTACATATCTGCATAAGTTACAAGGGACGTTAAATGAGGGAATCTATGAAGACTATCTAAAAGAAAAAATTCACCCCCACCTCTTCTGTATCATTGTGTTAATCTGAACAATCAAAAGTATTGTTAAGACTTCAGTGAAGATAGAGAAGAAACCTAGAACCTCATTCTTAATCCCTTTTCTTAGATAACCACGTCAGCTACCTCAACTGGTACAGAAGGTAGAGCTCCAACTATCTAACTAGTTTGAATACGATGTACCATGACCTACATAGACAGTATTATATCCCATGGTTAAAGAAATGTGATTTATTTTTTGAATGTTTTTCTACCCCTTGCAACATATGAAGGTCAAAAATCAATTTTTTTTTGTTTTTCACTACCATATCCAATTTTGGAATGGATGTCGGACAATATAATGATGGATTCTATTTTAGTTCACCAGAGTAATCCTTTGATGAATAACGTGATATGGGTATTAATGTACCAGTTGACCCATTAGGCATATTTATTACCCATTTGAGGGTCAATAAACATTAACTAGCTAGGTTATTTATATGTTTTGGTGATATTTTGGTTTCATGGGTTTCCCAAGACTGTATTTTTGTACTATAAATCAAATTTTAATTCATATTTATCATAGTAGTTACAGATGTCACTTTTTACAAAAAAAAAATTGATTATAGGTTTCCACCAACAGACCTAAGAGTAGTAAGAGAATACTATTCATGTTCTGGAGGACACACTGAGTGCATGTGTCATAAAAATTTGTGGATCATGGGAGAATAACACTATGCTTGTTGAGATCTCATATCAAAACAGTTACCCGGAGGTGATTCATATTGTACCATATGAGTCACTCTATAGTAGGCTTTGTAGATCTACTCAATGTTGGATGGATGTTGTAAAATCAATGTTCATGGTATCATGTCTCATGTAGGAGATATTAGAGTTGGTTAAGTTGATTCGAATATTTATGGCCACATATCAGAGTATGTAGATGTCCACTGTTGATTGATTTCACTAACATGTTGAGTTTGTGGTTGGATGTCATTTTTTCCATTGGGTATCTCCAAAATTTTTTAACCTTTGGATTTAGAAATTGAGTATGTTTTCCCCTAGGTACATGGGGGTATGTGGGATTATGGGGTGGATCAGATTACGAGATTTTTGATTGGTTATTCCACAAATGAATAGGGTATGTCACAACGTCTTCGGTAGTATCACACTAACACATCCCCTGTGATAATTTTATATGATGTTGATCTTGAGGTCAGTGCATCCTTTGAGGGTAATTTGGTTCATATTGTCGATCATAGAGAGAAACTTTTTTGAGGAAAGTCTATGTTTTTGGTTCGAGTGTTGTGGGATAATGGTAACCATTAGGAAGAGAGAGAGGAGTGGGATAAAAAATGGAATCCCTTGGGCCAATCCTTTTACCTTGTTAACCGTGTGACATTCATAATTGTTTTTTAAGGAATATTTATTATAAGGTGGGGAAGTTGTAAGGTCATGTACATCTGACAAAGTATGTTTTTATTTAAATTTTGGGTTAAATCACTTCAATTTTTTTCATTAAATTTTCCCCGAGTTTATGAGGTGACCTAGCAGTGTCCTAAGGGATCAATAATAAATGATGAGGAAAAGGGGACATCCAGTGCATCTTTCATGGTTAATGCATGGATAGTGGTAACCATCCACCTTAACTATAAATTATATGAGGAGGAGATTCATGGTTTTTAAAAACATGCATATGAAGAGACCAAACACTATGATCTTATAAAAATTCATCCTATGCTAATTCCACATAGTAATTCAAACCATGAGGTCTCACTTGGAGTCCATGTCACATGGACCCCTCTTATACAGAGGGTGGCACATTGTTTTTCCAATTGTGTGGCCACACTATGTACCTCCTAAAATTTGGGAAAATTACCATTTCCACCTCATGAATTATATTTCCTCACTCAAATATACTCTACATTCTTCCTGCAACAACAATGGGTGATGAATGCATCCTAACAAACATTCTTAGAAGTGGTATACCTCATTTTTAAGATGTTTTGAGTGCCATTGTGTTCAAGGAGAAGGAATCAGTGAATCAAACAATCCACTTCCTTCCTTTTGTGGATAAGGGATTTTGGGATCATTTTTCCTCTTATTATTAACTAAAAACAACATTATACATAAGATTTTAGGTTTTGTAATTAAATATAGTTTTATACCCAACCAAATTTCTAGGTTATGTGACAAAACATATATAAAAATGAGGTATCATTCCTACATGTTATATCTCATTGTCTTGATGCTTGGTTCATGTGTATTTTGTGGTTTTATGGTACCTTCCAACTGTGAATTTAGTCTATCTAGTGATAATTGAATAATTTTTTCATTAAATGCTGAATTTAACCCCTTCATGATCTGTATGGGATGCATTCTAGTTGATTAAATCAGGAAAGAGGGTACCCATTTGGTTGTTCTGCATTTGTGAACATGGGTTTGGGTTATTAAATATGGAATTGATGGTTTTATAGGATAAATACTATAATAGTTTTTTTAGATTGTAAAATTGTTTTATTAAAGTAAATACTTGAGAATTGTGTTTATAATTATAAAATGGATTGTGAAATCAAATTGATATTAATTTTGTTTAGTTGAAAACATGAAATGAGTGGGGTTTTGGTGGGATGTAAATGTTTTAAATGAGTATTGTGTGTAAATGTAAATGTATTAATGGTTTAAGGAATTTAAATTGTATATGTGTCAATGAGTAATGAATTAAAGATTTTATATGTGCTAAATGGGTTAAATCATGTAAATACTAAATCTTTTATTAAGATAAGAAAAGATAATGGTGCATGTAATGAATGAACTATGAATTATAACGGGTAAATGTGTTCAATGAGTTATGTTTTGTAAATTATAAATATGTCAACTGGTTAAAGGTTCATATGAAAATGGATTCATGTAATGTGTTTTGAATTATAATTGAGGAGTTATGCCCATGGGTCAGGTTAGAATGAGGTTCAAATTACCACCCCTATATTTCATTTTTCAGGGAGTCTGACTAAGGATCTATGACCCTAATTAATTCATGGGATATGGATACCGTGATTGAGTTTCTGAGGAACATTATATGTTTATTTCTTTAATAATATCCATAATGATATAGTTAACTTGATTTTATGCTTGGTCATATTTTACATGACTAAAAAAGGATGGTGTGTATTTGGTGTAA
Source organism: Viscum album (assembly GCA_963277665.1). Lineage (NCBI taxonomy): Eukaryota > Viridiplantae > Streptophyta > Magnoliopsida > Santalales > Viscaceae > Viscum > Viscum album. The sequence continues at coordinate 2,026,945,675 of OY728120.1, read as the reverse complement.
ATGGTAAACCCATGAAAAAAATGATGAAACTATTTAAAGTGATATTTATTAATTAATGGTATCATGTTCTCTTAGGGTTAGATTTGAATTCATTATTCACCTACATAAAATGTCTATTTATTATGCACTTCTTTTAAAAAGTGTAGGTGGTGTCCTACTGAGTGTTACTCACACCCTACTCAGGCCACCTTTGGGTACCCGATCAGACTTAATGGTTGCAGTTCTAGACATGGGAAAGTGTCAAATGCAAGATGGTTGATTTCAGAAATGGATCTGTATGGATGAGGGATTTGGATGTGGATTCGAGACCCATTTTGGTAATTGTTTGTATGTTTTTCTATTTCAGGATTCCCCTACACTAGGCATTGTATGACATGACATTGCAAATTTACTGTTTGGTTGTGGGCTTGTACCTAGTTTTTGGAAATGGATATGTGATGTGTGGTAATTATTTATTTTTTCCCATTATTTATTATTTTATTTGTTGTGATTTACTATAATAAATAGGGTATAATATCCTCATGTGGTCAATTATACATGTGATTCTAGTTTGGAGTTGTTATTGTGTTGGCAGAAGCCCATGAGGTCTTGTGGAGACTAGATCGGTTCACAAGATTAGTGTAATATGGGTCAGGATGTTCCAAATTACTATCGTAGTGGTTTTTATAATATATTATCATACAATTAGGGAATGGTAAATGAGATAATAGAATTTCTCAAACCTTGAAAATGATCTAATTCTTTGGAGTAGTTTACCTATGTATGAGGTAAAATCCATGTTCCTAGTGAAGGATTATTATTCTTGATGTTTTTTTGTTTTTGATGGATGATATTTAGCCATAGGTGATGAAATTGTTTTATAATGTGACTATATTTTTTTTTCTCATAGACAAAATGGAACAAATTTGTGCATACATGCATCTTTTTCCTTAAAATTTGAACATAATTTTGATTCACAAAGATTATTCAATCTAGTAAAAGAAGAAAATTTGAATTAACTATTCCATAATTATGCCTAATGAAGGGTCATAATTGCATTTTAAATTTGATATTGATTATTTTTAAAGATATATAGTTTACTAAATGATAAATATTTCTATTTTGATTGTAAAATGGTTTAGATGGGAGTCCAATGAAATACTTGTGACTACATAAGTTTGTTTAACCCATGCTGACCATGTCCCATAATGAGGATGGATGAGGGTAGTGATAGGTATGTGAATATATCAATTCAGATAGAATATGAAAAATGGGTTGTTAATTTCTAGTAGACTGCCATATTGTTCACTTATTTATAAGCCATATGTTATGTATATTTAGATATTAATTTGGAATAGTAGGTAATGACACCTAGATGGCATGTTCTAGTTGGGAGACATGGGGATATCACCAAGAATTATCCTCTATTGGAAGAGAAGGATACCCTATGATAAAGTGTACTATAGTGAAGGATTAATTCTATGATAAATTTTCTTATTTTATGTAGATAATGGAATGGGAACCCGGGAAGATTGTATCGAGTGTATTTGACAGGTCTAGAGAGTTTTAGATCCAGCAACCTCCAATGTTTCACAGAGATGGTGGACCATCGGGAGGTGAGTTCTAGATAGAGTACATCCATGAAAATATGGACCACTTATAGTTTCCTCTTGAGAATAAAGTTATGTTTTCGCCTTATATGTTATGGGGACTCGATAAAACAGGTCGGATATTCATGTTTAGGCTGAGCATGAAGAATTTTTATGGTGGAAATATTTCAAATAAAATATTCATAAACATTAATATCTAGATACATTAATGTTTGTGAATGATAGAGAGTTTATAAACATAACCAATTAGACTATGACAATGATCAATTATGTCGGTATCGTAATCAAGATACAACACATTGTTCATGTATTAGCAGGGGATGAGACCACTATAGAATGTTATTGTCATGTTGGAAATTAAAATGAGATCAACTATAAGGTAAATATAATTATTTTAAACAGGCGTTAATAGGTGGTGTTTTAGAATCATTTTTAAGAAGGAATCATGAAGTAATCATGAAGTGGTGGACATGTGGTTTTTGTTGGGTGACCACGTGGTGTGACTTCCAATTGCAGGAAGTTCCTTTTTTTAGTGTCTTAATAGGGGAGGTTGTATATAGAGACCTCAGGGAAAATGTTTGACCTCTCAGGATTGGGACACATTGTTTTATTATCAATATGGTATGTTGGGACACTTGTGTGTCTAGTACAACGAACCGCATGTTGAGTTCCATGCATACGACGTGATGGGATAAGTGATGTGGTTCTATCAAAACCCTCAACAGATTGGAAATGATGGATGATCAATGATGATATATAGTATAGGAATCATATCAGTTACATTATACCACATATGTAGTTTGATCTCTATTGTCCATAATTGTCATGGTAGAAAACATGGTGCTCTAGGAAAAGGGTTTCCTTCTCAATAGGATAGTGATAAACTATAGACACAAACTAGAGCCCAGGGAAGAGGGATAGGTAATATCAATGATGTATAGCATACACCTGGAGGTGATGCGTCTAGAACATCGATATATTTAGTTATGATTATTTTAGAATCCTCTCAGTCTAGTTCTTATTTGATATATGTTCCTCATACTCATTTATATATTCTAATTTTATGAATGTGTTGCAGCTATCAGTAGAACATATGTATGGTGGTTATGTTGGTTAATACAATGTTAGGTGTATGATAAAAAACATCTATCAATGTAATGAGTGAACCATTAAGGTTGTAAAGTACTATTTTATGTGGGACACATTTATGCTTGAGATGTTAGGTTCTTATCAGATATTGGGGTTGGATTGGATGGCATGTATTATTACCACATATAATATTACCATTGGACGGTAACATTCGTATCAATTGAGGTCGATACATATGTTCACCTTGGGGAATGGGATATCTAGGAAGGTTGTGAGGTACCATTTATTAGTAACAAGATGATCTTACTTCCAAAGTAGTATATCATGTTCGTGATGATGGGGAAGTTGCGTAGAGTTTCCTTCATCACGTGGTTTGTAAAAACCTCGTTTTTTAGGTATTGGTCTTATGAATTATTATCTAAGAAATTACTTTACCTATTTTGGATAAAAATGAGGTCATGGGAGTTTTGGAGGTGTCCATGGCTTGTACAGATTCTCATGACCGACTTTTTTGAAAATATTCTAGGCATCATGAATTGTAGAAGATGTAAAGAATATATTGAATGTTTTCTTCTAACCATGTAGATTTGGAGATAGGGGATAACGAGCCCTTGCAGTTTTGAAGAACCATTCCAACATGGGCACATGCCCGTACTATTTCCCAATGGTTTTTAAAAAATGAATTTTTCGTGGATGGAGCATGGTTACATAAAAATTTAGTCCTAACATTGTGGAGGTCCCCCTGAAGGTAGTTCTGTGTGAATTATTTTTGCACGATTTGGAAAATTATGTAGCTAAACCTTGTGAAGAAATAAATTTTGGGTAAAATTAAAAATATTACATTAATGACACATGTTTTTATCTCTTCCTCTACAATCCCCATTCCAACAGAAAACATCTCCAATCCTCACCCATTGGAGATCCAAAATCCTTCTTATTATCTTTTGATACAAGATTTTCAATTGATGTTTGATTCAGTCATCGATTGACCGATTGGATCCTTCTTGGTATGATCTCAAATATTCTACGTTTTATTATTCATTTATATTTCTCGATTATACACTATTTTAGTACAATATATTATTCTATATTTAACGGGAAATTATGTGTCCTTTGTTTTTCTTCCTATCCAATACCAAATAAAAGCTGATACAGGATGGGGAGTGTGTTATAGGATTGAGGTAGGATTCCTTTGAATCATCCCTCAAGATTGAATTTTTTATAAACTATCATCATTGTGAAAACCATGATTTCGTCAGGAATTTCCTATTAAATAAACATTCCATTCATGTAATCCTAATCCATGTATTCAAGATAGGTTTTCGTATATATACATCACATCCTCGAAGGTTATGTCTTTAAATCAAACCACCCCAAGAAGGGATCTCCCTTGTTTATTCCATAAATCGTTTTTCATGACAATCTATGGCACCATTTGGGAGTGATATAACTTGTACATTATAAGGTAAGAGTTCTTATAAATTTAATGGATCCTTAATTTTTAAATGTATTTCACATTAATATTTTTCACTTGACCCTTCTATTTTATGTATCAAAATTATTTATTTATCCATTAAATTGATAAATGGAATGTATATTTATATATATAACTAGGCATTGATAATTATAATTCAATTGAATTAGGATGAGTGTATATATCATGCCTTCTCATTCACATGAAAGGTAATGGATTACACTAGAGAATTGAATATGTAATTAATATAATAATGGTTGCATGCCTTGTTTATCTATTCCTCTTATTATGGAGGGTAATTGAATGGACCAGTTGACTTATTGAAAGGCATAATTATTACATTTCCTAACTAAATACTGATATGTATAAGGTTCATATTTCTTGTTGAATGTTCCATATTTATAGGAGTTTTAAGACATGAGACATACCTATATTCCAATGGTAATTACCTAGGCAATTCCTGGATTGCATTTTATTTCATGGAACCTGTTCACAAGGGAGATACCTAGCTTGAAACCCCTTTGATTACACACAATCCCCTTTATAAATAAGCTCAAAATTATTATAGAGATATCTTGACCCTTGAGGTCATGGATGCCTTGTTTATTAAATTAGATCATATTTTATTATTATCATCAATATTGGATGACTTATTATACCATGGATCCACTATCAATAATATTATAATGTCCAAATGATAGTGTTTTTATTCCTCACACGACTATTTAATATAAGATAAATTAAAATGAATTAATTAAATGGTTACATTTTCATAAACAATTAAGGATGAGGCTCAAGCAGGTATTAGTTATCATTTTACCATTTATTTAAATTTATGTGTTCCTACACCCTAATACAGTTTTTATTCACATTCTAGGCGGTGTAGTCTCTCTTGGTTGTGGCATACTATGACTTATCTCACACCCTCTCCATGCTTCCAATGGAAAACTAGAAAATTATATTAATTTAGGTGTTGAAAAGGGGAAGTGAACCTCTTTGTAAACATTATCATGATTGCTTTTTTTGAAACGCGCTTGCTACCAGAGGACTAGACCAGTTCGTGGGATGATGGATTGTTTTCAGAATCATTTTGTTTATTTTCTATAACATATATTAAATAATTCCATGTATACCTGTATTTCACATTTATAGACACATGAAATACATTTTCATTATTTTATATATAATTTATTATCGTTATTGACTATTATTATCAATATTTTTTTTGTTTTTTTCTACTTCTGATACATTGTGTTTCTTGTTCGATTTATATAGTGTTATTTTTGGTATATTTATATATGTTTACACAAATTAATTTCAATTACATTTCAAATTTTAGCCACACTGAAATGTGGGAATACGATACCGACAAACACAACCTAGTCCCTTTCTATTAGTCGGTAGCCACTAGTATACATGGAGGCATGCTTTAGGGTGTGCGAACCACTGGCACGAGGAACATTTGAATGACACCCCTATCATGAAGTAAAAAAAGTGGTATAAAATCATTATTTTATTACCTTACTATTTTGAGATATTGAGTAAGAGAATAAAAATTATTTGTAACATGGATATATGTCATTATTAGGAGATGTTAAACCACATTATTGATAAATACTATGTTTCCTAAAATGTGGAATGTTTAACTATATTTTCATTAATATAGTTAATTTAAACTCACCATTGGCTAATTCACATGCTATGTTATGGTAATTATTATTATTATTATTACTATTGTTATTCAGAATTGCATTTTACCACTAGCCCAATGAGATGGGGGAAAGGAAGTTTCATTCAAGCTTTATTATAGGCACATATAATTTACATGCCATTCATATGACATTCCATATAGGTGTATTTTATTTCTATAATTGATTTTTTATCCTATGATTATTGAGTTATCTATGGTTGTTTTATTTTTACATGTACTATTAATATCTTCTATAGGGTTGGGAATTCATTATTTAAAGTGTCAGCATCAATCAAAATATGTTTTTCCAAATTATGTAGATCATGGGATATTAAATAGTTGGCCTCTACCAAAGTGATCTATTTACCTATTCTTACATTTGGTTCTTTATTCAATTAATTGAGTTATCGGAAATTTCAATTCATTAGTTGTATGTGCCCTCATGTATGGGAATGGGAAATTTAACGAGTCGATATATCATATATAACATGTTAGGTTCTGAGAACGAATGTTGACCGGGTAAAATAAAAATTAAATGCATATAGATTTTAGTATTAAGGGTTTTGGTACCATATTCCCCTGCAATTGAAATATAATTTATTTGGAACTTGATATATATATCTACCTAAAAATTTAAACATTAAATAAAAATATTGACATATAAAATTATTATGTCGCTATTAAATGAAGAGGTAATGTGTTATTGACATTTCACCTAATAAAATGTCTTTCAAAATATAGCTAGATAAATTTCCAATTACCTTTTCCTTCTATGAATGTTTTTTGTTTGTACCTTGGATAGTGAGACTTATTAAATCTGCTTCAGTGACTTATTTTATCTTCTTATAATATATATATATGATGTATCCACATGGTAGTTTTAGAGATATTCTAGCTTGATGTCCATCTGTTGTGTGCTATGAAGGTGGCGATGCCAATTTTCATTAGATGGTGGGGCCTATGTTTTAAGTATTACAGATAGGAGAGACACTTGTGGAAACACTATTTTATACTCGAATTGGGCATTCATTATAATCTTCTAGATAGTTTTTTCAATATGATGATGTTTATGCTGGGTGCTCCATGACCTGCACCTAATATTGTTGATCTGACCCACTAGTTTCAATAGAATAATCCTCCCACATTTTTAGGGGATAGAATTCCATGGTTTTCTATGTATTTTTTGGAGTCCACCCTTTATATCATTGCACATCTTGTGGTTCTTCCATGTTTTAATGTCATGATTTCCACCTATATGTCATGTGATTAATATAAGCACTAATAGGGTGTGATTAAATAGGTTGGTCTCTATCTGGTCATGGTATAGGATGACATATGAACTATCTTCTATGAGTATTATTTTCCTTAGATGATTAGAGATATCTGATCTATAGAGATCTAAAAAAATGAGAATAATGTTATATATGTCATGGAATATTAATGTAATTTTACAAATTTTCATTACATTTCACATATTCTAGGTGGTGATGACAAATAGTGTGTGATACCCTTTATGGATGGGATTTGGAATGACATACGTACTCAGGTGAATGTATTTATCTTTCCTACCATTTATAATATTGTTAATCTTGATCTTATCATAGATAATAACCTCATTTTTTGAGATTTTTTTGGCATAGAGGTTTTGTGCTGAGGTAGGGTAGTTGTTCTTCTAGTTTTAGGAACCATTCTGTTGAGGCCTCTCTTATGGGTATTGGTGGAAATCGTGTCCACGTTTGGGGCTCTATTATATTCAAACATTATTAATGATAGGGTAATTTGAATCCTTGATGTGATAGAGACCCAGTATAGTTCCATACATGTGGTTGATTGGGGAAAATTTAGAGATTCTATTAGTCCATTCCAAAGGATTACAATGGAAGGGGCTCCTCATAAGATACTCATTTAGGGGAATGATATTTTACGTCACAACAGACTTGGAATTGGCGTACACCCAAAATATTGGCTGAGGATAAGTTTGTGTCAATGGTAGTTATACATATAATTATCAGTGCCTACATAGTGGACCTATTGAGGGTAGTCTGGCTATAGCACATGGAAACAGATCCGGTCAGCTTCATTACTTACAACTGATACCAAAGGATCATAGTGTGGGAACAATGAACATATGAGGTACTATTTAAGAATCCTCTACAATTAAATATGATTTTTGTATTGGTTCCTATGTCTCATTTATCTATTTATCAACCATGGAATTTCTCATGTGAGAAATTACATATTACTAATGTTTAATTACCCATTAATCACTGTAGGGAGTTATTATATAGGGAATATAAAAAATGAAGGAAATTTTCCATTAAAGTAGGTTGTTATCCCTTCATTTGGTATCACTTAATCCTTGATATAATGGGCTTCAAATTAATTCTTAAAATTGTATGGTTAGTTTTATATCACACATATGTGGAAGGCTATCTTCATAGGGTATTGTTTACATCACTATATGGAAGATGTTTCCACCAGATGAGCGAGTAGTATGTCCATTCTAGTAGAGATGGACCACAACAACCTACGCTAGGTTGAGTGACCACCCAGATTTCTAGTCTCTTTATAGAAGTGTGGTGAATACATATGATATATTATCCTCCTATAGTGGATTTTTTGGGAAATCCTTCATGATGAATTTTTAAATTACCTCCTATGAGAGATGAATATTTTATGATCAAGCTTCTTCTAATACTATCTCTAGTGTCCAGTCTTACATATAAGATGAAACATACTAAGCTCCATAAAATCATGTGTATGTTTAAGGATCATGAGTCTAATGGTTCTGTCCGACAAATTAATTCATCCTAGGATTCACCCATGATTTTTTCCAAAAAATGAGGACAAGACCCATCATTTTTTCATGGATTACATATTGTTAAACCAGCTTATGATTAAGAATAAGTATCAACTACCTCAAATAGATGATCTTTTTTTACTATCTCTAAGGAGATATGATTTTTTATATTATCGAACATATATTGGTATGTCATCAGGCATGAATTAGGACATCATATATACAACATATGTCATTCTGATGTTAGTAGAGTTTATATGAGTATATCATTATTTTTTTGATATAATGAATGAAAAAACCATTTTCATGTATTTTATGAATAGGATTTTCTATCCCTATTATTCATCTATTTTATGGTTTTTAGGACAACATCATAGTGTATTATCATAGTCAGAGTGACCGTGATGAAAACCTTGAGATCATTTTGAATATGCCGAGAATGCATCATGATTTTGCTAATATTGATTTTTTCTTCTTTTGGATTGATAAGTTTAACTTCGTTTTTAATATTATATAAGAATAAGGAGTATGTTTTTATGGGGAGATGATAAGTGATGTGGTTTCCTCGGTGAAACCCACGAGCATTTTTGATATACAAAGTAACATGAGGATGGATAAATATTATAGGAATTTCAAATAAGAATTATCATGCCTTTTTTCATCTCTTATTGGCCTTAAAAATATAGTTGTGAACTTATTGTATATAGAATCATGTGAAAATTAAATTAGGTGCTGAAATGGTGGATTTTATGGAACATATTATAATTCTTTCATAGATTGGAAGAATCTGTATAGTTTTCTGTTATGAATCGGGAATCAGGATGGGTGTTACATTGATGTAGTGGGATTGTGTTATTGAGTAAAAATGATGGTAATTTATGACTCATGAGAGAAACTACATGATTCATATTCTTGATCTAGGATCAGTTGTTTATGCCTTATGTGGTAGTAGACACTTTCTAATACGTGAGCTCATTTTGGTGTATACAGTCAAAAAAATCATAAAAATGTATTTTCATTGTCTCAATTAAATCTCAGATAGTGGATATGGGCATAATACCTTCGTTACATTGATTTTGAGTATTCTTATATATCTAAAAATGGAAATTTGGTAGTGCATCCACCATGTTATAAAACAAAGGCACAATCCATATATGGGGCCAATAATGAATCAAAATTGATGGACCTATTTTTTTGAGCTGCACCTAGAGATTCACAAGATTAACTATCAGTATTCATTTCATTCCTTGACAGTTACCACTTCACTCCTTGACAGGTTGAAGATCTAGAGTTTCTCTGATATTGACGGCTTAGATCTCCATGAGACTATTTATGGTGAGGGACTCACTCTAGATTGGTTTGTATAGGGAGACACCATTCTATGAGTACATGGGAATATATGGGTTCCCAAATATATGAGAGAGTAACTGATTCAAGATTCCAATGATTTATAGTGGGTAGTTAAACTATAATTATTCCTGATTTGTTGAGATATGAGATGCCAGTATTGGTGTTTTGGGATGACACATCAGATATGGGGTTTTACCACTAGGAGTTACACTTTTCAAAAGGTAAAGACTGATCTCTAATGACCTTATAACTAGTTACATAAATTACTCGAAACAAAATGGAAATTGAAAGATTATTATAATGTTTTTTTAGTTAGCATACTGAGGTCACCCCTATGTGGATACTCAATTTGGGTATACCTGGATAGACTATAGAAATTATCCCCCATAATTCTTATCCAATATAATTCCTTGTTAATGAGTTATAAAAACAATATGTGTGAGATCATACATATTAATAGGGTCTCTCATACAATAACATCATATATGGGTTCTTATTTCACATCAAGGTTTTGGTAGGGGTTATAGTGGGATATGGGTAAACAGGTTCTTCTGAGCACAACTGTTAACAATGAGACTGATGACTAGTTAGAACAAATGACGGAGGTTTTATTGGACATTCTTTGATCATCCTTCCATTATTTTAGAATTTATTAGAGAAGCATAACATCTATTTGATTCATCCTTCAATAATTTATTTTATTAAATTATTTAGATATATCCCTTTGAGGCCCTAAGCAGTTGTCCATTCCATTCACCCATGTTCTAGGTAGAAGCAAGATAGGTAGGGATACATGTTTCTCATCTTGTGTAGAATTCATTTGAGTAGGTTCAAAATATAAAAATATATTGTCTACATATTAGTCTAGAAGGAAATCTTATGTCAATCACTACTGATGATTTATAGAGTTAGTGGATGAGGGTTATGTTTTTTTAAAGGTATCACATAGAATTGGAAATTTATGGATGCGATGTTAAAGGAATCCATCATCATAATTTTTTAGATCATTTTAGATTATTGATAATGTCTGGTCAATTGTCTATAAATTCCTATTACCTCAATGGTACCATGCCAAACAAAACATCCTCCATGTTTCATAGCTTCACTATTTTCATGTCAACCTATCTCATACATTATATCCCAAGGAGTATGAATTAGATTTTTGTTCTTATTTTGAAGTGTATCACATACGAATCATTGGTTAGGGCATAAAGGCTCTCCATGGAATGTATGTCCCTCTTTCTATAGGGTTATGGAAGAACATACTAGTACACAATAAGTCTTTGATGTGGGAGGATAACATATGTGCTCAGTGCCAAGTGTTATTTCTAGACAGTGTTTCATCACCATTAGAAGGTGAACATAGGGACAACATCATTTAATGGGGATTGGTGAAGACTATAAGAAATTGGTTTTTTAGGACTTATGAATCCATTATATATCAGAATATTTTTTTCCTATTCTGGATTACTAATGAAGTCACTAGTCTTTCAGGGGGTATTTGGGGCTTATGCAGTGCCTGGAATGCCACTTTTTGTAAAATTTATTTGGCCACATGGATTTTAGAAGCCATGTGTGAGATTATTCATGTTAACTTATAAATGTACAGGTCCAGAAATGTTACTCCAAATGTTTTTAAATACATTTATTCAAATAAATTAATTTTCAATGGTGTATTTATTTTTACATTGTACCATGTTAATATTTTTTATGAGGTTCACCAATATAGTCTTGCACTACACGTAATACTACCTTAGCTTTGGTTATTCACAACACTGAGTTCAGGTGGAAAAAATTATAAATATAATTATTTTAATGTAATATTTATTACATGTACATTAAAATTAGTAATATTAATAACTAATTTTATAAAAATTATTTATAATTGTTTTATATAAATAAGTCATATTTTTGGTAAAGTCTTTATTAATTTGAGAACACTATTTTCTCAAATAAACTACATTTTATGTCCTTCATTGAACAATAATAAAATTAATTTAGTACATTTTTAGATAATTAACTTCAATAAATATAATAAATTATTAAATGAAGAATTTCAAAATTAGATTCTTGTGATTTGATATATTTTTTAGAAAATAATATTTTTTAATGAATAGTGAAAAATACTGAATTTTTTTATAAAACAGATTGTCTTTTAATTTATATATAATATTAAATTATATTTTAACTTTTTTTAAAGTTTAATCAGATCATTTTTATATAAATTAATTCAATTTTTGTCATCATAACCAATTTCACATTTAAATTAGTTATAACAACATTTTAATATTATAATCATTTTTTCTTAAACAGTCATTGTCTCAACACATCTTCAAAATTATGTTAAAAAAATTATTCCACATAAATGATTATAATTTAGATAAATTGATTCTATATTTTTATTCATAATAATTTATAATATCTTATATGTATAATTTTTCACCCAAAATAATAGTGAATTTTATTAAAATTAATTACCACTATAAAAGATAAAACTAGATTAGTAAGTTGTTAATGTTTAATTTATGGGGGAAAATAACCTAAGAACTGGTCAGATATCCATTTTATTAACATATAAACATTAATTACATCTTTTATTGAATTGGGACAATAACTGGAGGCACATGATGTAAGGGACACCTCTAAATAGTGTTTTCCTCTCTCTTTTTAAAAAAATGACACTCCTCCTCTACTCTATTAGAGATCTTAACCCCACAAATCTTCACACATATAAAAACCTTTGGTTCAGAAATAATCTTCTAAAATAATATCCCAACTTCCCTAAATTTATCATAGAAGCCTCCCATTTGGGTTAAAGACATCCATGGAAGCCCTTTGGTGCAATCCAAGAGGAATAACGTTAAGACCATCCCCAATCATTGGAATTTATTTTCATTCTCCAACCCATAAATTAATCTTATTCCATTATTTTATAATAAAATAAGAATCCTAAATATTATGATATTCCTTTTATTCTATGTTTTATTCCAACCCATGTACAATATTTCATCAAATTGTTGATGAATTTATTGTTCGTGTGTATTGATGACTACCACCTCACGAAATGACAATGTTCTTTTCTCAATTACTAATGCTTAGGGTTGGGAATTATGATATTAATGATTATTTTATATGATATATATTTTAATTTGGATATATTTATTCTCGTTTAATTATTATATTAAAAATACCTTCATTCATTCCGTTTTTTTCATATGATAACGTCGTTTGTGGACTTGTGGACTACTGTATCTTCAATGTGATGTGATTCATTCGCACATTACATCTCATTTATTAAAGATTATTTTACAAAAAATAAAATATATATTTAATGATAATTATACAAGTATGATAATATACATACATACACACACATATATATATATATATATATACATACATTTCATTTTCATTCATTCATTACATATAACAATGAAACGAAAACAACATTTCTGTACATACAACCGACCGTCTCCTTGAATGGTGTATTCCAATTCATATTTAAATCTCTTATATATCGTTATGAATAAAAATATACTGAATATATATGATATATATTTTAAATTATACATTCTAGAGATCGTGATAAATATATTACAAAAAAAATATAACAAATTAGATCACATGAATAAAACATTGTGGTTATTACCCAAAACATAACGTTAACATGGAATTATAAATAACAGAGTAATATAATGTCGTGATAAAATAATATAAGTTATTGGATATTAGAATATGATAATTTAATGGATTAATAATATATTTTTATTTATTACTCGTTGTTTTTTTAATGAGTATAACAGTATTCAATACATATGGTAAGAGAACTTCTTGCCACACTTTTATTTTCATGAGACTTATACATTATTTACAATGGGTTTCTTTTTTGTGGTTATATACAGAAAATGAATTCATTTTTTAATTCATATAATTAAATTAATTTATTTTTAAATATACATTTTATGATCTCAATTTCATGGGATTTTACAGTTCAAACATTACAAAATCATTGAGGGGGTATTGTCTCAATTTGATTTGTCTGAGACACATGTTTTATTATGAACCTGTATTCTCTTACAAGGTTTATATACATCTATTTTTAATGTTATATCATGAATATAATTGTTTTTATGTTATTTTATGCTTTATGAAATTTATTTTCCTTAAATAAGTATTTTAATTCAATGTTACCAAAGTGTTAAAAACTTATTTCAACAATAACTTCGTTTATTAGTATTATTTTTTATGGAGATTCCATTGATGAAATCATATGATCCACCTATCAATAAAACACATTATTTATAATATAAATTCATTATTCCAGATATATTCATTTATTATTACCAATTTCCCACTAATTTCTACATAAATAAAATGTATTTTAAAAAATTATAACATTATTTCACCCATTGGTCCAAAATATAATTTATTCAAAAATAATGTTTTCATAAATGTTTTTAAAATGTTCTATTATGAAAATTTTCAATTAAAAGAGACATTAAATATTTTTTGTGGATTTCAATGATTTCATTATAAATATTTGAAACAATTTTATAATAATAAGGTTTTAGAAAATATTTTATGTTTTAAATGGAGTTTTTCAAACAAAATGTTATTTTCATCAGCATATATTCCTAAAAGATCCTTCAAATTATCATACGTGTAATATGAAAGGCATTTGTGTTTATCATTCTGTTGTGGAAAATGATATGATGGTAACATTCATATACTTTCTCTGAATGGTTTATATTTTTGATGAAATGATGTTTATGAAACTCATTTCTCACTCACATGTTATTTTCTAATGAAATGGGATTCATTACCTGAGATATGATTTGATGAAAATGATTATAAATATAGCATATTTTCCAATGGTTTTTATATGATGACATTTTTATGATATGTATTTCATTTCATGGGTTATGATATTATTTTTTATTATTTTGTGGCACATGTATGCACGATTTCATTATTATAAAGTTGGGACCTATATCTCCCTCCATTGCATTGGTAAATGATTTATATCTCATTAGATAATGATGGGATATATTTTGACAGAATAGATCCAAAATGGAATATGGGAAAACCTCATACACTTTGATAAGATGGGGGAACACTATCTACTATGGGGGGATTGGGAAAGAAATACCACTATTGGAATATGGGTATACTAGATCGCTTATAAGGAAAGGACCATGTATGGGGATGGTAGTGAGTATTTCCGAGTAGGTGTTATCCTCATTATTTGACTTGATCAGTTTTGGAAATTTACATTGACTTATAGGTAATTATACTAGATATTTATATGTCTTCTAAAATTTCATGTATTATTCCTATGTTATTCATTTAGGGACTATTATCCTGATTCACATATGATATATATCTTCAAAACTACAAGTATTTATTCCCAGATTAATGTTTATGAACATTGATATGTAGGATAAGTTTATACAATGTTACCATTACATTCTCAAACCCTTATAATAATTTGTATGCTTACAAATCTCCATTATTACCCTTACTAATAATCTATGCTAAAAACATTTTTAACATCCCCATGTTATAATGTTATGTATTATTTATTAAGGGTATAATAATTTTTCTAGTCAAGAAAGAGACAATTGGGACATAATTTACCTAACTTATGTACCATTTTTTATTTCCATGTTGGCAAAGAAACTAAACAAATATGGTGTTTTGGTTTCTTTTTTTTAATCTATATTGTATTCTAAAATAAAATGATTTAATGGTAATGTATGGAAGTCTATGTTTTTTATATATGGTATTAGAGATAAAATATACATAACATTTTGAAACTTGGATGATAATAACTAAGTTATAACCCTATAGACATGACTATGGATAAATCTATTAATGATAAAAAAAATGTATAAAATTGTCCTAGAATATTGATCATGGATAAAGTGAGTGGTTTCCTAGAAATACATACCTATATAGATACAAAAAGTTGATGTGGCTATATTTTATATGTATATAGGGTAAAAACCGAAAAAACCCATATTTATCTAGACTAGATTGGGAGTTCGTGAATGAAAATGGGCCCTACATTAAACCTAGTTTTACACTCCCAAGGGATATGAATTGTTAATTCACAAACTCTTTATGAACCATCATGAAGTATTTAAAAATATATGGCTATGAATATCCTAATATAATGATGATGTGTAATAGATTAAATATGGTGTCATAATTTAGGCCTCCTATAAATGGTAATTTCTTGATTATGGTGTTCATAATTAGGAAAGCTATTTCATACTGTATTCTTTTTGGTTTTAGTCAATGGTTGGAACCTAATAGAACTAAATTAATGGTGACTATGATAGATTATGAATCAATTTTCTTTATGAGAAACCAAATTCTATGGGAGATAGATTGAAAAATATCATTTTTATGCTCACATAAATTTATATAGATACGAATCATGCTGGACATACCAATGAGAAAAGGAGACAACGACATTCGGTTGAGTCCTTCATGAGGAAACTTCCACCATCATTCAATGGGTCTCTTAATCCACTTGATGATGAACAATGGATCAGTACCACTAAGAATATTTTTTCAATTATCTACTATATCAAACATGAGAAATTATTTCGGGCTATTTATCTTTTAGAAGATGAACAGGACACATGGTGGGATATAATCAATAATTTTAGGAATAAATATGAAATTGAATACATTGATTGTGTTGTCTTCATTAACATATTATTCAATAAGTATTTTGCTCATGTTTTTCTTACGATGATGGGAAATGAGTTCCTTAAGTTAAATAAAAATGTTAATGAATCCATTTGTACCTATAATGCTAATTTTGATAGGATTTTGTGGTACGCCTCATATATTACCATCCAACTAGAAATTATGGTTGGCCAATTTTTTTGTGGCTTAAATCCAAGTATAAAAATGCATTTTCCCATTTGAGATGTTAGTTTCTATGAATAAATGATTAATTTCTTAATCATGATTGAAATATAGGATTGAGGTATATATCATTTTCAAGGTATTTAAAATAAAACTAAAATATAGTTCAAAATAAAATATATATAAATTTTGGAGAATGGAAGATGAAATTTACATTATGATCTAATTGTTTGAATAATCAGGGGATAAATTTTCTTATGGGGTCTAATAATTGTTTTTAAGTGTGGAAGGGAAGGAAATCAGACAACTGATTTCCAAAATATGGGGACGATGTTGGTTATTGATGCAAATAGAGGAAAATATACCCAAAATTCACCACCCACACTTATGTGCTTCAAGATTCTGGAAACTAAAAAAATGAAAACTAATTCCCGAACCCAATGGTCAGTGATGATGATTGGTGTTAGTAACTTATTATGTAGATGTAAAAATGTAAATCACATGAGATCTTAATTATTAGATGAGGGTTTTGAGAAAAACATGTTTAAAGGTACACTTACATTCCTTTCTAGAACCACCATTTTAATATTTGATTTTGGATATACCTAGTATTTTATTTCTAAATAATATTCTTCGAGTTTTATGATTCCCTGAAAATAATTAGATGTGTAATTATACGTGTAAACACATAATGGTATGATGATTTCATCTCTAGTCTATGATTAATCTCCAGATGAATTTTGTGAGAATCTTCATCCTATAAATCTTGTTAGTATTTCTTCGGTTAAATTTATTGTCATATTACACATGGAATGTATTTATCTGCATAAATCTCACTTTAATATTTCATAAATGGATGTTACAATATATATTTCAAACCAGTATATAATCATATATCGATGTGAATATATTTCTTAACTTCCAATGGATTTTTCAACTAATGTAGGGGAATAATTCCAATTCACAAAGAATGTTTGTCTCAAATGGATTGGTAGAAACTTGACATCGATAACATTCATTTTGATAATGTTCATGTTGATGTCTTTCCGGAAGAGTTTCCTAGCCTTCCACAAAAATGTGAATTTTAGTTCTCTATATAATTCATACCTTGGACCACGCCAATTTCAAAGACTCTCTAAAGAATTAACCCATTAGAGTTTCCTAAATTGAAGAAGTAACTCCCATAAAACATTGATGAGGAACTCATTAAACCAATTGTGTCTCTGTGGGGTGCACCTTTTATTTTTGTTAAAAAATAATGATGGATAGATGTGACCCAATGTTTATTATTGGTTGAATAGGATATCGATAATGAAAATTTATCAACTTCCCAGGATTTTCACTTGTTTGTTCAACATTTTAGAGACCAATACTATTCCATGATTGAACATCATTATATATTTTATCAATTGAGGCTCATGAAAGATGATATACCCATGATGGAACTCTGTATAATTTATGGATACTATGAATATACAGAGATAACTTTTGGTCTTACTAACTGTCAGGATATCTTCATTGATTTGATGAATATAGTATATAGACATTACCTCAAACAGTTTGTTATAGTATTTATAGATGATATTCTTATTTATTGAATTATAATGGCAGAGAAGAAAGACCACATGAGATTTTTGTTAAAGAAATATGGAAAAGAAAATTATCTGAAAAACTTACTATGTTTAAAAATTTTCTATAAAAGCATTAATGTTTGGTTCATATAATCTTAAGAGAGGGTATAATAGTAGATTCATCAAATAGGGAGTCAATTTAATGTTGGCCTATACCAGCCCTGGTAATTGAGTCCCATCGTTTTCATAGTGTAGTTGAATATTATATATTTTTTTATAGATTTGTCATGACAATCCAATCATCTGACCAAGTTTACTTGTAAGGGTTCCATGTTCCTCTAGATTGATTAATGTGAGGAAAATTTCAACGGATAAATGATAATGAATATTAATCCTCCTATGATTACATTATTTCATGTTTGAAAAGGGTTAGTAATATATTGTAATGCATCATATAAGTTATTTGGATGTGTTATTGTGAATACATAAAAGGTTATAGACTATTCATCATGACCATGGATGATTTATGAGAAATATTACCCATCACATCACATGGAGTCAACAACTTCAATTTTTTCATTAATGAAATTGATTAACTATCAATTTGGAGAAATCTGTGATATATATAGAAATTTTAGATATATGGAATATATATTCATAAAAACGTTGTCGAGCATTCAACATAGAGGATGGTTAGAGGTGATAAAGTATTGTTACTATTTAATACATTAATACCCTAGGAAGAAGAACAATGTTTATGATGGTTTGAGTCTCAAGGAAAATGCAAGCTTATCTTGGATGAGGATAAGAAAGATCCAATATTTCTGGATTTCCAATGTATATACTAAGAAATCCTAAAGGAAGTGGGAAATATTTTATTTTATAATTTAATGTTCAACACAATATCCAAGTGAATAATATAAAGGAACGTATATATGATTTATAACTGAAAATGTTGGATATATATTTTCTTAAGATTAACCATAATCTGAATAGAATGATATGGTTCAAAAATCAGATATGTGTTTCGTACATACCAGATTTGAAGAAGGATATATTTGGGGGGATTATAGTTCCACATCCCCAATTCATCTTGGATATTAAAATATGTATATATACATGAATGAATACATCTGGTGGGTTGAAATGATGTGTGATATTGATTATAATATGTCTCAGTGCTTGGTATTATAGAAAGATAATAATAAATGAAAAATGTAAAACGGATGTTGCATCCATTACCCATGCTAGAATGGAAATGGTAGAACATCACTATGGATTTTATTTTGACTCCCCAAAATATCTAAAGGGATTAATGTTATATGGGTGGTTTTTGATCACCTTACCAAAGACTTCACATTTAGTTTCAATTAGAGAAATCTTATCTCTAGATTATCTTTCTTGGATATAAATTAATGATGTTGTATGAATTCATGGTGTACCAAATTCTATTGAATTTGATTAGGATCCATGGTTTACATTAATGTTAGGGTAATGTTTTTAGAAATAACAAGATAAAAAATTCATTTTTATAACTACTTATCATCCTCATAATGATTATTAGTCTAAAATAACAATTCAATCCTGAGATGATATGTTGAGATATGGTTCACTAGATTCCTAATTTATTTTTCATTAATACCTTCATCTATTTTATTTTTCCTACAATAATATCATTCACTCATGAAATTATATGGATCCTTATGAATCCATCTATGTAATGAAATGTAGATCTCCAATGTTTTGGTTTGAAGTTAGATAATTAATGCTAACTTGGACCAGAAATCATTGAATATATGGTCAATAAGGACATATCCATTTAGTAGCATATCAAGGAATCTCAAAGATAGAAGATCAATTATTCTGAAAATAATTGGCATGATCTCGAATTCTATGTCAGTGAGAATTGTTTTCAATGAATCAATCCATTTAATAAGGTTATGATATTTTGGATGAATGAGAAAGTAATCCCTATGTATATCTATCCCATTGAAATTAAGGATTGTATCAGGATGGTAGCATATCACTAGGAACTTCCTCAACTCATTCTATAGTATATGGTGGGTACCATTTATCTCTTCTTAGAATTTCATACTGGACCTTTCACTTGTACTAGACTCATAGGTCCAACAACTTAAGATATATCTTCCATTCTAGGAACAACCATTTGAAATTATGCATCATTGATAGAATGTTCAACTAAACAAGACCACTAACCTAGTAAATGTTTTTTTATTACATCACAAATTATATTAAGATAAATTGTCAACTTATGATAAGATGAGGTTGAATTATACTCATTTATTTGTATAAGAATCATGAAATTTGATGGCCAAATTCAATTTAATGGGTGTAGAATGTAAGAACCCAAATTTTTAAAGAGGTTTTTTAATAAATAAATTTTATTTTGTGTGATTCATTTAATTTTAAAACAATTTAATTGTTCTGTATGTTCTATAGATTTAAAATTTTATGTTATAGGCAACAATGAATTATCTTGGGTTACCTGTGACAGTGATTTTCAGAAAAATATAATTTTAATATTATAATTATTTAAATGAGAAAGTTATAACATATTAGTTGAATTTATTAATATTAATATTAATAATAAATGTTATAAATAATATTTATAATTTATTTATATAAATGATACATATTTTTGGTAGTCTTTGTTGTATTGGAAATAATTTTTTTTCAAATGAAATATTTTTTATGTCCTTATGTAAATAATAATTAAATTTAGATACGAATCATATAGAAAAGTAATTTTATAAATTAAACATCATTTTAGAATTTATAAATTTAATATTATATTAAGTTGGAGTTTTTTATTTTTATGAAAAGCATCATTTATGGATGAATAGTAAAAATTAATGAAGTTTAATTCAAAACATCTTTTTCATCAATTTTATTTTTATTGATAAATTATAATTTATTTTTTTAATGATTAAAAGTATAATGTTTACATAAAATAATCCAATTCATGTCATTTGAAATAATTTCACATTGAAATTGATTATAATTTCATTTGAAACTATTAGTCATTTTAACTTAAATCCCAACTATCACGAAACATTTGCGGAAATATGTTTAAATTATTTTCATCCAATTATAATATTATATTTTTTTAAATACATTATATATTTGTAATAACAACAATTTCTAATTTCTAATAATTTAAAAATAGTTTTGGAAGAAATATATTTGGGAATGAAAATTAAATTAATTAAACTTATTAAGGAACAATAAGATTACAGGGTGGTTAATCATTAATTTATGGAACCAAATAACAAAGACCCACGTCTAAATTCAATGTTCATGAAATATATAGAAAAATTTAAAAATTTGATCTAATAATTATAATTATTAGATAAATTTTATGTAATGGATACCTCTCAATATATTTTTTCTTTTTATATTTAAAATATGTTACTCCTCCACCACTATAAAAGTGAACTCCCCCTCCCTCAATTCCTCCCACTTATAAAAACATTTGTCTCTACAAAATCTACATAATTATCCCCCATGAATACTTCATATCATCCTATAATACTACATTTGGGATTAAATACAACCATGGAATCCATTTGTTTCAAATTAAGTGGAGTTCCACAAAGAATAACTAACATCCTCCCATATGCTCTTTTGTTTTATTTTCATTCTACACCACCTCAATTATTATTATTACCTGATTATATAATAAATTAAGTATCATAAATATATTGATATGTTTTTATTCCAGGGTTTGTACCTAAACATACATGCACATCCATTAAATTCGTAACGATCATACCTTTCATCTGTACAGTGGACTACTGGCTTGCAGAATGATGTTATTAATTTTTACTTTACTGCCTCTCATGGTTTGGAATTATGAAGTTTATAGTTTTTTATATGATAAATATGATTATTATTATTATTTATTTATTCATATTTTAAAATAATATAAATCATACCCTCATACTTTCTATATTGTGTAAATATGATAACTTCATTTGTGGGCGTGTGGACTACCATATCCTCAAAGTTATATGTCATTCATTAACACATTAGATTTAATTAATTTTGGTTGGAATTATTAAAAGTATAATATATGTATTAACTGATAATTTTACTATAATATTATGAAAATATATATTTATACCAATATTTTATTTAAATTCTTTCTTTAAAGTCAAATAATAAAACAGAAACCTTGTACATGTGTACGTACGACCTACCATTTCCATAAATGGTGTATTCCATTTCATATTTAATTAATTGATATATTATTAAAAATATATAGATACTTAATATATATGATATTTATATAATGGTTTAGTTTCTTTATATAAATATATAATAATGATGGCAAAAAATATAACAATTCAAAACACATGTGAAAAACAAAGCAGTTTTTACCTCAAATGTATCATTAACATTGAATTGTTAATAAACACATAATATAAGTTCATAATAAAATTATATATGGTATTATATATAATAAAATGTTTCCTTAATATATATATAATAAATTTATATTTAATAAATATCAGTTCGGAATGAGTACAAACAGAGTCAAGACATAAAGTAAGGGGATTTATAGTCTCGCTTTTTTCCACAATAATTATGCCTTATTCACCACTTGATACTATTCTATAGTGTATATACATATCATAAATTTATTATATGATTATTATAATTTATTTTATGTTTATTTACCTATCCATATGGAGATATCTTTTTATGGGGTTTTACAGTTCATAAGATAGAAAATTGTTAAGGTAGCTTGGTCTCAATTTTCCTTTTTTGAGATACATTTTTTATAAACCTATATCCTTTTACAAGGTATATATACTTCCATTTCAAATGTTAGATCATTAATATCATTATTTCCATGATATTTTATGCTTCATTTATTTTAATTTTATTACATGGGGTGTTTGATTCATTATTACAATAGATGTAATAGTTTATTGCAGCAATATCATCATTAATTAGGATTGTGTTTGATTAAGCATATGTTGATGAAATATTATGATCCATATATCAAGAAAATTCATCCATTTTATTCATGTATGGATATACGAGATATAATCATTTTTAATAACAATTTTCAAATCATTAACACATAATATAATTAATGAAATTCCTTTAAAAAAATATTACCTCATTTCTCTCTTTAGTGGGTAATCTATTTTTTTCCCAAAATTAATGTTTTAAAAAATCATTATTTTTTAAAACATTACTTTAAGGAAAAAAAGATTTATTAAGATCATTTTCATACAAAAATTATTTTAAAATCATTTATTGTATTTAATTCTTACTTTGTAATTGTTCAAAAATACTGTAAATGAAAAATGTTTCAAAAAATAATTTATGTCTTAAAAAAGGTTTTTAAAATAAGAAAGAATTTATTCCTCAGGTTATTTTTTTAGATTCTATTTCAAAATAATTTTCCATATAATAAAGCATCCATTAATTTTTCTTATGGATTTCTTGTAAATTACCATAAAGTTCCATTAATATTGATTCTTGTATTGGATTATGTTTTGATGGAATCATGTGTATGAAACTCGTTTCGTTATCATTAGTTATATTCTTATTAAACCTTAATCTATTCACAGGTAATTTTTTGATTAATATCATTATGAAACCTATCACTTTTCAAAGGTAATGATGTGATGAAATGTAAATGGTTTCAATTTCATTCATAGGGTTATGATACGATTTTTTTATGATTTTGTGGAATATGTATGTATAATTCCATTATGAGATGTATGGGACCTATAACTATCTCCAATGCATTATGTAGATATTTATATATTATGAAATAATGATTGGAATCTATAGGATATGAATTATATACTATATTATATTGGGAAACTGTATCCACTCTTGTATGATGGGGAAACCCGAAAAACTATAGGAAGATGGGGAAACCTAATTCACTATTGGAATATGAGGAAACCTGATCCCGTATAAGGAAAGGACTGTGGAAGGGGATGGTGGTGTGTCTGGACCAGTAGTTGTAGTCCCTATGAAGTGCCCTGGTAGGATTTGGATATTTTTCTTCACTTATATTAAATGATATTACATGTTTATGCATCTGTGAATTTTCCATTCGTTATTCATTTGTTATGATTTCAGGGATTATTCCCTTGAACCCATTATGATTCATGTCTAATTAACATCCAATCCTTTGGCAATAATTTATGTTTATGACCGTTGATATGTATGGTATGATATTCTAATGTTATGATCTTATTCTCATATCCTAATGATCATGTTTATAATTACATATCTCCCTTGTTTATCCTTATTGGGCATTTGAGAAGTTCCATTTTTTTGTTTTTTTCACTAGGTTATGAAGATATATATTAGTATTGAATTTACTAAGAATGTTTTTAGTCATGAAAATCCTAGTGGGAGATAATTTAACTCATACATGTAATGGTAATTATGTTTCAATGTTTCCAAAGGCAGTAAAATAATAAAATCATTGGGAATATGTTGGTGAAATAAATTATTTATTCCACAAAATGATATAATTTTATTGTAGGAAAATATTGGATCTCAATAAGAAATAGAAGATAATTAGACATCATGGTTTTAAGAAACCATGAATCTAGGGGAGCATTCACATGTGGTAGAGAAGTAGATTTTAATAGATCCACTCAGCATGGATGGTGTACATTTTCTCAGACAATGAATCCTAACAATGAATGGTCCCCATTATTACTGCTCCATGAACACAGTTGGTGCTCGGTTTGGCCCAAAGTTCATCCAATCCATTTGACCCTTTAATTTTGGTATAAATTACCAAAATTCCCTTAATGATGTATATGTTTATCTATTCATATGATTCTCTCTGTCCAATGGATAAAAGCTCCAATCATTAACCATTGGAGCTCAAAAATCCCTCTTCATAGATTTAGATCCCAATTCATCATCAGATGTACGACTTGATTATTGTGGGTCTCATTGGACCCATCTTGATAAGATCTAATTTTATTTACCTT
Source organism: Viscum album (assembly GCA_963277665.1). Classification (NCBI taxonomy): domain Eukaryota; kingdom Viridiplantae; phylum Streptophyta; class Magnoliopsida; order Santalales; family Viscaceae; genus Viscum; species Viscum album. Next base: position 2,026,920,229 of record OY728120.1, on the reverse strand, counting down.
ATATCCATCTTTTTTTCCTCCATATTTTGTGCTATTTTGGTGTGATATCATATTCCTTATCATAGTTCCTTGAACCATTCTGTATTATTCGTCAGATCCAGACCAAAATAAGTGATGATACAATATAAGGAGAGTCATATAAGATTTATGTGTGTTGTTTAAGACACATCCCTCAAGTCTCGCCATTTTATAAAATTTTCTCATTATTAATGTTTGAGTAAGTGTCCTAGGGATGAATTATTGTGTAATGTCATGGAAATTCCATGTATTTATTTATATTAGATGGAATTATTTCAAGATTAAATTCTTTAATAGGACTTGATTCCAAGCCCTGGTGATCCCAAGATAGAATTTTGAACTTTTTTAAGATCATTTAAGTAATCATGAGAGGATATTTTTCTGACATTAAAACAGGTGCTCAATTCTAAAATTTGAGGGCATTAGTGAACTCAGAATGGTAGGATTCCCCTAGAATGGAATTATCATTGACCAGTAAGGGTTGAGTAGAAAAGATAGTTTTTAGAAAATATGGAAAATATTAAATTACATGAAATGTTATTTTATTTTATTTTCTCACCATTGAGGGGTTTCTTTCTACCACTGTGGTGTGGCGACTAGGCAGTGACGAGCCCCTATAATGATACTCCTTAACATAAGAAAAAATGAAAAGCTTTTTCATTAATGAAATAGAGTAACAATGTGGAGACACCGCATAACAGAAACATTGTGACACATCTATATATTAATTAGATAACACATTGGGTAATAAATTGGGGAATACCTCTAATGAACCTATGGATAAAATCCTCCCATTTGAAGAATGATGAAAACCCACAAATTTCTAGTGACATCAACATACCTTGATTAACGAGACCTGAGGGTGGCGAATGCTGATGACATTGAATAGAACATGAGTCGTCGTTGGAGAATTGTTTTAGTAACATACACATTTGGGGTAGGGGTTTGTTTTGTTTTAATTTTCCCCCTACATCATTCTAAAATGACGAACGTAGATAAGCCAACAAATAGGCTGATCCATATATCACTCATTCTTGCAGGAGGGTTCCTTCTTCTTCTGATTCATGTATCTCGATGGATTAAATTATGATAGAATTTCAATTATATGTCCCATGATTCTAAAACTCGAACACGACTTGGGGGGGACAAGATCAAGGACTAATCCCATCCACCTTGGGTGTTATTGTGCGTTATTTGTTGTTGCATCTCAAAATGGTGGAAATATGGTTTTGAGGGGATCGTAGGGATTATGGCACCCCCTAAGGGCCATAGGAATAAGAGGCAAGACAAACGGACCCCTAGAGTGGACCCGATGGTCCTCGGAAAATCCCACATGCACACTAATGTAAGAGGCTTGCAGAGTTAGCCACAGGAAGGTGGGGGTGTGTAGGAGGGAGCACCGCTGGTGGATCAGGCCACCACGAGGCAGCGGGGGCTGCCAGCCAGGCAGATGGCTGGCGGTGGGAGGCAAACCCTCAGCCGTGTCGGTGGAGCAGATCGCAGCTTTTCACAACACAAATTCACCAGACCGTGTGAGGACCCTGGGAGGTCATGTTCTACAGGTCGCGTGACACACCTTGGATGCACTATGTGTCCGGGCTAAAGGGAACCAGTCTGCCAGAGGCAGAGCGAGAATGGTAGCAGGCCGGTCCCAATTCCCATAGGTTGGACCTTCACCCCATCAGTTTAGACCAGATGCGACTTGGCTGCTATACCCACACCCCATCGGAATAGGTTGGAGGAGACATGGTCTTCGGGCGACCCTGTGGGATGGACCACAGGCCAAACCGGGTCGGTCCATGGAGACCCAATAGGTCTCGCCCACTAGCCAGCACAGACCAGTCTGACCCAAACCCAAACTGGGTCAGCTTGGGTAGATTCAGTTAAACTAAATAGAGGTATATGGGCCCACATTCAAATATAGATGGGTCAGTCCGACCAGGTGGGACCGATCCGTGATGCAACAAACCCCTGTTTACAAAAATGTTAATAATATAAAAACTGGGTGTCTGATTGACTCACCGTTTGTGAAAGTGGAACCCTCAGGATGATGGGGATCTTTGGGAATACACTAACGAGGATTTAAGAGTTTTTTAAATACAAATAATGGATTTAGGATTGGTAAATTGAGAATCAGGTACACTATGTGTGGATACCCTGTGGTTAGATGAGACCTGAAAACTAATAAAAAGTCATCGTATGTGGATAAGTTATGATGGCCCAGTGGGAAGAAGATTATGTGTGACTTTACACCCCATTGTAGGGAGTGGATCTATGTTACCTGGAAGACCCACAATTCTTGAGAGGAGGAGTAACTCAGTATGGCCAACATTGGAATAGGATCTATGTGACCTGACGTGCCCACAATTGGGAGTGGCTATATGTGACCCAGCATACCCACGTACTCATCAGGGATGTGTACTGCAATAGTCAATGGTTTTTCAGAAGATGATTCTTTGTGACATGGTAGGCCCACTGTACTCATTCACGTGGAGTCCTCCAGCAGCACAAGTTGTTTGATGATATGATTGATGGTCTTACATTCATACTCTAGATTATACTTGGTTTGTGCTGTCTATCTTCATGGTTTTATTTAAAGATTTCTTTGTGGAATTTCCTTATTGATTTTGGGTCCCTACATTGTATATTAATACTCAACCATGCCTGGGATTCACCCAGATGTGTTGTCTTAGGTGTAAATGATTGCCACCATGACTGAGGACATGTTGTCCTAGGACCCGGTGGTGCCTTGTGAGACGAGGTAGTTAGGGTGTACTTATACAGCTTCTGATAGCTACTCTAAACACACCCATCAGATGGGTCTTTCATCGAAATTATTTCATAGTTTCTTGTGCATTCCTTTTACAGTTAATCATTTTTTGGTTTTGTAATCATGCACATTGGACCAACTATTTTTACTTTTACTTATTGGTTTTTTAGTTTCATGAATATACACCTTTCTAGCATTGGGATGTGGTTCTATGTGAATGCATATAGGTACTCAAGAAGTTGCCTCCCACATGTTGTTTAACACTTTCGGTGCTAGTTTCTAACCTCTGTCTATCAAGAGATGGACGTTGGGGATGTCATGGAATGGGCTATAGAGGATTTCTAATGAAAATGTTGTATTAAATGTGGTCATTTATTCCTCATATATCGTGAGTCATTTGTTTTTATTTTGCGAAACAAGGTTAAATGTTTCAAGTTTGACATTCAAATTCATGGAGTCCAGTGTTTCTGCGGCGGTGGACGTATCCATACACCAGGACCTCGAATTCTATTTTATACTTCTATGCTTAAAAAACATTGGTTTCATAGATCATGTAGGAATTGAGTATTTCCATATGTTCTTCTTGAAATTTAGTTAGATCACTATGTATAGTCTATTGACCATGGTCTAAGATGATCCATTTGTTGATGCCTCCACATTGAGGGCGAGCTAGTATTCCCAGGCATGATAGTTTGGATGACACTCCAAGTAATAAGGCATCAGTTTATGTAATTTTCATAGAGATGGCCCTTCTAGGTGGTGCAATACCATTACCACCACCTATTCATCAGAATTTACTACCAGCTTTACTGGTATAAGTCAAATGCCTGATCAACACCTTGCACGACTTACACATAATTAGACCTCCCATGTTTAGGGGAGAGGCATATCCTCTGCTTTCTGAGGACTGGATAGAGGCAGTGACTTGGGTATTTCTCTTAGTGAGGACACTATTCAATTAGAAGGAGATCATATATGTGAGCCTTCTTCAGGGCTCAATATAGAGATGGTGGATCCTGATGATTAAGACTCCTGATGAGGCAAGCCTCTCATGGGATAACTTTTAGCATCTATTCTGGTAGGATTTCATCCCCACGACCATGTTCTCTATGCACATAAAAGAGTTTCTTCACATACAATAGGGAAACATGCTAGTGGTATAGTACTCTATGAGGTTTACAGACCACTCTCACAACCCCATAGACATGGTGTGAGACCCTTTTTTCAGGGCCCAAACCTTGGATTAGTGACACAATCGGTATATCTGGGAGTCCCTAGTGTCTCTAATCATCCCCACACATGATCAGGTGCTGGAGTGCGCCCTTCTTGTGGAGAGATTCCTATTAGAGCAGGTACTGATAGTTGGAGCCACTTGTAACCATCAGGTGGAAGAGTCTTCAGTAGTGGGCATCAGGCATTAGAAGTGGGGACACAAGCATGTCATATTTTTCAGGGGAAGACCCTAGGACTCAGGGTAGGTAGTGTGGGTCTCTTAGAGGAGAGGGAGTTACTAGGGAACCAGGTTGGGCTTCACGTTTGGCATGAAGGTACACGTGGCTTATGACGGCTTGAACCAATGCACAGATGATCAAAAAATGGCCGAGGGACCATCAAGGCAAAAACATAGGTTTGAGAAGGAGTTCTATATGGAAACAGTCATAGAAGGCGAGTAGTCCAAGTAGTAGTCAGTGTGTGATGGTTTGAGGTTCTACCACAAAAACAACCATGTGGTCCACCACGGGCTCATAGAGCTGATGAACAGGGGTGAGTCCAGGTTCAGGAGATTGAGTCTTATGACCATGATTCTCCAGATAAGATTAGAGGTATGACATGTGTCTTCTCAATATTATCTAATGTTCTTATAGATATAGGTTCCAATCATTATTTCCTTTCCACTAACCAAATTCGGGGCTCGTTGATTCAAGTGGAGTTGATGGATCAATTATTTTTATTTGAGATTCCTACAGGATTGGATTATATGATTACACAATGGTTCATGTAGAGTGATCTTACTCTAGGAGGTGAGAACATCGTCAGTGACCACCTAGTAGCGGCATGAAGGCTATACAAAATCATCTTGGGTATGGAATTATTATCCACAATCCATGTTTAGATTGACTATATTAGGAAAAAAGATTGGTGTGTCTGTGAGGATGGGACATGGTTTTCTTTCATTGTATACCAGAGATATTTTACATCTCCTGAAAGACATTCTTGGAGGAGGGTGCAACAATTCACTCAAAAATTGGATAGTCTCACCATTACTACAGTTGATGAGAGTAGTCAAAGATTTCATTATATTGTGGACGTGTATGGGGATGCCTTTCTAGATTATGTTCCAGGACTACCTCCTCAGTGGGAGGTAGACCTCAGAATCGACATGTACCCTAGGATGACACCGATATTCACACCAGTATATTTAATGACTCTTGCGGAGCATTGGGAATTGAGGGTACATTTGGAGGACATATAGGAGAATGGATTCATGAGGCTTAAAAATTCACCATGGATAGCCCCAATTTTGTTTTACAAGAAGAAATATGGGAGATTCAGTGTATGTGTGGAATTACGGCACCTGAACCAAGTGACCCAAAAGAAAAAGTACCCCCTATCGAGGATTGATGACATCTTTGACCTACTAAGGAGTGTGAGCTTCTTCTCCAAATTGACCACAAATTTGGCTATCATCAGTTTTGGGTACAGGATGAGGACGTACCTAAGATAACAAATAGATGAATGTTTGGCCACTATGAATTTTTGGTGATGCCTTTTGGCATGACCAATGTTCCATTAGTGGTCATGGGGATCATGAACAAGATCATGAAACCTTACCATGACCTATTTGTCATTGCTTTCATTGATGAAAACTTGGTGTATTCAACATCGGAGGAGGAGCACACTACACACATACAGATAGTCCTATACACACAGTGAGAGAACACAATTTACATTATGATATCGAAGTGCCAGTTCTGGATTCTGGAGGTCCACATTCTGGGAAATGTCTTGGAGGATTATGTTGCAATGGATGCAGTGAAAATAGAGGCAGTGATTTCATGGGAGCCACCCAGGAGTGCGACTGACCTGCGTAGTATCATAGGGTTTGCTAGATACTACCGTAGGTTCGTTCCCATCATTTCTAGAGTATCAGCACCCTTATTGGCATAGACTGACAAGTGGCCACATCATGAGACTGCCAGAAGAGAATATTGGTAATACAGTATTATGTGATTAATCAGGGACCGGATTGGGTTGTGTCATGAAGTAGGGGAGAGAATTGATCGCCTAGGACACGAGGTAGTTGAGGTAGCATGACCTTAACTATGCAACCCATTACCTGTAGTTAGCGTTAGTGGTCCTTTTCATTGTTATTTTTTCGCACTACTTGTTCGGATAATGGTTTGCCATCTACTCTATCCACAAGAGTCTCTGGTATGTCTTCCCACATTTTTAATTGAACATGAGACAACATCGATTGCTGTAGTTCCTCTAGGAATATTATTTTGAGATAGTGTATACTCATTGGAAGGGGAACGTGGTGGAAGACATGGTCAATATGAGGTCTAGTCCATAGCATTAGAGTGATTTGATGGAGTAGTTAGTCTTGATGCAGATATCCATTGTGGATTTTGATGTATCATCTTACCTTCATTCAATGAATTTCACTCCCCCACTCTTATAGTGAGTTATGGAGACAGAGCTTGTGGATCTTAACTGTAAGGCCTGGTATGATAAGTTGTCCCCGGGACATGTTCCTAAGGGATTTTTGATCAGTGGGGAGCACATAATCCTTTTCAAATGATGCACCGTAGTACCTTTGACATTGTGGGTGGAAGTTTATAGGGAGTTCCATAAATCACATTTAACGATTCATCGTGGTGATGTGAAGATGTACCCGGACCCTAGAAATCAGTACTGGTGTCTATAGATGTGAAAACAAGTTGTAGAGTTCATTTCATGTTGTTTCATGTGTCAGAAAGTGAAGGTCGAGCATCAGGTTCTAGTAGGCATTTCCTAGACACTTGAGTTACCAGATTGGAAATGGGATGGTATATCACTTGTCTTAATGATGGAGTTACCACACAGTTCCAGGGACCACAATTCTATCTAGGTGATTTTTGACTAGATCACCATGATGGGTCACATACTACCCATCTGTGAGTTGGCCACTTTAGAGGGATTGGGATGCTTATAAGTCCTGTAGAATGTTCTTATTCATATGGGTCCATCAAATATCATCTCCGAACATGATTCATACTTTACATCATGGATGTGGAAGTGATTACAAGAGGCAATCGGGACACAGTTGTGCTTGAAGATTCCCTTTTTCCCATAAACATATGGTCAGATAGAGATAACCATACATGCCATAGAGGACATGATTTTTTCTTGAATCCTTTATTTTTTTCATAGTTGGGGGGGACCACATACCAATGGCGGAGTTGTCATACAACAACAACAACGATCACTCCACCATTGGAATGTCTCAATTTGAGTCCTTGTATGGGTGGTCATGTCGATCACCTCAATATTTGACAGACCTAGGGGAGTCAACACCCATGGGTCTAGAGATGGTACGAGCTACCACTGAGAAGTTGTAGATCATCCATGATGGTATGTTTACTACAAAAATTAGGATGAAATCTTATGATGATATTAGATGGAGGCCCTTGGAGTCTAAGGAGGGAGACTTTGTTTTCCTTTGGGTCTCAACCTAATGGGGATTGAGGAGATATGGTTGTGTTGGCATGTTACTCCAAAGATCATCATAACATTCCAAATTTTTTTCCAAGTTTTTGATGTGGCATACCACCTGTATCTCCCCCAATAGATGCACCGAGTGCACGATGTTTTCCACGTGTTGCAGCTGAGGTGGTACATTCCTGATCTATTGCATTTTATCGACTGTGGTGAGCTGTACAATGACAATGGGGAGACGTTTTTAGAGTTACATGTGTTGATATAGAATCTATTGGAGTGGTTCCATCATGGAAATTTGATTCTTCTAGTGCGCGTTCAGTGGTAGAACATGAATCTCTACGAGAGCTCATGGGAGAGGGAAGCACAAATTCATTCTTAGTACCCCCATTTGTTTGTTTATCCTTATTTTAGATTATGAGGATTTGAAGCCCAAAAAGGGGGAAGTAGTGTAATATCTCGAAAATTTCATTTGTTGTGTTTAATTATATGGAATTATTTCAAATCACGTCTCTTTTTTGGAACATAATTTCGAGGCCCAGTGAGCCTGGAATATAATTTTTAACTTTTTTTTAAGTTCATTTAGGTAAATGTGCGTGGAGGTTTTTCCAACATATAAACTGTTCTCGAATAAAAAATGTGAGGGAACTATTTAACATAGTACGACAAGATTCTCCTAAAATGGATTTAACTTCTAATGAAAAAGTTCATCAAAAACTGCTATTTTTTTGGATATTTCAAAAAATAATAAAATAACATAAAAGGTTATTTTATTTTTTTCACTATTCACTGGTGCCTCACCAACCCTATGGTGTGGTGATTAGGTCGTGATGAGATCCTGTAATGATACTCCTTAACAGAAGAGAAATAAACATGTAGTTTCATTAATGAAATGGTGTAACAATGTGGTGATGCAACATAACAAAAATGTTATGATGCATTTATCTAGTAATGATATTAATCATTAGGGAATCAAATAGGGAATTATTCAGATAAATCTAGAGTGAAAATCTAGGACAACGATGAACAATGAGGGTTGAATAATCACTACTGACATCAATACACCTCAATGAATGGGATCAGAGGGTGATTCACACCTATGACTTTGAACAGAACATCCAACCCCGCTAGTGAAATGATTTTGTGACAAACACTATTAAAACATGGTTTTTTTATTTTAATATTCACAATTCATCATTCTAAAACAACAAAAATTGATCAACCCATGAAAATATTGATCCGTAGATCACAGGTTCTTGAGGGAGGGTTTCTTTTCTTGGGATTTGTGTATCAGGATGGATTACATTTCGATAGAACATCAATTATATATCACATGATTCTAAAACTCTAATTTGGGTTTGGGAATGGGGCCACATGAACAATTCACAATCCCTTCTTCCTTGAGATTTCTTCCTGGTAGTATCATTGATATGGAAACATGGAGGATTTGAGGCCATCGCGATAAATATGGCATTCCCTGGAGGCTCTAGGTGCATGTTGTGCATGAAAAGGACCCCTAGAGTAGAACTGGAGGTCTGTAGAAGAGCTCACGAATTTACCAACACGGACGATGGCCCAAGGTGGCAGTTGCAGGCAGGTGGCGGCACGACACAACGACGCATTGATGGGAGTGTCACAAATGTCTTGGGCTATGGTGAGGATAACGGGGCCACCGGCCTAGCAGAAGCCTGGTGATGGAACAATGTCCCCTGACTGCATATGGAACCTGGTGGCCATTTTCGACTGGCCACATGACACGCCTTGGGAATTCAATGCGTCAGGGAAGAAGGCATCTACTCTCCTTATGGGGAACTAGGAAGGGGGTGGGCCAAACCCGAACATAGTTGGACAGACCCGCACCATGGAGGTGGGACCCAGGACCAGTGGGTCGGACCCATGCCATGGGGGTCGGAACGGTGCCCTACAGGTCGTAGACACACATTCGGGTTGGGTCAGATGAGGTTAGGTCACCGGGAAACCCGTCGATCTAGACCCCTGGCCAAACCAGGTTGGGTCCAGTGATGCCCAATGGTCCCGCCCCACTCACTTGGCCAGATCGGTCTGAACCTGACTCAAACCTGGTTAGTTCATGTTAGTTGAACTAAACCAGGGCATTTGGGCCCCCTAGTACAGGTTGGTCGGGTCGGACCGGCAATGTCATATAGAGCTGAGACACAACATGCCCCAATTTACTAAAATGCCAAAAACAAAAATATTGGGCATCCAATTTGAGAGCAGTTTGTGGCATTGGAACCCTTAAAATGAGGAAGATATTTTGGAATACTTTATGGAGGAATTAATTTAAGTTGAAATATGATGAATAAATTGTGAATAAATTCTTTAGGAATCAAGAATTAAATGAGTGGAAAAAGTGTGGTTGGATGAGATTGGAAGACTACCGACAAGTGACCCGATGTGGATCTACTACGATGGCCCAGTGGGATGTGGATTTTGTATGACCTAGAAGGCCCATGGTTAATAACATCTTTAGGTGACCCGACAGACCCACAGTACTCGAAAGGAGGATTATCTCTTTATGGTCAAGGTGGGAAGAAACTCTGTGTGACACAACATGCCCATGGTGGGAAGAGAATCAATGTGACCGAGAATACCCATTGTAATCATCAGTGATGAGTACCAAAATAGTCCAAAGTCAGTGGGAAGCGGATTTTGGGTGTCCCAAAAGGCCCACTATACACATTGATGTGTTGTTCTCCTACAGCCCAGTGTGTTTAAAGATATGACTGATGGTCCTACATTCCTACTCTAGATTATATCGGGTGTGAGATTTATTTTTTTATGGTATTCAATTTGTATTACTATGTTGTCTTCCTATTTGGTTCGGGATCCCTGCTAAGTATATTATTACTCATCAATGCACAGGCTTCATCCACGCATGTTTTACCTGTGTAGACGATTGCCTCCTTGACAAAGGACTTGGTGGCCTATGACCTGGTGGTGCCTAGTGAGACCAGCCTAGCCGGGAATATTTCTATAGAATCCAGCAGTAACTCTACACTTACTCATCATGTTGTGTTTTCTTTGGACTACATTCAAAATTTCTTATACTTTACTATTTTTAGTTCATCTTTTGTTGTTTTTTTTCATGGGCCATTGAACCTACCATTTGTAATTTTAATCAGTGGTTGTTTAGTGGAATGGAAGTTTACTTTTCTAGCATTAATACATGGTTGTTTGTGTCTGGATATAGGTGCTGAGGAAAATACATCCCACTTGCAGGTTTATTCCTTCAGTGATAGTCGCCAACTCCTTGATTTTGAGTGGTGTGCTTAGGGGATGTCACAGCATGGGCCCTGGGGGACGGGTCGTGACATATTTCACTTTTAATATATTTATATTCTATGTATCGAATATTAATTAAACATCTTAGTTCATATTTTCCATTTTCTCTACATTTATTTAATTTAATAATTTCCTAGAGTATTTTTTCACATTGATAAGGTCATAGAAATCCCCCAATATGATGAAATCCTTGATGTTTTGTGAATATATTCCCAATAGACTTTTTGGAAGGATAATTCAATATTAGGGGACACATAGATTTTAGATCATCAATTATAAGTGATTTTTAATGTATGAGGCTTCTTCTCATGAAGTTTAATCTTGGTAATCTCCAAAATGGGAGATTATGAAAATAGGCCAACCATTGGGAATTTTATATGATTTTGTGTCATCCTATATTCTTGTCAGTGATCATGTGTAATGGTCCTTAGACATTATGATTATCATTAATGAATGCCATGATTTGAAAACATATATTTAATAAAAAAAATCTATCACATCATATGCATTCGTGTTGTATGGTTCCATGTCTACTTCATGTTTGACATGTCAATAATGTATAAGTCTAGGAAGTACTTTTACATTCTATCATCATGGAACCTTTTATCTGATCCCTATATTGGAATAGAACCATCACATTAAATTCCATTGACATGGATCAAAGATGATTTTTATCAATTAGTAAAATAATGATGTATTGATTAAATAGGTTGATGAATCTATCATTCAACATTCTTGATGATATAGAGTGATAAAGGGAATATAGTACATGTTGAGTGTTCATATGTTGTTATGAAAATTCTGATATTATGTTATTTATCATGGGTTTCATTATCCATTGATTAACAATAATCATGTACATTATGGATACCCACCTAATGACAACAATAAATAATCTTAGAGGGTCAAATATTATGGGTTTTGATTGACCTATATTAAATTATATTTGAGCTCAATTAATGGAATACATATTTTTCTCATGTCTGATGAACAATTTTATTCAAATATTATTGATCTCATTAATTAAAAAAATTATTCTTCGGCATGTGAATCAATGCATACTAATTTATTTTATTTAATATTTACTAAATAAATATTCATTTGTGTTTTAATGATATATTTATTTATGAAGGAAATTTTTAATTCTGTGTTCAACAAATGTATAAGGGGTTCAAATGCACCATGACCCTATCCAATGAAAATTATTATCTAATATGACGAGTAAATAATATTTTCTGTTTCTCAAGTTTACATACTAAAAACATATAATATTATTATTATATAAAATATGGTTTTTACAGGTAATAAATGTTATTTAATGTCCTAAATTCAATTAAATAACATTTTTTTCAAAAAAAACTCTATAAATATATGCCTATGTGTATTATTTAGTGTATCCAAAATTTTGAAAATTTATTTTTGTGCACAAAAAATTATATCTTCAATCTTCCTTCCCTCTCCTTATCAATAATTTAAAGTGAATGAGATATATACTCAAGACCAATGCATTATAGATCAAAAATTAATAATTCATGACATTTGACTAACCGTGATAGAATCATGAGATCGAGTGGTCTTTTTGAGAGATCATTGGAGAATGAATGGATCACTTCTATAGACATTCTATCCTAGGATCCTCTTAGTGAAACACTCATAATACGAAAGGGACTTTTTTGATGGTCAACCATTATCAATAATTAATGTTAATAATCTCATGTATTTATTTCAACAAATGTAAATTAAATTAATTATAAATTTCACATTCAAGATCCTCACTCTTTGATTTAGGAAATGATTATTAAAATAAATTTTAAAATTTCTTCCACTACCACTTGATTCCACTACATCTAGAGTCAAACTGTGTTATCAATGAAGTCATGTTTTAATTAATTAATATTCAATTGATAGATGATCTATGTGAAATTGGGGTTAGATTTTCATTTCATTTAATTCACACTATAATCTGATTTGATTTAACATGATATCAACAAATTTATCATGATTTTTTAGTTTAAATTTTTGTAATGGTTTCAGAAGAAATGAAGATCTATTAGAGATTAAATCTATAAGTTGGAAATAATTGGATTCTAAAAGTTGGTTACATGGTGTGTAGGTGGAGCACCTGCCTTATATTGATTCACATTGTACATCTATTTACCACATAGTTAATTACGCAAAATATTTTTCCACACTATGTGTTAAATAAGAAAATATGGAACATAGAAATCGGTAACATGGTGTGTAGCTAGCATGTACATGTCAGGTATTATGTCCATGTTAATATAGAAAATCACAAGGTATGGGACTCAGATACATGGTATCTGAGGTACATAGCATGTTGTTGGATTGTACACCCCATGTAGCTACCAATTAATTGAATAATTAGATCACATTAAATTGAAAATTTCAGTATTAATTCATAATTTATTGATTAAAATCCTAAAGTGAATTTGAAAATATAATAATTGTTTTAATGATGATTAAATCCTAAATTAATTTATTTTTATTCCTATGTAATTATTTGTTCTGAAATTCATTCTCTATTAAATCAATAAATAATGGGTGTCTCTACATAAAATCATATGATCATTATGATGATAGGGAATTAATTTAATATTTTATTTATTAATTAATGTTAGTGTGTTTATCTTAATAATAATGAAAAAATAAATGAATGAATGCTAACCAGTTACTTTTGAATATTTGTTTTATCTATTAAAGATCATGAGCTTGATCAAGAAATATATTTGGGTTGAAATATATTTTATCTAATATATTTCAGGGGTTATAAATTATTTAATTATAAATTAAATTAATTATTATGGGTCATCTCTACCTCCATTATACTGATGGATTAGGGTATCCATGTATTTTTTTGAAATCCTCTATAACTAATCAATTTGTTCCACTAACAATTATGTGAGTAATAAATACTAGTAATTGATAGATCATCCCATGTCGTGTAGAGGTAGTTCAATATGGAACAATTATAATGCCAACTCAGATGATACCTAGGTGGATATGTGGAATTATGTACATCATTCCATGACTAGATAATAGATTTATTCCTCTGGTTTATAGATGGATTTATTGTATTATTATTAAATAAACCATTTGGTAAACTCGTGGTCAGATAATTTAATTTATTACCTTATTTATATCAATGAAATTATTTATTTTATTCATGTAATACTTCAATAAATTAAATAAATGTTTTAATGTGAAGGTATGGAAATTAAATAAATTAATTACCCATAAATGGGTTATCAAAGATGGTGGATTATTTTAGTAACATCAAAATAATATTAACAAGAAATTGAAAGGATGAACGAAGATAAAATTTATGCATAATAAATTAAAATGCCTTAATTAAATATGATGTAATCCTTGGAATTTCATTACTTGATTTGGAATAAAGCTCAACAAAACTATGTTTATGACCCAACCTTGTTGGAAAATATACATTTAAATTTTGAGTTCATATGATATTTTTGTTAGACATAAAAATTACACATAAAGAGGGGTATTCATTACAACACTTGTTTTAATTTGGATGTATGTGTTGAGGAAATATAATATTGGATTTTAGGATTTGGGAATCCACTTAATAGATCATGGAGCTAAAAGCCCATATTTGGCAATGACCTTCCTAAAAAAATACCTTCATGTAGATTGAAAAATCATATCGGGGTTATGTGATGAGGAATATGGATTCTTGACACTAGTATTTTAATGAAACTTTACATTATTAGTTACATGATGAGGGATATTGATATTTGATAAAATAGTGGGTTATTTAATAAAAATCAATCAATTATTATAACTCATTGAATTTGTAATGAAGAAAAAATAGTAATAATATAATATTTTATTTATATAATAAACTGAAAATATTTTCATCCACATTATCACCAAGAAAAATATTGTATAATGAAAACATCCAAAAATTTAGTAACATCCAAGAGTGGTTTAGATTCATTTAGTTTGTTCTGTTGCCTTTAAGGGAAACATATGTGCAAGAATCCCCAATTACCAATCCTTCTTCAAAGGAGGAGAGTGATAAAGACTTCCTGGTACCAAAAAAACATTTAGGAACTGAATTTCATGTTCATTTTTTTCTAAATTAATCAATTTATATTGAAGTAATGAAGTCACATGAAAACATGGATCCATATAGCATGTCTGATAACCTTTATTGTCTTTTCCAAGAGAGATCTCTATAAGAACATTTTGAGATTTCCAATGTACACTTTAGAGTATGTTTGGAAGGGTTTCCCCAGTTGGGAATCATGTAGTCAAGATCTTTGTCAACATTGATCTCCTAGTGGTTCTAGGTTTTGAATTCCACAACGAACTGGGTAGTGATCTTATTCTTGCACCACTCTCTCATTACTTCCCCATCATTGTTTAGAAATTTAATATAAGAAAATTTAGAAGTCTCTTCCAGATATTCTCACTCTTCTTTTCCACATATATAAGTATAAAAATCATGAATTTACATACATAATTATGATGAATAAGGGAATGGGAATGAAATGATCTTTAAATTAAAATATTCTTCTTATCGTTCCATGAAGATTATGATCAATGGGATTTCAATGGAACATGATGTTGCCTACTCTACATGTGGCAAGAAGGGACACTTGGTGAAAATTTTCACCTAGAAAATGAGGGGAGTGGAATATTTATTTATATTTATTATTGATTAATATTTCTATATTTCTACAAATTGGGTATCAGATACACATTTTTTTTCTTACATGTGGATTAAAATACATGAACAATATAGACATAGAAATGTTGACTGAGGGGAGGTAGATATATAAGTAGAAAGTGAAGCTAAGCATACTACTGTAGCAATTAGGGACTATCCCCTCATGTTCCCAACCAGAAAAATCTCGGTTTAAATTTTTGTTTTTATGTTCCATATGATACATAAAGCACTATTTATATATCCTATGTGATACAGATAGAATTGTTTTTATATTTTGTAAAAAAATTCATTTATAATGATATAATTTGTATTGCAAGTCACATTTAAAAAATAAACTTTATGTGTTGGATTACATGATGCAAGTAATAGAAATTGATAAAGAATTTAATTCTCATTACTAATACTACACCAAATTTTGATTCATCATATAGGTCTTTTAAATGATAGTTTCCTAATTAAATAACATCAGGATGGATATTTACATTATTTTTATCTAAAAATACAAGTGTATTGTATGCATGTTTATAAGGAAGAATGACCAAATCCACTATTAGTGGGAAATGAGAAAGGGTAAAAAGGCATATTTAATTAGTTCATACCGATTTATTTGGACTATTTATTTTTTAATTAAGGCATGGGTACTCATAAATCCTATCATTTTATGATTATTTTAATAGATATGGATATTCTTTCTTAATATGGTATATGTCAGATTATTTGGATAAATTCAAGGAATATAAGTATGATATTGATATGATTCTTTTTATGAAGATTAAAAAAACTCTGATTAGACCATGATGGAGAATATCATAACCATTACCTAATAAATTACATACAAGAGTTTGGGATCTTATCCAAACACACTCCACCATACCCACCATAGTGGAACAGTGTCCATGAAAGGGGGAAATGAAATTTGTTTAACCTGGTGAGATAATTGAGGGGTAATTTGAGTCATTCATTATAATTTTTGGGAGACACATTAAAATACGATCCCATATACTAAAAAATGTACCAATATAATTGATAAAATACATGCCATAAGAATTTTGTATAGGAAGAAAAAAAATGTTATTAAATTTGAATTTTTCTGGAAAACAATCATTAGTTAAGGCCGCTTTAGGTTAGAAACATTCTCCCTAAGGAAAAATGTGTACCTCTATAGGATACCATAAATAAAAAAGACTACATCATCTAAAAAAAGCCTTAGAAAAAAGGTTGTGGTGTCCATAAACTCCACAATGTATGAGTGGGAGAAGTTCATTAAAAGAGATACTTGGAGAGATATATACATCGATGATGTTCTAGATAAAGGTACACAAGTTTTGGTACATTAAAATATTCCTCAAAGCATCTTGTAGTATGAATATTGTAAGAACCTGGATATTCATTTCAGGTATGTCTTTCCTTTTTTGGGAGTTTTTGAGAAAAAAGATGTTTCTGGAAATTTTTCAAGTACACGCCGTGTACTTTCTGAGTACACGTCGTGCACTATTTTCTCGCTCAAAACCGTGTACTGGCTGTGTCTGGCCCACACACACGGTGTGTAGGGGTGATGTGGAGGCCGATTTTGGCAGAGTACAGAAAGACCTAGTACACGCTGTGTACTTCCTTTTTTTCATTAAACAGAACGTGGTCGCCCATGATCTCCATAAACGACTTCTTCTAGGTCATGTTCGTCTGAGAGAGTCGGGAATCCCCAGATCTTCGACGAGCCATCGTTCCACTATATGTTCTCTGATTCCATCACCATCGATTACGTTGGAATCGCAACAGTGAATTCTCCATTCTTCTTGAGCCTTGTTTTCCAATTCCTCTTCCTTCTCATGTTTTCATGGTTTGAAAGTTTTGGTAGTTTTCACATATCTTTGACATTCTAAGGAGAATCAGTCATCGTGGTTCACGTATATCGATCTCCTATGATCGAGGTAGGTGATTTGTGCCTTACCCTTCAATTTCTTTGAGTTTTATGTGAAAAATCCACCAATACCCATGAATGGGGTATTGCGTGTTTATGTTTCTGCCCTTTTTGTTTTCCTACCTTGCTTGTATGCTTGTGTAGAGATAAATTAATCTTGTTAGAGGATAATTTGTTGTTCTTGGATGTTTTTTCCATGTTTGTTCTGTTACTGACCCTTGGGTCTTCATTGCCTTTGGCTATTACACCTGTTTCCATGTCTTGTGTCTAGAGGATGGAGTGTTTTTGCATAACATGCGTGTTGCCTTGTAGACTATTAGCCAAGTAGCTCTATAGGTGTAAATTGGTTATCCAAGTAGCTATATAGGTGTACGTTGTCCTTATAGCATTATCATGCACTGACTAGCATGGGGCTATGAGAACCTGGTGCTATAGACTAAAAGGGATAGACCCAATGAACTTCCCAAAGAGTCTTTGACATTATAGACTACAGTAGGGTAGACCGAGTGTGCTTCCTCAGTGAGTCTTAGACATTATATGCCACAGGGGATAGACCGAGCGAGCATCCCAGGGCGCCTTCAAATATTATAGGCTATAGGTGGGTAGACCGAGTGAGCTTCCTCAGAGAGTCTTACCTTGTTTGTTATATCATTAAGAACCATCCCATGCTAGAGGAGGAATTGACCGAGTGAGCTTCCCCAGAGAGTCTGTTGTATACCTGAGGTTATAGGAGGAATTGACGAAGATAGCTTCCTCAGAGAGTCTTTAGACCTTAGGGCTAAGAGGGTTAGACTGTGTGACCTTCCATAGTGAGTCACTGACTACCATAGACTATAAAGGGAATTGACCTAGTGTTCTTCCCCGGAGAGTCTCATAATTTCGTATGACCAATCCAGAGGGGTTAGGCTGAGTGCACTGCCTAGAGGGTTGTGGTACTTCATGAATAGGACTACTGGGGATGGCTGCGAGTACTTCCCAGAGGGTTTCCTGCTTGTTATATGTTTTCTTCAATGCAATTGTTGGTTGTGGATTGATTACTGTTATGTGTCATCCTGCTTTACTACTTACTGTTTTCTGCCTACTGCTTTGCTGTTGTTGTTTACTGCTTATTATACTTTTACCTACCATATACTCACTAACTGTTAGACACAGATCTTTGGGTGATTGTCTAATGGAATTTAGTCTCACTCCCAGTTTGGGTCATGCTTTTGGGACCAAACAGACTATTTTGTTGTAGGTATAGACAAGGTAAATTTCCCTTCGACTTCTGGTACTTGATTGCTTGGTGCAGGAGAGCATGGGACCATGCTTTGGCCTGCGATTCTGAGGAGATGTTTTATGTTTTTGTACCTGTTTTGGTACTGTGGTGTTTTCCAACATTGTGACTTGTTTGGATGTTTTCCTATATATGTATCATGCAACATTTCATATATATACATATGTTCTCTAGTTGTTTTTTGATTTAGTATTTCGTTGTTTTTTATGGGTGATTATTTACTTCTTTCACTATTTCATGTTATTTATTTCCACTTTGTACTCTGCCAATGAGGGTATAGTTTCCCCACTATCAAACCCAAGGCCCTCGCTGCTAGTCGGCAGCCTCTGGCTTTTGGGGAAATGCGCTTGAGGCCTTTTGGTGAACCGGCTCGGAGCCCCGGTTAGTGGAATATTGGCTGGGAAGTAACAAAGTGGTATCAGATGAGGTAATTTTCTCTTGTTTTACTGTATGGAGACTTAAGCCAGGGATAGGACGTAATCAGTACTTGGTAATAAGTTGTGCCTGGGAGTAGCTAACCCATGTATAGGGAAAATCCATACTACCTCATTTATTGCAGTTTTCTGGTTTTGAGATTTTATTGTTTATATGATTTCACATAGAGTGATTGACATGCATTGTGCTGTTATTGTATTGATATTACAGTTCTATTTCTTTAGAAACTTGATGAGATGAGGGTATGTCATCTCATGTATTATATAGGCACATTTTAGAAATAACCTTTCATGCATTCATTCCATGCCATCAAGGGTGCATTAGAGATTGCATGTTTTTGTGATAGACTCTATGTATATTATGTGTGTTGTTGTGATAGATGCAAATAGAATACCTTCTATTGTGATAGAGATATTTATTGTGTTGTACCTTGCTTAAATGAACGCCAAATTTTTATTCTTGAGGTGTTATGGGCCCTCTTGAATCAGAATTTGGTGGATCATGATCCTCTTTTCCTTATATATGACTGTATTCGGTGCCAAGCATTGATTCGTGGGGAATATGGGCCCTCACGGGTCTGAATTTGGCACCTCCTTGCATTGTTTTTTTTGTTTTCTGGGCTTCTGTGTAGTTTCTAAGATACTTCCTGGGAAAAACCCAGAATACATGGTGTGTGATTTCTAGAAACACGTTGTGTAGTTTTCAGGCAGTGTCACTGACAGTTTGAGCAGAAACATGGTGTCGTGAAAATAACATCAGGAACATGCTGTGTACGGTAGGTGCACACAGTGTAGTTCAGATCTGTGTACCCGACAGTGTCACTAACAACATGGACTGGGGAAGCTTGAGTAGATTACACCATGTTGGTAAACAACACGTCGTGATGTTTTGTCCCAGGTACCCAGCCGTGTCACGAACAACACGGGTCGGTGTTATCTTCTCTTATAAACACCGTGTTTGATCAGAACACACCGTGTAAGGGCATCCGTGTAGACGACCATGCAACTCACACCATAGGCCACTGAGACCGTGTCTAGTACATGTCGTGTCCCTAGGGAACACGATGTGTAGTCTTGGGTTAGTTAGACCGTGTGGGTTAGCTGAGTAAGGAGACTCGGGCAGGGGTTTAGAGTTCAAGTACATGTCGTCTGTGGGGACAACACGCCGTGTTGTTTGGGGTGTTACCCGACCTGTCGGCAGGGGTACACTCCCATATTAATAGCTAAAGAGGACACACCATGTAGTTTTTATACACACCATGTAGTTGTGTTTTGTAAAACATCATAGTTACTTTCCCTTTTTCCCATTTTGTACTCCTGTTTTTTCAGTCTTTATAAATCCTGATCCAAGGTGTTCTTTTGATCATTGAGAGCTATGCCTCTGAGACGTCCTCCTGTCATACGTCAGTTTCCGGATGGTGATCAGACACCAGAAATGGCCGATCAGGGACCTCCTTTTGATTCTCCTACTATGCCAGCCATGGAACCAGTAATTATACCCGTTGTAGGCACCGATACATAGTTCAGGGAGGACTTCCTGAGGATGTTGCATACTTTTCAGGGAGTTCTGCCTCCTGACCCATCGATGGATGAGTTGAAATGGGTTTTTTAGCAGCTGCATCCTCCTAATTTCTCAGGGGATGGAGGAGCCCAGGATGCAGAGTCGTGGTTCGAAGCCAACCTTACTATCATTGAGCATATGATGATACCCCTAGAGAAGAGGGTAAAGCTGGCCACCTATATGCTCTGGGACACCGCCAAGAGGTGGTGGGAGGTGATCTCACAGTCAGGATTCCATCAGCGTATGTCATGGGATGAGTTTCAACGCACCTTCTATGACTAATTCTATCTGGAGACCCTGAGGGCCGATTGAGCCCAGGAGTTTATGAGTCTGTAGCAGGGTACCCTTTCTGTTAGGGAGTACTCATCCTGTTTTACTGAGCTGCAACATTTCACACTGATCCCAGCAGGTGATGTGTTGTCCCTTATTATGAAGTTTGAGGATGGTCTTAGGAAGGAGATCTGTTCTCAGTGGAATATCTTCCAATGGACATCTATATCCTCCATCATCAAATAGGCACTAATTTCTGAGCACAATATGAGGGATTCTTGATTAGTGAGCCAGGGCAGTTCGACACACAGAGCTGGTGTTCCTCCAATGGATAGTAGGAAGCATCGCAGAGAGTCTTCTCTAGGAGATCGGGGTTTGCAAAATGCGTCTTCGGGTAGCCATGTTGTGTGCTACCAGTGCGTTAGGATTTTTCATACTAAGACTCAGTGCTAGAGAGATCCGATGGAGTGCTGATCTTGCGGAAAATGGGTCATATTTAGTGTTTCTGTCAGATCTTCTCACCTTCAGCTGGTGGTTGGGGTTCCTCTATGACCCCGCGTTCTGGAGATGCTTCACCAGTTTCCCACCAGTATGGGAACTGTATTTCTACTGGCTGTTCATGCCGAGGTGGAGGTCACGATCATGGTGGTCAGTCACTAGGTCATCAGCGACATCAGAGTGGATCAGCTCAGAGCGGTCAGCCAGGGGTGCAGGGTCGTGGTGTAGGCCAATATTTTGTCGTGGAGTAGACCTATCAGGAGCATGATCCCGACCATTCTACAGTTTGATGTACGATCCTAGTAGCCTCAGTTTTATCTTCATCTTTTTTGATGATGGTTCTTACCATAACATTATCACTGTTGTGGTTGTGGAGAGCCTTGGGCTCTACATCTTTTCGTCGGCCAGTATGTTGACTCTTGAGACGCCGTTGGGAATGAGGATATCTAGCGTACGTCAGTGTAGAGTGTTCCCTCATTAGGTTAGGGGGTGTCATTTCTTATGGGACCTCTATGTCCTTGAGATGATGGGATATGACGTAATTCTTGGTATGGACTGGTTGGTTTCCTTCCAGGATTTCGTCAATTGCTATCATCGTTGGGTGAGCTTCGTATCACCATAGGGCAGATCATTCCTTCATAGAGGAGAGTGGGATTTCCAGGAGGGTAGAGCTAGACCAGAGCATCATGGGCAAGGAGGAGTTACAACCCATATTTCCAGTCTGTATCTGGATGACCATGGGACATCACAGTTCGACTTTCCCCTAGTGGTGGATCATTTTAGGGATGTTTTTTCAGATGACTTTTTCAGGTTTTCCTCCGTAGAGTGAGGTATACTTCTCGATTGAGCAGGTGCCAGGAGCGGCACCGGTGTCCATTCCTCCTTATAGAATGGCTAAACCTGAATTGTAGGATCTCAAGAAGCAGTTGTAGGAGTTACAGGAAAATGGTTTCATCCGACCCAGTACTTCTCCTTAGGGTTCGCCTGTCCTGCTTGCGGTGAAGGAAGACGGCACCCTTAGGCTTTGTGTGGATTATCGGAAGCTGAACTAGTTGACGGTCAAGAAACAATATCCCTTATAAAGGATTGATGACCTCTTTGATCAGCTTTGAGGAGCTCAGGTGTTCTTAAAGATCGACATGAGGTCCGGTTATCATCAGTTTCGCATTAGACCATCTGATATACCTCTTATAGCCTTCAGGAGTAGGTATGGTCTATACGAGAATTCAGTCATGACGTTCGGTCTCACGAATGCACCTGTGGTTTTCATTGCACTGATGAACTGAGTGTTCCATCCGTACTTAGACTCATTTGTCGTGGTCTTCGTGGACGATATCTTTGTGTAGTCTTTTACTCGACACGGCCATGCTACCCATCTTGAGATCGTTCTGAGTACATTGGGAGAGCATCGAAATTATGCTAAACTCTCGAAGGGCCACTTTTGGATGGATCAGATTCACTTCATGGGTAACATCATCTCTGAGGATGGAGTATCTATGGACCTATAGAAAGTGAGAGATGTAGTTTCTTGGGATCAACCGAAGAAAATCATTGAGGTACATAGTTTCCTAGGGCTTAATGGATACCACATATGCTTCATTCAGGACTTTTCGTGCCTAGCAGCACCGTTGACAGGTCTGACCATGAAAGGGGTGATGTTTTTATGGTCAGATTCTTGAGAGTCAGGCTTTCAAGAGATGAAGGAGAGGTTGACATTAGCACCAATATGATTCTTGCCAGAGCAAGGCAAGAGCTATACTGTTTACTGTGATGCTTTAGTTATCGGGCTAGGATTTGTGATTATGTATGGATATGGAGTCGTTGTGTATGGGTCTCAGAAGGTGAGGACATATGAGACGAATTACCCTACGCACGATCTGGAGTTGGCAGTAGTTGTTCATGCCCTACACTATTGGATACACTTCCTTTTGGGAGATCACATTGTGGTTTTCACCCACCATAAGAGTCTCAAGTATATCTTCACTCAGTGTGATCTGAATCTGAGGTAGCGTTGGTGGGTCGAGTAACTACAGTCCTTTGACTTCAAGCTCGCCTATACGATAGGAAAGGAAAATGCACTGGAAGATGCATTGAGCAGATGAAATCAGATTCAGGCAGTTCAGGAGGCCAACAGTGAGTGGAAGATTATGGCTCTGTTCTCTGAGATGCACTTGGAAGTGCACGACAGGCAAGGACAAACTGTCCAATCTTCTGTATCTATTACCTCTTCACTTTATAAGTGGGTAAAGATGAGGCAACTATCAGATTTAGTGGCCTTAGTCCCACGAGAGAGTGTTTTAGGAGGGGACCCTCTTTCTGGATGGACAGTGAGCGAGGATGAGATCTTGCGTTTCCAGGGACGTGTGTGGTTGCCAACAGACATACACAAAGAGCTGATGCGGGATATTTATTCCTCAGTTTGGGCAGTTCATCTTGGCGTCACAACGATGTATTTTCACCTACACCGCCAGTACTAGGGGCCAACAATGAATAGAGATATTTTTGGTTTTTTCATGAGATGTTCTACTTGTCAGCAGGTGAAAGAAGATCATCAATGACCAGCGGGGCTTTTGCAGCAGTTACCCATTCCCGAGTGGAAGTGGAACGACATATCGATGTACTTCGTGACGAGGTTACCGAGGTCACCTCAGGGGAGTGATGTTTTTTGGGTTATCGTCGACAAGCTTATGAACGTTGCACACTTCTTGCCGATCAAGGAGACCTTCTGTGTTAATGATCTGGGACGACTGTACATTCGAGAGATTGTACGTCTACATGGAGTTCCACAATACATTGTTTCAGATAGGGATGTGCACTTTACCTCAAGGTTTTTGTCACGACCCGCCCTCGGGGTCCGAGCCGTGACTACCCCAAGCCCGCCTTCCATAGGCCAGGGGCTGGCGACTAGCACCAAGGCGTAAATCCCGGTAAAAAGGGAAGGCATTGCCTTTGAAAAGTAAACACACACCACAGAGTAAACAAGCGGAAGTAAACACTGAACAAGCAGAGTACAACTGAAAGTGCGGAAAAGTAAATGGGCCAGAATACAAACCCAAACTGAAAGTAAAGTACAACTCGAAAAGGGAAAAACAGCAACTGTAAAGTAAAGGCCGCTACTCCGAGCTGTCCACCGGAAATCCCACCTGAAGGGTGGGTACAGATAGCTCCTCTGCTCCACGGGTCCCACCGTCCGCTCCGAGCACGTCCCGCCCAGTGGTCCACCTCCGGGTACCGTCCTGCTGTGCAAGCCTCAGCTAAGGTCTACGCTGTCCGTCGTCTGCAACCAACACAACGTAGTGCGGGCAAAGCCCGTGCAGGGGTGAGTATAAGCTACTCAGTAGGGACCCCGAGACCCCAGAAGGTCTCTCAAATCCACAAAGGATAAACAACGAAGAAAAGTACAATCACGAAGTAACAACCGACACTGCTTAGGTATATGCCCATACATATACCTAAGTCATCAAAATACGCTCCATCCTCCGAGCCCAAGTACAACTCAGTCCACACAGGAAAGTATACGTATTCCACATAGGAAAGCAGAACATAATCCACACAGGATTGCACAACAAAATCCACACAGGAAAACAACAGGATTCAGCTCACACAGGTATACTTCTTCAAGGACGATAAAGATGATCACTGATCCATCTAAGTCGTCGGACCCACGAAGGATCGATAGGTAACTAACCCCCGCAGAAGACCCACACAGGATCGGGCTCACACAGAACCTGTAGGCGCTGGCTCACACAGAACCGCTGAGCGCAAGGACCCACACAGGATCGGGCTCACACAGAACCTGTAGCACTGATCCACGTAGGATCGCTGAGTGCTGTAGTCCTCGTCGTCGAATCCACACAGGATCTCTGTACTGTCGTCGTCGAATCCACACAGGATCTCTGTACTGTCGTCGTAGCAGTCACAGTAGCAGTCGTAGCAGTAGAACAGTCGCAGCCAGCACTAGGGTTCCCGCACACAGCAAGCTCGTACGGAGGGTCCGCTCCACGAGCCGAGAGGCTGATACATCAACTGTCACGAAGACCGAAGTTGATGTATCCAAAAGTTCCGTATCGCCAACAGGAACTCAACGCAACAGACGGCGCGTCGATCGGACGCCCGGTCTGAGAGTTATTGGCATTTTCGTCTCCGGGGCCCGGTTGGTTTTTAAGGCAAAACCAACCCGACCGTACTCCACCTGCGTCCAAACCTCGGGCGGAGTATGCCAAAATATCCGCCTCACTAAGAGGAACACTACGCGACTGACGGCACGTCAATCGGACGTCCGTAGCTCAAGATATGAGCATTTCCGCTCCGAAGGCCCGGTTGGTTTCGTGAACGAACCAACCCGGCCGAACTCAAAGTAACCCGAAACCTTGAGTGCGATATACCGAAACGACCGTCTCGATCCAAGGATCGCGTTGCCGCAGACGGTTCGTCATTCGGAGGTCCGAGGCTCATGTTATGAGCCAAGAACCGAATCTGGTCCGAAACGGGGGGTCCGGGTCCGGGCCGACCCGGCCCGACCCCCCCCCCTCTGGACGGCGCGGCGGCCGGCGGCGGCGGACGGCGGCGGCGGACGGCGACGGCGGGCGGCGGCGCGGCGGCGCGGCGGCGGCAGACTGCGGCGGCGGCCGGCCGCGCGGCGGCGGCGGCGGGCCGCGGGGCGGCGGCGGGCCGCGCGGCGGCGGCGGCGGGCCGCGTGGCGGCGGCGGGAGGCACGCGGGGCTAAGCCCCGCGTTTCACAAGGCGGCACGGCTATAAGCCGTGCCTTGCAAAAGAAACGGCCCCCGCAAGTGGGGGCCGGCTGGATAAAAACCGGGGGGGCTTTTCCCCCCCTCCTTTAATTGAACCGCCCCCCTCATTAAGAGGGGGGTTTGGAGAACCGGCCGGGGGTTTAATTCCCCGGTTTTATGACATCCGGCCGGCCCGCTGGCCGGCCGGTTTTTACCAACGGGACCGGAAATTCCGGTCCCGCCCTCGACTTCCGACGCCGGCGGCCCGGCCGCCGGTCTTTCCTTCCGCCGCGGCCCGGAACCGGCCGCGGTCTCATCGTCCCGCCGCGGCCCGGAACCGGCCGCGGTCTTCTCGTCCCGCCGCGGCCCGGAACCGGCCGTGGTGTTCGTCGTCCGGCGCGGTGCGACGGCACCGCGCCCCATTCGCCGTGCCATGAATCCTTCCAACGCGGCGCGACGGCGTCGCGTTCTTGATGACTCTCCTCGGCGTAGCGCGACGTCGTTGCGTAAATTAAAAGAACGATCGTCCGCGTGGTGCGACGGCACCACGCTACTTGTTTCCACCAACATAAACAAACATGAACGATGGAGGGGGGGATTCGGCCGTGTTCGTGCGGTCCGGCCCCCCTCACGTTAAAGGAATAAAAACGAAACTTAAATAAATAAGCCACACGTTATACTTATCATTCATGATCAAGAAAAGGAGTAAGGAAACCAAAATGAAAACAAAAACCCCTACCTCGGGTTTAGGATTCAAAGGTTCGGCTACGCTCCGCGGAAGACGGCGTCGCGGAGGTCGGGTGTCGCGGTCGTCGTTCGTCAAATCCGTTGACGAAGTGCTATGCCCGAAGAGACACGACGTTGGCGGATCTTCGTTTGCCGACGAAGAAGGTCCGAGGAGGAAGAATAGGTCCGAAGATACCGGTCGCCGAGTCGATGATCCTTGACGAAGTGTTATCGTTCTTCGTTGAGGATGAAGACGTTCTTCGTTCTTCGACAGAGCTTGAAGATGGGAAAGCTCTCCAAAGACAAACAAAGAACTCTAAATAAAATAAGACTACCTCTTATTTTATTAACACAACACAAAGAATTTCAATATTTGAAATTCAAAAAGGGGGTTCAACTCCCTTAATTAAATAAGGGTAACTTAAGCCATTAAAAGAGGGGTTAAGTACGTTGAGAGAAAAAGAAAAGACTTAGGGGTTCGTGTGGGCCCCACCACACTTAATCCTCCCAAGGGAGGTTAAGTGGGTGTGGGTCCCACTTCCAACCCCCTTAGGTAGTTTTTTTTTAATAAGTTAAAATAAAATTTGTTTTACACAATTTTATTTAACTTAACTGAAAAACCCCAAAACTTAACTTTCAACCCGCAACAAACGCAACTCCCGAAAAGGTCTCATTAAGCGAATATCGGCGCTGCGAGTTCATCGGTGCCCTCGGATTTCAATTCCGAGCACCGGATCAAAAGTTAGGAATTCCCGCTCGTTCGTTCACTGAACGTACCCGAGCCAAACTTCGGAAATTAATTCCGGGCACTCCGGGCCTCGGAATCAGGTGCCGTCTGAAACCGCGCTCTTGTAAAAATCCAAAGAAAATTAAGAAAAAATTTCCCTTGAATTTTACGGTCTTTACATTACTCCCACCTCAGGGCTTTACGTCCCCGTAAAGATACATCAAAAACTAGGGGAACAAAGAGGGTACTGAGCACGCATCTGAGCCTCCCGCTCCCATGTGCTCTCCTGGAGATTCCCATGCTGCCATCTGATGCGCACAAGAGGAATCGATCGCCCACGTAGGACCCGCTCCTGTCGATCCTCTATCTCCATCGGGACCTCCATAAAAGTCGCCCCATCGTCAACGTCAAGCTCCCCATGGTCAATGATGTGCGTCGGGTCGTGCACGTATCTCCTCAGCTGGGACACGTGGAAGACGTCGTGCACCCGGTGCAACTGAGGTGGTAGAGCCAGGCGATAAGCCACCTCGCCAATCCTGCTGAGAATCTGAAAAGGTCCGATGAAGCGCGGAGATAACTTGCCGCCTCGGCCAAATCTCCGAATACCACGTCGAGGTGAGACCCGCAAGAAGACGTGGTCGCCATCCTCGAACTCTAGTGGTCTCCGCCTCCTGTCAGCATATGACTTCTGCCGGCTCTGAGCTGTCCTCATCCGCTCCTGGATGACCTGGACCTTCTCTGTCGTGGCCTGGACCATCTCCGGTCCCACCAGTGCTGACTCCCCAGGGTCTGTCCAGCACAAAGGAGATCTACATGGTCGGCCGTACAACGCCTCGTACGGTGCCATCCCGATGGTGGAGTGGTAGCTGTTGTTGTACGCGAATTCCACCAAGGGTAGGTGGTCCTCCCAGCTACGACCAAAGTCGAGGACACATGCGCGGAGCATGTCCTCGAGAGTCTGAATGGTCCTCTCCGTCTGACCATCCGTCTGAGGGTGAAAAGCTGTGCTAAGACGTAGCTGCGTCCCGAACGCCTCCTGCAACCCTTTCCAAAGCCGGGAAGTAAAGAGGGCATCTCGATCGGAGACGATAGATGATGGCACGCCGTGGAGCCGCACAATCTCCTGAACATAGAGACGTCCCAAGCTCTCCACTGAGCCCTGCTCTCTGATGGGTAAGAAGTGTGCCGACTTGGTGAGTCGGTAAACAATCACCCAGATGGAGTCGTGACCTCTGGAAGTGCGTGGAAGTCCAGTCACGAAGTCCATAGATATGCCGTCCCACTTCCACTCCGGAACCTCCAAGGGCTGTACCAAGCCTGCTGGTACCTGATGCTCTGCCTTCACCTGCTGACAGGTAAGGCATCGAGAAACGAACTCTGCTACAGCCTTCTTCATGCCCGGCCACCAATGCTGTCGTCTGAGGTCCTGGTACATCTTCGCCACTCCAGGATGTACCGCCAAAGGAGAAGTGTGAAATTCCCTCAGCACTTCCTCTCGCAAAGCGTCTGGTACCACGGTACGTCCTCTGAAAAGGATGTCGTGCTCTGCTCCAAGGGAGAAACCATCAGGTGCCTGTCCCGAGGATATCTATGCACGCCGTGTCTCGCAGTCAGTGTCCCCGCGCTGTGCCTCCCTGACTCGCTGCAGTAGTGGAAGAGTGACTGTGACAGACTGAAGAAAGGCTGCTCCATCTCTATCCACGAAGGATATCTGCAAAGAGGCTAGCTGCTCCGTCGCCTCCTCGAGTAGCTGAATGCCCGTCCTCCTGCTGAGGGCATCGGCTACTACGTTCCCCTTCCCAGGTGTATAGACTATCTCAAAGTCATAGTCCTGGAGGAACTCGAGCCATCGTCGCTGTCTCAGGTTCAGGTCCTTCTGCGAGAAGATATACCTGAGACTCTGATGATCGGAAAAGACTGTAAAGCGCTCGCCCATCAGATAATGTCGCCATGTCTTCAGGGCGAAGACCACTGCTGCTAACTCCAGGTCATGGGTAGCGTAGTTCTGCTCATGCGGTCTCAACTGTCGTGATCCATAGGCGATCACTGCCCGCTCCTGCATCAGAACACATCCGAGTCCGGTCCCTGATGCATCGCAGTAGACTACGTACCCTACTCCCTCCTCAGGCAACCTCAAGATAGGTGCGCTAGTCAATCTCTGCCTCAGCTCCTCGAAGCTCTGCTGACAACTGTCTGACCACACGAAGGGTTTCCCCTTCTTCGTCAAAGCTGTGAGTGATGCCGCAACTCTGGAGAAGTTCGGCACAAATCTCCGATAGTATTCATGTAGTCCCAAGAAACTCCGAACCTCAGTCACGCTCCTGGGTGGCTCCCATGCTATCACAGCCTCAATCTTCGCGGGATCCACTGCAACTCCCGCCTCAGAGATAACGTGTCCCAAAAAGTGGACCTCACGTATCCAGAACTGGCACTTCGAGAGCTTACCATAAAGCTGGTGCTCTCGGAGTGTGTCAAGAACAACTCTCAAGTGATAGGCGTGCTCCTCCTCTGTCGTAGAGTAAATCAGAATGTCGTCGATGAAGACCACGACAAACCGATCGAGGTATGGCTGAAAGATCCTGTTCATGAGTGCCATGAACACTGCTGGAGCATTGGTTACACCGAAAGGCATAACCAAGAACTCATAGTGGCCATACCGACATCTGAAGGCCGTCTTCTGCACATCCTCGTCTCTGACTCTGAGCAGATGATAGCCTGACCTGAGGTCTATCTTCGAGAACCACCGTGCTCCCTTGAGCTGATCAAAGAGGTCATCAATCCTCGGTAGCGGATACTTTTTCCTCACTGTTACCTGGTTCAGGCGACGATAGTCAACACAAAGTCGCAAGCTCCCGTCCGCCTTCTTGGCGAACGAAATCGGGGAAGCCCAGGGTGAAACACTGGGTCGGATGAACCCCTTGCCCTGCAAGTCCTCCAACTGTACCCGTAGCTCTCGAAGCTCGGCGGGGGCCATCCGATATGCTGGGGTGGATATCGGGGCTGTCCCGGGGTACAAGTCAATATAAAAGTCTACCTCTCTGCGAGGAGGTAGCCCTGGAACGTCGTCGGGAAAAACGTCCGCAAACTGATCCACCACTGCAGGAAAACCAGGATTCCGCACGTCAACTGCTCCAAGGATAAGGCTAGCCAACTGATGAGTGATGGGCTGTCCTCTCCTCCACGGAAGTCCATCCTGTGCTGCTAAGGTTCCCTTCTCGCCGGTGAAGGTGAACCTGCTCCCGTCGGTGCGTACACATCGCACCTTGCGCTTAAAACAGTCAATCTGTGCATGGACCGTAGACAGCCAATCCATGCCCAAGATGACGTCGTAAGGCCTCGACGCTGCTACAAGAAGATCCCAGCCGAAGCTCTCGCCTCCTAGAGTAAGCTCACACTGCCGGCACCAGTGTGTAATCGTCGAGTCTGCTCCCGTAGGAGTCTCTAGCCGTAAGGATCGAGCCAACGGCTCTGTCGGAATCTCCGAGCTCCGAACAAGGGCAGCGGCTATGAATGAGTGACTCGCTCCTGTGTCTATAAGAACTGCAGCAAGGGTGGAATAGACACAGATAGTACCTCGAATCATCTCAGGTGCGCCGTGGTCGTAGGCCTCTGCTGCCTGGAGCTGTGCCTGTCGCTGCCCGCCAGCTCCCTGTGGTCGGGGTGGACCTCCTGGTGGTGGTGGTGGTAGAGCCTCAAAGCGTCGGCCACCACCAGCTGCTCGTCCAGCTCCTCTGCCTCGTCCGCCTCCTCCCTGCGGACCGCCACGGTCAACCCTCTGCCTCTGCCTCGGTGGTCCATCAACTGACTGCTGCTCCTCGGCACGGCGGGTCGGGCAGTCGCGAGCCATGTGGCCCTGCCCGCCGCACGAGTAGCACTGTCTGCCTCTCGTAAGACTGGCTCCGCGCTGTGTGCCCCGCACTGCTGAGCCAGTGCCCTGAGGTCGTCTGCCTGATGGTCTGGTCTATCTGGACCCCTGAGTCATCCGTCGACTGCCTGCTGCAGATGACTCTGCCACGTGCCGCCCTGCGGTGGGTCGCTGTGCTGGTGTAGACTCAGCAAGGAAGCTCTCGATCAGAAGATCCCGCTCCAGTACTCCTGTCTGAGTCGGTATACTGAGGGAGATCAGCGATGCCCTGATCTCGTGTCTCAAACCCTGCTCGAAGGTCCGGGCCCGGAAGAATGGATCCCGTACCATGTCGGTCGAGTAGCGCGAGAGATCGGTAAATCTCGCCGAGTACTGGGCGACCGTCATGCTGCCCTGCCTCAGCTGTAGAAGCTCCTGGATGCGCACCGCTCGGAGGGTGGCTGGGACGAACTCAGAGCGGAAGAGGCTCTCGAAGTCCGTCCAGAGTAGAGATGTCTCATCGTGTACCTGGAGCATCAAGCTCCACCATCGTCCAGCTGCTGCGTAAAGTAGGCTCGCAGCGAGGATCACCATGAGGTCTGCTGGTGTCCTCACTAGCCTAAACACTCGAACCACTGCCTCCAGCCAGTCCTCTGCTGCCTGGGGATCCGTCTCCCCGCGAAACCTGGGCGGTCGCTGGCGCTGAAACTCATGCAGTGCGCTGAGGCGACGTGCGTCGTCAGCGGCTGCTGCTGGAAGCATCGGGGGCTCGGCGGGTAAAGCTACCGCCGGTGCCACCACTGGAAAAGGGCCCTGCACCGAGGCCTCGTCGCTCGGTGGGCTGTCGTCTCGCTCGACTCTCGGAACCCTAGCTGGCTGCCGTCGTGGGGCCATCCTGAAAAGGAGAACAAGAGCACCATAGTCAGAACAGTATACCTGGTGAGCTGAATTAAGTAATCACAAAGAAAACTTGAGTCTTTCATTAAGCAGATCAGTATACCCGGTGAGCTGACACAAGTAATCACAAAGAAAACTTTGAAACACACACGCAATCAATGTTTTCGTGCATTAAGTCGGAAATCAGAAGTCAGGGTCCTGGTGTACAGATACGTCGGCCGCCGCACCAACACTGGACTCCCTGGACTGATATCCACACTCAATACGCTAAACATTATTGCTTCACATAGAAAAGGTCAGAGTTCGCGGTAGAACCGAACTCCTGTGATACCAATTTGTCACGACCCGCCCTCGGGGTCCGAGCCGTGACTACCCCAAGCCCGCCTTCCATAGGCCAGGGGCTGGCGACTAGCACCAAGGCGTAAATCCCGGTAAAAAGGGAAGGCATTGCCTTTGAAAAGTAAACACACACCACAGAGTAAACAAGCGGAAGTAAACACTGAACAAGCAGAGTACAACTGAAAGTGCGGAAAAGTAAATGGGCCAGAATACAAACCCAAACTGAAAGTAAAGTACAACTCGAAAAGGGAAAAACAGCAACTGTAAAGTAAAGGCCGCTACTCCGAGCCGTCCACCGGAAATCCCACCTGAAGGGTGGGTACAGATAGCTCCTCTGCTCCACGGGTCCCACCGTCCGCTCCGAGCACGTCCCGCCCAGTGGTCCACCTCCGGGTACCGTCCTGCTGTGCAAGCCTCAGCTAAGGTCTACGCTGTCCGTCGTCTGCAACCAACACAACGTAGTGCGGGCAAAGCCCGTGCAGGGGTGAGTATAAGCTACTCAGTAGGGACCCCGAGACCCCAGAAGGTCTCTCAAATCCACAAAGGATAAACAACGAAGAAAAGTACAATCACGAAGTAACAACCGACACTGCTTAGGTATATGCCCATACATATACCTAAGTCATCAAAATACGCTCCATCCTCCGAGCCCAAGTACAACTCAGTCCACACAGGAAAGTATACGTATTCCACATAGGAAAGCAGAACATAATCCACACAGGATTGCACAACAAAATCCACACAGGAAAACAACAGGATTCAGCTCACACAGGTATACTTCTTCAAGGACGATAAAGATGATCACTGATCCATCTAAGTCGTCGGACCCACGAAGGATCGATAGGTAACTAACCCCCGCAGAAGACCCACACAGGATCGGGCTCACACAGAACCTGTAGGCGCTGGCTCACACAGAACCGCTGAGCGCAAGGACCCACACAGGATCGGGCTCACACAGAACCTGTAGCACTGATCCACGTAGGATCGCTGAGTGCTGTAGTCCTCGTCGTCGAATCCACACAGGATCTCTGTACTGTCGTCGTCGAATCCACACAGGATCTCTGTACTGTCGTCGTAGCAGTCACAGTAGCAGTCGTAGCAGTAGAACAGTCGCAGCCAGCACTAGGGTTCCCGCACACAGCAAGCTCGTACGGAGGGTCCGCTCCACGAGCCGAGAGGCTGATACATCAACTGTCACGAAGACCGAAGTTGATGTATCCAAAAGTTCCGTATCGCCAACAGGAACTCAACGCAACAGACGGCGCGTCGATCGGACGCCCGGTCTGAGAGTTATTGGCATTTTCGTCTCCGGGGCCCGGTTGGTTTTTAAGGCAAAACCAACCCGACCGTACTCCACCTGCGTCCAAACCTCGGGCGGAGTATGCCAAAAGATCCGCCTCACTAAGAGGAACACTACGCGACTGACGGCACGTCAATCGGACGTCCGTAGCTCAAGATATGAGCGTTTCCGCTCCGAAGGCCCGGTTGGTTTCGTGAACGAACCA